>OY855907.1:10744473-12239473 GCA_963693305.1 Meandrina meandrites | reverse complement strand
CATAAACTAGTCAGTTACGAAATATATTCCTATTCCGTAAGTTTTAGGAATCAAAAGAAAAAAAACAATATTTTCTAATGGAAATGGATTTTCAATTCCCAGGAGTTCCTTGGGAACTTAGTCGAGGAGATTGTAATAAAGCACCACCTGGCTATTCCAGTGAAGGCGCGATACGTTCAGTTTCAGCCTACAGAAATGATATCCTCCGTGTGCATGCGCGTTGAGCTGTATGGAGAAAAGTCCAACGTAGAAAATACTGGTAATGCCATTTATTTTATATTCGATATTTTTTTTTTCTCTTTGTAAACGGCGATCTAAGACTCGTGCTCCCAATGACATATTTTCTCTGCCTCTGCCCCGACCTGTCTGTTCCAATTCCACTGTCTGTGCCGTAGCTCAGTTGTAGCCCCTTTCTGTACCATCCCATGCTATTCCCTGGCAACAGTCTATTACTTATGTTTGCAGATAAACCTGCAGTGTTTCAGCGGAGCATCCTTTTAGATGCTAAACACCGACGGCTTTTCTTATGCAGTAAAGAAGTCATAAGGTAAATGATATCACCTCTACGCCGCATAACTGTGAAGTGTCTTTATGCATCACTGAAATTTTCATACCATCGTTGCAGTACGCTTTTAGTTCCTGCCAGCTGTCTCTAGAGTGTCTCATTGTTATCAAAGAAAATGAACAACAACAAAAAAATAATAATAAAACGTCACTTTGCCTTTTCTGTTGATTGGTCACCGATTCATTTTGTACCTAACCCCCTAGTCGATCTACACCTAGCAAACAAAGGTTATACCGTTATACCAAATGCAATCTATTTAAGTAAATACCCTCGCTGTTTTTTTTTTTTTTGATTTAGCAGTATTTTCCTATCGTTTCCATCGGAGAGCTACAATTTTCTAGGGGTCGCTACTTCCGGTTAACTAGTGAACAAAATGTAAAGATTGTAGCTCTGGAACGTGGAGATGTGAGGCATGGTCTTTCACTTAAAAATCGGTATGTTTTATTGGATCGTAGACAAAGTCAAATACAATGGACAGCGATTTTACAAAAGCAATATAGATTGCTCACAATTCAAGTCATCCATTCGTTCTTTCATTCATTCGTCCGTCCGTTCGTACGTCCGTACGTGCGTACGTACGTTCGCCGGTAATTCTTCCGTTCGGTTCTTCGCACGATCATTCTATTCTTCAATTGTTCGTTCGTTCGTACGTTCGTTCGTTCGTTCGTTCGTTCGTTAGTTCGTTCGTTCGTTCGTTCGTTCGTTCGTTCGTTCGTTCGTTCGTTCGTTCGTTCGTTCGTTCGTTCGTTCGTTCCTTTTTATTTATTTATTTATTTATTTATTTATTTATTTATTTATTTATTTTTTCATTTTACTTTACAGTAGCAAGCCATTCTGCTACATGAGAAGATACACAGATGATGACACTTGGATCGGTAAGCAAAATAAGTCTAAAATATTTTAATAAACCACTTGGGATGTTGCCAGAACAAGTGAAATCAATGTAAGGCTTCTCATGACTAGAGTAGAGTTGGACTTTCAGTTTACATGTATATGAGCGGAAGATTTCTACATGGACTTCCCGGACAAGCATTACGCTTTCTCTGACCCCTCACGATTGATGGGACTAAAAGGTGTTTGTTTTACTGGCATGTTTCAACCCTCTCCCCTCACTCTATAATATATCACATTGTGTGGTCCTTCGTAATAAACTTGAAGTACAAATTTGGCACTCTTGGCGGCCATTCGTAAGAGGGGAGACGCTCAACTACAGATCAAGTGCAGCTCATAAGGAATTTCTGAAGACCGTATTATTATTATTTTTTTTTTTTGCGGCAAGTATTTTCCGTGCGTTTTGTAATGCCTCCGTGTCAAAACGAGTCTTCGTGCGAAACCATTCATGTTAAAACGAGTTTCACCTGCACGTCCATTTTCATGCAAATCAAACTCGTTGTTATGCGAATGGTGTCGCGCGAGGACTCGTTTTGAAAATGAGGCAAAGGGCAACTCGGAAATGGCCTGTTTAGAGTTCTGATATATTTTACGAATCCGAGATAACGTAGCCGTCTGTATAATCTGACGTATGTAATTAGCGTTAACACGAAAAAAAGGAAATGCTACCGCAGAACGTCTGTAAATACGAGCGTTTATTACGCCATAACTTTTATAATATCGGGAAAACGATACGTCCGGCATATGAAACATTTGGACATGTTTTAATCTATTGGCGCCAATTTCAATTTTTCAAGTCTATACGTCGCGTGAGTTTTAGTTTTTTTTCCTGTTCTGATCACGTGACTTGTCAAATATGGCTATCACTTTAAACTCTTGGAGCAATCTTCCGTGGAGCAATCCTTTGCAGACAAATTGGTTGTAAAGAATATCACCCCACTTAATATCTTAATTATTTTATCAGCCATGGATAGACGCATCGTCAGCATTCTTGGCTACGACGAAACAAAGGACTTTGTTTATGGTGTGGCGGGGAAAAGATACTCCTATGTTCGCTGCAACATTACCACATGTTTGTCCATTGCGAAAGAATCATGGTTGGCGATAAGAGATTCCGAAACCACAATCTTAGCCACAGAGATTGCCTTTGTTCCAGAGACAGGTCAGGACCTCACAGATGCGCCCATTCCTGTGTATAAACTGACTGATAACGAAGGAAACAGTTGGGGAGGTACATGCAATTTATAGTAAATCACATTTAAATTATAAAAGGTAGTTATAGTATGATGATGCCATCATCTTACAAACTATTTTCAAAAAACGAATCTAGAAAGCTGATGTCAACAACCACTGACACTTTACAAACGACATATTCATGAAGTAAACAAAAAGCATAAAATTAAGGACCTCACACAGAACTACTTTATTTGATTCACCCTTGCATGACACACGGGGAATTTACTAAGGAATGTTACAGCGTGGCTTTCCAGAAACCCAACTTAGTAAATTCCCTTTTGGGTTTGATTGTTTTTTTTTGTGTGTTTTTTAGCATGTTCTCCTTTTGACGTAGCGGCTTGTGTAGTCCCAGGTCCTTTCCTCGCTCGGTTTTTAACCCAACCAAGAGTCAGATTTCATGAGTTGGAACGACTAAACACAGCGGCGACTTGGGGATGACGATTTGATATTTTCAAATACCAATTCAGCATCTCGCATAGATTTTATCAAGCAAAGCAATATACACTTTAAATAAAGAAGTCTATATTACGATACTTAAATATAATTGCTTTCTACTAAAGACGTACGTTATAACGCTTTTTGGAATGAAAATATTAGAAACGGACGTCGCCTTTGGTTATGGACAAATCATCTGGAGCATATTATGGGTTAAAACGTTTGACCTTTCTATTTGTGTTTGTTACTTTTACGTTTACTGTTTTTATTAATTTTAGCTTCAGCTGTTGGAGTGCATCTTTACCGAGTAGAAGGGCAGGCATGGGAATTACAAGCCAAATGGCGATACAAGGGTAATTAAGAGCATTGTTTTATCATTCTCATTATCATTATCATAGAGAAATACATTAACTGGCAGGCACGCGGGTAGGCGCGTAGGCGGGCGGGCGGGCGGGCGGGCGGGCGGGCGGGCGGGCGGGCAGGCAGGCAGGCAGGTAATATCTCAAAATGCGACTTGGAAAGTCATACTCATTTTCTTATCACCGTTTTTTCTGTCAGATCTAAACAAGTGTTACAGTGGACCTTGTGAGAATGGTGGCTCTTGTGCTGGCAATGTTTCTGATTACACTTGCACTTGCCCAAAAGGCTGGACAGGGAAAAACTGCGATGATGCTTATACACCCGGTTAGTGTTATTGTTGTTGTTGTTGTTAAAATTTACATGCGTTTGAACGACTACACCTTGCTTTCATAAAGCACTAAAAATGAGCAGATATGTCTATCAAAAAGGCAGCTCGTTGAATAAAATTATAAACAAAACTGTAATTTGACAAAGGCTGGGAAAGCCAAGAAAAACTGGGATCACTCATTTTATTATCCTTTTATTCTCTTAAGCGCAACTCAGCAGCATGTGTTTCTAAGCATAGAGAAAAAATAAGGGTGTTTCAAAAATTCGTGATCTTTTTTTTATGAAGAGGTAAACATAGCTTTCCAAACTGTCGGACTGTTTGTTCTTATATTATTTTTTTCCTGCATTGCAGTGGAGTTATCATGTTTGTTTCAGCTTCATGTTTTCATGACTTTTTGAGTAATGTTTTGTTAGGGTAGCGTGAGTGCGTTTTTATGCTTATTTTGCAGTTGCTCGACCTAGGGTGAAAGCTATCGATTCCAGCTGCATTGGAACGGCGAACATTGAACAAGGAACAATAAACACGCCGAATTTTCCTAGCAACTACGACAACAACAATTTTTGCACTTGGCTTATTAGTTCCTCGCGCCGAGTTAAGCTCGTCTTCACGAGTTTCGCAGTGGAAAGTGGCTGGGATTTTTTGTATGTCTATGACGGAACCTCAACTTCTTCCTCGCTTATAGGCACATTTGATGGATATAGCTTGGCGGGACACGTTGTCCGAAGTTCTGGAAAGAACTTGTTCCTAATGTTTACATCCGACTACATGGTAACCGACCAAGGATTCTTAATAAACATTGAAGGTAGGGGAATTTTGTTTACCTCGAACAACTGACCTATATAAATAAATAAAAAAAACAAAAAACAAAAAACAAAAAAAAAACAAAACAAAACAAAAAACAAAAAAACAGCAGAATCGATCGTCGGACACTTTGAAGCTGGGAACCCCAAAACAGCACAAAGTCGCGTTCCGTGGGCGTAACCCCAGCCTTTTGTATCGCGTTGAAACCGCATCTGCTTTTCCCCTTTATGCTTTGTTAATAGTCAACGAATGAACAACTGAAACCGTTATTGAAATGTATAATTCAAAAGAGAATTTTTATTTTTTTTTATATTTACTTTTATTTCCTTCCTGTAGCTGCACTATAGCCCCAAGGGCCGAACCAAGAGAAAACGAAGAATGACCATTGGCAGGCTGTATAATCAATCCGCAGATTGCAATCTTCAGCACAAGGACATATTTTCATCTCATTAAGGATCGCATTCTCTGACTGTTCCTCCAGCACCTCTGGCCAACTGGCTTCTTATAAAAATAAAATGAAATAAATGGGAACTTGCAGTGGTTCTTCATCCACTGCTGCCTTATGGAATTGGAATTTCGAAGTGTTGATTTTGTGAAGGGGGGGGGGGGGGGGGGGGGGGGGGGGGAGAGCCTGAGAACCCAGTAAAAAAAACCCGGAGCAAGGACGGGAACCAACAACAAACTTAATCCACATATGACGCTGGGACCGGGAATCGAGCCCGGGCCACTGCTCCCTATTTGAACACTTTGCTATTTACAGCACTTATAGGAATTAAGCTCGGGACAACCAAACCAAATTAATCTACCCAGTGGCAGAGAGGAAGATTTAAGTCCAGCACCCTTACCACAAGGCCATGCTGCTCCTGAACAAGATGTAACTTTTTTTTCTTAGATATAGTTAGGAATTTTTATATGTTTGAACTTCTACCAAATCAATCAATCGATCGATCAATCAATCAATCAATCAATCAATCAATCAATCAATCAATCAATCAATCAATCAATCAATCAATCAATCAATCAATTAAATGTACATAACACAAGTAATTCACCTTATAGCTGCTAGTTGTGATTTTTCTGAAATAAACGATTTATCTATCTATCTACCTTGGAAATAAAAGAGCAATCACCCAAACAAACAAACAAACAAACAAACAAACAAACAAACAAACGAAAAAAATAAAAAGATAAAAAAAAAAAAGATAGAATTAAGCAATTAAGTGGCCACGGGCAAATTTTGCCTGTCAGTTTTTAGTGTAACCAATGGATAGGGTGTAAAGAAGCAATAATGATCATTACAGAACAAACAAGCACTTTTCACAATGCTTCTAACCGGTCAAAACAAACATTTTCCGGTTGATCTTGAAACATCTTTCTTTCTGACATCCGAAATGATTTTCCTACTTTTGACGGCTTTCTGTTGTTTAACCGATACCATAGCATCCACTAGCAGCTTTTCTAGACCTCAAGCGTGCATTATTTTCTTATAGAACATGGAAAACCATCTTCTAGTAGGTAAATATAAGAATCTTTTTGTAAGAACGTTAAGGCTGAGATTTACAAAACTTTTGAGAACTTCCTAGGAATATACCCCAGCCTGAGAGTCGGAGAACATCTTTGTTTTCTCCATTTGCTTTAATTTCAATAAAGGCAATAAATGTGGTCTAAAAGTACAGTTAACCAAATTCTTAAAAGGGAATAATTACCTTAACATTAACAACGTTGTTTTCTTATCGCATGACACACATCTGAGTTTATAGGTCAACTTAGACCTTTAAGATGTAACTTAACAGCATCTAAAGAACATTTTCAGCCTGAGAATGAGCGCTCAGCCTCAACCCCAAAATGCCAAAATGAGACGTTCTTATTTAGAAATGGGTGTAATACATGTTAGAGGTAAAGCAACATTTACATTGAAATTACTAAGTTTTAAATTTAAACTAGACATGCAATGCACTTTATTCAAACCGGTTTCTTTGAAAGGAATTAAGCCAAGATTTTTAGAAAATATCTAGACACTGGAGGTTTTGGTTCCATTGTTCATGGCGTTAAAAAAACATTGAAACTGACTTGTACAGAAGTGCTCAAACGCAATAAAATGAAATATACTGCAAAGAAATCGGCAAACGATTGCCACCGAAACATGTTTTGTATGTCAAATCAAGTTGTTTTGAGAAAATGAACTCCGATAAAGTGTACAGTTATCAAAATTGTGGCGTTTCCAGACTTGAATATGGTTCAAATCATGGCATTATTGCATGAAAAGAAATCAAAATATATTTTTCGGGCATATTGTAAAACCGAAAGGATAAAGTGTCGAAAACTCTGGTTATTATAATGACCTATAGAATCAGTTACAAAAACACAAATTCACTGCGTGAAGTTACACTATTATGCGCTGAGTGTCTGTAATATGTAAACATACTGAGTAACTCAGTAACATTCAAACCTCAAACTACAATACCCAGTTAAAACTCATCTTCTCTTCCCATCACTTAGAATAAAACATGGAAGGACTAGAACTTACGCTGCTGCAAACAACTAAAAACGCTGCAACTGCAAACATATAATTAATTGGGCGCTTTATCATGAGCATAACTTCATAATAATAATAATAATAATAATAATAATAATAATAATAATAATAATAATAATAATGAAAAAAAATGTATATTTGCATCAATTGAAACCTGAAAAAATAAATGATCTGATATTATTTTTTAGTCCTCTGAAGTATCATAAGTTATACAACGATGAGGTTTTGTTTGCAAACTGAAAATGTTGACAGGTAAAATTAATTATGCCAGTGTAACTTGGATAAAACGAAGAAAAAAACATAGTTACACTTCACTGTCCCTTGAGTAATTCTCTTAATATCTTCACATTGGAGCTTTAGGCGAATCTCGTGAAAGAGCAAAGCTATTCAAGTGTAATTTTAGCTCCGTTATGACCACAAATGCATCAAAATCTTCGTGATAGCACCACCTTAAGAAATGTGCGAATTTGCCCAATATTCAACAAATTGTCAACCAAACGCATGTTACAGCTGGTAAACTGTCGTAATGCAGCATTTTATAGGATTTCGGACATTTTTTTAGAAAACTGTTGTATACGGATACAAGACAACAAAATCCTGTTGACCATATGGGTATCATGACAGTTTGCTAAATAATAGTTACAGATACTTAAAGTTTACACTTAAGGAGGACGATGTCTAAAAGTTGCTGTCCATTCATAGGGGTAGAAATGGGGTCTTAGGTATGCCTGATATAATCAAAGGCCTCTTTGAGGCGACGACTATTTCCCATGACGAGGAACATGCATCAGTATAAGCAGAAACGATGAAAATATTTTAGTTTTGTTCAAGTTTTCAGCTGTCCCTTCTTTAAACCTCTTAAAATCCGCAATACAATGATGCATAACGCTCTAGACACATACTGACATATGTACTTACTTACTTGTAAAATAGTTCCTGTTACGTTCTGCGCGTAGTAGTGCAATTTTAATCACTGTTTGATGACAGTTTTAACACAATCATGGCTGTGCAAACAAATTCGATTTATTTCTTTACTTATTCTTCACAGTTGAATAACGGCCCTGCCTGGGTACACGCAGTTAAGCGTCTAGTTCTGGTATTAAATGAGAAGACCCCTTTTTGGCTCACTAAACAAAAATTATAGAAGAGCATTTGTTTTGACTTAAATTATTTCTTAAGCAAATGACACTTAAAAAAACACGCCGGGCGTGGAAACGATAGGAACGATGGAAACGCTTGATTCGGTGATTCGCATGATATGAAAGAAACAATGTGAACCATGCAAACGCATTTTGCTCCAGAGAAACCAAACGAACCAAATGCATCACACGTTGTGAACGTTATGAACTAAAGATTTCTTACCAGAATCTGTTCTTATGAAGAAAATGAAAATCGGGCACGGTCACAACGCAATTTCCGTGTTTACCCCGCTGTCATGTGGTAAACATAAATTGAAAAGGTACTCTTTGATAAGACATTATATAACTGATCTTTTCTAGCAATGATATACCACGAGGCTTGCCAAGAAATGTGAAAATTGCGAACAAAGGGTAAATACTTTGAAAATTCGCCCGTGACAAGTCATAGCGTGCGCTTGACCGTCATCATTTTTGCTAAATATTCACGCTAGCTAACATAACTCCTATTTTGTATTCTCCAAAATAGTCGTAAAAGTGTAGGCCTCTTGGAAGAAGATGTTCTTTGAAGAAATTATTTTCGTGATATGTTAAATATGTGATGAAACATCGAATCAGATGCTTACTTATCAAAGTACCCACAAGTTTAAAGAGTATGCGCCTGTTCCCGAGCCACCATTACTACCAAAGTCCGTCTCGCCACTAGCACCGTACACAAATGAAGCCTCGTTAGCTTCAGTTATCCCAATCCCGTGATCTGCACGTGAACAGCTTCCTCCTCCACCAATCATAAGCACTGCACCATCCCCACCGCCCCAGTCGCACCAAAAGCCAATCGCGTTGGAGCTTTGTATGTTTCCACTGCATTCCGCCTGTTGAAACCCGTCAGTTGTTTGGTACTGCCCACTATATTGCACCGCGCAATTCCCCAGACACTGGTCACTAGCCCAAACTGCACCATTCCTGAAGTTACCATAGCTTGTGACTTTAGCACGGAATGTCTGTCCACCCAGACACTGACCTGTGGTCTGCAGCAAAGGGGTGTGCTGGGAGTCGTCACTGCGCGTGATCTTGAACTCGCTTCCGCCTACTAGCCAGAATGCTGATGATATCATGTCAGCGTTGACCGAGGGATCACTTGTTTCTCCAAAGGCAACATTCTTGTCATACCACCAGTCGCCAGTATCATCCATCCAATTTTTGACATCATTGTTTGAAAATCGCGCAATCAGTGTCCAACCGCCAGCTGACGTCATATCGCAATACGCCTAACAAGAATTGACGGGAATAAAAATATTAAGTGGACTCCAGCTCGGTCTTAAATAGACAGTCGAACTCCGCCTAACAGAAACTCGCTAAAAGCGGACACATTATTTCAGACATTAGGTATAGCCCCTTCCTCGTAAACGTTCTCTTGAATAATGAATCTACTTAATACTGACACTTTGTTAATGGTGGTACCTATTTAATATTAACACTTTTCTGTGATACCTATTGTGTCCTCGCACATGAGTCTGACTATACTTGTGTTAAGAAAGGTTTAGATTGGAGTACGAGTACAAGATCAAGTACGAGTGCGAATTTTGATCCAGTTACGAATTTTGATCCAGTTACGTTTCAAAATCTGTCGCTCATACCAGTTGCTACCCTTGAGTGGAAACGGAGCTATTTTAGGTACGAGATTGGTGTGAAATGTGAGAATCCAAAGCATAAAAACTGGGATTGACTATTATCTCCTACTTGTACTCGTGCTACGAACAGAACATCCCTATTAACTAAAACGATCGATCACACAACCGGGGTCCAGGTGTAAAGGTAAAGTCTGCATACGAGCCTTGGGGCCCACCAGGCCGGAACTTATCCCGGTTTCCGTAGCATGAAGCGACTAGGAATATTGCTACTCCCCCCAGGATGGGATGCTAGTCCATCGCAAGGTTACCCCCAGCAGTAAACTCGCCGGTACCCAATTATACACCTGGGTGGAGAGAGGCACTATGACAGTAAAGTATCTTGCCCAAGAACACAACGCAGTGGCCCGGCCAGGGCTCGAACCTGGACCGCCCGATCCGGAGTCCAGCGCACTAACCATTAGGCCACCGCGCCTCCCAGGTGTCTCCCAGGGGTGCAGGTGTTATAACTGTAATATCTCACAAAACCAATGCGTTTCATAATCATTTTGATTAACATGTACAAATAGAGTAATACGAACAAATGACCTCATCATCAATGGGACACATGAAGTATGCCGTATCAAATTGACCGCGTTGTGTGGTAAACAGAAAAGAAAACAATCAACCGAATACGCATGGCAAAAAAAAAAAAAAAGACGGAAAGACGGAATTCATTTTTTTTAGAACCATGAAAAAGAAATTATTCAAATCACCAAAAGCGTCACCCGCTGAATTATATTTATTTGGCAGTTTTATTCCTCTACAAACTGACATCGATGTCAACGGTTATAGCACGTGTTCGGCTTCCGAAATACTATCGAAAAACCTCACATCACATTTACTTCAGATAATATAGTCTGCCCTTCATTGTCTTTCAACGTCCACCACATTCCTTTGCTACCCTATTTCATTTTTAATCGACTTTGCCACAAATAATGGTATGTACTGGCACACTATTACAATTTCAACAGAACTCACCGATATGAAAGATGCAGTTAATTGGTAAGGTCCGTCACTTGCTGCTGGATTGCTCTGCAAAGCTTCCTTACAGGAATCTAAAAGAAAGCAAAAATGACGAAGTGATATGTGTCCTAGTATCTGAAGAAGTCAGTAATGAAAAAAAATAAATAAATAAAATAAGAGTCCAGACGTATGGACGAATGGAATCTATTTGATCTAGGCATCCTTGGTAGTTAAATACATACCAGATGATGTGGCACAACTTTTTCCATCTCCAAAAAATCCATCTTTGCACGAGCAACTGTAAGATCCATAAATATTCTGGCATGTGGCATTTACGTGACAGACCTGCCTAACACTGCATTCGTCGATGTCTATACCAGCAAAAACAACTGTGACTGATATATAAAATAACATCAGCGACTACACTTAGAAGTTTGGCCAATCATCGGTCACGTGGTACACCACGACCGGACGATGACTAATCTGTAGCAACTGAAAGCGCAATCTAACAATATCTTATTCTGTAAAACTCAGTGGCTGATTTATTAACCATATGTTGATAGAAAAGTATACAGATCATCATCACCTAGCGGCCAAATACAGTTTATTATTGGAGTCTTTATTTCATCATGTTTGGCTTGGCGCATTTTTTTTTTTTTGTGATTCGTCACTAAGGCTTTTATCATCCAAAAATTCACTAGCGTATTTGATCACGAGTGGCAGGGACTCTAATTTAAAATTATCGGAAATTATAATTTTCTTTATTATGCTACTTTACTCTCACCAGTGCAATTTATTCCACTAAATCCAGCTTCGCAAACACAAACATAAGAGCCGTTTGTATTCTGGCACGTAGCATTGATTGCACAGACTGGAATCGAAGAACTGCACTCGTCAACATCTGCAACAAGGAAAGTTGACAACGAAGTGATATCTTTAGCTCTCTGAAATACCGAGGTTTATTAATAATTATTTCCTTTGCTCAACCGCCTAGCACTCGAGTACAAAATACGCTATCATAACAACAGTATTTCCTGTTATGGGCGTCACGAAACAAATCCTACACTTTCATATTTAAGTCGTTAGACTGTTGTTCTTGTTTATGAACGACAGTTTAGGCGCTTTATTATTTTTTTTTTTTACTGGGGATATTGATTGAAAGAAAATGAAAAAAATGGGACTGTATTTTAACGTTGGACATCTAAATTCTGAAGATCTAGATTTTGACTGAAATTATCTTTACAGTCAACAAGATAACGGATAGCAGTGGCAACGCGCAATGATTCTAGTGGCTTGAATAGTTATATTTGATCGGAAAATAACTCAGCAAGAACGGTTATATTCAGTGACTATCACAACTTTAAGCAGCGAGGTAACATTTCAAACCTGATCGGAATCTGAATAAACTGAATTCTTATTTCATGGCCTAGAGTGGGACACTTTATAACTTAATTTACCTTCTGTGACCACGTCGCAGTGAGCAAGAACGACTTTCCCAGGTATTATAGAGTCAAACCAGTATCTGCCGCTGATCGCTTGTCCGCCTTCACTAGCCTTGATTTCTCTGCACGTTTCGGCTGGCAGCTCAGGAATGGAACCTAAAGGAACTATAGACAAATTTGTTTTCCTCAGAGAAAAATATTTTTGTTGTAAGAAATATTCAGTCTTTACATAATGTATAAGAAAAGACTTAGCATTTGTTATATTCGGAATCCAAGGAATAACTAATGTTGTGGTTCAATTTTATCCTTGGTTCAAATTTTCCTTTCTCTTGTTTCTGGGTTTGGTAATGTAAGATTATGAGTTTGAAAATAAAATTTGAAACAAGGATAAAACTGAACCACAACTTTAACAAGGGTCTACAGCACAAACAAAATTAATTCATGAATAACATTAGTCACAGAATCTGTTTCTTTTCTTTTCATTGTATGTTTACTTATTCCCTTCCCTTGCCGTTCTCGATCAGTGGCAGACGAACTTAATTCCCTCCTCTGCATTACTTAGGGAGCATTTTTTATTATTAGATTTGTAAGTAAAATACTATATAAATACTAAGAGTATATTTGCTTATTTCTTTCTGTTTGCTATTTGAATGTATGAATGTTCCTTTGTTTGTTTGTTCGTTTATTCCACCAGACCCTTCAAGTGGGACAATTCACCGATGATCTAATCTGCTTGCAGTTCATTTCAATGACATTTTTTTTTTGCCTCTTTCAACACCCTGTACGCGTCTCCCTTTCTCTGTTATCTGGCGTAACACTCACCTAGCTCCTTGTTTCGTTTAAAGTAATATCTAAGCAAGTCAAGAACGAAATCCTCGGGCCTTGCCTCTTTCGTGCGGTTATTCAACTCGCACACGTTCTTTTTGATGACGTAGTGGAAGCTTTGACATCTGATATCATCATGGCAAGCCTGATGACACTCAAATGAGATTGATGTGTTCAACCTCTTGAATGTGTGTCCCCGTAGCATCATCCCAAAGATAGAATAATGGCTTCCACACTGTTGAGCAGCTACCTTTGCAGGCGACTGCCACGTCACAAGAGCAGCTACTATGTTAAAGAAATACATTGATTTCATTTGTGTCTGAATCTGTAACGGAAAGAAGGCATATAATTAACAATCATCTTACGAGCTCGACATTGCTATGTGATAGATACCTTATCAGCGGTCGATCTGTGAGGGTAATAATAATGGCAGACAGAAAGCGAGCCATTGTACGCGAATATTGTACCGAGCTTGTGGAATGATGCAAATATTTTATTTTAGCAAGGTTGTGAATTTAATGACTCAGATCATCAAGTCGTAGCAATAAGTTCTATAGGGACTTGGCAATAATATGCTCTATGCATGATAACGTCACACGCCTAATGTTTCACCACCAAGCCTCGTTTTCTCGAATTGTTTACAACCCTCTGCCACCTTTATGCAGTTTTCACGTGGGCATTCTTGGTTTCCACGTGACGTCATCAAAATTATACAATCCAGATTTGCAAGACCCCTGAATTTTTATGTTTCACTGTCTATTAGACTTCCTGAATATTTTTTCTTGTTGAAGTGTCTAGCTCGGTAGCAGCCGCCGTCTTTAAGATAGACCATTTGAATTTGGGAATTTCACCCCACACTACATGAAGATGGCCGCCAGAAGGCTGTCACGTATGCTCCAAAAAATGCCTTCGAGACTGGCCGAGAGGAAGAAAAACCAAGGACGCGACGCGACGGATACTTATTGGAACCTGTAAAATGCTATTATGGAAGTGAAAAATCGAAGTTGTTGTAAAGAAGAAAACTACCGAACTTGCGTGACGCGCGATTAGCGCGCACGTGCTCCTACATTTCAAATTTGTAACTAATTTCGCGAGCACAATTGCGCGTACGATTATCGCGTGTGCGAGCTACAGTTTTTGAGAGGTCGTTTTGTTTTCGAAGATTGTGCCGTTTTAGAGTTAACCGTGTTACCGTTTGGTGGTGTTTTTATGGACGATTTAACGTGTTTGTTTTTTCGTCACCGCTTACGAACAGTTGTGGACGGTATTCTCTAAAGACCCTTTTTCTAATTGTGTGTACTATAAATCGCTACTTGAGTGAGACGAAGCATTCCGACCTGAATTCACTATTATAGCGAAAAATGATCGAAGGTAACGAAGTCATTGATTTCAATCTCTTGGTTTTGGTCAGTTGAAGCATTAGGAACTAAATAACGCATATTTCGTTCCCTAAATTTGCCTTGTATCTAATTTAAAGAATGCTAAGAAGAATACTGTATAATAATAATAAGTATATACAACACAAGTGAATAGTGTTTTCCGCTGATTGGTTAACTCGGAGGTGATTAGTGAATTACAATTCACCCCCGAGTAGCCGAAGAGAAACAAAATGGCTTCCCAGATCTCTTTGGGTACCGAAAGTAATGTTTTGGTCCGCTAGTTATTCACCTCAGTGTGGGTGAAAGTGCTGGATAGTTACCTCCACTTCAATGAATAGTTTTTAAATAACCCTGCGACGTTCAAACATATCCATATCCCAACGAGGTAATAGGGAAAGGGGGAGGGGGGGGGGGGGGGGGGGCGTAGAACTCTTCGGTCTTCAGGGTTTTCGTTCTGTTAAAGCATGTCAAAATTAATTTGCATTCAATAGAGAGCCCTTGACTCGCTGAGCAGGATAACATTAGTTCTTTTGGCTGGGTCATATGACTTTCGGTCCGCCATCTTGCATTTCACTTTTTCTTAGGGTCCAGACGTACTGGACTGACAAAAATAGTTTGCTCCTTGCAAAACTCTCGACAAATTTTGTCTCTGCAAAATTTTCAATTTGTCAAGCGTGGGCGCGCTGAGAAACAGCAAAATAATGTAAACTACAAGTGCCAATCACACGAAAGAAAAAAAACAAAACAAAAACAGGGCTCAACTTGGCTGCTTTCAATTTGATCAGTCGTTATGTTATGTAACGTGTACATGTACTCGGCTGACTCGGATGGTTTGCATATACTTTTGAAGCTATACAATGAAGTTAGCTCGGCGGCTCGTCACTCGTTTCTAAAGATATATTATTCAGCTGGCTCGGCGCCTCGGCAGTGAAAGCGACTGACGAGCCACCGAGCCGTCGAGCCACTTAAATATATACCTTACTACTGTAGTTATTTTATCCTTGAAAAAAAAGAAAACAGACGAGCCACCGAGCGGTCCAGCCACTTAAATATATATCTTACTTGTTCTTTTATCCTTGAAAACCACTGGCGAGCCACCAAGCCGTCGAGCCACTTAAATATATATCTTACTCGTTCTTTTATCCTTGAAAACGGCTGACGAGCCACCGAGCCGTCGAGCCACTTAAATATATATCTTACTCGTTCTTTTATCCTTGAAAACGACTGGCGAGCCACCGAGCCGTCGAGCCACTTGAATTTGGCCGGTTTGCATTGGAGATGCAACTGGAACGTAAACTTGGGAACCGTGATCTTTGTATTCTTATAGTAGGGGTCATACCGTGGTACGAATCTTCTATCTTCACTGTTTGATTACCGCGCAAATATAAAATAATTTTGGCAGGCTTCGGATCGGACTGAAATACTCCGACTTCAAATAGAGATCAAATTTTCTTGATTGGCATTTTCTTTCATGTCGCGATCGTGGCGTGCAAATTGATAAATCTGTCAAATTTCACGCCTGAAAAAAAAAAAAAAATGTCCTGCTCCGACGCATTACGACAGCATCTTTGAACTTTTGTAAGCCTTGAAAAAAATGATAGATCTAATAATTACCGGACGCACTTGTCTCAGGGAGTTGATGAAATATTTTTTTTTTCGCAAAATAAACAAAACTATTCCCAGTGCGTCGGGGCCCTTATATTTACAAAGTCAGAAAATAACATAAGTCAATACAAAATTAAGTTAAAATCCCAGTGGAAAGCCAATTTATTATACGCAACGTTCATTTTTTTTTTTTTTTTTTTTTTTTTTTTTTAAGAACGCGCCTAGAAAGACGATATGTGACCAAAACAGTGTGCTTAAATGAAATCATGGACACGTGGTAAATGCATCAAAATTCCTGTACGGGATGAATGAACAGCTATACTTTTCAAAATTGCGGCAAGCCACGGGAATGGCGACATCCTTATGCTTTGTCAGCTATTAAATATTCAGCTTTTAAACTTGCAGGAGTCTTAAATCATTGTGTGGATTTCGTTTAACTTATCAAGACAAACGTTGGACACGTGCAGGGCATGTTAATGGTCCTGGAAGAGCATTGGCTTTATCCAAGCTGTTTTTGTTCGCGCCATGCCATCTATTGGGGCTTTGATTGAATTCATTCCCCTTGTCGGCGAATGTTTTATGTATATAAAATCATGACGTTCAGTTTAAAAATAACAACTGTTGAAGTACCGATTAGGGATAATAAACTACACGAATAATCCACATTGTCACTCAGAGACACCATTTTAGTTATCATCTTAAGTTATCCATTTTGCTAAAGGTGCAATAATATCTTTGTTGTTGCTTTTAACCTAACAAGTGTTTGTAATTTAGTAATGTCGCTAATCACACCAATTATGGCCCTGTTTTTGAGTCAGAAATAATCGTTAGCTAAAACTGAAGAACATGCATGCGAATCTTATTCAAAATTTATGATTATCTTATACCATTATTTTGAAAAAGATTATTTTAATACATTCGTGCTTCCCTGAAAACACTCGGTTTTTGTCCCAAAAGTCTAATCGTAAACCGTTAACAACATAAAGCGTTGGGAAAAAAAGTTTTCTTCACCGTCTTGGATTGGCCTGTTTTCTTAAAGCTAGTCTAAAATATCGAGAAAACAAAGTGCACAAGAAGAAACAATTAGGACATGCGAAGTACGTTGAGGTTTCTTACCGTTATACAGGTTATAAAAGGTGTTCTGTCACTTCACGAAAGAAAACAGTTTCAATTTCAACTGCCCTAGGTGTGTTTCACAACTGATGAGTCAGCCAGGTTTTCACAGTGGTTATTGAACGATATTCACTCTTTAAACTTGGTTTGTCCCAGAAGCTAATATAGAAACTCTATAACTCTACAGTATTGGTTTTGTCGAAGCTGCTTTTTTCGATGGTATCATCCCGAATGTTTAAAAACTACTGTGTTGTTTGTTTTGTTTTTCATAAGTCGTCTCCACGCACTTTAATTAATTTTCTCTCACAGTTTGATGTTTACAATAAATATAAGCTCTTAAGGCTAAAAATACCACTAGCTGAAGTCGAACTAAGAATGAAACAGCGACTTTCAATGGACCTTTTACATCAAGTTGTTACACATTCTTTTGTATACATGCTAATCTGCCCGCAAAGCCTCGTCAGCATGTACGAAATATACAAAAGAATTTGAACTCCAAAAAGAGATCTGGCGAGCAATTAACATAAACATAAAAGAATAAAAAACAGCGTGAAAATGGTCTATAGACTTATCGAGCAAATATCTGTTCTGTAAAAGTTGAAGCTCATTTAAGGTTTGCACGTACATTTCACCAGAGCCAAAATAAATACATTTCTTGCTCCAAAGACATAAATAAAACAAGAAAAAAAAAATGTCGAACAGTCAAGCGCTTCGAACGCATTATGAAATGTTTCCACTGTGAAAGGTATTGGTGTAGATGATTCCTTTGCTTCAGATATATCATACGCAAATTTTAAAGAAAAAACAGCTTAGTCCTAATCGCGTGTTGTTGTCAACTATCGCCTTATTAAAGGCGTTTTATTTCTTCTCAAAGGTAAACGCTTCCTGCAAGTTAAAGCTTCCTTGAAGTTTTTGACACCCGCGGGAGTCGACAGGAAGATTCATGGCGGGATTGAACCCTGTTGTTGAATTTGGAAAATCCTCATTGAGCTTTGTTTTTATTTACAAAGTCCAACTAACTGTCCCTTAATTGACTTTATTTTAATTTACAAAGGAAAACGTTTCCAACCAGCTCTGCGTTTTTGAAAGTTTTAACGTTAACTGGAGATTCAGGCAACTTTATCACGACCAGCGAACGTAGTACACAGGCTTTGTAATAAAATTTACCAAAGAAATGATTGCTTTGAAAGGACATTAGCACAGATATTGTTAACTAAATTGTGGATTCAATAGGTTTGATGTACATTGCGAGCACTGTTTTTAGCCAAATATTTTCTAACAACTGTTTCGCTTTCGTTATCTTGCGTGTTCTCGATGTTTTATTTCTCTGTTAGCTTCGTTTCATTGCAAAAATGTGTTGTTCAATACTTTCACAAAGAGAAAACTTTTTGATTGTCGAATCGTTGTATATTTTGCTTAACTTTTGCAATAATATGCTTGGCTTTTTACTCAGTCCTTTTTGATTGTCGAATCGTTGTATATTTTGCTTAACTTTTGCAATAATATGCTTGGCTTTTTACTCAGTCCGTGTTTTCAGTTTAGTATCGTGGACTAAACAACCAGTCAACGAAAAAGCCAAACGTTTTCAACTCATTCAATTCGTCTGAACCTTCTTATAACAACTGGCTGCGGTCACATCTAGGCTACTAACTTAAGTTAAGATAGGGATAACTATATTAAGCTATTTCGGTAATGTGACCGCTTCTCTGTTCGCTCTAGCTATAGTTAGAAAATGTACGCCTCGGTGATCCAAAACAATACAGGCTAACTACAGTTATTATCACCCAACTAGTGGACTAATGCAAATCCTGCATTTTGATTGGCTACGCTACTAGAGGACTATTAGTAATAGACATCGAGTAGCGAAATTCGTGACGCTTTCTTTCGTTCTATTCCCAAAGAAATCTTTCTTCAACTTGCATTTGCTAACTTTATTATTGCTTTTTCTGTCCGACTAGTTGGGTGATACTAAAACAATTAGACCCTTCGCCCTCAAGGCCCACGGGTCAATAGCCCATTCGGCTTCGCCTCATGGGCTTAATTATACCCAAGCAGGGTTAATGGGTGAGTCTTAAGTTTACAAACAAACAAAAAAAAAAAAACAATCAGAATATAACAATTGTTTTTGCACGTACGAGATAAACATATATAAATATGCAAAATAAGAGAGAGAGAGAGAGAGAGAGAGAGAGAGAGAGAGAGAGAGAGAGAGAGAGAGAGAGAGAGAGAGAGAGAGAGAGAGAGAGAGAGAGAGAGAGAGAGAGAGAGAGAGAGAGAGAGAGAGAGAGAGAGAGAGAGAGAGAGAGAGAGAGAGAGAGAGAGAGAGAGAGAGAGAGAGAGAGAGAGAGAGAGAGAGAGATGGTTTCTGTCACGTTACGAAATAAAACAGTTTTAATTTCGACTGTGTCTGTGTCAGCCAGCCTGTGTCTGTGTCAGCCAGGTTTTCACAGTGGTTATCGAACGATATTCGTTCTTTAAACTTGGTGTGCCCCAGAAGCTATCATAGAACCTCTGTTACAGTATTGGTTTTGTTCAAGCTTTTTCTTTTGGTGGGATCATCCCGAATGTTTGCAACCTACTGTGTTGTTTTCTTGGTTTTTCATAAGTCGTTTCCACGCACTTTAATTAATTTTCTCTCACAGTTTGATGTTTATAATAAATTTATACTGTTAAGGGTAAAAATAACACCAGCTGAAGTCGAACAAAGAATGAAACAACGACTTCCAATGGACCTTTTTAATCAAGTGGTTATTCTTTTGTGTTCATGCTAATCTGCCCGCCAAGCCTCGTCAGCATGTACAAAATACAAAAGAATTTGAACTCCAAAAAGAGATCTGGCGGGCAATTAACAAAAACATAAAAGAATAAAAAACAGCATGAAAAAAGGTCTTTAGAGTTCCAATTAAAGGGAATATTTTTATTGTAGAGTCGATATCTGTGTTGTAAAAGTTGCAAAAGGAGAGAGGTTCTGTGTAGAATTGAGGGTCATTTTAGGTTTGCATTTACATTTCACCAGAGCCAAAATGAACACATTCCTTGCTCCAGATACATAAATAAAACAAGGAAAAAAATGGCCTGTTCCAAACGTCGGTGCTACTGCCGTGCCGAGCTGAAATGAATTTCGCCTGGCAGTAGCATGACGATAGCACGTCAGTGGTTTTAAACGTAGAATTCAATGTAGTCGTGCCAAATTCAAATTATATCAGAAGCGAAAGAACAAACCGCAAGTCGCAAAATAACTTAAAACATATAAAAATAATTTATGAATTTAGTTTGGCAAACAACAGAACGTCGTTTGGAACCAAGTCTCGCTTCTGCCGTGCGGCACAGCAAGGACTGCCGTGCTAAGTAGTCGTGCCAAACTTAATTCGGCCTACCGAACTGAATAGTTTCAAACGGCGTGCTACCGCCGCGCTAAAGTTATTCCTCATATTTGTTCGGCACGGAAATAGGGCGACGTTTGTACAGGCCTAACAGTAATGCGCTTCTACTGTTTCTACTGTGTAGACGGTTACTCTGTGTAGACGATTACTCTGCTTCAGATGTACCATAGGCAAATTGTAGGGGGAAAAAGCAGCTTTTGAAAAAAAAAATCTCCTTATTGAACTTTGTTGTGAACTACCACCTTATTAAAGGAGTTTTATTTCGTCATAAAGGTAAAGCTTCCCTTCCCTGCAAGTTTAAGCTTCCTTGTAGTTCTTGACAACCGCTGGAGTCGACAGGAAGCTTTTGGCGGGATTGACCTATGTTGTTAAATTTGGAAAATCCCCACTGAGCCTTGTTTTTGCTAACAGAGTTCAACAAACCTTTTCCATGGCTTTATGTTAATTTACAAAGGAGAACGCTTCCAACCAGTTCTGCTTGTTTTGAAAGTTTAAACGTTAACTGGAGAGTTGAGTAGCGCTATTTCGACTGACAAACACTTAATTATGTTTCAATTTATCAAAGTAAAAATTGCTTTGCAAGGAAGGACAAGCACATAGATTGTTAAATAAGTCGTGGATTCGATAGGTTTGATGTACATTACGAGTACTGTTAATTTTTAGCCAAATATTTCATAACAGACTGTTTCTCTTCCGTTATCTTGAGTGTATTTCCATTGCCTTGTACTGTTCAATACGTCCACCAAAAATAAATCGTTTTAATCGTCGAACCGTTGTACATTTTGCTTAACTGCAATAATATATTTGGCTACTTACTAAGTCCTTGTTTGTCGTTTAGTAGCGTGGACTAAACAACCATTCAACTTATGTGAACCTTCTCAAAACCATGAATCGTTTTTCCATCAGGAGGTAATAATTCTCATTAATATGCCTCGAACTACAAATCACTAAATAACTTATACTCCAAAAAATCTAACTTGATCGCAAAGTTACTATGGGATAACTATTTAAAAGATCGCCCAGTGCAATTACTGTAACAGGGGTATTCAGACAGTTGATGAAAGTCAACCTCATATCGTAAAGCAGAACGACGAAGACGCTTTCACAAAATGTTTCATATAACTTTGATGCAGTTTGTTCTCTTTTCTTTATAACGAAAACAGTTTCAGTTTCTGCTTCCTAGGTGTGTTTGACAAATGATGGGTCAGCCAGGTTGTCATAGTGATTATCAAACCTTTACATTGCTTGTGTTCAAGGTTTGAATGGTTTTAAAACTTACATGTAATAAGGTGCCAGTATTCACATGTAGCTTTATTGGGTTCTGTGATGTTCATATTACATAAAAAGCTATAAATGTCACTAATGTATATTCAGGTTTAAATTTGCAACATGCAGGAATCAATCATGTGACAATTTGATTACATTAACACTATGTGTATGTTTGGCTTCAGTTTCACCATGACGAATGTCATTACAAAGTCTTCAAGTCACCTGTAAATAGAAGCAAAACCAACAAAAACTATTTATGTTGCTGAAATTGCTTTTTTTCTATCATGTAGACTATATATTAAACTTAAAATGGCCTTTTTCTTTTTCTTTTTTTTTTTTTTACGAGATAAAGCAACACTTTATTTACAACACAGACTACTTACAAAAATATACTTAATTAACTAGTAACTTAAATTAAAATAATTATACCACTTTCTTACAACATCTATTTGTACAATGTTTTAACAATACTTAATTGCACTACTTATAATGAACAATTTACAATTTAGCTACACACATTTACATCACTTGCAATACTATTACTTTTTTTATCGAATCCTTTAATACCAATACTATATATTACTCACTTAATTACGTTACTTCTTTGCTTACACTGATAATTGATTTTTAATCTATTTTGCTTTTAAGTTAGAGCAGTTTTATATAATCACAATACAATACAAATCCCCGCTGACTTACTTTACACCATCACACTTTTACTTATACGACACACCGATTATCTACCTATTTTGATTGCTAAAAAAAAAAAAAAAAAAAAAAAAAACGGTCTAACTCGTGAGAAGGAATTTCCACTTCTGCCAAAAATTCTTCTCATCATTAGACGTGGCAGCGATGTATTTTTCAATCTCCATTTTCTCGTGCACTAATGCGACGAAGTCATTAAAAACGTGTTTGATACTGTTAAGTGCGTTTGCATAAAGAAAATATTTACCCAGAAGTATGAGATGATTGAGGGCTAAACGGTGCGTACAAGACCGAGTAATTCCAAATAACACGTCAAGCTCAGAAAGAAGTAAATTCTCATTGCTTTCGATCATATACCAATTTTGGAACTTATTCCAAAAAGAGGACGCCTGCGTGCAGCTAATAAACAGATGCTGTATGGTTTGGCTATCAGAGGGACAGAACGGGCAGAAAGGGGAAGCAACCTTTTTCATTTTGTATAATAAACTGTTCGTGGCTAAAATGTTGTGTATAATTTTGTATTGGAACATTGCTAATTTAAGTTCTTTTGTGGCCTTAAATGGCAGAAGATAAATTTTACTTAGAGTCTCCTTTGTGATACCGTATGATTCAAGCTTTTTCTCTGAGGTTGGAGGGGGAAGATCTTCAAAGAGTAACAACTTTTCGTACAACGTCTTGCACGATAAAGTACAGATTGGCGGGGTGGGTGAAGTCGTGTCACCGAAATTCACATGAAGTAGCTTCTTCCATCTTTGGGGAGTCGGGGATATAAGGCTATGGTATTGTAAAAAATTGCAATCTAGTGCGTATTTATTGCAAAACGAGAGGAAAGGCAGAAAGCGATTTTCATACTCGTCAAAAAGATCTGACATTTGTTTTACTCCTGCTTCGTGCCATTGAGGTAGATATACCATTTTTTTTGTTGATCATGATGAATCTGTTGTTCCAAATTATTTGAGAGAGAACCTCGTTCTTGCTGTGAGGTGTTGTAGACGCAATTTTCTGCCAATAATTTATAATTTGTTTGTAAAATTCGGGAAGGTGGTTATTAAGGTCAAGAAGGTTATAATCATAATTACATTTAAAAAGCTCCGTGCCGCCAACACTGGACAGAAACGATTTTGGAATATACTTCCACGGTGCATCCGAGTCGGAACATAAGCGCTTAATCCAGGTTAATTTTAAAGCTTTGTCGAAGAGAACAAAATCTTTCATTTCTAGACCACCATCTAATTTTTTCTTGATAAGGGTTGTCTTTTTTATTTTTGGTGGTTTTTGCTTCCAAATAAAGTCGAACACTATATTATTGACTTCTTTGGCAAAGTTTTTTGGAGTCTCCATAACACTGCAGATGAACACAAGTTTGGAGAGTGCTAATGTTTTGACAATATTTATTTTGCCGTAAATGGAAATGTCTCTTCTGGACCAGATACTTAGAGTTTCTTTAAAGGTCCTAACTTTTCCAAAATTTTTTTCTTACGAGACGTTTCAATATTGTAAGTAAAGTGTACCCCAAGAGCATAAACTGGTTCGTCACTAATTTGGAGGTTGAAAATTGCATCCTTTCTATGACGCAAGGAGCCGAGCCAAAGCATTTCTGATTTTGTTTGGTTTATTTTTAAACCAGAACATTTTTGATACAGCGAGAGTAAGTCAAATAAATTAGAAACCGACTGGACATCGGCGAGAAGGGCGGTAGTGTCGCCAGCATATCGAGAGAGCTTGGCCTTTTTCAGTGTGAAAAAAAAAAAACTGACTGCTTTCATGTTTGAACAGTGGATCCACTCTTTTTTCCACTTGCTAGATAGCCAAATGACATTTATGGTTTTTGTTGTTGTTGATGATGTTGTTGTTGTTGTTTCCAGAGAAACATGGGACTTTAGGTAAGCATATAATGGTTTCACCTTGCCCAGTCAATCTGGGTCAGGCAAGGAAGAAATCAGTTTTTTTTCATCCTTTCTTTCATTAATCATTGCAGAAAAATGTCAGAATAGCAATGCTTTGGACCCTAAACCTGAATTTTGTAATCTGTTCATCTCAAAACATCCATGTTTCAAACTTTGGTTTTCTTGTAAAGCACGCCGTTTCAACAATTTACAGCTACTACTTGGCGAATTCTCATATAAGTAAATAAATACTTTTTTTAACAAAGGAATAAAAAATACAGCCCTTAAGTCCTTGTTAAGTATAAGTACATTTTCTATAAGCAGTTAATAGATCTGTGGCGTTTGCATTGACTAGCACCAAAAACAGTGTATTAAATACAGCGTATTTTCAATATAAAAATTCAAACGAGGGCAGAAAGTAATATTAAAATTAAGGGCTTAAATCTAAGCTTTCACCAGTTAGCCAATCCTCAGTATCATCAGATGCATTTAAATATAATTGGGTCTTGTGAAAGTGCGAACCAACAAGTCATGAGAGCCATTCCAGTTTATATAAATAGCACGGGTTAGCCTAAATAGCTCTCTGGTTAGCCTAAACAGTACTTCAGTTATCCTGAGTATAGTTAACTTAGGTGGCTTGAGGTTAGGCTATTTATTCGAGCTAGAAATTTATTCTGAAACTTTGAACATGTTCAAAGTTTCGAAGCCACCACGTCAACGGTATTTATTTCAAATTACCTGACTTTTCTTCAACTTTGACTCAAAATAAAGTTCCCTTAACTTCAAAAATTTTAATTAATCTAATTAAAATAATTAATCTTCCCTGATTATTTCCTGACGTATGGCAACCTTGAATTCAAATGCCAACTGAAATAGTGAAATGTAAATTTTCTTTGCGGCCTGAAATGGCCACTTGGTCAATACTTTAAGAAAAATTTCTTCACGTATAAATAATTAAAGGATGCGATTCTTATCAATCTGAAGTAGCTTAAAATTCAGAGGAGAAATATAAATAACAATGACATGCCTCGACGAACTGACTGACATTCCTATCGCCTCGCGCGGTCTCAAAATCGATGTTTTTACCGCCGAGCTCGGCTTTTATTCCAGTTAGCTAAGTTTTAGCATGATTCTATCGTTAGCACTTTCATAAATCTTCACACATGATAAATGTCGAAGACATAAGCTTAAACCAGTCTCAAAATAAAATCATTGTACAATAAAAAAAGGCCAGTCAAGGTCCCTGTAAATTTCTGTTCGAAATGTTTGCGAAAAGTTCCTACGTTTCTCCTCATTCCATATTCTTCTTTATCGGGAATACAAATTAAGGACATATAGCGTGTGTTTGACGACTCGTTGTAATCGCGTCAAGAAGGAAGAACATCGACAAAACTAACCTATAATAGCTAAAAAATCGCTCCATTAGATTCCCATTTCTTGTTGCCATTCTGGAAATGCTCTTGGCATGAGCCCGCAATACAGACCACCGGGAATTCCCCGAGGAGACCTCTAGCAGGGGAAGGGGGAGGGGCAGCTTTTCCCTGACTCCACTCTTTTCGTCTGAAAGAAATTACATTCATCCTCGTCAAAAACGATTAAAAATAGGAGACCTGTCAGCGCCATCAAAAAGAGCATATATTCAAGCCTTTGGCAAAATTTTCTTTTATTTCTACCGCAAATGGTTGTTGAGTAGGAAGCCAACAAACTTTACAATTGTATTTTTCACTGCCCTACTATTTTAGGAAAAAAAGTAATCATGCCCATTTTAGAAAACACTATTTAAATAACTACAACTTCGCTTGAAAAAAAAGACCCTAAGAGAGAGATTCATGTTAAGCTTTCAAGCGAATTTGAAAATGTGGTCTATCCCTGATCACGTGACTGATGACGTCATAACAATGACCGATGACGTCATGGAAGTGTTAAAAATGTATTTAACATATAAGTATTTACCAACATGTAATTTGCTGTTTCCTTGCATTTAATTCAACGCCAGATACTGTACATAGCTCCCTTAATGTTTATATTTTGTTTGGTTCCTGGGCAGTTCGAAATGCCTCACACCAATGTGCTTCAAACTGCTACTACTGCTTTTTCTGTGACAAAGTATTTTCGTCACACTGAGCAAAAACGAACTTCTAAGCAAAGTCAAGTGACAAATGACGTCATTGCCCTACGCCTTTTACAATAAATAGTTAATGGTACCAATTATTTTTATACGACGCAGTACTCCTGCTGGCTTCAAACTGACCAAGTTATTTGGCATGAATGGTTTTTCAGTTTCAAAGGATTCTGGGAAGGTTCTTATTATAACTATATATATTTTTTATAATTATTAACAGTCGAAGCTACTTCAGTTTTGAAGCAGTTGTAACACGCCAGAAAACCAGAGAAATGTTGAATTTTAGGCGATAAGTTGAGCGTTTCATAGGACTAATATATTGTATCTGATCACAAGAAAATTGAAGTTAAGATTTTTTCTTCTCTGTGGTATCTAGCCTAAGGCTTAAAATTGTATCTAAAGAAAGTTTGTATCTTCTCACTTCAAGCTTTTTGCTTACAAGTATTTCCTCAAGAAGGTAGTTAAAAACTATAAAACTTGACTACACGTATGGAAGCGAGCACTGGTGTTGTTGTTTTCGTGTTTAGTGTTTCATTTTGTAGTTCTTGATATTCACCTCTGCAAATTAGACTAAAATAATTATTCGCCTCGGGCTCAGTGAATTTCGGGTAATATTCACCAAGATTCACTTCGCCTTCGGCGAATAATTGTTGAATATATAAAAAATACAAAATACAAAATAAATATTACACAGTACCTAAGGTAGAACTAATCCTCTGCAGGACTTAAGCCAGAACCAATTCTCTACAAGACCGAACCTAGAACCAATCTTTTACAAGACCAGAGCTAGATGCAATCTTAGACAGCATCAGGCCTTTTACAGGAACAATGCAATAAATACACCTTATTTGATGGTTTAACATATAATACGCGCGGATATTTTGCAAGTTCCACTAATAAAATAAAGTTTGGTTCGGCCATTTTTTCGCTCCCATTTTAGTCCGTATTTTTGCCCTGTTCTACGGTGTAATAACGTGGCATATTTTGCGCGTTCTTTTGCCCACATATGGTAAAATGGCGCAATAGTGGAGTAATAAATAGATCTAGTCTGCTATAGAAGGGCTTGAAAAAGACAAAAGCTAGAACGTATTGTCTAGACACTTTTCCCTTTTGTAAACGGTCGATTCTTTCTTAGACACCCCCCCCCCCCCCCCCCCACCTCCCCCACCTTCCTTTTTTTTTTTTTTTCATGTCAACTTCCAGGGATGCAGCAGCAGAATCTTGGGCACGCAACACCAATCCCTTATCACCACAACAGGCCCACGTTGATCTGCAAATCACACGCACACACAAAATCATCTATATGAAGTGTCTATCTAAGCTGTCACATCTATGATACACGAAACTAAAACTAGAGAATACACTGAATGTTACAATAGACACTGAAAGGAAATTTCTAAATAGACAACTGTTTTTGTTGTGCCTATAATTTTCCCATTTTGAGAGCATTGTGTCACCTGTTTACAGAGAGAAAACTATTTATGCTAACCACGTATCCATATGTTTAAAGCGTATTCTCGAGTAGAAGATCCCCATTGGTGGTTTGCGAAGTCCTTTTCTGGCCGTCCGTTTTCTGTTACAAGGTATGGCTGTTTAGCGGCCGTTACGCCAAGCCCGTGACCAGCTGCGCAATTTGAACAATCTGTCAGCCCGTTTCCACCTCCGCCGATCATAATCACAGAGCTGCTCCATCCCCAATTACACCAAAATCCGATCATATTGAAGTTTTGCATTGAGCCACTCATTCCTGCACGTATGAACCCTTCAGTTGTACTGTACTTTCCGTCATACTGTACAACACAATTTCCCAGACATTGCTTGCCGACCCATTTTTTGCCATTCCTGAAGTCACCATAGGTAGTGATTTTAGCGCGGAATGTCTGTCCACCAAGACAGTCACCTGTGGTCTGCAACAAGGGAGTGTGCTGAGAGTCGTCACTGCGTGTGATTTTGAGCTCGTTGCTGCTGACGAGCCAAAACGCGGGCGATATCATGTCAGCGTTGTTTAATGGATCAGTGGTTTTTCCAGCAGCTTCAGTTCTGTCATACCACCAGTACCCAGAGTCATTCATCCAATGTTTGGTGTCCTTATTAGAGAACCGAGCGATAAGAGTCCAAGCTTGACTGCCTGATGTCATGTCACAATATACCTGATGCAAAATGATTCAATTTATTTTATGGCCGTGTCTTACCAATTTGATTACCTAAAATCTATATTGGCCTCCATCTAAATTTTCTCATTCATACCAGCATCTTGACCACTTCATTTTCGATGTCTCTGCCTTCTGGATATTGTTATATGGCAAGACAGGAAAACTGAAGTCTGGTTGATGAATTTTCTAATGAGCAAGGTTCCCGCGCGACCTTTAACGACAACTTACGTTGAAGTTTTATGAAAAAAAAACCTTTTAGTTGAACCGGGGATGGCACAGTGGCGAGAGCGCTCCCCTCCCACCACTGTGGTCCGGGCTAGAATCATATGTGGGTTGTGTTTGTTGTTGTTTCTTGTTTTTGCACTGAGGGTTTTAAGTTAAACTTAGGAAGAAAATGTTTTTAATATTTTACCGGAAAAATTTCCGAAGCCATCCCTGTAAATTTGTCATTAATTCTAAGCCAGTAGGTACCGCTAAGCGCTTTTCCTTTTTCGCTGGCGATGATCTCCGCACAGGAGTCGGCAGGCATCTCGGAAATAGAACCCAGAGGAGCTGCGGGAAACCAAAAAAGAAACATTGGCCGTAGTCATGTCAAGGCTACTTACTTAAGTTAACTAAAAATAATTTTTAAAAAGCCTAAATTTACTATTAATGAAATGAAGAAATGTAATGAAGAGAAAACAAGACCTCTTAATTAAACAGACGTATATTATGTTGCCTTGACTGTTTGACACAACATTTGCTAGGCTGGATAAATTTTTCTACCACTTTACACACGAACGTGCATGAGGTTAAAACATAAAATAAAGGTTTACCAGTATAGATGGTGGAATATCGAGATCCTGGGCAAGCAAAACGGATATAAATGCTAGGAAAATCTGAAGGCTATAACTTACATGTTTCAAAATTAATCTCCGACTGATAAACAACAAAGGGATACCAAAGTTACTTTTCGCTGATCAGGAAGAATAATACGGTTTGCAATTTCTTAGACTTTGTTGCATTATCTTCTGAAACCCTCGACGAGAACCTTCTTGCTCGAGCATGGGAAAACTAAGGAAAACCACTTCGTGTAAGAAGACATCCTGCTCATTGATTGGCCAGAAAATTATTTTCCTGGCCAATCGGAAGGGAGGAATTCAAGTTCTTCTGGAACACTGGTTTGGTAAGAGAAAGGGCCCAGGGGCCCTTCCGAGATTGTTGTTAACTTTTGCCTGAAATACAGTCGACCCAACTATACCCTCGCCCCGACAAGCTGCCCCTGGGTCTACAAGGATGGGTGCATCATTTGTGATTCGTCACTGTGTCCCTGAGGCTTTTATCATCCAAAAAATCGCTTTCAACTCTAATTTAAAAATTACCGGAAGTTATCATTTACTTAATTTCGCTACTTTACTCTCACCAGTGCAATTTATTCCACTTAATCCAGCTTCGCAAACACAAACATAAGAGCCGTTTGTATTCTGGCACGTAGCATTGATTACACAGACTGGAATCGAAGAACTGCACTCGTCAACATCTGCGACAGGAAAAATAGACAACGAAGTGATGTCCTTATCTCTCTGAAATGCTGAGCTTTATTAATTTCCTTTGCTCAACCGCTTTGCACTAGAGCACAAGATAGGCTACCATAACAACAGTATTTCCTGTTTTGGTCGTTACGAAGCTAATCCTACACTTGCGTATTTTAGTCGCTGGATTGTTGTTCTTGTTTTGTGAACGACAGTTTAGGCTCTTCTATACTTCACTGGGGGTATTGATTGAAATATGAAGAAATGTGACTGTATTGTTACGTTGGACATCTAAATTCTGAAGACCTAGATTTTGACTGAAATTATCTTTACAGTCAACAACAGAAATTGCAAAAAGAGTAACGGATAGCAGCGGTGGGCATTGATTCTAGTGGATTCTAGTGAATCTGGGTAAATTCTATTCTTATTGCATAGCGTAAAGTGGGAAACTTTATAACTTAATTTACCTTCTGTGACCATGTCACAGTGAGCAAGAACGACTTCCCCAGGTATTATAGAATCAAACCAGTATTTGCCACTGACCGCTTGTCCTCCTTCACTCGCCTTGATTTCTTTGCACGTTTCAGCTGGCAGCACAGGAATGGAACCCAGGGGTACTATAAAGAAATTTGCTTTCATTGGAATAACACTTTTTTGTAATAAATATGCAATCTTTACAAAATTAACGAAAGGAAACTTATCATTTGTTATATCCAGGCTCCAGGGAAGAATTAGCAAGTCTCCATTTCTAATAAAGTTGTCAAAAATAATATCAAAAACGAGAAAAAGTAAAGGGTGTATTCAAACAAAGTGAATTTCTGAATTACAAAAGTCGCAAAAAATATGTTGGTTCTTCAGTTTCAACAAGTGTTCTCCTAAATCTTTGTAGTACACATCAACTTTACTCGTACCCCAAATTAAAGTTAAGTTTACAAAAATAAAAATGAGTACATTGCTACCTGAAAAGAAAACATAATGGGTTAATGTGCTAAATCAGCATGTTGTTTGTTCACTTATTCCCTTAGAGAAATAAACTTCGGTGCTAGACGAAAATCAAAAATCACAAAATCACTGTCAGACGCGAATGCGCATGACCACACTATAATTTGTAGGCGGTTGATTGCAGATCACGTGTTAGGGTCTCGACCAACGAGGGAAGAAAAAGGAAAGAAAAAAAAACATCAAATGATAGTAGAGTATTTGTTTAATATTAGCTTGTCTTATTGCACGGTTGCTTCGTTCTGTTTGCTCTTTGTATATTCGTTTGCCTGCTTGTTTGTTGGTTTGTTGGTTGGTTGCTTTGTTTATTTGTTTCTTTGGACCAGATCCTCAAAAGGGCAGTATCACGAGCGGTCTTCTAAGTCTTCCGTAAACTACGCTAGAATTATAAAGGTGCACTCACAGACTAGCACAATAACCTTTAAACGCCAAAAAAGGCATAAATTGATTCTATAATATGCGCATAAACCATAATCAATGGTGTATTTTAATGATTTTCCTCCAAGTAACACTGTCAAACACCACTTCAAATACCACTTCAAATACCACTTCTTTTCTACCCGTCCGCAACCACACCAGTTGTAAACAGCTTTCGCGACCAGTTGAGAGCATTTTAGTAAGGTTAGGCAGCTGTTAGGGGATTTCCAACTAATACCAACACATTTATTTGCTTTTCAAGTAGGCTAAATCTTCGTGAGACTGCCCCTTTAAAGTGCCAGAATCTCGCCGATGATCTAATCCGTTTGCAGTCGATTTTATTACCATTTAGTTTTTTCTTTGTCAACTTGTTTTCTCCCCAACGTGAACACATTGTCTTTTTCTTTGTTAATCGTAACTCACCTATTTCCTTGTTTCGCTTAAAGTAATATCTGTGCAAGTCAGGAACGAAATCCTCGGGCCTGGCCTCCTTCGTACGGTTATTTAACTCGCACACATTCTTTTTGATGACGTAGTGGAAGCTTTGACATCTGATATCATCATGGCAAGCCTGATGGCACTCAAATGAGATTGATGTGTTCAACCTCTTGAATGTGTGTCCCCGTAGCATCATCCCAAAGATAGAATAATGGCTTCCACACTGTTGAGCAGCTACCTTTGCAAGCAACTGCCACATCACAAGAGCAACTACTATGTTAAAGTAATATAATGATATCATTTCTGTCTGAATCTGTAACGGAAAGAAAAATGATATAGTTAACAATCATCTTACGAGTTCGATATTCCTATGTGATAAATACAATACCAGCGGCCGATCTGTATTATATTATTATAGTATTGATAATGGCCAACCAAAAGCGAGCAATTGTATGCGAATATTGTACCAAGCTTGTGAAATGATGCAAATATATTATTTTAGCAAGGTTGTGAATTTAAAGAATCAGATCATCAAACAGTAATAGTAAGTCCTCTGAGGACTTGGCTATAATAGGCCTTATGCATGACAACGTCATATGCTCAAAATTTACCACCAAGCCTCGTTTACGCAAATTATTCTCAACACTCAACACTCAACACTCAACAGTTTTCACGTGGGTATTCTTTCCATCTCTAAATAAAATTTGCATGTTTGCGCTTGCAAAGCGGCGTTTGGTGGTGAAACCAGCAGTCGGACGTGAACATACATAAAGCCATTTTATTATATGACTAGCTCCGTGAGCGGTCAAGATGAAGCGAATCTCGTGCTCTGATTGGCTACCCGAGCGGTCAAGATGGAGCCATCTTGACCGCTCGGGATCGCCCGCTGTGTTCCTACCGACGCTAATTGAAAAAGCTTTTCGTCGTAAAATTTTCGCTATGAAACTATATTCCGAAATAACACAAAGATTTCCTGTCTATTTCTAGCAAAAGGAAGTCCCACAACAAAGAAATAGGTCTTGAAGCGAATGAAAGCAAACAAATTAAACTACAAATGTTAATTAACGAGTTTCGTGAATTTTATTTGCCGCAAAAAACCGGCCGATACAAAAATTAAAACGCAAAGCGACTTGAAGACATGATATCAGCTTTGTTTGGCGGAAAAGGGAGAGACTGAAGTCAGTGACATACCTGAGGAATAAAGGGCTCTGCAAACTTGTCGTTTGTGTATTAAACATCTTCAAAAATGGAAGAAAGCGGACGGCACCGCGAACCTAACATCTTTTCACCGAAGCGTCTAACGCTCACGTCGAGTAAGGGTGAGTCAAGCATTTAAATTAATGATGTAGAAAAGTTCAAGCTTTTCCTGTGAAGTGGTATTAAAATCCCAAACGCTTTCAACAATCACAATTTCAATATTCAGCTCGTGTGTGTCACCGCAGGTTTGCACCACTAAAGCGCCAGAAGCGAGCAAATACTCTGCAAAACGTCCAATAATCAAAAGCTGGCGGCCAGATGGAATGGACATTCTTCTTTTAAGGCTTCAAACTCAACGATGTTTCGCAAATTTAAGCCATTTCAATATCCTTTTGAGGGTTAAAATGAGGTGAATTTCGCTGTTGTTGCATCGTTTTACTTCGTCTCGATTCATTCAAGAATTTGACAGTCACTCATTAAACTTTTAAACCAATGAAACGATTTAGCGTGCGCCATTGATTGTGCATGCAACTGGCTTCCTTTTCAGTGCTCGAAAAAAGTCATATAATAAATCCTTTATTGATCAAGCTTGTTCGGTCAAGACGGCAGGATATTGGCCTCGTTCTTTTTTTGCGTTTTTATGGACCTCGACTTCGTCTCGGTCCATAAACACGCAAAAAAGAACTTGGCCAATATCCTGCAATTTTGACCTTACGCTTGGTCAATAACCCATATATATATTGTAATCATTATTACATACTTTGCAAAATAGGCGGTCCAGCGTGGCAGAGCGCGAACTATTAATAACGTCGTTGTGAATAACATGTCCTTTTTCAAAGTGGATTACTGTGACCAAACCTGTATGTAATTATGAAATCATGGGCACATAATTGAAACATCAAAATTACCACAAATTAGGGATAAATGAACATCTACTAATTTTCAAAATTTATGTCTATTCCTGACACTAGTTCCTCCGACAAATAAACCTTTTTAGCGTATCGTGTTTAATCTGCCCGCGAAGAAGCACTGATGTTATAACGAAGAATCAGTTGTTCAGCATCTTTTATGTTTGCCTCTTGTTTTTATAAAATGCCTTACAATGTCCGCTCCAGCTTTTTTAGACCTCCAAGGAACCGATAGCCGCCATTCTGATTGGCCAATAACTAATTTGGTAGCTCCCATGTTAAACACATGCGCACACGCTCATATCCTCAAACCAATACGAGATGACAAAAACAAAGTAAAAATAACTCGAAATCTCCATGCTTATGCTCTGTCAGTTATTAAATATTCAGATCAACACGACACTGGACAATCGTAAGAATTGTTATTTAGCTGATTGTCTACGGTTTCGGTTGCGCGAGAAAGGTACACTTGACAATAGAGGCACTTTCCTTTATCGTTTCCTAAGATTTGTTCGTTTAATATATCAAAGCAAACGTTGCACCATGCAGGGGATGTTAACAACAACTTTGTTGGTCTTGGAAGAGCATTGGCTTAATCCATCTTGTGTATTTTGATTGAATTCACTCCCATTGTCGGCGAATGTTTTATGTATACAAAATCGTTTTTTTTCCTTCTCCCCTTGTCGGAAAATGCTTTGTGTCGCTAATGTATATAATATCATGTCGTTCCGTTTAAAAAAATAACATTTGCTAAAGATTAGGGATGAATCAAGCAGATGAAGACCAACTTTCAATAAACTACATGAATAATCCACATTTTCACTCAGAAAAAAATCCTTTCAGTTGTCAACCACACGTACATTTTGTTAAAGGTGCGATTATTTATTTCTTGTTGCTATTGACATGAGTAATGTTGCTAATCACGACCATTGTGGTCCTGCTCTTGATTCAGAAATTCTCAGCTAGAATTGAAACACATGCATGCGAATCTTATTCAAGATTCAAGATTATCTTAATCATTATTTTGAAAAAGGTTATTTTGATACATTCATGCTTTCCAAAAACGTATGCTTTTTGTCCTAAAAGTCTAATCGTAAAGCATTAATAACATAAAGTAATGATGAAATGTTTCCATTACCGTCGCGGACTGGTCTGTTTTCTTTAAGCTACTCTTAAATACCGAGAAAAATAAAGTTTACAAGAAGGAACAATTTGGGCATGTTAAGTGTGTTGAGGTTTCTTACCTTGTACAGGTTATAAATTATACAAGCTGTTCCGTCACTTCATGAAAGAAAACAGTCTCAGTTTCAACGTCCTAGGTGTGTTTCACAACTGGTGTGTCAGCCAGGTTTCGCAGTGGTTATCGAACGATATTCGCTCTTTAAACTTGGTTTGTCCCAGAAGCTATCAAGGAACATCAGTATTGGTTTTGTTCAAGCTATTTTTTTTTCGATGGTATCATCCGAATGTTTCCAACCTACTGTGTTTTTTGCTTGCTTTTTCATAAGTCGTTTCCACGTACTTTAATTAATTTTCTCTCACAGTTTGATGTTTATAATAAAATAATATACACTGTTAAGGCTAAAAATAACGCCAGCTGACGTCGAACGAAGAATGAAACAACGTCTTCCAATGGACCTTTTTCATCAAGCTGTTATTCTTTTGTGTTCATGCTAGTCTGCCCACCAAGCCTCGTCAGCATGTACAAAATATACAAAAGAATTTGAACTCCAGAAAAATTCTGGCCAGCAATTAACATAAACATAAAAGAATAACAGCGTGAAAGGTCTAAAGGCTTCCACTAAAATAATTGTCGAGTCAATATCTATTGTGTAAAAGTTGCAGAAGAAAAGAGATTTTGTCTAGAATTGGGGGTCGTTTTAGGTTTGAACATACATTTCACCAGAGCCAAAATGAATACATTTCATGTTCCAGAGAACACTCTTATGTCCAGGATTGAACGCAGGTATTGTTCAGCAAGTACGTCATATATGATTGGGTTATTGGCTATTTTCACACAACTTCATATTTGACAGAATTTTGTGTTTTTTGGTGAGCGTTTATCAATGAGGACACTTTGTGATGCTTATTATAAAGAGCGTGCATCTCATTAGCGTTCAATCCTGGACATATCTGCAAATTTAAGGAAAAAAGCAGCTTTTTTTTTAAATTATCCTAATTGAGCTTTGTTGTCAGCTATAACCTTATTAAAGGCGTTTTGTTTCTACACAAAGGCAAATCTTCCTTGCAAGTTAAAGCTTCCTTGAAATTTTTGACCACCGCGGGAGTCGACAGGAAGCTTTCTGGCGAGATCGAACTCTGTTGTTAAATTTGGAAAATCCACATTGAGCATTGTTTTTATTAACAGGATCCGAATAATCTTTTTCATGGCTTTATGTTCACTTACAAAGGAAAACTTTTCCAATCAGTTCTGCTTTTTTAAAGTTCTCACGTTAACTGGAGAGTTTGGCAGCTTTATTTCGACTGACGACCCAGGGACCGCGGAGACCATTTTAAAGTGGTAGAGCATAAAAAATCTGGCCAACACAAACAAGCATTTGGGGTCACTGTTCTGCTATTTATCATGCATTTGCTCGCCATCATATTTACAACCACAATAAATATAACATAGCTGTCCCCGCTTAGTATACCTTCCAATGCAGTAAGTACGTCCAATAAAACTGCCTAAGCTTGCTCTTTTTTGAAGTTGCCAAAGTTCCCCTTGCGGTTCTTCAGCGCAGGAGTGTCCGTCCTTTGACTTCGTGAGGCGCATATGCAAAACAGAAGCCTATTGTTACTTCAAGTGGTAAAATTCATGTATTATTCCTGGCATCTGGAGCCCTAAAAAATCAACCCAACCAAAAAAGTGGGTAGGGCTATAAACCTACCAGCCCCTCCCCCTCCATGGTCCCTGCAACCACTTTGTGTTTATTTTACCAAAGCAAGAATTGCTTTACAAGGAAGGACAAGCACATAGTCGTGGATTCGATAGGTTTGAAAAACATTACGACTACTGTTAATTTTTATCCAAATATTTCCTAACAATTGTTTTGCTTCAGAAAATACTAGATATCTTATTATTCAAAAAAGAAAACTCTAACTTGATCGCAAAGTTAGGATGGGATATATTTTTTAAAAGATTGCCCAGCGCGACTACTGTAACAAGGGTAGGAATGTTTTAATCGTCGACATGTATCTATTATGTCTATCGCCGTCGCCACGTTTGCTGTTTATTAATATATGTTATTTAGCTTAAAAATAACACCAGCAGACGTCAAACGAGACAGGAAACGACTTCCAATAAACTTCATAATCCATATTATACCTCAAGAATATTTCAATTGTCGATTGGATATCTATTCTAAAAAAATTGACGGAGATAATTTTTTTTTTATATATTTTATCAAGCCGGAGTTTGTAGTTGAGAGAAATTGTGAACTAGAATGGGAGTAATGGTGAAAGAGCACTGACGTTTTTTTCTGTCATTTTTGGCGTACGCAAGTTGAATTTTTATGACTAATGGATAATTTTTTAACCTTTCAACGCCTTATTTTAATATAACAACAACAACAACAAATTATTTACAGTAACATGTTTTCTAACATGTAACTTCACGCTAAAATATTTTTTTTTCTCATTGTGTAAGTTATTGCAGTAATTGCATAATATTACTTTGCATGAGCTATTTCATCCGGAATTTTTTTGTAAAAGCAGCCGTTAAGATATTCAACCCGACAATTAACTAATTAAAGGGGTCCTGTTTCGTCACAAAGGCAAATGTCTCCAGTAGATTAAAACTTCCTTGAAGTGTTTTGGCAGCCGCGGGAATCGGACAAGCAGCCTTGCGGTGGGATTGCTTTTATAAGTAAAGTTTAACTAACCTCTTTCAAGGCTTGGTGCTTCTTTATAAAGAAACAAACATTACAAGCCAGTTCTGCTTTTTTGGAGACAAGTCCCATATAACATAAAGATGATATTGCTGCCGAAAAAAAATATTGACATCTAATTTACAATAAGGCAATATAGAATGATTTGACTAAAATCTCAGAGATTAGAACAGTAAAAGTTGATGCTTGAAATAGGCTTTGTCATTTCACCTCGAATATGGCTCTTCGAAATCATTATTTATCATTTCAGTGGCTTTTATGTTCATGTTGTGGTATATTGTAAGTTGTTTTCTTTTTTTTTTTAAATAAACAAGACATGCATTGTTACAAAATGGTTCTCCTCTTAATTGTTTATTTTATGCCAATGATCTAACACTTAGCTCTCGCTTAGAAACTGCACTACTAAATATTTTTACGTATTTTCTCGAATAAACACCGGGTCTCTAAGGTTGAGCTGAAAATAGGCCCCTTAGGTATTTATTTAAGGTATAATAAGTTGTAAGTAGATAAGCTAGATACATTTTCGTTAAATAATGAATTAATTGCCATAATCTTATAACCTTGTAGTCTCTTATTGAGCTGCCTGAAATAGACTCGGGGATTTACCCAGTAAGTAGGACGTCAACACATTTCCCGTTTCCAGCCGCTTTATTTCTAACATTAACTGCGATGAAAGCACGTATATAACTTGTGTAGTTGCACACATACTGCTAACAATGGTTTTGTTTTTCTTTCCTAGCCGACTTGACTATCGCTTCCTTTAGAAGTTTATTTGAAAACAAGCTTATTCCTTGAGCAGCAGAAGAAGTCTTTTATTAGTTAAAAGTTCCGTCCTTACCAACGTCTCTGAATTCAAGCCGGGAAACGATTACCGAATACATAAAAACCTTAAAAAAAGAACGACCAACGATAAACGTTGTCGACAATTAGGCAAACAACCACACAAAAATAGCTATTTATCAACTTGCGTTCACGCTTAACCTTAAGTATATCGTAAAATAGTTATAAGCCCCGGTTCTACAAAACTTAGTTTTTAAGGATTTTGGATGACCTTTTAGCTGGGGCAGCTTGCATCCCGGAGAGGCAAAGAGAAAAGGCAAAACAAAAGTGTTTGGGAATGAGCTGACACGAAGCGACTATAAGACTCTGGTGAGGAATATACTATGATAAGACAAATTGTTCTGATCAAATCTTGTGATTTGTAATCAACGTGCAAACTTGGTCATTGCTAGAAAGGCAATTGGGACTTTCAGTCTGTTATTTCTTCTTCTTACATGGACCGTATCATGGTATTAAGTTTTTTTTTTTTTTGTTTGTTTTTTTTTTTTTTTGTGATGTACAAAGTTATCTTCAAATCTAAGGAAATCCCCAAATACAAGTTTCTGCAAGGATTGTTGCAATTGAGAAGGATTACAAGCATCGGAGTTTTTACATTGTTAGACAAGATAGTATGATCTAAGACAACGACTCCAAGTTCACAACAAGGCTGTCTTGAGAACGCTTTATATGATTGGTCAATTCTAGTTGCATAGCTACTCCTTAGGTTTCAACGCTTAAGCGTTTTGAAAACACGAACTAAAATTTCGTTGTAACTGTTTTGCATATAAACTTTATATTCGTTAAATGTAACGAATCGTTGCGATCGACCATCTAAGAGAGAGGGGTGTGGGGGAGGGAGTAGGGGGTGTTAATAATAATGAACTGGTAGAGGCGGGGCTAAAGGGGGATCCTTCTCTAACCGTAATAATTTGGGAATCAGACCCCCTCCACATAAGCTATTTGCACAGAATTCATTTGTTCCATAGCGGAGTCCTTCAAGAGTTTCAAATCACTGCCGATTTTGACAAATACCGTGACTAGATCAGTAAAAAAGACATAAATCGCCAACGGCGATATGTTTGATAATTAAAAATAATTAAAATCAGTGCTAATTGCTAATAGAACGTCCACACGCTTAATGTGAGGTCGTTGGATTTCATTTTTATGACGTTTCCGTTATAACAATGATGTAAGAAGCGCCCGTATTTACAGACTTTCTTCAGAATAATTTCTTCAGTTTCGAGTTAAAGGTAATTGTACACGCCAGATTTTAACGGAGGATATGTTATCTTCTTTCATTCAAGCTTTAGGTCTAAGTGCTACAAACGACACTTGCGTCCTCTACATGGCTACAGGAATGTACTCCCCAACCACGGTGAGCGCAGTCTAGAAGAGACGCCTCTCCTCCTTGACAGTTCATTTGATCCAAGAAAATGGGACCAGATCCATGACCATATGAAGCACAACAAGGAGCGGATGATGCGTAGGAGAAGCCAAGCTGACGACACACCACGTCCGCATCATTGGCATCCCAGTAGTCATCGCACACTGTTCCCCATTGCCCGTTGTGATAAACTTCGACACGGCCATAATCAGCGCCACCATTCGCCAAGCGAACAAAGGAAGCACACTGTACACTGGCGTCTCTGCTGTGAGTACAATCATGTTTTCCCCATCCACGGTGTCTGCAGTCATAGATATGTGACTCACTTCCTGAACATGCCACGTCATCCATCCATATCGGACCGTTTCCCTGACCGTGAGTGGCGCCACCATAGGCTTGTAAGGCTTGTTGGAAACCAAGCTGTCTGCACACCACGTTGGCGTCATTTATATCCCAAGCGTCGTCGCAAATTGTGCCCCAGTGGCCATCATGGAAGATTTCAACTCTTGCAATTGACGAAGTACTACCATTTAGACGAATGGTGCCTTCTGTGATTGCTAATGAATAATAGAAAAATAATTGCAAAAACAAGATATCTTAAAAATATGATTTAATTACTTAATTAATTAATTAATTAATTCGGATAGTTCGAAAACTAGACTTTTTGAAGTGAAATTAAGTGGAAAGGTGATAGTACGCTCACGGCACGCTTCTACTTGGAAACAGAAAATTTTGTTTTAGCACACTTAAGGCGTGCTTAGAAACGAGGTATGTCTAATGAGCAACTTCATTTTGTTTGTACGACACGCAAAACACAAAAGATATAAGCAGTTATGTACAACGTCCCCATAAATTCTCTGTAAATATATAAATCAAATCTCCCATTTAATAATTGTCTGCACGAATTTTACACCTTTTAACCAAAAATTTGGAGAAAAATATTAACTAATTGACTAATTAGTTATTAATTATCAGTTAATCTCTCTCTGACTTATATTAACCATACGATTTTTTTTTTCTGGTAAATATCATTTACGAACCGAGAAATTCGCAATTCTGTTCAACATGCCCAGGCATTCTCTGTATGGATCTGTAGCTAAAACGATTAAATAATTCTACCTGGAAAGTACTTCCATATGACTCTCCATATTTTTTTATATTATGTGGATCGTGTAGAAGCCAATAAATAGCAATTATTTGCAACGTGCCCATTCGATGTCCATACTTTGCTGTGTAATCATATAAATCGTGTCTGCGATTAAATAATTCTACAGCCCAATATTACACCTTTTGACATAAAACTTGATGCAAAGTATCTCAATAGGATTCTTATTAATCTTACATTTTTATTGCTGGCTCCAAATGAAATGTATATATTTTTAAAACATATTGACCCTTCAATACAAAGCTACGATAGCTCAGTTTACAGAGAGCGGTTCTTTGAAAAATACATAATTTTCCCGGTCGGTGGTTTGAATCCGGACGGTAGCATGAACCTTTTTTTCCTTTGTGGGCTTTTTAATTTTGAAATCAGTTTTTTTTTAAAATTTGAAATGTAAAGGCTAGGTGACATGGACGCAACAATTTACTTTGATATTATGTGGATGCTGGTCAATCGAAAGTCCGCTATTTCAATAAGACTTCAGCCGCTGAAATCAGTGGATTAAGTACACTGCTAGTGTAGAAGAACATCAGCGAAGTTAATTGCTCTATCGGATGAATTACGAAGTGATCAACAATTGCATTAAGGGTTCCAAATATAATGTACCGTTTTGTGGTTGAAAAGCCGGAAATCAAAAGAAAAGCGGAAATCAAAGAAATGAGAACGCTGCTAGTGTAGAAAAACATCAGTGAAATTAATGGCGCCATCACATCATTTTCGTAGTGAAAAACAATAACATTAAGGTTCACAAGTAGACGTTACGGTTTTGTGGTTGCAAATCCGGACTATTGGATAATAAGGCTCACAAGACATTGTGAAATTTTATGCTTGACGTTTATAATTGAATATAAATGTTCAAATAAAAAAACAACACAATAATAAAAAGGTGCTCCCAGTCATATCTTGCTGTAACTGGAGTTTAAGGCTTGTTGTTGAAAATAAAAATATAAATAGATGGATACAAAAAGTCACAACGTTTGTAACTATCTTGAATGTGCGGTTACCCCTTAGAAAATAAATAAAATCACATAGTAGTATTCGTATAGCTCGAATACTAGACCTATTGAAGTGGTAAGCTGGTATTAAACTGGTATTAAAGGGAAAGAAAATATATATTTTTTGTTATTTGAATCAGTAATAGTCGATATATAAGCACTTATGTACAATTTGACCATACACGCTCTGTAAGGGACGGACCATTAGAAAAGTGTTTGGGGGGGGGGGGGGGGGGGATTTTTGGCTTGCAAGATTTTTTTTTTTTTTTGGCCTATTGCCTGTGCAAGATTTTTTTTTTTTTTTTTTTTTTGGACTGCAGCGCTGTGCACGATTTTTTTTTTTTTTTTTTGATAAAATCTGCTTCATGCACAATTTGCTATTGAATTTATTAAAAACAGTGCTTCTTTGATTTATTAAATACATAGCTTGTACTTTAACGTCACTTTCCATTTATTTTATGACAAATTCAAAAAGTAACTGGCAGTTTACAGGTGTATAGTGAAAAATTGTGTAATTAATATACCTTTCAGGCCCGTAGGAATGAATTTTGAGGTGAGGGGGCCCAAAAGTTAGCACTGATTGTGATGTACTTTATTGTTACTTATTTTCGCGGGATTTAATTTTCGCGATTTTCAAAAATCGCGACCCGCAAAAAAAGGTTTTCGCGAAATTTAATACTTAAGTTTTGGCGTTCGAGCTCTCTTCTTCTGAACCAATATCATCTTTTTTCAGTACTTGGTGCAGTCGTCAAACTAGCTCTGCTTTGTTGGGAAGGAAAATGTCGAACTGTTTTCAGTTTCGTTTTGTTATATGGTTCTATTCAGTGTCATTGGATACTATTGCTATGGAAACTAACGAGCTTTGCCATCGAAAAAAAAAAAACGCAAATTAGGCTAAGGGTAGATTGAATCTACCCATGGCTTATTATTACTGTAATAAAAGAACGTATTTCGCAAAATAAGCACCATCTACTGACGTGTTGGCAGTAACACCTTTTCGAACTTGATCAACAATATTTTCCAGACTCTTTCTAGCTGTTTATAATATTCACGGCTTCCCTAGAGAGAACGAAAAAGAGAAACAGATATTAACTGGAGCACGAGATTGATTTTGGTGACCAAATAGGTCCAACTAGCTAAGAAAAACTACAAACATCGAATCGTGAGATTAATATTCTATAGCAGTTCAGCAGACAGCTCATAAAAAGACCAATGTTAAAAACATTAGTGCGAGGTTAATATTCTGCTCACAGATAACAACAGTTCAATAAGAACTAACTACCCAAGTAGAACAGAATAATTTCGGTAGAGGTTAATATTCTGCTCACAGATAACAATAGTTCAATAAAGAACTGACTACCCAAGTAAGACAGAATAATTTAGCGCGAGGTTAATATTCTGCTCACAGATAACAACAGTTCAATATAGAACTGACTACCGAAGTAAGACAGAATAATTTAGTGCGAGATTAATACTCTGCTTACAGATAACAACAGTTCAATACAAGAAAAGTAAACTTAAAGTGTATAACTTCTAAATTTTGCAATATAACTTACCAAAGTGTTTTTTTGTCTTCAGTCCATAACATGGTTTGCGCAACCTTGTATTTCCAGCTATTTTCCCGCCAGAATTAATTAATTCGCGGTGACAATGATCGAAAGACGAAAATGCTGAAACTCTTGTATTCATAAGACGAAACGCTTGCATATTCCTGGGGGGCGCTTTCCGGGTTCGCAATCGTCTACACTTGCAACATAGCGATAACTATATTACAAAGAAAATGCAACTAAGATGCGTAAAGATGTTCCTCAATTGAGGCAGATTCAAGTAATAAATTACAATAGAATTATTCAAAGCGCCACTTCTCGTGCTATTCGTGTATTCCTCTTATATTACCGCATGTAGAAAATACTATTGATCCAGCTATTACTGGTGTCAATTTTCCTCGGCTCGCATAAACATGTACAGATGCAACTTACCAAAGACGATTTATACGCGCGGCTTTGTTGTGGACAATCAAATGATGTGTTTCCAATCTCGTGTAGTACTGCTACAAAAATGCTGGCTCAGACTTAAAAGTGCAACCAGGAAAACTTTTGGGAACAACAAGCATTGCTTGCAGTCTCGCAAACGCCTATAATGGCACTTACGCGAGGAAAACTCCATAATCCCTAAGACAGACAATTCGCTGAATATGTCACTGGATACATTTATACGACCACATGAGACCTTTTTCAAAACCGCGAATGCAGAGACTGTGTGACAAAAGGAACAGATCTGCGGTCCAGTCTCATGTCGCATTTCCTGGCAACCTCGTGGGCATAATTTTTTTGAGGCCAAAGCTCGTCATGCAAAATCAGTTGTGCCAATTCTGAGACTAACTGTTTGTTTATGCAGTTCAGTATTTTGACAATTTTCTCGAAATATTAAGTAACAATAAGGTATTAAAATCGGCAGGCGAAATTTGCCGAACGCTTAACGCCGAACGCGAAACAAAATCGCCGAAACAAGCAAAACCACTACCATTATCGAGAGCTAACCATAAACGAGCTAACCTGGGCCTTTTTTTAGGCCAACCTGAGCGATATCCAAACTAACCGGAATGCTTTTTAGGCTAACCTAAGTGCAAGCACTCCGGTTGGGTTTTGCTTGCTTCGGTGATTTTGTTTCGCGTTCGGCGTTCTGCGCTCCGCAAATTAGCCCTGCCGTGTTAAGATGGGCGGGAGGCCCATTTCCGTAGGGGAGTCCGGGGGCATCCTTCCCCGGGATAATTTTGAAAATCTGGACACGCTCTAATGCCATTTGGTGCATTTTGAAACACTTTTCGAGAAGAATTACAATTCTGGTTTAATGTCAAAATAAGGCCCATCTTGTGCATGAATTTTTTTCTTTGGGTTTTTCCTTGCATGAATTTTTTTTCGGACATTTCTCCTTGCATGATTTTTTGGGGGGGGCTTTTTCCCCACCTCCCCCCCCCCCCCCCCCCCATCACTTTTCTAATGGTTCGTCCCTAAAGAAAGAAAGAACGAAACAAACAAACAAACAAACATACAAAGACAGGAAGAGAGAAAAAAAGAACTGGCTTTGCGACGTTCCTCGAGTTTTTGGCGTGTTATTAGTTGGAGCAATTCATTGTGATATATTTAATCGACACCGCTTGCATTTTTAAATCGTAAATTATATTTTAGAAGGATGGTATCTCGGTAGAGTGATAAAAACCACGCTGAACATCAATTGCAGCCATTCGATATATACCTCGCAGGGAGGCAGGGAGGCAGGGAGGCAGAGAGGCAGGGAGGCAGGGAGGCAGGTAGGCAGGGACGGAGGGAGGCAGGGAGGCAGGGAGGCAGGGAGGCAGGGAGGCAGGGAGGCAGGGAGGCAGGGAGGCAGGGAGGCAGGGAGGCAGGGAGGCAGGGAGGCAGGGAGGCAGGGAGGCAGGGAGGCAGGGAGGCAGGGAGGCAGGTAGGCAGGGAGGCAGGGAGGCAGGGAGGCAGGGAGGCAGGGAGGCAGGGAGGCAGGGAGGCAGGGAGGCAGGGAGGGAAAGAGATACCATTACATAGAGAAGGTCAGTGTTTTATTAGTTATCTATAAATAAGTTATTATCGTAAATAATAGGTCCTTTCATGCAAACAATATTTTGAGCTTATTTAATCTCAAAATGATGATTTGTGAAGTATAATACCTTGGTAAAATGCTCGAAACCCAGAGTAAGTACTATGACCATTCGATGTAAACCTCATATAAAGCTTGTTGGTTGAGCTTGTAAGTGGTGTAGGGATAGAAGATCCACTGAATCTACCAATCATAGGAAAGGATGATGATCCGCCACCGTACACTTTTAAGTAATCAGCAGATACCTCAGTGTTGAAGCGAACGAAAACAAGTCTCAGCATTGAATTTGAAGATATGTTCCATTCGCAATCCATATTATCTCTGTAATACGTACTTTGATAATTTGAATCTATTATTCCACCCGTGTTAGTTGCCTGCACCAATAAATTTAAGCAGGAGCTTGTCGCCGTAACCAGCGGCGCTGTTAAAATAATATTAGATAGTGAAAAAAAAAAAAAACTCACTCAAAAATCGATGTATTTAAATTAAACCAAAGAAGAAAGATATGGTAGAAGAAAGATGTACCATATGGCATACATAACATCACATTCACGATATCAATAGCTAACGATCGCCTAACATATTTCAAATAATAATAATAAAACAAAAATATCTGCGAAAGAACAACATCAAACTTCCATTTTTTTTTTTTTTTTGTGCATATATCTATATGGAGGGAAACTTGAAAATGCCAGGGAGCATTTTTTTTTTACGATTTGAAAGTCTATACACTTCATGTCAGCGCAAGAGCTAGTAAAAGAACTGAAAACGATGGGAATAAATAGTGGCCGCCTTATTTATTAAATTAATTTGGACACTTACTGTAACAGCTCGCTTTGCCGTCGCCAGAATATCCAGGTAAACATCTACAACGGTAGTAGCCAAGAACATTCACACATTGCGCTTGAGCATGGCATGAAAATGAACCTGAGCTACACTCGTCTACATCTGTTTTGAATAACAAAAAAGAACGTTTCCTTGTCCAATAAGCATACAAGATGCAAATTACAAAAGCACTTTAACTAATTTTAACTAATTTTATCCCTCGACGTAGAGCGTGCAAGATAGGGACGGGGAGGGGGGGGGGGGGGGGGAGCTTGATAAAGCTTTGATTTTTGTCCTCATATGACATATCAAAAGTGTATGGCCTTAGAGTGCTGAGCTTGTACTACAAGATGGCACAATTGTTGTTGCTTGTGAAGTAATACGGCGTCATTAATTATGCCGTTAAAGATGCATCATCTTTGATTTTAAAATTTTCCAAGAACCACAAAATGATTTGTGTGATTTTTCCATAAGTTATTTATAACAGTGTTCCTTATGTTAGGGACTTTCCATACTTTTTTTTTAAGTATTGCTTTATAAACTTTGCTTCTAGCTACCGCAAAATGTTATGTGGATCGATGATGCACTTTAAACAGGTAGAACAGGCATAAATGAGATAAGATTCGCCAATCATATTTCTCTTGCGAGCATGGTGACCTATCATATTTATTTATTTATTTATTTTTTTTCAAAATAGTGTTTAGTAGGGAACATTCAGAGAAAATCAAAAAAAAAAAAATTGATCGACAAGTTTTATTACTGAGGAAACACCTATATATGCAAAGTGTACACTCAGTAGTTTCATTAAGCAAATTATAATATTAGCAGTAAATTATTATCACCATTTTTTCACTATTATCATTTTGCTGAAAATGACGTAAATATACACTGCTATGTTTACCAAAAAAATGAATGCTTTAAGTTTACTTTGCAGAACACTGATTGAAACTTTTACTTTTAAGACAATGTTTTTACTAACCCGTACAGTTATTTCCATCCAGACGATATCCAACCGGACACAGACATGAGTAGGAACCATCATTATTCACACAAGTGGCGTTCACTGGACAATAGTAAGAGAAGTCTCTGCATTCATTGTAATCTATATTAAGAAACAAAAAAAAAATAACTTGCACCCACGGGCTAAAGGGAGAACAGACGCTATGGCAGATATGTGGCCAGGTTGTTAAAACCACGCGATCTCGTTCTTATATCCTCCACTATGACCACTAATTGATGTTCACAGTATACATTATCCAGGGCTCAACTCGTGGACTGCACTTGTAAAGTAACTAATTGCTCTGCTTTGTGCAAGCTAGGAATCGTAAATATGTTATTTTCTTTTGCGATATTGGTTTCTTTTTCCATTTCTTGTAGGCCTGCATGAAATGCCTTCATTATGACATACTAACAATTGCATGTAGGATGCCCATTTCCAGGGTCAAGCAGGAGGGTGTATGGACTCTACCTCCCTAGAGGTCTTAGTTGATTGAAACTTTAAAAGATGGAGAGGCAATAGTAAGGTCCTGAGCTACGCGACGTCTAAATGTGATACGTTCACGCAAACTGCTGCAGTTTATCCACGTTGTCACAAAACAATTTAGCATCAGCCTAGTGGTAGTAACAGATTTACCATGTTAACATCAATTTATACAGTTTTATTCAAGGTACTGTGGCCTTACCTTTCTTGCATGTAAACATGTGGCAGTCTGTACAGTTGACATCGTTCCATTCATACTTGTGGCCATGAATAAAACCAAGAGTATGAACGCAATCCTCATCCTGAAAGTTATTTGGTTGATTATTGGCCCAATAATGGAAGTCAAACAATGTACCATCGCTCCATACAAAAGTTCCCTCAGAGTTAATATCTGACAGACCCAACCAAGAGTGTTCTCCGCCGTGTAGACTTTGGACATACAAATTTTCTTCCTGGCTGTGGATACTGGGTAGATTTGCTCCTAGTGTAGCACATGTTCCCTGGCTGCCACTCCACGAATCACATGACGATACTTTCCCGTAGCAATAACCTTTAAAATAGGACCATTCATCTCCGCAAATATCTATTAAAACAACAATAAACATCATTACGTGGTGACTTAATTGCCTTTTTATATCATTTTTTGAGATCTGGAATAGTGCCCTTTGAATCACAATAAAGGAGCCTAAATCTGAAAATTAACCAATCAATTTAGAAACTGATCTGCTTGTATCTGGCCGAAATGATACATCTAATTATTTACATAAATCAGCAATATGTAGTTTATGCATGAATGTAATGATGAATTATTATTATTATTATTATTATTATTATTATTATTATTATTATTATTATTATTATTATTATTATCATTATTATTATTATTATTATTATTATTATTATTATTACAAGTGAAACCGGTAAAGACAATATATAATTATATATCCCACAGAAAACAGGTGAATGTGAAAAGGTCAACAAAATAGATTAGTGTGAACCAATCTGCAGCTTACTTCTATAAGCAAATGCCTATATTGTGCAGTTCCAGAAAATATCCATACCCACGCCAAGGAGATGGTCATTGGAAATTCCGAAGAGGGAAGAGGGGGGGGGGGGGGGGGGGGATCTCAATAACCCAAGTTTTTAAAAGAAAATATGAAGCTATACTGGAAATTCCAGGGGGTAGGAGGGTCCAAACCAAAGAACCATCCTTGGGGGAGGTATGGATATTATTTGGAACCACACATTTTAATTAGACTGCCATTAAACTATTGAAGACACTTAAGCCTGTGCTGCAAAAAAGTTGACGTCTTTACTTAACCTGGAGTAAACTTTATGGTCTGTGATAATAATAATGTAAATTGTCTGTAATTTCATTATTTTTATTGGAACAAAATAGTTTTGTCACAAGCCCCACAATGGTTTTAAAACTTACATGTAATAAAGTGCCAGTATTCACATAATCACTTACTCATCCTCATCGGGCCCATGAGAACTCTTGACGCTGGGTTCATATTACATAAATACCGGTAGCTATGAAGGTCACTAAAGTATATTCAGGTTTAAACTGGCAACATGTGGGAATCAATTGTGAAAATTTTATTACATTAACAAAATGTGTATTTTTGAGTTCATTTTCAAGTTGACTTAACCCTATTCATACCGGGCTTTTTTGGATCTTTCCAGAATATTTAAGCAATCGCAATAAAACTTAGTATGTCCAAAAATCTATCTTTTTATATACGACACGTGCGGTGAAAAAAAAAAAAAAAAACTGACTGCTTTCATGTTGGGCTATTGGATCCAAAAAATGTTTACACTTGCTAGATAGAAAAATGATATTTTTGGATTTTTTACTTTGTTGTTGTTTCCAGAGAAACATCAGTCTTTGGATAAGCATATAATGGTTTCACCTTGCCCAGTCTACCTGAGTCAGGCAAGGAAGAAATCAGTTTTCTTTGCACCCTTCCTTTCAGTAATCATTGCAGAAAAATGTCATATTATTAAATGTTTTGGACTCTAAAGCTGAATTTTTGTAATTTGTTCATCTCAAAACATTACATTACAGAAATCTTTGTTTGGTTTTCTCGTAGAGCAAGTTGTCAACAAAAACTAGTATGGAGTTTATTTAAATCAAATTTACCGCTACTACATGGCTAATTTCCATTAAAGTAAAAAAAAAAAAACTTGGGTCTTGACAAAGTGCAAGCCAACAAGTCATGAGAGGTATTCCAGTTAATCTGAATAGCACACTGGTTAGCCTTAATAGCTCTCTGGTTAGCCTAAACAGTACTCCAGTAAGCCTGAGTATAGTTAGCTTATGTGGCTTGAGGTTAGGCTATATATTTATTGGGTTAGGAATTTCTGGCTTGTGTGGCACTTATGTGTCATGAAACATGCGAGCCATTCCAGTAAACCTACATAAGATTCCAGTTAGCCTAAATAGCACTCCAGTTAGCCTTGAAAACACTTTGCCTGTTGCCAAACAGTACATTATAACAGTTAAACAAGAAGTTCCGGTATAAAAGGGGCCTGGCCTGGCCATTCTCACGCCCAGTTGTCAATAAACCATCAAAGCGTAAACAGCTGACAAACAACCCGCGCTTTCTCTGTGAAAGTTGCTGGTAAAATGTGCTTCATTTTTGCTGAGAATATTATGCTAAAACGTTAACAAGTTACATCTTATTTTTGTACAGGGTATCTTTTGGTTTCACGAGGTTTTGAAGCGTATTCAATTTGCAGGACGCTTGACTGTGCAACACGCCATGAATGCAAGGGTAAAAATTTGCATTTCGCGCCCGAAAGGTGTGAAATGTGGGAGGTGCCATCCCTTTTATAGTGGAACTTCTTGTTTAAGAGATCAACAACTACCAGAACTTGTTATAATCCACTCGGTCAATATTCTGACAAACATTTCCTCACGTCTAAATAATGAAAGGATGCGATTCTTATTAACTTGAAGTAGCTTAAGATTCAGATGACAAGCATAAATACAAATTACATGCCATGGCGAACTGACTGACACTCAAAATCTTTTTTTTTCCTTCGAGCTCGGCTTTAATTCCAGTTTGCACGATTTTATCGTTTGCACTTTTATATATGCTCACACATGATAAATGTCGAATACATAAGCTAAAACCAGTGTTCAAAATAAAATCGTTGTACAATGACAAACGCTTACCTCAGGTCCCTGTAGGTTCTGTAAGAAATGTTTGCGAAACGTTTCCCTCGCCGTTTCTCCTCATTACATATTCTTTGTTATCGGGAATACGAATAGAAGAAGAATACCCCGTGTTTGGAAACTCGTTGTGATCGCGTCAAGAAGGAAAAACATCGGCAAAACTACCCTATATAACTCAAACTATATAACTCGTCGCCATTTTGAACATTTTCTTGTCGTGAGCCCGCAATACGGACCACCGGGAATCCCCTAGCAGCGGAGAGGGAGAGGGGGAGGGGGAGGGGGAGCGGCTGCTGCTAAACTTCTCCCCATGCTCCACTCCTTTCGTCTGAAAGAAATAAAATCCATCCTGGCCGAAAGCAATTAAAATGAGAAGAAACTGACAATGCCATCATAAAGAGCATACACTGTACACTCCTGCCTTTGGCAAAATTTTCTTTTGTTTCTACCGCAAATGGTCGCTGAGCAGGAAGCCAACAAACTTTTCAATTGTACTTTTCACTGCCGTACTTTTTCAGGAAAAAGTAATCATGGCCATTTTTAAAAGAACTATTTAAAAAAATACAACTTCGCTTAAAAATATCCTAAGAGAAAGATTCTAGTAAAGTTTTCAAGCGAATTTAAAATTGTGGTCCTTTCTGGTCACGTGACAGATGACGTCATAGCGATGAAAGTATTAAAAATGGATTTAGCATGGAAGTATCTACTAACTTCTACTTTTTTGTTTCTTTACATTTGACGCAACGCCAGATACGCACTTGTACCCAGACTCCCACTCTTTGAAAATTGCACATAGCTCCCTTAATATTTATATTTTGTTCTATTCCTGGGCAGTCCGAAATGCCTCACGCCAATGTGCTTCAATCTGCATTGACTGCTTTTTAGTAGCAAACTATTTTCGTCATAGTTAGCAAAAACGAACTTCTGAGCAAAGTCACGTGACTAATGACGTCATCACCCTATGTCTCATATGAGCAATAGTTGGTAAGAGTTATTTGTATACGACATAGTACTACTGCAGGCTTCAAACTGAGCAAGTTATTTGGCATTTACGATTTTTCAGTTGAAAAGGATTCTGGGGAGGTTCTTATTATAATTATATATTGTTTTTATAATTATTATTATTATTAGTAGTAGTAGTAGAAGTAGTAGCAGCAGCAGCAGCAGCAGCAGCAGTAGTAGTAGTAGTAGTAGTAGTAGTAGTAGTAGTAGTAGTAGTAGTAGTAGTAGTAGTAGTAGGAGTAGCAGCAGCAGCAGCAGCAGCAGCAGCAGCAGCAGCAGCAGCAGCAGCAGCAGCAGCAGCAGCAGCAGCAGCAGCAGCAGAACTTTTACCTCCAAAAATAAGTTAGAAAGCTTTCATTTTCGCACTTATATCTTGAATTTATGAACAAAAAGCTGACAATAAGCGCCAAAGACGAGAAGGTTCCATTTCCGGCTGCCGTCCTTGGCTCAAAAACGCCTGTGCTTAAGCTCTCTTTTTGTCTGTTTTGAATCTTCGCCTTTATCAACCTCTCTTTTACACTGAATAATACCTAGAAATAGATTAGTGGATAGGGAACGTACAGTGAAAGTTTTTCGAGCTGCGCACACGGCAAGAGTTAAATGGATGAAAAGTTTTCATCAATTTTTGGGCCAGACACAGGCCGGAAAAGTAAGATTTTTGCCTTTATCAAGGCGTGTCTCAATGTAATTCATTTCCTTTTGACCGAGTTTTTTTCTCCCGTAAGACATTCAGTTTATCCGTGAGCTATTTAAATTTAACTTGCGCCTATAAGGGCAACTGTATACTCTTATAAAAACTGTAGCTCATTGCCTGGAAACATAAGCCCAAGCAAATAATAATTAAAAAAGGAGAAACTCCGCTTTTTAGGCCTGCCTAAACTATATATTATTACATAACAGAAACCTATATTTGTCTTTTTGAATAAACCCTAACTTAAACAAAAACTTGCCTACCTGATAAAACGGCATATGACACAGTCAGCAGATCAAAGCGTTGGACAAACAGCTCCTTGACACACATTCGAAATCCGGAATGAGTGATGAACTTGAAGTGAATGAAGACGGACACAGAAACTAAGCAGTTTTTTGAATTATCATAGCAATGAATAGTTTTTAGTACAGTAACTACAAAAAATTGCCGGCTCTTATGCACAAAGTTGTTGTTGTTATATTCTTTCTTTCTTTTTTTTTTTTCATTTTATTAGGTCGGTTTATTTTAGAGGAGTGTTGCTCTTATTAATACATTGAAGATAGCGTTAAATATTTGCTGTGAAAATCACTATCTGTATATGTACTGTGATAGGCAATAGAAAGTAAACTGTAAAGTGTTTTTTCTATATTTTTACTTGTAGATAATTAGTAAGCTTGTTTACTGGAGCTCTTCTCGTATAAGGTTTACTGTAGACCTTCAGGGATGTCTTTAAGAAAATCGTTCACATCTGCGCCGCTTTTTACGTAACCTTTGAAAAGTATACATCACTGTAAAGCTTATAAAACGTTAAATCTGAACGAACAATTATTTTAAAGATTTGGTCTAAAAGAAAGCGCGTGTAAGCTTTTAACCACAAAACCTACGGTACTTGCTTAATGGAATAGCCTGCCTTCGTGTTTTCACGTACAACCAAACAAACTGTTCAGTGTCAATCGGCAGGTGAAGATTGCATAAAAGGCGGGGTGTTTAAAATATTAACGGGAAGCCAGCGGTGAGAATAAGTGCTAACATCCCAAAGAAAACGTCGTAGCGGCCAAAGATTCGCTCGGGTAAGCTCTTCCTGGAAGTTGAAGGACATAAAACACTGTAAACATCTTTTGAAGGTTGGTCGAGCCAGGAACCTTTGTCGCTATCGGCAAGTGCCTTCTTCTTGCTTTCATGACAAGAGTCTTCGACTTTCTTATTTTTAGTCGGCCCGACCTTCTAACGATGTTTCATCCAAGGTGTCTTCTCTCTTTTTGTTACACTCATAAAAATCTTTTACGGACTCTTGCTAAATAACTAACTGATCCCAATGGCCTAACCCATGCGAAACAGCACAACTGTCTTTCGATGTAACTGAAACAAATTATCTTTGTTATTGGAGTCGACTGATAAAGTGGCATAAGCTCATTTGACATTTTTGACATTTTAAACCAAACCATAACTCAATGTTTTAGATTGAGAGAATACTTTATTTTGGCAAAATTTGGGGCCTGAAGCTCTACAGTAACCTTAAAGGCGTTACGAGAAGCGTCGTATTCTTAATCCACCGTAAAATAACTGCCACAAGAACAATCGCAAAGAACGCAGTACATATGAATTAACTCTATCCAGCTTACTATCCCGTTGCACTCTGCGGCTGCATTTTCCACCACTGGTCAAATGCTTTGCTGTCAGTACAACTGTTGGCGAGTTGCTGTAGTTCCGAATGAAGTTTACATTCTGATGACCAAAAATATATCAATTATTGGATTTTGCGGTAGCGTCTTTGCTATAACAAAAAGGTAAAGTCTACTTCGAGCCCACTAGTGGCTCATACCGCCGGAGTTTATCCCGGTTTTTCTACTCCCCCCTGGATGGGATGCTAGTCCATCGCAGGGTAACCCCTTAGCATTATTTCGCCGGTACCCATTTATTCACCTGGGTGGAGAGAAGCACTATTAGAGATTAAAGTGTCTTGCTTAAGAACACAACACAGTGACCACGGCCAGGGCTCGAACCCAGACCGTTCGTTCCGGAGTCCATGCGCACAAGCCCACTCCGTCTTTGCTATAATGGCTTGCAGTATTTGTATATGTCCACTTCGTAGTGTATTTAATTTTCGTCTATCAGTATACAAGAAACGTAAATTCATCGCCAGCATTCTCCTTACACGCCGACGTACTTTTCTTACCTGACAAAAGGCAAAATTATGATTCTTTGAAGGCAAAGCGATATTTTGAAAGCTGACGTCATTATGTTCTTTGAACAGCGGTCTATGAAGAGTGCCAAACGCTAGCCAGTTCTGTAATAAAACATAAATACATATATTTATCTTATAACATCTGGGTTAAAATAAGTAATGTTGTAAAAATGCGATTTCTGAAAGGAGATGAACGCCAGCTTATCTGAATGAAAAAAAAAAAAAAAAATAGTCGAACGCAAGCAGTGCAGATTTAAAACAATAAATAAAAAAGTAAACCGTTATATTTCCCAAAACAATTTCGTTAAACTTAAAGCGAGTAAAAAATTATGCGATACGATTGGAGCTTAATTCAATTGCAGTTGATCGGATAATACTTACCACTGAGATTTTGTCATGAATCCCTGCAAAGTTTTGCAGCTCCCTGAGACAAATCTTAAAGGAACTCGCTGAGACATCTTCAAGCCACACACTGGTAGCACCGTGCTTCAGGCGAGACCTAAAGTGCTCCGCCGTGGCAAATATCGTCGGCGAGGCAGAATATTTTCCCTGAAAATAAAAATATGTTTTGTGAGAAAAGAAATTCGTTCAAAGACAGGTTGCACTTGACCTATTAGAAGGAAACAGTCTTCATATTCCAACTCTGCTGGTATATCTCAGACGAATGTTAATAAACACAATACAATTTCACCTACATTTGGAAGGTTGACCGTTTGACAACTAGTCCCAGTCCACCATCTGGAGAACTTTTCTTCTCCTGTAACACCCCCAGGAGGAGCACCTTGATAAGCGATCCAATCAATTGTGGCGAAGCTATCTGAGGGATAATCATTTCTTCCAGCTCGAGTGACACATGCTGTAAACTGACTACTGTTAACGCTTTCAATCCATGGTGTGGTGGCCTCATGCACGAATGTGGAGTCTGAGTAGTTGATGTGGTTAACAGTAAGCTGTATGTATACTTTCTTATGAGGGTAGAATATAAATGGTGTAAACTTGATGACTTCACATTGATCTTCTGCCCAGATAGGAACGTTCTGGAACTCGTGTCTTCCTTTCTGAAGTGGAAAACCTGCAAAACCAACGGAAATTACTCAGAGTATTTCAGGTAGCTTTTTTGTTTCAATTTTGAAAATTTTGTATTAGAGACGTGAAGTCCACAATTGCTTTGAATGGTGTGTTTCACTTTTAAAGTGGTGTCACAACATTGGCATAACTGCAGATATTCCTTTTGCGAATAAGGTTCATTTCGCTCGTAGATTCAGACTGTTTTTGTCTGCAAGGTACGATATGTCTGTCTATCTGCGCGTCGGTCCATCCATCCATCTGTCCATGCGTCTATCTGCCTGTCTCCCTGTTTGCCTGTCTGACTTTATGCCTATCTGTATTTCTTTCCGCCCTTGTGTGTCTTTTTTTGTTGTTTTCCTGTCTTATCTGAATTAACAGACACATTGTGTTTAACAAAAACCGTAATGTTTACTTAAATACCTGTACAACTTCCAGGATGATAATTTGAATAATTTCCACGTGTCCTGCATATTTCCTGTTTTAGCAAGCATAAATTGGTGAACGTACGGCCGTTTGAAGCGCAGACTTGTTCTTCGTATGACGGACAGCTGTCTTCACAAACACAAGTAAACTGGTGAGGAGACGAGGCTATGCAGTGGCTGTGATAATTGCAACTTGCATTTCTGCAGGGATCGAGGTCTAAAGAAAGACAATTACGAAATGAGAGCAATCAAAGTTTGTAAGATATACGGATAGAGAAATTTGTGAATTTATAAGTGGTTAAAGGATAATTGCAATATGTCATGTAGTGTTAGCGGTGTGTGTTACGCATGCGCATTAACGGGGTAGGCCCGTTCTTGTTATGTATGCCGTTTTGAAATTGTTTTTGTGTTTGCATCTGTCTGAATCGAACCCTTTTAGAAACCATCGGAGCACTTCTCTGTATTTAAAACAATATGTATTTTTCAGAGTTATAATATAGACAGATAAAACATTTAAGCTAGCGCTTTTTACTGTATTTGTTTTATTATGGCATTCAGAGAATCAGTAATTGTTGATAAGGGATTTATACAGTCTACAGTGTGCTTGTGGAGAATGTTGTAGAGAGGAACGAAAAACCTTTATTGACTATTAAGGAAAAAAACTCTAGACCTCGAGTTCAAAAGAAAAAAAAAAAACAATAAAAAAAAAAGTCAGCAACACTGAAACAAAACCAACACGAGGTATTGTGACAAGTGCATTTGCTGAACTAAGAAGATCCAGGCTGTAGTAAGAGTAGCTTACCATTTTGTACCTCGTGTTGCCTTCTCCTTTTAAAAGTTGACCAGTGATAGCTCAATAATTACCTCCGATGACTTAATAGTCCACAATTGCATTGCTTCTCTGACCATCATATCCTGCGTCATCTTTGATGCACACCCGAAAGTAGGAGTTCGTCACTTCCTTTAAAAGTGTTAAATTATAAATTTGTTAGAAAAACGAGTGGGGGAACATTTTCCCTCAGAGCGAAGTAAAATACCATTGCCTGTCGAGTAGGGAGATGGTGGTAAACTTTTGAGTTATAAGATATTTAAAGAAAGAAAGTAGGTAGGTAGGTAGGTAGGTAGGTAGGTAGGTAGGTAGGTAGGTAGGTAGGTAGGTAGGTAGGTATAGTTAGGTAAGAAAAATCTGCTTTCGAGCCTAGCGGCACATCAGACCTGAGCTTATCACGGTTTCAGAAGTAGCATGAAGCGACTAGGAGTATTTCTACTCCACCCTGAGTGGGATGCTAGTTCACTGCAGGGTTCCCCAAGCCGTAAATTTGCTGGTACCCGGCACCCGGGTGGAGAGAGGCACTGTGGGAGTACAGTGTATTTGCCTAAAAACACAACACAGTGACCCCGGGAAGGGCTCCGACCCAAACTGCTCGGGCTGGAGCCTAGCGCATAAACCATTAGGCCACCGAGCGCCTACAATAGACATAGACAGTAGCAAAGCAGGATCGAAATGAGTCAACTGGACCCCGCGTTTGCAAAACGTATCAAAATAAAGTTACACCCGTGTCAGAAATGTGAAATGACTAATGTAATTCTGACCATTCACGAATAAACATAACTATACATAACTCTTTTCCAAGGCAACGTCAACAGAAGTCAAACGTCAGAAAAAAAAAAAAGTGTGTTTGGTAATTATTATAATTACTCAAGAGTATTTAGGCTTGGAGAAAATTATTGCACCTGAAAATAATATTTATTTTGATATATTTCTGGCTGCTGGAATGCTAATAGAACAAACGTTGGCACATACTTGCTTGTATTAAACTTTGTAAAGTTACTTTACCTCCAGCCAGCTGCTTAAAGGATCTTTTACAGGACACGCTATGTTGGCATTGTTGCTTCCGCCATCAATAATGGTTGTGAGTATCACTGGAGGTGTGTAAAATGGACTTGAAAAGTTGACACTCTGCAAGAAAAGTTCAAGGAAAGTGTTAAACTGGTAATAGCCGATAATAAACGGACTGATATTAATCGGTATTGATTTTTGTTTGCTAGACATTGATAACTTAATGTGTTTTACCACAAGTGTTGAAAATACCTTGCAAAGGGAGTAGTTGTTTTCTACAGCTGGTACCTCGTTTTCAGAAAACAAAACCTCTGAGGACTCTTTAGCTTCCCACGATGATGGATAATGCTCGTATGCCATCCAGTTCTAAGGGACGAAATCAAAAAAGCAGCAAAATAACTCGAATAATACAATATTTCTTTCTGTTTTTTTCTCAGTCGCTATACTAGTCAAATATTTAAGATCAGATACAATCTCATTTTTAAAAAAAGAAAGACAAAATAGGATTTGTTACATACCACCGCAAGACTGCTGTGCGGCCCATCAAAAGTCCTCGACTCTTTCAAGCAAACTTCAAACTGACTTGTGGAGACACTTTCTATCCAAACACTCATAGCGTCCTGCTTTTGGTTTGGAGTACCATGTTTGACAGTCACGTGAACTTTAGGCACCGTTGAAAAGGCCTGAGAATTAAAAAAAAAATGTGTCGGTTTTATTATGGTATTTTTTAGGACAATAATTATTTACACTTAACATAAATAGCAGAAATAATATGGGATTAATCAGTGAATAGAGAAAACAATAGACCAAAAATGCAACAACAAACAAACAACCACCCCCCCCCCCCCCCCTCCCTCTATGTTTTAAACTAATTTAACTAAGAAGACATGAAAGGTTGAGCAATTGTAGATTTTTACCCTTTCCCTTACTTTTTGTCTTGAGTATTTTTATTTCAAGGACTGTTATTAGCTTCCCATAAAGATGGTTACTGCTCATAACAAACAAACAAGCAAACAAACAAACATACTTTATTCAAGATACACAAGTACAATAATAAGAAAATAAGAAAGACTTAAAATATGAAAAGGCATCTTGAAAAGGAAGTTCGGAGGTTAGCCCTATATAAAACTCCCTTAAAAAAAGAGCACAAATAAAATTAAAAGAGAAAAAAAAAACATAATTAAATATTCATATGTGATTTAAGCTTAGATTTAAAAAGCTGAAGGCTTTCGGCCTCTACAATGTCCCTAGGTAGTGAATTCCAGCGTTTGAATATCCTAATAAAAAAGGAATTTTTATAACAGTTAAGTCTGGCTGGCTTGACATAGAGTTTGTACGGGTGTTTAGCTCTCGTTGACTTTGTCGTTGTGATCAAGCTCTCGGAGATTAAATCACGAAATACAAATGTAACAAAACAGTCATTTATTGTAACCTCACCTGAGGATATGCAACCTGACTGCATTTTGTCCCAGTTGTGAAAAGACCAATACTAGCTTCCCCATCGTAAACGCCCGATTGGGAACCTTGGAATGCAAACCAATCAATGGTGGTGTTATATTCGTAGCCCCAACCACCTTGCACAAGACAGGCCTTGAAGTGGTTTGCTGTTACATCTTCCACCCAAACAAAAGCTAAATCATGGACTTTAGATGATTTATTTCCATGGTTTATAGAGGCAAATACTCGCACGGGATTCCCACTGGAAAAACTGCTGCTAAATGACACAGATTCACAATGAAAGCTGTCTACTCCCACTTGTTGTATATCAAGTTTTCCTTTCTCAACACCTGAAAATAAATAAAAACTAATATAAAAAATTATTATATGGAGGAGAGTGACTTACTGGGAACTAAACCACTCTTAGAATCTATACGCCACTCCATCCGGGACCCGAGTGGCGTATTTTCCGTATGACAGGCTGGCGAGTGTCATATCGCTCATTGACGTCACGCTTCGCGCTTTTTCTGCTTTGTTGAATGAACTTGGTTTCTCATGTCGTTTATTGTAAGCAACTACATCTTGTCTCCATATAATAATAAGAAAATTACACGTTGGCTCAAAGATATGAATTTTATGTTCTCGTGGCAAAAACGATATCTCACTCATTTGCAGCCGGCTCACCCTTGAGATATCGTTTCTGCCAGTCGAACATAAAATTCATATCTTCTCGCCACCGTATAATATCCTCTAGGTGTTTTTGGAACCTATGATAAAACACAAAGCACGAGTTTTTGATATGTCTTCTTAAATAATATTTCATTATCCTGAGCTGTGAGCAATGCAAATCTTCGATCCTGCTTGAAATTCTAATTTGGGTGTAGGTGAGCTTGTGAAGATGGCCTGAGTGTCACATAATCAGAACACCGAAGACAGTTTTTGAACAGAAGTTGCTAGAAGAATGTGTTCGAAAATCAACAGCCTGCAAAATCAAATGGGCGACCAATACTTTTCACGAGTGGATGATCTATAGTAAAGTGTTGGTTTATGTACTTTATCCGGGTTGAAACGTGAATTGCACACATTACAGTCGCTGAGTACAGATTTAAAAGCATGGATGCCTGCCAGTGAATCTACTGGCTCAGCAAGTTTCGCCAAATGGTTTTGTTCTGTCAAGGGAAGATGTATCCAGAAAGGATCCTTTACGCCATTATATGTGGAATTCGAAAGTATATAAAGTTGAAACCGTGAGAAGCCAAGCGCTCTATGTACACTACAAACCGAGGATAAATTAATTAAAGGTAAGTTGTGGAAATATATATTGTAAATAACTGCTACCTGCGAAATCTGCATTAAATGAGCTACGGCACGGGGAATTCGCTGATTTTTGGTCTAAACTGGCAACAAAAGTCATGAAAAACATTGTCTTTAGGCATTTAAACCTTATTTTTTGAGTATCGGCTGTACGGCTGTAAATATCGATTTCTTTTTTTAAGACATGCGGCAATACGTATAAAGTACACGTAGACTCAATTTTTCAAGTTGTGAACCATTTCCATCTAAGCCACCCGCGGCCAAAGACGCTTCCTTACAGTTCAGGTGCTGTAATATAGCAATTATATTGTTAATAAAAATGGACCACTTTTTTAGGGTTCCTTCAACGCAACTATGTATATAGACTTCCCATTTCCCTTCGCTGCCATGACGCACTCGAGAAAAGGTTTCAGTTAAGTTTTCATAATAGGCAGACATTAATGTAGTAATCCAGCCTAATATGAAAAACAAACACTTGAAAATCCACAAAGTCACGTATTTTCTTTTATGTTACGTTTCGTTAGAAAAATACCCTTAAATTATGAAGGTCACTGAATTTCCACAATTTAAAAGGAACGGAACCATAACAAAATGTTTTATACAAATTCAATTTAGAACTACCAAAAAAATATCGTCATTCAGGTTATCACTAACGCTCTGGAATCTGCTAAGAAATGTCGATCCAGTGCAAGTGATTATTAAAATAAGCCTTTCAGAACTTCAGATTATCCGTGGGGTCACCTTGAGATGTTTCAAGCGAAAAAAAAAAAATGAGATGATTGTCCTAAGCTGCTCTTGAAATGAAGACTACCGAGTAAAATAGAAAGATTTAAGTAAGTGCAGATGAAGAGCTGTCATTTCTTTTCCGCAAGGAAATTTATAGCCCGGAAGAATGTAGGTAGGTTTTGTCACATGACGAAATAATAATAATAATAATAATAATAATAATAATAATAATAATAATAATAATAATAATAATAATAATAATAATAATAATAATAATAACAATAATAAATAAGTGATTGAAGGGAATTTGGCGAGTATCGATTTACAGATGTCATTTTTTTCCACAAGGAAACTAATATAAACTTCTATTTATATATTTTTTTCTTTACGATGACACTAGGAGACAAAAGTTGTGTTTATTATCATGAAGCTTATTATTTCTGCGCAAAGCATAAATGAGTCAGAACAGGAGACGTCGATTTACATTTGAAAAACAACAAAAAAAAACAAGAGTGACGAAGTCTTGAACACAAAGTTCTGTACAATTATTTTCATCAAAGCCGCATGATGATGTAAATGATAATCAGGTTAATCTTAGACGCGCTTTCATTGGCAATTTCGATATCTTGTGCGCTACTCGTGACAGGCTGAGATGTTACAAGTGCGCAGATGAACTTTAGCAATGATTATATAAAGCAGACATCCTTGAATGCCGCAATAAAATGATATTTAAATTTGTTCTAGCTTCTATACTTCGAGTTTGGCACTTTTCTCAGGTCAGACACACCATTCGTTAAAGCTATTTGCTTCCATCGGAGGCGCGGTCCTCACTTTTCACCAGGGAAATGAACCTATTCTCAAACATGTCAAATGCTGGTCAGATTCATACGCGCTGTTTAGACTTCATAGAGGGTCCCCAATAGGTTTTTCGGTATCCGGGATTTGGCTTATTTGAAGGCCGGGATTCGGGATTTCGGAGAAAAAGGGGAGCGAGATTCGGGATTGTAATTTTGAACGGGACACGGGATTTGGCGATTTTACAAAGCGGGACTCGGGAAATGTTATTTTGAAGAGCCGTGATTCGGGAAGTCCGTTGACGGAAATGTACGAAACCAACCTGTCACCTTCATGAATGTCGGAAACTGGCCAGCAAAATGTATCCACGATCCGATCACGCGGCTAATTTGTGACCCCTGTGGTGATCTGGTCTGTTTCCGTGAACATTGGTCGTAATAATATCCTTTGGATTCGATTCACAAGCGACCTTTTGTCGACCGCAAAATCTCGAGTATCAAGTTATTGTATATTGATCGGCACGTGTGGCTATAGCTTTAGGTCGTCGACGGAGAGTGACACAGTATTATTTGGAGAAGCGTGCCCTAGCGGATCGACAGCGACAGCGATGATCCAGATATACATGATGTTATAAGTTGTGGAGCTCTTTTTCATGAAAAACGGAAGAGCTGAAGTTCATTTCTGCGAAAAGAAAAATTTGAGGGCGCAACTTCACCACTCAAGGAAACTGTTAGGTTTTAAAGTATAGAAATAATCCTTGCGGTAAAATTCAGGGTTTCAACGGGATTTGAACCCGTGACCTCCGCGATACCGCCGCGGTGCTCCTCTACCAACTGAGCTTGTAGTTACTGTTTTAGAACCTTGCTATTCTCAGTATTCTGGACTTATTTCATCCCTGCTATCGGCATAGCTTGCGAACAGGTGAAAAAAAAGTAAAAAAAAAAAAACCGGGGGGCTCGTTCCTCCCCCCCAACCCCCTCTCCCAGACCTCCACCCACAGACACTTCTTTGGGAAAAAGAAGGATGAACAACCTTATATGGTGATGTCCATATATGTCTCGGCTACTCTCGTGATTGCAAGTTGCCTTAATGTGTTATATACGACAATACAAATTCAAAACATGGCTTCAAGATGGCTTGCAAATGACAACAAACTGCTTCTCAAAAATGCACCAAATGGGATTAGAGCATGTCTAGATTTTCACAATTTTCCCTGGGGAGGATGCCCCCGTACCCCCCTACGGAAATTGGCCTCCAACACACCTACAGGCCTGACTAACGGGTGGCGCTAAAGGCATAGAATGACGACGTACAACACAATAAAGGACTGTGCGACCTAGTTCATTTGAAATTGAAATCTGCCAGATGAAAACTATGCCGTACCTTTGGTGGAAAGAGCTAATTTTCATACTTGGATTTGCTGTGAGGTAATCTGGACACCATAAATAGGCCTTTTCCGTTGAGGTAAGGGACCTTAAAAAACGCTAATGACCGGGATCGGGATTGGCCGCTAAAAACCGTCGGGATTACGGGATTGAGGAAAAATTTTGGTCGGGATGGCGGGATTGAAGAACCCTATTGGGGACCCTCTTCATACAAAGAAAGAACAACTGTATCTAGTGTATATATGTATATAGTGTATCTATGTCTAATAATATATTTCTTTTTTTCAATTTTTGGAAGCCTTTCGCGTTCCTCTTTCAGTCTGGTCCTAAAACGATATTGTTCATCATAAATTGTTACAATAGTTCAGGAATTCTGAATGCTTGAAAATGCTGCATGTACGTCAAACATGGATCGATGAGATAATTCGAAAAACCGAACACTGCAGAGTTTCAAAGTAAGAATCATCGTTACAAGATCATCGAAGGCTATTCAGTTATAGTTGAGGGAAACAGTGCGACTTAAGGGTGCTAGCTTTTAGTCGCACAAATGTTTACGATTAAATTTTTTTTTTTTTTAGTTAATTCGCTGGGACTGGCTCTCACAATATTGTCAACAATGAAAAGAACCATCGCCAGGTTGCAAAATTAGTTCCGGTGATTATTATTATTATTATTATTATTATTATTATTATTATTATTATTATTATTATTATTATTATTATTATTATTATTATTATTATTATTATTACAAGTGAAACCGGTAAAAAAATATATAATTATATATCCCATAGAAAACAGGTAAATGTGAAAATAGTTTAGTGTGTATCAATCAGATCAATCTGCAGCTTACTTTCATAAGCAAATGCCTACATTGCGCGGTTCCAGAAAATATGTGACCTCTCATGCGAAAACGTGCCTAACGGCTAGCCGTTTCTGAACGGATAGCCGTTCGTTAGCCGTTCGTCAGCCGTTCGAACGGAATGGGTTGCCGTTCGAACTGGTCGAGCTATCCGTTCAGAAAAAATTGTCAGCCGTTCGAACCGTTCGAGCTATCCGTTCAAAAAAAATTGCCAGCCGTTCGAACGGCTCGAGCTATCCGTTCAAAAAAAATTGCCAGCCGTTCGAACGGCTCGGGCTATCCGTTCAGAAAAAATTGTCAGCCGTTCGAACGGCTCGGGCTATCCGTTCAGAAAAAATTGTCAGCCGTTCGAACGGATTGAGCTATCCGTTCGGAAAAAAAGGGCAACCGTTCGGGCTAGCGCTATCCGTTCAGCCGCTCGCGTCGAACAACTTTGTCAAATAAAGAAGTATTCGCCGTTACGTAGCGTTACGAATGAAAATATGTGTTGTTTACAAACACCTCAGGAATATTATAATCACGGTTCTTTTCTGCTCCTAAGCTAAACATTTTATTCAAGACTTGAGTTTTATTCAATCAAGTTGGCTTTTACCGGGATGAAAACTTCATAAGTTGTAATACGGCTGTCAACAACAAGCGTGACAGCGATTATAATATTCGCGGCAAAGTTTAAATACATGTATGTAGTCATGAAAACAAACACATAAAAAGTTTGTTTCTTACATGTAAGTTTGTGAACGCTCACTACGATCGAATTAAAGTTTTACGGAAGATCAGGGAATCAATGACATTTGCAGGAAATGTGTTATCTTTCGGGAAACGTTCATCGTTGATTATGCAAATGTCGGTTTCTTCCCACGAGTTGTTTACTTTGTTGTTCGGCTAGAAGTTTTGTTTCTGTTGCAGATAAGAATAATTCATTATATCCCACTGTAACGTTTTTCGGTCAGTTCGAAATTGGACGCTCAGATCGCTTGGTCGGCGATCAGTGTTAATATTTGCGGCTTACATGTAAATATTGAAAAGTTGAGAAATGAAGCACGTGCATTATGTCCCGCCGTCCCAGACATGTGTATGCGGGGAAACAACTCGACGATCAAAACATTGATTTGGCTTCTTATATATCCGATCTGTGTGGCAAAGTTGAAAGAAATAATAAATATCCAGACATTTGTCGTGTAATAATACCTTTCAAGTATACATATACGTGAATTTTAAACAACGTTCTCAGTCGCTGACACAGCACATTCCGACAGAAGTGTGACCTTCGCGCGTCGAGTTGTCTCACGTTGTCACGATTGTTATTTTACTTTTTATTTACGCTTCTGCTGTTTTGCCCTTCGATGTTTATTTTCTTTTAAAAAACAGGAATGCACCAAGCAAATTCGAAAGATTTTGACTTCATAAACAGCCGGTGGTGTTACATTCTCGGCGGCGACTGCAAATGTAAATAGAGCGGGAACAGAGTGCCGTTGCCGTGTATGAACTGGTTCATGTAGGAGCCGTTCGAAAATTTCCTTTAGCCGTTCATCCGTTCGAAAATTTTCTTCAGCCGTTCAGCCGTTCGACCTTATCCGTTCGAAAATTTTCTTCATCCGTTCAGCCGTTCGACCTCATCCGTTCGAAAATTTTCTTCATCCGTTCAGCCGTTCGACCTCATCCGTTCGAAAATTTTCTGCATCCGTTCAGCCGTTCGCTTTATCCGTTTCGAACGGCTTGCCTACCCGTTTCACATCCGTTCGCTTGCCGTGCGTTCGGCCGTTCGAACGGATACCGTTAGGCACGTTTTCGCGTGAGAGGTCACATATCCATACCCACCCCAAGGATGGTCATTGGAAATTCTGAGGGGGGTGGGGTCTCAATAACACAAATTTTTAAAAGAAAGTATGAAACTACACTGGAAATCCCAGGGGGTGGGAGGGTCCAAACCAAAGAACCATCCTCGGGGGAGGTATGGATATTTTTTGGAATCACACCTTGTGGAACCAAGCCTGTGCTGCAAAAAAACTTGACACATTAACTTAACCTGGATTAAAATTTATGGTCTGCGATAATAATTAATGATGTTAATTCTCTGTTATTTCATTATTTTTCATGTTTTTATTGAAACACATTTTTTTGTCATGAACCCCAGAATGGAGCCATATTGGGTTCTGGGAATTTATATCATATAAATAGCTATAAATGTCACTAAAGTATATTCGGGTTTAAACTGGCAACATGTGGGAGTTAATCATGTGGCAATTTTATTACATTGACACAAGGTGTATTTTTGAGTTCATTTTGACTAACACGAATGCCCTTGCAAAGTTTTCAAGTCACCTGTAAATAGAACAAAACAAACAAAACTATTTATTTTGATGAAATTGCAATTTTCCAGGATGCAGACTGTATATTAAAATTAAATGGCCTTTTTCAGTGTGTGAAAAAAATACTGGCTGCTTTTATGTTGGACTAGTGGATCAAATAATTTTCTCCACTTGCTAGATAGCCAAATGACATTTATGGATTTTAATTTTTTGTTGTAGTTGTTTCAAAAGAAACATGGGACTTTGGGTAAGGTTATAATGGTTTCACCTTGCCCAGTCTACCTGGGTCAGGCAAGGAAGAAATCAATTTTCTTTGCACCCCTCCTTTCATTAATTATTGCAGAAAAATGTCAGATTATTTTAATAATGTTTAAAAATGTTTTGGACCCTAAAGCTGAATTTTTGTAATCTGTTCATTTCAAAACATTACATCACAGAAAAAAATCTATGTTTGGTTTTCTTGTAGAGCAAGTCGCCAACCAAAACTAAGCTGGAGTTTATTTAAATCAAATTTACAGCTACTACTTGGCTAATTCCCATATGAGTTAAAAAAAAAAAAAACTTGGGTCTTGACAAAGTGTGAGCCAACAAGTCATGAGAGCCATTCCACTATATACAAATAGCACATTGGTTAGCCTAAAAAGCTCCCTGGATAGCCTAAGCAGTACTCCAGTTAGCCTGAGTATAGTTAGCTGAGGTAGCTTGAGGTTATGCTTATTATTGGAGTTAGGTATTTCTGGCTTGTATGGCACTTATGTGTCATGAAACATGCAAGCCATGGAAGCCATTCCAGTTAGCCTACATAAGATTCCGGTTAGCCTACATGTACATAGTACACCAGTTAGCCAAATGGTACTTCATGTTGCTTGCAGTTAGCTTTGTATTGGGATTAGGGTTTTATGGCTTGCTTAAGTTTAAGGCCTCGCGAATTTTCATAATTATTTGCTACTTCAAAATGCTACTGAAGGTCATTCAACAACTCAAAATACAGGCATTAAAAAATGTCAAACAGATTTTTTTATAAAGTAGACAAATGTCTGGTCAAAAAGCAGATCTTAAATGCCTCAGGTAATGAATCTGTGTAGAGAGAAGGATGGAGTGGGAATTGCTAGAATTGACTGTCACATAACTATGTGCAAAACTAAGAGATCAACAACTACCTGAACTTGTTATAATCCATAGTTTAACTCAACAGTAATCCAGAATATCCTCAGTTCTGAATACTGTAAATCCTGTCAAAACATTAGGCATTCTATTAGTCCCAAAAATTACCTGTAGACCACAAAATGAAAAAGAAACGTAAATCCATGTTTACCAATACAATAAAACATCATGGGAAGAACAAATTTGAAGTTAAGAAATGGTCTCATTTATTAAACATGCCCAATGAGGCATTCCAAAATGTGAGTAGCACTAGTGTTTAAATAATTGAAGTCTAGATTAGCTACCAGGTTGACTGGAAGTAGTCTCTAGTCTAACTTAAAAAAAGAGATCAAACTGAGCTGAAATGTTTCTTCCAATTTCAAAGGTATCACATCAAAGGTGTTACAGTAATTTCAAATTTCCCTGACGTAATTTTTCTTTGCGGCCTGAAATGGCCACTTGGTCAATATTTTGAGGAACATTTCCTCACGTATAAACAATGAAAGGATGCGATTCTTATTAATTTGATGTACAGTAGCTTAAAATTCAGATGACAAACATAAATAACAGTTACATGCCTCGACGAAATGACTGCCATTTAATAATATCGCCTCGTTCTCACTATCTATTTTTTTTACGCCGAGCTCGGCTTTAATTCCAGTAAGCTAAGTTGATAAACATGATAAACGTCGAAGACATAATCATTGTACAATGAGAAACGCTTACCTCAGGTCCCTGTAAGTTTCTGTTAACCACGTTTTCGCACTTTTTACTCATTCCATATTCTTCTTTATCGAGAATACAAATAAAGGAGGTATACCCTACGTTTAGGACTCGTTTTGATCGCGTCAAGAAGGAAAAACATCGAAAAAACTGTCCTCTATATCTCAAATTCACTCCATTAGATTCCCTTTTCTAGTCGCCATTTTGAAAATGCTCTTGTAATGAGCCCGCAATACGGACCACGGGGAATCCGCTGGGGAGACCCACAGCAGGGGGGAGGGGAGGGGCAGCTACTTAACATCTCCCCAGTCCCACTCCTTTCGTCTGAAAGAAATTAAATCCATCCTCGCGAAAGGCAATTAAAATAAGAAAAAACTGACAACGCCATCATAAAGAGCATGCACTCCTGCCTTTGGCAAAATTTTCTTTTATTCCTACCGCAAATGGTCGCTGAGTAGGAAGCCAACAAACTTTTCAATTGTATTTTTTACTGCCGTACGTTTTCAGGAAAAAGTAATAATAGCCATTTTTAAAAACACTATTTAAAAATCTACAACTTCGCTTAAAAAAATCCTAAGAGGGAGATCCCAGTAAAGTTTTCAAGCGAATTTAAAAATGCGGTCCGTTCTGGTCACGTGACCGATGACGTCATAACAATGAAAGTGATAAAAATGTACTTAACATATAAATATCTACCAACATGTAATTTGTTGTTTCCTCACATTTAGTGCAACGCCAGATACTCACTTGTACCCAGACTCCCACTTTTAGAAAATTGTACATAGCTCCCTTAATATTTATATTTTGTTCGGTACCCGGGCAGTCTGAGATGCCTCACACCAATGTGCTTCAAACTGCAATGACTGCTTTTTCAGTAACAAAATATCTTCGTCACAGTGAGCAAAAACGAACTTCAGAGCAATGTCACGTGACTAATGACGTCATCGCCTTGCGTCTTATGCAAGAAGTGGTTATTGTTAAGAGTTCTTTCTATACGACGTTGTACTCCTGCTGGCTTCAAACTAACCTAGTTATTTGGCATTGACGATTTTTCAGTTGCAAAGGATTTTGGGAAGGTTTTTATTATAATTATATATTGTTTTTATAATTATTATTATTATTATTATTATTATTATTATTATTATTATTATTATTATTATTATTATTATTATCATTATTATTATTATTATTATTTATTTTTTATTTATTTATTTTTTTTTTATTTATTTATTTTTTTTTTGGTTTCCCGTACCATGGAAATTGGCAACGCTATAAGTAAAATAAATACAAACATAAAAGTTACCTTTTACCAAATCAAACGCTAAGCAACTAGAAAGCAACAGAAAGAGGCATTCTTTGGTTGAAAATACCATGACTTGAATTTATGAAGTGACCGTCTCTGGTGTTGAAATGAAGACTGCCCCACGGAGCAGTGAAATACAGCTATATATGGAGATAATATAGCGATTGTTGATAAGTCGGTGTCAAATCTTGTTTCCGCAAGGAAATAACGTTTACGGTTCCAAAATAGCCAAAAAAAAATAGGTTGCATCACGTGGCAATATGGAAACAGATAAAGAGATATATTACAATCGCGTTGGTTAGCAGGTGCCACCTCTTGTTTTCTTAAGCAAATAATGTTTATGCCTTTCCAGAAAGAGCGCGGGGAATAGCTCTTGCCCCACGGCAAGGGGAAAGACATATACATGTAACGAATTCAGCGAGTATCGATTAGCAGATGCCATTTATTTTTTTCTTTCCGCAAGGAAATGACCGTATCAGATGTTATAGCCTAAGCCCGAGAAAGTATGTAATTCACAAGGTCGCGTTGGAGCAAGGTCCTTAAAAAAATCATGAAGAAAATGTGCTGTTCGTCACTCAATATCCATATTTCCACACAATGCATAACTATTCGAAAAAAAAAATCACTAAGATTTACAAGAACTTCTTTGTAAAATAACAAAAATATGACATTTCAAAATGACCTTGTTTATTTTAAGTCAGGCAAGCCGTGAATAGGTATCAATAGCTAAAGCACGTCTTATTGCCTCTTTAACAAGATATCAACATCTACATGTAATCTGCATGCATGGATGGTCTGACAGAAGCTTATGGATATTTGACCTTGTCCAGCATCTGTATTGTTCCATTTATGGTGGAAGTTTGAAATCAGTGATTTGATTAATTTTTCCATGGGAACGTTTGACGAGCCGAGAGGTTAGTCATTTAATTGCCCAACTCAAATGCCATTTCGACCTTCAAAAAATAATCTATAAATTAAAAAAAAAGAGCTATTTACAAAAAAAATAAGTCAGTAACGTCTATAAATGACACGTGTTCGGAAAAAAATACATACTACTGCAATGCAATATATAAACATAAGAAAATGCTGCACAAAGAAAGACAGTTGAATGGCCAAAAATACAATGAGTATTGATTAGCAAGTGTCAAATCTCGTTTCCTCGAGGAAATAGCGTTTCAGCTTTTCCATTATCATTTAGTGAGTATCTAATGGCAGGTGTTAAACCTTATTGCCATAAGATGGATGGGGGGGGGGGGGGGGGGGGGGGGGAGGCTGTTTCAGGACCAGCCCGATGGATAGCTATTTTCTTTATTTTATTTATTTTACCAGGATTCTTATCTCCAAAAGTCTTTATAAATGGAAGTGCATTAGTCAGAAATGATATTTACCTGGTTGTAAAATCGACCGAAAACTAAAAGGACTTATTCTTGGTGTTTTCCACCTCTTCAGTTCAGTCTGATAAAACAAACAAACTGTCGGGCTCTGCTACATTTTAAACAAACATTAGCCTCAGTTTGATTTACAATATCAGGGAATAGGTATGTAGAAAATCTTTGACAAAGTACTAAGAGTACTAAGAAATCACATAAAGTCCTGTATACTCATCCTCTGGCAAATGACAGAGCGGTTCCTGCAGTTAAGGAATCGATATTTCACATGCTTCTTCGATTCTTCAGGAAGCTACAACTGCGAAGGTGGCTATATTTGTAAAACATTTTGTATTTAAACACGTTGGGCATTAAAACAATGCAATTTAAGCAATATTCGGTAACAAAGTACTTGAAAATGCTACAATTTATCATCTCAAGTGGATGTTTAAAAACAAACTAATTTATGCGACTTAAACATCGACAGCAAAGAGACAGTCATATTTATTGTACTATTTTTACTTTTAAACACTTATTTGTAAGTCAAAGACTTTCTTCAGGCTTCACTTTCTTAACACGGAAATGACTCGATTATGAAAATGTGCTAGCCTGGTTTACATGTATTGTATAGAGATATTGGACAAGACAAAAAAAAAAAAAGCTAAAAAAAAAAAAAAACAGCTAAATCTAGTGTGTCTGATGGAAGAATCTTGAATTTGTCAGTTTTTGGAGAATGCTTTGCATTCGTTGTTTCAGTCTGACTCTAAAATCAGGTAACCATCCGAAAAACTTTTATGAATGCTGGATGCCGCATTAAACAGTTCTCTCAATATTGTCGTTAATGATAAAGTAAAAACAACTGAGATAAAATTCACCACACTCCGAGGAAGGCTTAATAAATGCCAAACAAAAAGGTAAGTTACCTTTAACGTCGTCGAACGCAAAGGAACAACAAAGCAACAGAAGCAAGACTTCTTTCGTTGAAAATATCATTTCTTGAAGTAATGGAGTGATCACCCCTGGCTGGAAATGAAGACTGGCGCTCGGCAAAGTGAAATGCAGTTTTATGGATACAACACAGCGAGTGTTGCGTAGCTGGTGTCAAATCGTGTTTAATTTCCTGAAGGAAATGAAGACTGGTGCAGTTATATGAAGATAATATAGCGATAATTGCTTAGCAGGTGTCAAATCCCGTTTCCTCAAGGAAATATTTAATGTTGTAGCTATTTCAACATAAGTCAGAAATGTTTCCACAACACGCCAAGGTGAAAAAGCGATTATCGAATAGCAGGTGTCGAATCTAGTTTCTTTAAGGAACAAATATTTCAGTTGTTGTAGCATAAGCCTGAAATATGCCCGAATATGGTCTACACAAGGTCACTTATCAAAAGAATATAAATACGTTTTATTGGAAGCTGTGTTTTTCATGCGAGCTTTCTATTTAAACACGATAGATGTAGAAACACAACGGAATATTAGGGATTGGGTTCAACCCTCCTTCACGTCTAGGAATTTATTAATTATACACCTCTCTTAACAATTTGCTTCATGTGACGCACGCTGAGTCATTAGAGCCCATGTAAGGCGAGCGATCGATTATCCGTTAAGCGTGGGTTATCTAAGTATTTTAAGTGTCATCAAACTTGAGTATACTGGAGGAAAATATATTTCAAGCGCTTTGTGTTAACGGGACAAAATACGGTAACCTAGGGTAGTGGATTATGTTTTCAAAAATAAATAAACAAACAAATAATCACGCTAATGTGAAAGACATATATGAAGTGAATGAAGCGTCTATTGAGTTGCAGTAGCCAAGGAAATAACTTCAGATACTGCAGCATAAGCCTGGCTGGGAATAATATCTAGGTCCTTCACAAGGTCACTTATGAACATGGGTCTTAAAATAAATTTCATAAATTCCATCACGCAAGATTCCGCAATCACAACGGTTTACAGAACCCCACATATAAAATAATGAGAAAAATCACTCTTTTTCAAGAGAACTTTAGAGCAAAGAATGCTTTGAGTAATTTTGCGGTTTTCTGCCGATTTTTTAAACTTTTAGCCGTTTTTAACCAGAAATAAACGATGACTCGACGCCTGCAATGTTCAATTTTGATCCGTTTCCTAAATTTCCTCTGGAATTATTAGCAGAGCTCCAGTGGTCCGAAGGGCCGCAAAACGGAGCCCCATCACTATAGAATTTAGCAAAGTCGTGCAATTCGCCCACTACCTCTCGGAACTAGTTACCGACAGAAATTCTCAAAACAATTAACAGGTCATAACAATGCTCCCAGCCTTGAATAACAATAGAGGTAGTGTTAACAGCGGGCGAATAAAAAAAAAGAGGTACCAGAGAAATAATATCTTATTGATAGAAATAGGATAACCATGTAGTTTTAATGGTCAACATTGCCAGCGGGATGGTTCGCGGGAGCGTGCACCGTCCGACGTCGCACAAGATGGCGGCCATTGGGGCTACCATATTATGTCAGCCCATAGTTTAGCTTACATATTTGATATTGGACATCCATGTTATGGTCGATTGACATAGCACTGGTCGGAAGTCACAAGTAACCACATTACTTGAATTAAGCTACACAGTTTCGCTTTGTAATGGAAGAAAACTGCACAACGCTACCTGAAAACATTGTAAACTGCGATCAGGGTAACTGCCGAATCCGATCGTTACAACGTTTCAAAATTCGCGCGTTGACTGTGGCAAACGTGCATTGGCTTGGAAATGAAAGTCGCTTAAACCTATTCTTCGCTAGTAGAGTACATGTTGTTTTCAAACAGAAAGGAACAACAACAATTTACTCGCAGGATTAAACTGAGGGTAAAGAAAGCAAAACGGGAACTAATAAATGTATTCCGTGACCCACAAAACCCATTCGTTGTCTGTGGTTTCTGTGGTCTGACATTCTTGCATTTGATTGGTAATAACACGATAAACTGTCCAGACATATTTTAAGTGTTCACGACTTTGTGAGTCACGCAGCAATATTATCAACACATGCCTGTGAGTGTAAATCAAAATGTGCTCTCTGAATTTCCTTTCTACAAGTTGGATCCCCAAAAGTTCCTTAGGATAACCGGAGGGTGGGTATACGTACACCATTCATATCACTCTCTAATTGAGTCGAAAGATCTATTTCGAGATATTATTATTAGTCCTGAAAAATAACGTGGTTTAGAAGAAAACCCATGCAACAGCTAAATTGAATCAAACTACCATTCTATCAAACAAACTGGACATTTCCTTTATCAGGTAAATAAAGCAACTTGTTTTTTCTATAATGCACTTTGATATATATAGCTTACCTAAAAATTCACGGCGGTTTCCGCCGATAACCTTCCTCAAAATAGCTGTATTGTTGAAACCACACAAAAGATGGCGTCATGCCGACAAAATCGACCTAAGCGGGGGAGGGGTATGGAGTTTTTGCCGCCAACGCCAAATTACACAGTAAGGCCCCGGGGAGGAATAGGGTATCAGCGTCACGTGAAAATTGACCTTTCTACTATTAAGCGTGCAAATTACCCGACCCTTCCTAAATCAAAAATCTCGTGTATAACATGCTGATGAGTATTGAATCCTTCCAAAGGTCAATATGTAGCCGAAAAACTAACGGCAGAGCAAGCTAAACTTGTCAAGTTTACATGGATAGGTCACAATGTGATAATCACTTACAAGCTGGGGCCAACAAAATCAACATCAACTGACACTATTTGACAAGAAAGTTTTAAATCTTGTAGTTGGCATTTGTATGTTCAGGTAGAAAATCAACCTCTCAGGGCCTTAACGTGAAATTTGGCGTTGGCGGCAATATCTTCATGCCCCTCCCCTGCTGAGGTCCATCTTGTGTGTAGACGGCTGTGGTATGACTGTGGAATACCAGAATACTTTCATCTGCAACTTTTGTTTATCTTTTCATCAGAATATATTATACAGTTTACTTTTGATTGTAGTATAGGAAAAGGGTCACATGTCTTACCTGGAAGAATAGTGCACACGATTTTTTTTTTTTTCAAAATATTTTTATTCCAATATCACTGTTGCTACATTTCGCTCTTTACCTAAAGCACTACAGTGTTCGGCGCGACTTTATACTAATCCATTAACTACTTGGAAACAATTTCGCAAAAAAAAACACTCTGTTCTTAAACGATAAACAACTGAGAGAACAACACCAAATAACGAGAGTTGATAAGTTGAGTTTTAATTAAGACAATTACACTGCTTACAACTACTGTGTCATGGTCTAGTCTTCTGTAAAGCACATCGACCTGACTCAGTCAGCCTTTGTAAAAAATCATTTAGCTCTTACATGTACCTTAAAATAATGATAATAGAAATAAGAATGAACGATCTAGATTTATTGCACACAAAAGTGTGTTAAAAATATGCTAATAAAACTACAATTTGGTTTAAAAAGGGTCAGAAAAAAAAAATAATAAACGACACTTTTCCGACATTTACATTTATCAAGATCTATCAATGATTTGATGCCAGATTCAAATGCTCAATGGTTCTACTTGTAAAAGGTAACAACGAAAAAACTATCAGGATCCCTAAAAGAGAGCCGCTAACTACGGAAACTCGCATTTTAAAGCTGACCTTGATGTAATCATTTAGCTCGTTTTTTTTTCAAGATTTCATATTTCTTCAAGGAATGGAAGAAGAGCACTCTACACTGGCATCTTCACTGTGAGAGCAGTAACCAATTCCCCAACCATCGTGACTGCAATCAGTGATCTGCGACTCCATTCCTGAGCATCCTGCGTTACCAATCCATATCGGGCCGGTCCCTTGACCATGGGCGGCGCTATGAAAGATTTGGTAAGCCGGTGGGAAGCCAAGCTGCCTACACACCACGTAAGCCTCATTCATGTCCCAATGGTCATCACAGATTGTGCCCCATTCGTGGTTGTGATAAATCTCTACTCTACCACTCAATGGCGTGCTTCCAATAAGGCGAATCGAATCGACGACTACAAGAAGAGAGGAAGAAAAAAGGCGCATGCATGTTAATAAAAAGAATCAAAGGGCCCTATGAGGCAACGAGTGTTTTTTTAAGCGATGACGTCATCGTTTAATGTGTTCGTGCGAGTTCTTGTCGCTTTTATTTAACAAGTGACGAATTAAATCGTCGGAACGTGCATCACTTGTAAAGATCTATACGGATTTACGTTGTTTTTCATTTTGTTTTGCATTGGTTGTAAAAGAAGCAAGCTCCAAGCAGACAAATTCAAGTTTGCGTGTTTTCGTGCTAGCGTGTGTACACTCTTTTCCCTGTACAGCGTGTACGATTGACGTTCAATTTCCGGAATGTGTTTTGATAATGCCACGAGCATGATAAGTTTGATCTTGCATTCTTTGATTGCTGTGAAGATTAACGTCGCATAAAATTTATTTTGAAATCGGCTGCGTTGGCCTTTGTCGCGTGACACTGATAATCTTCTGTCAGCTAGCGATTACACAAACTTCGCTTTCAATTTCGCTTTCACCATCACATGCAAACTTAAGAAAATTCTGTTGATTTTTCTATAGGGCAGAAACAACATACACCTGATTTAAGGTAAAATAAAAATAAAATATGTTCACAATCTGGTTTCGGTAATAATGTGTTTTTTTACAGGAGCGGGTTATCAGCCCGCAGCCCAACCCCCAACCTGGAGGACCAGGGGCTGTTCTTCGTCTGGCCTCTACCCTTCGACCAATCCGGCATGGTTAGACCTGCCAGGGACCAAAGTCCCCGCCGGCACAGCTCTCCGGGTCATTGAGACACACAAGCTTCACCACCACGGCAAGGTGGCAGCCCAAGGTGAAGAACCAGAAGCAGAATAATTTCAAATGATCTGGGGGACGTAGTGGTCACTCCTCACACCATGAGAAGTTCGATGATGCATAGGGGTGAAAGCCATACGGAAGCCCTTGGGCAGATGAGACCACTAGTCCACCCAAAGAACGTCATGAAGATAGGGAATTGGAACGTGAGAACGCTATACCAGAGCGGTAACATAGCACAGGCATCAAGAGAGATGAAGAAGAGGGGTATTGACATCATGGGAATTAGTGAGACACATTGGACAGGACAAGGAAAAGTAGTACTGCAGAGGGGAGACACTATCATACACTCTGGCAGAGAAGATGGCAACCACAGAGGCGGATTGGGAATACTGATGACCAGATTTGCAGCAAGATCACTCATGGATTGGACGCCAATAAGCGAAAGGATAATTACAGCCAGGTTCTATTCCAAGCATGTTAAGATGACGATTGTACATGTATATGCACCAACAGAGGACGCAGAAGAGACTGTAAAGGATGAATTCTACGAGAGGCTACAGGATGTGTTGAATAACAAAAAAGAACATGATATGCTGGTAATCACAGGTGATATGAACGCAAAAGTCGGTGAAGATAATCGAGGTTATGAGGGAATCATGGGCAGACATGGCATTGGGAGAATGAATGACAATGGAGATAGACTTTGTGAATTTTGTGATATGAATGAACTGATAATAACAGGAACGTGGTTTCCACATAGAGATATTCACAAAGCCACCTGGGTATCGCCAGATGGAAAAACAAGAAATCAAATAGACCATGTGCTGATAAACAAGAAGTTTCGAAACTCAGTAATTGACACCAGAGTCTATAGATCAGCAGACATTGGAAGCGATCACCATCTTGTATGCATGAAAGTGAAGCTAAGACTAAGAAAACAGCAATCCAAAGAACAGGGAAGTATAAGGACAAGGTATGACACCAACAAGTTGAAGGAAAAGAATGTTTTGGAAGCCTTTAAGATCACTTTGCAGAATAGATATCAGGCATTAGAGGAAGAGTCACCGGATGGAGAGGAGGAGGACGAGATAGAAAAGGAGTTTCATATAATGGAAGAAGCATACATGAAGACAGCAGATGAAGTATTAGGCCATCCTAGGAAGAAAAGAAAGCCATGGATAACAGAAGAATCGTGGGCGCTTGTTGACCAAAGAGAGGAGATAAACAAGAAGATTCTAAGCACTCGTTCAGAGAGGATCAAGAAACGACTAAGAACAGAATACAAGGAAAAGAGTAAAGAAGTAAAAAGGAGCATAAGGAGCGATAAAAGGAAGTGGATGAATGGCATAGCAAGTGAAGCAGAGGATGCTGCAAGAAAACAACACATGAGAACGTTATATGGATTGACAAAAGTGCTATGCAATGAAAGATCTAAGAGCAGCACAACCATCCTTGATAAGAGCGGTAATCTCGTGAGCGGAAAGAAGGAAATGCAGGCAAGATGGACAGAGCACTTTAGAGAAGTACTGAACAGAGAAGAACCAACAGACCCTATAACAATAGAAGATGAAAGCGAGTTCGAGCTAGGCGGATTGATTGAAGAAATCGTGATCACTGAGCCAACAATCGGCGAGATAAAAGCAGCAATTGAGCGTTTAAAGAATGGGAAATCTCCAGGCGTCGACTCCATCACGGCTGAATTGTTAAAGGCACACAAGGAACTCTCGGCAGCGAAAGTACATCAGCTACTGGAGAAAGTATGGAAACATGAAAAGATCCCGGACAAATGGAAAAGAGGGTTGATCATCAAATTGCCAAAGAAGGGAAACCTCAGAGAATGTAAGAACTGGAGGGGAATTACTCTACTTTCAGTAGTCGGCAAAATACTTGGACGGATTGTGATTGATCGAATACGGAATGGAGTTGATATCAGACTGAGGAATGAGCAGGCAGGGTATAGAAAAGGCAGGGGAACAACAGAACAAATTTTCATATTAAGGAACATTGTTGAACAAGCAAATGAGTGGCAGGCAAGTTTATATATTAACTTCATAGACTTTGAAAAAGCATTTGATTCCATCCACCGTGAAAGTCTATGGTTAATTATGCAGAAGTACGGAATCCCGGACAAGATAGTAAGGATGGTAAAAGTGTTCTATGAGGACTTTAATTGTGCTGTAGAAGATCAGGCAGAAGCATGTGAGTGGTTCAACATCAAAACAGGCGTCAAACAAGGATGCAATATGTCTGGATTTCTCTTCTTAATAGCTATGGATTGGATTATGAGAAAGACTGTAGGAAAAGGAGAAAACGGAATCAGGTGGAACTTTACATCTAAGCTTGATGATCTAGATTTTGCAGATGACGTGGCGCTTTTGTCTTCTACTAAACAGCATATACAGAACAAGACTACTAAAATGAATGAGGAAGCAACACGGGTCGGGCTGAAAATCAACAAAGGAAAGACAAAAGTGATGAGGATTAACGGGAAGAGTCAGGAGAAGGTTGCAATAGATGGGCAAGATATCGACGAAGTTGAGGAGTTTAATTATCTGGGAGCTATCATTTGTAAAGAGGGAGGAGGAATGAAAGATCTGAAAACAGGCTGTCCAAGGCAAGAGGCACATTTGCCAGACTCAAAAGAATATGGAACTCAAAGAGCATCACGAAGAGGACCAAGCTTAGACTGTTTAAAACCTTAGTTGTACCGGTGCTACTGTATGGATGTGAGACATGGAAGATGAACATGGGAGATGACCAACGAATAAATGTGTTTCACAACAAATGCCTCAGGAGGATTCTCAAAATAAACTGGCAAGATCACGTTACCACTAGGGAGCTCCTTGAGAAGGCAGAGACGAGGTTGCTTAGTGAAGAAGGTAAGAAGAGAAGATGGAAGATGATAGGGCATATCCTGCGACGAAACAGAAACAGCCATACCAACATAGCCCTATCATGGACACCTGAAGGAAAAAGGAGGAGAGGAAGGCCTAAGACCACCTGGCGTAGAACAGTCGAGAAAGAGAGGAACAGTGCGGGATGGCGTACATAGGATGAGGCAAGGGCTGCTGCAGCCAACAGAGAAAATTGGAGGCATTCTGTGGAGGCCTTATGTGCCACGAGGCACAAAGAAGATAGGTATGTTCATAATCGATTTTGAAATTATCATCGCATAGCCATCAAAACAAAACTATCAGCGCCTAAAGTGCAATGGTCTGTCATCGGTCTTAATAAACCGCAACGTCAAACTGAGAGTAGCGTTACATGTAGGTCTGCCAACCATCTGTCAACGGCCTTTTGTTTACATCTGATCGAATGAAGGAATGAAGGAAGGATGGCTTCAAATCGCCACTCATTCCGTAACTCCCGTTTTGCATACGCAAAAACAGTCGTAAAAACGACTGGATTTAGAAAAGGAAAATATATGTAAAAGTTATAAAACTAAAAATGACGAAAGTGATGACGATAACAAAGAGTGATGGTAATACTGACTCAGTATGTACTACACCTTTTCACGTCTTAATTTTAATTTAAATATGTATAGTGACCAATTCTCTTACCTACAGTACCCATGAATTACTCTGAATAAATCAATAAATCAATTTCTCACGTAATTTCTCTGAAGAAACACATGCTATCATGTTGAGTGAATGCTTGTTTTGCTGATAAGCCCAAAAAAGGCTACAGAGACAACCGCCATTATTATCAATATACTCGGCCAATTAAGGAATTAACTCCCAGTGGAGTGGCAGGCGATTTTGAATTCGACGGGCTGCAAACGCATGTGCGGCCCAGTTTCTGATTGGTTCACGGTTCACCATGCGATGAATATTAACCCTATCCAGACCGGGGGGGGGGGGGGGGGGGGGGGAAGTGCCCGCGCTGACTTTGAACGTTTATAACTTTTTCAAGATTCAACCAAACGCTTCCAAACTTTACGAGTTTTTCTAAAATTTATCTGGGAATAAATTGGTAGGATAGGTTGTTGAGTCTGGAACTTGAAGGTACCATGGCAACGTCATTTTGACAGACATGTTTTTCCAAATTGGTAATTTTTGTGTTTCCATTAATAAAAATTAACTTTATTCAATTATTTTCACCTCTTTTAGGTTTTTTTGCGCTGTTTTATAGATTTTGTGTATTTTTGAGTCTAATGCGCATACGCTTTAGACTCTATGTAGTAGAAAAAAGCTGTTACCAATCCCAAGGGAATGGTTCGGGATCGATAATCGTCCGGTGTAATTGTGCTTAAACAATAGCCCGCCTCATTGCGGGCTTGGTGCGGTGATCGTAATCCAATCAGGAAGCAAGGATGTTGTTTACGAAGCAACGGTCGAACGGAGCTCGAGCACGACACGCACTTGTAAAAGAAATTGTCATGTATGTAATTGGAATAAATGGTTTACAGTGCAAAATAATATGAATCCTCGTTTTCAAGTGTGAAGCCACTGAAAATGTTCTCCTTCCAGCTGCATGTTTTTTTTTTTTTTTTTTTTTTTTTTTTTTTATAATCCGTGGAAAACGCAACGTGAAATCGACATCTTTTGATGAAAAAAATCCGGAAGTGACATCTGTGTTCATAAACAAAAAATAACTGAAAAAAATATGGAAAATTAAATAAAATTGTGGTCAGCAATTGATTGTTCAATTCAACTGAAGCAGGATTTCATTCACAGAATGCAACTTTCATTAAAAAGAGTTTTGTTTTCACCATTCAAGATTCAATCTAGAGCTTGAAAACAAGACAGAGTAATCAAATTTCATTTCGTGTGAAATTTGCATAAATATTGAAACTTGGCAAAAAGTAGTTAAGAGAGAATGAAAACTCGCTTTAATAGTTGTTGACTTCCGATCTGATTGTTATTTCCATGTATTGACTATTTGGAAGCTGTTCTCAGTCATGAAAACGAAACTCTTTCATTCAACTGCTTGTAGTGTTTAATAGACGTGAAAATATTTCGCTTAATTAAATTACATTCTGCACGCAATGTTTTCTTTGCTCCCCTGTGTCGAAACGTTAAAGGTAATTTAAATCTTTGCTGAGCAGTATTGCATAAATTGCAAAGGAATTGAAAACAATATATATATTTTGGCTTATTTTGATGTGATTTAGGATATTTAGAATACTAAATAAGCGGCTGTATCTTGTCTATCTATGGGGCGGACCATTATTTTTTTGGAAGCAGGGGGATGAAAATTTTTTCAAGACAAACAATTTTTTTTCTGTATCGTTGCCTGTGAAAACATTTTTTTCCGGTGCTATCTTCCCGCAGACAATCTTTTTCATGCCTGCAAAAAATTTAGTTGGGCTTTTTTTCTAAATCTGTACGATCTTCCTATGGTCTACAACGCACTAACCTTTTAACATGAATAAATATATATAAATATATATACTTAAGAGAAAAAATATTATCGACTTCTTTTGAACCACTCTTACTACCAAACCTCTGCTACACCTCTTGCCATATATACCGAAACTACTTCAACATATTTCAGCCGCACTAACAATCCATGACGCATTAGACTCATGTACCCACTGGGTACTATTTTTCAGTAATTTTGGACGGTTTTCTGATGTTTTGGAAAAATTTTCGAATCCAAGATGGCGGATCCAAGATGGCGGCTGTTTTGACATAATGATGTGATTGTCACGTGATGTGACGTCATCACCGCACGTGATGCATATAAAAAGATAGATTTCTGGACATACTATATATCCTGTAAGTTTTATTGCGATTGCTTAAATATTCTGGAAGTTACGGAGGGGGGGGGGGGGGGAAATCCGCCTCCCCCCACCCCCCCGGTCTGAAAAGATCCCAAAAAAAGCCCGGTCTGAATAGGGTTAAATAATCAGGTTGCATTTACGAGTCTTTAAGTCGACCCGCTTAAGTCGGAAGTAGGATAACAGACGACGCAAACTTGCAAATCGTTGGACTTTCACCTTCACTAGACTTAATGATGCCTTCAGGCAAACCTCCTTTAGACAGCAAGTTATAGAGAGCTAACTCGATCAGCTTACTGATACTAGTCTGTCCGAAAATAAAATTCAAACGTGTGTACACAGCGCATCAGAGACTGGGACTTGACTAACCCCCACCCACCCCACACAACTGTACCTGAGGATGCGAAGGGGGGGGGGGGGGGGGGGGGTGGATGGGAGATTGATGGGAGATTGAGAGAAAACACATATCCACGGAGAACTTATATGCTTTTCCTACTAGGCACGCTACATAAGTTCATTTTTTTTATTTTAAGCCGAACTGCATAAAGAAAGTAATACTTTCTGGAGCATTGTTTTTGCAAATCCAGTTAGATATAGGAAAAAAAACAGTTTTTGGAAATACGACAATAACGACAAATGAAACTTTAACTTTTAAAGATTACCATTTTACTGGTGAGTTTATAGACTGGGAACATTTTACTGCAATTGATCGGTCAGAATAGACCAGGTTAATCCCTAAAATGCCTCAGAGGCAGCTTTTGCCTTCTTTGAAGATTGGTGAACGAGTCAAATGCAATGAAGTGGTACGTGCTGTCAATTCCCTGTGTGAAGATATCATTAGCAAACGTGACGAAATCTATATATTTACATGTGAAAGATATACCGTTATTGTGTTACGATTATTTTTCTCAGTGAGAGAAATCCTGGTAATTCAGTCTAGTTTAAGATATTATAAACCGAGATTCTTTACCAGTGTATCAATAGCATTTCTTTAATTTCCGAAGCCTTCTGAAAATGATCCGAACACTGTTACAAGTGATAAATTGTTACATAAATACTGGGACCGCGGAGCATTTTCCTTATTGGGGGGGGGGGGGGGGGGGGGGTTCAGCGGGTTTCCAGCAGTATCCGACTCATTTATCTCATTTTAATATTTTTTACATAAACGTTGAATGTTGTCCTTCAGTAGCATTTTAGAATAAAAATTATAAAAGTTCAACTGAGGCCTTACACTACTGTGAAATGGTAAAATGGTAAAATCCAAGCTTTCGCCGATCTACGGCATCATCAGGGATAAGAAAAATATTCCACATGAGGCTTATATATAGATGTAAAGTAAAAACGTGTGAAATGCGAGAGAATGTGGGAGTGAATGCATGAGCTAAATAATAACAAGATATAAATATGAATAAAAATGAATAAAAATGAATGCTATGAACTAACGAGTGAGTGTCAAAGTACGAAGAGTCTCTAGATGTATTAAAATAATTATTAAAATAAAAGGTCCGCGAATTCGCTGCATTCTTCTCGGGAGTTGAGGGCAGGTTTGTATTTTCGAATGTAGAACGCTTCGAATAGTCGTAAATTTGCCGGGTCCTTTTCAAGCGCGATGGTCTTGATTTCGATGCCTTTGTGAACTTTGTTTTGGCACTTTGAAATGTGTTTCTTCACGGAGGAGCTGTCATTGTTTAGGTGTTCTCTTACTCGGTCATGGACAAAGCGTGTCGTGCTTCCGATATAGTGTTGATTACAGTTGTTGCAGGTGATTTGGTAAACAACGTTGCGTAATAAGCACAAATTGGTGTTGGAGATAGGACAGTTGGCCCTCGTACATGTCTGTTCAGTGTTTCTCTGAGAGAGGGCTCGTCTGAGGGTGTATGACTTGTGCGTGACCCGTACTGGTATACCCTCTTTTCGGAAGATGTTAGCGATTTTGTAGTTAAGACGTTCGGAGACATATGGCATTTTCAAGTATGACCATTCTGTGTTGAGAGGTCGCGGGTCTTTCTGATGGTTCTGGGAGTGCTAGTTTTGTTTATAGTGCCTTCAGGATACCCGTTAAGACAGAGGATGTCGTCGAACATGTTTTGATGTTTTGTGGCTGTTGCTTTTGTGGAGCATTTATCATCGATACGTTTTCGCTCATTGCGAATGAAGTTGATCTTTGACTTTTCCGGTATCGCTGATTGGTGGTGAACGAATAGTGGTTTCTTTGAGAGGCGCTGGGTTGGTCCATTGGTGTAAGATACAATGGGTCGTATTTTAATAGCTGGACCAGGTTTGTGGGTTTTGATTAGGTGGTAGAACCTGGGGAGATCGGTGTTTGTGGCGATGAAGCTCTTCCGGTTTACTTTGTTCTCGATTGTTTTGGCTGACATTCGGAGTACCTTTTGATAGGTGTTGGAGCCAGCTATTAAAATACAACCCATCGTATCTAACACCAATGGACCAACCCAGCGCCTCTCATGGCTGCTCGCCAACGCCCATAAACCAATGCTGAAGGACGTTCCAGCGCATCTAGAAAACAGCCTCGAGCTCATCAAGTGTATTCAAGCCGGCGATCTCACCACCAACAAAACGCTACCATATCCATGCAGCCTCGATGTCGTATCCTTGTACACTTCAATACCCATACAAGAAGCCATTACCAACACTACCGACAGAATTCACACCCCAATACTCCACCTCGCAAAACAAGATATAATAGACCTTCTCACAGTTACGCTAAACAACATGTACTTCTCCTTCAATGGTCAAGTTTTCCGCCAAAAAGAAGGCCTACCTATGGGTTGCAACATCTCAGGCATTTTGGCCATCCTATTCATGGACAGACTAGAAACCATCGCCTCTCTTCACACTTATTTATAAGCCCCTACAAGAGATATGTTGACGACATTTCTCTCCAGACAACTGGTGAGGAAATGGCAGACCAATTCCACTATACAATGAACAATCTGCACCCTAAATTGAAATTTGAAATTGAGAAACCTGAAATAACACCCAATGGCTTCTCACTATCACTACTACTCCTTCGAATTCTACAAGAAAACAGCAAAGAAACCGCTATTCGTTCACCACCAATCAGCGACACCGGAAAAGTCAAAGATCAACTTCATTCGCAATGAGCGAAAACGTATCGACGATAAATGCTCCACAAAAGCAACAGCCACAAAACATCAAAACATGTTCGACGACATCCTCCGTCTTAACGGGTATCCTGAAGGCACTATAAACAAAACTAGCACTCCCAGAACCATCAGAAAGATGCGCGACCTCTCAACACAGAATGGTCATACTTGAAAATGCCATATGTCTCCGAACGTCTTAACTACAAAATCGCTAACATCTTCCGAAAAGAGGGTATACCAGTACGGGTCACGCACAAGTCATACACCCTCAGACGAGCCCTCTCTCAGAGAAACACTGAACGGACATGTACGAGGGCCAACTGTCCTATCTCCAACACCAATTTGTGCTTATTACGCAACGTTGTTTACCAAATCACCTGCAACAACTGTAATCAACACTATATCGGAAGCACGACACGCTTTGTCCATGACCGAGTAAGAGAACACCTAAACAATGACAGCTCCTCCGTGAAGAAACACATTTCAAAGTGCCAAAACAAAGTTCACAAAGGCATCGAAATCAAGACCATCGCGCTTGAAAAGGACCCGGCAAATTTACGACTATTCGAAGCGTTCTACATTCGAAAATACAAACCTGCCCTCAACTCCCGAGAAGAATGCAGCGAATTCGCGGACCTTTTATTTTAATAATTATTTTAATACATTTAGAGACTCTTCGTACTTTGACACTCACTCATTAGTTCATAGCATTCATTTTTATTCATTTTTATTCATATTTATATCTTGTTATTATATAGCTCATACATCCACTCCCGCATTCTCTCGTATTTCACACGTTTTTACTTTACATCTATATACAAGCCTCATGCGGAATATTTTTCTTATCCCTGATGATGCCGTAGATCGGCGAAAGCTTGGATTTTACCATTTTACCATTTTACAGTAGTGCAAGGCCTCAGTTGAACTTTTATAATTTTTAATATTTCTTTTATTTTTTTAATTATATTTTTATTATAGTTTTTCATATTTTTATTTATTTCTTGATTTATATTTATTTTTATTTCTTTTGCCATCCGCCGTCCGCCGTCCGCATCCGCCGTCCGTTTCCGCACTTTACAGAGTCCCGAAATCGAGCCTAGTCAATACTAACATTTCCCCAACACATACTCCATGCAAAATAGTCGAATCTCGAAGAGATCTTTGATTCTATCTTAAACCGATCAGATCATTATTGATCCAACGTATACCAGTAGAATCATCGTCCACGATTGCTTGCTTGTTTAAACATTTTTGCAAATAAACAGTATTCCCGAAAGAGTCATTTGATTCCCCTATTCATCGCTGCCGGCCATTCGGTGTTTTGTGGAAAATTGCCCGGGAGCTATAAGAGGCGGCTGAATTTGCAGGCTAGCCTAGAATTATCAAATGTTTAGTGGGCTTAAAACGTTTGGAAAGTACAGGTTTTCAGAGTTAGTACAACAGCATCCTATAGAGTCTACCTTTGTAGTGTCTCTTTGTCAATCTCCCGGATGCAGGAAGCGCCGAAGTCGGAGTATTTGATCTTCTCGTTCGATCAAATTTAAAACTAACTGATCGTAGTTGGCCTACAACAATACTAATTTGACTACTCGGTGGGTGTTGCTTAAATATCCTTTACATTGCCATGAAATTATCGAAATATCGTTTTTTATATATATTCTCATCAACACGATAAAGCATTTCCAAGCAATCTGATTGCTCCCCTATTCACAAAAATTAAAAATACGCAATATAAAACTAGGTATAGTTGACACAACAGCTGCCCTCCGCTATTAATCATTTTTCAGCGCATCCGTTACTACAGTCAGTTCTTTCGCTTGATATTTTGGTTCTTCTATTTGCTAAATTGATTGAAAATCGAAGAGCGATCAAAAAGCGATCTCCCTTTCTCAGCCCCCTTTAGAAGCCCCATATTTTAAACCACCGACCCCCCACCCCCACCCCCCTCCTCCTTAAGTAATAATGAAAGTGCTTGTTTGTTTGATTGGTGCTTTTCTTACCGTGATAACTTGCTGCAAAACCAGCGGCTGTATTAGAACTATCGCTTGTAAAAACAATATAAAGCCGGTTGTATGAACTTCTAATGGCTCCTGGTAGAGAATTCCCATGGTACGTGCCAATCAGGTAAGAAGATGAGTCTCCGCCATCGTAGACGTAGACATAATCATAATTTGATTCAGTCTCAAATCTGAAGAACACAAGTTCCAAGTTGGTGTTCCAAGAAAGACTCCAGTAGCAGGACATACCATCAGTGTAATGTCCATCTCTATTTGAGTATATCATGCCACTTGTGCTGGATCGGATGGTTATTGTACCAGGACATGAACTTGAATCCGTCACAATCGAGTCCGCTGTAAGGAAAATGTAATATTACTTTAAAAAAGAGAACACGACATGCTGCCAACTGTTATTGTCCTCAGTCTTACCGTTACTGTTATCGTTAAAATTAAATTATTAACAACCAGGTTGATAAGCAGCATTTTGTCACTTTATCAAGGCACCGCTACAAAACGGATTTCTGCATGTTAAGATTCACTTCTTTGTAAAGTGAATAAAAAATATTCAATGCTCCGACGGCGGTTAAAATCAGCTTAAATTTTCCAAAATGACATAACCTGAAGAGATAGGAAAACATGACTTTCTCAGCCCGATGCCTTACCCAGCCACCTGCTGAGTGAAAATCGAATGGTATATATATTGTCGTATTAAACAGGCTTAACATGTGCGGATTTCTTACCATGACAACTCCTTCCATCTCCTAGAAATCCATTTATACAAGTACACTGATAAGAGCCGTGAGTATTCTGACAGATGGCGTTAATGTCACAATCGGATGCAGAAGTAATGCATTCATCAACGTCTTGAAGTAAATGTAAAAAAGAAAGTACAGCATATAAGCGGACCACCTCAGGTAATTTTATGTATTAGATTTATGTATTTTACTTCTAAACCATTTTTACTATATTAGGTCAAGAGAACGCGTGAAATATGAGCCCGTAACACACTGTTGTGTAATAGTTTGAGTGGTTTAAAACAAGGAAAAAACCGAACGGAAAGTGGAGCAACAAAAATTTTGGTAATTTTGCTTTAATTACTCAGTCAGGAAACTAAACAAGCAGAAAGAAGTGGGAGCTGATTGGCGAAGGCGCCAACAGGGGCTGGGAAAAATACTACGCAGCTCGTCAAATATCCTTGCTTATTATACGTTGAGTTCAGCCATCGAATAAGATGCATGCCTTTATAAGTGGAAGTGTTAAGTAGGATCGTGTCCAACAAAATAAGCTAGCATAATAATTTTTTGTTTGACTTTCATTTTTTGGGGATGCCTAAGGGCATCCCCTAGTTGTTTTCAGGGGGTGTGTGTATTTCCCTTGGCAGCGAGGAAAATATATTAACCACCGAAATAACCAATCACAGCATCATATATTGGTCCCTTGGGAGTTGTGCAAACCGGTTTAAACAAGGTTGAAGTAAAATGTAAGGAATTGAGGAAAACAGGTTTTTGACGCGAAGACAACAAAATAAGTCAAATGCGAGAACTCGAGGATGACTGGTTTTGCAAGTTGATGTTGTTTTCAACATTAATCGTGACGTACTTCCGTGACTTTGGGACTTTTTTGGTGAGAACATTCATTAACATGGAACTTATATTTATTCCTTTTTGCGTTTAACTTTTCAACAAGTTCTGCATTGTGATTAAATGCAATCCTCGGCTCTCTTACCACAAGAAAATGAAAAGAAGAGCTCCAATACATTCAGGTACCGTAAATTGCGGTAATTACGTTTTTCTCTCCCGTTACGGCATATTTAGCGAGTATCTCTTTCTTTGCAGGACAGAGGACGTTTGACTAAGTTCTGAATCCGTGCCCCTATATTACTGAAACCGCCTTAACTGAAGTGAAGTTGTTACTTATTATATGTAAACGAACCGATACCAAGTTTGATCATTTAATAATCGCAATTTTTGCATCTGCGACTTGAATATGGCGTTGTCATCCCGTGTCCCTGCGATTTAAATCTCCATTCATAATCCTTATAATAATGTCACAGTCATGTTCAAATTTGCGGAGAAATTCAGGTATTTTATCGATAGTTTCTATTTTCGTGGTCCTTCAGCGGAAGCCAGTCTAGCCGCCTAAATAGGACCTCACTCCTTTCTCCGGTATCAGCATCTAAAATTACTCGAGCTGCTCGCTTTTGCAGTTTAGAAACACGTTTGACATTCTCTTCTGAAGAAGTGCTCCATGCGCATGATCCGTACAGCATTATCGGCTTGATTAGTGCGTTAAAATACAGTTTGCGCTCTGCAAGAGGCAAATTACGCTTAATCTTCTTTAGTTTTTGTAATTAGAATAATTTTAGACAAATTAGTTGTATCTATCTATCTATCTATCCATCCATCCATCCATCCATCCATCCATCCATCCATCCATCCATCCATCCATCCATCCATCCATCCACCCATCCATCCATCCATCCATCCATCCATCCATCCATCCATCCATCCATCCATCCATCCATCCATCCATCCATCCATCCATCCATCCATCCATCCATCCATCCATCCATCCATCCATCCATCCATCCATCCATCCATCCATCCATCCATCCATCCATCCATCCATCCATCCATCCATCCATCCATCCATCCATCCATCCATCCATCCATCCATCCATCCATCCATCCATCCATCCATCCATCCATCCATCCATCCATCCATCCATCCATCCATCCATCCATCCATCCATCCATCCATCCATCCATCCATCCATCCATCCATCCATCCATCCATCCATCCATCCATCCATCCATCCATCCATCCATCCATCCATCTATCTATCTATCTATCTATCTATCTATCTATCTATCTATCTATCTATCTATCTATCTATCTATCTATCTATCTATCTATCTATCTATCTATCTATCTATCTATCTATCTGTTCGTCTATCTGCGCGTACAAACAAACCGAACCTCTGTGACTATAATAAATCACCTTTTTCAGTTATAGCTGGACTGTAATTCCTCATATTGTTTGGATTAAAACCATTTAAGCTAGGCAGGATAAGCGGAAGCAAATTCTTTAGATGTTTTCGTTCGTGAAAGCTAAATTCCGTCGCCGTCAAATGTTTGCAGTTTCGGTGTTTTCCTAATAAATCAGTTATGCAGCTGACTTTTGGCTAAAATGGCTAATGAATACTGCGTATCTGTAAACTTTAAACAACACAAAAGCCAGTGTTTATTGGTCTCCAATAAAAAAAAAAATGAACTTGATACTTGCACTTGATACGTTTTTCGATGTTACTGTGTCGTATGTGATATATGTTAAAATTTAATTTCTTTGTAAACAGTCAGAAACATCAACACAAAGGTTCTCGCACACGTTATTCAAGTCACACTTTTATAATACGTGGTTGTTTTGTCTTGAAATTTCGCAGAGAAACGAATGGTTTCGATAAATTATAACATCCAACATTTTAACTGTCAACATACTATTAAGTATTTTAAAATTCCCGAAAAACAATTCAATATATTTATTATATGCTGCAATTATCCGCGGCGTGTCTTACAGCGCTGTACGTCCTCTGTCTTTTGAGATAGTGAAAGCTTTTGTACAACCTGCACCTATAACACAAGCCGGGTCCAGACGTGTTGGCTTGTATGAGAAGAACTGAATCGTGAAAAAACACATAAACAAAAAGGGGGTCTCGAGCTGTTGGTAACAGGCTTGGAGTCCGTGGATAAATAAATAAATAAATAAATAAATAAATAAATAAATAAATAAATAAATAAATAAATAAATATCGCGGGTGATGCATGGCTTAATAAACCATTTCAAGAGAATCTGTGGAGTTAAAGTCTTGTATTGTAGAACTCCGTACATTCACTTGTTACTGTTGCACGTGTATGTCGGCGCCAGCAAAACAGCCTCGCGTGACTGAAACAAAACACGCACGTTTCAGGCATTAAATGATACGCATCAACTCCTGATTGCAAATTAGTATTTTTCTTCTTAGCCTTCTCAATTTTTGTTTTCAAATAAAAGCTGAATTTTACTAGCAGGGAATAATTACTCACTGTTAATAATTGATTAATTAATCACCATAAGCGTATTTCGAATCTCTTTCCAAGTATCCTTTTTGGTGGCTATGAGTTTACTTGTACAATAGGAAATGAAACAGTTTGTAAAGACGGCTTAAAACCAAATGTAGGTGATGACATTATTTCAACTTGGACTCAGTTGTCTCTCGGGCATTTTTTTTGGCAAGTACTTCATGGCCACAATGCTGCATGCACTCAAGCACACAAGCCTGTTCAGTACATTTTTGCAAACCGCTGACACAGACCTCATGGACATTCTCAGGACGAAAATAACCAGGATCATTACAACTACAGCCGTAAATTTGACGTTCGATTACCGCGCTTCTCTCGCTGTCAGTTTTGCTTTAGACCTCTGTGCGCGAAAACATATACATTCTGAACATTAGTCATTTCAGTTTGTGAAATTGTACAGTACTTCCTCCATCACCGGGGAATTTTGTCAGACACGGGGAAATTTGGGAGGGGGGATAATGTCTTCCGCTGTTTGAAAGAAAGCACTATACAAAAGGAAACAACAACGTGAGGTCGCTATATACTGGCTACGGCCATCATATAGGCCGTAAAAACGTTCAGCATCCCCATTTGTTGCTACTTTTCCAGCAACAAATCTACTTGTTTTCCTTATAAGCGCAACACATATCGGAAGCATTCCGTTTTTCTCCTTCTTATTATTGGCCTCTATTTATACCTGTACAGGTGTATCTTCCATCCCCTTCATATCCTGATAAACAACTACAGTCATAGGAACCATGGACGTTGACACAATGCGCTTCTGGAAGACAGGAGTAATGTCCCAATTGGCACTCGTCAATATCTGTTTAATGGAAATAATCCCTTGTTACTGCATAAACTGTTAACTGAAAGTAAACTAAAGAACATATTGAGTAACACGGCTCACGAGGAGTATTGCTTGCCTTTAGTGGTCAGTAGAGGACATTGTTTTAGTCCTGTAACACCTTTAGTGCGATTGAAATGTAAGGAATATCGAACAACTTAAGTAGGTGATTTCATTGTAGTTATTCCAAGATGATTTGGAAAAAATTGATAAAATTACTTCACTGATTTAATCCGATTGAAAACAATTACTTTGCGCCACAAGTTGTCATTTGTGTAACCTATAAATGTCAAAATATGGTTTCAATGGCAGCGTTACTGTCAAGGGCCTTGAACCGTGGCCACTTGACTTAGTTTTAACTTGACACCTTTTTGACAAGTTTTGAATTAGTTTAATGGCTTCCAGTTGCGCAACGGTTCACACGAGCGATTGTGAAAAAAAAAAAAAACATTATCTTCTGCAGCCAAACTCCTTAAACTATTTGTAACTGTTAAGCTATCAAAAAGAGCTTTGCTTTGCTAAATCATCTGAATAAAACACCATACAAATAAAAAGTACAAAACTTTTAAGTTCGACGAGGCGTACTAGTAAACATCTCTTGGCGTCGTATAAAGTTAAACTTCCATAAAGATCTGTAAAACGTTTAGTCTCTTTTTCTGGTTTTACAAACCCAGAAGACACGAAATTGAAAGTTAGGTCACACAAAAACCTTTAAAATGCGTTTCCTGTGTGAAAACGTTAAGTGTGACCAAATTTATGTCGGCATTAATTCATTTTTCGCCAGTTCAACTTGGCATAATCGCTCGTGCAACGTTTGATGCCCGTCTTCCTCTTTTCAAGGCATCTGATTTTTAGTTTAAATCAACTGGAAGCTATAAAACTCATCAAAATGATCAAAGACTTGTCCAAACGACGTCACAAACTTAGTCGGGTGGCTACAGTTTGAGGCGCTTGACTGTAAGGTTTGCAGACAAAAGGTCTCTCGTGAAAATGCCCTCGATAATGGATGGAAAACAACTGGAGTTGTCACTATTGTTAAAGATTTTCTTTTTCAAAGTTAGCTTGATACCTGCGATGGCGTTTTCTGCCCCACACTCTTTTTCTGCTATCTTTTCTAATGAAGCAGGTTTAGAATTTTCCTTTTCTTACCGTGGCAAATTTGTCCTCCTCCTGCATATCCACTTACACAGGTGCATTGATAAGATCCCACGGTATTCTCACAGATGGCATTTACATCACAGGCTGAGGCAGAAGCACTGCACTCATCAACGTCTTAAAGTAAACGGGATGGGAAACATCAGCATGCTATATAGATACATATGACAATATATAACATTGCAAATTATTTCCCCAGTTAAACGAGATTTAATGACGATCGTGCGGAACTAAATACGTTGGCATTATATATTCTCTTTTGGCTTGTAAAGTTACTGTTTCCTTTCTTGACACTAGAACTACACACACACTAACTGTGCATACCTGTGCAAGTGAGATGACCGTCCCCTGCATAGCCTGGCAAACAGCTACAGTCATAGGAACCATGAACATTGACACACTCCGCTTGAGCATGACAGGAAAATGATCCTGATTGACACTCGTCAATATCTGCATAATGGAATTAGTCCATTGTAAGGGTATGGAATCATACAAAAGTTAATCACAGGATGTTAATTGAGACTTGTTATAATTTCATAACGAATTTAAGAAACACTAACTTCAACTACTGCCAATCATAAAAGGTTTACAAACCCGCGCAGATTCTCCCGTCCAGACTGTATCCAACAGGGCATTCACAAGTATACGATCCATAACTGTTCACACAGGAAGCCTCAACTGGACAATCGTAGGAGAACTCGCTGCATTCATCGTAATCTGAATTAAGAGGTTTAAAGCATTAAACTCTAAATAGGAAATATGGAATAGCAACTTCGGACGTACAGAGGATTTTTCACGCATTTTTTTGGGAAAAAAAAAGAGAGAGAAATTTACTCTATGATGTTCAAATTTCAGAATTTGTTTATTCATTGATATGTCAAGTATGAGTCTTAAAGTTGACCATGGTTTACTTGCATGCAGGTTTGTTCAAATATCGTCCGTTTATTTTCTGATTTTGTATTCATTTAAGCTATTTTCTGACTTTCAAAGAATGTAGTAATATTCAAGACGGCGGTTCCAAGTCGGTGAATCTATAATTCCTATGACGTCCTAGAAAACAAGCAGTATGTCTTCTTATAGAGCAAGCTATGAGGGGCTCTTTACTCAATCGGAATGAAGTTTGTTGTGTCTTAACATTACAAAACCCTTGGTGCTTGGTGGAGTTCCATTAACCACCCCCCCCCCCCCCCCCCTCCCTGCGCGCGCCTTTGTTCCATGTACGTTTCAATGGCAAGGCTTATGTATTACCTTTCTTGCATGTGAATCTGTGGCAGTCTATACAATTCACATCGTTCCATTCGTACTTATGACTCTGAAGGAACCCAAGGGCATGAACACAGTCCTCATCGTTTAAGTTGTTTGGTTGTTCGTTGGCCCAGTAATGGAAATCAAATGGTGTTCCATCGCTCCACACAAATGTTCCCTCAGAGTCCATGTCAGACAGGCCCAGCCAAGAATGTTCGCCGCTGTGTAGACTTTGAACATAAACATTTTCTTCCTGACTGTGAATGCTAGGTAAATTTGCTGATAGTGTTGCGCATGTTCCCTGACTGCTACTCCACGAATCACAGGATGATACTTTTCTGTAGCAATATCCTTTGAAATAGGTCCAGTCATCTTGGCAAATGTCTAATCAGAAATGATGTTAATTCAGAACCCTTGTAACTATTGCTATTCGAACAGAACATTTTAACAGTCATGTTAAAGAGATCTTTTTTCAGCCATTGCTAAAAATGTCGGAGCCACTGGACAAAATATCAAATGTACACCTGACCCCCTTAAAACATATTGTAATAAGCACTAAGGATGTCTGCCCAACCTTATTAGCCAATGATGGTTATTTTGGGCAGGCATGCACTTGATTTTATTTGTATTTTTGTCTGTTTTGTAAATTTAAATTAATTAAGGGTGCAATAAAGTTGTTGTTGTTGTTGTTGAAACCAATTTGATATTCTGGGCTCGGGAAAATCTGATTTACACTGTAAAATTAAGGAGACTTTATTTATCCAGGGACTAAAGTCTTCAATAAATATCAATGTCGGTAGAGAAAAGCTGTTGTTATTTTCATAGGTAATTAACTGTGTTATATTAAATTAGAGCTGCAGATCACCTTTTGTTCTCAGTCTAGGTTCCAGACCCCCCGTTTTAGTATTAATAGTTGTCAATTTTGTTTCTTTTTTTTTTTTTTTTTTTTTTACCGTTGCTTTCGAAAGTGTGTGTAGTCTAGCATACGAAACGTCAAGTGGGATAAAAATGCGTTATTACCTGCTAATACTGCATACGACACTGTCAGTGGATCAAAGCGTTGGACATAAAGTTCCTTGACGCAAATTCGAAACCTGGAGTTGGTGATAAACTTGATAGGAAGGATACAAAGATAAATGAGTCCCAATGCAGTTTAAATTTTAATGTAACAGAAAGCCAAAGCTTTACAAAGAAAGAGAAACGAGAGAATGAGTTGTAAAAAACAGAAGCCGAGAAGAAAAAGCCATATGGTCATGAGGAACTAAAAAAATGGCTTTGCTCACCATGAATTCTTGAAGCTTAGTGGATTTAGCGCCAGCCCAGTGTTTGAGAGATCATAGGTTCGATTCCTATCGGGGACTCAGACATAATATTTTCTTTGTCCCACGCTAGCGACATGTTGAAAATTTTATATTTCGCATAAAATAAACGTGTTTGTTTTCAGCCGTGAAAAGAAATGTGCATATATATTCGCTGTGTGTAATGGTGAGTACAGATAATGCAGTACTCTCGTTCCACTTAATTATTAATAGATACTGAACCTCCAAAAATCCTATTGTCCTCTCTCTGCAACATATCAAATATTGTAGCCTTGTACCAAAACATCAATGTGGAAGTGGCTGAAATCTTGGACGTAACGCAGAGAGGGAAATATTGGGTTTCAGCAGGGCCAACTATTATAATAGATAATTACTTCAGTTCACAGCATTATTGGATACATTGCAGGGAGCTTCGGCCTGCCGCCCCATCCGCCTGCAATATATCCAGGTAATTTTCTATTAAAACATGCAAAGTCACTACCGAAACGAAAAGCTCAATCGTCAGTGACCCTGAGCTGACAGAGGTGGTAGTGCTTACATTGAGTGAGAGTCATTAATAGATTTACGATATTAATGAGGGAATGACTGACAGTAGAAACTCAAATCACCCGAATCAGGTAGCTGTTGAAGATATTTTTCACACACACATACCTCGATCCAGCTAACGATGCCGTTACACTCTGCTGCTACGTTCCCCCAATTACTAGAATGTTCAGCTGTTAACACCACTGTTGGGGATTTGCTGTAGCTCGTAATGAAATTCACATCCTGTTAATTATAAGATAATATGTCACCAACTTGCAATTTCTCAATCGAGTCTTTAAATGCTCACTTTGTTACCAAGGAGCTAAAAAGTCTGCCTTTTTTTACTAGGAGACTTTCTATGGACGTAGTATTCCTTTTAAAGTGTATGTTGGGCCTTTATGATTTGGATATGTGTAATTGTCTTGTGAGAGATGACAGTTCTAAATTGCTCACTTTGTTACCAAGGAGCTAAAAAGTCTGCCTTTTTTTAATAGGAGACTTTCTATGTACTTAGTTTTCTTTTGTATGTTGGGCCTTTATGATTTGGATCTGTCTAATTATCTTGTGTGAGCTGACAGTTCTAAATTTAATCTTGTACATGCCTATTACCGGTTCAAAATTACATACGCAAGAACCAATGTTTTGAAATGCTTTTACTTTTTTTAGAGTAGCTAAATCATGGAACTCTCTGCCTTATCATTAAAGAGCGAAGGGTACATGTGTGGTATACAATGTTGCAACTCATTTCAAAAACTCCTTTGCATTAACGGACAACCCAATCGCATTAGTGTGCGATACCACAGGCATCCCACACAAAAACTTAATCAAAAACGAATTTAAGGTTGGCTTGATGTCTTTTCTACACCTGAAGGATAATACTTCACTCTCTTGATATATGTTTCTTAATTCTAATTCTAATTAATATTGCACATTTTTTCACTTGCTTAGGCATTTGTATTATGATTTTGTGAGCTGTTTACCTTTAATCTATCCCAATAACAACGGAACGTTTAACAAAAGTTAACGTAATTAACCATAAAATACAAAAAAAAAATCTTACGATCTGCCAATGATTTACCTCCCTCCCACTATCAACGTCCTTTTCTATATGATTATTACCTCACAGAAGGCAAAGTTGTTATTCCTAATAGGCGAAGCATCGTTTTGAAAGGTAACTTCATTGTGCTCTTTAAAAAGTGGTCTATGAATGGTAGCGAAAGCAAGCCAATTCTGAGAACAAAAACAAACAAAGTATTATAAAGCAGTTTTTTTTGTCCAGAAGATCATCATATGTATTAGAGAGTTTAAGTCTGACTAGAATACTGATATGATTCAGCTTAAAACTGGGCCATAGGTCCTGTGGCGATTATACAAACATATTTGCACACATGGATTATGTCTGGGGGTAGGACAGGCATTTTTAGCGTCTACAGATAGGGCTGCAAGTTACAGCTAAAATGGCAAAAGCTACCGTTGCTGAATTGGATTCTATTGCACCACTCTAGATGGATTAAATAAATTTCACTTGATTGTAAAGAAATGTTTAACACTTACGACTGCGATGTCGTCATGAACGCCTGCAAAGTTTTGAAGCTCCCGGAGACAAATTTTAAAGGAGCTCGTTGAGACATCTTCCAGCCACACACTGGTAGCATCATGCTTAAGACCCGACCTGAAGTGTTCAGCTGTTGCAAATACAGTCGGCGTGTTGGAAAACTCACCCTAACATTAGAAGAAAAACAAGAAGGTTGAAGATGGGTGATGGTCCAAATTGTTTGACTTATTTTACGTGAGCAATTATAGAAAAGTACACATACGTATGGAAGGGTGATTGTCTGACAGCTAGTCCCAGTCCACCATCTAGAGAACGCTTCTTCCCCTGCTACTCCCCCTGGTGGTGCACCTTGATAGGCGACCCAATCAATTGTGGCGAAGCTATCTGAAGGATAGTCATTCCTACCAGCTCGAGTAACACAGGCTGTAAAGTGAGTGCTGTTAACGCTTTCAACCCACGGTGTGGTGGCCTCGTGGACGAAGGTGGAGTCAGAGTAATTGTGGTGGTTAACAGTAAGCTGTACGTATACTTTCTTATGAGGGTAGAATATGAACGGTTTAAAGTCGATGACGTCACATTGATCTTCTGCCCAGGAAGGAATATTTTGGAATGTGTGTCTTCCTTTCTGAAGAGGAAAACCTGCAAGTGAACAAATAATTGATTGATTTGGGGTTTGGATATCGAGATGCATGTGTTGTAATGTGCAATGATTAATTGGGAAATGTGCCATCAATTGTTGTGGTTGCTGCACAATATACCATCAAACGATAACGAATTCATTAATGAAATTGATGGCCTTCTTCAATTTCTTCAAAACGCAACAACACAGTTTAGTCTTTAACTAACACCCAAATCATACCTAAGCCTAAACGCGTTTTAAAGTCTGTTTAGTAAAATAAGTTGAAAATCGCTGTCGTCTTGATATATCGTTGCTGCTAACTAAATGATGTTTGTCGATTTTAAATTTAGCACAATGGAAGTGAAATTAAAGTTAGAACTTAGAGGGAAATTATATAAATTTATTAGTTCGATTTTCTGTTGCTGATTGTCGTTGTGTTAAACCTGGTTTAAATAAACACATTTTGTTGCTGTGGATGGAGTCAAGTAGATTTATGGACCATGTGTCTTCTTGTCTACAGTCAATTGGAATCATCATATATCATTAATCATTTTCTCCTTCCTTCCCCCTTCCCCAGGACCATCTTGCATCTTTTTTGCTGTCGAATATTTCATGCTGGCAAACGTTGAATGTGTCTGTGCGTTCGACTAAGATAAAGCAACAGCGATGGCTCGTGGTATTTGTAAATACCTGCACAGCTTCCCGGGTGATAGTGAGTATAGTTTCCTCGCGTAAGGCAGATTTCTTGCTGCAGCAGGCACAAATTGGTAAATGTGCGACCGTTAGAAGCGCAGACTTGTTCTTCGTATGACGGACAGCTGTCTTCACAATCACAAGTATACTGGTATGGAGATACGGCTACGCAGTGACTGTGGTACCTGCAGGTCACATTTGTGCAGGGATCAAGATCTGAAATAAGACAAATATATGCATTCATTGTGAATTGCTGACAGACTTAAAGTTATCCATGGTTCAACAAACGCAAGACATATACATAGGAACGGGCAAAAATCTATTCTTGAAAGAATACAGTTTGTTGAGTATATAATTTACCTCCAATAACCAAGTAGTCTACCATCACAATGTCCCTCTGACCATCGTAGCCTGCATCATCTTTGATGCATACTCTAAAGTAGGAGGTCGTCACTTCCTTTTAAACAAACGGAATTAAGCAAGAGCATGACTAAAAACGCCAAATTCCCCGTATGGCGTTTAAAAAGGCTCAAAAAACATTTAAAATACATTTGGCTTAATACTAAATTCACTTTCCGGCGTGCAAGGGGAGAGGAGGTGATTGCCAGATCCCTGGTGTTTTTTTTTTTTTTTCGTAAGTTTGAAGAGGGTGCGTACTCTATGCTTCTGAAGTTGATAGCAGTTGTTCATTTATTCCTTATGGATGTTTTAATATGTTAGCTAGGCTAGGTGTTCATGACTTTTAATGTTACCCTGGCAGCGTCGTAGTTCAGTAAGACACTACCCATTTGGAGCCTTTTTAATCGCAAACTGTAAACACTACCTCTTTCGTTATCCAGGGCTAGGGGTATTGTTATGACCTGTTGTCTATTACTTTAAGAACCAATGAAGTAACTTGTATCGAGAGGTAGTGGGCGACCCTTTTCTAACTTTCTAAGAAAATAATGAGATCCAAGATGGTGAATCCAATAACAGCCGACAAAATATGTCATCTTGTAGCATTCTAAGGGCTTTCTACTCAAGGCAAATTTATTTCGCAGTTCTCAAGTACATTTGAACGAAAACCTTTAGGGGTTGTACTAAAACCCCCGCACTCTTTTAGCACGGTAGGGAGGGGGGGGGGGGGGGAGGAATTTCCTTGTAAGTTCGAGGGTTAGTTAACCTTGAAGAAGCTGTGAACCAATTGGCCATGTTCTAAACGAGCAGGGGACTGGGTACGAATACTAAAAATCGATTGAACTGAAATATAGAGCCTGTGACGTGAAAGAGCATCCAAACATTAGCAAGTTTACCAAATTTGAGCGTTATTGGTTAAAACACAAAGGCATGGTACACTTATAAGAGAAATCAGTATGGATTGGAGGGACGCCTGCCCCTCCAAACCATACTAAGCTACCTAATTTTAGCGCTTTTGAAAAGTGTACCATGCCTTTGTGTTTTAACCAATAACTCTCAAATTTGGTAAACTTGCTAATGTTTGGATGCTTTTTTGGATGGCGGGCCTCAATTTTCAGTTCCATCGATTTTAAATATTCGTACCCAGTCCCCTGCTCGTTTAGGACATGGCCAATTGGCGCCATTAATTCTTGTTTGCAGTCCTTGTCTTGTGTCATAATTGTGCCTTAACCTGCAGGTACTAATTAAGAACTCAAATTTAGAAATGCGCTCGAACAACATATCATTTCAACGTATGGGGGCCTTAAAACATTTTAAGCAGTTGAATTAAATCATTATAAATTAAATTATCTTTAATTCTAGTGGAGTCCCAGCGCGCGAAGCGTGCCAACGGAGTACCATGGGTAACAAATTTTGGAATCCTATCAAGCCGATAAAATTTGGTTTCGCATGAGCGTACGCGCGAGCGAGTTTTCGCCCGTACGATTATTCCTTTTGCGAGACGACTTTGCAGTTCATCGGATTTACTTGTTTAGGGCTCAATCCGCAGCGGTCATCATCAAGTCTATATAGCTTATACATTGTGTTTAAGCAAAGCTAAGCTCAGAATCGGTCAAGTCCATTAAAGTAAATGACAATGCCTAGATATAGAGTGACAAACTTTACTGAATCAGTAAGCCTAATTGCATAACGAAAATATGTTTTCACGTTACAGACAACAACGGTTTTTTGGATCTTTCAGTAAATTCTTTGCTGCTAAATTTCATCTTCATTTACCTTCTTTTCGTGCACTTGCACTTACACTTATACTTGAGTTGATTTTGATTTACCGTAAGTTGACTTTTAATGCTGTGAGCTGAGTTTGTTTTGCCACCGTTAGATTCTTTGCTGTTTCATGGGCTGAGTTTACTTTGCGGCGAGTTTGTTTTGCCTTGAGTTGAGTTTATTTCGCCGTGAGTATTGTTGTTCTGCCAGGAGTTCGTTTCGTTTTGCTGTAACTATAAATCGTTTTGTCATAAGATCTACTGATTAATTTTGCTGTGAGTTTCGTTGTGTTGCCGTGAGTTAATTTGTTTCGTTTTGCCTTGGTTCGTGCTTGCAGGTTTGCTTGTTGTGGTGTGAGTTCATTTTTTAGCCGCGAGGAGAGTTAGTTTTTTTGTATTTTGCCGCATATGCTTGTAAAAACTGTGGCCACTTTTTTGGAAAAAAATAAATGTAAACTCAAGCAAATAATTAAACAATGACGAGCTTCGCTTTTAGGCCTGGCTCAATATATTTATATTTAAATATATACTAGTATTAACGTAAACGCCATAGTCGTCGGTTGTCGGATAATTCCTCGGTCAATGGGAAGTTTTTGTTCATTTTTCTTTCAGTTGTAGTTGTTGCCGTGAATTCTATGATCTTCATCGTCAGCACTATTATCATTATTTTATTTTATAATTAATGTTTAACGCCCTCTACCTCTAACCAACTGCTTAAGGGATCTTTCGATGAGCACGCCATTTCAGCATCGTTGCTACCGCCACTGATAACGGTCGTGATTACCACGGGTGGTGCGTAAAATGGGCTTTCAAAGTTGACGATCTGTATGGAAAAGCAAGCATAACAGTGTGTTATCATAAGCTTGTGTGGAACCTAATACCTGATTCACACCAACAAAACATGTTTAGTTAAACCAGGTTTAAGAAAATGAAAATCAGCCACAGACAACTAACAGACTAAATTTTACATAGGGTTCAAGTATGCTCTAACTTGTGCAATCATTGTGCCAAATTTGAAGTCGATAAACATCAGTCAGCAACTTCCATGAAGAAAACAGTTTTAAACCGTGTTTAACTAAACAACATTTAGCTTTGGTGTGAATGGGGTATAAGACAAGTAGTTAAAGACTTCGTTGATAGTTTGACGTAAGCGTGCGCGGTAGTTGGCCGGACTGTCTATACGCTCCTTCCTGAGACACATGATTTAAAGAGTTGTTCAGGGACGGTAGACGGCAGAAAACGACTTGTGAGAACACAGAATTAGAAATCTGAGATCGTCAAATCAGTCAAAATAGAAAACGACTCTACTTTCGCCAGCTGTTCATTCATTCATTCATTTTATGTCAACTGAATCCCATGGCAACGTCATAATTACATTAAGATTTTGCCAATTATCGTCTTTCTTGACCCAATTCCTTGATTTTTCATTTTTTTTTTTTTTTCACTATGACTAAATTGCAGGGGTAGTACAATTTAATATTCCGTTTTGGCTTAATTTTGTATTAATTCCTTACTTTATACCTTCCTCAGAAAAAAATGAAATCTGAGATGGTGGATTCAAGTTGGCGGATATAATGACGTAATATGGCAACCTACGACATCAAAGCCAGAAAAAATGTCATCTTGTGAAGCAAGCCCGGGGCTTTCACCCAATTTCCTGTTCCTTGGGGTTTCAACACCACCCACCTCTCGCCTCTTCCCCATGGTGCCATGATGGTGGTTATCAGGATTAAGGCAAAATTTGAGACTGTGCTACAAACCGGGTTGCACCCATACCTTGCATAAGGAGTAACTGTTTTCTGCAGTTGGTACCTCGTTTTCAAAAAACACAACCTCTGAGGACTCTTTAGCTTCCCACGACTGTGGGTGCTGCTCATATGCCATCCAGTTCTAGTAAAGCAAAGTAAAGTGAAGTAAAATGGAGTGGTGTAGAGTGGAGTGGAGTGGAGTGGAGTGGAGTGGAGTGGAGTGGAGTGGAGTGGAGTGGAGTGGAGTGGAGTGGAGTGGAGTGGAGTGGAGTGGAGTGGAGTGGAGTGGAGTGGAGTGGAGTGGAGTGGAGTGGAGTGGAGTGGAGTGGAGTGGAGTGGAGTGGAGTGGAGTGGGGTGGAGTGGAGTGGAGTGGAGTGGAGTGGAGTGGAGTGGAGTGGAGTGGAGTGGAGTGGAGTGGAGTGGAGTGGAGTGGAGTGGAGTGGAGTGGAGTGGAGTGGAGTGGAGTGGAGTGGAGTGGAGTGGAGTGGAGTGGAGTGGAGTGGAGTGGAGTGGAGTGGAGTGGAGTGGAGTGGAGTGGAGTGGAGTGGAGTGGAGTGGAGTGGAGTGGAGTGGAGTGGAGTGGAGTGGAGTGGAGTGGAGTGGAGTGGAGTGGAGTGGAGTGGAGTGGAGTGGAGTGGAGTGGAGTGGAGTGGGGTAGAGTGGATTCGAGTGGAGTGGAGTGCGATGGGGTGGGGTGGAGTGGAGTGGAGTGGAGTGGGATGGGATGGGATGGGATGGGATGGGGCGGAGTGCAGTGGAGTGCAGTGCAGTGGAGTGCAGTGCAGTGCAGTGCAGTGCAGTGCAGTGCAGTGCAGTGCAGTGCAGTGCAGTGCAGTGGAGTGCAGTGCAGTGCAGTGCAGTGGAGTGGAGTGGAGTGGAGTGGAGAAAAAGGAGTAGAGTGAAGTATAATAAAGTAAAGTGAAGTGAAGTGAACTAAAGTGAAGTGAAGCGAACTAAAGTAAAGCAAAGGAGATCAGTAAAGTAGCCTAATAGCCCAACAGAGGGACAAAACGAAATGTTCCGTACTTTCATGGACTGATTATTTGAAAAATTGTAACGCAAGTCGAGGAATTCATTTTGTATATTTCTGATTGTGTTCGTCAAAAGAGACTTCATTACTGCCACCGCTTTTAACAAAGCATACCTTTTTTAAACTTTTATAACCAATTGTTTGTTGTACAAGTGCCAGTGACTAGTTTAGCTACTTATAGTCTAAAAATAAGGGAAAAGTGAAACATGTTTATCATTTTTGATTGAAAAGAATGATTAATAACTGTACCTACCACCGCAATATCGCTGTGAGGTCCATCAAATGACGTTGATTCTCTAAGACAAACTTCAAACTGACTTGCGGTAACATTTTTTATCCAAACACTCATGGCGTCATGCCTTTGGTTTGTAGTGCCATGTTCAACAGTCACAAGAACTTTTGGCACGGATGCAAAGGGCTAACAAAATAGTAAAAAAACAAAAATAAGAAAATAAACTGACATGTTATTTCAGAGAAACGTCGCAAAATGTGTCTTTCCATCCATCCTTGAATTTGAAAGTTGAAACATTAAAGCTGAATTGAAATGTGCTCGCATTGAGCACTAAAGTTTTCTCACGCCTAGTGAGTCAGTTGCATAACTAACAATAATTCCTCGAGCGCGCATTGGATTTGACATGGTACATAGTACGCACCGATTTGGAAAACTCATCCAACAAGCGCAGGTGGAGTAATTGTTTTATCAGAATCACCCGATGAATTGCAATATTTATCCTTTCCATCTGTTCTCGTAGCTACATGTTTGTAATCCATGGTATATGAGTTCATGTACCGTGGCCTTCAAACCAATCAAAATTCAGAAAGTGCAATGTACCATGGCTGTCTTTTAATAAAATTATATATGACATGAGACGTCAATGCTAATTAACCAGTTATTATGGAAAAGACCACTCCCATTAATTCTTTAAACGCGTTTATCACGTTAAACACTTCTTCCCTTCCCTTTCGTTATCGAGAAAACCGTTAGGGTAAGTACTCAGATTTTTTCCTACCTGGGGAAATGTCACCTCATTGCATTTTGTTCCTGTTGTAAAAAGGCTAAAACTAGCCTCTCCGTCATGAACACCTGATTGCGAACCTTTAAAGGCAAACCAATCGATGGTGGTGTCACCTCCATTACCCTGACCACCTTGCACGAGGCAGGCTTTGAAACCACTCGTCGTTACTTCTTCAACCCAAACGAAGGACGAATCGTGGACTGCTGATGAATCGTCACCGTGATTGACTGTAGCAAACACTCGCACGGGAGTCCCGCTGGAAAAACTGCTGCCGAAGGACACAGATTCGCAATGGAAACCTCCAGCGGTCAGTTGATGTATGTAAATTTTGCCAATCTCAACCCCTGAAAAGGAAATATCCAAAATATATCGGTACAATTGCTTACTCCATCCCCCCCCCCCCCCCCCCCCGCCCAAAGAAATAAAAAAAAAAATAAAAAAAAATAAATAAATAAATAAATAAATAAAAAAATAAATAAATAAGTAAATAAATAAATCAACAAATAAATCAAGGGAATTTATTCCATTTTAATTCGAAAGATTTAAGTACCCGGCCCCATGGATGAGATTATCAATAAAGTAACAAATATGTCGTTGAGATGTAAATGGTCTTCTTAAGAACATGGTCTTCTTAAGAACAACGAGCTCTTGCACTAACTAATTAAAAAAGACCTGGACGGGCATGGATGGTTGTTGATTGAAACATAAACCAAATATTTCCCCGATGGCATATCCATTGTGAATTATTTTTTCAAGTTTCCACGACGTGGAAAACTTGACTTGAGATAGAACGAGAAATTTTTACGAAGACATATTTTCTCCTGCTTGCTTTTTCAGGTCTTTCATTCGAATTACAAAGTAAACAACGCCTCAACGATTTTGCCGCCTTTAATAAAATATGCCATTTGCAGGATGCGGTTGCGTGATTTTATCGATCCTTGGCTAAAATAGGTGATAATGTAAAATGGTTCCCAGGGATGGAAAGAGCGATATAAAGTCAGAAACATTGCTAAATCTAAGACTGCTGATTGTGCTAAGAGTGAGTTTTTTAAGTGGGTTGAACGTTCTGAAAATTTTGAGAATTTGCATGGAACAAAGTTGTTGCTTGCCTTCCTGCTCGCTTTCTTCGCGACGCCAGAAAACAGTCACTTCCTTCACTATAAAAGTTGGTACCACGGATAATTGTAAGCAACTGGTTGAAATAAAAGCGAAAATGAAAGTTACCTTTCACGCCGTAGAACGCTAAGGATAACCAAAGCAATAGAAACAGGCCTTCCTTCAATGAAAATATCATGGCTTGAGATAAGAAAGTGAACACCCTTGCTGTAGAAATATAGACTGCCGCACTTCAAAGTGAAATACAGTTATATAACGGTGATACAGCGATTATTGATTAGCAGGTGTCAAGTATTGTTTCCTCGAGGGAGTGCTTATGGTTTTCCAGAAAAGGCCTGGCAAAATGGGTGGCGCCACACAACGAGGTAAACTGAAGAAATATTTCCGGATGTAATAGGACAAGTATGATTAACAGGTGTCAAATCTGGTTTCCTTAAGGAAATGTCGCAGTGTAAGCTCCGGAAAATAGGTTGTGCCGACGGCAAGGGGAAAGGCAGTTACATAAAAAAAAAAAAAGAACTGACAGCGGATATTGAATCACACACAGGTGTCAAATAATATTTTTCCAGCAAGCACATAAACCGAATTAGATGCCGCAGCATAAACCAGGGAAAGTATGTCGTACATAATAGATATCGGAAATGTACAGTCACTAAGACTCGCAAAAAAAAAAAATCATTTTCGAATAGAAAGCGATGGCTCAAGCGATGTAATTGCCCAGCTTAAACTAAACAATGCAAATAAATACTAAAATGAAAGTTACCGATTACGCCGTCGAATGCTAAGAAACTCCAAAGCAACAGAAGCAGGCCTTTCTTCAATGAAAATACCATGACTTTAACAGATGAAGTGTTCGCCTTTGATGTAGACATTTAGACTGTCGCACTTCAAAGTGAAAAACAGTTATATGGAGAGAATACAGCGAGTATTGATTGGCATGTGTCAAATATTGTTTCCTGAGGAAATGCTTATGTTGTTCCAGAAAAGGCCCGGAAAAGGTGTGGTTGTGTCACAAAGTAAGGTGAAAGACAATTGCACAAATATAATGCGTTAAGTATTAGGCAGGTGTCAAATCTGGTTTTCTTAAGAAGTAGCGCGTATGCCTGTCTGGTTGCAGTAAACTCACGAAAATAGGTTGTGCCCCTCGGCAAGGAGGAAAAGGAGGAAGACAATTTACATGAAAAGAACCGACAGCGCATATTGAAAGTCTCCTTTCCGAAGGCAAATAACCATATCAGTTGTTGCATAAACTAGACTGCATAATGTCTATAAATGTCTTGCGTTCACAAAAATATGGGACTGCTATGCCCCCTATAAAAATAATAACGGCAGCACGATAAATTGAAAGACAGTTATTGTGGCGAGAGGTGTATTAAATAGCAGTTGTCAAATCTTGCTTCTTCAGAGAAAAAACGTTTCAGCGGCTCAGCAGCTTGAAAGACAGCAAGAACATTTAGTTACATGTCGTGAATTCAGTGCCAGTATTCAATGACATTTCTGGCTCTGCAATTTATATTTAAATTAACGATAGCTTTAACTTATCATCGAAATATTACTTTAAAAATATTCGAAAAATTACTTGGAAATCACCTTAAGTGTTGTACGCTCATTTTAAACTAAGGCAAGCATCGGCAAAGTGACCAAGAGGCACTTTTATCGACAGAATCCATATTCTACGTGCAGCTTAGACGTTTGAGATTTTGAATGGTGGAGATGGTCATATCTGAAATATAGTCGTTATTTAAACACAGTGGGTTGGAATTCTAGGAACGGACTTCCAGCCAGATTCGGCAACTACTTAAAAAACTACAATACTGTATCATCACAAGTGGAAATTAGGATTGTATTGAATTTTGTGACTTAAACACGAAAAGCATCGTGATACACTTATATTTATTCTGCGACATTAAATATTTAGAGAAGACAATCATTTTAAGTCTAGAACATCAACCGTTTGAGTAACCCTGCTTCGCTTGGAGGAGTGGCTTTCTCATTTTACCACGGAAATGATTCGATAATTAAACGCTAGTGTATTTTATGTGCATGTAGATTAGGCATGACACCAAACTAATAGTATCTTACGTGTGTGATAGAAGAATAAAATCTGACTTATTTTCAGGTTTGGGCGATTTTGCCATTCTTTTTTTCGCAGTCTCGCGCTCACATGAGACGTTTCTCGATTTTACCGAGTCCGGAAAATGTTTGTCATTTCTCTGTCGGCAATGAATCTATGAGATCATTCATTATCTTACAATACTGAAGAAAAATCCACATGTAGTGAAGCGGTCGTTTCATTCCAGCTACATTTTTTTCAATTCGCGTTAAACAGCTCTTGCAAAAAAAAAAAAGGAATTGATAGAAAAATCACCATTATTCCGAGCAAGGGTTAAGATAAATGCGATAAAAAAGGAAAATTACCTTTAATGCTATCGAACGCAAAGGAGCACCAAAGCAACAGAAGCAGGACTTCTCTCGCTGAAAATACCATGACCTGAATTTATGAAGTGATCACTTCTGGTTGGAAATGAAGACTGGCGCACGGCACTGAGTGAAATACGGTTACATGGAGAGAATACAGCAAGCGGGTATGTAGTAGCGGGTGTCAAATATTGTTTCCGCAAGGAAATAACGTTTCACCTGTTTGGGTATAAGTCCGAGAAAATATTTCCCTCGATACTGCAATGTGAAGTACAGATAATTATATGGAAAGACTACAGCGAGTATATAATAACAGGTGTCAAATCTTGTTTCCTTGAGGAAAGAACATTTCAGCTGTTACAACATAAGAGGCATAAGCCTGATAAAATAAGTTTTTTTTTTTTTTTTTTTTTACAAGGTCACTTATCACCAAGGATATTTAAATGCATTTTGTAAAAAAGAGCGTTTTTATCATGCGAGTTTTCTATATACGAAACCAAGCGGAACCAAAAGTAACAGAACATTAGGTCTCTTTGAAATCTGTCAGCTTATTTCAAATTAAATGAACGTTTTCTTTAACAAATTGTGGCCAGTACCTGAAAATGGATTGCTGAGTCCTAGCTTATAGCCGATGCATAGCGACTGACTAATTCTCTGGTAAGGGCAGGTTATCTAAACAATTCACTAACGGTCACTGTGTATGGAAGGAAATGTGTTTTGAAGTATTTTAAGTGCCCTATCTAAGCGGGATGGAATTTGAGTAAGTTGATTATATTGACAAAAAATGAAAACAAAAAAACAACAAGTTATCACCGCAAGAAAGAGCTATATGAAAAGCAAACAGCGTGTATTAACAATCGGTTAACAATTGCGTATCAGATGTAGCAGCATAAGGCGATGAAAACAATAGGTCTTTCGCAAGGCCACTTATATGATTAATGTGGTATACTTAAAGAAAAGTGTGCTGCTCATCACGCAAGGTACTGCAATTACAAAGACTAACACAATCTCATGTAAAAAAGAAAAAAAAAGTAACATTGCTTTGTGCATCTTGAACGTCAACAGTAACGCAGTATTAGTTGTTGTATTATTCAATATTTGGTGTTTGGCAAAGTCTGACACACGACTGATTTTCAATATTTACAGGCGGAGCGCGGGTTATCTACACAACTGACCAAATACCATTAACCGTGGAAGGAAACACCATTCCAAATGCCTCATGGTGGACTGTTTTATGTGAATTAGAATGAGTAAAAGTGGCGTGCCCATGCTAAACAAACAAACAAACAAAAAAAAAAGAACAAACGAACGAACGAATCAAAAAATAACAGAACGAGCAGATGGCTGAAAACTCTTATTTGACCCTCAGATTCCCGACACTATAACAACATGCTTTGCCCTGCATCCTGTTTAGTGAAAGTGTTTATAACAATCAATCAAATATACCCTTTCCGCGATGCCGCGATGAACATGAAGTTTCCTTAATGGAGAGAATTGCTATTTTGCATTTCAGTCTCACTGTGATTTATTAAATTATATGATATAATAGAAATGCGCTAATGATCACTAATTTCTGAATAATGCACTGCTGGTGTACCAGTTATTCTTGCTTCTTCGAAAAATGTTCTCATTCGCTCTCTCTAACAATCAGAATAAAACCTGGTGTTTTGACTTTAGAAGCAGGACTTAATCAATTTTATACATCAGTGCGAAAAATTTAACAAGTATGTATTTCCTTCATGTTTTGAGGATAATGAAATCATCTTAAATCATTCACTCTATACTCTTGAGATCCAAAAAAGAAATCGTATCACATATTTTACCTTTTGTTTAAGATTATGTTGTGACAAAAGCTTTAAGTTCATTACACGCATAATTGACTGTATCAATATTTCACTCATAATGTTCAGTTCACTGAGCATAGAGGTTTATATCTTAACTAAACAAATCCGCAGGTCTGATTTGCTCTACACGCCATTTGAATTAATAATGAGGGTGCCTTGATATGCCAATGGTGGTGTAAAAGAGAAACACGTGCTATCCTTTGTGCACTCTTTTCTAGTCCGCGACATAAAGTTGTTGTTTCCCATCAACCCGCCCTGCGACGAAGTCGGCTTGAAGTTTCCGCCATCTATCTGGCGATCCACTTAGCTTGGTTTGGGCTTATCACTGGCCAGAGCGGTCCCCTCTAACAATACCCAGGGCGGAATATTACACTTTTCTATGAACAGGTGTTCAAGCATCTAACGTCACGCAATGGACTGTATTATACAATAGAAAAACAAATTCAAGGGACGAGACACCGAAACCAGATCAAATCCTATTTGTCTGGAAGGTTCCTGCCCTGTGCATAGCACTCATGATTATTTTTGCGAGGTTAAAAAAACTGAAAATTATAAGAGTTGCTAAACCTTTAACGCCTTTGAACACTAAGCGAAATCCAAGCAATATAAGCAGGCCTTCCTTATTGAAGAATATCAACATTTAAAGTTTTAATATGTGGTCACACCTGGTTGGAAATGAACACTACTGATACAGTTATATTTAGCGAGTTTGATTAGCAGGTATTAAAATCGTATTTCCATAAGGAAATGTCGTTACAGCTGTTGCACTATAAGGCCGGGAAAGTACGTCTTAATTTAAATACACATAAAGAAAACTTGAACTGTCTTTTTATTGCTATGGAGAAATATTTTGTTGTGCACGTTTCTTTTTTAACAGTGAACCTTTCGTTGTTAAAGCTCGCGTAGACGAGTTCCAAAGTAACACACTTGAAGAGATTACGAGTCAATATTGAAATAACCGATAATTTACTTCTCTGCATCGTTTCGTTCAGAACGCGACGTATTTATAGTCGATTACGATTCATATGTTGTCTTATTCTTCAAAACGCGAAGGTGGCCCTGAATTCATACATTTAAATGGTAAAAGTGGTTCCGTTCATGACGAGTGTTGACATCGATATGTGTATATTTGCTGTTTAATTAATTTATCAACTATTTGTCAATCAAAATGGTTTTTCAGGAGGTTGTCGATTTATTTTCTCTCTTTATATGACAAAGCAAACATTTAAGAAATTCTACATGTATCGTGATATTATACATTAAAGTTATTTTGGTTTCTGTTAATAATTTAGGTCTTTTTTAGAAATTTCAAAATAACATACCGTAAGTTATGACCTTAATGATGTCAGTGATCCGAACATAACTGATGATTTAAAATTCCACTATTGCTTAAATAGAAGATGTGCCTTCTTGCCAATTGCATGTGGCAAAAGAATGGTCACGCTGCTGCAGCAGACAGGCGGAAACGATTGCATTAAATATTATTTGAGAACAAGGATACATCTTACCTTCTTATCATTTGACGTTGCATCGCATGATGCTGTTAGGTGTTACAACTTCTTTGATGCCGTAGAAGTAAATAACATTTCTAATTTTCTTTGCGAGGTGTATTCGCTGAAGTCTACAACATACATTTTACAGGAGAGCGTAATATTCACATGTGTCGCTTAACGTCTCCAAGGCATGCAACAAATCACGAACAGTTTAGGGTCAACAAAATGTCATTTGCCTTTTTTTTTTGACATAATCGACAGCTTATATTACTGCTTGAGACTTTCTTTAAGTATTTAAATATCTAAACGGATATTTTACCTCCTTGAATTGTCCAGGCGCAATTTTGAGTTTTAATTCAGCCATTAAGGAGTTGTCGACGATCAACAAAATGCCAATTTTTGAGCACCTCCGAGCATTTCTGGAGAAAACTCTAAATTAATTTTGGCTGTTAAGCAGGCAAATTCTGATAATAATAAGCAAAACATTTCATATGTGTGTGATTGGCAAACCAATCACTGACTTCATCACTCTTCTGAGTGATGAAGTTTGCACGTCTAGACTGAAACAATTGACAACAGTATTCTTTTTTTCACTGACTTGGATTTGAAGAGCGGACGAACACTGAATTCGCAAAGCTGCAACTTGACATGGATGGTAGGGTTGCTGTGATTTTTCTTTTTTTTTTTTTTTTTTATGTAGACGGATCAATGATAGGATTTGTCTTATAGAATGTTTTCTTTAAATTTGTTTTAGCAAGGTGACATCCGCAGCCTTTTCCGAGAATTTATGCCAGGGTTTCTCGGAAATGCTCGGCTTATCTTGCTGGATTGTGTATTTAGTCATGAGTAACATATTAGAGGCATGCTTTGCACAAATAGCAGCAAGTTTTCTCAATATATACAAATCATTGAGTTTTCAATGTTGGTTAATGGTTACTGGAATAATTTAAGACGTTTTATTAAACCCTCAGCGAATTAGCCAAGCTTGAAGTAAGATTAAGATATTTATTATTTTTTTTAAACACTTGCATTGCTCGAGAAAAAAAATATATATATTCAAAACTCATCGAGCTGTTGAATAACGGCTACAAATCCGTCCTTTTCTTGAGTAGCAAAAATAGCTTTCTTATTTTGCTAAATTGCTGTCAATAAGCAATTTGTACCTAATTTATTAAAAGTATCCAAGAGCAGTACAAAACCGCGTGCACTGACTACCGATAAAACAAAGCGACTAGACTAGACTAGGAGATAAAATTCTTATGAAGGAACGTTTTTTTTACGTCTAATGTTATGCTACGGCAAGTCAATGTATCTATATAATACCATTGAAAACGTACTTGACGTCGATTTTGGTTTTGACATTTTAGAAAATATTCATGCACTGTCGAGCTGCTCCGTTCGTGATCTTCAGCCCCCTCTAATAAACTTCCAGAGTTTGCTGTTGTGTCATCGTCAGTTGTCTGGTCTTGGCGTACTTGTCAGACTTGCGCGATCGATTTCTCGGCTACCAAGGAAACGTGCACATTAACTACTCTTTAAATTTTCCTTTTTTTGCTGCTGTTCTAAAGTCAACTCGCTATGACCGCCGTAGACTGCAATACAGTCGTGTTTTTCTTTGCGAACTCGCTCGGTCTAAAGCCAATGTCAAAATCAGATTTGGTAGGAACACTACGAAAACGATAACCGAGTTGATATGCTTGCGTACTGTTGGTTTAACATGGACGATATTATTTCGTGAGTAATCTCCGTCTATAACCCTCGAACAATAGTATTATCATTTCAATCTTGGGGATGAACTTTTCGCAAGAAGCTTGAATTAATTTCTTGTTATTTTTTTTATTTTTTGGCTAATCATAAAAATTACAATTTCCTTGATTGTGATAAATTTAAAAAAACCCTATTTTCCACTAATTTACTTGCCAAGTTGTTATCGGACAGTTTGTTATCGGACAGTTCAATAAGCCAATCACATTCAAAGTTGTAATTTAAATCAACCAATCACATTCAAAGTTGTAGTTTAAATCAACCAATCACAACCCTGGTTTCAATCACCATAGAAACAGTGTACAGACTCCTAAATTGGGGCTTTCTTCAAAATGGAGAATTTTTTTCCCTTGAATGACAATATTTTAGAAGACAGTAGTGATTTTGTTCATCCTATGGCACAACTGTTTATGCCAACAATCCAGACGAGTTCCTTCATGGATATGTTGACACGTTCAGATGAAGTTCAGCCCTCCACAATATCGTTTATCGCTTCGCAACAACTGCAAACGGAGGCAGACGTCCACCCCACTGAAATACCACTGTACAGTATTTCCTCCGGTGAAAATCCTCCTTTTGTTCAACAAAACACAGGAACAATGGCAGTAGACCAAGCTCGTTTTCCCCTTGTATCAGACGAAGAAATTTTGGAAGTAAATGAAACCGCAGCCTCCAAAAACACCGCTCGAGCAACCAAAACATGGATGGCAGTATGGGCAGAATGGTGTCAAGCCAGAAAAAATAATGTAAACATGGAGTCATATTGTCCACAAGCTCTCGACGGCCTCTTGAACAAGTTTTACGTTGAAATAAGGATGAAAGATGGTACAGACTACGAACCCGACTCGTTGAGAGTAATGCAGGCAGCCATAGATCGCTATCTTCGTCACAAAAACTATCCAGCGAGCATCATAACCGGTCGTGAGTTCACAAAGTCGCAAGAAACACTCGACGCAAAAGCGAAACAACTTCGCCGCCAGGGAAAAGGTAAACGCCCAAACAAAGCACAACCATACAGCGAAACAGACGAAGAAATCTTCTGGAGAGAAGGCAAACTTGGAAACCACAATGACCTTGCGTTGACAAACGTAAACTTCAAAAATCTCTCCGAGACGATGGGCTTCAGAGGAAGGCAAGACCATTACGACGCTTATGTCGAAGATTTCAGCATTTTCCAGATGGCAGACGGGATCAAGGTGGGAGAATTTAAAGAAAATCCGACGAAAACGAGACAAGGAGGGCTGAGAAATCCGACACGCCGCTCTCCTCAGCAGATGTGGTCGACGGACGGAGGCGAGAGAGATCCAGTGAAATTGTTTGAAGAGTGGCTGGCGCACCGACCTGACGCCCTGAAGAAATCCGGTCCGTTGTACCTGTCGATAATTCCCAGACCAATAAGTAATACTTGGTACTCGAAATCAAGAATGGGACAGCACAGAATTGGGCAGATAATGAAGTCTGTCAGTGAAGACGAGAATTATCTCACATCGCCAGCGGATACGTGCCAGCACCATCCAGCTCGACAACTGCGATTTCTTAACATCTGCTCCATCATCTTTGCACAGTTCGGTGCCTGCAGCTTCAGCAAATCCATCAGCTACATGCATGAAAGAGAATGTTCGACCAGCAGTTCCAATCAGTCCAAACCAAGTTTCTTCATCAGCGAATCTGGCAGAATTCACCAGTTTGCCGTCGTCCATGTACAGCATGGCCACGAAACAATCTCTCGGCGCCATTTCAAGTTTTTAACAGTTGCGTGTTTAACACCAACAACTTCAGAAGTAGTCCCAGTCCCGAAAAGCTAAGGAAACGAAGAATCATCATTGATTCTGACTCTGATTAGCTTTCAGCTTGAAGTGAGGTGTCGACTCAGCCTTAAAACATTGTACTTTGCAGGAAAACTACCCTGTTTAGCGTTCGGGTTGTAACGAAATTCCGATTTGTTCTTTTGCGCAGTTTGCGTTTTTCATGCACGGTTGCGTTTTTGACTGACATAAGACTTGTTTTTCGCTCGTCACTTAGCAAACATCAATCCATTACATTTTGATTGTAGTCAATTTCTGAGCGACATTAAATAATTTACGTCTCCTTTGTCAGTCTTTTAATGTATATTTCCCTTTCTTTCACAACTCGGCTATTTTTCTTTTCTCGGGAAATTGTAATTTTTACGATTAATTGGTAATAAGACTTCCTGTCGTCCAATTCTGTCTGTAATCATACTTGTGATAAACAAATCGGACTCCCGCTACGCGGTCGTCCGATTTTGTTATCACTCGTATGATTACAGACAGAATTGGACTCCACCCAGTCCTATTACCATTACTTATCATGTAGCGAACGTGGTCTTTTTCATCCTGCAGTGGACTGCAACAAAAATCCCATATTTATAGTTGCGTTTCCCTTTTATTAAATTAATTATTATTTCTTTGCCTTTTATGCAGTGTTAGGTCTGCCACTATTTACATGCGCGTATAGATCAATTTTTCACCGAAATGGTAGCGAATGGCGAATAATGTTCGCTGTTTTTCACGGACACTGCGGTGATTATTATTATTAATATATTATATTATTATTATGGTTTACACCAAACCTGACTTCATGAAGCGCAGGGTGGTAAGGGGGAGTCATTTAAATATTATCAGGATGCTTTGTGGGTGCATGGGTGCGGGGATCAAGGTAATTTCTTCGCAGCATAAATCTTGGGTTTCAATTTCCAAACTTACCGTCACCCCTCTCTTCCTCCCAAGACGATAAATTAGAACCGCTCATGTACAACTGAAGATTCTTAACGTCTCGTATTTCTGTTCTTTCTCTTTATTCATGTATATTGCGGTTCTTGTACAGATAAGGTAAAGTGTGATGCATACGAGCCAAGTGGCACATCACGCGGATCTGATCCCGGTTTCCGTAGAATGAAGCGACAAGGAATACCCGCCAACCCCGGGATGTGATGCTAGGCCATCGAATAATTACACCCAGCAGTGAATTCACAGGTACCCATTTGTACACCTGATTGGAGAGAGGCACCGTGCGTGTGCTTGTTGGTTCTTGTTGTGTTGTGTACATGTCTTTCCCAAGAACACAACGCAATGTGGTATTTCGCTCGAACAAGGACAGTTCGATCCGGAGTCGAGCGCACTAACGATTAAGCCGCGATGCCTCCTTCTCGTTTAGATACAAATCCAAAATCCTTCTTGAGAACAATGCGTCCTGCCCGCATCTTCTTTGGAAGCTTCTTATTCTGTATGCTCTTTTATTTATACTATTTCCTCTTTCATTTGGTCTTATTTGGATATCTGCAACACACACATACAGTGCGTGCGGCATAGTAATCCTAAGCCCAGTATATTACACAGAAATCACAGACATAAAAAAAGAAGAGAAAAATGATAAACATTGAAAAACGTGAAAAATCTGGGGTAATTTGCAAGCCTTTTTCATTCATTAACAAATAGCTTTTGTTTTGCTGTGGTATTTGGGGAAAGAAGAGACATTTTCTATATAAGGGAAATATTGCGTGTTATAGTGAATTTTTATTGATGTATTTATTTATTTATTTTTATTTTTTTATTTTTTTCTTGACATCTGTTACATATTTTTAATTTAATGGAATGAATCTGTCGAGTATAAGATTGGTATATTTTTAAATTAATTTTCAGCACTCACGAAAACACATTAGTTTTTTTTTTGTTTTGTTTTTCATTAACTTTGAAAGCTGACAACCGCTTTGTCTATTTGTTGTTATTGTTGTTGTTGTTGCTTTTTTTCTACACAACTAGACTACAACTATATGTCCATTGCTGCGCTTTGTCATAGTTTAGTAAATGCCTCGCCCGTGCTCCTAGCGATTTGTTTGGTTATTCGTTTGTTATTTGGATAATTAACGGCAAGGCATTTATAAGTAAGACTAACTGCAGTTACTTTCATGGATATCATACATTGATTTTAATGTAGCTACATACATTTCACTAGACACGAAGCTGACAAACTAACTATGTAATTCCGAAATGCGAAATAAGCCTCAATGATTCAACGGCTGCTAGTACCTTAATTAGCAACTGAAATGGTCACAACGTGTTTAAACTTCATGTCACATCACTGAAATGGCTAACTAAAGTTATCTCTGTTATTTCTGTCTTAACTTTAGTTAGTAGCCTTGATGTGACCACAGCCATTAACATTAGAGACGATCTCTTTTTCTGCCTTGGAGCCTCAGCGAAATCAAGTTTCGCGTAGTGGTTGTAATCATGTTAATTTTGAATAATTTTATGTGTATAACCACAAACACACCAGATTTTGGTTTCCACAAAAACAGCCCGTTTGATGCTTACGGAAAGGTCCTTCTCTCCCCCAATTGTTGAAATCAAACTAAGAAATCTAGTGTCAAACGTAAAGGATGTCTACGAACTTCCTTTTAGAGTAACCGTTGAAAATAAATTGAGAAGCTTTCAGTATAAACTCGTGCACAACATCATACCCACAAACCTTTCACTTTATAAAATGAAAATAAAAGAGTCACCACACTGCGAACACTGCCGCTGTCAAAATGAAACACTTCTTTATAGGTTTTGCGAGTGCCCCGAAGTTTAGGAAGACGTCATAGAATGGTGGAATACAAATCGCTCTGAAAATTTCAATCCTACTTGGTCGGAAATCCTTTATGGTTACAGACCTGAGAACACCAGCCTTCACGCTTTTAATCACTATCTTCTTATTGCTAAATATCATGTACACCTCGCAAGAAATCTGTCAGAGACTCTTAGCATAAAGGTCTTTCTTGCCTTACTGCAAAGAAGAGTCAAATGTGAAAGACAAGTGGCTATTAAAACTCTAGCTTTAAAATATGAAGCAAAGTGGACCACTCTCTGCATAAGCGATGCGGTAGCTTTTGCACTATCAAAATAAAGGAACCAGGTCAAGGTGCTTTTTTTTTCCAACACTTTTTTATGTCTGTTTTATTTATCCTTTTCATTTGAGCCGACTGTAAAGGTATATTTATCTTACTTACTAGCCATTTTACTTTGACTGCCCTGTTGTTTAAGTAAGGTGTTATATTGGTTCAGTTGTAATTAAGAGCAATTTTCTGAGAGTTTCGAGAATCGAAAGACAGTCGCGAAAAATCGAATTTTTTTTTATTTCGCCCAAACATTCCTTTAGGTGAACTTATTTGAGGAAAAATAGTTTCAAGTTCCAAGGATTCATTTAACGGGCGAAATTTAAAAAAGTTTGAAAATTGGATATAATGGCGGTTTTCACCGCTTTGAAGGTTCGAATTTTCACGCTTCTTTACCAAAACGCTGGAGGCGTAAGAATGACCGTACAAAAACGAAACTTGGCACAAATATTATCTTATCCTTATTCTTTAAAACCGTGTAAAAAGTTTCTCGAAATTTTGTTTGTAGCTTTTGAACTCGGCGTGTCTATACAGTCGCCATTTGTGTCTGTCAACAAGGGACAAATATGAGCCAACTTTGACTACCTAAATGACCTCTGGTATATATCATTTGGCCAAAAAATCTACATCTTAGGAAGCGTTTGTTTATGTTCCTTCCACCAGGAAAGTTATAGCTCTGGGAATCAAATACTTCCCCGGCAGTAAAATAAACTGTCATGCCATTTAAGCAAGTTGCATTTTATGCAAATCACTGGGATATTCTTGGAATAACATCTCAAAGTCAACGATTGACGCGAATGAACGACTTACTACTTTTGCACGTCACTTCTGCTGTCGTTGAAGTTCACTTCTGCTTCCAGTGGTCGTGTCGAGTCGGGAAATCCATCGAGGTTGAATATTTTTTAAAGTAAACAGTTATCGGAAAACATGATAATCGGGACATTCGCAAGACCTCGCAATGCCATTTTAAAGACGTTGCAAAATGATTTTCTTTGATATGGACTCCATTCATAGCTCTTTGTCCTCAAAAACCTTTAACGCATTTAAATTTGCGTAAAAATAACTTTTTTAACAACAAGGAACCAATTACTCGCTGCTAAATCTGAAGCCCGCCGAAGCTTCGAAAGCATTTGAATTCTGCATATAATTAACCAGTAACGCAAGACACCGGTAACCAGTCACGCTCCTTGTCTCTCGGTAAAGAATTTCCCATTTTATTGTTCCATCCTTATATTTTCCAGCATGATTAAAGACAATACCATACTTATAATCCAATTTCCGATTTGGAAACGTTCTCTTACATTTTATTTATTATTCTTATTTCATATCTTTACAATACGTCAATGCGTCGCGTGCGTGATTTTTCTCACTAATAATGAATCAGGCATCGAACAAGATTGAAACTTCAGCGAGTGAATAAAAGTCTGACACTGTTTATCATGTGTAATCAGTAACACGAAAGAAGATCTTTCGCAAGAAATACAGTAATTTTGAATTCCGTACGCGAATATTAGTACGGGGGAGGGGGGGGGGGGGGTGGATATTCCCATAAATTTCTGATAGTTGTGAGGAGCACTGAGTTCAGTCGGTACAACGCTAATATGATCTGTTCAGTTTCCACATAGTTCTTGATATTTACCCTTGGAGCTGGCAAGTGCAACTGGCCACGGCTTTATTAAGTAGGTCCAAGTATTTTTTTTATTTTTTTTTTTTTTACGGCAAATGGGCTTTGGTGACACCTCTAATTCCAGTTTCTGACAAATGTTTTGAAGCCAGTGATCCATCCTTCGCCATGCTGCAAATAACGTACTGATCGTACGTGATAGGATGCTGAAGAGTGATGGAGATGATAGTTGCCCTTGCCCGAGCAAAGTTGTCCTCCTCTTCTCTGGCCAGGATACCAGCATCATCGGTGGGAAGTCGGAGAGCATCTCCAACGAATATCATACTCTGCTCTGTGAGTCCTCTGTGGCGAGGACATATTGTCAATGACTTGTGGGACTCGTCTACTGCAAAATTCCCCGCAATACCAAACGCTTCAATGATACTTTGCACTCTTTGCGGCGTGGAAAACTCCGATATGAAAAGAAAGTGTATATTTTTTGTCTCGCTTAGGGGTAAAAATTACTAAGGGTCTTTAGAACAGAACGCCATTATCTTAAGTGTTCGTAAAATCGTTTAGGGTTGCAGTTAAATAAATGAAAAACGTGGTCATATATTGCTGGCGGTCTAGATCACCCTGGCATGAAAAAATGTGTCATTTAAGTGAGGATACCCATCTTTTTCTTGTGGGGATTGCTTTGTGTTTGAGCGCACATGATACACGAAAGTGAAGCAAGGACGAAAAGCAAAGCTTGCAGTTGACCGGGTAAAGGGAGGAGGGGTGGGGGAGCGCCTATAAGTGAACACTTATTGTGTAAATAACACGAAATTTAATTAAAAACGCCAAGGGTATTCAAGGGGAAAACCACAGGTAGCCCAAGCTCGACATATAAGGAAAAAAACGGTTGGAACTAAAACTGCACTAAAACGCTCTGAATCAGTTCAAGAACCACACAGCACACAAATATGCAAATAGCTCAAATTATGTAACACTGCAAAAGTCAACATAGAATTACTCATATGTCGAGCTTGAGCCCCAGGTGGGTGGGGTACTCGGGATTTTAAATGACGGGGATGATAGAAGGATTTTTTGGGTTTGAAATTTTCGATACCGGGATGTTTTTGGGTAGGAAAACTTGGCAAGTATTTTTTTTTTGGGCGGGGGGGGGGGGGGGGGGGGGGGGGTGGCTTGATTTAAGCAAGGATTATTCTCGGTATTACTGACCTAGGCAAAATGTTCTTGGATGTTTCTACTGTTGTTAAAGCAGATGATTTGATAAATAAACAAACATAAACATTCAATTTCTAATGTTTTTAATGCTTAAAATTTTAAGAGTCAGAAATTCGGCATGGGATTTTTTAGGGGTTAATGTTTGGTCCAGGGATTTTTTTGGTTTTTGTTGGAAGCCCAAGGGGTTTTTTTGGGTCTTGATTTTTGCTCCCATTCGATCATCCCCGTCACTTGAAATACCGAGTACCCCCCCCCCCCCCCCCCTGGGGCTTGTGCTACCTGTGGGCAAACGTTATCTCACACCCGCCCCGCCGTAACGTATCTCAACAAATCGTCCCTGCAAACGCCTGTCAATATTCAGTCCTGAGAGTGTATCCAAACTATTATTACAGCCTAGCCATAACAGCGAGATTTGGCGACATACTTTTAAAATTTCTCAATGTTATGTCTGTTATATCCTGCCCCTTCGGAGCTAACGGCAGGCAACATGAACCGACAGCGAGAGCAACGCGTGATTCCCGCGTGGGCCTGCGCGGGCTCGCGTTTTCTGTTCGCTCACTTTGCGGCACCAAAATCCTGGCAAAATGGATGACAAGATGACAATTATCGAAATATCAAGGATAAGTAAAGCGTTACCTGCTTTAGCTAACAACGGCTTGCATTCACTGTCAAGTGCATTATCTCCACTTAGTCCGTGTAACTGACGATGTCTCCAGACGTCTCTAGTGCACTTGGGCCGCGGATAGTCGCTGCTTACACCACAGGCAGTCACGGCATCCAGAAGAGCGGAAAAGCTACACTATATGGTGACGCCATACAAGTAATTTCTCAGTGCGATCAATGCAACAGTAACTAAGTCGGACTACATTTGACCAGCGGAAATGTGTAGTAAATATTTATTTCACAAGCTATAATTTGATTAGTAGAAAAAATACTGCATGTACAACGTTGCGAAATTGCTGAAATGTGTACATCTTGTAACAGTAAAAATCCTTTGTTAAAGCCATGTCATCATTTCGTAGTATGATGTAACGATCTCTTGGAAGGAAATGAAACTTGTTTGAGAAATGTTGCTATTCTAATTTTCACATTTTACATTTTTAAATACCGTGACATTACGGCGTGACGGATCTCGTGCCGGTGCGACACCAAGCAACGTGACAACCGGGTCACTGCAAAGGCCATTCATTTCGATATTTCTTCGCTCATGCATCAGGTGGAAATTCAAACACGTTATCAACAACAGCCAAGCGGGGAGATAAAAACGGCTACATCTGTGCCGTTGAGATGTCAATTCACGGGTATCATCCCTGTAGAGTTTATCAATAATGTTTCCGTTTACGATCAATTCAAACATGGAGCTCCGCCGATGCGAGCTGGTTCAATGTTTATGTTTTATAAAACGACTCAACAGGACGCTGGATAGTTCAAATCATTTGTTTAACAGCAGAAACAAGTCAAACACGGGCAGGAAACGGTGAGTCGTTCTTTCGTGTTGACATTTAGATGGTATTCCAAGAATAACCCAGTGATTTGCATAAAATGCAACTAGCTTACATGCTATGACAGTTTATTTTACTGCCGGGGAAGTATTTGATTCCCAGAGTTATAACTTTCCTGGTGGAAGGAACATAAACAAACGTTTCCTAAGATGTAGATTTTTTGGCCAAATGATATATACCAGAGGTCATTTAAGGTAGTCAAAGTTGGCTCATATTTGTCCCTTGTTGACAGACACAAATGGCGACTGTATAGACACGCCGAGTTCAAAAGCTACAAACAAAATTTCGAGAAACTTTTTACACGGTTTTAAAGAATAAGGATAAGATAATATTTGTGCCAAGTTTCGTTTTTGTACGGTCATTCTTACGCCTCCAGCGTTTTGGTAAAGAAGCGTGAAAATTCGAACCTTCAAAGCGGTGAAAACCGCCATTATATCCAATTTTCAAACTTTTTTAAATTTCGCCCGTTAAATGAATCCTTGGAACTTGAAACTATTTTTCCTCAAATAAGTTCACCTAAAGGAATGTTTGGGCGAAATAAAAAAATTTCGATTTTTCGCGACTGTCTTTCGATTCTCGAAACTCTCAGAAAATTGCTCCTTCTACTTGTAAAAAGTCCTTCTTTTGTAAGTATAGTATTATTTCTGTAAATTAGCTCCTGTGTTTATGCATTGTGTTAGTCTTGTAAACTAGCTCTTTTGTTAAGTTGAGTATATTATTTAGTTGCGTAATTTAGCTCTTATATTATTATGTAATGCACTGTAACTGTAGGTATTGTTGTGTATTGTGTATTTAATTAAAAAAACAAAAACAAAAAACAAACAAACAAACACACCAGACGATATATAACTATTATCTAAACATAAGTTAATTAATACTTACACTCAGTAAGCAATCTAAGGAACTCTCATTATGCCCAAGAACTTTGACTAATTGCATGTAAGTAGCATAATGGAAATCTAGCTAGATTCGTACCAAGTGATAAGGTGTACCGGAAAATGCCGCCATCAATGACACTGGTAACGTCCGTGAAAATTTTATTGTTCTTTCATAGGTACTATGAGATCACATGAACTCAGAGTTCCGTTCTCTTTCCTTTCTCTAAGTTGGTATATCAGAACCTACATGTCAAGTCATACCTTTTAAATGGGTTTACATCAGTGTAATAGCTCGTTGCATTTTTCCTTGTTTTGAAGCTTTGCCTCATTCTTGCTAATTGTCGCAATTTTCGGTGATTCTCTTCCTGCTTTATATTAGTTCGAGACTCTTTGTTGTCTTGGTTGCAACGCTTTCTCGTCATATTTTATTTAATTTGTTCCTTGTTTCCCTTCATTATGTTTTTGTGCTTTCATTTTCCTTTGTATTTCTTATATTATCCATGCCTTCACGGAGAGACGTGTGTATATTTGTGTCGTATTTCGTTTCCCCCTTTTTAGCTCTCTTCGTGTCACTTATTATTATCTGAGCTTCGATTAATATTCGCTCACTGGCTCCTATGTCCGATTTCCAGCTATTGGTAAGCCATTTTAGTTCCACTGTTCTACTTATGTTTGATCCCTTACCTTGGTCCATTTTGTTTTCTTTCTTCTTTCTATTACCACAGCGAAAAAGCTTTCGCGACCGTTATTGCTTCGCTTATTGCTTCGTGATTCATTCACTTATTACGTCGCGATTCATTCACGCCACGAAGCGCAGTCAAAGAAAGACAACTAGCATATAATATTTCCTTTAGTTTGTTATTTATTTTCAGTCAGTTATTTTGTTGTAACCAGCGGTTAGTGTTTGACCGCCTATGTGATGACGATAACGTCTGAGCCTCTCTTTGGCCACCCTCAGTTTTTGTTTTTTATTTATTTTATTTTTTTTGTTCGATTATTTTTAAGCAGATCTTCGTTTTATGGATTGAAATCGTTGCTTGACAGTGTAGTCAGTGTAAGTCACACTTCTTGTATCTTATTTCAGTAACAAGTTGTCACAAAATGCGACATGGGTTTTAATAAGAACTTTTATACCTTGATATTATATCTGGTCATGCAAATTTCCAATTTTGAAATCTCTGCTGCAGCAGTAATCCTCACGTCTTTGACTTCTTCCGAAATACGCATAAAGAGGCTCACGTCTCTGACATTTTAGTAGGTCCTACAAGTTGCACCACTCCACGACTGCATTGTTTTCTGTACAAACGTCTTTTCCAACAGATCTTCTACCCGGAAAGATTTAAGCGTTCTAATGGCGATCTGTCTGAGAGATATTTGACTGTAAGCAAACATAGCACGCATGAAATTTGCTATAGTTGGAAGATCTAGATGCGATCAAAAACGTGCTGTGCGAGCTATTACCAACTCAGACTATCGAGCACATTCTCTCCCTTATTTGCTAAATTGGGCATCTTAGATATTTTCCAAATCAGTTCATTGCAAATAGCTAAATTTATGTTTTATCATCATAACCAGCTGCTACCTCTGATGTTTCTCAATTTGTTTCCTTCAAGCAGTCAAGTGCATAGTTATGACACCAGAACGGCCAGTTGTTATCGATCACAACACTGCCGTACAAACCTTAAGCAGTTTACGATACTTTATCAAGGTCCTAAAATTTGGAATTCGTTCCGAATATCCATCACTGGTTCAACAAGCTTTCCCACTTTTAAGAAAAAATATCATTGAATTTTCAATGAAATGATAGTACTGAATTGGCCAAGCCGCACACTCGCAGCTAAATTATAAATATATTGATAACCGAGGTGGCCTCCCCTATAGGCCTGGTGGTTTATTAGAGGTCTCCCCACCCTACTTCTGTCTTTGATCCATAGTAATTATTCTTATATCCCGGTTTATAGATTTCCACCCATGGAGTTTTCGCTTATTCCGCTTCGGTCTGGTATAGTATCGAAGTAAGGTATCACAGACAAAGGGCATTTTCAGTTTGGCAACGCTATGTAACTGTTTATATCGACCATTTTGTTGCATGGTATTCATTAATTCGTAACCCTTCTTTTTGTTAGAAATCCAAGACCAAGAAAAGGATTATGGAAGTAATGGCCATTTTTTTTGTTTTCAAAGAGAGCCGTCCGTGACACATAACAACATCACTTGGTGTTATTTTATTATCAGTGTTCTTAAGGACGCTCGCGCCAAAATCTTCCCACGTTCAGATTTTTAAATAACTTTACCTGCAGTTAGATAATGACTAACTCGTGTCAGAAACGAAAAAAAATTGGGGCTCACCACTCTTGTTTCGGAGATAAATCGTATGGAAGACCACAGTATTTATGGAAGCTTTGATAATTGATTCGAATTAGCTTACCTTGATTCAAGTTTAAAAAAAATGAAAATGAACTAGTACAGTCAAGGTTTTTTTGTGTTGGCCTTAACTCAAACAGGCCTATAAAGTAAATATTTGCAATTGGTGCCATTCCTTCAGGTAGAGTGAACCTTTTGGAAGGATAATTGCTTGTCAAGCTCGGCCGCCAAATGCATAAATTCGAGCCTAATTATGTTACGTTGCTAGTTGTTTATTATTGTTTTGTTATGCGTTAGTCGGTTTCCGCAGACAGTATGCTAATTTCGTAAATTCTATTCCGGTTGGGCGACTGGAAGGTTTCCGAGGTCTCATGCCAATGCTTGACGACACAATTTCTCTTCATCAACACAATGGATTCGCACCTCAATTTAGACATTAAATTACAAGCATTAAATGTGAAAGGGCTAAATAAGTCAATCAAACGGCGTTCAATCTTTCGCTGGTTACATAATCAGAAACATCATTTTGTGTTTTTACAAGAAACTCACAGTACTAAAGAATGCGCTCAATTGTGGGAAGCAGAATGGGGAGGAAAAGCTTTTTTCAGCCACGGCACGTCACATAGTAAAGGTGTTATGACTCTCGTTAACCCAAAACTAGACTTTAAGATTGAAAAGTGCATAACTGACAAAAATGGCAGATTTATTATACTTGATTTAGTTGTCGATGAGTCACACATAGTTCTTGTAAACATTTACGCACCAAACGATGCTAATCAACAGATAACCTTCTTTAAAGATCTTCAGAACCGACTTGCTGACCTCCCACAAGAAGACATTATAGTCGCAGGTGACTTAAATTGCGCCTTGACAGAAAAAGACAAAAAAGGTGGAAACCCCGTTCGGAACAAAACTCGTGTAATTAAAGAAATCGAACATTTTGCTGAGCTGTACAATTTATGCGACATATGGCGCCGCCGCAACCCTGATGTGGAACGATTCACGTGGAGAAACAAGTCTCTCAAAATCCAATGCCGGTTAGACTATTTCCTAATCTCAAAAGACCTTAATAACGACGTATATTCCTGCAATATAGTCAATGCACCCGAATCAGATCACTCCGCTATTACATTGCACGTCAAATCAGAAATTCTCTCTCAACCCAGAGGCCCTGGTTTCTGGAAATTCAATACCTCTTTATTAGAAGATGCCAAATATGTTGACAGGCTACGGGAAAATCTACCGCATTTTAAGTCAAAATACTCGGAAGTTCAAAACCTAGGCCTAAAATGGGATCTCGTCAAAATGGAGATCCGTGGCTTCACAGTTAAATTTGCTAAAATAAAGGCTAAAAAGCGAAGAAAAGATGAAATCACTTTACAAAACAAAGCAGATGAACTATTAAAACAATCAGAAAAGAATCCAAACGATAAACGCCTTCTTAACGAGCTATACGCCACTAAGTTACAGCTACAAACACTAATGCGACAAAAAACAAAGGGAGCCATCCTTAGGAGTAAGGCTAGGTGGCAAGAGCATGGTGAACACAACACCAAGTATTTTCTCAGTCTCGAGAAACGAAATCACTCCAGGAAAACAGTTACAAAACTTAAGATAAATGAGAATGAGTACACCTGTAACCAATTCGAGATTTTACAGAAAGAAAAAACGCACTACGAAGAACTCTACAAATCTCAAAAATCTGGAACCTGCAACCAAGCTACGTCCACCTTTTTTGATGCTAATAACATCACCACTTTGTCAAACGATGAAAAATTATCCTGCGAAGGCCTTGTCACTGAAAATGAATGTTTAACCGCCCTGCGAGAGTTTAAAAACGGTAAATCACCAGGCACGGACGGCTTACCGGCAGAATTTTACAGGCGCTTTTGGTCTGACTTGGGAACTGATATGTGTGCTAGTTTCAATTATACATTCAGTACGGGAACACTCTCTATTAGTCAAAAGCGTGGTATAATATCTCTAATTCCCAAAAAAAACAAGGACAAATGCCTGCTCGAAAATCTCAGGCCCATCTCTTTACTTAACATTGATTACAAAATATTGACCAAAACCATCGCGAAAAGACTGGAAAAAGTGCTCCCAAATGTCATAAACCCAAACCAAACGGGTTACATAAAAGGCCGTTTCATAGGTGAAAATGTACGATTAATTAATGACATCATGTATCACACTAAACTAACAGACAAACCAGGCATAGCAATTTTCTTAGACTTTCGTAAAGCGTTTGACACGATAGAATGGTGTTATCTGAAAAAGGCACTGCAAATGTTTAGCTTTGGCCCGGACATTCAAAAATGGTTTGACATCATTTACAATGATGCCTCAAGTTGCGTGCTGCATAACGGACATGCATCCGAGTTCTTCCTGCTAGAAAAAGGTGTGCGACAAGGCTGCCCTTTGTCGGGTCTACTCTTCATTCTTGGAATCGAGCTCCTCGCCCGTGCCTTACAAAAGAATCCTACAATTAGAGGTATTCAAGTGGGCCACAATGAATTAAAAACCACCCAATATGCAGATGACACCACGGTCTTTGTACGTGATCTCGACTCCGTCCCCCAGTTACTAAAGCTCTTAAGCGAGTTCAAAGATATAAGCGGCCTGGAAATTAATAAACATAAAACTGAGGCAATGTGGCTAGGGTCGTGGAGAAATTGCAAAGAAAAGCCCTTTGGTTTTAAGTGGCCACTAGACCCAATCAACGCCCTGGGCGTACACTTTTCGTATGAAACTGAAAAAGCAATTAAGCTCAATTTTACAGACAAAATTCGAACTTTGGAGCAAACCCTTCAAAGCTGGAAAAGACGAAATCTCACGCTAATTGGCAAAATTAACATTGTAAAAACATTGGGACTTGCCAAACTGATTTACAGCACCTCCCTACTGTCGATCCCGAAGCATCTAATAGACAGTATTAACAAAATAATCTTTGACTTTATTTGGGATGGCAAGACGGCTAAAATCAAAAGAAAGACTATCATCGCCGAAAAGAGGCACGGCGGTTTAAAAATGATCGACTTTGAAATCATGGACCGCGCTCTAAAAATAGCTTGGATTAAACGCATTATAGACAGCGAAGACGCCGCGTGGAAGGTTATCCCAAATTACGCTACGTGCCAATATGGCGGTCTCCAATTTCTTGTTAAATGCGATTATAATATAAAGTCACTCAATCTAGAATATCTTCCGGAGTTTTACCACAAGGTGCTTAACTACTGGCATGAATCTAAATTACTAACTGCTAATAAAGAGAAGTCTGTTAAAAATCAAATAATCTGGAATAATCAAAACATCGTTGTCGATGGAAAGCCAATCTTCTTTAGAAACTGGGTGAATAAAGGTATCGTCTATATTGATGACCTGCTTGATGAGGACTCAAACGTTCTATCCCTAGCAGGTTTAAAAGAAAAATTTCAAATTAATCCGCCGTTTACCGTGTATTACGGTCTCTTAAAAGCCATTCCAAAAGAATGGAAAACGGCCTTGCACAACGAACCCCATACCGGTAATTCAACACAAATAACCCTCTCAACAAAATCGTCGTATTTAAAATTACTTAGCAAAAGATACCTAGCTCCTACAGCTGAACAAAAAATTAAAAACCATGGCTTCACTCGGGAAAACGTTTGCAATGTCTATTTGCTGCCTTTCCAAATTTTCAAAGAAGCAAAGCTCATCATGTTTCAATAAAAAATTATCCATAACATTTTACCTACGCAAGCTAGTTTATTTCGGTCCAATTTAGCAGAAAACGATGTATGTCCTTTATGCAACCTTGAAAGTCAGTCGCTGTCTCACATGCTGTTTTCTTGCACTGTGTCCTCGTCTTTGTGGAATCTCTTCACACGCTGGTGGCAAAAAACCTTTGGCCATCACATATCTTTAACAGAAACTATTATTCTTTACGGCTGGAACCAAGAACCTGGCTCTAACACCTGGATAGCCCTCAACTACTCCCTAATAATTGCTAAATACCATATATTCGCTACAAGTGTACGCGGCGGCATTCTTGACTTCGAAAACTTTCTCTTTCGCCTAAAAGACAAACTTTCCACGCTTCAAGCTATTGCAACTAAAAATAATAAGTTAGATAAATTCAAGGAAACGTGGTCCGCTCTGGTGTAAGTATTTTGTTGTATTGTTTCTTTCCTTTTGTTAATGTACCAACACTGTTCATGCGTTTCTGTATACTGTATATACTTGGTTGTAAAAAGTATAGATAAGTTGTAAGCAAGAATTGTAAATAGTGTAAGTAAGTAGTTAGTACTTTATTGTAAATTAATATATGTCGTGTGTTGTAACGTGTAACGGTCAATAAAAAATAAATAAATAAAAATAAAATAAAATAAAATAAATTCGAGCCTACGCGAGTCGAAAAAACGAAAAAAAAAAACTTCTCACGTTCAGATTTTTTTTATTGTTTTTTTTTTTTTGTGTAAATGGAGACAATTGGTAAAGGAAACTTTCTACGTAAAGAAAAACAGGGGTCACCAGGCATCTATGAGAGTTAAATCATCGCGAAGTTATCGCAACGGCTACTCACCCTACATGTGGTTGGAAAGTTTCCTCAGCGCGCGCGCTCGATGCATGACGTGGCGTAACGTTGCGACAGGAATTACGTGCGCAGTAAGGATGCGCATAAACAATTAGCGCGAACGTCCTTAAGAATGACAAATGATTAAACACATTTGACCTCGAAGTTTATTCATTATTTTCGCAGACTTTTGAGCTTTACTATGAAAACTAAATAATCGAGTGCTTCCTTTCTAAATTTTGATTTCAGAAAGCCGCGAGTTACTTTTACGACAGGTTTCTGTTCATGTTGCTCCAAAAGAAAGTCCACCAGGCTGGTGTTTTAAAAGAGACGGATATTGTTTTGCGAGTAATCACTGTAATCGTCGGATAATAATATTATATCTCTCAATCCAGGAATATCCTTTAGATGTGGCTTGATGTGACACTTATCACGGCAGAGAAAGGAAAGGAAACGGGTGACATCATAGGGTATTTCGCAAGAAGTTTTACTATAGAGCTGGGCGTCCAGAGTATACACCAGTTTTAAGTGAATTAGAAATAACATTTTAGACAAGTTCTGCCAATTCATCCGAATATTTTCCCTTCATTCTTGAGCGGTAATGTCTGCTTCCCAGCAGAAACCCAAAATAACTGGGAGAGCATACGCTTTATTCGAAAAAGATAAACAATGAGCAACAGGTCTCCAAAGCCTTTGTTAGCGAATTTTTTCGTCTAGTTATATTTGTGACTTTTGTTTTTCAGTGTTAAAGTCTCCATTCTATAAGCAAAAACCGAAATAAACAACACGCACTTGATCATTCTACGTCGCGTGATTTTGGTGCATTTGATATGCAGTGTCACATTAATTCGTATAATCCGCCAATTACATACAACCAATCTCATCAAATTTCAAACTACGCTTCAATTCTAGCTATTTTGAGCTTTTGTTAGCCAGTTTGGCCTGATGTCTCCTCGCGGCAATGCCGAAAAGTGGATTTGTTGCCCACCGGAGTGTAGCTCGCAATTATTGAGTGATTGAAGGTAGATAATGCGAGGGAAAGTGTTCATTGCTTCATTGGAAGGTCGTATGTATGAATAGTGATACGGGTTCTATGTCATTCTTTGAGAGTTATTATTATAATTATGACTTACTGCATAGTTTATGTTGTCTGCGTTGTTCCTAAAGGTGAGGATTTATTATTTCAATTTTGCCACATTACATGTTTTGCCAAACTGGACTGCTCTTCTGTATATAACATCACCAAAATAGTGATAGGATCGAATTCGGGACAAATATCGAAATCGAAAACAAAATTGGTGAACTTTATACCTTCCAAAAAATAACATTCTTCGGCTTGTGCGATTACCCAACGGCATGTCAAACTGCATGTTTTATGTTTGTCTTTCCTTGTTTGACTTTTTGTTTTTTGTTTTGTTTTTTGTTTTGTTTTGTTTTGTTTTTTGTTTTTTTGTTTTTCAAATCACGTCATGATCAGACATCCTGAATAACATGAATGTATTTCAGACAAGCAAAGAAAGGGAATTTAAGAACAGGGGAGTCGAAATGACCAAAGTTTTTTTTTTTTCCTTTGAGCGGCAGAAGTTCCGTTTTTCAAGTTCAATCGAGTGGCACTGTCATTTAATAGCCAAACGGGGGATTCCCCTGTAATGGAGAAAGAGCTTAAGTAAATGAGCCACACGCTAAGAATTAATAACACACAAATCACTTCCTTTATTAATTTCCCCGCGAAATAAACTTATGAAAAACTACTTTTCTAGAGCACTTGTTCCTACGTTAAGGTAGTTCAAGGTAATTCAAGCAAAGAACAACGACAACGGCAACAGTTATGACAATGTTTTAAGAAAAATAAAATGCAGTTGGGTGGCTCTGCACATGTGTTATACATTTTGGTACATTTAAACAGAAAAAAAATATACCAAATCCAGCATCTTCAGGGCACGGGACCCACGACTGCTAATATCTTACACATGTTTTTCTATTCGGAATTGGACGCTGTTTCTAATTATTCAGCTAAGAACAGTTCTTAAACCTATCTGTAACCTGGAAAAATCTAACGATTGGTAAGAGTCGAGGGTAGAATGAAACTTAATGAATCACTGTTGCCTCTGGTGTTGCCATAGTAGTTGCACGAACTCCCCATCCCGGCAGCATTTCATTCGCTAGTAATGACTCTACGTTGCTAATCTCTATAAAAACCTCAAGCTGCGCTGTGATTTTGTAAAGGATCGATATTGTAGCTCCAAATCTTGTATACCGATTTGGTGACAGGTATAAGCTACAAACTGATCTGCTTAATCTAAGTGCTGATATATGAGCTGACAGAGCAAAATTGTTTCGTCTGCTAGCTACTCATCCAAGTTATAAGCAATTTTAATGACCTATGTACCAAAACACATCGTTGAAAAAGAAATAAAATAAACTCACAATTACACTTTAGTAAGTATTAAGAATGGTTGTAAAATGGTTCAAGACGTGTCGCCAACCAAATTAGCAATTCGGGAATTATCACACGTAGATCACGTTGGCAATTCCAAATTTCACTTGCATAATGGTAAAACTACAAATATAAAGAGAATATAAATGGGGAAAAAGAAGCGAGTGCAACTTTTACATTGTTTGTCATTAAGCACTATGAGATCACGTGGCCCTTGGAGCATATCAGCAAAAACATATGTATATAGTCAGACTGTAGAAAATAAAAAAAAAGTATATATGCAAAAGCCTTTTCTACTCAGTAGTAAGCTGAACGCGTGTTCTCTTTGTATTTGTTTCTCGGACAGCTGGTGACGTTAATATGAAATATAAATCAAGAAAATAAAAAAAAAATGTTCACTTCCTATTAACGGGAGAATAATTATTTCTCAAGCGTTTTACTTTAACGAATTAGTAGTCAAATGACAAAAAAGTATAATCATGATCATAATCATGATCATAATCATCATCATCATCATCATCATCATCATCATCATCAGTAGTAGTAGTAGTAGCAGCAGCAGCAGCAGCAGCAGCAGCAGCAGCAGCAGCAGCAGCAGCAGCAGCAGCAGTAGTAGTAGTAGTAGTAGTAGTAGTAGTAGTAGTAGTAGTAGTAGTAGTAGTAGTAGTAGTAGTAGTAGTAGTAGTAGTAGTAGTAGTAGTAGTAGTAGTAGTAGTAGTAGTAGTAGTAGTAGTAGCAGTGAATGTCATTTGGGAGGCGCTTCCGTTTTGACGCTTTTAGCCTTCTTCCACTAATAACAAATCACACTTGCGTCCTCGCTGTGACTACAGTGATTAGCCGAAATTTGCTCATAAGGACAATGCAAAAGCGAAGCCTCGGTTCCACTGCATTTTATATGATCCCTCAAGATAGGCCCATAACCCTGACCATATGCCGCGCTGGTAGGGGCGAGGGTGGCGCCAGAGAAGCCAAGATGACGACATGCCACATTTGCATCATTTATGTCCCAGTAGTCATCACACACTGTGCCCCAGGACCCGTTCTCACAAATCTCGACACGGCCATAGTGACAGCCACCGCCCACCAAACGAACCACAGGGTAGGCATAAGAACACAGTACACTGGCATCTTCGCTGTGGTCGCATCCATGCGGGCTTCCCCATCCATCATGTCTGCATTCATAGAGTTTTGACTCACATCCTGAACATCGCAATTCATGCATCCATATCGGACCGGTTCCCTGACCATGCGTAGCCCTTTTATAAGCGTGTAATGCTTTTTGAAAGCCAAGCTGTCTGCATACCACGTGGGCGTCACGTAGATCCCAATAGTCATCGCAAACTGTACCCCACTGACCACTGTGGTAGATTTCGACTCTTCCAGAGGATGAAGAACCGCCACTGAGGCGGACGCTTCCCTGTGTTGTGGCTATATATTGAAAGAAAAAAATAATTAAATTATTGCGCAGATTAGAAAATTACTAAATATTAAAATATATAAATAATTAAATTATCGCGCAGATTTAAAGAACAAGAAGCTATATTTGTTTTCACTTGTCGTGGGGAAAATAAACATTGTTGTCGCGTAATTTAAAGGTTGCAACTCAGAGATTCGGCACTGTTTTTCACAAGTATAGGTCAATATTGTGTAATGGACAATATTGTGTAAAGACAACGATGTGCTTCTAGAACGGTGATGATTTATAGGTGATATCTTCGATCCCAGGTCAATGTAGCATTTAAAAGCACTTTCCGTACTATTGTCATAATTTATAAATAATATGATTTTAGCTATAATTTCAAACCGAACTTATGATTTCCAAAAGCGTCAAATGGATTACGTCACTGCATGATGGGACTCGTGCGCAGGATCAGAGTTCATTGTCCAAGTCAGTCTTAACGGTAATGTTCAAACCTCGGGGGAGAACAACAAGACAAAAATCAACTTAATACAAATCTAAAGCGAGCAATAAATCTGATTAATTCCGTCTACCTTTCGAGGCATTTAACTTGTCTAAACATGCTTGAGGTAGACAGTAAATGCAATATAAGCTGCAATTATTTGGTCTTCATGTCGAGTTTGACATCCATGCATGAGGATCGTACAGGGGTATTCTCGTGACGCGTGATTAGCTGATTTTGTTTTCCGTGAAACGTGAATTTAATTAATTTATTCTTCGTGACCCGTGACCAGAAGGTTTTGCGTGACACGTGAAGAGCTTGAATTAATAACCGATATTCGTGATTTTACCGTTTTATTGACTTTATTTTGCGTGATATTGAGACGCGAGACCTCAAATGTGATCTCCGTATAATTATCGTAACGTCAAACAAAGAACAGGATAAATGAGTATGTTTCTTTATTATTTTCGTAATTTTTTAATCAATTTTGATTTCTTCAAACACTATTTGTAGCATAAGAACAGTATAAAGGAAATTTATTTCACGCAGGAAAAATAAATGTTTTTATGTAGCTTGTGACGCAGTAGTTCCCAGTTTCCGGTGAGGGATTACATCATTGCTTCTTACATGAAAGTGAGGCAACCGGGGGACTAGTTCGACCTTCACAACAACATTATCACAACATGGCGTATCATGATCACTTGTTTTAAACTATGTTGCCACATGAATTTTTAACTTCCTATCTTTCAGCGCTCGGAGTTATTTTTCAGTACTTGGAATTTTTCAATGCAATCCACTGTTATGGCTTACATCCCAATCGGAACACGAGTTCAAAAGATGCCTCCAGTGTTTTTGCGGTACAGGGAAGTAGTGTGGTACAGTAGCTCCAGTGTCCATTATCCAGGTCCAGAAACTGTTTGACATTCATGCCATGGTGACAAGGGCTACAGCAGTTGGGGAACTTGTGAACACATCAACAACTATCATTCTATTGAAAGCTCAAGTCGTGTAGACATTCTCTTGGAAAATCAGAGTAATGTACAAAAAGTTGATCTTAATATGTGTGCAAGTCTTACTTCATGTATCATTGGCATTGTATTGCTTCTCGTACTGATTTGATGTATAGTGTGACTTCTTTAGGATAATGGACCCTCATTTTTGAGCAAGGGCCAAAAGTGGTTGGAACATTATTTATATAACTATATTTAACTCATAACTTTGACATCTAGCCATTACTTTATTGGCACCATATTGTCTGTCATACTGATGTGGAGTATGGTTGTTAGTTAGGAAAATGATTTCTTTGGAATGATGGACCATCATTTTTGAGCAGGGGCCAAAAGTGGTGGGACCATTACAATTACTTTATTTAAAGGGGTACTGTCACGAGCACAACCTCAAAAATTCAACAGTCCCAAGACATGTTAACACCACTGGAAACCTATCAACAGTGGTCAAGCTTTCTTAAAATTACTATACCAGTGTATTGAAGCTAAATATGGAGTGATATTACTGTGATACCTTCGGGAGCTTTAGATCTCAACTTAAAAAGTCAGCCTGACTTTTTCAAGTTCTGCCTTTGTGGTTTGGAAAAATTGATGAAAACTATTTACAATCACACTATTCTTTAAACAATTTGCTAGATATCCTTCCCTTTACGTTCTTGGAGCATTTCCTGCATAGCTGAAAGTACTTAGTTGTAATTTTGGTGCCATTTTACTAAAATAGCCAAAAAACGTCTGTGACAGTGCCCCCTTTAACTTGCAAATGTGACCCCGGAACAGGGGAATTATATTGAGTATATGCTTCTGTTAAAATTTTATCGGGATGAACAGGGCTGACTTGCAAGGGCAGCAGTCCCCCTTCATCTTTGTAATCCTTTGATCTTATGATTTGCGTACCTGTTATTGAGAGGTGAGGCTGTTTTGCAAGGGCGACGGTCTTACTGATCTCCTTTTATTATAGTTGCAAGTTGTTGCTGTTTTAATTAAATTTTTGTGGATGTCTTGTTAGGACCATGGTCAAATTGTTCAAGTGCTACGGCAGGAGAATATTAAACACTTTGGCCTATAAGCACATATTTACGTGCTAAAAATTTTTATCAAACTACAAGGCTAAATGTTGGGTGCCCTGAAGTACAGAAATCCATTTAACTGTTTGTGTCTTTTATAGCAATGTGCAAACACGACTCAATCCTTAATCCCCATTTGAGCAACTGGGTAGAATGCCCAGTCAACTTTGTAAATTTCATAGTAAAATTACTTAATGGGCACCAGGTTTATTTTCTTCAAATAATTCATAATTAACTTAAGAGTACATAGATTAATTATACAAGGCAGTTATGTTCACCTTTCTCCCTCAAGGTTGTAAAGTGCCTGGCTCTGCATTCGGGAGGGTTCAGGTTTTCCTCCTAAAAGGAGGTTTTTTCCTGACGGGCAGCAGGCACGCATATTTACCATAGATTCTGTTACCATTTTGCTATCCGGTTTAGATACAATTAGATGTCAAGTGTTCTTTGTCAGCTGCACTAGCAAGGGCGGTGCAGCAGTAAATTGACTCCACAGTTCTATTCTGGCAAGGCACCTGAAGGGCTGCGATGTTGTGCTTCTCTGGTTGGCTTACCAGCTATAGTGGCACCAGTGTCTTCTGTCTTCCAGTAATTATATTGTGTTGCTTTGGCCTCGGGTGGGGTGGCCCTCTCACTCGTTCCTCGTGCGGGCTGTGGCGGGTTTTCCCCCACCTTTGCTGGGATATTTCCTTGTTTGTTTTTCTAATGTTATCTTTAACTGATTGTTTTGAAATAAAACGGCCACACCTGTGGCCAAAATATCCCAAATGGGAATGTCTGTTTTTGTCCCAGCAAACAGAGCTCAGCCAAAGCAGCACACGTGTCTTACCAATAAGTATGTTTTCATTAATTAAGAAGGAGCAAGATACATAAAAGAGTACTTATTTTCGTGATTCGGGAAAATGAAATTTCAATATCCGTGATCCGTGATTCGTTATTTTTTTCGTCCGTGAATCGTGTCAGAGACCCCCCCCTGTACGACCCTCATGCATGGCGGATGATTTGAACAACTTTCCAAATGAATTATTAGTGCTTCGTGGGTACGAAAAACATTGCCCACGAAATTTCCAACTTCAGAGTGTCGAAACAATTCGAGTTTCTCCTGAAGATGTGTGAGAGAAATCGGATTTCCACGGTACATCCTTTCCGAAGCAATCAATCGAAAACCACGATTTACATGTCGCGTCAGACAGATAATAATGGCGTATACTGTAAAGCAAAGAAGGTGATCTGACAGGCGTCTGTCATTACGTTTAATACGATAATCCACTGCTTTGAAAAGTAATAAAAGTTGAAAAGTAATTTTTAGTGCGTTAAACATCGATCTTAGCACTTCTCATGCCGTTGCGTATCGTTTCGTTCTGCTCCGCTCCGTCTATATTTTTCTTTGGAATAAACTAAACAAAACAAGTTCTAGTAGCTTTGAAAATGCAAACTAGAAAGATCACTAGCGCAAACCTCAACAGTTAATAAATCGTTAATTCAATAAACCGATCAAGGATCATTCATCAATCAACCAGGCAATTAATCAATCAATCAGTCAATCAATCATAATAAATCAATGAATCAGTTCATTAATCAATCAATCAATCAATTAATCAATCAAACACGCGAGGTTTGGACGAGTAGGAGCACACGCGAGATGAAAGTTTTCGCCTAGCTTTCACTTCCTTCAATAGTCGCACGCGGAATGTCTTGACTATCTCTGTTTCTTTATATGAAAAAAAAAGTGTTTATACATCACTATTTAAAATTCGCAAATTTGATCTTAGAACAGTTGCGTAGTTTAAAGCGCTAACTCGAAGGCGATAGCTCACGCCGAAATGATACCACGAAATTAATCATGCATGCCGAAATCAATTTGACGGGTCCTAACAACAACAGCACCACCACCAACAACAACAACAACAGCTCCCACGCTGTTGTCATATTTTGGGAAAAAGATAAGTTGATTCAGTTTTCCAACACATAATGCCAATTTAGGACGTTTTTTTGTATGACAACGAATTTTACGTTCTGTGGATAATCATGTAAAACATGCATGTTTCAGTCCGGTCCAATGGTTTCCAGTGTTTTTCGATACCATATTAAAAATCTTAGAACAAATAAATGGAAAGGGGTGACTGAAGTATGGAATGCCAGCCAACACTGCAGCACCACGCATGTATAGATTGCAAACTCCCCATGAAAGTAGACAAATGTTTTTCTTTTCAACTCTGAGCCGTTTAATTTCGATAATTTCTCCTAGCTACATTTCGCAGTAAAAAAAAAAGTTCATTTTATGTTTTTATCATTAAGATAAGGAAGTGTAAAAAACGTTTCTTACCTTTTGCGCCATTGAGCATTAGCCAGCAAACCAACAGCAACACACTCTCCTTCGCTAAAGACATCTTGGCTTGGTTTCAAAGTGATCACAGCTCCTTGGAGTTAAGAATCACACGAAGAACGTTTAAACTTCGTCTATTTATACCAGTGGTGGTACAATAGCAGGAACTCCAAAAACTGTCGTGTTATCTGCGTGTGCGCATACAAGGAAAACATATACCAAGTGTTTCAGCGTAAACCGAAACAACAGTGCTTTGGCAAGGTCAAGGAAGCACAGGTGCATACAACAACAACAACAACAAAAAAAAAAACATTATTACAAAAACTAAACGAACCAAGGCACGGTCTTTTTTTTCGATAAAAAATTATCGTATTTTCATGTTTCAAACGTTAAAATATTGACAAGAAATGACATTGTCTGGACTGTTAGGCATATCTGTAACCACAAGATACCAACATGTGTGTTATTTGCGCACGCGACGGTAGACAAGGAAACAAGGAAATAAAGCCCTTCCTTATAGCCGACAAAGACAGCACGTAAAGAAAGTCAACCTCTAAACTGCGTCAATCCTGCGTATGCGCATAAAAGGGAATCGGGTATTAAGTGTTTCAGCGTAAACCAAACGAAATCACTTTTTGGCGAGGTCAAAGGAGCAGCTGAAATGATACACGCGCGTAAATGCGCCTCTTCTCGAGTCGCGGGCGCATAAAAGGAAGAAAACGTGCATGTGCTTTATGGCTTTAACAAGGTAATTAACCATAACATAAATAAGCAGACGCGTTTTTTTTTTTTTTCTATGGAATAAACTTAATACGGAATGCACAGGTGTCAGGAACCGTCGTCATTTACTGGTCATGAATTTATATTTGTGAGATCATACTTTTTTTTTTCTGAGATATTGAATTATTATTGTTGTTTTTACGAGGGAGTAATGTACGACCAAGTACTTAAGCGCACGCAAAATTATTGCAAAAACAGCAAAGTGACGACGTCGCTCACCCGGCGACTCGGATACAACAATTATATGAGAACTAAGCTCGAACAGCAGCTCAATCGAACAGAAGCTCAATCAGTTACTTTAGTTAGTTGTGGTCCATTGGTGACGAGATTAACCGGATTTCGATTTATATTGAGTCATACCACTTTCAACTGAAGACGTTGAATCGGTCAATGATGAACTCGATCTTCCTACACGCCGTGGAGGAAATAGTTATTTAGCCGCGTTAAAGAAAAGATCATGTGTCGAGACTGTGTGCAAATGTCAACTGTCTTGTTTGTTTGTTTGTTTGTTTGTTTGTTTGTTTGTTTGTTTTTTTGGATTGAAGCTTTGGATCGGATAACAAAAACCTTCTTTCCTTCAAAAAAAAAAAACAAAAAAAAAAAAAACAGAAAATGTACCACCGGGCAACGGTGATAGTTTAGCAAAGTAAATGCGTCAAGAGAGCAATGTTCGATGTGCAATACTTTTAGAATGGAGGAATCCCGAAAGTAATAGCTCTCTAAGATAGAGAACATCCCAGCAATGATTAACACGGACAAGGACAGTTGCGACCAAAGAAGGTTGAGATGAATTACAGTTATAATTAACTTGACAAAAAAACATACTGCTGAAACAACAATTAATACGAAAAATGAAATGGCACAAAGGTGAATTGACTATTACAATACTCAGAAAAAAAAAAAACATCTGGGTCTCGGATTTTTTTCTGAGTCTCCTTGTGGTCGATGGCTTTGTGTTATTTCTTATTTCGTAAAAAAAAAAAAAAATAGTGATATTTCCTTTCTAAACAGTTTGCCATAGCGTAATTACAACGACACAAAGCCGCGAGTTAAATTTACAACAAGTTTTTGTTGCTCTAAAGGAAAGTTTGTCGACTTAATTGTGTTAATCACAACTATAACAAAATTCTCGAATCTGATTGGTTCTTAGCACGCCCTATTTTTTACCAAATTGGAGCGCGCGCGGCTAAAGTGTCCAATAACAAAGTGTCCAATAACAAGGTGTCCAATAACAAGGTGTCCAATAACAAAGTTCGCGTGGTGCGCATGCGCGCGCTCTTTATTTGGTTCCTTGTTGTGAGCTTTAAGAATGGCTTTTTTGCCTTCATTAGTGATGATAAGTCCTTAGTAGGCTTCGCTTTATCTAATTTTTTTCTCGAATTTTGTTATACTTATGATTAATTGGTAAAAGGACTTCGTGTCGTCCAATTCTGTCTGTAATCATACTCGTGATTAAACAAATCGGACTCCCGCTACGCGGTCGTCCGATTTTGTTAATCACTCGTATGATTACAGACCGAATTGGACTCCACTCAGTCCTATTACCATTACTTAAAAATAAACGGATAATTGTTTCGCGAGTCAACAATCCTCAGATGATAATATTACTTCTGTTATCCTTCGGGATAACCATTTGGTCAACCTATGTTGATTTATTTCGAAAGAGATTAAGAATGGCTATACATCTACAAAATTAAAGGTTTTGTGGAAACGACTCATAATCTGTGTAGTTTATTATCATTATTTTTTTTTTCATTTTAATTTCGCCGCATTGCAAATTGTCATTCTGAAATTATTATCCCAGTCTACTTTATTATTAGTGATAGGGCTTAATTCGTGCGAGAAATTTACTCCAACAACAACAAAATGACCAATACGCCGATAAAGAGATTAACTATAGCCACTTTTCAGGCTGCGCGATTTCACTTCCCGCCAATTTGTATGTTCATGTATATGCAAATTAGCTTCTGGGTTCACATCAGCACCTTAATTTAAAATGCAAATTACATAACTTTTCAAAGCACATCATGACCAGGCACCCTGGATAAAATAATGTATTTCAAAAAGAAATGAGACAATGTAAAACAAAAATGAAAGCCGAAATTACTCAATTTTATTTGCGTATTCATGAGTGGAGTTCTGCTTTTCGAGTTCAAGTGCGTAACACTGTTTGTCGTCTGATAGTGAAAAGGGGATTTCCCTTTTTATGGCGACAGAGTTAAGTAAATAAGTCGAAAGCCAATAATTGATAAAACGGTGCAGCTGCTATGTTTAACCGAGGAAATAAACTTGTGGCCCTTTCCATTTGTCAGAACTAGTCAACCGGTCCGGTGGTTTTGAATGTGAAATATGGTTCTTTTTCAAAAGATTTCCCCACAAATCCACCATAACAGCGGATATTAATCATCAATTGACTGATTTGACAGGACAAATCTATTTAAAACAAATATTGTCGTATTAATCTTGTCGAATATACGGGTCTGACTGGCTAGTTTTGGCAAATGATAAAAGCCCCTTAGCATGTTTATACCGTGGTAATATACTAGCTGGAGATCGTCAAATTTGCATGTGCACATGCAGGGAACGTGTTTCAGCGCAAAACGAAAGAGCAGTGCTTTGGCAAGGTCAAGGACGCACTGGTGCCAAAAATAGAACATAAATATTTCAAAACTAAGCGAACCCAAAGAGGTAAGTCTTCCTCTGATAGAAACATCACAGTTTGATGTTTCCAATATTTAATGATTGCTTAGAAATGACACCGCGTGGACTGTTTAGCGAATCGCAAGATGATAAAATAGCAACATGCGTGTTATATACGCAGGCGTCGGTAAACCAAAAAAAAAAAAAAACGAGGAAACAAAGTGCTTCCTTATAACTGACAAAGATAACACGTAAACAAAGTAAACACTTAACCACTATAGCAGAATTTTCAAAACTATATATGAACTGTTTCCGCAAACAAATCCACACTTTGGCGAGCGAGGTCAAAGGGACATCGTGAGAAATAAACAAGCATAGAGTGTAAACGCGCCAGATGATACTCCTCGTTTCTGGGAAACCTATGCAACATGACTCGATAGAAATCCACTCGATACAAGATGTGTCGAAAAAAAAAACGTGTTTCCTTTTCCGAGGAACGTGTCTCGTTTTGGTAACGAACAAGGCTTATCAAAACGCGCCTATTCTCGAAAACGTGTACGCATATAGAAGGATGAAGGATGAAAACGTGCATGCGGATTATGACTTTAGCAAGGAAATTAACCATATCATATAAAGGCAAATGTATATTTTCTTGTGAGAATATGAGTTTATATTTTCTGAGATCCTGAGATAGTTGAATTTTTCTTACGATAATACCGGATGCATTCATTTGGCGGTAATGTATTTGCCGTTAAATAAGAAAAAGGCCCACTGTTGGGGAGGAAAGAGTGCATGAGAAGCCTAAAGAAGTTTTACGTGGGAGGTTACACTTTCAACGGAAGACTGCTCAATCCTGCAACAGGACGTAGGTCAACGATGAGCTCGATCTTAAATCCTACTAGTGGTCATTATTTCTCTACATGCCGTGGTGGCAATGACCATTCAGCCTCGTTAAGGAAAAGGACATACGTTAAGAGTCTTAAGACTGTGGGTTTAACGGTTCTGTGGATTTTTTTTTTTTTTTTTTGAAGCTAAGGATACCAAAAATCTTGGTAATTATTTATACAACTTTCCTTGAAAGAAAGATTAAAAAATGTCCCACCGGACAACGGCAACAATTTAGCAATGTAAATGTGTTAAGAGAGGAATGTTTGATGTACAATGCTTTTAGAATGAAGACAACTCCAAAGTAATAAGATAAGAAAGATAGATAGATAGATAGATAGATAGATAGATAGATAGATAGATAGATAGATAGATAGATAGATAGATAGATAGATAGATAGATAGATAGATAGATAGATAGATAGATAGATAGATAGATAGATAGATAGAAAACACGAAAAAAGGATAAATGATATATAACCAAGCACAAACAATGATAGTTACGACCAAAGAAGATTAATAAGAAGGATAACGAATAATTAACTAGACTAGTGACTAGTGATTTTGACGCCAGAAAGTCACGAGTTACAATTACTGCAAGGTTCTGTTGCTCCAAAGGAAAACGCGACAACTTAATCGTGTTTAAAAATAGACGGACAATTGTTTCGTGAGTCGATAATTACCTGGTAATCCGCGGATAACGATAGTATTTTATATTACCTTCGGGGTAACCTTCTAGCTACCTCGGCTTTCAAAGTAAATAAAACGGGACAATTTGGAAAGGAGACCGTGCCGATTTATCTAGAAAGAGAAGATCGACATCAAAAGTTGTTCACTGTACTATAACTTACAAAAAGACGAGTGATGGAAGTTAGATGATGCGAGCCAGTGGGAAATACTGTTGTATTAGGAATATTGGATTCGTGATTAATGGTGCAGGTTATGGGTCATATGTTGAAAGATTGTATTATACAGTGTTTATGTAGTTTGCGTTAAGATGGAGTTTGTCACATTGCAATATGTCATTGCGAAATTTTTCCCTGGTTTACTTTGTATACTTCCTAAAAAATGCACGCAATACAGAATATGCCGATTCATAAAACGCAAGAACGACACACTCAGGGTGAACTATTTTTTTAATCATTTTTTGGGCAGTGCGATTTCACTTTCCACGAATTTGTGGATATGCATTAAACCAGCTCCTTGACCGGGTTGTCCAGCAACACCTTGACTAAAGTGAACGTCAAGACACTTTTCAAAACGCGTCAGAACCATATACCATTAACATTTCTATTTCTGTTAGCAAAGGAAGCAACGTGTGAAAAATAATAATTGAAGTTCCCTTCATTTAGTATAATATTATAAAGCAATTAAAGTTCTGCATTTCGAGTTCAATTGCGTGGAACTGTTTGTCATTTGACAGTGGAAAGGGATTACTTTATCCTGGTGACAGCTAGGGTTAAGTAAATGAGTCACACTCCAAGAATTAATAACACTCAAACTGCTTTGTTTATTAATTTTCCTACGAAAACAACGTACTAGTCAAAAACTAAATTTTAATTAATGTAGTCGCTTCTAAGCTGCAACTGCCAGAGAGTTCAAGCAAGTAACGACGAAAACGGCAACGATTTCAAAACAAAACACAACATCAAAATATCTTTATGTATCTTGCTCCTTCTTAATTAATGAAAACATACTTATTGGTAAGACATGTGTGCTGCTTTGGTCGAACTAGTCCCCCGGTTGGCGGTTGCCTCACTTTCATGTAAGAAGCAATGATGTAATCCCTCACCGGAAGCTGGGAACTGCTGCGTCACAAGCTACATAAAAACATTTATTTTTCCTCCGTGAAATAAATATCCTTTAAACGTGCGTTTTACCTTCTTTGAGGGTTTTGCAACAGTCCTATGCAAAGACACGTGATATGGTGAGGTTTTAATATCTCATAAACTGAATGCTTTTAGTTCTCTTCTGCAGTTCCGAAACCGATGTGAAGAGTGAAAACGCAAGGGACCAAGGGGCGACTTAATCGAAGTTGTCATTGTTAGTGCAATTAAATTTGTTTGAACTTCCTTTCCCAGCAGCGTTTCGTAAAGTGGCTAATATAAATCCCAGTCTCAGTTTAATATCTGAAACTAGCTATGTGTTATAAAAACAGCAGTAAACAATTAAAAATGAGCTTAAACGCTATCACACTTCTTATCTAAAGGATATTGTAGCTCTAAACTAAAACAAACCCCAAAAATAACCTAATGACATATGCACCCATTTGGCAAGACCTAAAACTATCAAACTGATATCCTATTAACTGGTGCACATGACGGCATCGACACCAATGTCTTTTGGATTTTAGGTTATGTTTGTCTGTTTTTTTAGTGCCTCCAAACACTATAAATGATACATAACAAAATCCACGATATAGAAAATTCGAAGATTCACACTCATACTTAGTACGTACTAAAAATAAGGTTCCTGGCTCTAATTTTTTTTTTTTTTCAAATGTCAAGTATTGTATTGGAAACTCTTAAAACTTGGTACACACTTTTATGGTAAAACAACAAATACGAAGAGAACCTTAATGGTGGAAAACGGACTACAACTGTTCCATTGTTCATCATAAAGTTGTATAAGATCACATAGACTCACAGTCCATTTGGCTAAAATGCCACTTCAGTTCTTGAGATCTTTCCCGACCCAAATAAGAATCAAGTTATGTAATTAATTTACTAATTAATTTATTACTACTTCAAGATAACAACAAACTTATTAAACGCAAATTAACTTTTTTTTTTTTTCTGGCTACATATACATTTTACCAGCTTTTCGTTTTAACACAGAAAAAAAAAAATGAATAGGGGCTCAGAAGCAATGTGTGGGCGATTTATCCTTTTTGGACGTTATAATCAAGTACGTTAACTTTGGTGGAAGTAATTGATTTTCTGTTGGTAGCGAAACAACACTCCGCCTCCTTGAGTTACTGTAAAATATACCTATATTGATTTGTTTCATCAAACCTTTTGTCAGTAAAAGTTCAATCGCTCATTCAAACATGAGAGCTTTTGTGAAATAGTTGCTTCTCAGAATATTCCCTTGGCCTTCAAGTAAACACGAACATATCCATCTTATCGGACTAATGGTCGTTTGCTAACTTGCTAAAATTACATGTCATTTGGTCTACTCTGGCGTTCTATATGCTTTTGACAGAGGTTAATTTATTTCACAGTTTTCTTTAAAAAAAAATCAAAACCGGAAACAGATCACAACGAGAAAGGAAAGAGAGTGATTGAAGAGCTTAGACTACACAAGGATATTTTTCGATACGAGTATCTATTATCACGGAGTGATAATAGATGAGCAGAGTAAAAGTGCTATGAAAGACAGTAATTAATAATTTTTGACAGAAAAAAAAATGCCAAGTTAAGTACCATTAAAAATAATCAATGCCCCTATACCATTTCTTTTTTATTATTATTATTTTTCTGTTCCATGCTTATTAAGGTCAACGTACTGGTCTGTATAATTTTAATTTCTGTGGCGTTTTTTTATTTATTCTTTTTTTTTTTTTTTTTTTTTTGAATCACATCCTGTATTTTCGATCTACTCATCTACTTCTTATAGAGGTATAGCTACTAAGTGCAGTTACCATAACGCAATGAGAGATAATATATTAAACCGAGAGCACTTTAAGACGGCATCGTCTAAATCCACTTAAATGTTACAAACCACACCTGCATCCCGCCAATGGTTACAGTGATGGTTTCCCCATCCCTTGTGACCACAGTTAAGAAGCGAGGATTCCCGTCCTCCGCATCTAACATGATCCATCCAGATATGACCAGAACCTGGACCAAACATTGCCCAGTAAATAGGATGGGATGCACCAGTAAAGCCAAGCTCGCGACACACCACATTCGCATCATTCATGTCCCACCGGTGAGCACAGACTGTTCCCCATTGTCCATAGACGTACACCTCAACGCGCCCATAGTGAAGTCCACCACCCCTCAAACGAACAACGGAAGAGCCATAGGCACACCTTACACCTGCGTCTCGGCTATGGGTGCAGTCATGTTTTCCCCATCCACGGTGTCTGCAATCGTGCATATTGGACTCACCTCCTGAACAAGCTATGTCATCCAACCATATAGGACCAGTTCCCTGACCATGTGCGGCGCCGCTATAAGCTACTAAGGCTTTATTGAAACCAAGCTGCCTGCAGAATACGTTGGCGTCATTCATATCCCAACCGTCGTCGCAAATTGTGCCCCACTTGCCATCATAGAAGATTTCCGCTCTTCCTTCGGGCGATGGTATTGGCGAACTGTTATTGATACGGATGGATCCTCTTGTAATGACTAATTATTGAAATAGAATAAAGACTTGTATGAGATTAATATCAAATTCAAAAAAGCATAACTTGAACTGGTTTAGGAGTATGCGCCCCTGGAAACAAGAAAGCAAGCAAGCAAGCAAGCAAGCAAGCAGGCAAGCAAGGAAGCAAGACACGAAGGTAGGAGGGAAGGGAGGGAGGGAGGGAGGAAGGAAGGAAGGAAAGACAGAAAAAAAAATCTTGCGTGCACTTTTCGTTAAAATTTGAAATCCCAAGAAATTTGTCAACTCTGACTCGTTTTACAAATTGGTTAGACTGTACATCGGCTTCGAACCACGAGACTACAAATACTGCTATTGTTGTCTATACGATTATGATTAAACATGCATCTTCCAATTAACCAACGAGAGTCATACATCATGATCAGTTGCTGCAAAAATTGCGGGTCACGAAACTTGATTGGCACCTTCTATACGTTTTACTTAAAAAAAAAAAAAAAAGAAAAAAAAATGGATCTTACCTCGGTAATTTGCACGAAATCCATCGTACTGTTTGTTTTGGGCAGCATCACTTGTAAACCTGACATAAAGATTGTTGGATGAACTCTTAATGGGAAAAGGACGACTATCTCCACTATATTGTCCAATAACAGGAGAGGAGAGTGATGCGCCATCATACACAGTTACATAATCGTCATATTTCTCTGTGTCAAAACGATCGAAAGTCAGTTCCACCCACGCATTTGACGTAATATTCCACTGGCAGTCCATGTTATTATCGTATGCTTCACCAAGCGGATTGGAATGTATAACCCCATCTATTGTAGTAAGTTCCACTGTCTTGTTTGGGCAGGTGCTTGTGGAATTAATCACAGGTGCTGAAAAATTAATGTCAGATCAACAGTTTATTAATGGTTACTGTTGTAGAATTTTTTTTTTTTTTTTTTTTTTTTTTATGAAAACAAATCGTGAAAATGTAAAAATATACTCGTTTTAACTAAACTAAAAAAAAAAAATAAAGATTATTTGATAAGGAAAAAGCTGATGCGTTAATTAATCCAAGAACTTCTTAGAATTTTTTACTTCAACCCTTTTTAGAGCAGCGTCAGACTACATAGTCTTAGGTTTGGAAGAAATATATGGAGACCGTATTTATTAATATTATTTTTTGGTTTCTTTCATTTCATTTTAGCCACGCCTGCACCTACAACCATTTATTGTGAGTATCTCGATCAGATATCGTGGACAGTTTAGAGAGGAATTATCTTGATTCCACAACGATGTCAACCTCGTTCCCAGGGTCCTCTCTATATCTCTAGAGAAAGGACCCTGGTTGCGGCTGGTCACGTGATCTGCTAGATTTTAGCAGATTCCAAAGAAATGATTTAAGGGAGGGGTGGGAAAGGTAAAAATTGTCTTAACATAGCTGAAGTACTGAGCCCGGTAGGGAGTGGAAATTGTAACATTAAAATGAGATCGCTTGGAGTGCGGGAAAACCTTTGTGTTTTCGGTGAGTCTTTTAACGAATGTCGACTCGGAGTTTTCAAGCGACTCCAAAAAATAATTCTGAGGTATCTGTCCCGGTAACTCCAAAAAAGATTTTTAAAGCATCAGTCCCAGCAGATTTTAGTACATTGCAGGCTGTGCAAAGCAGTTGGGGACAGGACATGGTCAGAAAACCTTTTTTCACGGGCAAATCGACCACTGCTGGCTGCCGCATCGATGCCGCAGAAGATATCTTTGTCGGGTCAAACTTTGATACAAGATAAATATATAGATTTAAGATAAATATATAGATTGTTTAATCATTTGCTTGAGTTTACAATGTTTCTTAACAAGTGGCCAAAGTTTTTATAAGCGTACGCGGTTGCCCATATAGGTGCAAGATAAATTTAAAACTGAATATCTTACGGCAGAATAAATTTGCTCACAAGAAAATGAATTATCTCCAGGCACAACAAAATATACTCACGGCAATAGAAGTTTCTTTTTGACACATACCCTACTTTTCTGGCCTGTACTGAACTGGCTCTCATTAATAAAACTTTTCTCCGTTAATATCTTGCCGTGTGCTTGATGAAGGCGAAGAAATTTGTTTTGATTTTACTTCAAAACAGACAGGCGTAAGTTAATTTTAGTCAAGTCTTTCTGTTTGCCGTCGCTTCGAAAAACTACACCTGTATAAACTGTAGGAGTTTCTTTTAAGAAAATTCACGGCTTAAACGGAAGCCAGAATAGTATGGTGGCCCACAACTCTAACAGCAACAGCGAATCTCGCCGCAAAACAAAATAAACACACTACACACAAAATCAACTCACAGCAAAATAAAAACAAAACTTATGGCAAAACACTCTCCTCGTGGCTAAAACGCGGCTAAAAAAATCAGTGAACTTATACCACAACAAAGAAACTCACGGCAAAGCAAACACAAGTCACGGCAAAACCAAACGAACACACGGCACAACAACGAAACTCACAGCAAAATAAACTTAACTCTCGGCAAATGACAAACTAAAGTCAAGACAAAACAATGTCAACTCGCTGCCAAACAAAATGAACACAACAAAGATTGAAAGAAACTCACAGCAAAACAAACTGAGGTCACGGAAAAACGAAACGAACTCCTTTCACAATAACAATACTCACGGCAAAAAAAACTCAACTCAAGGTAAAACAAACTCATTGACCTGCTATCCCTCTCGGACAACATTCGAGGCAAAACCTGGTAGAACAAGGATTTCCCGTACCCTGTTGAAAGCACTGACACCAAGTCTTTTTTTAGAAACAAACTCTCCAAGTAAATAACCTATTTAACCTTCAGGATAATGCTGTAATAGCCAGTCGAAAGGAGCGCGGATTGAACACAGCTTAGAAATTCAGCTTAGAAAATCCCGCTCTACATTTATCCCTCCCCTAGATAGTATGTGTTGTACTATCGACAACATTTTGTCGAGGAGCAGCCCTCCCTGCGGTTTTGGTTTGTCACCCAGATCACTTGACCAGCCGCAACCAGGGTCCTTTCTCTAGAGATATAAAGAGGACCCTGGGAACGAGGTTGCAACAATGTAATGTTTCATTAAGTTGAATTCATTTAAGAGTGGCGTCATAAGAAGCGACGGCGAACGTCAAAAGAAGAGAAGGAATAATTATCATTTTATTTATGATATTGTGACTACTTTTAATACTTACCGCCACAATGATCTACCCCGTCACCTCCGTAGCCAGTTCCACATTTGCAATTAAAGGAGCCAGGTACATTTTCACAATACGCTAGTTTGTGGCACGAATATAAACCCAGCTTGCACTCGTCTATATCTATTTTAAAAAATAAATAAATGAATGATTATGAACGAACGAACGAACGAACGAACCGCAAATACGCATTTTCCAAATAACAAAAGTGTCATTCTTCTTAAGTCGGTGGAATATATACAATACAATTACTAATCGCCAGTTATCTTAAAGGTTTAATTTTTATCTTACAGAATTGGCAGTCTTTTTCCACCAATACCAAGTACATGACAATTGAAGGAATAAACCTCATCTGTCCTTGTTATAACTGTATTATTAGGTTTACCAAGATAACACAGACTAAACGAAAGCTGTACATACCTGAGCAGTTTCCAGTGGCATCGAGACGATATCCACTTTTACAGCGACATATGTAAGATCCATCATTGTTCACACAATAGGCACTTTCATCACAATCGTACCCGAAGCCATTGCATTCATCGTAATCTGTGTTGACAAGACACTCGTGTTATTATTATTATTATTATTATTATTATTATTATTATTATTATTATTATTATTATTATTATTATTATTATTATTATTATCATTATCATTATCATTATTATCATTATTATTATTTTTTTAAGTTGTTATTGGTGGTCTAAAAAGAGGGGAGCATTTTCAAAACGATTTCCGTTTCCTTCTATCGATATTTCAGGGTATAAGTTAAAAAAAAAAAAGAACGCATCGTGTTTTTTTTTTCACGAGTACTGATAACACTGTGCATTGGTAAAATCAAAATAGCTAGTTCACTCAACTTCTCGGAAAATTAACTAAACAAAACAAATGGTATAAGTGTGGATGACAAACACAATGTAGCAATTTCCAAATCCCGTACCCGCATTTACACATAATGAACAAGGTACACATTATTTTACCACTTACCTTGCTTGCAGGTAAATCTATGGCAGTCCGTACAGTTAACATCATTCCATTCGTAGTCGTGTTCTTGAAGGAAACCAAGTGTATGGACACAATCCTGGTTCTTAAAGTTGTTTGGTTGGTACTTAGCCCAGTGATAAAAGTCGGTTGATGTTCCATCAGTCCATACAAATTTTCCTTCTGTGTTGATATCAGAAAGGCCCAACCATGACTTTTCACCACCGTGCAAGCTTTGAACGAAAACGTTTTCCTCCTGGCTGTGGATGCTGGGAAGATTGGCTCCTAGGATAGCGCATGTCCCCTGACTGTTACTCCATGAATCGCAGGAGGCTACTTTTCTGTAGCAATATCCTCTATGATAGAACAGTCCTTCTCGCAGACATCTGTTAAATAAAAGAAATGAAATAAAATTAGTTAATTTATTCTGTCCGAATTTGTTTGCATGTAGTCAACAACTGTCTTATTCTATGAGTTAAGCACCTGTCCCCTGGATGTTACCAGAGCAAATCAGATCTTGATATATTTGAAAACTCGAAGTGCATTACTTTTGTTTTTCCCCTCGTGTTTTTATAACAGCCGACATATACTTCCCATTTTGCTTACGATACAAGTGTATAAATATTGCTGCGTTACAACCACGTGACAAAGTGGCCATGTTGGTAGACAGAATTTGTATGATAAAAGAGTTAAGTTCCCAGCGAAGGTACACGCTTTGTTTTTGTCCAGCAGCATAGCAGCATGGCTTCCGTGACGTCAGCTGGAAACCAGCAATATAATTTAATAAGCACGCGCATAATCATTAAGAAACTGTAAATAATAATAATAATAATTATATATATATATATATATATATATATATATATATATATATATATATATATATATATATATATATATATAATGATGCAAATCTTTATTAACATATTCCAGACAAGTTGCCATTTACAAGGTTAAAATTCCAATATTAAAATCTAAATCTAAATATAATAATAATAATAATAATAATAATAATAATAATAATAATAATAATAATAATAATAATAAAATGTTTGCTTACCGGATACTACTGTATATGAAACTGTCAGCGGGTCAAAGCGTTGAACGAAGAGCTCTTTGGCACAAACTCGGAAGCCGGATATTGTGATAAACTTGATAAAAGAAAAGAATATTGAAGTGTTTAAAGCTTCATTGTAGCATATGATTGCGCTGTTTAGACATTAAAAAGATAAGCCTTATATTCCCAGCAATTCCATTGTATCAGTGCTGTGTGCGTGTTAACACATGAGCGTAAATGGATCAGTTTGAGTCGACCAGCACCTCATTGAACATCTCACATAATTGGCCATAAGAACAATAGGACAAAGGGCACAAACAATGCCCCTATCCCTCAAGACAATGAGCAATATTGTTTTAGAAGGCCTCTGAAATTAGAGGTTCACAAGAGGTACTGGACTACTCATCAGTTTAAAAGGCGACCTTGAATACATAAAATATTAAACTTCATTACCTTCAAGTTTTTTCATGTCAATTAATTTGCAAAGGGACGCGGAAAACTATTCAAAGTTTATAAAGGCTATTAACTAACTAATAGTTATTTCCATATTTCCATTTTACAACTAACCGTTATTAATTTTCTTATTTACCTCAACCCAGCTTACGATCCCGTTACATTCTGCGCCTGCATTTCCTCCACTCGTAGAATGTTTGGCTGTCAACATCACTGTTGGAGGCTTGGGGTATTTCCAAGCAAATTTCACATCCTGTTTTTCATAAAGCAAAATACAGTCGACTCCAGGTAACTCGAAACCTTGCTAACGCGAAAATCGTGCTAACTCGAACCAAAACAGATTTCGCTTGGATTTCCGTCATACATTTACTGAAATTTTACCCTCCCTTAAGGTAATTTTCTATATAATTTCACCCTCCATAACTAGAACTTTGTCTGAAAATGTAAATCGCATGAGCTTTGTCTTGCATCAGTAGCCCGACATTGTTGTCTTTTGAAAACTTGCAACGTTTGCAGTTCCCGGATCCCTGCTGCTTTCGTTTTTTTGTTATGTTTTTCACATTATGTTACGTTCCGATTTATACAGTAATTTACAAATGTATTGTTTTATTTTTATTGAATTTCCCTAGTCTGTAATTAAATTTAAGTGTACAATGCATAAATAAAAAAAACATTAAACACTTCGTTTGTTCTCAACTCCCAATAACTCGAAGCTTTTTCAATTCCCTTGTAAGTTCAAGTTATCGGGAATCGCCCGTATGCGTGCACAAGCGTTAAGCAAGCCCAATAGCACCAAGACATTCTAAGTTAAATGGGATGTCACCAGTTATCCTATTTTAAATATTGTCGCCGTCTGGTTATCGACACCTGGCATTCACCATTAAGCCACACCAAACCCATATCTAGTACCCTATATAAGATGCTTACCTGACAGAAGGCGTAGCTATACTTTTCCGAAGGCGAAACGTTATTTGTAAAGATTATATCACGGTGTTCTTTAAACAATGGTCTATGAAGAGTTTCGAACGCCAGCCAGTTCTGTTGTAAAAAAAAAAAGCCAAAAAAAAGCCAAAGGTGAAAAACATGTAAAACAAAGTGTAAAGGATTTTTGAAAAACAGCAACGCCAACTGAAAGAAACTGAACTTTTATGTTTATCTCAACTTAAATATGATACATTCTTTGAGCATGCGTGGCTGTCTAAGTGACTGACTGATAGTTAGGAGAAGAATTGGCAGAGAACAACCGCTTACCACTGAGATGTCGTCATGAACCCCTGCAAAGTTCTGAAGCTCCCTCAGGCAAATCTTAAAGGAACTTGCTGAGACATCTTCGAGCCACACACTGCTAGCATCGTGCTTAAGCCATGACCTGAAGTGTTCAGCTGTTGTAAGTATCGTGGGTGAGTTGGAGAATTTTCCCTAAAAAAATAGTGAATAAGGTCACTTTTTTCAGATTGTACAGCTACAATCCGATTAACTAAAGGCGAAAATGACTTCACATTTTAACAAACAAGCATTCCAAAAGAACATTGTGTTTTGTTTGTATGGTTTTGGTAAAATTCAGTCAAGCCAATAATTACCAAAACAGTGAACCTACCTTGGGAAAGTTGACCGTTTGACAGCTAGTTCCAGTCCACCATCTTGAGAACATTTCTTCCCCTGCTACTCCCCCTGGTGGTGCCCCTTGATAAGCGATCCAATCAATTGTGGCGAAGCTATCTGTGGGGTAGTCATTCCTACCAGCACGAGTTACACAGGCTGTAAACTGAGTGCTGTTTACGCTTTCAACCCACGGTGTAGTGGCCTCGTGTACGAACGTGGCATCAGAGTAGTTAAAGTGGTTTACGGTGAGTTGTACGTATATTTTCTTGAGAGGGTAAAATATGAACGGCTCAAATTTGATGACATCACACTGATCTTCTGCCCATAAGGGTGTATTCTTGAACTCGTGTCTTCCTTTCTGGATTGGAAAACCTATTTAACCAGCAAAGACAACAAGAATATTGTATATGTGCTTTTGAAGCTTTACCATGTAAACATCATTATTTATTTATTTATCTATTTATTTTATTTTATTTATTTATTTATTTATTTTTTTTGACCAGCCTTCTTTCTGTCTGTAGCCTGCCTCACTGTTTTACTCTTAACGTCTCTCAGTATATATTCTAGTTCAGTTTATCTAAATAAGGATCAACCTAAAAATAACAATCCCTTATTGTGGGTACTATCTATGTGATAAGAACGAGAAAAGTCAAAATTACCTGTGCAGCTTCCAGGATGGTACTTTGTATAATTTGCCCGTCTTGTACATATGTCTTTTTGTAACAAGCACAGGTTGTCGAAGGTGCGACCGTTTGAGCCACAAACCTGTTCCTCAAATGTTGGGCAATTTTCTTCACAAATGCAATCATACCGCTCCGGTGTATAGGCCTTGCAGTAACTGTGGTAGGTGCAGATGATATCTCTACATGGATCAAGATCTGAAATGGCATGAGCACGGAAACAATTAAGCAATAAAATGGCCGGCTTAGCAACGACAGACCTAATTGTTAAATACATTTTTTTAATCCAGCGCGGGCCAATCTGTGATTAACGGAGCATACATCTTGGTTATTTATTTATTTATTTATTTATTTTTAAGAAGTCATGTTCTGTCCCAAGAAAGAACCTAAACCGCTAATTATATATATTTTTATTACAATTAATAAGAGTTGATGCATTGAAGAAACCAATAATGATGAAGGCATTGTTAGGTTGTTGCGTGAATTAATGACACCTGAAAATAGCTTCCTCTGTTTGTATCACCTCGGTTTCCTGCATGTCACAATGTTTGATAAATAACGACACATATCTACCAAGGAAATTGTTTCCATAGTTACCTCCGAGTACTAAATAATTCACAATTACATCATTTCTCTGCCCTTTGTATCCTACGCTGTCTCTGATACACACTCGGCTGTGGGTTTTATTCACTTCCTACAAAATAGTAATGGAACAATAAGACAATGAATAGATACACCAAAAATTGTGCTACAGGGAAGCGTCAACGAAAACCAAAAATTAGGAACAGATGATGGAAATTTAAATGCAAACATATAATCGATTTTGGTTGAAAGGTCGATTTTTTCTTATTGGAACCTAATTCTATTAGTATAGGTAATCACATGATTTCGAGTGCAATTAGGAATAAATAAGCACGAGTAAATTTTTCAAAGCTAACAAAATTGCACGAGCCCGTAGGGCGAGTGCAATTTGTAGTCTTTGAAAAATTTACAAGTGCTTATTTATTCCTAATTGCACGAGAAAAATCATGTGATTACTTATTAATAATATACATGAAAAAAGGGACAGAGAGAAAAAGAAAACCAGTTGAATTTTGACACCGCGCGCCCTTTCTGATTTTTCATTCAATTGATTGGCTGAAGCACGGCAAACACATGTCAAGTTCAAACTTTCACAAGAGCGAAATATTCAGATTCATTCAGTTGTACTGTAAACTTGGGAATTTGTGGTTTTTCAAACGTTTTTGAAGCACAACTCGGTTAACAATAACCGACTAAAGACAATGTTCATATTAGACTGTGAAAGCTCGGCGTAAACTGAAGAATTGGACGGCGGCTGTTTTGAAAACCGAGATGTAAGCTTCGAGCGGCCAAAGATGAAAGAAACCTGGCAGTTGATAAATGCAAAAAGCCACCATAAACTACAGATATGTAAGTGCTTCTGGCGTTTTGGCACCAAAAAATTCCTACTGTCATAGCACGTCCACTTCTTCTTCGGTTGAACTTCGCGCTTTTATATTTGGACGTTTTCCCATGGCAGACCGGCGAAGAACTTGGTCGGCGAAGAACTTACTTGCCGGACTGAAAAACTTGTATCCTTGTTTATTTATATGCCTGTCGAGTGTAGCTATTATCATTCTGTAAGCGGTCTGGTTCCAAGACAAGTCGTCACTGTTTTGTCTTTTTACTTTAGGGCAGAACTGTTAGTTCGGCTTGCCGGCTCGTTTTCCTCTATTTTGTTGGCGATATTTTTTTCTCTTCGCTTGACGTTTTCCGTACATTTAGCCAGAATGAGGTGCTAATAATTGTATTTGGTTTCTTAGAACTATCTTTTAGGTGTTTTACAGTTGTTTACCTAGCGAAAACCCCGGTCGTTGTTTTCGTCCGCGTCTATTTGTAATTTGCACTGGTGTTACACTTTTTGCACTGGTGTTACCTCTGAACTGCACTCAGTCTCAGCCAATCAGAATCGAGTAATTTTTTCATGTATATTATTATAACCAAAATGCATTTGTTACAAACTTTATATCAAACCTGCCAAACTCAATTGTAATAAACATTCTTTTTTGTATTATTATTAGAATAGTTAAGCTATGGAATAATTTACCAAGAGACTTAATGGAAGCTGATAGCCTCCAGCTATTCCAATCCAAGCTCAAATTGTATCTGAACGTTTGAATAAGGATCCTTAATTGTTTTTTTTATATATTTTCTGTATTTTTCGTATTATTTTAGGGAGTTTTTACATAGGGTTTACCTCATCACTTCCTTTTACGGACGTCTTTTTTTATCTTTTGGTTTTATATGTATACTTTTGTAACTTTGCATCTTGAATAAAGAATGTATGTATGTATTTATGTTTAACCCTATGTTAACCCTAGGGTTTTTTTTGCACTTTTTTTTTTATTTTGAGTACTTGAAAAGATCCAAAAAAGCCCGGCCTGAATAGGGTTAAAGGTAAATAAATTTTCGATCCTGAAAGAACAATAGATTATACGTTGGAAGATACAAAACAAACAGAACAGTCAGGAATTCTTTTTGCGATTGATTTTGAGAAAGCATTTGACCCTCTTGATTATAGCCATCTTTTTAAAGCTCTTGACGCTTTCAATTCGCATTTTGTATTCAAATATATCAATTTGTGTTGTACATAACGGATTTTCATCAAATTACTTTCTAGATGGCCGCGGTGTCTCGGAATTCATGTGCAGTATCCGGCAAAATAAAAATATCCAAGGTATTCCGATTGGGAAAGAAGAGGTAAAATTTTCGCTTTCCGCTAATGATAAACATGTCCCTACCGTCACCTAGAAAAAAAAAAAAAAAAACTCTAGACATCATCTCTACGTGTTTTGGCCCGAGAGTAAATGAGGAAAAAAAAATGAATTTTTCAGATTAGACCTGAGGAAAACGGAGCAAGCAAACTTTCCATTGATTTTCAAAACTCGATCAAAATTCCAGGGGTATACTTCGACTACAACAATGTAACCAGCAAAAATATAACTTCGATTTACTACTTAAGATGTATCAAAAAAGTATTGGGTATGTGGGTATTTTTGTATTTAAAAAACTCACTCCCATTGGTAGAAATCAAATCGTAAAGTATTTCGCTATTTCTAAAATCATGTCTAAGGCAGCAATTATATCTGTTCCCGCTGTGATGATTAAAATAGTAAATAATTTGGAACTTTTCTCTTTCATCTGGAAAGGAAAAGGCAAAATTTAACGTTCGGCTCTAATCATAATTTGACTTAAGTTTGTCTTAAAATAAATCAAGATATTTACTAAGTGCATAAAGCTACTGTACCTCCATCCACGAGCTTAAGGGACCTTTGTAATGAGGGGGAATGTTAGTATTGTCGCTGCCGCTGTTGATGACAGTTGCGAGTACCACTGGCGGATTAAAAAATGGTTCCTTGAACTTGATAGTCTGCAAGATGAGTATATATTAGATATTTAAGTGATGTCTTGTTATGAACGCTTATCCACACACACACAGACAAAAAAAAAATTATATATAGAAAAAAAATAACAAAAAAGAAAACAAGAAAAGAAAATGCACGAGGAGGCGAAATTGTCAACAACAAGGAGCTATTTCAAACAGTGTTTCGTTTCCAGATCACGGAAGGATAATGATGACAAAGAACTTCCTAATTTATCCTTCTCTTGCCCTTTTTCATGGCTTCCGTGCTAGCAAACACGACACACGCGACGAGGCGTCGTGTCAGTCTTTGTTTGTGCATGCAAACGCTCTCATTGGTGGGAATTTTGTTCTTTCTCAGGATATAGCTAGAATGTTTACTTAACAATTAAACACGGAAAGAGCTAGCTTTATATTTTAGGCCAATACGTCGCTTTAATCGAACTTAAAAGCATTGCAGTCGTCAGATATTTCTATTTCTAATGGATCTTGATGTTGCTAAAGATTTTCTCTCCGATATTTGAAGAACATGTTTTTACAAGATTGTTTGCCTACAGTACAACGTTTTGACATTGTGGCTACTAGCGTTCTCCTGATTGGATAGTAGCCCCCACTGTGTAAATAGTTCACATCGAATCCAAAACAATACCGTGAAACGAAACAAAAAAAGAAAAGAAAATGCACGAGGAAACGGAATTGTCTACCCTCCTACGCAGATGCTGTTTTGGCTCGTCACGCACTATGTTCTGCTGACTTTTAAATTCCGTTTTTAAATCAGTTGTGTTTCTTCATAGGCTACCGAAGTCGTCGTCATTAATTAGGTTTGAATGTGGCTAATACCAAAGTTAGAGGCTGTTGTATGGATAACGTTAACCTCAAAAAAATGTTTAAAAAAATGAATTGCAAATAAAAATCAGTAAGTATAGTGAATATCTCACTATGATATACCCTTTGAAGTCAATAATAAATGAATACGTACCATGCACAGGGCATAATTCTTTTCTGCAGTTGGTACCTCGTTCTTTGAAAACACTAGCTTGTGGGACTCTTTAGCTTCCCATGACGACGATGCGTTCTCGTAAGCCAACCAGTTCTATCAAAATAACAAAAACACTCAATAAATATCAATGATTACTTAATTATTACTCACTGGATCAAAAAAAAAAAAAAATCAACATGATTTTATGGCAGAGAGCGTATTTTTCATAATTATATATATATATATATATATATATATATATATATATATATATATATATATATATATATATATATATATATATATATATATATATATATATATATACTCCTCTCTTTTGCACGTTTTGGAATGAAAAAAAAAAAGACATTATCACGACTTACCACCGAAATTTTTTTATGCCCTCCATCTAATGCCCTTGACTCTCGCAAACAAAATTCAAACTGACTTGCGTTAACATTTTCCATCCAAACACTCATGGCGTCCTGCTTTTGCTTCTTAGTGCCGTGTTGCACAGTGAGTTGAACTCTGGGAACCGTCGAAAAGGCCTAGTTGTGAGATAAAAAGTAGTAATGATAAGTAAATGGAATGAGGAAGATAAAGCCCAACATCTCAGAGAAACAAGATGAACTATTTAAATCGCTCGAAAATTCGACTTTTATTCCCTAGAGACCAATCAAAAAGTGTTAAAAAATAAACTTTGAGAATGCACTTGACTTCAGTAGAATAAATAAAAAGATGCTGGTTAGGAGGAGGAAGATGAAATCCTGAGTGGTTGAAAAGGGATCCAAATATCAACTACACAAGACTCAAATCATACTAAACAAGGTGGGACATGTTTTTTTCTTGAATCAAACCGAAGGCCTCCTGAAAAAAAAAAAAAAATCGGTGACTCTTTAAATGCGATTAAATAGCATTTAATAGCTGCCTGATTATCGTACCTGGGGAAACGTCACCGTTTTGCACTGCGTTCCAGTTGTAAAGAGATCAAAACTGGCGACTCCGTCATAAGCACCCGGTTGCGAACCTCCAAATGCAAACCAGTCGATAGTGGTGTTTCCTGCATTACTCTGGCCGCCTACCACAAGACAAGCCTTGAAGCCACTAATTTTCACACCTTCCACCCAAATGAAAGCGGTATCGTGGACTGCCAGTGGCACTTTTCCATGATTAATGGATGCAAACACTCGGACAGAAGAACCTTTGGGGAAACTTTTGGTGAAGGACACATCTTGGCAGTGAAGGCCATTTTCTCCATTTTGAGGAATGTGAGCTTTCCCCCACTTGGATGCTAAGAAATATTTTAAATACGAAAAATTCCAGTGTAAGTGAGTATCACAAAAGTCAATATTAGCCAATTAAAACAACAGTTAAGGCTATACACAGCTTTGGTTCCACTTCTAATTTCATGTCGCGTTTCCCTAAAACATGTTTTTTTTTGTTTTTTTTTTAATATCTGTTTTGTTTTGTTTTTCTTTCTTTTCATTTTCCGTTCTTTTTTTCTGTCTCTTTTATTAATCACTTGTGACAGCAAGTTTTGGCGTGTGAAAGATCTAGTAATGGAATGTCAAGCATCATTGAAACATCAGGCAAAAAGATTGCAACTTTTCATGTAAGTAGGCAATTGTTGCGTACTTCTTTTCAACTCTGAGCCGTTTAATTTTGATGATTTTGCGAAGCTGCGTTTTGCAAAAAAAAAAAAAAAAAAAAAAATTGAAATTAAGTCAAGAAAGCATATAAAAATGTTTCTTACCTTTGGCGTCACTGAACATTAGGCAGCAAACCAGCAGCAACACGCTCCCCTTCAGTGGGAACATTTCGGTTTGAGTTTACTTCGAAGTGATCACAGCCCTTTGAAGCAAAGAAACTCCCGAGGAACGTTAAAACTAAGCATATTTATACCAGTGGTAACGTAATAGCAGGGAATCCAAAACTGTTGTGTAATGTGCGTGTGCGCATACAAAGAAAGCACATACCAAACGCTTCAGCGTAATCCGCAGAAAGTAGTGCTTTGGCAAGGTCAAGGAAGTACTGGTGACGACAGAAAAAGAAAAAAATAGAAAACTAAACGAATCAAAGCACGCAACAGAAATAAGTCTTCTTTTGATAGGAATATCACAGTTTGATGTTTCGAACGTTTAAATATCGCTTAGAAATGACACTGCCTGAATTTTTTTTATGGTTGCTTATCTTTAACCATAAGATTGCCGCATGTGTAGCGTCGGCAAACAAGGAAACAAAGTGCTTCCTCATAACTGCCAAAGGCGGCGCGTAAAAAAAGTCGACACCCAACAGTAACTGCATAGCTGTACCAAATCCTGCGTATGCGCATACAAGGAGTTCGCATATTTAGTGTTTCAGCTTAAGCCAGACAAAACCACGCTTTGGCGAGGCCAAAAGGAACACCAATCAATCAATAAATCAATCAATCAAGCAATCAATCAATCAATCAATCAATCAATCAACTTTATTAAAAGAGGGTAACGGCAAACAGTAAAACTACTGACAAACAAGCGGCCCTCGGATTACAAATTACAACTACATAATATATACAATTGAAAATTTGAATTAAAATATTATAACATACAATTAAAAATTTCTAAAAATAGGGATTAAGAATTAAACAATTGTAAAATGATGAATGTCCTTTAGGCTAGATGTGTAAAAATCAGAGAAATCTGGAGAAATTCCCCAGAGAACCGAAACAGAGAAAACAGACGCACGGCCCAAAGTGCGCTTTTTATCGTGTGTCGCGCGCATACAAGGAAGAAAACACGTATGCGTTTTATTTCTTTAGCTACAGCGCGGTAATTAACCATGTCGTAAAAAAAACGCAAACGTTTATTTTCCTTTAACAATAACGTTCTCGTGAAAATCTTCTAACATTGACATTTTTTCTAGGACTTTCACCACTGTGAGTTTATGGGTTGCTCATGTCAGAAATGTAGAAAAATGGGTGGGGTCAGCGAATTCGTTTTAAATGTAATATGTCCGAAACACCTTAGAATCTTAAAAATCCGCCTTCGTTTCAGGCAATAGTGGTAGTACCTGATTGCCCCAAAATGTCGCTAATAAATCAATGAAATGAAACTTTCTCTTTTAAATATCGTTTAAGTGGATCTATTAGGCGAAGATGAAAGAGCGGCACGATTCGATGCCGCATGGAATATAAAACATATAAATGTATCAACTTCCCGGTTCCCATCCTGTGTTCTGATTGACTTACCGCTCAAAGGTTAAGTGTGAGCTGTTTTTATCGGTTATAGTTTTTATCAGTAAGCATTTAGTAGTTACTGATATGTTTCTCTTTCGCTGTTTCCTGGTTCCAGGTTAATCCTTTAATGGATTTCATCGCAACAGTAATTTTCTTGCATTTTAGTCGGCGCTTGGTCACGTAGTTGAATTCGTCATGTTAAATTTAAATCCTTGTTTTCACCCTCACAATTTGTCTCCTACTTTTCTCTACTGTAACTTGCGTGATTTACGTGCGTAAAAGAGTGTCTTAAAATAGACTTCTTCCAAGCAAGTGCACCGTCAAAAGTAATCAAAAGGACATTACAACTTCTCGTCGATTTAAGTGTCATTCATAAATGGGTGAAACGGCTGACATTCTTAACCCGAAGGGTCAGTTTATCGCTTTGGGTAATGTCTTTTCGCTAGTGCGTGAACGAATTTGTGAAAGTAGGCTTAAGATTTTGAGAGCTTTAACATTTTGCCTCTAAAAGAGAACGCTGATTTGAACGCTGATTTGAACTACTACTGACGACCACTTTAGCGGAGATTCGATTCTTCCACTAAAATAGCCGCGGAGTTACGCGTCGTAAATAAAGAACGCCTGTTTATTCTTTAACTATATAAATACACACATAAGCTTTCATCTACCGTGACGACGAGTCGTCAAACGCCCAAGCAAATGTTATAGTGCAAGAAAATAAACTGTGTAAAATAAGTCCTAGCTGATGTTCACCTACATAGCACGCTTCGATCGTAAGCGCGCACCAGCTGTTTTTGTTAAGTCGACATTTCTATGAATAATCGTAGCATAAAACCAGTCATGAATCATGTACATCGCTAAGTCTTATCATATGCAAGTTTCAACATCCAAATATTCAGAATTCACAGTTATAAAACAGGCCATATGTAGTTTTCAGACAACAACTTTAATTCATCAAATACCCTCTTCAAAACCTAAAGACGATATAAGCAGGTTTAAATTCATAAACCCTTGCGGTTCTGCCATAGCGGTAGTGCTCTTGCAACAAAACAAAGCATTGACTCGGTTTGCAGACAGCTGACCTATGGAAATAACATAAACTTGTTTCAACATATCTTTATGATCCAGTGTTTAATCTGTTTTTGTTGTTGTTGTTGTTGTCTTTTTTTCAACGAAAAAAGATGTCGTCCTGTGACCCATTGTAAACAGTCAACTGAAAAACAATCAATACATACAAGTAACTATTAGAGTTCATACTTCTTACATGATGTATCTCGGAACGACAAAACTTACAATTTGTGTTCCTTGTGTGTTTAAAGTCCTTAGTTCTTGACTAAAACTCCGTGTCGTGTCGGTTAACGGTTTTTTAAAAAGATAACGTCCTTTTTTGAATATATTACTAGCACCTCGTTTTCGAGCGGCACGAAACATGTGAAAATTAATAAATGCGCGTGAATCCGCGCGAAATGCAAATCAACAGCTTTGTTACGATATTCGATCGTTTGGATAGCAAATGATTGAAGGAATGTTGTTTTCGGACTGTCTGTCCGAGAGGATTAACACCGAGACGTTATTTGGGTCCTTCTCTGCCTTTCGACTGTGTTGTTTTGAAAACGTACAGAGATATTTCTATATTTCTGCTCGGTTCCACTTAATTTTGTTTAAGTATTTGTCTAGCATGCATACTTGTAGTTAAACATAACGATCCTCAATATCTCACTCTGCCCTCACCAAATAATCTAGCATGCATTGTGTGCCAAGGACTCAAAACAAAACAAAGTTAAATTTTTGCGAATGTTCCAGTGCCTTACAAACTAGGAAAGCACGACAAATTAGGCAGGGCTGTTAGTATTCCTCAATATTTACACACTGAAGAATAAACCTAAAGTTTACATATGTGTTGTACTCGTGCTAAGTATTGTCATTCAAAGTACAATAATAAATGTGTAGGTTGATTTTAATTTTCAGTGAGGTTGTTAGCTTACTATCAAACACAACTAATTATATTTAATTAATGAATTAATATTTATTCGATCTTTCGGCGATGCTTTGTTTAGCATCCTGTATTATAATTTTAAGTGCCCCCTCCCCCCCCCCCCCCCCCCCCGGGCCATTTTCTTTTCTGCACATGTACTTACTTTGTTGGGTGATGCAAAAAGCTGCTCGCTCGATGACTGCGACGAGATTGAAGAAGATGAAAGGAGGACTCTGCTGACTCTCTTCCACATCATAAGTCGCTATCCTGGACCACCCACAACAACAAGTTCAAATACACCGCCGACCTCTAGTTCACTTTCAGTTTCGCTTTCATCAGCTGTTGTTGTGCCATCGAACGGTGCATCTAAAATTCCAGTCGACATCGACCCTCGCACAAACAAGCCTTCGATCACTCGGTCATCAGTGTTCTTATATTCCATCTCAGATGCCAGCTTATACACGTACATCCAACGACCCAGCAGCTCAGCATTTCAACGACTGCACTTTAAATATCCAAACCTACTTTGGGCCGCAGTCAACAAATCAAGCCAGTTCTTCACGAATAGAATCTCAGATCGGCGGTGAGAACGCAAGAAGCCCAAGTACTTCTGTCAGAAAATGCGAACGAGCGTACAAAATTGACTCTGATGAAGACTGAAATTACTATTGACTGAAGTTTTCCAAAGGCTAGTTCATCGGCCATACTTTTCTGCTTAAAGTTTTTTTCTGAATGTATTTCATGTAGTGTTGATAGACGTGAATTGAAGTCTTCTTTGCGACAGCGACAGCGCTTTGACTGTTCTGTGGTCGTATGATCAAATACCTTTTTTGGCATGTCACCTTTGCGCTTGTCAATGCTACCATTTCCGGTTCCGGGTGTTTCTCGTCTTTTTAATCGAACCATTTGTATTTTTAAATATTTGGAATCAATAATTTCACCAAAACATGTAAACGATGTTGGTGTTTTGGAAAGTTGAATTGTAAGCTGATGCTACAAAAAGGTTTCTTCTCGTATTAAATATTCCATTTCTGAGTTTCTCGCATTTTGTTATTGACACAATTAATTGGTAATCAATTGATAAGCCACAGGCGTTTCAAGGCAAGTTATATGGTCACTTCCAATATGATAAACAACAGAAACAACCAAGCAAATATAATCCATGCACAAAAGCTAACATTGATATATTTAAAAATACAGCCATTACCACAGTACAATATATCCAACTTTAGTATAATTTCCACAGGTGAATTCAATTCTGATTGGTCGAGAAGCTCGCACTATGACGCTATATTCACCGCGCTAGGCGGTGAATATAGCATCTCAAGGCTTAGGACCTTTCTGAAAACCACTGTATAGTGAATGAAGGCTTCCTAATAAAAGATTATTATTATTAGGCTTGGCTACTAAGCCATGCCACGTTTGCCATCCAGGCCAGTGAACATGGCGACATTTGCTGGATGAAAATTTCTCTCATTTAAAAGAAATCACTCCAAGTCCTGGATATTTAAAATATTGGGAATTTTTCAAATTAACTACCAAGGCTTTTGGACCGGAAATATTTTCAAGAGATGGTTTTCAAGGCATTCGAATTGATCGTAAACATGGTGGTTTTGGAGATTGCACGCGGCCGTGTACTCAGTCAGATCGACTGGCAAAACATTATTTAGTTCTCTTCTCACTGGAGCTAGTAATTTCGAGAGGATTCACACAATTGTTCAGAAGTCACCAACGATTAAACAAAGGTACCAGATGTATCTATCTTTTTCGTAGTGTTTGTTTTGTTCCGTTTTATTGCTAAAACCTGAGTGAAAATTACGATTTCAATCGAAGAATTAAACTGGTTTACACGTATGCAAGCGAGCACTTGTGTTTGTTGTTTTCGTGTTTTCTATTATTATTTTTCAGTTTTTGATATTCACCTGTGAAAATTATACTAAAACAATTATTCGCCTCAGGCTCAGTGATTATTGTTGAATAATCCCCTCGACTTCGTCTCGGGGATTATTCAACAATAATCACTTCGCCTTCGGCGAATAATTGTTAAATAAACAAGTCATAGCGAGTTTCATCCCATAAAACTTAGTTTTGTGCTTTACTGACAAAAAACTCCAAGAGATATATTTAGCACGATACGGCAAGTTACGCAGGCTGCTGTACATATATCATCGATACATTATTTGTGGTTCACAGAATGAGTGATTTCATTTTCGTTCTCAACTTCCAGCCGAGAGTCCTTTGCGGCAAAGTTAGTCGCGACTCACATGATTCTGATCACCCAACTCCAGCAAAATCGACGCGAGAACCCGCACAGTTCCCGTGTATCCACGCGTGTGTATAACGTTGAGGATGGCTCTACCTGTTCTACCTAACGGTGCCCTTCCCCGGTTATGGCTCCTATTAGCTTCAAATTTTCCACAATAACAGATTTTCTTATGGTGTATGTTTAGTTGTTGTTGTTGTTTTTTTTTTTTTTTTTTTTTTTTTTTTATGTGGACTTTCACACGAAGTGTGAAAAGTCCACATATTGCGATCGTGCAGTTTTCCCGATTGGGAGGTCACTTTCCGTATCGAACTCGTGTTAGCGCTTTCGGAGGCTTTCGATGGTGTTCGGAGAATCCGAAGCTAAGTTTTAGAGTGAGATATTGTACAGCCAGAGCAGAACTTTTTTTTCGATCAGTTTCGAGTAATGTCGCACTTCGTTTTGTTTTTGCTTCCGACCTTGTTTATAAATCTCATTGTTTCACATTTCGAAGAGTGTCTCAGTGTTGTCGTAAGATCTCGTAACGAGAGTTTTGTTCATTACAAGCGGTACAGCCAATTTAATTGGAAATAAACTGCCCAAGAAATGCCCGAAAGTACGAAAGTAAGCATCACAGAGGCTAAATACTTGAATTTCATTAAACCTAAATTTGTCAAGTGCAGTACATCAAAGGGCAGCGTCGAAGACAGCCCTGGTGCACATCAAAGCAAAAGCAATTGTGGCAGCTTTTTATGGCTTTTATATTTGCATGACGTTCAACTGAACAACTGCGGGCAAAGGTCACGCTATTTTTCACACTTCTACTGTTTGTGTTCGACTAGACGTTGCTGCCCTCCATTGATTCACATATAATCTTACCTACATTATTCAGCAAATATCTGGATATTTGTTGTTTCTTTCAGCTTTGCCACACAGGATGGAAGAATATGGATACACAAGGAGTCAAAATAAAAATAAAAAAAATCACTAATCAAGTTATCTTCACGGGGCATTCTCGTATTCATTGTTGTCTTGGATTTCTCCCCGGTTTAATATGAATAACGCAATCTGACTGATGCCGAATTCAAGGCTGCTTTAAAAAATTAGTCTAAATCGCATAAAACTCGTTTTGAACCGACAAATATATGTATTGAAACCGTGCGGCAAAGAAAACGTGTCGTTCGCCACTTCGTGAATCGCCGACTCCACTGGAAAATTAACCTTAAATCAGCAACAAGAGAAAACTTTGGGTTGAAAATGTTCATCTGTCCTCCTACTCCAAGAAATTACTAGTTTCAAAAAGGCAATAAGAGAAATTCCGGAAAAGTTATAAATTTCAACAACAACGCTTTGAAAGAAAATTAGTTAATTGACGAGTTCAGCTTGATAAAATGCCTGGCAATTAAAGACAGTTTACATACTGTGCGAAATATTTCTTAATGAATGGAAATTAGTATCCACGATTGCTAGCAGTAAGATTTTCTTTGTGGTCGTAATGATGTGAAATAAAAAGACAGGCCAAACACGACTCCCATTGGTCGAGATTTGTAATTGACGACCTTCAGATTTTTGCTCTAACGAGTATATCTTTTAACGACCTTCCTTTTCTGTATGAAAGGATGGGAGGGTCTTTGAATATTTCTTTGAGCACCGGTTGATTCTCTATTAGGTGCCACTTTTTCATTAGAATGCTCTTAAGATTAGGCACAGAAGGGCGATATTCTGTTACGAAAGGTAGAATTCTTTTGTGCGTCTTTTGTTTATTTTGTAGAGCCGACATTCTTTCACTAAATTTAACTCCTGACAAAATCCTCTCCGAAAGGTTATCTGGATAACCCCTCGCTCGCAATCTTCGTTTGAATTGTCTAATGTTTTCTTCAAAAGTTCTCTCTGAAGAATTAGTTCTGAGAAGTCTTAAGGCTTCGCCGTTAATGAAGCCCTTCCAGACTCCTGGAGGGTGGCAGGAGGTGAATTCTGTGTATTGGAATGTTTCTGTCGGTTTGAAATGCGTGCGCACGTCAAGAATAGATTCTCTCTTGAATCTTTCGCCCTTGTATACACATGTATCCAGAAAGGTTATCTCTGTGTCTGAAATCTCAGCCGTAAATTTTATGGTCTGATAGTAATTGTTGGCTAGTTTTAAGAACAAGTCTATGTCTCTTTTGTCTATATTCCATAGGGAAAATATATCATCAATATATCTTTTCCAGACTATAGTGGTTTGTTAGAGCTGTGGAGAATGATTTCTGTCTCTATTTTGCTCATGAATATATTGGCAAATACTACGGCAACTCGTGTCCCCATAGCAGTGCCATGAGTCTGTAAGTAGTGTTTCCCATTGAATTCAAAAGAGTTTTCCTTCAGGATGAGGTTAAGCATTTCTCTAATGTAATGAGTTGGTATGGGAGGACTGTTTTTGTGGAATGTTTCGTATGCATTGCATACAGTGGCTATTCCTTCCTCCTGCGGGATGTTGGTATATAAGCTTGTCACATCCATAGAGACTAGGACTGCATTTTTTTCGACCTTCGTTTTTTCTATGAAGTTAATGAAATCTGTTGTATCTTTAAGATACGATTTTTGTGCTTTGGCTATAGGCTGAAGGAGATAATCTAGAAAAGATGATATTCGTTCTGTATGGCCTTCACAGCCCGAAATGATTGGTCTTCCAACTGGATTTGGTTTGTGAATCTTTGTAAGAATGTAGAAAATCGGAATTCGTGGCGGGTTTTGCGTGAGTAAAAGCCATTTCTCTGTCATTGTATCAATATGGTTGTCATGGTGCAGTGCTTTTATGAGTTGCGTGACTCTATGATGAGTTTCGGACACCATGGGTGATGAAAGGGCTTTGTAGTTTTCTCTAACATCTAGTTGTATTTGCCCCTCGTGTATTTTATCTTTTTTATTCATAATGACAGTGGATGTGCCTTTGTCTGCCTTTTTGATATTAATATTTGGGTTTTCTTTCAGCTCTTTGATGGCTAGACGTTCGTTAAAAGATATACTCGTTAGAGCAAAAATCTGAAGGTCGTCAATTACAAATCTCGACCAATGGGAGTCGTGTTTGGCCTGTCTTTTTATTTCACATCTTAACTAATTTTCTTGTTCTAATTACCATTAAAGACCATTAAAAGGCGTTATTTGTCTATTGGTCGTGTACCCCCACCCCCCTCCCCCCCCCTCCCCTCCCCCTCCCCTACAAACATCCTCTATACGTTTTAAGGGCAATTTTCAATCCATTAAAAGTGATTGTAGCCCCTAATATCTGACTGTGTTTAAAATTGTATCTCTTGGGGGCTTCAAAAAAGGTTGAACCAAATCCAGATTGGCATCCTTTACGGCAAACATGAAGCTCAAAACAGCAAGGGACCGCCAACGATAGGGGTTGACACATTATGCTCCTAAAATCGAGCATTATGCTTTTTGGCACTGCCCCCAAAACGGACTATTATGCTCCAAATTATGCTCGACTGTAACTATTATGCTCGTAATTATGCCGCAATTTTTTTTTTTTCCCGGACCCCGGTGAGTTATAATTATGCCGTGAAAAAAAAACTTTTCCCGGACCCCGGTGAGTCATAGTTGCAATTGTAACCAGGCCTAAAAAGTTAAACCCAGTTGAGGATGCACTGGGAACAAACCTAAAGTGCTCAATAGTAATGGAAACCATGTAGAACATTAAAATAGCTTGAAATTTTGTAGTTTTAACTTAATAAATGGACAATAGTAGCTCTAAAAAGGAAATAACTGTTATGTTGCAATATGACACTATTATGCCACCAAAAAAGCACTATTATGTCGGCAAAATGCACTATTATGCCGGCATTATGCTCGATGCTCCACATATAGTATTATGCTCGAAATTATGCCGGCATAATGTGTCAACCCCTAGCCAACGATAACGTAGGATATTTACTAACAATACAGCTGATACACGGTTGCAGTCCTGGTCGTGTTGATGTCAAAGTCTACTTTTTTAGTAAACATCTTTTTTATTATATTTTCTTTTTTATGAACCTTACTGTACTGTTTGTAATGTTATCCTTTACGGGAGTACATCGAATTTTCCGACGAACATCTCCGCCCCTTCCATAAAGTCAAGTAGGGATACTCCCGGGTCTTGTCACGGGATTTCTGCTTGTGTGACACAATTTAAATTGGGCTGCATTTGACTGTTTAAGGCGATCTTCATGGTAAATTGCAAGGCGTGTTCCTCGAAATGAAAAGGAAGGTTTCTTTCCATCATTTATAAGAAAAGTTAATTAATTGTTTCTTTTTGCCATCTCTAAAATCGATTTTCATATTTCGAGAATTAAGTCCGAGTCGTTTTGAGTTTCGAGTGACTGCCAACTCTGTATGCATTGCGGACCCACTTTTATTTTTTCAGCTTTCCATATTTTTGGCGGGTAATTGACGTCGCGAGTATTGGGACAAAGTTTAAGGTGGCTCGTAATGGTTTAAATGTTCCCATCTTTGGCATTCTCTTCTACACTTTTTCCCAGTTAGATAAAATGTATCAAAAACAAAAACTTTCACCGAGTAGTTTTTGAGTTACTGAGCCTCAAAAGGTCTAAAATAGGGTATTTTTAACCTTGTATGACTTTCCCATGGCCACGAATTTGACGTCACATTGACCTCAATTTGTTCATTGGTAAAACTTGCAGAAGTTTGTACTAAAATATTTTTCTAATCATTATTGGTATACCTGCGATAGAACACCTAAAACGGGCATGCATATATATCTAATTAATTCTGATCCAACTGTTATGAGCCACCTTTAAAATGACTTGCATAAAGGGCTACCAGTGAATTTTCTGAGTTTGTCACCGTGGCCGTCTTTGTTGAGGCGTTAGTTTATTTTGTCTAGTAGCGAGTTGACGTTTGTTGACATTGAGTTTATTTATTTATTTATTTATTTATTTATTTATTTATTTATTTATTATATATTTTTTTGCCTTGAATGTTCTGAAGAAATGTACTTTCGAGGGTTTACGGCAATGGAACCCTGCTTTATGACCATATAGTCACCTCGTTACATTACGGTCAATATCGGCCTGAACAAAACCTCAATCAGTCACTTTAAGAACCTCAGGTCTTTTTGGTCATATGGCGAGGGGATAACAGGGTTTCACTGTAATGAGTAATGCCACGGCTCATTTCTAAAACCGGAAGAATTTAGGGCCACGATGAACTCGATCCTCCTACTTGTGGCCACTGTGTCCGCTCATGCCGCGTCGGAAATGACTATTACTGACAGCCACGCTCATAAAAATATCATATATGAAACACGGTGGGTGCAACAGTCAAATACATTTTTGGATTGAAGCTTAGGATAACAAAGTTCTTTGTAATTATTTGCACAACATTCCTTGAAAGAAGCATATGTAAATTGTCCCACACCGGACAATTGCAATAGTTCAACCAAGTAAAAAAAGAGCAATGTTTCACTTACAATACTTTTGCAAGCCAAATTAGATAGAAGCACATCAGATGCAACGATAAACCAATCATAAACAAGGACAGTTACGACAAAAGAAGAATAAGATGTCTACTAGCAATTACAAAGAATATATTGTTTTCCAAACCGTTCGGCAAAAACGTACATTTCGACGTCAGAACACCGCAACAATTAAGTTTCTGTTGTTCCAATTGAAAGCGTGCCAGCTTAATTGTGCTTAAGGGCCTGTTTACATGGAGGTGGGGGACCCCGGGTAGGTGAGGTAACCCGCCCAGCCGTGGTCGAAAAATAGCTCGCGTTTACATGCAATCAGTCTTATCACCCCGGGGTCCCGGGGTTAACTTCCTTGAGAAAATAGCGTGGCGTAGATTTCTAGTTTTTTTTTTTTTTTTTTTTTTTTTTTTTACAGCATGATTTTCGTTTGCAGAGACAACGTTTTTTGTTGCTTTGTGTTATCGACTGATCTCTAAGTAGAGAAAAAGCGCGTGCTTCGATCGGGCCTTCACTTAAAGCATCACTTGAAATTTGAATACCTTCAGATTCTTCCTGATTGCCATCTTGATTGCGGCCTTTGACACTAAGCAGATGAACCCGGCGAAAAAGCTCCCCACGCTGATATCCTCGAGAGTGAAACATGTTGTTGCGGTTCCAATATGGCGGGCGTTTGGTTGTTGGTTCGGATTTGGGGCGTTTTGGTAACATGAACCAACCCCGGGTAGGCGGGTTTACCCCACCTTGAAACGTTTACATGGCAAAAAGCGACCCCGGCTGGGAGGGTTACCCTACCCAGCAGACCGGGCAACCCGCCTAGGCGGGTTACCCCACCTATCATGTAAACGCGATCGAGAAAAAATGAGAGTTTATATGGAGAGGCGGGTTACCCCACCTAGGCGGGTTACCTCACCTGCCCGGGGTCCCCCACCTCCATGTAAACAGGCCCTAAAAATAGACTAGACGGATAATTGTTTCGTGAGTCGATAATCATCGGATAATACTATTATACTATTTTCTAACTTTTAAGCAGCTTTTAAAATAAATAGAAAAAAATTCTGGAGAGGCTCTCTTGATTCATCACGAAAAAGAAACAGAATATAACACATTTGCGATCATTGAAAAAAAAAATGTTATCCACTTTACTGTAGCTTACAAAAGATGAGCGATAAAAGTCAGATGCTTCGCGTGAAATGAAATGCTGTTGCGTTGGAGAGGTCGGATGCATGAATAATGGTGCGGGTTGCAGGTCATAAAAGATTGTACGTGTATGGAGACCAATTATGACTATAATTGTTTTATTCATATAATTTGCGTTAAATTTAAAGATTGAGTTTTATTTTTTGATTGCGAAAGTCAACTTGATACTTAGTAATAGGACGTAATTTGACAGAAATATTTACTTCAGATTTACTTAGTGGAAGGGTGTGAAGTAAGATGGCGGAGTGAACGTGTTGTCGAGTGCTCCAGCTTTTGCGTCTAATTTTTACATGTCCGCTAAGAGAAAAACCCGCTCACCACTGCAGACTGGGGTCTCTATTTCACCCGCTGATAAAAAAACGAGAAATAACTCAGAAGAGAGCGCCAGCTCGTGTGATATTGTATTCGATGCTCTTGATATGGCCGAGAATGTCGCTGCGAAGTTAGATCTTATTATGGAGCGCCTTGAAAAGCTTTCTCTTATCGAAAGTCGCTTGGATAGTATGGCTTCAACGATGGCGAATATCGAGTCCACTCTCAGCAGACTTGACGCAGACGTAACAGTGCTTAAAGAGGAAGCCGGGAAAAGAGATAAAAAGGTAAACGAACTGGAAAAGTCGATAAATTATACCGAGGAGGACGTCGCTGAAATGCAAAAGGATTTGTATGATCACAAAGCCCAGCTTGATAAGTGTAAGAAGGACCTCCTCTATTTAGAAGCTTATAGTAGAAGAGAGAATGTGAAAATTTTTGGAGTTCCTGAAAGCACAGGCAGTGAAAACGCTTCAGAGCCCGAAGACACCAAAACAATTGTATACAACTTCTTGGAACAAGAATTACAGATTGAAAATTCACGAGCCAAATATGAGTTCCAAAGGGTTCACCGCTTGGGCAAACCAAATCCCACCTCATCAAGACCTATTATTGTGCGGTTCCTGCGGTTTACTGACAAGGAAGAAGTTATGAGCGAAGCCCGAAAAAAATTGAAGGACAAGGATTATTTTATGTACGACGATATCCCAAAAGATTTATACGACCTTCGTAAACAACAGAAGGAAAAGTTCAAGCAGGCGCGGGATAAAGGCTACAGGGTTCACTTTAGCAAGGCCCACCCAGATCAACTGTTTGTGAACGGAAAATTTCTGCCGCCGGATCAACCTCTGGAATGAACATGTGTCCTCAGTTAGATACACTTTTTTTTTTTTTTTCCCACTGAGAACTTTAATGCGCTATTTACTAAAGCTTTGAACTTTTACTGCAGTGTCACAAAGTGCACCTAAGACATTATAATTTTAATGTCCAATCTGTCACCCTGCTATTTTTATGTTAATCTTAGCTGTGTTATCCTTGAATTTATCTTCGTGTTGAATGATGTAACTCTTAGCGGTACACTTTTATGGAGTTGAGTTCCGTGACTCCTGGAGCAACATCCGGAGTGTAGGCATGCCCATACAACTAGTTTTGGGGCGGTTGGTAAGTACGCATATGCTTTTATGTTCTTTTGTTTTTTCTGTCTTTTTTGATTTTTTCATTCACGCCCTTTTCAGTAGTATGCTTGTCTGTTTGTATGTGTGCAAACTCTCGAGATGCTTAATTTTGCTTAAACTACCCATTGTTTCTTTCCTTTTTCGGCTTTCACTTATCTATTTTTTTATGGCTTGTTTTTCAATGGTTCCAATTGGGATTCATGGCTAATTACAATTTTAACCTATTGTCTCTAAATGCTCGAGGGATTCGCGACCATTTCAAAAGAAAATCTATTTTTACATGGGTTAAACAGCACAATGCCGATATAGTTTTCTTACAAGAAACCTACAGTACTCCAGACATTGAAAACGAATGGAAGTTTCAGTGGCAAGGTAAAATGTTGTTTGCTCACGGTACCAATCATAGCAGAGGCGTGCTAATCCTTTTCAATAGCGAGCTTCAGTTGGAAATTAAAAATCAGCATATTGACACCGAAGGCAGGTACATTCTTGTCGAAGCAACCATTCAAGATTCGCCTTTCCTGTTAGTAAACCTATATGCACCCACTAAAAGTCGTGAACAATGTAAATTTTTCGAGGACGTTAAATCCGCGTTGGATGAGCTGGATGTAGATCCAGATTGTGAGATAATTATCGGTGGCGATTTCAATACTCACCTCAATCCTACGCTGGATAATCTCGGGGGAAGAATTGAAACGAAACCTTCAGTTCGAAAAATTGAAGAACTTATGATGGCTTATGATCTTATTGATATTTGGCGCATACATCACCCCGATAAAAAGAGCTTTACTTGGACTCAGAAGAAGCCTTTTATCAGACGCCGGCTAGACTACTGGCTCATAAGTAGTGCAACTCAAGACGATGTATCCAAAACTGAGATTATTCCCGCTATCAAGTCTGACCATTCAGCGGTTACCCTGCTTCTTAATAGTTTAGACAAACAATCCCATGGTCCGTCCTACTGGAGATTCAATTCCAGTTTATTGGAAGATTCCTCCTACGTTGAACGTATCTCCTTAAAATATTCTGAATGGCTCGACGAATTTAAAGAAGTTGCCGACAAACGAGTTCTGTGGGATTTAGTTAAATATAGAATAAGATCTTTTACTATCAAATACAGCAAAGAAAAAGCCAAAGAACGCAGAGCACGCCTTGCTGAAGCGGAAAAGAAAGTCAAGAGATGTGAATTGATCTGTGATAACGACCCCTCACCAAACAATGTAAACGACCTCGAAGCTGCAAAACACGAATATGATCTTCTCCATGACTACATCGTGCGTGGCTGCATTGTGCGTTCTAGAATCAATTGGTATGAGAATGGCGAGAAAAACTCAAAATATTTTTTAAATTTGGAAAAAACAAGGCGCGGTAAAACTGCTGTACGTCGACTTTATGACCCCGCAGGAAAAATTACAGTCAATCCCAAATTTATAATTAACGAGCTCAGAGACTATTATCAAGAATTATACAGCAACCATGACTTCGAAGAAGGCGAAGAATTTGCTTCGGACTTTTTAGAAAATTCTAACATACCCACTTTAAGCAACAATTCGATGATGATTTGTGAAGGATTGCTTACGTGCGCTGAATGTTTCGAAGCGCTGAAAAAATTTCCCAATGGCAAGTCCCCTGGTAATGACGGACTAACGGCTGAATTCTATAAAACTTTCTGGAATTTATTAGGTCAGCAGCTTACAGACTCCCTGAACTATTCTTTTGAGCACGGCGAACTATCAACTTCACAAAAGCAAGCCATTATTAAACTAATTGACAAAAAAGACAGGGACAGAAGGTACATCAAAAATTGGAGGCCAATCTCTCTCCTTAACGTGGATATGAAAATTGCCTCAAAAGCTCTCGCTCTACGCTTAGAGAAAATTTTACCAGAGATCATACAGGCTGACCAATATGCATATGTTAAAGGCAGAACGATCTTCGACGCTATCCGCACCATTGACGATATCATGGAGTTTACTAAAATTCAACAGCTGTCTGGTCTAATGGTTGCCTTTGATTTCGAGAAAGCTTTTGACTCGCTAAGCTGGTCTTTCTTATTCAGAGCCTTGCAATCTTTCAACTTCGGTGAATCGTTTATTCGTTGGGTTACTGTACTCTACTGTAACATATCGAGTTGTGTCTTAAACAACGGTTTTTCGTCTCAGCTTTTTGACGTTCGACGGGGTGTCAGGCAGGGTGATCCATTGTCGGCATACCTCTTCATCATTGCTCTCGAAGTGTTGCTTGTTAAAATCAGAAGTGACGATGGTATAAAAGGTATCGTCGTTGATAAAGAAATCAAACTTTTTGCCGATGATTTAACAACGTTTTTACGCGACGTCAATTCCCTCGAAAATATTTCCGCGACTCTTCATAGATTTGGAATATGTTCCGGTTTAAAGCTCAATGCGGAAAAAACTGAAGCTCTATGGTTAGGAACTTGCCACGATAGTGACCAACCCCTTCTCGCTGGCATTGACAAAGTTAATAAACCAATTAAAATTTTGGGCGTTCATTTTACTTACGATTTGAAGAAAAAACAAGAGCTCAACTATGATGACACTTTAAGAGCGCTTTCTGAGACTCTGGCAGGATGGAAATGGCGGAACTTGACTTTATACGGCAAAATTCAGGTCGTAAAGACATTTGTAATACCAAAATTTATGTCTCGTGCATCACTCCTGTGCTCCACGAAAAAAATAATCAAAGAGCTTAACTCCATTATCTACAGATTTATCTGGAAAGGATGTGACAAAATTAAACGCTTAGCACTAATCAGTGATTATAAAAATGGTGGTCTGAGAATGCCTCATATTAAAACTCTTATTGATACCCAACGCATTATTTGTCTTAAAAAATACATTGAGGACTACGATAGCCCATGGAAACACGTTCTTTCGTTCTTTCTTAAGGACTACGGCGGAAAATTCTTCTTATACTGCAATTTCAATTCTGCCGACCTACCAGACCATCTTCCCAGCTTTTACAGGGAATGTCTCAATGTCTGGTCCAAATTAACGGCCAAACCTGTTGAGAGTCGTGACGAAGTCTTGAAACAAATCTTGTGGAACAATCAATTCGTACGCGTTAACGGCAAACCCGTTTTCTATAAAAGACTATTCTCAAAAGGTATCATTTTCATTTCTGACATTCTGACCAATTATGGCAAGTTAAAGCCTTGGCCCTCTTTTGCGGCTACTGGGCTTACGTTTATAGATTTTTTCTCACTTCTGGGTATTTTTGACTCCGTTCCTTCTCCATGGAGAGACTTAATTAATTCGAATGGGATTCCTACCGCATCTCACGGCCCACCTGTAATGCAGCATACTCTCTGTTTAAACGGTAAAAGCTTTTCGCTTGATTTGATTAGCTCGAAAAAACTATACTGGGAGTTGGTAGAAACGATTCAAGTGTACCCTTCCGCACGACAAAAATATACAACATTATTTAACAATCATGACTTAGATTGGGAAACAATTTATGTAATTCCACATGTTGTTACAATCGACACCAATACAAGAATTTTTCAATACAAAATTCTCAATCGGATATTGTACACCAATAAATCTCTATACAAAATGAAAATAGTCAGCTCTCCACTCTGTACTTTCTGCCATGCGCCAGAGGAATCTCTCGAGCATCTTTTTTGTTATTGCAAACATAGCATAGCCTTTTGGAAGTCGGTTGTTCTCTGGCTGAAATCCATAGACATAGATATTGATTTTTTAAATGATTACGATATAATTTTTGGCCTAGTTCAAAAGAATCTCAATTGGACCCTTCTAAACCATATTATTATTATTGGTAAACAGGTTATTTATGCCAACCGACTTAACAATATTTTGCCCTTTTTACCTCAAGCCATCACAAAAATAAAGTATATTGAATCCATCGAGCGTTCGATTGCCCTAAAAAATAACAAACTGAAATCTCACGATGAAAAGTGGAAGCCTATTATCAACTTTTTATAATGTAATTTATAAGATTATCAAGTCTTTTGGAGAGTGTATTAAGTTTTTTACATGTACCGTAATTTGCCTGTAACGTGTAGCGTAAGTAACGTAGTACGTTTTGTGCAAGATAATGCAATGTAATGTAATGTCAGTAAAGGTTTTTTAATGTAATGTAATGTAGAGTAATGTAAGTAATGTTTGAATAAATAAATAAATAAATAAATAAATAAAAAAAAATAAAAAAAAACTTGATACTTAGTAATAGGGCGTAATTTGACAGAAATATTTACTTCAGATAAAAAGTCCATGCATTTCAAATTTAACCAGTACGCCGATATAGAGATGATCTATAATCAATTTTCAGATTGCGCGATTTCACTTTGCGCCAGTTTGTAGAGATATGCAAATAAGCATCTGGGTTCACATCAGCACCTTAATTAAAAATGCACCATGATTTTTCAAGAACGCGTCGTGACCAGGCACCCTGAATAAACGAAATGTATTTTAGAAAGGTAAGAAAGCAAGGGCGCGAAAAGAAGTTAACCAAGTTTATTTGGCTTTGTTTGTATAAGTGAGTTCTGCTTTTCGAGTTCAATTGCGTGGCACTGTTTGTCATGTGATAGTGAAAAGGGGATTCCCCTTATTATGGTGACGGGGTTAAGTAGATAGGCCTCACACCAAGGATTAAAAAAAAAAAGCGAACGGCTTTGCTTATTAAATCCCTGCAGAAGCAACCTACTAGCCAAAAACTACTTCTTAAAGCAGTTGCAGCTTCTAATTTAACCGAGGAACCGTTAGACCCAGTAGTAGACACATGCAAAGTGTTCCAGCATAAAACGAAGAAAACAGTGCTTTTGACGAGGTTTAGGACGCACTGGCGCAAACAAACATGTTTTTTTTTTTTTTTTTTTCGAAAATAGGGGAACGGACCCAAGCACATAACTGAAGTAAGTTTATCTCATATAAATTCCGCAGTTTGATTTTTCCAATATTTTTTTAAATATTATTTAGATAATCTTTTTTTTTTAGATATTAAAACGCTTGGAATGTTTAGCGTAAACAAAGTAAGCACCTAACAGTTAAAGCACAATATCCAAAACTGCGTCAAATCCTAAAAGTAACTCGAAAAAATATATACATTTTTACTTTTGTTTTGCCATTCAAAGGCCCTTATTGGGGAATTTATAAAATTTGTTAAAGGACTCCTGCCAGGGCTCTTGTTGTGACATTAATCTTCGTGTTTATTTAGGGCCCATGACAGGGCTATTGTTATGTGAAGTCAGAATACACGAACTTGTAATTCTTATACATTTGTTAAGCTACGTAACCTTCATCTTCATTTTCTCTGTAACGTATTTAAGGTCATTCCTCTGTTTTGCATTGCGCATCCTTACTGCGCACGATTTCTATGTTTGAAAAAAAAAAATATTATCACCGAAAACGTGTACTTTGCCAGTATTCGCAATGGAATTATAAGGAATTATGTGGTAAATACAAGGTCTTCCCGCTCCTAAACGAATGTGGTGACCCCCCTTTTTTATTTCAAAATTTAAGTTCCCTTTAGGTAATCAACCAATAGGGAAAGTTTGGTTGAAAATCTATGTTCAGTTCTATTTCGCAGGAAAGACCTTAAGACTGCAACTTCTTGTCACAAACATTGTAAATAGTTTAAACATTTCAGTTTTTTATTTCTATCTGAAGAAGACCGAATGGTCGAAACGTTACAGTAAATTTGTCGGACCAGTCAGAAGTTTGTTCTCTTCGCTTTTTCCCAAGTACACTTCTCTACAATTCTTCGAGAGATAATTGTATCCTTCACTAGATCCTTTCCACTGTACATGCGAGTTATTCTTATTTACCACTCTAACTCCGAATTAAGTCAGATACTAAGTGCACTCTGATTGGTTAATTATGTCAAAAACCAACGTTCTATTATACCGGAAAACTCCCGCTTAATTCCAGACAAGGCAGCACTTTGCTCGACTACGCGTAAGGACGAATAATAGATTAGTGTCTTATTTTGGTCTATCTGATGATTAAAACAGAGGATATGATTCTAATAAATGATCCTAATGAATATGTACTGAGGATAATGACAATAATTCAATCAAGGAAATCTGTTAAAGGAGCAATGTTTGGTACTTAATATGGTATGAAGAAACAGCGACGAAAAGTTGATTTTGACGTCAGAAAGCCGCGAGATTCAATTTCGACAATTTTCTGTTGCCGTAAAGAAAATCGGGCCAGCTTAGTTGCGTGTAAAAATAGAAGGGTAATTGTTTCGTGAGTCGGTAATCCTCGGATAATGATATTATTTTATTACCTTCGGGGTAACCTTTAAGCGGCTTTCAAACTAAATAATAATAATAATAATAATAATAATAATAATAATAATAATAATAATAATAATAATAATAATAATAATAATAATAATAATAATAATAATAATAATAATAATAATTGAACAGGCTCTGGTGATTTAACCCGAAAGAGATGAAGAATGGTCAACACATCATCTACAAAGGTTTTGTGATTTGAATAAAAAAAATCGAGTCTGCTTACTTAGCGCTAGCAAAAACCTAAAGAAAGACATATTCTTTATCATTGTCAAAAAAAAAAAATAGATATGCATCCCACTAAAATATAACTGCAGTAAAAGGAAATGCTGTTGCATTAGGAAGGTTGGATGCATAAATAAATGGTAGGTGTTGTAGGCAATCCTTTGAAAGATTATGCGTATGGAGACGCAATATGACCATCTAAACATGAGTTTTATTATATAAATTTTGCAATATTACAGTAGGTCATTTTGAAATTATTATCCCGGTCTACTTCATAATTAGCAATAGGGCTTAATTTTAGAGAAATATTTAATTCAGAAAAAAAAAATGTACGCAGTTAAAACTGACCAATACGCCGAGACAAGAAACAACATATATGAACTTTATGATTTTTTAAATCATTTTTTCGGGCTATGCGATTTCATTTTCCGCGAATTTGTGCATATGCAAACCAGCTTCTGGGTTGCCAGCAACACTTTAACTTAAGTGCTCGCTAAGATGTTTTTTTTTGTTGTTGTTGTTTTTTTTTTCAAAATACGTCATGACCATAAACCATTAACAAAAGAAATGTATTTTAGTAAGCAAAGAAATAAATTAAGGGGAAAAGAAAACCGTAATAACCAAAGTTCCTTTTATTTCTAATAAAACAATTAAAGTTCTGCATTTCGAGTTCATTTGCGTGACACTGTTTGACATTTGATAGCGGAAAGGGGATTCCTTCATTCTGGTGAAAGCTAAGGGTTAAGTAAAAAGCCAGACGCCAAGAATTACTAACACTCAAACTGGTTTGTTTATTAATTTTCCTGCGAAAACAAAGTACTAGTCGAAAATGACTTATTTTAAGTTGTCGTTTCTACGCTGCTACTTCTAGAGAGTTCAAGCAATGAATGTCTGAGAAGGCAATGGCAACCGCAACGATTAAAAAAAAAAAGAACAGCAACAACAACAACAACAACAACAACAACAGCAAGACAAACAAACAGTAAATCAGCTCTGCGCGTGCGTTCTCCCATCCGTACATGTGTACTTTTTGAAAGCGTCCTATTCAAAAAATGACAACACGTCCGATCGCAAAATTTACCTCTTTTCGAGCACGTGAAGCATGTCTGCATTTACTTATTCTATTAAGAACAGTTCCGAACCGATATAAACTGACAAAAAGTAAAGGATCTACGTAATGGACTTAATCGATGTGATCATTTTTAGTGCCATCGCGATTGTTTGAACTCCTTATCTCAGCAGCGTTTCGTTACGTAGCTGTTGTAATACAATAAAACAAAAAATAATGGGCTTGCATGCTATCAGGATATTGTAGCTCTAAACTTGCAAAATAATTATCATATGTACCAATTTGGCAAGACATAAACTAACACATTTATATCTGATTACAACTGGTGATCGATATATGGGCACATAAGGTTATTTAGCATTGTTGACTTCCCACCTACGACGTCAGCCAGAAAGACTGTAGATTACGTTTGTTTTCTTAACTCTGCACGCTCTAAATGATGCATAACAAAATTAATGATTGAAAATTCGTAGATTCCCACTTATGCTTACTACGAACTAAAAATATCGTTCTTGGCTCTGAAGCTTCTTATAAAATTAATGTTAAGTAGTATATTGAAAACTCTTTAATCTTAGCGCACACAATTATGATATATCTACAAATACAAAGGGAAACTAAATGGTGGCAGACTGACAACAACTTTTTCATTATTAACCATTAAATTGTATTGCTTTCTCTCACAGTGCACTTGGCTAAAATGCTACACCAGTCCTTTAGTAACAGTCAAGTTATATTTTTTTGTTGTATAATAACTATATACTACAAAGTAACAGCAGCGTAAAAATGTTACCAGTATTTCATTTTGATACAGGGAAATGAATATACGGCCCCAGAAGCAATTGTGCACGGGCGACCCACAATAACATGTAATAAAACTAATTTTATTTTACGTAAAAATCAGCGCGAATAATTGATTTTCTGTTTTTTGCCAAAAGCGCGTTTCATCAACATTTTGACTAATAAAAGTAAAGCGCTCATTCAAACATGACCAAATGTTTATATATGAAACAGCTACCTTTCAATTGTTCCTCTTGGAACAAAATTACATTTAAATTTAGCTACTCTGGCGTTCTATAAGCTTTGAATAGATGTTGATCTATTTTGCTTTTCTCAAAAAAAAAAGCATAAAAAATCAAGAGGAGAAAGAAGTCATTTTGGAGCTTACACTACACGAGTATCTTTTTCGCTACGAATAACTATTGTCACGGAGCGATTATAGTTTACCAAACTAGTAGCACTATGAAATCCATTAACTGTGAAGTTTCGCAGTAAAAAAACGCCAATCAATGTTCCTATAGTGAGGTTTTTGAGTCCTATATTATTTTCTCAATTACATGTTCTATTCTCCGTAATTGTAATTTCTGAGGCGTTTGTATCACAGTAAATCGGCTTTCAACTACTCATTTGTATAGCAGTATAATTTCCGAGCTACTAAGTACAGTTACTTTTCTGCTTTCACAAACAAGATATGAATTCGAGAAAAAAAAAAGCGGTATCATTTTGAGCCACTTAAATGTTACAAACAACACCTGCATCATCCCAATGGCTACAGTGATGGACTCCCCATCCATCGTGGCCACAGTTCAGTAGTGAAGATTCTCCTCCTCCACACCTGACATGATTCATCCAGATAGCACCAGAACCCGGACCGTATACTGCCCAGTAATTACGAGAGGCTGCACCGGTAAAGCCAAGCTCACGACAAACCACATGCGCTTCTCTCATATCCCAATAGTGACCACAGACTGTTCCCCATTGTCCATAGACGTACACTTCAACGCGCCCATAGTGAAGCCCACCACCCCTCAAACGAACAACCGAGGAGCCGTAGGCACACCTTACACTTGCGTCTCGGCTATGGGTGCAGTCATGTTTTCCCCATCCACGGTGTCTGCAATCGTGAATATGTGACTCACTTCCAGAGCATGCTATGTCATCCAACCATATTGGACCAGTTCCCTGACCATGAGTGGCGCCGCTATAAGCTCTTAATGCTCGATTAAAACCCATCTGTTTACAGAATACGTTGGCGTCATTCATATCCCACCCGTCGTCACAAATTGTGCCCCACTTGCCATCATAGAATACTTCCACTCTTCCTTCGGGCGATGGTATTGGCGAACTGTTATTGATACGAATGGATCCTCTTGTAATGACTAATGATTGATATAAAATAAAGACATTTTTTTATGAGATTAACATCAAAAACAATTAAGCTTAACCCTTAAAATACCAAGCATCAGGAATTTTTAAAGCCGTTTTCTGGTCTTAGGCAATCTGTCGAATTTCGTGATTGCATATAAGAAGCTCGACTAAAAATTTGTGCTGTTTCAAAACACTGAGGGCTCAAATTTTCATTGTGACGTCAGCATTCAGCCGTTGCTTTCTCGGTAAGCGAGCATACGGGCTCGAATTTGGCAAAAATTACGTTTATAAGTGTTTTTTCGAGTCATTTTCCACTGCAGAAGCCCCCAGGCTGGCATCATTAAGCTAGAATGGTGGGTAAAGGCAAACGTCTGAAAGAAACCAGAGGTGAGAGATGATTTGACGATGATTGGAACGCCAAAAACATTTGCATCGAAACATGGCGGTTCATGAGTAAAGTTGTCTCTCTGGCCGTTCTGTGGATGGATTCCGAGACCTGCCGAGGCAATTTGGACAACTTTTGACTTCCAAAGAATGCAGTCGGTGCAGTATTTTGCTGGTAGGACTGGGTGGCTTGACACTTATAAAAAATGTATGAAATTGAGGTAGGTGGACTTGCTTTCGCCGACATTGCTGTCTTACCCAGGCATTCCTTTCGGTCACCAATAAGGAAATTCCAAGTTTGCAAGCATTGCGCTGATCAAATGGTAATTGCTCAGTCTGCTGAAAGATTGATGAGAATTTTTCTTGGTGAACGGAAAGGAATAGGCTTGACGTTTGCTGCAAATGTACAATTTTGGGTTCAGAATTATTTTTTCATTAAAAAAAAAATTGGAGACAAAGATGTGTGTTTTTGTTGTTGTCCTATGAAGTAGAAAACGAGTATTTTCGGATTTGCTTCAGAACAAACAACCATATACAACGGAAATCTAGAGCTGTAGTCAGTTAGTTGGCTTTTAAAGCTATGAAAATTATCACTTTGAAATAACAAGGGATCATTACTATCATGTGTCCAGATATGTGAAAGCTACAGATTTTTTAATCACTGCTGGTGTTTTCTACGCAAATATGCGTAGTTGGTACGTTAAGGGTTAAAGAAGGAAGGAAGGAAGGAAGGAAGGAAGGATGGATGGAAGGAAGGAAGGAAGGAAGGAAGGAAGGAAGGAAGGAAGGAAGGAAGGAAGGAAGGAAGGAAGGAAGGAAGGACAGAAGGAAATAATAATTGCGCGAACAGTTCGCTAAAATTCTAAATCCAAGGAAATTTGTCATATCTGATTCGTTTAACAAATTGGAAATACTCTAAATCGGCTTTATACCACGAAACCACAGATGATATGAATGAAGTTGTATAAAACCCGACCGCCTCTATTGTCTACATGATTTCCAGTCATGCACACAGCATCCATCCAATCACAGCGAGATAACGCCGGTAATCAGTTGTTGTAGAAAAGCGCGTAACGAAAATTGGACGGAACTCTATGCGTTTTAATTAAAAAAAGCCATGCAATGGATCTCACCTCGGTAATTTGCACGAAATCCATCGTACTGTTTATTTTGGGCAGCATCACTTGTAAACCTGACATATAGATTGTTGGATGAACTCTTTATGGGGAAAGGACGACTATTTCCACTATATTGTCCAATAACAGGAGAGGAGAGTGATCCGCCATCATACACAGTTACATAATCGTCATATTTCTCGGTGTCAAAACGATCGAAAGTCAGTTCTACCCATGCATTTGATGTTATATTCCACTGGCAGTCCATGTTATTATCGTACGGTTCTCCAAGCAGATTTGAATGTATAATCCCATCTGTTGTAGTTAGCTCCACTGTCTTGTTTGGACAAGTGCTCGTGGAATTAATCACAGGTGCTGAAAAATTAATGTCAGAACAACAGTTTATTTATGGTTACTGAAGGTAAAAAGATACTCGTTTAAACAAAACTGAAATAACAAAATAAAATATCATCATATTGATAAAGGAGCTGATGCATTAATTAATCCATTTCAAACGAAAGGTATTAACTAGACCTTCCTAAATCTAGAAGGTGTAAGTTGTTATCTTAACCCTATAAAGGGCAGCGTCAAACTACACAGTCTTCGTTGTAAAAGACATATATTAACACTTTGCAGACCGTATTTTTTTTATTTATTTATTTCATTTCATTTCTTTCCGTTTAGCCACTTTTGCTCCTATAAGATTTCATTTGTAGCGAATCGATTATCAATCGTGGATAGTTTAGACAGGAAATTCCTTGATTCTAAAACTAAGTAATGTTTACTAACAATTTTTGCTTATGATCTCTTCACTATTATTGGATACTTACCGCCGCAATAATCTTTCCCGTCACCGCCATAGCCTGTGCCACATTTACAATTGTAGGAGCCAGGTATATTTTCACAGTAAGCCAATTTGTGGCACGAATATAACCCCAACTTGCACTCGTCTATATCTGTTTCAAAAATAAAAGAATGAATGAATGAATGAATGAATGAATGAATGAATGAATGAATGAATGAATGAATGAATGAATGAATGAATGAATGAATGAATGAATGAATGAATGAATGAATGAATGGATGGATGGATGGATGGATGGATGGATGGATGGATGGATGGATGGATGGATGGATGGATGGATGGATGGATGGATGGATGGATGGATGGATGGATGGATGGATGGATGGATGGATGGATGGATGGATGGATGGATGGATGGATGGAGGGATGGAGGGATGGATGGAGGGATGGATGGATGGATGGATGGATGGATGGATGGATGGATGGATGGATGGATGGATGCATGGATGGATGGATGAATGAATGACTTCATGCGTAACACAAATACGCTGTACGAACCTGAGCAGTTTCCAGTGGCGTCGAGACGATATCCACTTTTACAGCGACATGTGTAAGATCCATCATTGTTCACGCAATAGGCACTTTCATCACAATCGTACCCGAAGCCGTTGCATTCATCGTAATCTGTGATGAGAAGATACTCGTGTTAATATATTTTATTTATCGTATTGTTATCGGTGGTCCAAAAAGGCAAAAAAAAAAAATCCTTAACGAGTATTGATAAAATTTACTCAGTTGTAAATCAAAATAGCCAATTCTCAGATAATGTAATGACCAGGGAAAGCTACCTGGAGTCAATGAAATGAACAATGGTTTTACACTTACCTTGCTTACAGGTAAATCTATGGCAGTCTGTACAGTTAATATCATTCCATTCATAGTCGTGATCTTGAAGGAAGCCAAGCGTATGCACACAGTCCTGGTTCTTAAAGTTGTTTGGTTGGTATTTAGCCCAGTGATAAAAGTCGGTTGGTGTTCCATCAGTCCATACAAATTTTCCTTCTGTGTTGATATCAGAAAGGCCCAACCATGACTTTTCACCACCGTGCAAGCTTTGAACGAAAACGTTTTCTTCCTGGCTGTGGATGCTGGGAAGATTGGCTCCAAGGATAGCGCATGTCCCCTGACTGTTGGTCCATGAATCGCAAGAGGATACTTTTCTGTAGCAATATCCTCTATGATAGAACCAGTCCTTCTCACAGATATCTGTTCAATAAAAGAAAGGTAATGATAATCAGTTTATGTAGTCCATCGATCCATATCGCATGTATTCAACATTCGTCTCATTATCTGACGAGTAGCATATGTATGTCCCTTGAATGTTATCCCGAGAATCATAACAAGCTATTTTCATCAATTTCAGTCCTTTTACTAATAAATGAGTTTTTTTAACTAGTAAATGAGTTTTGAAATAATGTAAACTTGTACATTAAATAATAATGATGATGATGATGATGATGATGATGATGATGATGATGATGATGATGATGATGATGATGATGATGATGTAGAAAAATAATATAATTCACTTATTCATGTTTTGGCATACTTTAAGACTCAAATGTCCTGTTTTTGCTTTGTTTAGTCTCGTTTTTTTTTTTCTTGTTTCTAATAAGATCCCTCTTTGACTCCCACTTTGCACTTCTGCATACAGCAGAGGTGAATAAATATATATATATATATTATTCTGCGCATACCCATTAAAAACACTTCAAATTTAATGAAAAAAAAAATGTTTGCTTACCGGATAATACTGTATAGGAAACTGTCAGGGGATCAAAGCGTTTGACGAAGAGCTCTTTTGCACAAATTCGGAAGCCGGAGTTTGTGATAAACTTGGAACAAGAGAGAAAAAAAAAAAGGAAAAATAAGGCTTAAAGGTTTATCGTATACGAATTGTATGTTTAGATATTTAAAACATATGCCTACTTCCAAATAATGTCATTGTGCCAGCATGCAATTTGCGTTTTATGGCTCTTGCTTTACCTCATCATAAGCAAACGCACGAGTTTTAATAATTGCCAAGGTACGCGGAAAAAAAGTAGCTAGAGTTAGGCATAGTAATTTTATGTACCTCAACCCAGCTTACGATTCCGTTACACTCTGCGCCTGCATTTCCTCCACTGGTAGAATGTTTCGCGGTCAACAACACTGTTGGATGAATACGGTATTTCCAAGCAAATTTCACATCCTGTTATTATAAAACAAAATATGTGTAGGCTTTAAGTAAGTTCGATTCTATTTTAAATATTGAACACAGCAAACTCACATCTACCCCACATAAGATGCCCACCTGGCAGAAGGCGTAGCTAAACTTTTGCGAAGGTGGAATGTTATTTGTAAAGCTTATATCACCGTGTTCTTTAAACAATGGTCTATGAAGTTTTTCAAACGCTAGCCAGTTCTGTAACAAAAAGAATTCGAGGGTTAAAAGGAGGAAAGCAAAGTATAGACGTTTCTATATAACCAGCATCGCCATTTAAACAATCAGACTTGCTGACTGACTGACTGACTGACTGACTGACTGACTGACTGACTGACTGACTGACTGACTGACTGACTGACTGAATGACTGACTGACTGACTGACTGACTGACTGACTGACTGACTGACTGACTGACTGACTGAATGAATGAATGTATGAATGAATGAAGGAAGGAAGGAAGGAAGGAAGGAAGGAAGGAAGGAAGGAAGGAAGGAAGGAAGGAAGGAAGGAAGGAAGGAAGGAAGGAAGGAAGGAAGGAAGGAAGGAAGGAAGGAAGGAAGGAAGGAAGGAAGGAAGGAATGAATGAATGAATGAATGAATGACTTATCTAAGTTTATGTACTCTGGAAAGATGTCTCAGGTTTGCCCCTTGTTAATGTCACTAAAAAAATGCAATATAAATAAATTAAAATATAACACAATTAAGGCATACGTTCCAATTTCTTACCACAGAGATATCGTCATGAACCCCTGCAAAGTTTTGAAGCTCGCGGAGACAAATCTTAAAGGAACTCGCTGTGACATCTTCCAGCCACACACTGGTAGCGTCGTGCTTAAGCCATGACCTGAAGTGCTCAGCTGTTGTAAGTATCACTGGTGAATTTGGAAACTTTCCCTAAAAGTAGAAAGTAAGATCATTTGTTTTAGACTATACAGCTGCAATCGGATTCACTTGAGACGAAAAACACTGCACATTTCAATAGAGAAAAATTCAAAGAACACTGATTTTGGTTAAGTTTAATCAAATCTTTAATCACTAAAACAGCAAGCCTACTTTTGGAAGGGTGACCGTTTGACAACTAGTCCCAGTCCACCATCTGGAGAACATTTCCTCTCCTGCTACTCCCCCTGGTGGTGCACCTTGATAGGCGACCCAATCAATTGTGGCAAAGCTATCTGAAGGATAGTCATTCCTACCAGCTCGTGTAACACATGCTGTAAACTGAGTGCTGTTGACACTTTCAACCCATGGTGTAGTGGCCTCGTGTACGAACGTGGCATCAGAGTAGTTAAAGTGGTTGACGGTGAGTTGTACGTATATTTTCTTGAGAGGGTAAAATATGAACGGCTCAAATTTGATGACATCGCACTGATCTTCAGCCCATAAGGGAGAGTTCTTGAACTCATGCCTTCCCCTTTGAACTGGAAAACCTAAGTAACCAGAAAGGACAACAATAGATTACTATAATTATGTGTTTTGAAACTCCATTAAACAACGCCTTCTTTTATCCGTTCTCCCGTTTGTCTGCAGCCTGTTTTACTGTTTTACTGTCCTAACGTCTGTACATATTATCTTAGTTTCACCTAAACAGTAATAAAGCTACAAATAATTGCGTACTATTATATATGGTATAGTATCAGTAAGGGAAAAGTTAAATTTACCTGTGCAGCTTCCAGGATGGTACTTTGTATAATTTGCACGGTTTGTACATATGTCTTTCTGTAAGAGACACAGGTTGTCGAAGGTGCGACCGTTTGAACCGCAAACCTGTTCCTCGTATGATGGGCAATTTTCTTCACAAATGCAAGCATACCGCACCGGAGTATAGGCCTTGCAGTAACTGTGATAAGTACAGATGATATCTCTGCAAGGATCAAGGTCTGAAAAGGCATACGTAAGAAAACCGTTATTTTGAATTGACTAAGCTCTTTTAAACGGCATGCCAAAGCATGACGTCATTATTTTAGCATGCTTTATTTTTTTTTTAAATCAGACGCATGTGTATACATGTTATATGATTATTTTATCAGCCATGTTCTGTCAATGAAAAAACTAAATAGATTAATATCACATTTTCTTACAACTGGAAAGAGTTCAAACATTGAATATGCCATTAATGGAGTGATGAAGGATTGCAGAAATTGTTAGGTTGTAGTGTTAATTGTAGCTGAACTCACAGCAATTTGTGCAGGAACCTAAATTTTGGAATGAGACCCCTTAATTTTTATCACCTAAGTTTGCTGCATGTCACGTAATGCTTAATAGAAAAACTAATGGACAATAACAATGATAACAATACATAAGATGTAGAGTGTTGTTCCCACAGCTACCTCCGAGTACTAAATAGTTCACAATCACGTCATTCCTCTGCCCTTTATATCCTGCACTGTCTCTGATGCACACTCGGCTGTGAGTCTTGTTCACTTCCTATGAAAAAGAAATAGAATAATAAAACAATTAATACATACGCCACCGTGTGCTACAGACAAGCATCAACATTAACCACAAGAGAAAGAGAAACGATTGAATTTGATTTTGGTTGAAAAGCCTTTTTTTTTCTACTAAGCGAATTTTAGTTTAGTTATCTTGAAAATAAATCAAGAAGTGCGTAAAGCTACTGTACCTCCATCCAAGCGCTTAGGGGGCCTTTGTATGGACAGGGAATGTTAGCATTGTTGCTGCCACTATTCAGGACAGTTGCGAGTACCACGGGCGGCTTAAAAAATGGTTCCTTGAACTTGATAGTCTGCAAGATAATTTCAGTTGAATACTTAAGTGTTGCTTTCAGTGTTATGGACACTTGTCCACCCAAAAGTAAATAAAATGTTCGAGGAAGCGAGATTGTCAATCTGCCAGTTGTGTTTCCTCAATTGGCACCAGTTCTGTTGTCACTTATTAGCTTTGGATGCAGCTAATATTACGTTTCAAGATCTAAAAACAGTTGGAGACTATTTTATGCGATTGATTGTTGTAAAACAAACTTCTTTTTTTTGGCAATTTATTTCAATCTGAAAATAAAGTGTTCCGTCCATCTTATATTTAATATATCCTACCCTGATATGTCTAAGATAGCCACTGTGGTCAATAATAAAGGTATACGTAACAACAAATGGGCTGAAATACGTACCATACACAGGGCATAATTCTTTTCTGCAGTTGGCACCTCGTTCTTTGAAAACACAAGCTTGTGGGACTCTTTAGCTTCCCACGAAGATGAGTAATTTTCGTACGCCACCCAGTTCTATAAAGTACCAAATGATTATGATCACTTAAACATTACAACTCACTCGGAAAGCGTACTTAATAGTTATGTGAAATAAATCAAATGAAAAAGACATGATGACGATCGGACTTACCACCGAAATTTTGCTGTGCCCTCCATCTAATGCTCTTGACTCTCGCAAACAGACTTCAAACTGACTTGAGTTAACATTTTCCATCCAAACGCTCATTGCATCCTGTTTTTGTTGCTTAGTACCATGTTTCACAGTCAGTTGAACTCTGGGAACCGTTGAAAAGGCCTAAAAGGAAAAAAAAAGTGGCAACGGATAAGAAAATCAAATAAAGGTGACAAAACCTTACAGTTTATCAAGGCAAAATGAACTTTAAAAGCGTTCGAAAACTAGTTCCTCCTTGACTAGAAACTGAGTGAAGAGAAATCAATTTTGAGAATGCAGATAAGTTCAGTAGTTCAGTTTGCTGGTTTCAGTGGTTTGTATGATGATTCTGATGAAATTCTGAGCAGATGAAAAGCAATCCAAATATCAAATACACAAGTTCAAATATTACAACAAAACAAGACGCTTTTTTTTTCACGAATCACACCGAAGGCCTCCCGAGAAAAAAAAAACGGTGACTCTTTAAATGAAATTAACTATCATTTAATAGCTGTCTGATTATTCGTACCTTGGGGAAGTTCACCGTTTTGCACTGCGATCCAGTTGTAAAGAGATCAAAACTGGCGACTCCGTCATAAGCACCCGATTGGGAACCTTCAAATGCAAACCAGTCGATAGTGGTGTTTCCTGCATTACTCTGGCCGCCTACCACAACACAAGCCTTGAAACCGCTAACTTTCACATCTTCGACCCAAATGAAAGTAGTGTCGTGGACTGCCAGTGGCACTTCTCCGTGATTAATGGACGCAAATACTCGTACAGTAGATCCCTTTGGGAAACCTCTGGTGAAGGATACATCTTGGCAGTGAAGGCCATTTTTTCCGTTTTGAGGAATGTGAACTTTTCCCCACTTTGCTCCTAAGAAAGATTTCAAAACGAAAAATTGTCAGAGTATGTCAATTTCACAATAGTCAATGTCAGCCAACGAAAACAACGAGAAAAGCTGTACGCAACTCTGGTTCCACTTTAAATTCCTTGCCGCTTTAATACAAAAGGATTGAGTTTGAACTTCGAGACTGAGTGTTAAATTTTTCTTAATCCGCTTTCAAATGAATACTCAGCGGAACACGCAACTTAAAGTCTTCATTGAAAGGCAGTTAAAATAAGTCAGGGCCTCTAAAATTCCACAATATCAAGTTTACTTGTTGACCAGTTAAGTAATGATCCCTTCAAATCCTTAAGAGAGCTTTTATTACGAGCCTTTAAATTTCCATTGAATATTTGGACTTAACATGTCTCAGAAAAGACATTTGTCAGACCAAAAGCTAAGTAACCTCATTGTCAGTTACTCGTATTGTTAAAATTTATGCACCTATCGTTATTTGCTTTTTATTATTTTATTTTACTTTCTTCCTTTTTGTCCTTTTTTTTCTATTAATCAGTTTTTACTAGGCGAGGCGTGTAAAATAGGTCGCGATTTCTGTCTGCAAGCGCCTTTAAAAGCTTACGACCTCGATTTACTGATGTGCACATTTAATCACGACAGTGGCGAAAATAGATTTGAACAGTAAAAATGTTGGTAAGCGCTTTTAAAGGTGGGTGACCCGATTTAAAATTCGCTTTGCGGTGTAACAATCTAATTATAAATACAATTTTTGCACAAAACGAATTTCTTATTTCGTCGATGCGCGAATATGAAGCCGCTTAGGCGTTCGTTTGGCTGTGATTGTTTCCATGGTTTAGATTTGAGCTACGCAAAACGCTAACGGTCTTGCTTCTCTCCCTCCCGCCCCCCCTCCCTCCCTGTTCCTGAGCAGCCTGCGAGAACACAACGCGTGAAGTTAGTACATCACTTACCCCCAAGTGCGTAGCGAGTCGCAATGGTCACGCATGTGATCGAACTAATCTGGACGATCTGCAGTTTGTTGGTGAAGCGTGCGTCTCCTTAGTCGTAACTTACGGGCTTTTGTTTTCTTCTGCTGACAGGTAATATTAATCTTACACACTACAATTACGAAAGAGCAAGTGACCTCTTGCCAAAGATCACTCTGGTTTCACGGAAAATGAGACAGTCTTCCAATTTTACTCCAACCGATTACCGAGTGCAGAAATGATACCTCTGATGGCAAAATCTGTCCCCGTTTGTCCATTTATCATAAGTTCTATTCTAAGAAAATGTATAACTCTACCAGGTACGCACTTCTGTAGGGAAAAAGACCTCAAATACAGCGGAAAGCGACACAATGGTTACATCTGCATCCATGAAAGGCCAATAATTTCTAGAATTACGTTAAACAAGCTACTTTCATTTGAAGGTGACTGATTCGTGGCATTGACGACTATTCGTTGTACTACTTTTTTTTTTTATTATTGAACTTCTCTTTATAAAGTAATATGCAGTTCTTCCAGGTAGACAGCACTATAGTTAGCATTTACAAGCACCAACTGAAACTACCGAAGATTTAACAGCGGCATGAAATACTTTCGCCTAAATCAAGTTTCAAATGCTCTTTCTTATGAGATGCGAATTAGAATTGTCACAAAATTTGGAAGGCGTGACCCAAAATACGAGTTCAAAAGAAAACAAAGGGCTCGCCTTTATTGCTTTAAAGTGTGAGATAAGTTCCCCAGATATTACTTGATTTAAAGGGGGCTTCGAGCCCTTACCAAGAATGTTGTTAAGCAATATGTTGCGGTATACGTCAATCAGGTGTTCACATAAACCTCACGAAAGCGATACGTTTAATCATCTATTAGAAGCAACTGAATAAAGTTTTCGCTTCGCTTTGATGAATTTTAGAATATGTTCCTTACTTCTTCAAGATGCACAATTTGTGTCAACGGGCTTTTCTAAACATTAGAAAAAAAAAACATTACAAGTAGTAATTAGAACAGCAAGTGAAATATTCCATCAATCTAATATTTGGAATTATATTAATCTTTCTTCTGCCAGAAATAACTCTAAAGCTTTTATCATTTTATCATTCATCATTCCAACACTTTTGAGTTTAACTTATCATTGATTCAAATTTGTTCAATTGAAGGTGTGGCTTTCAATTCAAACAATCCTAGTCTAAGCTAACATACTTTTCCCCTTTACAAAGTAATTTTCATCCGCAAAAGGAAAATGTTAAGCTTGTTATGATACTCGCGTCTAGGAAGTCCGGGCCTTTGCATGCTCATAAATCGAGCTTTTTTTTTTCGAACATGTTTATGCTTGTATTTCTCCTGGAAACTATGCATAACAACTGCAGACCGCTTTGATTTGTTCCAAAACTCTGATCATAATAAAATTAAGAACAGGAATTGTTTACCGCGTGATTGTTTTGTAATCGAAGTTCACTGCGAGAATTTGTTTATATGTGCACTGATGTGTTAATTCGATCCGCACTTAGTAAGATCTGCACCGAACTTGACAGCGCCTACCTCGCAGATGTGAAATAACCTCAGCCCCTTAAGTTCCTAGTACAAACGCAATGAGCTAATCCATTTCATTTCTTTGCAGAGCTCGATACTTCTTTCAATCAAAATGCCGCATATATAGCAATTTTCTTTAATCTGAGGTCTGGCTGTGAATAAGATTTCATCCAAGGCAAAATGACAGAAATGATTTTCAGCCTTGCTACCCATTCTTGAAGACAAACTCAGGCGTTGCATGTTGCGTGCGATAGGAGTAACATTTCCACTCACCTAGCTTGCATAAATCTGTCATTAGTTTGGATTCAAGAAAAGGGTGTCAATAAGGCACAACTTCCTTTGTTAAGTTTTTATTTGTTTATGACGTTTAAATTTACTTTTTAGCAATTTCTCTTCGCAAATTTTCAAAAACAAAATAAAGCAATTCCTTCGCAGGTTTATGACCAAAATGTTAAGAAGAAAGGTTTCAAAACAGTTGGGGGCGTGGCTCGCAATTCGCACGGCAGAATGGACTCTTTAAATAAAGATTGTCGCTTTAAAAATGGCCGTCTTCCATATCAAGCGTCATAATATCGAATCTATGGGTTGTGTTCTGTGCCTTTCAACTTATTCAGTTCGAATTTACAGCTATTGCACACGCAAAAAAATGATACGAATTGAAGCAATTGGGGGGCAAGGCGACCTTTTGCCACAAAGCCAGTTTGAGTATAAACTACAACTACGATTTTGGCTGACCATGTTCTCAAAACAGATGGTTGCCTCAACGTGAATTACCGTTAAATTTTAAAACATTAACTGATTTCTTTTTTATTATTATTAGAGTAGTAGACACATACTTTAGCATTAAATAAATCTTTGGTTTTGACTGGTCTTTCATTAAACTTAGGTCCCTTTTTTAAGGTTCTCGCAGACTGTAATATGTCCGAATTACTGAAAAAATAAGATATGAAATAACCTTGTTTGGAAAAAGTCATTGCGCTCTCTTCTGTTTGCATGCTTTACTGCAGTTTTTTAAATCAGATTGTACTTTGAAACAAACTCAAGCAAAACCAAAATTAACAAGTGAATAAAGAATTACCTTGTACGCATTCGAACACCAAGCAACAACAAACTAAAAGGAAGACAGCTCCCCTCATCAAAGATGCCATGGCTTGAAGTGTAGGAATTGACGACTCCCGCACGAAACCACTCCTTAGAAAAGAAGTCTACGACACTCGGGTGAATGCATTTATATTTAGAGAGAGCCAGTGTTGAATGACATACGTTAAATATTGTTTTTGGAAATCGTGTTTCAGTTGTTTCAGCATAAGCCCTGAATAGGTTCTTGACGAGGTAGCTAATCACCGGTAATCTTTAAATCAATCGAATAAATATACAATAATATAAAGAAAACGATGGACTGAATTTTCGAAAATTAATTTTACCCTTTCATTTTCGTTGAAAACAAAGAGATCCGTACTGAAAAAAAAAGATAAATTAATACAAAAAGTTTCGAAAGTTGCAAACAATGTTTCACTTTTCGGCTTAACTTTAACAAAGTAACCGAATTATTAGTGCCATATATTCTTAATCTAGGAATGCTGTAGGTAAGGGATTTTGGGAATGTACTACATAGGGTGGGCGGGTTGGGGGAGGGGGTGATCAGGTGTACAACAGGCTGCCCTAATATTTGGGCTATATATGTTTCGTTTAAAATTACTGCTATAACTTATATTTTCATTTACTTTCTCAGAAATACTTTAGGTAAACATAAAGGGAATATTTAAGGGTTTATCTGGGAGATTTTATCCTATAACGTTTCTTGTACTCCTCCTCTATCCAATTTCACTTCCACCCCCACCCAACCCCCAACCTTACCCCCTAAACCCGTGGTAATACGTCTTCCGTCTTTACACTAAATAATGGACATTTGGCTCTCCCCCAACCAGCACCCCACCCCCTGCCCTTCGTTGGTCGATCCTGTATTTAGAGAAATGGAGGGAAGATGTAGACTGAAAGGCCTTTTTTTTCATCTTGTACGTCTTGTTTCAGCTAATCAGGAGCCGTTTAATGTAAGATATTCTGTTAAAATGTCGACATTTCATCTAAAGTGGATGAGCAAAACAAAACTTTCTTATGTAAAGACGACGCGCACTTTAAATCTTGAAGTAACGCCATTTGGTATTCCAGGTCAAATACGTTCCATGTTTGTTTGAAGAGATAAGTGTCCTGGAGCTAATGCTGTTTGCTCGATCTAAAATAGAACAATAAGTATGGAAACACCTTTGAACCCGTAGCTTAATCGTTAATTGTTTCCCCATACTTGTCTACTTTGGTAAATAACAGATGGCCGTACACAGCATTAAATGGATTGCATTTTACTTCCTTTAATCGATAGAGTGACACACGAGGAAAAAATCATACAAGACTCATACAGTACACTTTTACTTTAAAGTGTTGCGTGTACAAGGACAGATTATTTTCAGTGATTTGCTGCAGCACAACGAAAAAGGTTATTCCGAGGGTCAGCTCAGCTGTTCGCAGCTATTTCGATTGCGCAAAACCGTCAATTCAGTTAACGGATTTAAAGGTGGCGTGAGGCACGGTCTGTCTGCATGATTCAGTTGTGGAATTTTCACTTTGCCTAAAAACGTCATACTGGCTCTAGATTTCTGCTATAAAATCATAAATTGCGCCGATGAATTGCGATGGGCATGTATTTATGAAACATGTTGAATTATGTAATGAAGTTCTCACAAGATTCTTCGCATATTTTGATGTTTTCTTAGACTAAATCCAAAAAATTGTCATGATATAATGACATAAGAAGGTTTAAAACAACTTCAAAGATTTTCGGCATTCATTTGATCATTTTGCGACGAACGGTGAAACATCAGTCGTTCCTGATGTCAAGTATTCACGGGGAGGGAGGTAGTCCAGAAAATTATACTGGGAATTAAAGCCACTTTTTTTACAGTAAAGGTAGCACTTTTTTATATACCGTTGTTGGAAAATAGTACTCCTTTTGCAATACTACAGTAAAAGAAATGTATCCCTTCTCTAAGCGTCTCATATTTGATAACCAAACGAAAAAAGTACCCATTGCGGTCGGAGCCTTCTGTGAAAGTCGACGATATTGAGTGCCCCCACTTTCCACTTCAGATCCGTGGGCAGGTATTCCCTGATCAAGAAAGTAATTGATCTTGAGTGATTTGCGCAAGATTGGCAATCTGAGGCTTTGCTATGTATCAGTTATTTTGGCCGCCTGCGTTGAACAAGCCTAATCTTGCAAAGGCGGTGTGATCGTATTATTTATGCTTAATACTGATTAAACCGTCTTCATTCTTCGACTTCCGGTTCTCAAAAAATCGGTTTAGTTAACTGCTTCTCCCGCAAGCATTGATCAATTGCAAAGCGTAGAACTGAATCTTTTCACTAGAGTCTCGCACATGTTAATAGTATATTTAATTTGATGAGTCCTTCAAAGCAATGTAACCAACCACAAGCTTCTAGCTTTAAACACAAACCGTGTATAAATAAAGTTGCTTTACCTTTTACCTTTTATGACGAGCAGTCCTACAATTACCCGCCTCCATTCGAGTTAACGCAAAAAGGATGATTATATCTATTCTATTTTTCTCTCTCGTATTTCATATCGTGGCGTTTATATTAACTCACTCAAATGAAGTCCTGATTGAAATTTGCTCCAATTTAAGCATGGGCCTCAATTAACACAGACCGTTTCGTGTGAAAGAAAATTTGTGTACGCCAGACAAAAAAAAATAGATTATTCCGGAGGTCAAGACCTGATTTGTTTTTTGGAAAAAAAATGTAAAATTAAAATTAAAAAACATTTTTCAAGTCGAAAGATGCAGAACGGCTTGGATAGATATATACAGGCACCGCTTCCAGCAAAATTTGACTGTTTGCACGCGCAAGTCTTGTAAGGGAACGGTTAAAAATAAGGCACAGTCCAGAGAATCTGGTAACTGGTAAAGACCGTTAACTCGAAAAGGAACAAAGTCTGTGCCGAGCCTATTTTTATCCGGTGTGTTCCGCAAGAGGACCATAGCCGCCTATGGACCCTTTTTGGGACGGAACGGCGGAACGGATAGGAACGGATTAAACTGGAATGGGCCAAGTATAGCTCCATTTTTTTTTTTTTTTTTTTTTTTTTTTATCCAAGCCATTCTTCCTCTCTTTTTTTTTTCGCTCGTGTAAACGGGCGTATTTAAAGTGTGTAATTCAATGTAAAAAACCTTGATGAGGGCGAAGAAATTTGTTTTGACTTACTTCAAAACAGTCGAGGCAAAAAAGGTCAACTCGAGGCAAAAAAATCACAAAACAAAGTCAACTCACGGCTAAACAAAATGAACTCAAGCCACAACTAAGAAAATCACGGCGGTAACTCAGCAAATTCACGGGGAGTCGGTTTAAGTCATTTTTAATTTGTTTTTTTTTGTGTGTGTGTAAGAATTGTGGCAGTTTGTTCATGATTTATGAAGTGGCGCTCGCGGTCTAAATTCCCGATGACTTGATACAACAATATGGCCGTCGTGCATTCTCCACTGGAAAAACATTCGCGCCCATAAAATAATGGCGCAGTTCTTTCAGTAGCCCAATGATCCATTAAAAAGCTGTGCACATAAGAACAGTAACTGAATGGCTCTTGGGGCAAATAACGGCAATTTTGAAAAACAATATGCAAACGCTGTGATATTTTTCATCAATATGTTATTCTTTTGGGTTCATGCTAATCTGCAGCCAGCTAACAGCACTAAGCCTCGTGAGCATGTTAAAATATTTAAAATGAAAGAACAATAAAAAGCATGAAAAGGCCTATATCTTGAAATTTGAAGGTTTTGGAAACACAAATTTCCATCGACATGGATTAATACCAACGTCATTCACGGGGGATTATTATATTAAACGCGTTTCCAAGAGGACAAAAACTGGCTTATTAGTATTATCATATCTTTTTCGGCTCCGACCGTAAACGATGATCTGTCTTGTTTTATTGTTGCTTTTGCTTTTAATAATTTTTTGTTTGCCATGTTCTCTTAATATAGAAATGCTGTTGGTCAGGAATTTTGTGTGGGTTGGGGGAGGGAGGATGGCTATAATATTATGCGCTTAACGCGTGCATGACTACTGGTATAAACATACGTTTTCATTTATTTTCTCTGGAACGTTTTAGGTAAACATAAAGGTGATATTTTAAGGTTTATTTCGTGTACTCCTCAACACAGCCTCCATTTTTTTTACAACGCACGCACACACTAATAAACAAGTAAACAAACGCGAGGTAAAGGACGAACGAAGTGAGCGGGAGTGCTCGGGCCTCCCGTTTTGCACTGGCGTCCAGTTCTCTTGAGATCCTTCCCGCGCGTACAACGAAAGAAGGAAAAATCCGAAAAAATAGGGGGGCTCTTTATTCTCTAAGCGTGGACGAGAAGAGAGAGAAAGAGAAAGAGCTAGTATAATGAGGGCCAGTAAGAGTGTCAGACTTTAAAAAGTCATTCATATTGCACTCCTTACTCAAATGTTTAACGCCTCCTAGAAATCTAGATCGTTATTTCGAACAGATTCTTAAAAAAAAAACATAGGGAGTCAGGTCAATGACCCAGGCATAGAGAAATAAGTGGATATAGATGCACACCAATTAACCGACTTATTTATAAAATTTCGCTGCTGTTTTATCAGCAATGGTGAACAATTTTTAAAACTATGTTTAGCTTTAGATTTATAACTGTGGTTAAAGAGAGTAAGCAATTATAAGTCGAGCCCATAATACGTTTCATGATATTATTCACAAGGAATAATTTTATAAAGTGCATGCGTTTCCAAGAGGACAAAAGCTGGCTAATCAGAATTATCATATGTTTTTCAGCTCAGACTGAAAACAATGCAGTTTTCTTTTTTTTTTTTTTTTTTTTTTTTTTTTTTTTTTAGTGCGGTTTTCTGAAAACAGCGAGATCGTGCTCTTTTCTCGGATTTTCGCGATTTCGCTTTTTTTGTTGGATAACATAAGGTTGTTTTGATGGTTTGCTTTGCGTTGTGCAATGTTTGCAAGAAGCGAAGAGCGGATTGGTCTGTTTTGTGCAGCGCCGTTATGCAGCAGGCCAAGACATACGAAGGGAAACGCAAGAGAAAAGGTAAGAACATTTTTTTTTTTTTTTATGAACCGAATTTCAGATAACTTTCAGGAAACGAGATTACGTTTAGGAATGCCATGTTTTCAAGAAAGCAAAGGACGTTGTTGATTCCCTACAGGCTATTATTTTGGCATAAATTTATTTCCAGGTATAGTGTAAACGTGAAAACGGCATAATCGAAGAGTCAACGGAGTAAACCTGTTAAATTGATTTTTCTCTATTTTATCTTGTGTCCTATATTTTCGTAATGAATTTAGAAACATCAGACGTCATTTTTTGAAACTTAATTTAGGGAAAGTCAAAATAACCAATACGCTTTATGGCTGCTAATTCAATATATTTTGTATCAAGTTGAAGTACGTAATGACTTTATTGTTGGACACGTAGCGTTAAATTTTCCCAGAGGAATGGATCCGTTGAAACCTACAATTTGGTAAGGAATTTCATGAAATAAATAATAAAGCTGAGCGCTGCGTATCTCGCGCTCTTTTCGTTGGGCGATAGGACAAACAAATAGACAAGCCATGAGCTGGTGTAAAATGGCTACGAGCAAAACCCTCGTAGCCGCTTTAATTGATGATATGAATTGAAATAATGCATGGCTATGATCAAAGGCCCATAGCCACCTCATTACAAAATCTCCTAGAAAAAACTTATATCATTCTAAAAAAGGTGAGGTGAGGGCAACAAAAACGAAGTCAAAATAAGAATTCAACAAACAAAGACGAGCAGCAGGGCCACGAGAAGCAGGTTGGGAAAAGAAAAGGCAGCCGTCCTCACTCAATATAATAATCTGAAGGGCCATGCCACGCGAAATCTGTCTCCGGTGACAAGCAAGTAAACCTAAAGGGTGATGCATTATATAATTGCGTGGACCCTGTCCATGACCCCAGTATCGTAAAAATATGTCACACAATACTCTATAGTAGCTCTAAATTAGCAGATAAACCTTGGCTAGGGTTGAAGTCATAAAAATCCCATCTGCATACAAATAATCCCTTTTGCAGATAAATCCAACCATGCACACCAACTTGTTGTTGGTATGGCAACTATATTGCATCGCTGAGACAACTTGGATGGAATCAGCATCATTATTTGGATTTCTTTACCTCCCAGAATTCCAAGGACAAACGCTGACAGAAATGAGTATAGTAGAATAAAAATGGACAGCTACTGAACTAAAGGCTAGTGTGCTTTGATTTGTTCACATTCCTCTGCATCTTTGCTTTACACTCGTAGTTCGACGAGCATATCTCTAGGCAATCTCTGCTTTAATTTAATATTAATTGATATCCTTTCTTTTTAATTCCGTTTTAGCTCGTTTTCAGCAATCTATAATAGCCTCATGTATAATCTAGTGATTTTACCATATGTGTTAGGATATTTATTATAGCTACTATGCTCTCATTTTCGAACAAGAAATGACTATTGTAACCCAATTGGTGCCAGTTTTGTAGCCATCTAGGTGTTACAAACCACGCTTGCATCCTCGGAGTGACTACATCGATTGTTTACTCCCCATTTACCAAAATGAGCACAGTCACGAAGCGAAGCCTCGTCTCCCTGACAGGCAACATCATCCAACCAGATGGGATCAGATCCCTGACCGTATGCTGCGGATTGAGGAGCGGACGATGCGCCAAAGAAGCCAAGCTCTCGACAGACCACGTTTGCATCATTGATATCCCAATCATCATCGCACACCGTGCCCCACTGCCCGTTATGATACACTTCAACGCGGCCATAGTTCTCGCCACCATTCACCAAACGAACGTAAGAAGCGCACTGTACACTGACGTCTCTGCTGTGAGTACAATCATGATTTCCCCATCCACGGTGTCGGCAATCGTAAATATGCGACTCACTTCCCGAGCATGCCAAGTCATCCATCCATATCGGACCGGTTCCCTGACCATGAGTGGCGCCACTATACGCATTTAGGGCTTGTATAAAACCAAGCTGTCTGCACACCACGTAGGCGTCATTTATATCCCATGCATCGTCACAAATCGTGCCCCACTGACCGTCATAGTAGACTTCAACTCTTCCAGTTGTTGGCAAACTACCATTTATACGGACGGCGCCAGCAGTGAGGACTAATAAAAACGAAACGGGTAAATATGGAGAACAATAAATACGAATCAACAATCAAGGAGAGCTAAGGTGTCAAAATCTCTATTTCGGTTTTAAACGAATACATCTAACTCTGACAGGGTATAAAAGTTTGCCTTGGTATTTACAATTTTTAAAATGAGACCATTTGCTCTAGGAGTAATTTTCTACGTAAAAAAAATGCGATTCCAGCAGTCACATGTAATTGAGAGATTCACCACATACTGCATGTAAACAGTGGCGGATCTAGACCTTGAACTAAGCGGGGGCCTTTTTTGTGTGTACACCCCCAATATTTTCATTTTTTTTTTTATTATTATTAACGACTGGTCAATAAATTGCAGTAGCTGCTAAAAAGACGTAACAAACCTCGGTATCCTGCCACAAATCCATCGTACTCTCCTGACCTATCAGATTCAAACTTCAAATAAAGCATGTGAGAAGAGCTCGTTATGGCGGCAGGGGTAGAGGATCCACTGAATCTTCCAATAAGTGAGGAGGAGGATGACCCACCATCGTACACATTAACGTAGTCGGCAGACGTTTCGGTGTTAAACCTGAAGAAGACAAGCTCCAGTATCGCATTTGAAGAGAAATTCCATCTGCAATTCATATTACTGCTGTATTGCGAGCTTTGGCTTGGACGTATTATACCAAACGTACCGGTATGTTTCTCAATCACACATGAAGTATCCGCCGTCAAGAAGGGTGCTATTAGAATGGTGTATAAAATATAAAAAAAAAAGAAAAAGAAAAAGAAACGAAGTTATAAATAACACACCCGAAACAGTTAACTATAACTTATTTAGTTACCAACAGGATGAGCTTTTGTGGAGTCAATAATGAACTCATTTGAGCAGTTTTCACTTGAACCAGATTAGTTTTGCGGTATAAATTATCGGCTTGAATGGTTTTATATGCGGTCAGCTGATATGTTAAAACATTCTTTCCCACACTTTTTGTATTGCATGGGTTAACAGTCAGAAGGCAGTTATAATTCTCAACCGTTCTTTTGTTTGTTTGTTTGTTTGTTTGTTTGTTTGTTTGTTTGCGCCTGTCTGTCTCTCTGTCTGCCTGTTGTTGTTGTTGTTGTTGTTTTTCGTCATTATCGACAGCTGACATTTGTACTTCCCAAACCAGTCCTGCTTGCTGGATTGGTTGAAGATACAAAATGACTATATAAAAGCCATATACACGAATCACGGTTGAAATATATAAAAAAAAAGAGATCTGCGCATTTTCGAAGCAGTTTTACCAAGTATAGATCTGCAAAGATTATTTAATTGATTGAAGGAGGCAGCGTGGCCTAGTGGTTAGGGCGCTGGACTTGTAATCCGGAGGTCCCGGGTTCAAATCCTCCTCCCTGCCACTAGGTGGATTTGTCTTCGGTGGCCCCGAATTCAACTCCTCCACGCTTTGTATATAGCCAACTGGTCAGCCTCCTGCCAGTTGGGATTCTTAACAGGTTTATGTTAGATTTAAATGGCAGGTCCACACCAGCCTTATGGTTGCCCTACTAGACCTGCCTTAACAAAAACTTATGTTCCAACAGCATGTATATTCGCAGATATTTAATCATTGTGATAGTGATAATAAACGAGATAGATTACGCCACTGACCCTTGCAGCTAATTACGCCGTCTCCTGTATATCCGGGCAAGCATTTACAAGTGTAGGAACCAGGGACGTTCACGCACCCAGCTCGTCCGTGACATGAAAATGATCCTAAGCGGCACTCGTCAACATCTGTTAATTATAAGGAATTTGTTTTTTTTTACAAGAAACTGAGTGTTCCAGCACGCACGTAAAAAAATAATTATTTATAAAGAATTAATGTAGCTCAAAGGGTCAATTATCTTTTTTTTTTCTTAGTATAAACACATGGACGTTCAGAAACAAATGGGGAAATGAGGGTGCCTAGACGCTGCTAAGAAATTTTTCGAAAATTTACAAGGGCATTCACTCTGAGATATAAAAACATTTCATTAGCTGTTTATTGAACCTTGGCAGATGTTCCAATGAAACAACCGTTTGGCCACGCGTCTCTTGTTACAATGGTAAAGGTCTATATTTAAACCACAGGCGACCAAAGCTTTAAGCTCAATATAACAGTTTGGATTTCAAATCGAGCGTAATATAAGAGCCTGTATGGATTGAAATTTAGTTGAAAATATATATCGCGGTCTTTCCTAAGCACTAGAAAGACAAAAAGGGCACCAGGCAAGGTTTAAAGTTTTATTGTAGTTTTTCAAACGAAAAGAAAAAAAGAAAGAGATATTCTCGACTTAATTTTTAATCCCCACAAACTCTTATAGAACGCTTAGGTCACCTTTGGCGTCAAAGGATTAAAACAACATTTATAAATAGTAATATAAAATCATAAATTCATAAATAATAATAATAATATATGTTATGTATGGACAGAATACAATTAAATATAGAGAATAGCTTGCATTTGGATGGCATCAATATCCTACTTACTTACAACGCAAGGCAACAATTTACAAAGTAAATTTTACTTATCTTCTTCTCGCATACGAACAAGACATTTTCATACTTTAAAAAATGACAATAAATATTGCCAATTTTGGTCTACACACCTGTACAATTTCCGCCATGCAGACGATATCCAACAGGGCATCGACACGAGTAAGAGCCGTCACTGTTCACACAAGAGGACAGTGGTGGACAATCGTAGGAGAAGTCGTCGCATTCATTGTAATCTGTACATTGCGAAATATTACCAAGTTAGCCAAAACAGGTTTTTATATAAATGGTGTTTAAGTGGGATTTTAGGGAATAAAATAAAATTAATATTAGAAAATTGGAAGAATTATATAAAAAAAATTGCGATCTTTGTTCCACACTCGGTAAAGGGTAGGGGGTGGAGGGAGGGGGGGGGGGGGGGAGGGGAGGGGAAAATCCGTTTTTTTTTTTTCCGGAATTTAAAACAAAAACAAAAAAATTACTCTATGGTTGTAAGATTTTTAGTAACTGTTCATTCATCCCTTGCCGAGATTTCGATATGTTCTTCGTCTCCATGCTTTTCGACGTTGCCATGTGAACGTCATAATGACAACGATAAAACTAAGCGAGCAAGAGTTCAGACTGAAAGACTGATTAAATTCTGGTAAAGGAATCATGTCTGCCTATTGTTTTGCTACCTCAAAAGAATTTATTGTTTTTGATGAATTTGTTTTAGCGATACCATTGGAAACTGTGGTCGACAACGATTGGAAAATACTCGCGCTTTGATCTCCTCCGTTCGCGAACTGCATTCCCGCAATAAACTTCGAAAATTTCCTGCTATGGTTGCATTATCATCAGCTGTCTACTTGACGTACATGTGCGTTCCATTCCTCGACTACCAAGGGACGCTGCACATCAATTACTCTGAACTTCCAAGTCGCTGTGACCGTCAAAAGTTCCCTGCAGTATTTTTCCGTTTTGAGAGGAATCGCTTTCCCCGGATAAAAACATCAAAATATGTCCTCAATATAATGCACACTGGTTGAGACGGACCCTTTACAAAAGCAGTGTAAACGATGGTAATATACATCTTTCTCGAGAAAAGACACGACACTAACAAAGGCAACGAAACTTGCAACATACCTTTCTTACAGGTGAATCTGTGGCAGTCTGTGCAATTGACATCGTTCCATTGGTACTTATGTTCTTTAAGGAAACCAAGAGTATGGACACAATCTTGATTGTGGAAGTTGTTTGGTTGGCTTTTTGCCCAGTAACGGAAGTCAAGCGGTGTCCCATCGCTCCATACAAATGTTCCTTCAGTGTTGATATCTGAGAGGCCCAGCCAAGACTGTTCTCCCCAGTGTCGACTTTGAATATATACATTTTCTTCTTGGCTGTGTATGCTGGGAAGATTTGCTCCTAGTGTAGCACATGAGCCCTGACTACGACTCCAGGTGTCACAGGAAGACACTTTTCTGTAACAGTACCCCTTGAAATAGGTCCAGTCATCTTGGCAAACGTCTATTCAGATAAAGTTTAAACATATTTGTTACTGTTAATGCCAATGGTGTTGTTGTTGTCGTTGTCATTTTCGTCAGTGTTGTTTTTGGCGGGGTTTTGTTTTTGTCGTTCTTTTATTATTACCATTACCATTATTGTCGTTGACGTTTTCGTTGTAATTACCAATAAAAAGTACGATTAGGGGTTTATCATACCATTTATGTTGATTTCCTTTTCGTTAGTGAGGAAAACAAACCTTACGCGAGTTTGTGGGGGATCATTTGGGACAATACCCCGTCGAAAGTTAGAAAATATTTTACCGGCAATGCAGAATCTAATTGTCAGATTTAAGTTCAGAACTGGTCCTCTGACTTCCTTATTCGTATAATAAAAATAAGATTGTTATAGCTAAATTAAAAATGGCTTTTTACCTGCTAATACTGCATATGACACGGTCAGCGGATCAAAGCGCTGAACAAACAGTTCTTTGACACAGATCCGAAATCTAGAATGGGTGATAAACTTGTAGAACAGAAAAGGAAGAAGAAAAAAAATAGTTTTACTCCATAGTTTCGAACAAAATAAAAATATAAATATATTAAAAGAACAAGAACAAGAACAAGAACAAGAACAAGAAGAACAAGAAGAACAAGAACAATACTGACAAGAACAAGAACAAGTAGAAGAACAAGAAAAAGAAGAGTGATAATGATAATGATACTGACAATGATAATGCTAATGCTAATGATAATGATAATGATAATGAAAAGCTAATGGTAAGGATAAAGATAATAATATTTGTGTGAAAAAAACTACTTATTTTATTAAATAATACCTCGATCCAGCTTACGATTCCGTTACACTCTGCCCCTGCATTTCCTCCACTGGTAGAATGCTTGGCTGTTAACAAAACTGTTGGCGGTTTTCTGTAACTCCGGATGAAATTCACATCCTGTTTGTCAAACGATATGTCAACTGTTAATCGAACGTATTGAGATAAGAATCCGCTCCATGCTCAACTGTTACTGAAAAAAAAAAATCACTAACTCGTGATGACGGAGTGTATCAGTTTGTGTAGAAATTCTTTTTCTCAAAGTACCCCTCTTTGAGCGCTTCTTTTGATACCACTTACATCTCGGAAACGGAATGTAGTTTATGTAATTTAAACATTAAAGTTTTGGACATCTTCCACCCACCCTCTCCCTCCCTAAACACCCCTTCTTCCAACGGAATCCCGCCTCATCTCGATTGTCTTACCTCACAGAAGGCAAAGTTATGATTTTTAGAAGGCAAAGCGTCGTTTTGAAACCTGATATAATTATGCTCCTTGAATAGTGGCCTATGAAGGGAGTCAAAGGCTAGCCAGTTCTGTAACAAAAACAAGAGATATTTCAGTTTAATTGCCTGAAAAAAGTACGTTTTAAGCACGAAGTGATCAAAGAGGGAAACATAAAATGTCTTACAGGTTACGAGATGAGACAAGACTGGGACCAGATTGCGTTGCTTTGGGCTGCATTGAGATATGTAACACTTACCACTGAAATGTCGTCATGGACCCCTGCAAAGTTTTGTAGCTCCCGGAGACAAATTTTAAAGGAGCTCGCTGAGACATCTTCGAGCCACACACTGGCAGCATCGTGCTTAAGGCTAGATCTGTAGTGTACAGCTGTTGCAAATATGGTAGGCGAGTTAGAATATTTTCCCTGAAAATATCAAGAGGATAAGTGTATTAATGTTAGCTTGAAGTTTGGTCATATTTACTGGATGGAAAAGTCACTGCCTTTACATTTTTTTGGCATTATTTTGACACTTACATTTGGAAGAGTGACCGTTTGACAGCTAGTCCCAGTCCACCATCTGGAGAACATTTCTTCACCTGCAACTCCCCCAGGGGGAGCACCTTGATAAGCGACCCAATCAATTGTGGCGAAGCTATCTGATGGATAGTCATTCCTTCCAGCCCGGGTAACACAGGCTGTGAATTGGCTGATGTTAAAGCTTTCGACCCAAGGTGTGGTTGCCTCATGCACGAAGGTGGAGTCAGAGTAATTTACGTGGTTAACAGTAAGTTGTATGTATATTTTCTTATGAGGGTAAAATATGTACGGGTCGAATGTGATGATATCACACTGGTCTTCTGCCCAGGAGGGGATATTCTTGAATGTATGTCTACCTTTCTGGAATGGAAAACCTGCAAGTGAACAAAGACAACTCGTCGAGATGGTTGGCATTTACTAATTTTAAATTCATATGTTTTGATATGTAGAACAGTTAAACCCCGTAACTACGGCCACCAACGCGCCATGGAAATTTGGCCGTATTAACGGGATGGCCGTATTAACGGTAGGGTTAAATTCCATGACTGGTCTACTTAAAGTAGGAAGCAGTATTTATTCGCTTTATTACACACACAATGACTTAATCGCTTTGAAATAACAGTGGCCGTTATAACGAGGTGGTCGTATTAACGAGGAAGCCGTAAGGCGGGATTCTATCGTATAGGTAATGAATGTTGTTCTAATAATAATGTGAGCACGTTTAAACTTGGTTCTTACTTCATTGCAAAACGTAGCACATTACAGTGTTCAGTTTCGAGCGATAATTTGCATGCCCAGTACCGTTTGTGGTATTACAGCCCTGTAAGCGCAAATGTGTCGAATTTTTCTTCAGTACCGTTGAACTAGCTACTAATATTAGGATGGCATTTGAAATACCTGTGCAGCTGCCAGGGTGATAATGGGTATAATTTTCTTGCGTTAAACAGATTTCTTGATGTAGCAGGCACAAATTTGTGAATGTGCGACCGTTGGAAGCACAGACTTGTTCTTCGTACGATGGACAGCTGTCTTTGCAACGACAAGTATACTGGTGCGGACCTAAGGCTACGCAGTGGCTGTGGTACTTGCAAGTCACATTTGTGCAGGGATCTAGGTCTACGAAGTAAAAGAGATGAGATAAGTCTAACCTTAAAGTTTGCTGGTGAACAAATAACTGATTTCAAGAACGTAGATGTACGTATTAAAGTGCGGACGCCTTTGCGCCCTTCTGGAGGGGTCTATTTCTTTACCTCCAATCACCAGGTAACTAACAACCACAATGCCTCTCTGACCGTCGAAGCCTGCGTAATCTTTGATGCACACTCTGAAGTAGGAGATCGTTACTTCCTTTTAAAAGTTGCAAAAACATTGGGAACTTGATTAGAAAATTCATATTATATACACAGTGCAAGCCGTGTTGAAGAGAAAACGGTTTAAAAGATTAAAGGATTCTAAAAAAAACAGTCAAAGTTTACAGCTATGTGTCCTTTGTCGACATGTACGTTGCATAAAGCCAGATTAAAGAGGTCTCAATACTCGTTTTAAGCCCATAATATATAATCCTCGCGAGAATATAATCACGGGGTAGAAGCAGCAGCAGCAGCAGCAGTAGAAGCAGCAGCAGTAGTAGTAGTAGTAGTAGTAGTAGTAGTAGTAGTAGTAGTAGTAGTAGTAGTAGTAGTAGTAGTAGTAGTAGTAGTAGTAGTAGTAGTAGTAGTAGTAGTAGTAGTAGTAGTAAGTGAGTAAGTAAGTAATAAATTGCTTTATTTGCATGACCGCCACAATTTACAGTATTGCAAAAGCATATTTAAACTAAAAGTAACAAAACTATCCTATTCTATCGTATTAAAACTTAATTAAGTTACATCACTTTTACATGATAATAACAATGCATCACGTGTATTCATACATGAAGAAATAAACTTCATCACCAGCTTATTTACATGATAATCATTAGAGTTCATAAGAAGTTGGATGCTTTCTGAGGTTGATTTCCTTTCAAAGTCAGGTATTATTTCATTGATTCGATTAAAGAATTTCCGCCTTTGTAAAGAGTATTTGCTACAATCGAATAAGAAATGTGTTTCATTTTCTACTTCATTTGACTTGCACAATGGACATAATCTATTTTCTCTGGGTATATGGTCAGTCTGATATCTTCCTAGTTCAATCATAAGTTTGTGATTACTTAATTTAAACTTCACCAAATTTCGTCTTTCATTAATTTTTTTTCTTAGTAGTAGTAGTAGTAGTAGTAGTAGTAGTAGTAGTAGTAGTAGTAGTAGTAGTAGTAGTAGTAGTAGTAGTAGTAGTAGTAGTAGTAGTAGTAGTAGTAGTAGTAGTAGTAGTAGTAGTAGTAGTAGTAGTAGTAGTAGTAGTGGTGGTGGTGGTGGTGGTGGTGGTGGTAGTAGTAGTAGTAGTAGGAATAGGAATGGTAGCAGTAGTTATAGAGGTGGTATGTAGTAGGAATATGAATGGTAGCAGTAGTTATAAAGGTGGTATTTTCTCTGGGTATATGGTCAGTGTGATATCTACGTAGTTCAATCATTACTTTGTGATTGCTTAATTTAAGTTGACTATTGTAGATAATTCGATTTAGAGTATTCGTATTAAAAAAAATATATATATAAAATTCCTATATCCTTGAGTGTTCCAGGCTGTGTCGCCAAATAAATATAAATTTATATTTGATATTGGTTGTGAATCGTTGAATTCTATCATTATCTAAGGATTCCGTGTTAAAATTGGGGAGATGGTATTGTTCTATTAAACTTATAAAATTGGAATAAAATCCGGAGTTGTTGATAGAAATCTATCATCCAAGTTCCGCTCTGCAAGCTATGTTCGAGACCTTATTCTCCACTTCTAAGTTGCCTTTACAAACTTCGACATGGATTTTTTTTCTATTGGGGAATTATCCCAAGTTTTAAAAACCTGTTTAGTGTACATCCCCTTAAGATAGGAAATATCATTGTGTCAAAAATTTGGGACGCGGTATTAGGTAGTGGTATTTGGGATGTGGTACTGGAAGTGCAAGTGGTAGTGGTAGTGGTAGGAGTAGTAGTAGGAGTAGTCAGCTGCTGCAAGCGCTAGTATCTCCGATCGAAAGAAGGGATAAAAAATAACAAAAAAAAAATAACATACTAAATAGAATCGACAAAGTATAGAAAATTTGCTGAATCAATATTATTTCTCGGTCGATTAAAGCTTGTGGTAGTTTTTGTGTGTTGAGAATGTCATCATTTAACATAGTTCCACAATTTGGGCGCATAAAATTTGCAAGGGTGCTCTCCGTAAGAGGTAGTATTTACACGTGGTAACTGCGATTTTTCCAACTTTTTGTCGTTACAATTGTTAATACTAATGTCTTAATTAGCGATACCTCCAGCCAGCTGCTCAAAGGACCTTTCACTGGACACGCTACGTTGCCATTGTCGCTGCTGCCATTCATAGCAGTTGTGAGTACCACAGGGGGTGCGTAAAATGGGTTTGGAAAGTTCACGTTCTGCAAGGGAAAGTCAAAAACATTGTTGGTTTTCAGTTTTTGTCGCCATTATCTCAACGAGGCAATATGCACAATATGCACATAGTGTCTATTGAAAGAAGGTTACTTGAAACGATAACAAGATATTACTTTCTGCCGAATCAGTCATAAAAGAGTGTCTTACAAATAGGATCGCACCCTTACCTTGCACAGGGAGTAACTGTTTTCCGCAGTTGGTACCTCGTTTTCAGAAAACACAACCTCTGAGGACTCTTTAGCTTCCCACGACGTCGGATACTGCTCAAATGCCATCCAGTTCTGATGATGAGTAAAATCATGCATAAAGGTGGCTAAATAACCTTGTCGTATATTGAAACTTGTAGATGCTATACGGAAAATCAGTGCTTATTATGCTACTAAAAAGCGATTTGAAACTGATCTAGAAATCGAAAAGTTATAAAAAGTTAAAAGAAACTAAATTTTCGTCAATTCTAAGTTGTCTTGGTCAGAGTTTGTTTGAAACACTATGCATAATTAGTTCTTATTTTCCGCTGCACCCCAGAGATGATGCCGAAAGTAAACAAACTTGTGGAAAATGCATATGTTCATTTACAGAATGATGGTCCTTGATGGAATGTAAAGCTTCCAGCAGGAAAAGGCGTTCTTGTCTACTGTTCAGATTCCTTTCCAGAATTTCGGAAAATAAGAACTAATTATAGGCATGCTGTTTCAAACAAACTCTATCGAAGACAGAGAGTTGTTGAAAATTTAGTTTCTTATAAGTTTTTACAACCTTTTGTTTTTAGATCAGTTTCAAATCGTTTTTTAGTAACAATATTGAGACTTGCTTACATTTACAACTGCGTAATATACGCTCGTGTACACACACACGCAAAAACAAAACAAACAACAACAACAACAACAACAGCAGCAGCAACAACAAACAGGCAAACAAACAAACAAAGCAGGGTTGTGTTGAGAAAAAAAAATATAAGGTACTACGTACCACCGCAAGATTGCTGTGGGGCCCATCAAATGTCCTTGATTCTCGTAAACAAACTTCAAATCGACTTGTAGTAACGCTTTCTATCCAAACACTCATGGCGTCCTGCTTCTGGTTTCGAATGCCATGTTTGACAGTCACTTGAACCTTAGGCACTGATGAAAAGGCCTAGAAAATGCAATAAAAAAAACAAATTATCAAACTTTATATCGCTGTTATGCTGTCAGATATGTATATTTAGTAACACTGGGTTTGAAATTAGTGCAACATTGTGTACTAAGCGCATTTAAAGTGGGTATTGGTCATTTATCACAAAAACGAGTCGCCTCCAAAATCCAGACAACAACTTCAGCATCATCGACATTTTTTGGCATTCAAGCTAACAAGCTCAAGTTAACACGGGAAACAAACAAACTCAAGCTAACACGGTACCTGGGGAAATGCCACTAGATCGCATTTTGTCCCAGTTGTGAATAGGCTAAACCTAGCCTCTCCATGATACACTCCTGATTGAGAACCTTGGAATGCAAACCAATCGATGGTGATGTTATCTCCATAACCCTGGCCACCTTGCACGAGACAGACATCGAAGCTGCTTGCTGTCACTTCTTCCACCCAAATAAAAGTAGTATCATGAACTCCTGATGATTCGTTTCCATAGTTAACTGAAGCAAACACTCGCACTGGAGTTCCACTGGAAAAACTGTTTTCAAATGGCACAGATTGGCAAAGAAATCCATGATTTCCCACTTCCGGAATGTTCATTTTCCCCCTCTCGACTCCTAATATTAAAATTTAGAAGACAGTCAGTAAAACACACTTTCGTTTAGTAAGGGCAATTGTTGCTTCATCTGACGCCCCACAAAATACATTTATTTTTTACTATAGAACAATCTGTATTTTTTATTTGAAAATTATGCGCATCTACCTGCATCTTACTATCAACACAATTACTTGGACTATGAATAGCGATATTGGCAGCGTAGCCGAGTTCTGGCCTTTTGGGTTTTTTGCAGGTACTTGTACGCTTTTCGCTGTCACGTAGTATCAGGCTTAGACAGTTTTTCGAGCGCTATTGCAATGTACATTGAATCTTGGTGTCGTTTAGAAGGGGGGAGGATTGAGGATAAGAAAATATAGTACCTGCCTGAGGAGAGGATCAAACCAAAATAAACCAAAACAAGCAGCCACGCTTAAATTAATTTAAGATTTCGTCCATTTATGTTCACGGACTAATGACCAAAGCCTCCACGTCTAAAAGTAAGTTGTAGCAGTAATCGCATCCTTGAAATGTGTTCCCGTTATGTCAATAAATTCTTTCTCCAACGGCAATTGACCCGTTGGCACCTTGTCGGCCAAAATGCTTTTGTTCCACTTAATTCACGTCGCCGTCATTATCTAACGGTGCTATCGAAAAGCAGAATGATTGCGGAGTTAACTAAGCTCGAAATAGATATGAAAAGACGCAAATATCAGTGGGCTAAGCTGATGCTGAAGATAATAATAATAATAATAATAATAATAATAATAATAATAATAATAATAATAATAATAATAATAATAATAATAATAATAAAACAGTATGTCTGGTGCTCCTGTTGAGGAGAAGATAATGTTCATGGTGGTGTTGGTACCTATTTCGGACCAAGACAGTAAGAAAATAGTATTGTTTTAGGTAACTTAACTTAACTTGTATATTTTAAGGACCGGCTCATCTCTGAATAACTTTAACCGCATTCTGGAAATATGATAAGTAGTCTATGTCAGTGATATAGAGTTTAAGGGAAAACTTGGAGATGCTTTACTGATCTCTCAAACTCACAGAGCGGTCGAAAACTATGCGCAGTTTCTTTCCACAACTCATATTCCCTAGTGTCATTTCCTTTAAACGAAATTTAGCAATCTCTGCTTTCTTAGTGGGAAGATCATGGCTTGATATTTCTAAGTAAAAACCACTCCTAGGAGTTGATGTACTATGCCGTGAAACGACGGAACTATCTTTTATAGGGTAGAAAAAAGATAGGAGTACAACTGATACATGAGCATAAATCATGCGTGCGTCAATACAAGGCCAAAGCAATTCAATTGTTGCAGCAAAACAGGAAAAAGTTATGCTTTAGCGGGGTCAAAAAACAAAACAAAAAAACAATGAGACAAATGGAGATAAACACGCTGTTTTTTGTTGCGTGTACGCATAAGGAGAAAAGACGTTTTAGCAAACCAAGGAAGATTGTGCTTAAACGGGGTCATAAGAAACGATGACACAATGTAGACAGATAAAATAAATAGATAAATAAATAAATAAATAAATAAACAAATAAATAAAAAATAATAAAATAAAAACAAAATAAACTAGCCGCTTTTCGTTGCGTGTTCGCACAACAGGAAGAAAATACCATCATTTCTTCAGGGAAGATAATGGTGCTTTAACGGGCTCACAAGAAAAATGACCCATAGTATTACAGCACAGATAACCAAGCCTTTCTTTGTTGCGTATGCACAGAGAACGAAAAAAAAAAAAAAAGAAGGCAACACTATTCCTCCACTCCACATAAAACCATCCCAGGGTCGATATATGTTATTTCCTATACTATAGTGAGCGAGAAAAGTAGTTGAGACAGTTGATTAAAAAAAAAAAATGTGTCAATTCCGATATTTCTATTGTGAACCTACCCCTCCCCCTTTACAAAGTTGTACAGGAACAATGCAAGTCTTGCAGATAGAAAATTCAACATTGTTTCAGGGGAAGGGTAATGTCAAAGAGGTGAAGGGTAAAATGTGTCCAAGGTTTCCAAGAAGAGCGTAGTGACTCAACACTTTGTCGCTTATTGTAGATCAATGTAAAATGTTGCTCTTCTTACAATAATCTGTGTTTTAAGTCATCAGAAAAAGTGGATTAGGATGAAAAACTGACAACCTCACTATAATCCGGCAACCTCCTTCTACCAAAATATACTTTGAGGCCTGGCTAATAATTGCACAAGAGTCACTATTGTGTATGGAAAGTCGACTGTACAAGCTCTTCAGCAGTCCAACAGTGAACCAAACAAAGGGACAATATTAGCGGAGCTGTCCAGCTGCCCGAAGGGCCGCAGAGCGGAGCCCAATAACTACCGTGCCAGGATAGAAATTGAGAAAACCATGCGTTTGAGTCAGTTCATGGTCGTCGTGGCTAGCGGCATGGCTGGCGGGCGCGTACGCCTAGCGACGACGACGACGACGACGTCGCTCAAAATGGCGGCCATACTCCAGAAAAAGCTTGACCTGGGCATCTTACGTGTTTGATATTGAGAGAGAGCTCCGCTATCATAGAAGTTTGTAGGACACTGCACATTAAATTAAATCATGTTGAAAATCGACTAGGGATATTTCATTTCGCCTACACGAATCGATTGCGTGAAAAGGCGACAAAATCTTTGCTCAACCGCGGGAATGAAAACTTGTGAAGAAAGTGAGCAGCAGAAAATATTTCTTCGTTATTATTTTTTCACCCCATTACTTCAGAGATTTTTTCTCATATCAAAAAAAAAAAAAAATGATCTGGACATTTCACATCAACTTAAACGAAGCTATTGCACGAAAAGGCGCCAAAATATTTAGCACGCTGTTCACGTTTAAAGCGCTAGCTGAATGAAACACGCGAAGAAAGCTGCTGAAGAACATAGATCTTTGTTGATATTTCTCGCTCTATTTACCCATCTACATCATGGAAAGTTATTCCAGATCATTTAGTACAACCTTGTAACGGGAAGAACCGAAGTAATTGAGGACTTGAACATGATATATCGGATTACAGGTCAAAAGAGCGATGTCCATGGCTCGACCTGCGGCTTTGCAAGCCTGAAAATCACTGCAATGAAAGTGAACTCAAAGCCGATCAAGTTCACTGAAGTGAAGGATAAAAGACTGTTAAAGGCTACACCGATGGAAAGAGAGAAATTGATCTTCGTTGATAATTCATATAATGTATATGTCGGTGGTGTTGGAGAAAGCTTACATCGAAATTACCGTGTTCGTCTCCGATATTATTGGGCTGGTTTGAACGCTTTGCCCTGCAGAATATACAAGCCTTCTTCAATAATGAGGTAAGAAACGTAAATGTATGCACTAAGCATAAGCCTAATTGTATATTGAGAGAATTTACTTCATTTATGAACAAATTTTAAGTTGTGTCGCTTTTCAGATCTTCTGGTAAATATTTATCAAACCTGTTCGAGTTTGCACATTTTATACAGACATTGTTTATCAAATATTTCGTTTAGACTAGTGATGTTCACTACTGGATTTTGAAAACAAATTATTTAGCTTCACGGATCAAAATCACAATTTCGCAGAATTTCGGCTCGCTTGCATTTGTTTTGTTTCTCTTGTCCCTGCTTATCAGTGAGTGTGTTGAAATATCTTCGATTCGTAAACGAATATTTCTCCGATTTCGTTGCGAGTTACCTGTGCTTGGCTGAGTGGGTTCAGACTTTACCTACCGCATATTTATACTTACCAGAAATGAAGAAAATTCATTCAGTTCTCTACATAAAATTCTCTAAGGTACTTAGCAACGCGTACGATAAAACAGGATTAGTTAATCATTCCGCTAAACAGCAACGACAAGAAGATGGTTCAAACAGTCAAAACAACATTGTAAGCTCATTCTAAGTTAGCGTGCACTACTTCCCAAATCACAAACTGCCAAAATTCTTACACAAAAGCTGGTTTTAAATGACTTGCATAACCAGCACCATAAATTTGTACAGTTTGTTTTGCCGCCTCGATTTTCTCAGTTTGCCGTGGTTTGCCGTGCCGATCAATATACAGTATATATAACTTGACACTCGAGATTTTGCGGTCGACAAAAGGTCGCTTGTGAATCGAATCCAAAGGATATTATTACGACCAAGGTTCACGGAAACATACAAGATCGCCATAGGGGCCACAAATTAGCCGCGTGATCGGATCGTGGATACATTTGGCTGGCCAATTTCCGACATTCCTGAAGATATCAGGTTGGTTTCGTACATTTTCGTCAACGGACTTCCCGAATCGCGGCTCTTCAAAATAACATTTCCCGAGTCCCGCTTCGTAAAATCGCCAAATCCCGTGTCCCGTTCAAAATTACAATCCCGAATCTCGCTCCTCTTTTCCTCCAAAATCCCGAATCCCGGCCTTCAAATAAGCCAAATCCCGGATCCCGAAAAACCTATTGGGGACCCTCTACATATACTTCCGTTGGAATCGAATACCCTTCAATTTCAGCTTAAACTTTTGGTTTATCTGAACTTCTGACACTTCTGCTCGCCTAAACCGAGGCTGCCTATTTCATTTGCTGGTTACGACAGCGATGTATATTTACAGCATAATTACACACTTGAAAGATCTGGTTCATTCTCGGTCAATACCAAAACCAACTCGAAATTCAACTTCATATACAACTCAAAACTATAAATCGGAAGTTAGTCTGTCTCGCCTAAAATCACCTTCAAACTCTGCGATGATTTCTACAACAGCGGCGAATAAACGAATTCGTTTCATTACTGATCCAGTTTATTATGGAGTATAGGGGCGTCCCATATCATCCCGTTTTCTCCTGAACAGTTAATATTTTGACACTTCCTTTGCGATCAATCGTGTGATTTTCTATTCTTCAACCAAACAGGGTTACCCTGAGAAACGTAATCATTGAGAAGACATGTAAACGATCTTCTTTGGAGTGTTCTGACACAACATTACGAGCGATTAACATCATCATCTACCTCACAAATAAGTTGCTGATTTTACTGATTTAAACTGTAATTTTCGTCGGAAAGGCTGAGCTAAAACTGACTTTATATGTGAAAACGCAGTTGCACAATTCATGGAAGTTGAACGCCTCGTGTATTATTGACCGGTCCGAGTTTTGTGTGATGAGTAATTTCTGACAATAACCTTTGGATACTAGTATTATATTCTTAAAGATTCCTCCTTAACCAGTGTGCCTAGCTTTGGCAGACATTTTCCCTTCTATCGAAAGTTGCTGGCTGCGAAAAACAATTAATTCACAGAGTTGTAACTTCACTTTGATGGTAGGGTCACGTTCCGGTGACATCCGCAGCATTTCCGAGAATTTCAGTTGGGTTTCTGGGAAATGCCCGGATGCCCGCGCCTCTTAATCATACTGGATTTTGTTTCTACACATGAGCACAACACATTTCCATATATATAGGTGACAATTATTTTTGAAGTGTAAAAACTCACCTCTTTAATAATAATAATAATAATAATAATAATAATAATAATAATAATAATAATAATAATAATAATAATAATAATAATAATAATAATAAATACTGCAAAAGCATCTTCAGTCGAGATCCCGCTCGAGGGTCCTCTAGCGAACAAATTGCTTTGCAAAACCAGCAAGAAGTTGACTAAATCTACAGGAATCGTTGACTTCTAAATGTTGGTTTATTGATTACCAAAAGAGCTAAAAACGTTGTATTTCATTTAAACCTTCAACGAATAAAAAGAGCTTGGGAGGTTACTTTCAAACTGCAGGAAAGATCGAAACGATTTTTTTTTAAAGAATTACATTGCGCGAGCAAAATTATTACTTAAACAAATTATCAAGCAAAAAACCGAGCAATCTTGAACGGTCGCTTGAGAAGGTGCTGCCATTGCTCGAGTAGCAAAAATACTTTTCTATAGAGCTTAAGTGCTATTAATCAAACGTATTAAATAGAAGTCGAACACATGATTACCGATGAAATAAATCGAACAAGAGTTTAGACTCAAAGACGGATAAAATTCTGGCAACGTAATTTTTGTTACGTCTCATGTTTTGCTATCGAAACTGAATATGTCTGTGTAATACCATCGAAAACTGTTCTTGAAAGCGGTTTTTAATTTTAGATTTGACAAAATGCTCAGTCTAGATCTGCTCCGTTCGCCTAGATTGTCGCTATAAACTTCCAAATTTTCCGGTTGTGTCATCGCCAGTTATCTCTTTGGCGAGCTTTTGGCTCAGTTCCTCGGCTACCAAGCAGCCGCGCACATTAATGATACTTGGATATCCTTTTTTTACAGGTGTTCTGAACATTAACTTCTGTGACCTTGGCGCAAGCAGAAATGCAATCTCGAAATCATGGGCGAAATTTAACAACATCAATTTTACGTGCTGCCTTTATTCGATACAAAATTAATTGGGACATTTGTTCCACTCTATGACCTACCTTAACGAGCCTTAATAGCCTCTACGTAAGATACAGTTTCCTTCTCGGTCATAATAGATGTTGTTTTTTTTTTTATTAACAACCACTTTTCGCCTCAATCGTTGCAGTCCACCTCAGTGGTGAAAATAGGCTTCTGAAATACGCCCCTACAGTCTGGTTGATATGTTTCGCGAAATTTCCAGTCGGCTATCAATTGGACTTAATCGCTCGTTGGAAACAAAAGATCTCCCTAGAGCTAAACTGAATGTCAGTGACTACATAAATACCAGGTTGTTACATTCGATTCGATTGCAAGAAGAGCAAAGAACTAAATTAGCATTCCCTGTCTGTAATACAGTTTCAGCAATCGCGTGGACTACTAGTGCATTTGCTTTTGGTTTAAAACTTAGCTGAGGAGAATAGTAAAGAGAAAAAAAATGTTGTTACCTTGGACGCTGCCGAGAACTAAGCAACACACCAGTAGAAACACGCCACGCCTCTTTGGGAAGATCATGGCTTGATATTTTTAAGTAATCACTGCTCCTTGGAGTTGAAGACTATGCCGTGAAACGACCGAAGTAACTCTTTTATAGGGCAGAAATAAGATAGCAGTGCGATTGATACATGACCTTAATCATGCATTTACGCATACTAGGCAAAAACTATTCAGTTTTTAAAGCCAAACAGGAAGAAGTAGTGCTTAAACGGGGTCACAAAAACAATGGAACATTGTAGACAAAGGGAGATAAGCACGCCGGTTTTCGTTGCGTGTGCGCAGAAGAGAAAGAAAAAAAAACACGTTTCAGCAAACCAGTGAAGATAATGCTTAAACGGGGTCATCAGAAACAATAGCACACTGTGAAAAATACAAATAAAAACGAAGTTTTTCGTTGCGTGTGCGCACAACAGGAAGAAAACACCACAACTGCTTCAGCAAAACAGGGGAAATGTGCTTTGACGGGGTCACAATAAAAAATGACCCGCAGAATAAAAGCACAGAAAACCATGCCTTTTCTTGCTGGCTATGTACATACAAGAAACACAAAGAAAAAAAAGAAACTACACAAGTAAAAAAAAAAACCTTCGCAAGGTCGATAAATCTTATCTCCAATACTGAGTCAATGTAAAATATTTTCCTTCTTACAAGTATATGTGTTTTAAGACATCACTGAAAAAAAAAAAAAAAAAAAAAAAAAAAAAACAGATTTAAATGGATGAAAAACAGACAATCTTACCACAAGATAAAGTATTTAGCTTTGAATTTGGCTTGGCACGCACTCTGGGTTACTTCAACCAAGTCCCCCACTTGGGAACCTAAGCCTGGACCACAACCACGTTCAATCAAAATATTATTCTTAGCCCTGGCTAGTCTATTAACAATATACGTTGCAAAAGAATCATTATATCCTTCTGTTCTGAAACGTCGACTGGGGTAGCTCTTTCACAATCCAACAGAAAACCGAAACGATAACTGTATGTACGGCTATTGGCAAGTATTTTACCTTAGTGTGTCTTAAAGTGTCCAGTTACAGCATTAACACTGGAATTTCGTTGGAATTGAATAACCTTCAGTTTCAGCTTAAACTTTTGGTTAATCTGAACTTTCATTTGCCTAAACCGAAGTTATTATATACGGCGACACTACATGTACAGCATAACTATATAATTTAAAAACATGGTTTATTCTGTGCCAATATCAGATCCAACTCGAAATCTAACTCGAGATACAACTCGAAATCATTTCGACAACAGCGACGACTAACATGAACTCGTTACCTTACTGTTCCCGTTTACTGTGGAGTATAGAAGCGTTTTCAAATCATCACGTTTCAGATAATAAAGAAAGAAAATGACAAATGATCGTCTTCTCCTAAACAGTCAGTATTTTGACATTTCCTTAACGATCGATCGTGTGATTAATTTTCAAATCTTTAACCAAACTGCGTTTCCTTCAGAGTGTTCTGCATGGCAACATTGCGAGCGATAACATCATTATTTACCTCACAAAAGGGTAGCTGATGTCATCGTAAACAGTAATTTTCGTGCGAAAGGCCTAGTAAAATAAACTTATAAGTGAAAACGATTTACATAATTTATGGAGGGCGGACGCTTCGGGTATGTTCCTAAGCCTCCACCATCCTGCATACCGTTGGCAGCCATTTTCTATAAGCGTAAATGGTTGCCAAAAACAACAGTAAACTTGCCAAGCTGTAATTTCAATTGGATGGTAGGGTCACGTACCGCGGTGACTTCCGCAGCCTTTCCGAGAATTTAGTTTGGTGTTTCCGGGAATTGCCCGGATGCCCGCTTAATCTGTCTGGATTTTGTTTCTACCTTGAGTAAAACACATTTTCGTAAATGAAGAGGAAATATTTCAAAAACACTACAGTAAATTCTAAAAATCAGCACAACCTATAGATTATTCACTAATCTGCTAGAATATTAGTGAGCAATCTGTAGTTTTTGTGAGCAATGCAGGACTTCCTCAAAAGAGCAGAGTTAAGCTCACGGGTGGTAAGTGGCATCTTGCACACAGCGAAGCAAACACATGTCGCGTCGATTCGCTTCCTCAACAGTGCGTTTGTCGCTATTTCCTTTAAAACAATACACCATAAGCCAGTTATTCGATTTTTCGTTTTATTTATATCCGAAATAATCAAGGTCTCGGTAAGTTACCAGCCTCATCCTTCGGCTTCAGCTGATAGCATTTACCTTGACTTTGCTTATTTCGGATATCACAAAAACCTCATCCCATAATTGTTTAAAATAAAGCGAACAAGAGTTGGACTTAAACAGAGATAAGGTTCTGGCAAAATAATTTTGTTTATGTCCACTGTTTTGCTATCGCAACTGAATATGTCTGTGTGATACCGTCAAAAACTGTAGTCGACAACGGTTTTCGTTTAGAGATTTGAGAAAAATACTAACTTTAGATCTATTCCGTCCGCCTGCAATTTCGCTATAAACTTCCAACGTTTCTTGTTGTGAGCATCAAGATCGGTGACCGTGACGGAAACAGAAATACAATCTCGAAATCATGGGTGAAGTTGCATGTGACATGCAATTTTACGTGCTGCCTATATATTCAATACAAAATTAATACAGCAGGAACATTTGTGACATTCTACGAGGTACCTTAACGAGCCGAAAAAAGCCTCTACGCTAGATACAGATTTCTTTTCGGCCAGAAGAGATGCAGGTTTCTTTAACAACCACTTTTCACCTCAATCGTTACAGTCCACCTCAGAGGAAAAAGAGGACTTCTGAAATACGGGGCTACTGCAGTCTGGTGATGTTTTCGGCGATATCTCCAGTCGGCTATCAATTGGACTTTGTCGCTCGTTAGAAACAATTCAAAGATCTCCGTAGAACTTAACTCTCCAAAAGGGAACAAGCAAGTGTTACGGAATGCCAATGACAATAGAAATACGAGGTAATTACTTTCTATTTTCCACTACGAAAACAGCCAAAATACTAAATAAGCATTTTCTTCCCGTAATACAGTTTCAGCAATAGAGTGCGCAACTGGTGTATTTACTTTAAATGTAAAACTTAGCTAATTAAAAAGGATTGTAAATGATAAAAAAAAATATAACATGTCATTTCGTTTGAAATCGTGCGTGTGCTCATGAAAGGCAAAAGCAACTCACTCTTTACAGCAAACCAGAAGGAAGAAGTGCTTAAACGGGGTCAAAAAAAAAAACAAAACAAAACAAAAAACACACCGGGACATTGTAGACAAATGGAGATAAGCCCGCCGTTTTGTCGTTGCGAGTCCACTAAAGAGGAAACAATAATTAAGTAAGAAAGGGAATACAGTCATGGTAGTGCTTAAACGGGGTCATCAGAAACAATGGCACACTGTAGGAAAATAAAAAATAAAATAAAAATAAATAAAAAAACGCCGCTTTTCGTTGCGTGTGCGCATAACAGGAAAGAAACACCACAATTGCTTCAGCAAGACAGGGGAAATGGGGCTTTGACGGGGTCACAAGAAAAATGACCAACAGTATAAAAGCACAGATAGTAACGCTTCTTTTTTTTTTGCTTTTTGCGTATGCACATACAAGGAATAAAATAATAACACTCCTCTTCCACTCCTCGACAAACCATCGCGTGGACGATATCTCTTATTTCTTAATGTCAAATATTGTTCTTCTTACAACCACCTGGTTTAGTTATAAGCAAGTACCTATAGCATGTCTTAAAATGTCCACGTACAGCATAAACACTGGACATTCGAAATCGCCCGTCGGAATCGAATCCCTTTCAATTCCAGGTTAAACTCTTGGTTAATCTTAACTGCTCTTCGCACAAGCTTACTTTACTCTCGGTCAATACAAAATCCAACTGGAGATCCAATTCGATGTCATAGCTGGGAAGTTAGTCTGTCTCGCCTAAAATCGATTTCAAATATCACATTTCTACAACAGCGGAGAATAAATGAACTCATCACATTACTAATTCGGTTTGTGGAGCTTAGGAGCGTATTTTGCTAGTAAAGAAAAAAATTACCGTCTTCTCATAGACAATCAGTGTTTTGACACTTCCTTTGCGATCATAGTGTGATTTTCTATTCTTCAACCAAACAGGGTTGCCCGGTGAAACGTTATAACGGAGATAGTTATTGCGGAGATATAAAGAATCTTATTTGCAGTGTTCTGACAACTTTACTAGCAATAACAGCATGTATTTACCTCACAAATTAGAAGCTGATGTCATCGCAAACGGTAACCATTACACAATATATGGAAATTGAACGCTTCGGGTATTTTAATAACAAAACAATTAATTAACCACTCCGAATTTTGCATGGTGAGTAATTTCCGTCAATAACCTTCCGATATTAGTATCATATCCTAAAAGCCAGGGTCCGACTCAAGCAGTGTGCATCGCTTCCGATGAGCGAAAATGGCTGAAAAAAAAAAACAAAAAAAAAAACATTAAACTCGAAATGTTGGGATGGTTGGGTCACGTACCGGTGACATCCGCAGCCTTTTCCGAGAATTTTGTTTGGGGTTTCTGGGAAATTCATCGCTTTGATAAAAATTACTGACAAAATAAAATTGCGGGAAAAGCGGCTAGTGTCAAGATCCCGCTAGAGCGCACAAATTGCTTTGTAAAACTAACAGAAAGTTAACTAAATAAATGCAAATCTTTGACTTCTAAATGCCATTGACTACAAATATCGTAAGCGATACGCGTCAACGAAGACAGCTGGGGAGCTCAAATACTGCAATTCTTTTGGGCGTTTTTAATAAACTAATTTTCCACTCGATCGTGTTTGATATGAGATCGTTATATACAACTCGACGCTTCGCGCTTCGCTGCCTATCTACCATCTCATATCCAAAGCACGCCCGTGGAATAATTGTTAAATATTAATCTCTCAGAAGACGCTTTGACTGTAGCTCTAACTTTTAAATGACAAGGTATCCATTTGGCAAGGCTTAAAGCTGTGTGCCTAGCTTTCTCAGCCATTTCCCCCTATATCGAAAGTTGCTGGCTGAGAAAAAACAATGAATTCACAGATTTGTAACTTCACTTTGATGGTAGGGTCACGTTCCGGTGACATCCGCAGCATTTCCGAGAATTTCAGTTGGGTTTCTGGGAAATGCCCGGATGCCCGCTTAATCTTACTGGATCTTATTTCCACACATGAGTAAAACACATTTCCATATATGTGAGGGGAAATTCTTTTTAAAGTGTAAAAATTCACCTCTTCGATAAGAAAAAAAAAATACTGGCAATTGAAAATAGAATTACTGCAAAAGCATCTTCAGTTGAGATCCCGCTCTAGGATCCTCTTGCGAGCTAACAAATTGCTTTGCAAAACTAACAAGAAGTTGACTAAATCAATAGGAATCATTGACTTCTAAATGTTGGTTTAATGATTACCAAAAGAGCTAAAAACGTTGTCAATTTTCATTTAAACCTTCCACGAAGAAAAAGAGCTCGGAAGGTTACTTTTAAACTGCGAGTTAGATGGAAATGATTTTTTTTTTTAACAATTGCATTGCGCGAGCAAAGTTATTACTTAAACAAATTATCAAGCATAAAACCGTGCAAGAACGGTCGCTTGAGAAGGTGCTGCAATTGCTCGAGTAGCAAAAAAACTTTTCTATGGAGATGAAGTGCTATTAACAAACGTATTCAAGAGAAGTCGAACACATGATTACCGATAAAATAACGCGAAAAAGGAATTTTGTTATGTCTTATGTTTTGCTACCGCAAGTGAATATGTCTGTGTAATACCATCGAAAACTGTACTTGAAAAGGGTTTTTATTTTAAGATTTGATAAAATACTCATTCTAGATCTGCTCAGTTCGCCTACATTGTCGCTATAAACTTCCAAAATTTTTCCTGTTTTGTCATCGTCGGTTATCTTTTTGGCGTACTTGTGCGCTCAATTCCTCGGCTACCAAGCAGCCGCGAACATTAATTATACTTCAACATTTTTTTTTTTACTGCTGTTTTGAACATTAACTTCTGTGACCTTGGCGGAAGCAGAAATGCAATCTCGAAATCATGGGCGAACTTTAACAACATCAATCTTACGCGCTGCCTTTATTCGATACAAAATTAAACGGAACATTTGGTTCCACTCAATGAGGTACCTTAACGAGCCTTAATAGCCTCTACGTAAGATACAGTGTCCTTTTCGGCCATGATATATGCTGGTTTTTTTTTTTTTTTTTTTTTTTTTTAACAACCATTTTTCGCCTCAATCGTTGCAGTCCATCTCAGTGGTGAAAATAGGTTTCTCAAATACGCCGCTAAATTCTGGTTGATATGTTTCGCGAAATTTCCAGTCGGCTATCAATTGGACTTAGTCGCTCCTTGGAAACAAAAGATCTCCCTAGAGCTTAACTGAATGCCAGTGACTACAGAAATACCAGGTTGTTACATTCTATTTTCGATTGCAAGAAGAGCAAAGAACTAAATTAGCATTCCCTTTCTGTAGTACAGTTTCAGCAATCGCGTGGGCTACTAGTGCATTTGCTTTTGGTTTAAAACTTAGCTGAGGAGAATAGTAAAGAGAAAAAATGTTGTTACCTTTGACGCTGCCGAGAACTAAGCAACACACCAGTAGAAACACGCCACGCCTCTTTAAGAAGATCATGGCTTGATATTTCTTGGTAATCACAGCTCCCAGGAGTTGAACACTATGTCGTGAAACGACCGAAGTAACTATTTTATAGGGCAGAAATAAGATAGCAGCAGTACGATTGATACATGACCTTAATCATGCATTTACGCATACTAGGCAAAAACTATTCAGTTGTTACAGCCAAACAGGACGAAGTAGTGCTTAAACGGGGTCACAAAAACAGTGGAACATTGTAGACAATGGGAGATAAGCACGCCGGTTTTCGTTGCGTGTGCGCAGAAGAGAAAGAAAAAAAAAAACACGTTTCAGCAAACCAGCGAAGATAATGCTTAAACGGGGTCGTAAGAAACAATAGCACACTCTGAAAAATAGAAATAAAAACGAATTTTTTCGTTACGTGTGCACACAACAGGAACAAAACACCACAAATGCTTCAGCAAAACAGGGAAAATGTGCTTTGACGGGGTCACAAGAAAAACTGACCCGTAGAATCACAGAAAACCACGCCTTTTCTTGCTGATATGTACATGCAAAAAAAAAAAAAAAAAAAAAAAAAAAAGAAAGAAACTACACGATTAAAAACAAACAAACAAACAAACAAACAAAAAAACACTGCCCCTCCACTCCTCGACAAACCTTCGCGAGGTCGATAAACCTTATCTTCTATACTAAGTCAATGTAAAATATTTTCCTTCTTACAAGTATCTGTGTTTTAAGACGTCAAAAAAAAAAAAAAAAAAACAGATTCAAATTGATGGAAATCTGACAATCTTACCACAAGATAAAATAAATAGCTTTGAATTTGGCTCGGCATGCACTCAGTGTTACTTTAACCAAGTCTCCCACTTGGGAACCAAAGCCTGGACCACAACCACGTTCAATCAAAATCTATTCTTAGCCCTGGCTAGTCCATTAACAATAGACGTTGCAAAAGAATCATTATTTCCTTCTGTTCTGAAAAGTCGACTGGGGTAGCTCTTTCACAATCCAACAGAAGACCGAACAAAGGGACAATAGTAGATTTTAAAAGATTAGATTTAATCCGCCTAAAAGAAAGCTATCCGATCAATTTAACTTAAGCTAATAGAGCTAAAATACCTGATTAAAGCTTCTCCCATTTTACAAATACATGACCCCACTTATCTTTCTAGATAAATAACATTCACCATAAGACTAGACGGATCTCGCGCTATCTTAATGTTAAAAGTGCATCTTTCTGCTCTAACTCAATATAAATTATTTTTCCGTAAGTTTTACGCCTGACTCCTTTATATTAGGCTGACGGCTTTCGCGTGGATTTATTTAAGAGAATTATTTTATCAAGATGTATAATAACCATATAATGATTCATGTTCAATAATTAGTTATCCGAAAATATTAAATAAGTGACCCCACGAAAGTTGCGAGCCTCGGTAGGAAGAGGCTGCTAAATAAGATAGCGATAGGAAAAAGTTGGTAAATGAGAACTGTGTATACGGCTATTGGCAAGTATTTTACCTTAGTATGTCTTAAAGTGTCCAGTTACAGTGTAAACACTGGACTTTCGTTGGAATTGAATAACCTTCAATTTCAGCTTAAACTTTTGGTTAATCTGAACTTCCGTTCGCCTAAACCGAAGTTATTATATACGGCGACACTACATGTACAGCATAACAATATAATTTAAAAACATGGTTTATTCTGTGCCAATACCAGATCCAACTCGAAATCTAACTCGAGATACAACTCGAAATCATTACTCGGATGTTAGTCTATCTCGTCTAAAATCTCCTTCAAATATTCGAAGATTTCGACAACAGTGGCGACTAAAATGAACTCGTTACCTTACTGTTCCGGTTTACTGTTTAGAATAGAAGCGTTTTCAAATCATCACGTTTCAGATAATAAAGAAAGAAAATAACAAATGACCGTCTTCTCCTCAACAGTCAGTATTTTCACACTTCCTTAGCGATCGATCGTGTGATTTTCAAATCTTTAACCAAACTGCGTTTCCTACAGAGTGTTCTGTATGGCAACATTGCGAGCGATAACAGCATTATTTACATCACAAATAGGTAGCTGATGTCATCGTAAACAATAATTTTCGTGCGTTATATATAGGTGAAAACGATTTACATAATTTATGGCAGGTGGACGCTTCGGGTATGTTCCTACGCCTCCACCATCCTGCATACCGTTGGCAGCCATTTTCTATAAGCCTAAATGGTTGCCAAAAACAACAGTAAACTCGCCGATCTGTAATTCAATTGGATGGTAGGGTCACGTACCGGGTGACATCCGTAGCCTTTCCGAGAATTCAGTTTGGTGTTTCCGGGAATTGCCCGGATGCCCGCTTAATCTTTCTGGATTATGTTTCTACCTTGAGTAAAACACATTTCCATAAATGACGAGGAAATATTTCAAAAGCCTACAGTAAATTCTAAAAATCAGCGCAACCTATAGATTATTCACTAATCTGCTAGAATATTAGTGAGCAATCTGTAGCTTTTGTGCGCAATGCAGGACTTCCTTAAAAGAGCAGAGTTAAGCTCACGGGTGGTAAGTGGCATCTTGCACAAAGCGAAGCAAACACATGTCGCGTCGATTCGCTTCCTCAACAGTGCGTTTGTCGTTGTTTCCTTTAAAACAATGCATCATAAGCCAGTAATTCGATTTTTAGTTTTATTTTTATCCGAAATAATCAAGGTCTCGGTAAGTTATAAGCCTCATCCTTCGGCTTCAGCTGATAGCACTTACCTTGACCTTGCTTATTTCGAATATCACAAAAACCTCATCCAATAACTGTTTAAAATAAAGCAAACAAGAGTTGGACTGAAACACAGGTAAGATTCTGGCGAAGGAATTTTGTTTATGTCTACTGTTTTGCTATCGCAACTGAATATGTCTGTGTGATACCATCAAAAACTGTCTTTGACAACGGTTTTCGTTTAGAGATTTGAGAAAAATACTAACTTTAGATCTATTCCGTCCGCCTGCATTGTCGCTATAAACTTCCACCGTTTCTTGCTGTTGAGCGTCAAGATCGGTGACCGTGACGGAAACAGAAATGCAATCTCGAAATCATGGGTGAAGTTGCATGTGACATGCAATTTTACGTGCTGCCTATATTCAATACAAAATTAATACAGCAGGAACATTTGTAACATTCTATGAGGTACTTTAACGAGCCCAAAAAGCCTCTGCGCTAGATACAGTTTCCTTTTCGGTTCGGCCAGAAGAGATGCTTTCTTTAGCAACCACTTTTCAACTCAATTCGTTACTGTCCACCTCAGAGGAAAAAAACGACTTCTGAAATACGGGGCTACTGCAGTCTGGTGATGTTTTTGGCGATATCTCCAGTCGGCTATCAATTTGACTTTGTCGCTCCTTAGAAACAATTCAAAGATCTCCGTAGAACTTAACTCTCCAAAAGGGAGGAAGGAAGTGTTACGGAATGCCAATGACAATAGAAATATCAGGTAATTACTTCCTATTTTCGACTACAAATTTAAACAGCCAAAATACTAAATAAGCATTATCTTCCCGTAATGCAGTTTCAGCAATCGAGTGCGCAACTGGTGTATTTGCTTTTAGTGTATTTGCTTTTAGTAAAAATGTAGCTAAAAGGATTGTAAATTATAAAAACGTGTTATTTCCTTTGAAATCGTGCGTGTGCACATGAAAGGCATGCAAAAGCAACTCAGTCTTCACAGCAAACCAGCAGGAAGAAGTGCTTAAACGGGGTCAAAAAAAAAAAAAAAAAAAAAAAAACACCGGGACATTGTAGACAAATGGAGATAAGCCCGCCGTTTTGTCGTTGCGTGTCCGCAAAAGAGGAGACAATAATTAAGCAAGCCAGGGAATACAGTCATGAAACTGCTTAAACGGGGTCAGAAGAAACAATGGCACACTGTAGGAAAAAAAAAAATAAAAAAAGGCCGCTTCTCGTTGCGTGTGCGCATAACAGGAAATAAACACTACAATTGCTTCAGCAAAACAGGGAAAATGGGGCTTTGACGGGGTCACAAGAAAAATGACCAACAATATAACAGCACAGATAACCACGCGTTTTTTTTTTTCTTTTTGCGTATGCACATACAAGGAATAAAATACCAACACTCCTCCTCCACTCCTCGACAAACCATGCATCGCGGGGTCGATATCTCTTATTTCTTACACTAGTTTAATGTCAAATATTGTTCGTCTTACAACCACCTGTGTATGTATGGTTATAGGCAAGTACCTATAGTATGTCTTTAAGTGTCGACGTACAGCATAAACACTGGACCTTCGAATTCGCCCGTCGGAATCGAATCCCTTTCAGTTTCAGCCTAAACTCTTGGTTAATCTTAACTGCTCTTCGCACCAACCAAGGCTGTCTGTTTCATTTGTTCGGTCAATATAAAATCCAACTCGAGATCCAACTCGACTTCATAGCTGGGAAGTTAGTCTGTCTCGCCTAAAATCACTTTCAAATATCACATTTCGACAACAGCGGCGACTAAATGAACTCATCATATTACTGATTCCGTTTATTGTGGAGCTTAGGAGCGTCTCGAATCATTACGCTTTCGCTAATAAAGAAAGAAATGACCGTCTTGAGTCGGAGTGACTCCTAGGCAATCGGTATTTTGGCACTTCCTTTGCGATCAGTTGTCTAATTTTCTATTCTTCCACCAAACAGGGTTGCCTCGAGAAACGTTATCATTGCGGATCGAGACATATAAATAATCTTATTTGCAGTGTTCTGGCAACCTTACCAGTAATAACAGCACATGTTTACCTCACAAATAATTATTAGTAGCTGATGTCATCGTAAACGGAGCCATTACACAATTATATGGAAGTTGAACGGTTTTGGTATTAACAGTAACAATAAACTCGAAAAGTTGTAGCTTCACTTGGATGGTAGGGTCACGTACCGGTGACATCCGCAGCCTTTTCCGAGAATTTTGTTTGGGGTTTCTGGGAAATTCGTCGCTTAGATAATAATTACTGACAAAATTAAATTGCGGGAAAAGCGGCTAGTGTCGAGATCCCGCTCGAACGCACAAATTGCTTTGTAAAGCTAAGAACAAGTTGACTAAATAAATACGAATCTTTGACTTCTAAATGCTGGTTTAATGATTACTAAAAGAGCTAAAAACGTTTATTTTTAAATGTAAACCCTCAACGAACTGAAGCAGACAAGTTTGGAAGGTTACTCTTAAACTTCAAGTTAGATCGAAATGAATTTATTAAACAGTTCAATCGCGCGAGTAAAATTATTTCTTAAAAAAAGATATATCAAGCACAAAACTGTTGAAGAACGGCTGCTCGAAAAGAAGACGCTGCAAATTATCGATTAATAAAAAAGTTTTCTATTGTAGTGGTAATAAAACGCATTCAAGAAAAGTGTTACTCATGATTACCGATAAAATAAAGCGAGCAATTTCTGGCAAAGGGATTGTTTTGCTACCACAACTGAATAATTGTGTGATAGTATCAACAACTGTACTTGACAACAATTTTCGTTTTGAGATTTGAGAAAATACTCACTCTAGATCTGCTCCGTTCTGCTGCTCGACGCCTTATCACTGATGCGGCACTAATCACGGCAGATACAATCACAAAAATAAAAAAGTGTATTCACATATATAAGGAAAAGGCTGAATACCACTAAAAAATCCTCCTCAGGCCACTAATCGGATGAAAGCATATTATAAAGCAGTGTTTATATTTACCAAATTGTAATACATTTTTTTTTTGGCCTTACGTTGCTTTACGGGACTATGTCGTTTTCTTGATCTATACTCTCATCGACCACAAGTCTCGACTAATGAGTGCGTGAGAGTCCTCTCAGTTATTGTATAATGCGGGCTGATTTAGAAAAGGACTCGGCCTGGGAATCGAAACAATATAAAACAATATTAGTATAGATAATATTTCTAGATTTGAGTTCAGGACCTCATTTCGCGAAAGCCCCCAGAAAGTTTTTGCACTCGGAAAGCCATAGCAAAATCTTAAACCTTAGGATGACAGAGCTGTTTTATTCTATAACATTGTCAACACGAATAAAGTTTCCCTTCATACAAAGTTTCAGCCTTATAAACTTCTCTGTTTTAAGATACAGATAACTAAAAATGGCTTTGCGGGCCCGAAAAGTTTCCGGGGCTTTTGAGAAACGGGCCTTAAGACACAAGCAAAATGCACTTACCTTACTTGATCAGTGAGCCGTGAAACACGAGATGTCGTTTCTCTAATGGAAATTAATTAATTATGGGGGAACTTATAAGAACAAAGGTTACAAATTGTTAGCGCTGAATAGAAGTGAAAGTGTTCATATAAGTTTTTGTTTGTGAAGTACAGATAATCAGTGGCCTCGCTGATCGAAGTAGGTTCCAAATTTTTACAATATTTTCCGGCCGCCATATTGGTGTATCACGGAGGTACACCAATATGGTGGCTCTTCGCTTTGTAAAATTTCTGCAAAACGTTCTGGGGATTCTCTGACGTTTGGGATAACACACAGACCTAAAACGTGAAGAAATGACTTCTTTATTTATTCCCTATAATATCCAATTTTCTTGACTTCATTTACTAAATAGTTTTTTTTTTTTTATTTATTTATGTTTTTAGTGCGCGAGAGTTAAACGATCTATACACCTGTCACCCACCACGTGCTTTAAACATCAAAACAATGACCTGAGAAGGCTTTTCGTGACATGTAAACAAGAAAACAATTATGTTAATAGTTTCAGGTATTTCACTGATATGCTAGCCCTCACTTATTCAACGGCCGACAGCGAAACATAAATTCAGATATTTATGTTTCGTTGTCGGCCGTTGAACAAAGGGTCACAGATTAAATTACTTTTATTTCAAATAAATAGTGATTTGGTTTCAAAACCACTTCGTCAACTATTCTCTGAAACGACAATATGAAACAGCTATGTCTGTAACCACCTGTGGTATATGATATTCGCTTTACTAGAAATCTGAGACGGAACTGCTAGAAAAAAAGACACAATGTGGCTTTCAGGAATGAAAGGCGCGCGAAAGAGCTGGCTCGGTTATAATATTTTTCACCAAAGGGGTTTCTGGTGCCAGCTGTAATTATTCGTGTTATTAAAGCAAATCCACGAAAGAAATACAGACTATTTTTTGAGAAGAAAAGTTAAGAGATAAGAATGAACGAGGTCGTATCAATGCGGGTTATTTGAAGCAAAAATGGTTTATTGTAACGAACGCGTATTTCGGGACATCCATCAAGGCAAGGGAAGTTAAATTAGTCGTTTTATCTTTCCAAAATTACTTATTTTACGACCTGTTTTGTTTTCCTATCTATTATATTACATCAGATAAGCTTCTCATTACAATCAACCCACAATTCTTATTTAACAAAACCCTATATTTCAAGTGCCTGTCTCGATTACTCCTTCCCTAGATACCCAGATCGATTTATATAAGCTAACATTATTAGAGAAAATTAACGCTCGTGTTCATTGAGGTATTTGACATTAACGCGAATTGGAGACAAACTTACTACTGAATAAAAGAAATTAACGCGAAAGAGAAGGGAAATTTTTAAAATGAAGGAAATAAACACGATTAACACAAGTAAGCAGAGTTTTTTTGGCGACAACAAGAACAAATTTTATTTTAACATTGCCGTGCCTTTTGGTCCAAATTAAGTCAAAATAATTTAATGTTTCAGATGTCGAACTACCCTACTAAAAGCAGGCATGAACGGGAAATATCGTAAAAAAATACACCCGTAGGCTTGTGCATTGCAAAATATCGTAATACAGTTTGCAGAAAAAGGAAAAGTCAATTATTATCAGGATCCAAATTCTGAGCTAGTAACGCGATTTCTTAAAATTGGCAATCATTTCATGGAGCGTTAATTTCTATAATCAGGTATATCCGAACCTATTCATTTTTCAATTTCATGTTTCCGTAAACTATTTCTTTTTTTTTCGATTAAGGCCATATTTCGCGTATTTCCGTTTCATACATAAATTTTATCCTTCACCTTCCCCTATCGAAAAACCGCTTTGTGTGTTTAAGGTGATTCTCATTTTTTGAATAAATGGGCTTTTCTAAAGAAATGACGGGTAACCGTACTTTCTCGATTAAACTCCGGGCCCCGAATAGACACCGGGTCGCCATGGTGAGGTGGTAAGATAGCCTTTCAGGCATTTATTCGAGGTGTAATATGCTTTATGTTCGATGGCAAGATACGTTAATTGCACAAGTAATGATTATTAAAAACCATTGTCCCTGAATAAACTGGACCACTCAAATAAACGCCTGGTCCACGAGGCCAAGTTTGAAACAAACGCCGGGGGCATTTAATTGAGAAATTACGGTAGCTTATTTTTTGCTGTTAGCTGAGATCTGCCAATCTCTCTTTATCACTTGGTAAACAGGGAAAAACATCAGGTTATTGTTGCAATGTTCTCTAAAGACACTGCGGAAAAATTGTGAGAGCGTTTCTAGATTTGAGTCAAGGACAAGAGCGTAGCTCTTCACAAGTTAGCTTCGTTAATGGAACTAAATTAGTTATGAAATGCATGCATATATCACTAAAGGAGCAAGTCGTCTGACTGTCGGCGAAAAGAACAAACCAGCGCTGGCGAAAGTATAGCTTCGCTAAAGGATCTAAGTTAATTAAAAGGACCTAAAGGGGCCATTGAGAACATCACAGATTACAAAATGTTGATCTTTTTACCATTTATTACCACGTTTTGCAGTTGATCGGCTGCCAGCGCAATGGCACTTTACAATTGATTCACCACGCTTAATAGAATAAGACAAATGATTGGTTTATAATAATATAACACAAAAGAATAGAATACACTCACTCGAAGTTTTCTCCTTCCGCTAATGGAACTGAATTAATTATGTGTCACTTCTTAGAACATAGATCACATATTGTTAGCACTAAATTGAAGGCGGATGAATAGGGATACGCAAACCCGCCGATCCGTGCTATTTTTTTTTTAAACAAATCCATTAATGCAGCCCTATTTTCGTTCGAATCCGACTCCGCATTACTTGAAAACGTTTTTGTGATATATTTGCACTGCGAAGGGCGGAAGATGCTATTTTTCGCATTTTTTTTTAAAGAATTTTGCCTACGAAGACCGACCAAAGTGATCCGAACCTCGTTTAGTATCCAAAATTAGAGCTTCCTGATAAGAACGGCCCCGAATCTTGGCCAAATTTTTCAGCCAACCCGCGATCAGCTGTATTTTCAAAATCGGCAAATCCGCTTATTGTAACGCAAAAAATCCGCAATCCGGACCAAATCCGTCAATCCGCAAACCTATTCACCCTCCTCAAGTTGGGTTCGTCACGCCGAATGGACAAGTGGGCAGATAATTGGCTTTCATATACACAAAACAAATGGAAGGCAAGTAAAATACATTAACCTAAAAGTTTGCGACAATTTCTCAAGTATTTCGAAATTTGCCTTGCGATAATTTTGTCATTTTCATGGTCTACACTCGCATCGACCATAGCTCTCGACCAATAAGTTCGAGAGTCTTCTTAGTTGTTGTAAAATAACGGGATTGTTTCAAAAAAGGATTCAGCCTGGGAAACAATATTAGTCCAGAAAGCATTTTCAGAATTTCCACAGGAAAAATTCATTAACCCTACACGGTTGAGGTTAAACACGACATGTCGCTTCGCTAATGGAACTGAACTATTTATGAAGGACTTAGAACAAAGATTACACAATGTAAGCACTAAATGGGTGTTTGTCACGCTGCATAGATAACAAGGCAGATGATTGGCCTAAGTATACAACAAAGGAATGGAAGGCAAGTAAAATGCATTAACCCATGCACTTAGTCGAAATTAATTATTTATCTCGTTGAGCCAATAAATGTTCCAGAAGATATCACTGGAGAAACAAACGTCTTCTGGTCATCAGAGGTGTTCCAGTTCGCAATCAAGAAAGAGTTTCGAAAACGTCCAAGAACTTGTGTGTGAAAAATGAAGATTCTTGTGGTACTGTCCTTTGTCGTATTGATGCTTTGCATTGGGGGTAAGTTGAAATATGTTGATTGCAGGTAAATTTTCAGAACCCTCTTTATTTCATGTTTAATTTCCTCTTTTAACCGTTAATAATTTTATCAGTTAAAAATTGTAGCAGCAGGATAATAGTCTTCACGGGTTCTATGATACTGGCTTGGATACGCCAGGAGCACCAAATAGATGGTTAACGTTGAATATCTATTCGTAAGACATATATGATTTTCGGATTAAAGTGTGATGAAAAAAACGAGTTTTCTTTAGCTCAATATTTCGTCATATGGTAAAAGAAATGCCTGTTATCTTCGAACAGATAAAAACAGTGTCGTTTTGGGTAAGAAAAAAGGGCAACTACGATTTTCGAGAAGGCAACAGCGGGTAATATAATATTTTGTTTCCTAAACTTTTCTGAAGTTTGAAAGTTCAGCTTGCGTATCCGAACAGATAGAGTTTCCTTAGTGTTTAAACTCAGCCTTTAGGTGTGTCTATCGAGAATCCCGAGAAAGGACCAAAACTTCGAATTTTCTTGTATTTCGTCAAAAGACCCTTTTTTATCTATTTTCAAAAATATCATTTAAAATTTATCCCAGCAAGTTTAATTTTCTTTGTGGAATCTAGGAAATACAACCCGATCGAGTCCGAAGGCCAAATAATGGCGGATAGAATTTCTGCAAAATGGAGCAGTTTCAAAAACGTCTGTTGATAAAGGCGACAATTTCCTTGGATTTCATTTTAATTTACACAATTTCTAATAATTATAATCAGTAGTAAAGCACGCTTAACGGGGTCCTAACCAATCAGGAGCGAGTGCATATCATTAAAAATTTGAATGGACCAATCACAGAGCCGGATTGCCTGATTTACATATCCAAGATGGCCGACTTGATTTTTTAATGAGAAAAATTATGCATGCATGCCCAAATATGGTAAGCTATTGTTAGACCACCCGTACCAGGTCTTTAACGGTTAAAAATGACGTCATCATCAGGGGAGGAGAGGGATTGGGGCTACTACGTAAGCAAAGTCAGGAAGTGTGACGTCATAGACACGCAAAGCGATATGCAAATGAGGTGTCACACACTCAAAGTCATAAAGGAAAACAAGTCGCAAAAAGACAGTTATCAAATTAGAATAAACTTTTCAACAAATTTTAATGAACACATTACATCAGTATTGAGCCATAACCGAAACGCGTGATATTCTGTCATAGAGCAAGGATGGTTTGAATCATTGAAATGAAAATCACAACTTGGTAATGTTTCTACAAAAGTGTATTTGAACGCGTTATGCTTTAGTCTTCATCATCATCTTCAGTTTTTTCTTTTGCAATTTCCTTTTTATAAAGCGAATGTCTCCACAGATTCTTTACGGCCTCAACGTCCAGGTCCCAAACTGGGCCATTGATAACAATGTTTAAAAGTCTCAACTCGCGCACCCCATTAGCGTCATACAACATGTTATAACTGAAAACTCCTTTCCAGTAATGGCTGTTTTTCACATTGTCGGCCACATCAGTTCCGTAGTTTTCACCCAGTAAATAATACCACTGTTCCTTGACTTTGTCAAAATCCACTTCTCTGGCCATGCTAAGAACACGATGAATATCATCCATACAGTTACAGCCGACTCGTGGGCGATATGAAGGATGTTTGTAGACATTCTTTACAGTAATCATCCCATACGCTACCCATAACCAAATTTTGATCTCTCTATCCTTTGGCGTTAATCTTGTATCCTTCTTTAGTTCGATTTTCGGGTTGTTTTCGATAGGTAACAATTCGTCTAGGAACTGTTCGAGATAAAACATGTCTTGCATCCACATCTTACATTCACAAGTAAGCAGCAACTGGTGTTTATGATTTTGTTTGCTTGGCTTTTTAAAAACAAGAATTTTGAATAACAATAGGGCAGGTTCAGGCAAGCTTTGCTACGTCATACAAACGTGTTGGGGTGAGTTAAAACAATACGGAGTGATAATTACAGGGCAAGTTCAGGCAAGCTTTGCTACGTCATACAAACGTGATGGGGCAAGTGTGTCGAATGCAAAGAAGGTTAAGCAATTATCAAACAGGATACGTTTCAAACAACTTTAATGAAAAAAAAAAAAATATTTACATTGCATAAGTATTGAGCCATAACCAAAACGCGTGACATTCTGTCATAGGGCAGTGATGAATCGAATCATCGATATGAAAACCACAACTCGGTAATGGTTCTACAATAGTTTCTTTTAACGTATCATATTTCGGACATCCGTAGTGTTCTAAATCGGCATGAGGAATGTTCAGTTTAAGCAACAAGTCTTGTTCAACATGACCTCCCTTGTATGCAACCACAGTTCTGTCCTTGGTTTTTGCCTTACTGTACAAGTCACATATCACATCCTCCAACAAGTAATATTCCTGTCCGTATTCCTCTCTTCTAGGTTGATAAGTTAACCCATGGACATTGTATTTGACATAAGACACTGTCTTTCTTTCTCTGAAGTGTAGATCGTTCCAACGTGTTTTCATGAAGAAGGCATGGCGTCCAAAATCTTCTTGCCAAGTGTAATAACCCAACTCTCTACAGCAAAAAGTCTTATCCACAAAGAAACCTTCTAAATCGAGTATCATACACACTTTATCTTTCAAGCAGCAGCTCATTCTCTCTTCTTGGTCTTGGCTAGAACGCGTAATGTATAGATCTGTTGTCTCAAGTGGGGCTCTTTCTCTATTGTAAAGTAATGACCACGAATCTCTTGAGGGAAATCAATCATATTGGTATTGTCACCCATGTAAATTGGACAGGTTTGACACTCGTTCCACAAAGCGTCGTCGAAAGGAATTTCTGGTCCTGGTATCAAAACATCTGGAATCATCCGATCATCATGAAATCTGTTCGGTACCATGTCATATCCTTGAGTTGGATAACCATTCTCATCACGATTAGGAAAACAACCATCCACTGAGTCACGTGGTGACGATTTGCTTTCTAACCGATCATTGACAAGACCACGGGGTTCCACATCAGCCCATTGAAAGAATTTACACTCTCGTTTGGGACATTTGAAGTAGAGGCGTCCAGGGTTCTTGTCCGAATTTGACAAGGTCAACACTGCAGATTTTCTACAGTAACACTTCATTCCAATTTTGTTTGGATCTTTGTAGTAGCCATGTAGCTGTCTTTTCACTGACTCCAAATAATTTTCGGCTCTGTCTACCCCACAGGTCACAAAACATTTGTTGAAGAACTTGGTTTCGGAACATCTTAGGTACTCCCACTCTCCCGAGGAAGTAATAGTTTTACGTTTCTCCATGGGTGCCAAATAATGGATGGGGCAATAGTGATTAATCTCTGTGCGTGTTCTTGTCATGGGAGGTGGTGAAGGATTCTTGAGTGGTGCCAGCAACGGGGTGCAGGGTGAAAATGGCTCACACGGTTTTTTCGGGGAAGAAGGTGGTATTAATGCAAGGTTTGTCAAGAATTCGTCAGGGTCAAAGACCTCTCCTTGTTCCAGCACAGGTGTCACACCTTCCTCCATCACCTCTTCTTTGATGATAATGTCTATAATAAACGAAAAGTACTTTATGCATTTAATGCGTTAACGCGTCGTAGAGTGTTTAATACATGATTCAACACGCATATGCGTCTAGGCTTGAGCTGTTGTCGACGAAGTTTATGATTATGTTTCAGTATCTCGTTTACTTCACGAAGTTTTAACTGGAACAAAGAGCACCTTCGGTCATCTTCCTCTAGTAGTGGGATTAGTTTGAAGGTTTCATGTTTCTGTGAGCAATATTTCACTACGACTTGTTGACAAAAGGTGATTTTCTTTGCGCGTTTAACCGGCTTGAACAGCCATCGGTCTAATGTTTGTTGCACCTTACCTTTTACGGGTTCCTTCTTTATCTTCTTGTTCTTCTTTGTCTGTCCGCCATTTTCTTCCTTCGTCTTACGCTTTCTGCCTTTGCCTTTTGAGGCAGGATACTTGCACGGTGAGACATCTCCAGGTTGGTACGCAGTACTCATATTGTATCTCCTTGCTTATCTTGTCTGTCTATGTTGTCCTCTGAGCTTGACTGATGATCCTTTCTCAATTGCCTCACATATATTCTATTCAGTAACCAATCACAGCATTGTGTAACCAAATACATGACGCCGTCAAACCAGTTTGACAAAACCAGTTTTTCCCGCTTGGAACCACTGAACTATTTCAATAAAAGCAAAGGTTGTGTCGGTAAAGTTTATTTTAAACAAAATACCATGTCGAAGCATGTGTATTGGCGTTGGTTGTGTCGAGTGTGTGAAAGAGCGTTTGTCAAACACGGACATGGGATAACCATTCCTCTAGAGTCTAGTGACAATCCCCTGAAAGAGTTTGAAGCAACTAAAGTACATCAAAACATTTTTCGTTTCATCATCTTTATCATGTGGATGCAACACCAGCCTAATTCATTCCAGTGGTTCCAACTCATACGAGACCATTATTCCCATCTAGTCAATCGTTGTATCTGTCAAGTGACCAAGAAACTTGCAACATGAAGAAAAAGAAGAATGCCAAAAAGTCTCTGATAGAGAGATATCACGATCCTCGCGAACCTGGTGCTTTAGGGGGACTCCAAAGATTTGCAGCTGCTCAAAAGCGTTCTACAAAGAAGGTCAGAGAAGTCTTGGAAAATGATTTGGGGTACACGTTGCACAAACCAAGAAGGAGACGATTTCCTACCTTACCCGTTTTAGTGTTTAACATTGACCAGCAATGGATAATCGATCTCATAGAAGTTCAAAACATATCCAAATACAACCGTGGTTATCGTTATTTGATAACTGTCATCGATGCCTTTTCCAAGTACGCTTGGGTAGAACCTGTCAAAAGTAAAACGGGCAAAGCGGTGACGGAAGCCTTCAAGAAGATCTTGAAGCGCGCCAAGGGACGTAAACCAACAAATTTACAGTCAGACGACGGTAAAGAATTTTACAATACCACGTTTCAAACGTTGCTGAAACAAAAAGACATCCACCATTTCTCTACCAGTGGTGATACCAAAGCCAGTATCGTGGAACGCTTCAATCGTACCTTGAAGGAAAGGTTGTATCGTTATTTTACGGTCAAAAACACGCTCGCTTATTTACAGGTGTTATCGGATTTGGTTGAAGGGTATAATGCATCCTATCACCGTACCATAGGTATGGCACCCCAACAAGTGAATACCAAAAATGAAAACGAAGTGTGGAACCGAATGTATGCCAATCGTCTCTCAAAAAAACCGAAGAAAGGGTCATTGAAAGAAAAAGATCGTGTAAGACTGAACAAGAAATTCCGATCCTTTAAGAAAGGATATCTTCCTGGATGGACAGAAGAAGTGTTTGCAGTACGACAAATTAAACCTGGTGTCATACCCACTTACAAGATTGAAGAATTAGATGGAACTTTGGTAAAGGGTACCTTTTATGAACAAGATTTACAAAAAGTCAATATCAAAGACGATGATTTGTTCAGAGTTGACAAGGTTGTGAAACAAAAAGGAAATAAAGTCTTGATACGATGGAAAGGATGGCCGGACAAGTATAACAGCTGGATAGAGAGGAGTTCCCTGCAAAAACTAGGAAATAATTCTACGTCCAGCTCTTGAGTCCTTTATTTGGAGAAGGGTCTTAGTTCTTACGATAGACATCCTTTGAACCTCGACACATTCTATATGTACATGTGCGAAGCAATGTGATCACCATTATTGAGATACGAGTTGTCGAGAACAGTGGTGAATTGGTGTGACCTTACATTTCAAGTATGAGTAACGATTTCTACCTCACCCTACCAAGTAACAGCAACAAAGTCGAGTTTACGCAGAACAAGGCCAATCACTTCAAGATCCGACTACCCAACCCTATCCGTTTGGAAGGAAGTGGATGGAAAGTGGGGTCGAGCAGCATCTCTCTGCCCGATGCCAAAGTAAAAGTCCCCGTTTTGGTGGCACCCAATGAGACCTTGTTCCATATGTCATGGTTGGCAGAAGAATCGGATGGCTTTTTATTTAATAGAAAAGCTAATTACGAACCATCAGACCTCAGACAAGTCTTTTCTAACATCGATGGGGTGGGATTCATGAAAGCCATGATCACCTTCTTTGAACAACGACGCATCTATAATGATGGGGGTCCACATTATGGAAGTACATACAGAGCACTTAATGGAAAGAGAATGTACATCGCGTTTCGTTGGAATGGCGAAGATTTACTAACGGACAACGTGGATACGTTCATGCATGATACAAAACCCCCAGTTCTCAAGATTAATCAATCGTTAGCCTTGAAGATGGGTTGGATAAAGCAGAGAGGTAGTGGAAATTACGATTTGGGACCAAATCTATGTCAGGTTTTCTTTACAGACACCGTTCCCGATTTGAAAAATATAACGCACGACGTAGAACGCGAGGATGGAACTCCCGCATTCTGGAGTTTGAAGGGTGGTTTATTACATCTCAGCATCCTCTGCAATTGGCGGTTCATGAATCTAGACAAGTCATTTCAGAACGTGGTTGGTACCAAGTCGCGTTCCTTGTTCGTGTATTCCGACGTCGGTGGTAGCTCTGTGGTGGGTAATCAAGTCACCGATTTGCTGCGAGAAGTCAACTATCGACGCAAGGGTGAAGGCGTTCAGTATTTTGAACCACTCCATATTAAATATATTCCGTTGCGCAAAGATGTGTTGGACATAATTGAGACGCAAGTGTCAGAGACAACAGGTGAACTCACTGACTTTGGTGAAGGAGATACGATTGTCACTCTTCACTTTAAAAGAAAATGAAAGGAGGTAGTTTGACTCGATTCCATCCGGATACACAGGGCGGAGGTGGGTTTTGGGGGGATCTCTTGTCTTCTTCCCTCCAATCGGGGATGAAAGGATTTAAGAGTGGTCGCGGAATAAGAGACCGCATTCGTAAAGCCGGTGTTGGTGTGAAGAGGGGTGCCAAACGCGCTGTGAAACGAAAAGCATTACAAGTAGTCGAAAGAAACGTAAAAAGGAAACTGAATGATATCTTTGGAGAATGAATCCCATTTACTCCAGACATTCAAGACTTATTCGTTCCAGAAAAGGAGTCACGCAGCATGATGAAGGATTGTTACAGGGTTTATCAAAATCAAAGAAACCGCGAAGACGAAGAAAAGTACAAAAAGGAGGTTGGATAAGTGCCAGTGTTAGTCAACCTCCTGGTTACGATCAGGTACGGATCTTGCAGCAGCAACTACGAAGAAAGCGAAGACGATGACGGACACCGTTGTAGCCACAACAACTGCGCATCCGCGCTCAAAAACGACCATAAATCCTGCCTTAAATTTGTTCACTGTACCACCCACTGATGTCAGCATCTCTAGTTATCGCATGGTACCTATTCAGACTTACACCACGGGTATAAATCCTGTAGAATTTCAAGTGGATCCCCAAGAAGATTACATCGATTTGAGTCGGAGTTACTTTGAGATAGAGTTACAACTCAAGAAAAACGACAATGGCAATGTGACAGCGGCTGACAAACTCTGGCCTGTCAACAATCTGGCTCATTCTCTGTTCAAGCAAATCAGCGTGCGTCTCAACGGCACTCTGATTAGTCCACAGACCGACACGTACCATTACAAGGCCATCATAGAAACACTGTTGAATTACGATCGCGAGGATGGTGAAACGGTGTTGAAACCTCAGGGATGGTACAATAACATCGATTTTCCTGCAGAATGGACGGATGACAACACGAACACGGAAGGAGATGGACATGAAGATTGGCAAGCGCTTTCAAGTAATCACAAAGAAGCCCTGGCAACCCTCATAGCCGAACAAGCCTCCTACACCAATGGAAAGGCACACGTGTTACGTTTCCGACCCCACATTGAAGTGTTCCAGTTGGGTAAATTGCTGGTGCCTCGAGTCCAAATAGGCATTCAAATGTATTTCAATTCCCCCGATCTGTTCTTGGACGGGGTGGAACGTGCTGGACGATTACTACCTGAAGACATCAAAGTGCGCTTGTACTTGTGTCAACTTAGGCTCAACCCATCGGTCTACCGAGCCTTGATGAGTAAAATGAGTGTGGATCGAGAACTGGTCACCTATCCGACAGTAAGAAGTGAAATAAGGACCTTTAACATGCAAGGGAATCAGCAGCGTTACGAATGTAACAACCTCTTTCAAGGACGAATTCCCAACCGATTGATTGTAGGAATGGTCTTGTCTGAAGCCTTCAACGGAACAGTACAACACGATCCTTTCTGCTTTCAAAAGTTTGGATTGCAAAGTATTCGTCAACTAGTGAGAGGAGAAGAGTACCCTTACGAAACCCTGGAACTCGTTCACAACAATGGTACCAAAGATCTAAGAGGGTACTTTCGATTTTTGCAAGCCAGTGGTGCCTTATGCAAACACAAAGGTAATATGGTCAGAAGTGCAGACTGGGGTCAAGGTAAAAATTGTACCCTTTTCATGTTCGACAACTCAGCAAATGGTTGTGCTGACAGCCCAGTAATGAATCCCAAGCAGAGTGGAGAAGTACAAATAGTGCTGAACTTCGGTACAGCACCAGGTGTTAACATAACCATCATCCTGTACGGAGAGTTTGAGAATCTCTTGGAGATAGACAAGAACAAAGCCGTGTTGTACGATATTTATCAACGTTAAAAGTCATGGAAAAAGTAATCTTAAACAATGTGCAGTTGGACTATCTAGCAACTCACGATCCAGTGTTGAAACCTCATTTCTTTGGTACAGTGGCTTGTGATCGATTACCCTCTCACCCTGAAAAGCACTCGCCTAGAGGCTACATTGTCAACACAGATCCTTACAACAAACCTGGGAAACATTGGATCGCCCTGTGGACTCGCGACAGTAACGTATGTGAAGTCTTCGACAGTTATGCCTTACCGTTAGATGTGTACCAGACGACACGCCCACTGCAAGACTGGCTCAAAAAGCATTGGAAGTTCGTGGTTCAAAACGAACAGAGTCTTCAATCGTTGTACAGTCAGAGTTGTGGCGATTACGCGTTGATGTACGTGAGAGCTCGCGCCAGAGGAAATAGCATGAACGATTATCTTAGTCAATTCTCTAAACACGATTATGTGCACAACGATCACAAAGTAGGACAGATGTTAAAAAAGTTGATAATCCACGATCTAGGATGGCATCATGCATGTAAAAGTGATCATCATCAGTGTAATTAGAAAAAATAAAAACGTCCTGTCTCTTAAAAACTCTTTTTGTCTTTTGTCAGACTCAAATCCTATTTAAAAAGACTGACTCAGTCGTGGTTTTCATTATTCACGATGAAACGAAGTGAGCCGTTTCGATTTCATACACCTTCGAGTATTTTGATTGTGGGACCATCGGGGTCAGGCAAATCAGTCTTCACCAAAAAACTTCTCTTACAACATCCAGAGTTATTTAACACCCCACTAGAACAGATTCATTATTGCTATGGAGCGTGGCAAGATGGATTCAAAACCATGAAAAATGAAGGTGTCAAGTTTCACGAGGGGATCCCGGACATTGATCAATTGTCCAAATGGTTTCCTCGTGGAGGCCTTTTGGTCTTGGATGATTTGATGGAGGAAGGAGGTAACGACAAACGCGTTTTGGACTTGTTCACAAAACATTCTCATCATCAAAACATCACCGTGTTGTACTTGTGTCAAGACATGTTCCCACCGGGAAAATATGCTAAGAGTATTTCACGAAATGCGCATTACATCGTGGCTTTCAAAAACCCTCGTGATCAATTAGCCATGCGTAATTTACTGTTACAAGCGTTCCCTTTACGGTGGCAAGATGTAATTGCTACTTTCCAACGTCTGACAGAACGCCCGTTTGGGTACATGACCATCGATCTGCACCCCTCCAGTCCAGACGAAAGACGGCTTATCAGTCACCTGTTAAAAGAAGAGGGTTGCATTAGATATCATCAATTTAAACGCGATACCACTTCGTGAGGAACTAACAACATGAAAAGGAAACGAACAGTGAGAAAACGAAAGAAGAGAGGAACAAGACAGAAAGGGGGAATACTTCCCTTAGCCGCATTCATTCCAGCCTTGATAGCTGCGGGAAAAGCAGCAGCTCTAGGAGGTATCTCGACTGCAGCAGGTTACGGTGTGAAAAAAGGGTTAGAAGCAGCCACGAGAAAAAGACGAAGAAGATAAAATCGTTCTACCTACATTACCCAATTCATTGTTACACCATGGTTAGACGTAAACGGAACACGGGTAGTAGGCGTAGAAAGAGACGAAAACAGCACGGTGGTGCTTTGGCAAGGCGTAAAACTCGTCTTGCCGATAAGATTGCTGAAGGAGCGAGCATGTTTCTGTCCGGTCCTTCTCCTACCTTTGCAACGTTAGCCGCAAAATTAGCTGCACAAGGTATAAAAGGCATTACCGACAACGTAAAATATTATAGGCGACGTAGACGGTAAGATGGTGAAACGAAAATCAAGGAAAAGGAAAAACATACCACGACGCCAACTACGACGTAAACATCCTACATCCATTGGTGCAGGGTTACTCTCTGTTCTAAAGGAAGCTGCAAAAGTAGGATACAGGCTTGGTAAAGACAAAAGGTATAAGAGAATGGGTGCTTTGGGCGCCACTGGCAGTTACAACAGGCGTCCAGCCCCGTGGGAAGTATGAAGCGATTGCATCGACAACGTCCCTTCTTAGAATCGATTCTAAAAGAAGCAAATCGGCTCAAGAGACAGGACATGATACAACACGCTAATGCAGATCAAATCAACGCTGTCAGTGAATTGGTTTTAAACCTATTGAAACGTAGAATCCCTCTCGATCCGCCAACAACTGCGAAACTACGTAGGTATAAAACGGTGTTACGCGAAGTGGGTAGACGCAAAAACTCCTTAAGGCGAAGAAAAGAACATCTTCTCACTCAAAGGGGTAGCGGCTTCTGGAAAGGATTACACACGGTTTACTGTCAATGTCTTCAAAAGCAGTAAGATTACGGTTGCTTCAAGACACCAATGCTAGATTGGTAACGATGATCGGTGAAATGAATATCAAACAAACAGACTTAGAAAGGAGAGTAGAATACTGGCGCAAGGCTTACGACAGAACGAATCAAGAGTTTTTAGCATTAAAGCACGACTCGAAATGCTCCAGTTGCATTAGCACGCTGAGCGAGTTAGAAGACGGCAAAACCTTCGTGCCGTGCGAAGAGTGTATTGACAAGTCAACAACGAGACTCGATCTGCAGCGAAGAGTGGAAGCGTTGAGTCGTCAAGTGGATTACTGGCAAGAGTGTTACGAAACGTTACTGGAAGAATTCTACAAGAATGACCGAGGAGATAATGGCTATCCCAACAAAGGACTTTAACAGTTTGATTCAATATTATAAAGGTGAAATCACAGACAACGCATTACTCAACAAGGCTGCAAGATTGGCTGCCGAAACACATGTGTTACTCAAAGATAAATCTGTCCCTGATTCCGTGGCCATTGCTAGAGTAAAACCCTTAGCCAAAGAGCGAGCAAGATTAACCAAACGTTTACGGCAATTTGGGGCCACTGTATCTAGTGGGGGAGAAGGTGAAGACGACAATGACGAGGAAGGGGATTTAACGAGTGGAACATTGGACAGTATGTTAAAGCAAATCATCAAAAACACATCAAAGAAACGAAAACGAGAAGATATTGTTGAAACACCTTTCAGCCAAGAGCGCATCACCCCAGGCCCTTCAGGTGTAAAAACCTTTAAAAAGACTGCACCTCCTTCAAAAATCCCAATTCCTTCCAAGTCTAAACTAGGAACACTGCTAAGAAAGGCTGACAAACTCCTGGATAAAGGCAAACGTCAAGGTAAAGGTCAAAGGAAAACTGAAGTGGAACGACTACGCCCCTTATCAGGTTGGGAGGATTGGGCCAGAGGTCGAAAATTACGCAGACAACTAGAGTATGACTCGGACACGGATTAATCAATCTCGTACGAGAAGGAAGAGGAAACGGCGAACACGACAAGGTGGAAAAGGTTTAGACATTCAAAAACTCATTGGCAAGACTGGGATCGAATTTCATTGGCCAGGTTATCAATACATGGGGCCTGGAACAAAGTTAAAGAAACGACTCAAGAGAGGGGACCCGGGCATCAATCGATTGGATCGGATTGCAAAACAGCACGACATTGACTACAGTTATGCCAAGAATTTGCAAGACAAGTGGAAAGCTGACGAGAAAATGATCAAGGCCATAACCAAGTTACCGGGTAAACACACCATGACTGAAAAGATTGTCAAGAAAATCATGCAAGTGAAGAAGAAACTCAAGTTGTAAAACACTTTTATTGTTACACTGCAGATTCAAAGCGAAATAATAAAAGTTTAAGTTGAAAAACCTTAGTGGATCAGTTGTGACAGCTCACTAGCTTAACGATAATTTTGAGCCTTTCCGCCATGTTAAGGTCTGAGAGACTTGGGTCCAAGGGCGGTTGATATAGGCAACCAACCAATCGGGAGCAGCCACGTCAGATGAAAGCCTGTAAAGTAATAAAATGGTTTCCCCAGTCCCCCTCTCCTAAGGAGAGCACTAAACCCTGAGATCTCTGAGTTGTGGGGCACTCCCCAGGGGTTGGGTACCCAAGCTCGTGATCGAAATCCCTGACAACTCAGAAACCGCAGGGTGGGTATCATCAAGGCACCACCTTGACTCGATGTAGCCGGGAACAAAAACTATCTACCTATCTCTAAACCCTTCTCAACATGACCCACCCGAAAGTGATCCGTCCGAAGACGCGCCGTTGAGAAGTCTGTACAATATTTACAAAAGCTCCTAGAAGAGCTGGCTTGCGCCTCAAGAAAACTTAACAAAGAAACTGGCTAACGCACAAAGAAAAGACTTACAAATCCAACAGAAGTTCTGCCATGTCCTCATCGTGTTGATCAAAACTAGGCGGGGCAAACCCGTATGGGAAAGATTGGAAGTTTGTAGGGTTTACAATTCGTTTGTCAAACACAAGTCCATACTTTTTGATACGGGGTATCACCCGGAGCTGTTTAGAGGCGGGCTCTCTTGTGAAAAAGTGGGGGTTTATCACCTCCACATCACGACGCTCTTCGAGAGGGTGCTGGATCTCATCCCACACATTCTGGCGCATCACCTTGTAATTTAGCTGCGCAGAGCCACGGACATTGAGAGTAAATCCACGAACCTTACAGCAAACTTTACCAGATTTAGTTGTGTAGCCGTAGTTCTTTGGGCCACCCGACACGAATTCCGTGATGTAGTCATCCTCATCAAGCTTGTTGGTCATGTCGCCAAGAAAATCGCCCAGTGGAATTTCAGGCTCTCCAGGCTGCCATCGGTAGATCACGGAATCCGTATCGAAATAGAGGGCCTGCTCACCTAGCTTTTCCAGTGACTCATAGAGTTTAAGCCTCGCCAGACATGTTGTGAACGCAGCCACAAAGATACTTGTACGACCGGAGGTAGGCGCATTATCCGTCACGGAGGTGTAGACAATTTCTAACATGTCAGACGTGCAGATTCTGATGCAGTGGATTTTCAGTAATGGATTACTCACTCGCTGGAATAGAGCAGCTGGAGACGAAATTGTCTCCACGCGTGGTTTGTTCATTTTCTCGCCAAACTTTCCCCAGAAAGAATTCAACATTAACTTGGCAACTGCTTTTCGTCCAGGATTTTTAGCAATCATCATGCGAGCAAGCTTGATCCCCTCACGCTCTTCATACTGATGTATGTAACGCCTCTTATCTTCGTCGGTTCGCACCCACCCCGGATAACCTGAGGACTCCTGCTTTATTTTTAACCATTTGTTAACATAGGGCGCAAACAGTCCTTCTTTTCGCTGATTCTCTGGAAAATGCCATACTTCGTGGATACGAATAATGGTGTACCCCATCTCCACTGCTTTAACTAGCTCTGGGACACACCAAGTGCCGCGCAGCATACGTTGCTCGGTTGAATGGGAACACTCAGAAGAACGGGACAGGAGAGATTCTGACATTTCTTCTTCGACACAGCTGCGACATAATGGCATCACGAGTTTGCCACCACAGCGGTAGGGAAGTACAGGATGGTACAAGTGGTAGGGTGGCAATACATCCACTTTAGCCAAGCCAAAATAACTGTGAATGTCCTGGTCCTCGGGATGCGTGATTATCTCAGGATGTCCCACCGGGTATTTGCCATATTTGTTGATGAAGGGGTATAAGGAAGTGACGTCTACATACCTAATCTGCTCACCCACTTCTTCATTTGCCTTATGGTATAGCGTGGCTGCATTAGTTCTACCTCCGAAGAACGCTTCACGGGGTTCTAGTGGCTCCACGATGTCCAACTTGGACACAAACTCATTGAGGTTAGCGTTGGTCTTTATCTCTCGGTCCCAGTCGCATTCCCACTTTTCAATGACTGTGTAGCCCATAGCTCTTAAAAGAGCTGTTTTCGCAAGGGTGGCCTCGTACATTTCTTGTACTGTTCTGTCGGGATTTAGTTTGCTGACCTGGTTACGCGTTGGGTAGCACTTGGGACAGCCGTGGAAGAGACACCCATGGAACTCGTATATGATACCGCTTGTGACGTCATATCCATCCACATGGAAGACACGGGCAGGGGTACGTATGCTGCGTTCACCTTGGTTCCCAGCATGGGCAATGCGGTCAGCAGTAGGTTCCTGCCATAAATTAAACAAAGGTTAGTTTAAAAGAAAATAAAAAGGAGGTGTTTTTAAATCCCTATCACCAAATTCTAAGAGAGTATTGTTACCTGATTGGTATTGTCTTGGCGTAGTCGATGTTCACACCAGCTTAACCACTTCAAGGCTTTCATCGATTGGTTGTTTCTGCTGCCGTGCCAACCACGTGGAGGTTCTACAGGTATGGTGTTCCTTGGAAGATGCATCTTGCGCCAGTAACGGTGGCAAGCTGAGGCAATGGTTACACATTTTGCCATGGGATTGAATTTTCCGTGAGTCTCAAACTCTTGTTGGAAGGCCATGCACCCTGCTTTCAACAGCTTTACATCTGACACACAGTAAGACTCCATCTCCTGTCTTAGATTAAACACATACCCATTTTCTAACTGTTCGTCGTACCATCTGTCAAATTCTTCTTTCTTTTTTGAATTCATCCCCTTTGGATCGTAGGTGTCACGTGGAGGCATGGAACCCTCGTACTGCTGATTGTTCAGTGTATTGAACAGGTGGGGGAAGAATCCTTTGCGTAGTTCTGTGAGCCCGAATGTTGCAGGGAAAGAAGCCAGAGGAAAGGGTAGAAAGCACAATGAGTCGATGAATTTGATGTATCCAGTTCTTAGAGACAGTACTTTGGTACCGACATTTATTTGGTCGGTCACAGTTCTATGTTCCTTGAACAGTTGTTGCAAAATGAACATACCGTCGTAGCCTTTAAAATTGTGAAACACCACAATCACATCACGTTCTTCGTCCTCCTCCACCATTACCAAACCGTCTAGATACTTTAGAAACTCTTCTGAACAGTTCTCACCGTAAAATACTTCTGTGGCATCAGATTGCTCGTCCTCTGCGCACACCATGATAGGAGTCTGAACTCCGCTATCATCTGTCACGGCTTCGTAATCTGCATAGACAAACAGAGGGGGTGGTTCGTCCTCCTCTTCTGGTTCTCTGCCCTCGTTTGCTCTCACTACACGTCTGGCCCGTTTATTTTTTTTGCTTTTCTTTTTCTTTTTGGGTTCATCATCCTGGGGGTCCACAGGCTGTATGTAGCATTGGTGTAAGGCAACATCAACAAACTGCTCGCAGTTGCTACACTTGTTCATGCCACATTTGTGCGATGAATTTTGACTTCTCCTGTCACCACCATGCTTCACTTTTCTGCTGGCCACTCGCACTTGCTTACAGCATTCAGGACATTTCTTTACCCTGTCACACAATGATTTGTTTATCTGCGAAGACATCAAGTGTTCGCTATAACAGTCGTCTCCATAAAATTTACGATTACACAGTCGGCATGGTTCTGTGGGTTGCGGTTGAGTAGAGGACTGAATTTTCGCTGTGAGAAAGTCCAAACAACCCTTCCGCTGGCACGAAGGGCACTTTTTCCCAACACACGGGTGATCTTCAAGGTTATCATGATCGAAGCCACGGTTGCAGTCATGGCAGAAGTAGGATTTTGAGAGAAATCCTCCAAAGGACGTACAACCATGGTAGTGGTCATCAACTTTGATTAATTGGATTACATGTTTGGCAGGTGGTCCCTCAAAGATAATGCAATGGGGTGCATCCACAGACAATACTTTTAACTGGTATTGCGACAGGACTGTTTGAAACTGTTGGAGTTCCTACCAAAGAGAAAGGAACGCAATGTTTAGTAATAATAATATTAAATATCTCTAAGGCGAAAATTAACAAACTATATGAATGATATAAAATAGAAAATATGCTATGAATAGTATGATTAATTTGAAACAAGTTATTTTCAATTAGTATGTACATTAGGTTAAGGTTAAAAAGCTTAATTATAAAACAAAAAAAATCAATGGGCCTAGTACAAATGTATATAAAATATCAAGAGCTATTTAAACGCTTTTCTAAGTAAAAAAAGGGATTTTTAACATGAATAAGGTTACAAATGTAGTCCGGATGGTTGATCATGTATGACCTTAAAGTAATTATTTAAATCTTAAAATCAATTCTGAATCTAACAGGTAACCAATGTAAAGATTATAGCACATTAGTCACGCGACTAAAGCGCGGAGTCGAAAATGAGAGTATAAATTTTCTAAACGGTGGTAATGCTATTTACCTGAATACCACAAGGGCCCATTGGTACACTTGCTTGCATGTGCAAGGCTTCAGCCAATCGGGTTTGGAGTGGACGCCCCCGCCTCAGATTGTCATAGTTTCGGAAACCGTTGACATTGTCAGCCTTGTGACACCAGGCCTGCATGGTAACAATTGCCCTTGCACAGCATAAATCGTCCTCGTTGTTAATTCGAACAACAGTTTGCTTACTTTCCAGCAGCTTCTCCACCGCCTTACGACCCGGCTTATACTTGTTGCCATTACTACTACCAGGTGCAGGTGTGTGAATGAGGGTCATTTCCATGGAAAAGGTGTCGTCTGGAGTAAACTCTTGGTTAGAGTTCAGTTTATCAGCTAGGGACTGTAAATAAACATCAAGCCTCTCACTCCCCTGACGGAATTCCTGTACGGTAAACGTGGTGGACTGGAACGCGTGGTTGAAGTGGTCGGAGTTCATCACGAAATGTACAGTACTGTGTGGCGTGAGTGATGTGTCACGTGTTATCTCACGATCAATGGCCCTGTATAGAGCCCCCGTGACTTCAAGCCCCAGATCGTCGTTTGTGGAAGCTTCGCGGTTCTGCTCCAAGCTTGCCCGGAATGTCTGCTTGTTAACGACATTGCGCCATCTCTGACGGTGTGTGGTAGGGGTAGTGTGAAACTCCAGTAACGGTTCGTTACCACGGGATAAGCCACCACCCAACTGAGTGGGGTTCGCTCCTACGGGAGCGGGCTTGCGCCTGTTCCTACTGAAACCTGTTTCCACCACAGGAGAATCGTTCCTACCGGAACGGGCTTTCGCCGGAACGGATTGGCTCCTACGCAGGGCAGTTTTCTTGATAGGGGATTCGTTCCTAGAGGAACGGGCTTTCGCCGGAACGGATTGGCTCCTCCGGAATGAATACGTTAAGCTGAAAAGAACACAAAAAGGGAGCGTTTGATCATGCAATGTTAAAACATAAACATAATAATTATAAAAAATAATCGACCTTTTCTAAACATTGGAAAAAGTTTGAAAGCTAATTTTGACCAAGAGTTAAAGGACAGATATTAACATCATATCAACAAATTCAAGAGAACCGTACCATGCTTACGAAAACTAATTCTAAACATGTTGAAAGTTGATCAAAGTCAATAAATGACTTTTGGGCAAAAATGAACAAACGTATGTATAAAAATTGATGCGCAGCCAGGGTGATGCTAATTGGTTAATTATTCATATACACGTATTTTAGCGCACGAAGCCATGAACAGTTCAGCTACGTCAACAATGACATATATAGATAGAATTTTCCCTCCGCGCGCTCGATGTACGAGGTAGCGTAAATTGTCTCCACGATCTTTAAGGAAAAGACTGAATAGCGCTCCGAGAGAGCGAACTCCAAGCAATGTAAGTATAATCTATTGTTTGACTGTTTGAACTCGCCCGTATATGTTCGTTTTACTTAATACTGCATGAAAACACGACACAACCGAAGAAAGACCGTTAACAATACAAGCGAAAGTTATTGTTTATCTGTTTGAACTTGCCCTAGCATGTTTGAATTACGAAGCGCTACATGAAACGCTAAGAAAACACGACACAGCACTCGCTCTTAAAGAAAGACCGTTAACAATACAAGCGTAAGTTATTGTTTATCTGTTTGAACTTGTCCTAGCATGTTTGAATTACGAAGCGCTACATGAAACGCTAAGAAAACACGACACAGCACTCGCTCTTAAAGAAAGACCGTTAACAATACAAGCGTAAGTTATTGTTTATCTGTTTGAACTTGTCCTAGCATGTTTGAATTACGAAGCGCTACGCGAAACGCTAAGAAAACACGACACAGCACTCGCTCTTAAAGAAAGACTGTTAACAATACAAGCGTAAGTTATTGTTTATCAATTTGAACTTGCCCTAGCATGTTTGAATTACGAAGCGCTGCATGAAACGCTAAGAAAACACGACACAACACTCGCTCTTAAAGAAAGACCGTTAACAATACAAGCACGTTTGAATGCTCTTAGTTCTTAGTAGTTTAAAGAACGCACTGAACACCACTCGTATAAAACTATTACTGGCGACCGTTAAGAACGCGAACAAAATCTGTCACGACTACAGTTTACAGACATCAAAGTAAAGAATGAGCGCTAGTTTTTCAGTTCAATCGAAGTGTGTAGTAAAGGCTAATCGATCCGAAGATATTAAGATCTTTAAGAAATCGACATAAGTTCCATGATAAAACTTTCTCCGTCTAAAACTAGGGCTCCTAACCTAGTGAGAATTATGAACGCGAACAAAATCTACACTCGTGTGTTTCAGAACAGGATAATAACTTCAAGAATTCGTCATAAGTTTCATGATAAAGCTAAACCTTAATCGCTCCTAAAAGAACGGTCATAGAGAACTCTTACAAAGACTGCATACAAGTCGCCCGAAGAATGCAACAACTTTACGAATTTCACAACATAAGTTTCATGATAAAACTTAATTTAACTAATACTAGCGCTCCTAAAAGAGCGACTAGTAAGAACTCTAGCAAAATGACTTAAGATAACACAAGTCGTATAAAGGTATTGAAAAATAACTTACATCAACCACGGCAGCTTCATTCGCCTTCAAGACTTCATCAGTAAACTCCATGATGTTTGTGGCAGCAAGACAGAATTCAAATTAACACAAACTGCGAGTCAGTTGACTCTAGTATCTCGACGTCGGACCTCTCAGGAAACCTGTCTTTTGCCTCCATCAAAACAAAAACGTTCTCTTAGAACCAATCATACACTGTTTCAGTGAAGCTATAGCACGTGTGTGTGCTGAGTCGACCCACAGAGGGAACATGATTTCATCACTGACCAATCAAAAGCTCGCTTTTCTAACCAATCAGCGCTCTGTATTTTCGATCGGTTTTTTTAGTGAAGCTATCGCATGTGTATGTGCTGAGTCGACCCACAGAGGAAACATGAGTTCATAGCCGGCCAATCAAATGCTCGCTTTTCTAACCAATCAGCGCTGCGTAGTTTTTACACAGTTTGATCCCTTTTTTACTGAAGCTTTCATTCGTGTCTAACTCACAAACTAACAAAACGCTCTCAATACGATTTACGTTTTCCTACTCCAGTAATAATTATGTTTCAACGTGAAAGTCGACGTCTGCGCGAGCTGGCACCCGAATTTGAAATATTCAATGAGAATTGTTTTATTTGCTTAAGCCCACTCGATGTCAATACTTTGACGACTTCCAAGGTAACGAAACTTAGCTGCTGCGCAAAGTGGGTACATACCGTTTGCCAAAGTCAATGGGAGACCGTTGGAAGTTACTGCGCCCATTGCAAGCGCAACTTCATCGTAGAGAACGATGCCATTTGGAATCCTCCAGAAGAGCTGACTGACCCTCCGCAAAGAGAAGTAGCCCGGGAGGCTTTAAATTCCTACCAACAAGGCGACAGAGCCTTTAGAAATCGCGTCACCCCCGAAGTAAGTAATCATGCGTTCGAAAAAATTACTCGCACTGAAGTTTGTACTGAAGTTGTGTTTGTTATTTTTCAGTTTCCTTTCTCCGTCGATCCAATCGATTGGTTTGGCTTATGGGAGGCAATCGACGCGTATCTTTCATTTCATTCGCCGGATCTACCAATGATCATCAGCGCCAACGTCTTCTCCGCAGAGGAACTACACATCGTGCACAAATTTCGCTTGGAAACCATAGTGGACCGCATGATACCAATGGAAATTTACTTGTACACATCGCGCGTAAGAACACGCTTTCGCTATCTTGTTAATAGGCAAATGGAAGACGTCATTTCTTTAACAAACATTCGTTGTGATGACGAATAATTTTTTTCTCTTTGTAATCTCGTTTTATTCATCTTGTAAATAGTCGTTCCCATCACATACATACATAAACTCGCAAACTCAGTGTCTCCATACTAACTTTACCTCCCAAATAGCACACACTCGAAATTGTATAACGTTTGATTGTCGTAAGTCGGGCACGGACCACTTGGGTCGCGTACACGTCCCGCGGTGTAATTAAGCTTTTGCTGTTTATATAATATAATAGTTTGCAACATATTTCTGCTGTCTGTCATGAAACTGAGTGAGTGTGTAACATAGTTTTTACCATTACACGATTGGTACAGGTTACTTAGCAACCAGACTTAAACTTGTTCCGAAAAGGTTTAGGGATCAGATTCCTCCCTGGCAGGCAATTACGTCATTTTAGACCGTTAAAGACCTGGTACGGGTGGTTTAACAATAGCTTACCATATTTGGGCATGCATGCATAATTTTTCTCATTAAAAAATCAAGTCGGCCATCTTGGATATGTAAATCAGGCAATCCGGCTCTGTGATTGGTCCATTCAAATTTTTAATGATATGCACTCGCTCCTGATTGGTTAGGACCCCGTTAAGCGTGCTTTACTACTATAATCTATCATTTGGTCATTATTTCTAGCTACATTTCAACTTTTAGTGAATACGTTTTGTTCGACTTTTAACCGTTTGACAAATAACGATCAACAATAATCAAGTTAGAGCTTGGGTGATATTTCATATTACTAAAGACCAGCAATGGTAGATTGCAAATCCTGAGTTTTGATTGGCTAACAGACAATGGAATATGAGCTCATATACCATTGACCAAAAATTTCGTAGCCGATACGCGTCAACGGTAACAGCTGGGGAACTCAAATATTGGAATTCCTTTCGGCGTTTTTAATAAACTATTATGACACTCGCGCTTGTTGGATATGAGGTCGTTAGAGCAAACATGGCGCTTAACGTGCCTCCCTGGATATCTACCATGTCATATCCTGCGCGTGCTTTGAAATAATTGTTAAGTATGCATTCACAGCTGAACACAGCTTTATATACTGTGTGGCATACACAGTATGCCACGAGAAAACATTGTATAACTATATTGTATATCACACCAGGACAGGATACTCCTTAACCCTTTTTGGAGCGGGGTGGGATGATATAAACCGGCTGATAAAAATAATAAACGTTTTTATAAACCTCAGTTGCAAGAGACCTTACTGAGGAATACATTCCCTGCGAACTCTTTGTAGAGAAGTCAGGGTGACCGTTTCGTATCACATGAAAACTGAGGTCCATATTTCCCAATACGGTTCTCGTACTTGCCTCCTCCGCAGACGTTGTTTTGGCTCGTCACGCATTCCTCCCCAGATTGCATGACGAGCCAAAGGGACGTCTGCGAAGGAGGCTACTCTCGCACTAACAAGAAGTCACTTTTATTTACACTAGCATACGCAACAAAGGAAGCAAAGGGAAAAGGAAGAGGATTTGGTAAGTAAAATATATAATAATATTTGAAATCTTTTGTTGTTGTTTTTTTATTATTATTTATTTATTTTTTTATCTTGCAGCTGGAAGATGTTCTTTGAATTAAAATTCATTCTCGGCTTTGTTATCTACATATGCCGAGGGATAACAATTCCATCGTAATTGTTTGACAATCTTTATGAAGTCCAATTGATGTTTGCACGATTAGGTCCGGCTGGCTCATATACACATTTTTTTCCCTGATGAGATACCATTATACCTTGAAATTGCTTTGAAACACTTCCCAAATTTAATTATGTTTTAAGCCATATTTCATCTTGAAGTAAATACGTTTTGTCCATTTTTTTTTTGTTTGAAAAAAAATAAATAAAATAAAGCTATAACTGCTGTAGGGAATACTTTCTATGTTCAATAAGCCATCTGGTGATCCCTCTTGTTTTTTTAAACGATCTGTGCCATGTCATGTTCAAACAAGACGATGGTGCTTTTTCTAATTTAACAGAAACTATTTCCAAGATTTTAAATTCAAAACATTTTTTTGCAGTGAGCGGGGCTCACGATCGATGCGTTTTTTCCTTTCACCTATAACGGCAAGACGTATAGGGGCTGTAACTATGCCGGCGATCCTGACGATTGGCACCGACCATGGTGTTCACTTGACAGAACTTATGATGATGACTGGACTAATTGCGGTAAGGAACGAGCCTAGGCTAAGATGGTCTATTATACTCCGACGGTTTGGCGGTGAAAGACATTTTTGAATTGGTTTGCGGGTATATTCGAATTTTTCTCGCGCTCTACGGTCAGCAAATTATGGTGGCTTCGGTTTTTAGGAGAAAAGGATAGCTTTGTGCGGTCTATAGGAAGAACAAAATATGGCGGTTTTCGGGAAGTACGACCCCGTATAATAGAAACTCACCAAGGGAGAACTTATAATTTTTGAAATGAAATACTATGTTGAATTTACACCAACTGTTGTATTGTCGTTTGCAGTAGACAATATCTGTACTGATGTGTTATTTGACATCAAAAGATCAGACACTCAGGCCAGACTAGGGTGCAATGAAATCGGGATAAGCTGCAGCCTGATGGGCGACCAGGATCTAACGCAGACTTTACCTTTAATTACCTTAATTGCAGCCAGGCCAGAGTATTCCTAACTTTGCTGCTATTGATTATAAGTACTTACAAACCAGTGAATAGTGCCGTTCGCACGCTCTGGTGACTCAAGCTTCAAATATCGTTTCCTATTCACCTTGACTTCAGTGAATAAGTTTAAATAATTTTTAAGATGATAAGACCAATTTGGTTACAGCCGTTTGCTATATGTTATATCAAGACTTCAAAGAGTTCTTACAGATAATTATACTTCAATATTTTAGCAATTATTTGGAATGATTTTTTTCGTTTTATTTATTCTTAGACTGCAGCGAAAGTGAAGCGGATCGATTAAACTGCCAGCAACCATCAGAATGTATCCCATTTGCTGAAGGCCATGCAGCAAAGTGCTTTGTTCCATTTATTCCTACCGGCGGCGGGGGGAAACGCTAAGGCGTCAAACCTTTCCACTTGCGTAAATCAGGGTTTTGCTACTACTTTAACTTAGACAGTCCAGTGCTGTGTTAAATACCTGTGGGCTGAAACACGTTGAAAAAGAATAAAAGTGATTTATGCAACAGACAACTGAAGCTTCCCTTTATTCATCTTCTACCTTCTTATCTCCTGAATCCTGAACCACTTTCTTTTCCAGTTTAATCAGGGATGTTAGCAGTCATAAGCTGTTTATTTTATGTTTTTTTTTTTTCATTGATGCATTATGTTTTCGGTCAAGAAAAAAAAAAAACTTTTGACGTTGGTGGTTTGCTTGCTATGTGTTGGAGCCTACGGCAGCCGTAGGCTCGGCCAGCCGTTAAGGTTTAAATTTAAGCACCTCCACTCGGTCAGCGGAATGTGGTTTTAAAACCCTGTTTAGTCGCTGCTCAAGTGCCAGTTGCAGAGTTGCAATCCTTCTCAACAATCCTAGTAGTTTTATCATTTACACCATATCAAAACAAAAAATAAATTCATTACCATGCCTTCTATCTACGCACCAAATGATGACAACCCAAGTTTTACCGTTTTTACGAAAACTTAACCCTATTCAGACCAGACGTTTTTGGATCTTTCCAGACAAGGGGGGATTTCCCCAACCCCCCCCCCCCCTCCCCTAAGTAACACAATGAAACTTAGAGGATATATAGTATTTCAACAATTCTATCTTCCGATATACCTCACATGGGATGATGACGTCACATCACGTGACAATTACGCCATGATGTCAAAGATGCCAAAGCTACCGCCATCTTGGATCCGTCATCTTGGACTTCAAAATTTTCCAAAACGTCAGAAAACCGCCCAAAATTACTTCCGATTTATTCCCAGATGAATTTTAGATAGTTTGGCAGCGTTTGGCTGAATCTTGAAAGCGTTTTAAACGTTCAAAGTCAGCGCGTGCACCTATGGTTCAGAAACATGGAGATTGGCAGTTAGACCGTGTCAAAACTACAAACCTTCATAAACAGATGCCTGCGCAGAATCCTCCAGATTTACTGGCCAGATACTATCAGCTATGCTACCCGGTGGGAGAATACAGGTCAACTACCCGTCAAAGAACAGATTAAGAAAAGAAAGTGGGCTTGGATCGAACATATACTTAGGAGATCAAACACCTGCATAACCCGACAAGCACTAGGCTGGAACCCTCAGGGAAGTAGGCGGAGAGGAAGACCACGGAACACCTGGAAAAGAGACACGGAAAGGACCATCCAGTTAAACGGCTACACCTGGAATCAGATTGAACAGAGGGTCAGAGACAGAGGAGGGTGGAAGCGCTTAACCTGTGGCCTATAGCTATGCTCCGAGACGGAGTAATAAAAGGCATCATCATAAGAGGAATTATGCAAAGCTCTCCCCTTTCCCCCTACATCTTCTTTGTGAAGAAATTTCGAGCAAAAAAAATGAGGAAAAACAAAGAAAAGAAATCAAAAGAAATCAGTGAGCGCGAAATGAAATTAACGTTTAGTCGATATGCTGATGACACTACTTCGATTTTAGATGTCTACAAAAAGTATTTCACGTGCGCTTTACCCAACCAGCAAAATATGTCCCGAAAAGCATTTAAAATTAGTATTAAAGAGAGTTGTTATTTGCGGCAACATTATCTCCAACATTATCTGTAATGATATGTCATTTATTCGACATCCGATGACCAGGATTATTTGAACGACACTCTTGTTGCTATGCCAGCCCAGGGTGCAATTAACATCAATGTTGTTGAATATCTTTTTTTAAGGTGGTGAAGCTGTTCACCTTAGCAGTTTTTTTTAATGATACTTTATTGATTACATATACAAATTACAAGAACCAAAAAAAAAAAAAGAAAAAAATCATAATACAAAAAATACGGTTACAGTACGGCTACAAGACAAATTGAGTATTTACAACGTGCGTACTACATATAGGAGTATAATATACTTACCTCAATGACGTTACAGTACTTAAGACAACATGTAGAATAAAAAAAAAGGAAACAAAAAAATCACCTATTTTATATGTGACTGGTCCGCTAATTAAACATGCATTTTCATTTTTACAATTCTGCCATCGATTTATTTTAATTACAGATACTTAATTCATTTCTTTGTTTGTTTTATGAACGGTAACAATTAATTAGATATATGCTGATATGGGAAAGTCTGATGTTCTCCACACATCGACTTGCAAAGGGAGACAACATTTGAACAAATAAATATCAGCTGAACAAAGAGAATACTAGTTTTCTTGTTCAGCGAGGAAAGCTCCCAATTTTTTATTGAATTTTGTTAGGAGACCATTCTTAAGTGAATAACGTCTTTTAACATCCAAGCAGGTTAAGAAATTCCAGATGAAAAGCTCACGTGAGGGAAGGTGGTGCATTGATTTTTCCCAAAAAATATGATACCTACTAATAAGAAGGGCGTGGTGAAAAAAGAAGGTCTGTAGTGTCATCCACAATACCCAAACATAACTGAAGGGAAAAAAAAAACTTTTTGTCAAAAAACATAGAAAGTTGCCTAACCATTTTTTAACGTCGTTCCAGAAGATTTTGACTTGGGGACATTCCCAAAAGATATGTAAAAGTGTTTCCAATGAGTTATTACAGAAAGAGCATAAGTCGGAATAATTTATTCCGACTCTCATCAAGCGAACTATCCCGTATAAAAAAAGTTCAAAGAATTCCCGGAATATTCTGAGAAAAGCCGAGAATTCCTGATAGTAATTCCCAAGATTTCTCAGGAATTTTTTTTTACATTCCCGCGTGTTAATTTGCACAATAGACTCTCAGGAATTCCAAGGATTTCTCGGTAACAGAAATGACCAAATTGGTAGCTCGATATTCTCGAGAATTTTCGGGAATTCCCGAGAAACAGATGTGGGCTTTAATTAAAAAATTAAAAGGAAATAAAGCTTCTCAGATTTCTAGAGATTTCGCGATAATTCTTGAGTTTTCCCAATAATTATCGTGAAATTTTGTGAATAAACTATAAACTATAAATGGAAAGACTAAGCACCAAATTTTCAATGAGGATGCAATTTAATAATTAAAACCCTTTCATTTATCATCACTATGATATTGCAATCCATATAGTACAACAGAAAGCTTTTGATGCATGTACATTTGCACTGTGGTCATCATTTACATGTACACAAAGTAAATCACAGTGCCTCGGCCATTAATTAGAAGAAAACGTTTCTCTTAGCTGAATTTTTTGTCCTCAAATCCAAATCATCTGCTCCTTATGATCAGTGGAAAGGACTGAAAATCAATCCCTTATGATATCTGCAAAAAATGGTAAACAGTTTTTTAGTTAATATTGTTGGACAACCAAAACATTGCATATCGAATCTGTAATTTATACTAAAAAACCCAGCTCGGTCTCTCTTGGTCTTTATACCTTCAAGACTACCCCAATCTATATTTCCTTGTGAAATTGTCAATTTAGCCCGGGTTCCCAGCTCTTAGCTACATTCCTGGACATAATATGCAAATCTCTTGCATAAAAAACACAACAGGTGCATTACCAGAGGAAGAAAGAAGGGTGAACATGACCAATCAAGGCTGGCAAAACAAAATCATAGTTGTACCAAACAGAATCAAACAATCAATAAATCAGTGTTTCATCCAGAATAGTTGCTTAGTGCCTACTGGGCATACAAAAAGTACTATGGAAAACTCCACTATTTACCCTATTCTAACTACGTGTACACACAGTTTCTGTATTTTTGTCACAATAATAAAAATTGACATACATAAAAAAGGAAAACAAGACTTTTTGGAATTTGCTGATCACAGCTTGAAATTTGATTATCTCCAGCTTCAATTGTCCTATTGGTTAGTTAATACATGTACATTATTTGTGAAAATCCCATTTTTGTGAAATGAAGAGTTTCATAAATGGAACTGGAAGAGCAAAGCAATGGCAATTAAACAATGACATTAAAACATCATTTGGTCATGCACTTTTTTCCTCGAATTTGCAAAAGTTGATCAGTAAAGCACTCGAATCTGACAGTTTTAGACAAAACAAATTTCAAGACACAAGTAAGCAGTGGACATTGCACATCATACAACACATACAAGGTGAAGCCCGTATCAGATGCTTACATGTAAATGTCCAAGCAGAGCAGTTCCTGGGTAAACATGACCCGTATAAAAATGGTGTTAAGAATTCAAGTCAATTTTTGGGGTTAGGTGTGAAGGTTTCAAAAGGAAGGATGTTTCAAACCACCTCAAAGTTTAAGAAGGAGTACATGTACAGTACTGCTGCAAAAAAAGATTTTGCGTGACAGAAAAAAAATATTATTTCTGGTCCACTAATGCTGCATTTACTCTACAGGGAACTAAAATGGAACCCTTCCAAACTACATGTAAACCAGACTGGATCAGCTTCTGTTCATATCAGACCATTCGGAACCAGTCCGGTACCGACCTGGCATTTTCCATACCAGACTGGTTCCAGAATAGTCTAATATAAACAGAAGGCCTATCAAGACTGATATCTGGACCTGATTCATTAAGAACTGGTCCAGTGTAGGCCTCAACTGTGTGATCGATTTATAAATGAACGATTAAATGATGGATTAAGTGCTGCGCCACTTATTTAACTTTTCCCTGCTAAAGGTGCAGCGCTTATTCGAGAGCGGCACTTATTTAAACTACCAGTAAAACACTGAGGGGAATATAGAGAGAATTAAGTGATGCACACACTAGGCACGCACAATTAAATATATAGAGGATATTACACGGTGGCGAGAAGATATGAATTTTATGTTCGAATGGCAGAAACGATATCTCACGAGTGAACGCAGCGAGCGAGTGAGATGTCGTTTTTGCCACGAGAACATAAAATTCATATCTTTGAGCCAACGTGTAATGTTCTTTTTATTATATGGAGACCAGATGTAATTGAAATTGCCTATTTTTATTTCATTGTTTTCGAAAAATCGAGCAAGTTTTACATATCACCGTTCGTCTTCACAGAAAATACAAAGCACCCGTGTTCAGGATATAGAAACACTTACTGAATTCCAATCAAACAAAATACATGAAATATTTGTCAACTAAATATCGTAACGCGTAAGAACTGAAAACATCACTGACTTTTGACCTGAATCCGATGCGGCAATGTCTTGACGGCCGATAGTTTTCAACTGGTTTTGTTTTCTTCTTTACAAAATCTTGCACTTTGTGAAATTCCTTGCGAAGAATTCTCTCTAAAATCTTTTAAATCGTCAAGGTTTCCATTACCATGTTCTCGTCCTTGAGGTTTTCGGAAAAACTCATTCTTTTTCGCCGCTTAATTAAACAAATTAAACCTGCTTGTCGATGCTTGCTCACAACAAACCTGAACGACACAAGAAACCAAGTTCATTCAACAAAGTAGAAATGGCGCGTATCGTGACGTCAATGAGCGATATGACACTCGCAAGCATGTCATACGGAAAATACGCCACTCGGGTCCCGGATGGAGTGGCGTATGGAATCTACGAATGGTTTAGTTCCCAGTAAAACACTCTCGTCCATATAATAAATACTAGTTATGCAACGCATTCGAGTGGTATACTATGAAATATCCCACGAGTCACTTGTATTTTCTCCATATACACACGAGCCTTTAGGCGAGTGTGTATAAGAAGAAAATACAAGTGACAAGTGGGATATTCCACAGTATACCACGAGAAAGTGTTGTGTAACTATTTTATACCATGTCATAGAAAATACGCTGACTAAATTTCGTCGAGAATAAGACCGCAGCGCACGATGGGAAGGTTGGGTTGAATACCGTCGAATATACAACGGCATTCCTGTATTCTGATTGACTGTATTTTCTATGGCATGGTATAAATAGAGAATAACACATGGGCGCGCGGAGATATGAAATTTATCTTCGAGTGTTCAACTCGATATCTCACGAGTGAGCGCAGCGGTGGTGTGGTAGTTAATAACCTGCTTGTACCTTACTGGGTCAACAACAACCTTTACTGAATTGACGATGTTTCCACGCTCCTTTGGAGTGGTATCCAAGATCTCGCATGATTGCACGTGATCGTGATATTCTGGTCGCACGGTGTAAGGACTATGGAGGTCCAGGAAAGCTCTCTGCACGTCACCTCGTTGTTTATCGACCAACCCCTTGACATCATCGACAAAAGTACTCATGTCTTTTGATTCAAAATTTTGCCAGCGCTTAAAAACTGCATTGCCATATTCCGACACATTGTTACACTGGACCTCGTCACCAAATCCTGCTTTATTTGACACTTTCGCACTCAAGTGATTCCAAATTTCTTCTGCTTTGCAATTGAGAAAGCAGGATGAAAATTGCAGCTCTCTTCTCGTATCCGCCAGTTCAATGTTGTCCCACTTCTGTGTCAGTCCCTCAAGCTTGCGACTGTAGAGACGCTCGTCTGAAGCGTACTCGAGGCCTTCAGAGCCAAAGATGTCATTAAAAATAACGTTGGTGACTGCCTGGGAAATCTGTACTTTGGAACATTTATCTTGAATGTTCTGCTTAACGTGGTTCTTACAAGGGAATGCAACAGACCTTTCTAACTCTTGTCCCAAAGCTTGGCGTAGTGGCTTCTCTCCATCACTGCAATGTGCTTGTAGAAAGACTTTCAACTCGGGCATCTTAGCTGTCATCTTCTGGAATAACGTAACATAGGTGGCTTACAGGCCCTTATAAAACTGGACATACGCGGGAGGGGGGGGGGGGGGGGGGAGGGGGCTTGAGCGTTTTCTGTAAAGCGTTGTGTTGCGATATGAGGTAACAAGCACAAAGAATGGCCCGAGTTGGAAGGTAACGTCGGCGTAGAGGATAGACTTGTGGCCGTCAATATCATTACAACAAAAGTTAGCAATGTCTGCTAACTGTCCGTCGGTAAATAGGATGACCTTTGGGGAATCGTCATCTAATGAGTACGCCCGAATGAATTTTTCTTCCGTTTGTGGCTGTTCTTTCATCTTTTCAGTGATTTGAAAAATCGGATCCTTTACAGCTTTGCGTGGCTGAAGATCAACTTTTAGATACTTGGCTTGTCGTTCATTGCGAGGTAACTGACAACCAGATTTGCAGTTTCCAAGGCCCCCAACGTCCTCTTGAACTTGGTAAACGACTCTCTTCAATCCAGCTTTGTTTCTGGTTACAGCATCCTTAATCTTTGACACTGTGCTCGTGTACGTTCTGAGGTAGGGTATAGAACCAGTCTTGGCATTTCCATGAGCCTTTAACTTTATCCGGTGCTCAGGCGCTCCCTCGTAGTAGTAACGCACAAAGACCAAGTTGTGGTGTTGAGAATTGGGTAGAACGACGTTCACGATGGTTTTTCGAAGGGAATTATCACTTTTGTCGGTAAATGTTCTTCGACAGACACAATGCCCATCTTTGCGGTGTTCAGGAACCTTTTGTAATCTTGGTGAAAAGACCGCCATTCCAATCTAGGAGATACTTTTTCATTGCTGTCTTACTTTGGTTCCAGGAACCAAGATTTTCCGAAAGTAGATCCTCTGGTTCATTAAGTTGATCAAGATCCACAGGAAAGCAAGCATTGTTTTCAATGCGAACTGGGTGCGTTTTAGAGATCAAATCCGGGTGGGAATATCTTGCATTCATTACAAAAGGTACTATTCCGTTATTGCTCAAGTCATCAACGGTCGCCAATGGAACCATCGGAAGTAACACGCTTCCTTTGTAGTATTTAGGAACTTCTGTGTTCATCATCTGAGCTTGAGTCAAAAAGGGATAAACGACGGGCATACCCGTAGAATGATAAACACCAAAACTGTGTAACCCTATCCTGCCTTGGGTGTCGTGGAGGGCACAATGCGTAACTTAAAAACTATTCGTCTAGGTAATAACACAGGACCGAATCAAATTACGGACATTAATATCACTATTCTTTTCAGGTTTTTTTCGGAAATTGTTTTAAATGCTATCGTGAATAAAACATCGCAAATGTCGTTTTGACTTTCGAACTTATTCTTACTCTAAAATGCATGTCGAAACATGAATCATATATATACAAAATCAGGTGATAAATGTAATCAAATGGTCAAATATACACTGTCCCGGATGTGCGATCCAACAGAAACGAATTTAAAACAATAGAAAATTTTCACGACAAATGCTTCTGGTCAGCTACAAAGAAATCGCCAGGAGCGTTCTGGTAAACTTTGGAATCTTTGGAGGTCCTTGGGTAATCTATACAGTTTCTGCCCCCCACCCTGACCCCTAAGCAGAGCAGGCCCCTGATGCAATCCCACCTTGACGAAAAAGCTCACGGACAAAAAAAAAAAATCATTAGACAGGATAAAACCATACCCCTGAGGGGTTTGTCTGGTTTATTAGTGATGGGGATGTGCAAATATGGCCAAATCGTTAGACCAAAAATAAGTCCTTTTAGGCTGAATGTTACCCCAAGAAAGTAAATAAAATAAAATCTGTCACCACGGAACTTCAAAGCCCAAAAGTGTCATCAGATGGCTTTTTCGATCCTGAAAACCGGTCTTCGCAGATCACCATCAATAATATAACTGACTACCCCTGTCCCTTCCCTGGAAACATACCACGGTGTGTGTGTGTGGGGGGGGGGGGGGGGGGGGGTGCGATGGGTCTGTCCGCACCCCTTCGTGGCCGCAAAGGTCCGTTTCATCCGTGAATGAGGGTTAAAATGACTCTCAGAATGCAGGAACTGTGGACTTCAACATCTTATTAAATTTTCTTTTTTTAATGAAACCGGGGAAATTTACAGTTTCCATTTCATATGGAAATTCAGGGAAACTACAACCATTCACTACTCAATGTTCCCACGGTATAATACACGTGCATTTGATTATGTTGATTCGAGGATAGCGAAGGCACATTCAAGTGACGTGATAGTTCCAGCTACAGCTTCCGGAATTATGGTTGTAGCGAAAAATAAATAATTCCAAAACCTTCTCAGCTGAACTTATTGACAATTTCATTTCAAGAACGTGTGAGAATAATTACATTCATGCTTCGACCACGAGACGTAATTACTCTATGGGCAGTCCAAGCGATGGGAAAACATAAAATCTTGTATTACAACGCTGCAGGCGAAATTTGTTTAATATCGTTTTAGGGATACTGGCAAATTAACTACATACTAGAAATATTTATTGTTTTACATACCTCGCATCTGAGTCTTCGGCAGACATCTTGTGTAGTTGATGGCGGGATTTCTGACAGAAACTGGAACCCAGTCCACTGGCAGACATACAAAACGACCGCTGGTTGATGTCACGCAATAATGCGAGTGTACCAGAGGGCCAGTATTTCACTAGTTTGAAAGGACAGCTGATATGGTGATATTTGCCCAAAAGTTGCCTCTAACCGGCATTCTGTTCCTCGATTTCTTTGTTCAATCAATAGGTTAAGAAATCTTGATCGGAACGTGGCCACGAAGACAGCAGACGAAAGTCATTGGTAAGACAGTCCCAAGTAAAATGTTGAAAGGTTTGTAGCAATGCTATGCTTTTAAAAATCTGACCACCGGTAGGCCATAGGGAAGGCCATAGGGTAGGCCATAGGTTAGGCCATGGCCTACACCATGGCCTAGGCCATGGCCTACCCCACGTTTTGTCCACACCCATTTGTTGTCCGAGGAAACCTTGAACGAATAACATGGTCTTTGAAATTAAAGGTCAAATGAACCAAAACTTCAGATTTTCTTTTTTTAAGGCCAATTTGTTGATTAAGAACCAAATAAGCATATTGTGAAGTTTCAAAGTAATTGGACTTTGCAAAAGAGAGAAATTTCAAGTTGAAAAATGCTTATTTTCGGCCTTCATAATCGTAGAACGCTCGCGAAAATTGTCGAGAAATTTTCGAAGGCAAAATTGTGACGTCAGTATTGGTTAGCTGTGAAACTGCAGGAAATTCAAAGTCTTTCAGTGATGAAGCTCACAAGAATGGAACATCACGGTGTTTTGTGCAGCACTAAACTGCTTAAATAATTCTAAGCCGAAAGTAAGTACGTTTAAGTTTCCAGCAAATTCAAAGCCCAGGAAACAATGACTGTTGAAAATGAAAAGAAAGAATTTAAGCCAGACAAGAACTCTCGCATTTGTGCGGTTCATTTTACCGAAGACTGCTTCATAGAAAATCTGGCGATACGTAGGTTTCCGGTTCTGATTTCAAAGGGGATGCTGTGCCGACTACTATTTTTTTTTTCTTGTTCGGAAAAGAAATCACGGGGAAGAATGCCTTCCGAAGCACAAAGACCCCCCTGTTCGTTCGGCTTTTGCTAAACGAAGGAAGTTAGTGGTATGCATTTTGCACCTTTCTTATTCTACCTAGAGCTAGATAGAGTATTTGTTATGATTATTAGCACTTTGAGTTTGTTGGTTTGGCTGGTCAAGATCAAGAATTAGAATTTGAATTCGTTAGTTCAATATCCTCGCCAAATAATTTGCTTCCATGCACGTGCACGTGCTTTTTGACGCGTATAAAATTAAGCTTCAAAGGTTGTATTTATGTTGGGTTTACAACCGTTAATTTCGAGCACTAATTAAATAACATGTACCGGCTAAATAAATATGGACCATAGTGTCCGCGGGGACATTGTGTAAACGCTCTGTATTTATTACAACACTGAATTTTCCTTCAGCTGAAAACGACACGAATTTATTCATTGAAAGTTTTACCCTGCGTGATGCTTTGCGGTTTCGAATTTTCATTGAGAAATATCCTTTCATTCAAGTTAAATTTTTGTGTACAAATTTATTTTGTGTGTTTTGTGTGACTCTCAAGTAATCTTAGCTTTTGGCCACATCCTAGGATAACTTCGCGCTGCATACCTATCCGGGTTGCAAGCCGCACACGTCCTGATGAGAATTACGTGCAAATCCAAAAAACAACTGCATTTAAATTGCGGTATATATAACAAAACTAATTGTTCTATACCAAGCTGAGCAGACTGATGATTTTTATACGCCATCCAGTGTTTGAAAACCTCCTATATCGTACAATGCTTACTATTTTACTTAGTGCTTTGATAATTATTAATCTTTGAAACTGGATTCCAATGTAGTAAAAAATATAACAACCATGTTTAAAGCTTAGATCCTTTCAGAATTACTTGAATTACTCAGACTGACTCAAACTCTCAAACTTTACATTATTCGCTCTTTAAGCGTCGATCGTCTCTTCGATCAAAAAGCCGTAAAATAAAACTATTACGTCACAAAATTCAAAGCTCGATCCAGTCCTTCCTGTTCAGTGCGCGGTCCTTTTTGAAACGTTTTCGTGAAGTCTTCGGAAATCTTTGTAGTTTTTGTTATAGTTCGCGCTTTAAGGCTCAGAAAGCAAAATTTCTTCCTAAGTTTACTTAATAATGAATTATTCTAGCGTTTGGTTGCTTTAAAATCGCTAAAGAAAGAATGTCGAAATTTTGGTTCATTTGACCTTTAATGATTAAACACCCACGTGACACTTGCGCGCCTAATTTGGGATGTTTTATTCGAACGAAGCATTTTCCGTTTGCCAGGCTGCATTTTATGTAGGTTACGCGAAGATCTTCGGCGTGGATGTCAAAAGTTTGCGGCGTACCGGCGTACGATCATTGTCAGCGCGTTTTAACTGGCGCACAGATGACTTGTTTTATACGTACTTTGGCGTAGACCGGTTAAATCCTTGGAGTATCTTCGGTGTTGAATGTACACGGAATGCACCCTGGTCCGTGAACAGAAATTATTCATTCCTGGTTGGATTGCGAGCAGAAGCTTCCTTCTGTGAGAAAAAAAAAAATCTGGGAGTCCTAGCAGAAGTCTCATCTAGTGCAAAAAGGTATGAGTCAAATGAACATTTAATTCGCACAGCCTGGAATTAAATTATGTGCGACTCGTGTACGTCGGTCTCCACTCCAGGTCGACATAGCTTGTTTGACCGATTGCCTGTGAAATACCATAGATGTCAAGTAGTCAGTGGATCCTGTGCACCTGAACCAATGTAGAGGGTAGAACCCCCAACAGGACCATGGCAAGATGTAGCTATTGATGTATTGGGTTCACTTCCTTCTGGAGAGAGCTTACTTGTGGTAGTAGATTACTCCAGCCTTTTTTTAAAGTAGTGATTATGCACTGAACCACGCCCCAGAAGATGATAGAAGCACTAAGTCCGATCTTTGTGCGTTATGGTTATCCATTCAGCCTCGAGTCTGACAATGCATCCCAGTTTGTATCGCACGAATTCAAAGAGTTCCTGTCCAAAAATGGTATTGAGAATCGGAAATCTCCTATCCTTTTTGGCCCCAAACCATTGGCGAGGTTAAAATGACAAAATCGAACGTAAAGCTCTCAAAATAGCCCAAGTTGAAGGAGAGAGATGGAAAGATGAATTGAACAAGTTCCTATTGGCGCACCGGACCGCCCTCACTCTACCAGTGGGATGACCCCAGTGTCTCTAATGTTTGGAAGAGAGCTGTCAGCTGTGTGCTGACAAGCAAAGGAATGCAACTTCCAATCCAGTACTCCCTGGTGACAAGGTTCTGCTTAAAAACACTAAATCGTCTCGTAAGCTGGCTCCAAATTTTGAACCTCAGCCGTACACAGTCAAGACCAAGGAAGGACAAGAACTTACCTTGAAAGCTGAAAATGGCACAGTGTAAAGGAGAAACATCTCTTTTGTCTAACCTTACAAAACTCCTGGAGAGCCAGAACCTTCTTTACTGGAACAAAGCCCCGGAGAAGCAAAAACTTCAAGTCCAGCTCCAGCAATACCTGAGTCTAGGCACAAGCTCAAGTACAACATAGAAAAGAAACAGACCAATCCGTGCTATGAAAATGCCTGTAAGATTTACATTTCTTCTAGACAAATGAACTCACTTGTTTAGACTTTCAAGGATTTTAACTGAACATCATTTTGTTAGGTCCTGCAGTTTGCAGTTCGAACCATTGGTTTAAAAGTATTTCCATATACTTGTTATTTGCTACTAAGACATTCCATTTTTCTGGAAGACATTTTCTTTGAACTCAGTTTTAACTGCAATTTTATTTGCCACAAGGGAATGGAATGTAGTGTTAAGCTGTTAGTAATCTTGACACATTTCGTGATAGAATACATTATTTTCTATAAGTTCGAAAAGGAGCCCGGGTTGTTGTAAGCATGGCGTACTGTGCAGTGATTAAAAGAATTTTAAGAGTTTAATCCGTGTTAAATCCGTTTGTGTTATCGGCCATCACCACCAGCCAAATGGGTCACTTGGCTCCCATGCAGACATTATGTTTATTATATTTAGAAATTTGCCCAAATTTTGTAACAAACGCATTTGCTGACTTTTTTTTTTTTTTTTTTTTTGGCAAATTAAATTGTCACATGCGAACGTTTCCTCGTGTGCATGACTCGTCACAAAAAATTGGGTAAATATTCAGAAGTTGGCAGTAATTTCCAGGTCTCTTTTTTTGTTATCATACATGTCTCCGCTGTTCAGAGTCATTTGTGGTGCTTATTGAACGATATGTTAACAAGACATACACTATTTTCACCGTTCCCATAATACTTGCAGTAAGAATTGTTGTAATTTCTCTTGGGGTTATTGTAAATCCCAAAACATGTTTCGACAGAGCTTCTGTCATCTTCAGTTGAATGGTTTACAAAGCATGGAAAGTTGAATAATAACTAGACGGAAATGCTAATTAAGACAAATAGTAACAACAGAGCGTGAAAATGTGTGGATTAAAATGATAATTTTAGATTAACATGGTGTAATTGTTGATTGAGGCAAGGTAGTTCTTTTTGAATATGGATAGCCTCCTTTATCTTGAGTTGAAAGCTGGTAGTGGCTTGATTACGTCTACTCATTATTCAACTTTCCATGCTTTGTAAACCATTCAACTGAAGATGACAGAAGCTCTGTCGAAACATGTTTTGTAAACTTGAAAAATTGGTCGTCTTCCTTAAAATCTTTACGTGTCTGCTGTTATCAAAATCCCAAAAGAAATTGAAAACAATGCTTACGCAAACATTTTTGGGGTAAACAAGGCGCATTAGACCAGTATATGTGTCACATAACCGTCGTCAGATAAAATTTGCTTGTGGTGATGGCCGATAAAACACACGGATTTAACACGGATTAAACTCTTCAAAACTCAACAACACGTTGGTTATTTTAGCATCCGTTAAAGAGCGACTGCTAAAGTGCTTCTGTAAGTGGAAGAAACAGTAAGGTCACAAGGTAAATGAGAGATCAGGAAAACCGAAATCTTCAAATTTTCAATCGTTTCTTGTTACCACGTTAAATTCCTTTTCAATTCGGCTAACCCGACACTAGTCGTATGCTCCAGCACTTCATTGCTGTAGCGGCATAACTATCCGTTCGACAGTTCGATTCAGAGATCTATCTCCTTTCAGTGATAAAGGCCAGAGTGAGAAGCAATGCCCCAGCAATTATTGTTATGTGGCTTGTAGACTGCTAAACCAAATTGGGAAAGATTGCCCACATCAGATTAGATCAAAATCCCCAGCCTATAAAGGCTTAAGCAAACAAAATGCTAAACAGGCAAACAAACAAGCTAAGGAACCGGTAAACCACCTCCCTTACTCAGCTGTTTACGTTTTCCGACAAATTCTTATCATAACTGGATACTGTAAACTTCAGGTTATAAGTTTTGGGCTTACAACTTTGTAAGGGGCTCTGGGTGAGCTTTTTAACAAAGGCTCTTATATCCGAGGGGTTGGCGACCTTTTAAGCGGAATAAAAAGATTCATCATCTTGGATATGCCGTCTCGGAATTCAATATTTTCTTAGGAAGTCAGAAAATAAAGAACATTCAATAAATACAAAATCAAGCCAGTTTGCTAATAGAAAGAAAAAAATATACGAAATTCGCTTTTCCTGAAAAAAAAAGTGAGAAAATGTGTTTTAGCAGTTGACATTTGGCCAAACAAGCAAGCAATAATGAGGTTGCCATGGCAATGTCAATGATCATGGATACAAATTTGACGCAGTAAAATTTGTGCGAGGGGAACATGAACAGCTACTGAAAGTTTCAGCATCGAAGAGTAAACCCCTTTTTAAAAATTGAAAATAAACCTCGAGGGGTAGCATCCAACTCCTCCTCCCAACCATCTTATTTGTACATGGAACACGACATCAAGGTAAAATTAGACATACACAAAAGCTCCTTTATTAACCTATTCCACTTATGTAAAATTCTGTCATTAACTAGCCTCAAGCAAACTCATTTCTCTTGTAACCATCTGTGTTTGATTAGCAAACAAGAACATTGTTTAAAACATGTCAACCTGAACATCCCCCTTTTATAGTGGCAGTATAAAATATTACTATGTTAGATCACTACTTTCTCTAAACCTTCTAAATTCTTAGCTATAAAGAAAAAAAATTGATCTCGCAATAGTCATTAGGCGAAATACAGAGCTAGCAAACAAATTAACATAACAATAATAAGGTGAAACTAAATTTGTATACAGGGACAACAGCTTGAGGTACAGCAACCAACATCCTTAAAGAAACATGACTATTATAAAGCTGAGTAAAACACATTCTCGCCCCCGTAGCCCTTTATCCTTAAGCGGCATGGTCTTTGTTAGTGAAACGAAGGCCTCTGGCAAAGGATTTACAGTCCTAGATTCTAGGACTTCCGGTCTTCATGTATGCAGTCGTGATGTTTTTATATACTGTACGGCAGAGTCATGGCGACTTGTACTTAAGCTCAATATCTCTTTGTCTGAAAAGACCAATAAAAAAAAAAAAAAAAAAAAAATCTCATGTGCCCAGGGCCCTTCGTTACTCGTGCTAAGGCCCCACCGGCTAAGAGAAGCGAAAAGGGCTATGGGGACGGGAATGAGTAAAACAATGGTAAAACGCTACGTAAACTTGAAAAATGGACATGGCGCAAACACTAAGAATTGTCCTCTTTAAGGTTTTTTTTTTTTTTTCTTTCTCTCTCTTTCTTTTATCTTGTCACTAATTGCTGCAAACCACACTCACATCCTCGTCATGGTGACAGTTGTGAGTTCCCCATCCTCTATGAGAACAGTCAAGAAGTGAGGCCTCTCCTCCTTGACAATTGATTTCATCTATCCAGATTGGATCAGATCCCTGACCGTATGCAACGGCAGTAAGATAGTAAGACGCACCAGGGAAGCCCAGTTGGCGACATAAAACATTCGCATCATCCATACCCCAGTTGTCATTACACACAGTGCCCCACCGCCCGTTATAATAAACTTCGACACGGCCATCGTTAGCCCCACCATCCATCAAGCGAACAATGGACGAGCCATAAGAGCACTGCACACTGGCGTCTCGGGCATGAGTGCAGTCATTGTTTCCCCATCCACGGTGTCTACAGTCGTATATGTGTGACTCACTTCCTGAGCAGGCTATGTCATCCATCCATATTGGACCAGTTCCCTGTCCATGAGCGGCGCCGCTATAAGCTTTTATGGCTTGTGTGAAACCAAGCTGTCTGCAAACCACATTAGCGTCATTTATATCCCAAGCGTCATCGCAAACTGTCCCCCACTGACCATCATAAAATATCTCTACTCTTCCCATTGATGGTGTGGTACCATTAAGACGGATGGTACCCTGTGTGATGGCTAGTGTTAGAGGTAAATAATAAATTAATCAATTTAGCAACAGGAACATGTAAACTATTACGGGAATAGTGCTAGGGAACATTTGAGTGCTGTGTTCTGGTTACTCATTTTATTTCAAGTTCTCGTACAATCAAGAATAGAAAGTATGGACAGCTAAGTGGGAACCTTGGAGATGTTCCATAATCCAACATCGTTAGGATCATTATGCATCTAATGAAACGATAAATCGCAATAAGGTCAAAATGTCAATCGATATTGGATTTTTGAACCACAGAATTGCAAAGTATCGCGCCTTTACTGTGACTAGGTACAAATTTTTGTTACAGTTAGCATTTGACTGACACTTTTTATATTGCAAATTGTTCGAATATGTATTCTAGACATGCAGCCTACCTCGGTAACGTGCCCTAAATCCAGCGGTATTACTTGAGCTATCGGATGTGAACTTCACATATAGTTTCCCGGATGAGCTAACGGGGGATGGGAGAGAAGATCCACTAAAAGAATCAATCAGAGGAGAAGACGATGATCCGCCATTGTATACTCTAACATAATCGCTAGACGCTTGGGTTCTAAAACGAGTAAAAGCAAGTTCCAGCATCGTGTTTGAAGATATATTCCATTGGCAATCCAAATTGTCACTGTAATCGGGACGCTGATTTGACTCTATTATTCCACTTGTGCGAGTTGCCTGCACCAGCAAACTTGCACACGAGCTTGTCGCAGTCACCAAAGGTTCTGTTAAGTTTATATTAAATAAAGAAGGTTAATCGCAAAAGCTACTCATATGTAGTTTCAAAAATAGTTGTCATCATGTTCAAAATAATCGTTAAAACCAAATGTAACGCTTACATCCTCTGATTCAAAATGAAGATAGCTATAGAATAAATTGTTCTCAACGTTTAAAAAGGCAGAAAAATAAGGGTAGATAACGCAAGGTTGGAAATTTTAATTCGTCTTTTTTGATCCCCGTTCAATCGTCAGAGGAGGGATGGGAACTTTTTATTGAAACCTTTTGAAACCTTACAAGTGAATGAACAAAAATATGGGTCTACTTATTTATTTATTTATTTATTTATTTATTTATTTATTTATTTATTTATTTATTTATTTATTTATTTATTTATTTATTTATTTATTTATTTATTTATTTTTTTATTGGATTAGTCTGATTGGGTTACTTTTTTTTCTGAAGTAACCTTATTGAAGCTTTTTTTAACTTATATCTTTTTTAATAACAAAGGATAAACTTCAACAGCAACCGCAAGCTAAGACACTTCTTAACTATCGTTTATACTTTTTTTTTTTTTTACAAATTTCCTTACGTCGAATGAGAGGGAAAAATACGTATTGGATTTTTTTTTTTTTTTTTTAATTTATTCAATCGTCTGCACCAAATCTATGCGCTTGTTATTCGGCATTTTGCTCGGGAAAAAAAAGCAACAACAACAACTACAATAACAAGAATTTCCAGGTAGTTACTTTTCAGAGTTCAGTAACAATAGCGCAATCGTTTTTAGAACTCAAAGGCGATCGAGTTTTTATGTTAAAAAAGCAAAATTTAACTATAAAAAATGCGATTAAATATTTCGAAGCATATTAAGAAAGTTAAAAAGTTTGTTAAAAACGACAACATTTCGACGTTAGGCTAACGTCATTATCAAGTCAAAATGAAATTTGATGAAAAAAAAATGTATAAATAGCAAGTTAAAACAATAGTTCAATAGATTTGTTAAAATGTATAAATTAAACAAAGAGTTTCGCACAGATGGAGTCCGTTTGTGTGTTCAAGCTCGGATTCCGTTCCTTTATGCAAAGCATCTCATAGACGAGGCAATCAAATTTCCCTTGGCACTTTCGGAGCATTCAAAGCTGGCTTTCGTTCAGGAGGCTTCTGCCCCCGTGGGCTTCCAAAAGGTGTTTTCCAATCGCCGAGTTTTTATGTTCAGCAATACGTTGGTGAAGGTGTCGGGCTGTGTGAGTCGACCAGCACCTCATTGAACATCTCACATGACTGGCCATAAGAACAATAGGACAAAGGGCACAAACAATGCCCCTATCCCTGAAGACAATGAGCAATATTGTTTTAGAATGCCTCTGAAATTAGAGGTTCACAAGAGGTACTGGACTACTCGGCTGTGTAGCCGACATAATCTGCATCGCACATATCACATGAAAATAAATAAACCACGTATTGTTGATTTACGATCGGAGGCTTGATTTCTTTGGGCTTGAGATCTTGTTCCAATTTCTTGCTAACAGATATTGGTTGTAGGGTAGTGACAATCTTGTGACTGAGATCACGCATTTGCCTTCTAACCGCGTTAGATGATGTTTGGTCCTTGAAGGGGAGACTAACTCGCAAAACACGGCCGTCTTCTACTTGTCTTTCACGTGCACCGGCTGAAAGGTTCCGGATAAATTTGTTGATGGTGAAATTAATGGTCGTTATCGGATCGTCAAGGCGAGTGAAGATGGAGCGAAGTCTAGTGCATTGTTGATTGAAAGCTTGAGTTGTAGAAGATAGGGCATATGCACGATGAATCATTGTTTTGAGCAAGCAATCTTCGTAGGGTTTATCCGTGTGGCTTTGGAAATGCAACAGCAAGCGAGTGTTAGTCGGTTTTCTGTACACTTGTTTTTCAATCTTTGTTCCGTTCGTGATTATTTCCATGCCGATAAAGGGGATCTTGTTAACAACCGTAAGCTCCATCGTGAACGACAGGCTGGCGTGGAGGCCATTAAGGGTAGTCAGAAAGTCTACTACAGCATCAGTGCTAGGCATTTTGGCCAAGGTATCATCAACATATCTCTTGTAGTCCTTGTATAGCGTAGGCATCAAACCATTACGAGTAAGCTTGTCTTCAAGGTGACACATGAAGACATTAATTATAAGCGGGCCATGGGGCGAACCATTGCCACGCCGTCGACTTGCTCATACAGCTGACCATTAAATTGGAAAAGCTAGTTAGTAGTGGCGATTTCGAGGAGCCTGGCAACTTGATCCTTTTGTAGGTTAAGGTCATGGGTTTGGTTGAACCAATTGTTGCCAAAGGCTTTGTCCACTGAGATGTTGATAGTGTCATCCGTGCGAAACTCTTTGTTTAATTTAAACATTTTAACACATCTATTGAACTATTGTTTTTACTTACTATTTATACATTTTTTTTTTATCAAATTTCATTTTGACTTGATAATGACGTTAGCCTAACATCGAAACATCGTCGTTTTTAACAAACTTTTTAACTTTCTTAATATGCTTCGAAATATTTAATCGCAATTTTTTTATAGTTAAATGTTTAGAAAAATCGCTTCTTATCCAAAAAGCAATATTAAGAAAAAAAAAAGTAAATTGGAACTTGGAACAATTGGGGTGAATTCCCTTTGTGACTCAAACATTGCTAGAAATGTACGCTTACCATAACAGTTAATTGCCCCATTCCCTGCATACCCTGGCAAGCATCTACAGGTGTAGGAACCAAGAACATTTACACACTGGGCTCGAGCATGACATGAGAACGATCCCGACGTGCACTCGTCTATATCTGTTTGAATTAAGATAAATAATGGCAGTACTGATTCCAGATATACTCTTGGTTTCTCTTTAGGAACACATAAATCGTTTTTTTTTTTTTTTTTCACGCTGAAAATGTATATGAACTTAAACATAATGCATAGATTTAGGCAGGCCTTAAAGCGGAGCTCCCATTTGTTATCAGGAGTGGAAGCGGAATCATGAATCATGAGTCGTAACTGTAAAATTGGCAGGAATCGCGAATAACGCGATATTGGAGGTGTGTGAATATTGAATGGGAACTACTAAACGTCTTAAAAATATATATCACAGAAATGGCCGAATTTCCAAACTTTTCTGGTAAAGGATATCCAGGAAAACACCTAAAAGGCGAATGCACCTTTGGCTTCACATCTTCATCGACCCTTACCGACTTGACTGTAATTAGGTATGTTACCCACATTGAATATTATAATCAGAGAAATCAGAGAAAATATTTCACTTCGGTTTTCGGCATAGTAATTCTGGACTAGCAAAGTCTCCATTTGGTAAAGTAGACCTCGCAGTAGCAGGGAATCGGCACAAACACTAGAGAATGTAAGTTGAAAATAACAGAAACTGGAAAGTTATTTTGAAAACTGGATGAAAAATGTATCCTGAATATTGAGTAACATTTTATAAATGAATCATGAATTATCACGGTAAAACAAGACAGGAATCATGAATATCCAAACTCAAACGATTTCGCTTCCACCCTCAATTATTAAACTTTCGCTTGAATTACAGTATTTCGAAATAGGTCGCCACACTGTTAAGGGTGGCCCATGTAGGTAGAACCTAAGGGCGCATTCTTTTGGGACTATTCTGGCTATTCTCATCCCGGTTTAGGAATAACAGAATACACGAGATATCAGTTCCCAAAAGAATGCATATTCTGAAAAGGGAATACTGGTGGCAGAGGTAACCTGAAAACTACTGTACCTGGGCACGCGCGAGCTGCGAATATTATTTTTTTTTTCTGCAATTAAAAATTGTTGCAACATGGCTGAAGTCTTTGCCCGTAACTCCCAGCTTTTTGGCTATTTCCTCTATTTTTCGATTAGATGCATTTACTACAGGCCTTTTAAGGGAAGTTTGCAAAGAATTGTGTGTGCTGCTGACTGCTTTGCATAGTGGAGGACGTCGCCAAAAGCATGCTCGCATACAAGGGTTTGTCGAGGAAACTGTTCCACTTTATTCCACGAGTGACTTCAAAAGATGTATCAGAATAAGCAAAGGAACATTTGAACACTATCCCACTTTTTCGAGCCTGGCGACCTGGGACAACCAGTCACGTATGATTTCCGCCAAAACTATCCCAAAAGAACGCATATTCTACCTACCGCGAGTAAACCGTATTCCGTTTATTCCGTTCATTCTGCTATCGGGAGCAGAATGAACGGAATAGCATTCCGTTCATTCCGAAAACGGAATAGGTCCCAAAAGAACGCGATCGCCGTATATTCCAAGTATTCCTATTCCGGAATATTCCCAAAAGAATGCCCCCTAAGTTTAATCACCCACGGTTAATCAACTCGAGGCAACAACAAAATCGTAAAATGAAGTCAACAACGAAAATCACGGCAGCAAAACAAGCTCAGACAATTCATTGGAAGCCGGTTAGCAAGCCATTTGAAAGCAGTTTTCTGGTGCAAGAGTTGTGACAGTTTGCGACCTAGGAAGTAATGCTCGTTAACTAATAAGCTTAAAATATAGAGCGTTTTCATTGGACTTCACGGTAGCCATATTTGGTGTTCCATAACAAAAAAAAATGGTGACCATATTGGTGTACCAAGCCATTTCTCCGGGAAATAAAATCAATTTTATGCAAACATTGGTTTTTGCTTTAGCAAACCAATATGGCCGCTGGTCACGTGAGTCAAAACGCTGTATAGTTTGAACCCGCTTGATTTGGTTGCATGATTAACTATTCATTATCGTACACATTGCCAAATATTTTATGTAATTTTATTTAGAGAACTAAAGAAATATCCGTTTCTGCTTAGCAAATGTGTGGTAGAAAAAGTCTGAACTCACTCACCCAAGCACAAGTAACTCTTAATAAAACCTGCATTTAATATTCGTTTACGAATCTTAAATCACGCCTACCAAATTTTGGCAAAAGTTGCGAGCGAGTAAAATAGAACAGTTGGATGATAAGTCATGGGAGAAGTCTTTGCATTCATCTTAATCTGTATCGAGAAAATGTATATTATTATCTTTTTCAGACAAACAGAGTTAAGGTTTTTTTTTTTTTTTTTTTTTTTTTTTTTTTACGAATCTTAAATCACACCTCCCAGATTTTGGCAAAAAACTGCGAGCGAGTAAAATAGAACAGTCGGATGATAATACATATATTTTGGTGTGCATTATTGCTGACTTTTTCCGAGATTTTCCTGCTAGCTGAATTGAAGTGTAGTTTGTAAGCTTACTTTGAAAAGGCGAAATCGTGTTTTGATCAGTGCCTAGCTGAATAACTTATAAGAAGGCTCCAAATCAAGGACAAAGCCAAACTCCTCCCCAGCCCTAATCAGTGCATTCGCTCGTACGGTACGGACAGACGGATGTGACATCCAAATTTTCTCGGCTTGATGGGTAAACTAATTCCTATAGCGATGTATGCTCCGCACGCACGCGCCTTCTGCGCGCGTCGGGGGTCTGCTATAAATTTAACAACAATTACTAACACTATTACTAATTACTATATGTCACTAATATCAAAATAATCATTATGAAACTCCCTTGTAAAACTTTTATTAGAAATGTTGACGACGATGCTATTTGAAGACCAATGTTTTACAAACGATATAACTGTGTTGTGTTGGTGTCCAGCTACCTGATATCGACATGGGGAACGTTGAAGAACGTCGCAAGTAATATATTAACTTTTTAAAATATAGTATTTTCAGTGGAAAATGATCTTCACAATAATGAAAAGTCGCACGTAGGTTTGCGACTTAAGGGCAACCATTTTCGAATTTTTATTGGTCATTCATTTAAATCCGAACGGTGTTCAAACCTGCACAGTTATTTCCATCCAGACGATATCCAACAGGGCATCGACATGAGTAAGAACCATCACTGTTCACACAACTGGCGTTCACTGGACAGTCATAGGAGAAGTCTTTGCATTCATCATAATCTGTATCGAGAAAATATATATATTATTATCTTTTTCAGACAAACAGAGTTAAGGTTCTGTAGTTTTGTTGGTTTCTATTTTTTTTTTTTTTTAATAAATTGTTGCCTCCCGTATTGCACACACACGCACACAAATCGATTGTACACTGGAATGTACGAACCCGATGAGATGGAAAAAATACAATGCCTTTTATTTGCCTCATTTTTGTTTTCACAATTTGGCAGAAGGAAAAAAAATAGATCCACCATCTCCGCAGGCTATTCTTTTTTTTTCCCGTTATTTCTTGTCTTTTAATTGTCCCTATTTTCCCATGTACGAGTTCTTATAAAGCACTCAGAGTAAAGACTATACTTGGCCATATAGCAGACTAAAACAAAATGCTAACTTTTCAATAGATCGAAATCAAAGTCGAAGGTGAATGTAGGCAAACTGATTATGTCAAACTGACGGTTTATGTTCCGACGTTACCTTTCTTGCAAGTAAACCTGTGACAGTTTGTACAATTAACATCATTCCATTTGTAGATATGGTCTCGAAGAAAACCGAGGGTATGAACACAATCCTGATTGCCAAAGTTGTTTGGTTGATTCATCGTCCAGTAGTTGAAATCGAACGGGGTTCCATCGCTCCATACAAATTTTCCCTCAGTGTTAATATCTGAAAGGCCCAACCACGAGTGTTCTCCGCCGTGTAGGCTTTGAACATAAACGTTTTCTTCCTGACTGTGGATACTGGGGAGATTAGCTCCAAGCGTAGCGCACGACGCCTGACCTCCACTCCACGAATCGCACGGAAATACTTTTTTGTAGCAATATCCTTTGAAATAGGTCCAGTCTTCCTCGCAAATATCTATTCAGAGAAAAAGTAAGGCAGTGGAAGTGGTCTTTTTCGTAGTAGTAGCGCTACAAGAAGTATAATAATAGTAGGTTGTTGGTAGTAATATTGTTAATGATCTGCGGTAGTCATAACTGTGGTATTGGTATAAGTTAAAGTGCTAGTGATAGTGCTGAGATTAGCAAAAGTATAAGCTGTTGTTGTTTGTTATGGTCATTGTTTGTTGATGTCACGATAATTAAACAACTACATTAAAGCCCCCGATGAATCACTCAACGTTTGCTTTGATTGTAATGGCAATATACAGATCAAATGTTGTTGAGTACAATATTTTTGTCCAAAGACACGGTTCAAACACGAAGCAGCTGTTTGCTAATTCTCACCTGCTAATACTGCGTATGACACATTCACTGGGTCAAAGCTTTGAATAAACAGTTCCTTGACACAGATCCGAAATCCATATTTAGTGATAAACTTTAAATGAAAGAAAAATAGGAAAAAAAGAAAACCGTTTATTTATAGCGGCCAACCGTCTAACTCTAACGTACAACAATTGGTTAAGTTAACACCCTAACTCACCCCAGCAGTAACAGAATGGAATTCAAAAAATAAACAATAATATAAATAACAATTAATATAATGCGAAATCGTTCAGGATAATAGAGTGAAAGGAACCGTTTGACGGGTTTCCTAAGTCCAAACAACATTTCACATGAATGGATATGAAATTGCTCTATTATATTCAACGTTTGTTCAAGCAGTAGATGGCTATGCATGTGCATGCAGCGCTTTGCAAGAGACTGCATGGACAAATTTTGACAAACTACTTATGTCGTGGAATGTCTGCATGTTACGGGTGGATAACAGATAAGGAGGACGTCCTGCGTGATCATGTAATACGTACACGGTGACAACGAGTGGATTTACTGTAAATAAGGAACAATTGTATTGAATGTTGCACATTCGAATTTTGACAAGCGGCCATTCTCATGCAATGTGTCAATCCTAACAGGAGAACCCCTACTGGTGGTCAAATGCTCCCCACATAGTTTAGCTATTTTAGAGGATTAAGTTACTCTCGGTCAGAAATATGACACATGCCTGGCCTGTTTTACACGCCATCGTCCGTCTATTATAAAGGGTAAACTTAGTTACCGTCAATTTTTGGTCAGCACATGGACGATAACTCAAATCCGCGTTAATAGGTAGGACTACGATTGCTGAAATATTCCTTTGTGTTCTTAAGTCATATAACCGGGAAAAAAAAAAAAAAAAAAAAAAAAAAAAACGAAGGCCACAGCAGAATGGGCATACCTTTATCATCGTACCACAGAGGAGATCCAGTCATTTTTTTTTTCGTGAACTAAAAAAACGCCGATTCTGTTAAAGATTACCTCGATCCAGCTTACAATTCCGTTACACTCTGGCGCGACATTCCCCCCACTCGTGAAATGCTTTGCTGTCAGCAGAACTGTTGGGGATTTGCTGTAGTTTCGAACGAAATTCACGTCCTGTTGGTTACAAAACATATTTATCCGTTATTCTAAATTCGCTTTACATGTTGGCCTAATTTTATAAAATAACCGCATATAAACTAATGGTACCTCGCAAAATGCAAAGTTATGTTCCTCAGGAGGCAACACGTCATTTTGAAAGCTGACATCACTACGCTCTTTAAAGAGCGGGGTGTGAAGGGTCTCGAAAGCCAGCCAGTTCTGTAACAAACAAAAAAACAAACAAACAAACAGCAACAACCTTAAAGCAAAACAATCGAGTTTAAGCCTAGAGTGTTGTCAGTGGATTATACTGTCTCGTATTATGTAGGTAAAATAGGCCTTGGAATAGACTGATTTATGACACTTACCACTGATATTTCGTCATGAACCCCTGCAAAGTTTTGAAGTTCCCGGAGACAAATTTTAAAGGAGCTCACTGAGACATCTTCCAGCCAGACACTGGCAGCATCGTGCTTAAGACCAGACCGATAATGTTCAGCTGTTGCAAATATCGTTGGCGAGTTAGAATATTTCCCCTAAAAATATCAATGTTATAAGGTTATTGGCGTTTTCACAGATTTATTGCATTGATAAATCATTATCTGCAACTTATTCTTGAATATTTTGGACACCTACGTTTGGGAGGGTGACTGTTTGACAGCTAGTTCCAGTCCACCATCTTAAGAACTTTTCTTCTCCCACTGTCCCCCCAGGTGGAGCACCTTGATAAGCGACCCAATCAACTGTGGCGAAGCTATCTGAAGGATAATCATTCCTACCAGCCCGAGTAACACATGCTGTAAATTGGCTGATGTTGACGCTCTCAACCCACGGTGTAGTGGCCTCATGTACAAAGGTGGCGTCAGAATAATTTACGTGGTTAACAGTAAGTTGTATGTATATTTTTTTATGAGGATAAAATATGAACGGTTCAAATTTGATGACTTCACACTGGTCCTCTGCCCAGGAAGGAACATTCTTGAATTTGTGTCTACCTTTCTGAAGTGGAAAACCTGCAAGTGAAAAAAACACAATTTATGAAACTGTTTGGTATATTTCAGCATTTAACACTTCATGAGGGAAACGGTTAATTTTGTTTCTTGATAGTCTTCCGAGCAGGTGCCGAGGGAAACATTGGGATTAGTGACCGTATGGCGAATATAGTGTCCGTATATTAGTCTCCTTATAGCACAACGATGACTTAGAAGAGCGGCTGCTCCTCTGACGTCATATATTTTGAGCTATATAAAAAAAATATATATTTCTATTGATATGTTTCGTAATCCAGAATGTTTAATGCAACAACGTTGTAACATGAACAATCATGATCAGCTTTGTTCCCGTGCGACCTTTAAATGTTGAACATCGCATTGTTTTATTAAAAACGTATCATTCTGATGCCGAAACAATTAATTAAGAGGTACGTCTCTCTGTTCTGGCTCAACTGTCAAGCCCTCATGGGATGTGGAGCTAAACTAACATCTCGTTGTTTGCTTCTGTGGAGAAAATCTCTTCCACATTAATAGTATAAATCTAGAATACCTGTGCAACTTCCAGGGTGATAGCTGGTGTAATTTCCCCGTGTTATACAAATTTCTTGCTGTAGCAAGCACAGATTTGTGAACGTCCGCCCGTTAGAAGCACAGACTTGTTCTTCGTATGAAGGGCAGCTGTCTTCGCAAAAACATGTGAAGTGGTGCGGAGCTAGGGACACGCAGTGACTGTGGTAATTGCAGGTCACATTTGTGCAGGGGTCAAGTTCTAAGACGCAGAAGAAATAAAACAAGCATTGTTTTACCATTTGCCGGCAAACAAAAAAAAAAAGTATACAAATTTCAAGGAGGTTAGACATTTAGATACGTAGATGTATATATTAACTTCTAAACGTGTTACCGGGAGACTATTTTCTTTCATATTTACCTCCAATCACCAAGTAGTCTACAATTACAATGCCTCTCTGACCATCGTAGCCTGCGTCATCTTTAATGCACACTCTAAAGTAGGAGTTTGTCACTTCCTGCCAAATGCATCAAGACCTTGCTTAGAAAAATCACGATTCCCTTCACAAAATTAATGCAGCAATATGGGGTGGTTTGGTAGAAGAAAAGGGAAACCATTATAGGGGCTTTAATAAGCCATTCAAGGAATAAAAATAAATACAGAAAATGACTGGATTGCATGTCCTTCTTCGACATCCACGTTGCATAAATCCACATTGAATAATATATGTCTGACTACACGTTTTTGTGCCGATAATAAACGCTCGCGAATATAAGCCAGTGGTCTCTTTTATTATTTACAGCTCTTGAAGAGAAATATAACGATTCATATTGTAAGCCCGTCCCCATGTTGTATGACTGGAAGTGTATTTTAGGTTGTTAGATTATCACAAAGGCCTGAGGAATTGTTCTTGGTTTCTTGTCTATTTTGTCCAGCGGAATGGTACTTTAAGGTAGTTAATCGATTTAGTCTTGACAATTTTAAAATTAATCATGGTCACAATATGAGATTCGTTGTCATGGCGATCATGAAAACCATCCTGTCTAAACTAATTATACCTCCAGCCAACTGCTTAAAGGGCCTTTCTTTGGGCACGCTGCGTTAGAATTGTTGCTGCCGCCATTAATAATGGTTGTGAGTATCACCGGGGGTTCGTAAAATGAGCTTGTAAAGTTGACTTTCTGCAAGAGAAAATAAAAACGTCTTGTTTTGCATTTCTATTTCATCATAAACAGTTACGAGCTCGCGTCAAATGCAAAAACAAAAACATATTAACGACAGGAAGCTTAACAACTGACGATGACAACGCCTAGTGGAAAACGCCAAGTCCAAAGAATTTAGTCATTTTACGTTGTTGTTTCGCAGAAAATGGCTACAAAATGTACCTCTTGTTTGGTGACGTTCTCGTTGCCCTCGCGTCGTAGTCTGCATATGTATGAAGTAATTTGCATCATGTGGCTGTAAAACTGGTATTGATTGATAGAAACTGACCTAAAATGATGTCAATAAATTGTTCTCTGACGGCTTGAGAGATACAAGGGTGTCTTACAAATAGGATCGCAAACATATACCTTGCACAGGGAGTATCTGTTTTCTGCACCTGGTACCTCGTTTTCAGAAAACAAAACCTCTGAGGACTCTTTCGCTTCCCACGACGATGGGTAACGTTCAAATGCCATCCAGTTCTAGTAAGTAAAACCATTCAGGAAGAAAGCTAAATAGAGGATGATACATGGTTGCGCGGGGATATGAAATTTATCTTCGCTTGTTCAACTCGATATCACGATTGAGCGCAGCGAACGAGTGAGATATCGATTGAACAAGAGAAGAGAAATTTCATATCTCCAAGCAGCCATGTATTATTTTGTTTGCTTTATTAACTACATCTACATCTACATTTATTAAGTGGATAAAATCTTGAAAGACATCACATCAACTAGCCAAAATAACCTACTAAGAACGAGGATTTTGACGATTTTCCGAAAATTTCAGAAAATTCTTTAAACAATTGTCCGGTGTTCATACGAATGTTTCCGAATATCTTACGAACATTTGCCAAAATTTCCGAAGATTACCGAAGATTGCCGAGGACGATCCTAAGATGTTTCGACTCAATGTCGATAAACTTTGGCTCATTCAGCATGTTAAAACACGAAAAATGTCAAAAGAATGAAAAATGTCAGCAAATGTCACAAAACTGATATCTTCAAATGTGAAAAATATGAAATTTCTCACATAACATAACATGAACTTTATTTAAAACTCGAATTTCAGAGTAGCCTGAAAAGGCTAATATCTTCGAGAAAATAATGGTATAAAAGAAAAAAACAAATGAAGAAAAAAATATATATTTACATTAAAAATCTATTTACATGTGAAGACATGATTGTTCTCAGCCAGAGAAATCCTGATAATTCCTTCTAGGTTATATAATAAACAACCCTATCATTCATTGACACTCGTTATTTATTATACCAGTTGCTCGTATTTATGGATGTGCACTCTACGCACATGTGCACAAACAATTAAAAGTACGACTTACCACCGCAAGGTTGCTGTGGGGTCCATCAAATGTCCTCGATTCTTGTAAACAAACTTCAAACTGACTTGTAGTAACACTTTCTATCCAAACACTCATGGCGTCTTGCTTTTGGTTTGGAGTACCATGCTGGACAGTTACTTGAATTTTAGGCACCGATGAAAAGGCCTATAAAATGAAATTTAAAAAAAAAATGTATATTGAATTTTATACCGCCGTTATGCTGTGAGATTTCTATATCCGCGTACATTCTTCGCTAACACTTTGTGTGAAAATAGTACAATATTGTGCACCAAGTAAAGTGGGTATAACAACCGCGTAGTAGGTATTTATTATAAAAAGATACCACCTTCAAACCACACACAGAGAAAAACTTTACCAAGGTTTTAATAATATTGCCATGATGTTTTTTTTTGGCATTCAAACATTCAATCTTAAATCATACCTGGGGAAATGCCACCTGATTACATTTTGGTCCGGTTGTGAATAGACTTAAACTAGCCTCTCCATGAAAAACGCCTGATTGGGAACCTTGGAATGCGAACCATTCGATGGTAGTGGTGTTTTCTCCATTACCCTGACCACCTTGCACGAGACAGGCCTTGAAACCGCTTGTTGTCACATCTTCCACCCAAATAAAAGCAGAACCATGGACTCCTAACGAGTTATTTCCATGGTTTATTGAAGCAAACACTCGCACGGGAGTTCCACCGGCAAAGCTGTTGTTAAATGACACAGATTGACAATGAAAGCCACCATTACCAATTTTTGGGATGTCAACTTTGCCCTTCTGGAATCCTGATAGAAAATAAAATAATACATAAAATAACACACAAACACATGATAAATCTCGCTTCATCTGATTTCTTAGGGCTCACAAAGCATATTTATTCATTTTCAGTTAGTTTTTTTTTCTTCTGAAAATTATACGTAACAAGCCGGATTCTGCTCATAATCCAATGACCCCCTTCCCCTTACTCAGCAGCTAGTTGACAGTGATTATTAAATACAGACGCTTTCCTTTGATCGTCGAGTCCTTACAGTCGATCACGTCGAAAGTCACGTGGTTTTTTTTTATGTACTGTATGGTAACATAACTTACTGAGCTTTTGTACGACGATTGCTGGTATTGATGGACAGTTGGGTATAAGTTTATTTACAATTAAATCCATCCTTTCTACGAGTCCGAATTTTCTATGAACGGGTAGTCAACAAGGCGCAGCGGTGTTGACTATCGCTCATAGGAAACGAAGGAGAGTAATAATCCAATCGTTTTAGTCGAAACCCTAATGGATTGCAGATTGAACAATGCCTACAATTTTTATGTACTTTAAAGCCAAAAATGAAGAAAAACATATTCAAAAATTGTCTATTAAAAAAAGTTGTGTATGTTCAGTAGAACACAGCCGAACTTCTACTAAGGGGTTATAGTTGATGAATTCTACTTGTATGAATTCTACTAGTATACTAGCAGAATTTTACTAGTATACTAATGCGCATGCTGCAATCGAATTGGTTGAGCTATTACACACTATCCACTATTATTACTCTATAATCCGAGGATAAATAAAGTATTCACTTCTCTTCACATTAGTGTACAGTGGCTGAAGTTCGTCTACAGAATGGCGACATTATCTCGCTTCCCAGAAGTTTCGAAGGAAGTATTATTGGATAATGAGATATCTGAAGAGCGGAGTGAGAAGCCATAGAAGAGTTAACATTTTTAACCTTGTCCATATTATTTCTTCCAAACAATGATTTATATGATTTATGTATCTTAGCTCTTATCTTTAACTGTGTAACCAATAAAAATTTTCTGTATTCACATTGATCAAGCATATGAGCAAGATGACAAGATCGTCAAAGGCGACGAATGAGCTATTGGTTTATACGAAGAGTTACTTTGTTGGGTAGAATCAAGATCTCTACCGAAAAATAAATCAAATGCATTTATAATTCATCAAGTTGAGATCTGGCGGTGATTTGGATATCTGATCTTTAGCTAAAATACCTAAAGTCCTAAATCATACGAAATTTTGTTCGCTTTAGGTTGCTTTAGTTCCATAAATTAGTTTTTTGTGAAAAAGCACATTAAGAAGTAAATTGGCCTGTTCTCTTAACCCTTTAAATATGCTAAATTTACTCCAAGAAACACGTTTTTTTTTAACCGTTAAATTGATTTTTGCAGTAAGATTTTGAGGAAGATTTCATGTAAAAATGTACAATATTTTACTTTGGCGCATGCGCATAAACCAAAATTTGCCGAGCAGTTCCCATTTTTTTCCTCGCTTTGTTGCTTTTCGTTTTTCTCTGCTTTCTTATTCTCTCTACCTTCTACACTGTACATTCTTTATCTTGAACTGAAAAGTTTCGATCTTTAGCAATGAAAAGTTGTGGAAAGGAGACCATGATCAAGTACAGATATATTGGCCTGTTTTACCACCAATTTTTGTGCACCAGCAGCAGATTAGCTCTGTCTGATTGCAGTCGATCGTCAAAAATGGACAGTCCTGTGGAAAGATCTATCCAACCGGTATTACCTGCATATTCCAATAATCTGCTGACGTGCAAATTCGTGACGTCACGAGTGGTTCCTCCAAATCCCGGAATAATCCGGACATAGCATATTAAGAGTTAATAAGCAAACTTTACAATTTTATGTTTCCGTGGTTCCATTTCGCTAGGAATAAACAAATAATTCACCCAACCTTGTTTTCATACTAAAAGTCCAGTGAGCGACCTTAAACCCTTCATACTACTACAATTATGGGATAGATCCCAGGTGGGTCCATAGCTATTATTGTTTACTAGGTAATTTTGTATTATCATATGACCCGTACGGACCCGCGCTCTATTTCCTTGGAAAGCCATAAGAAAAAAAGTCCCGTATGAGTGCCGTACGCCTTCATCTAACAGGGCCGGAAAAAGCCGTACGGCTCCACTAGAAAAGCGTACGGACCCGCGACCGCCGCGTGATGGAATTTGAAACCATTGGATTCGATAATGTTGAATTCAAAATGAGCGATAGTTATTCTGAAGATGATTCCGAAAGCAAAGAATATCCGGCTACTTTGTAAGCGCTGAAATAAAACAAAAACATGTTCAAACTCGGCAAATGAAGAAGAACGCCATAAATTTATTCGACAACAACAACTCCTTACATAAAAACTACACACTCGTACACAAACGTATTCTGTAGTTTCTAAATAAAGCCGTAGTCATTGATAAGCATTGAAGTCAAAATACGAATGCCAAAATAATTTCTCTTGTTCAGTTTGAAACTCTGCAGCTGTGTAATTCTTCAATCACAATATCACAACAAAGAAAATGCGGTTACATGCAAGACTGTGTTTACGACTAACCTTACACAGTGTTCCACTAGTTCTCACGAAGTAATTTAGCCACTAACTGGAAGACAACCGTAATTAGAGCTCAACGTCATCAAGGAACTAACGAATTCAATGACTATAGGCAGCAACGACAGACGTTTAGGATCCTCAGTGGTAAAGAAAACAACTTGATGCTGAAGCCCGAACGGGGAAACGATGCGAAGCAAAATCCTCAGCTGCTTGTACATACCTATTCCAACATCAAACTGTCCCATTAGAATTGTTGTTTTCAACATCCAAAATCCTTCTTTGAAAATTAATCAATCCTCTCATTCAAACCAAGCACTAGGATGAATTTCTGCTCAAGAATAAACGTCGCTTTGTTATTCAATTCAGTCTTAGCTTATATAGACGGGTACGACTAGCCGAAACGTCGTGCAAATTCTTTGTCGTAATCCGTCTTAAACGTTGCTTTTAAAAATTTCTACTAACTGCAGTCATGTAGAAAGAATTTGGCTAGGTTGAAATCTCCTTGATATGAAGCTAAAACTCGAAGATTTAGTTGTTATTTTGACAATTTCAGCAGAAGTTTGAATACTCTGTGCGCACCGCAGTTCAAATGCACTTCACTGGCTTCCCCAAAACATTACGGGCTACCATTGGCTTTTCAAAATGCGCGCGAAACGGGCTGCAGCGTCTGCATCAACGAATGGAAAACAATAAAAAAGGAAGAAAATTAGTGGTCATATGATAAAATGCATATTGACTGAGTTACGTCGGGCCGGACAGGGAAATATTTGGCTCTCGGTCAGGACGCACGGACCTCGAGCCCAATATTTTCCCGTCCGGCCCTCCCACTCAGTCAATAAGTACATATTTCTGTGTCATATTTGGTGCTTTACCATAAATACCACAATCGCATCAATAAAAAAAAAAAAATTCTGATAGTTTTGCTGTTGTTGTTGTTGTTTTTTATGTTGAATTTGTGGAATTGGCTAATATTGAATGAATACATACCATAGCCAAGTTTCAGGGAAATCGATTCAGGTTTGAAAAATGTTTTCGAGCATTTCATTGTGTTCACAGAATTAGCTGAACTTCTTCCGGCTCACACAATTGACAATCGGCTAGGCACTCTGACATAACAAGCATTGGAGAGGCTTCTCACAGAAATTTGGGTGTGTGACTTGTTTTGTCTTCAAGTGTCAAGCATAGAAACTTTCAGTAGAATATTAGATTTGAATTTAGACGACCTTAATTCTTCCGCTCTTCTGCTCCAACGTCCAACAGGTGTATTTAGGTAATATCGGAAAGAGAAAGAATTGGATGAAGTCGATGATCGAAGGTGAAGTTATGTATTTCTTCTGCATTTTTGAACTCGCTTTTTTTTTTAATTTTCAGTGTCTCGCAGATTGACTGAGGCAAATAGTTGATCTGCTCTCGACTGACAAATCACGATATTTTGCTCAACTTCGTCAAATAATTGTTGACAATTAACCGGATGTATTTTCAAGGTAGATGGGCCTATAACCGGGGAAAAAAAGGGGGGGGGGGGGGGGGGGCTTAAACGGTAGCCATATCATAAACCTTGACCAGTTAAGAGAAATAGCACCCTTTGAGATTGACCGCTGCGAAGGTGAAAGAGCCAATGACACCAAGCCAATAAACCTGTGAGTATTGTTCGAATTTCTTGTCCTGAATTATTTACCTTTGGTGAGTTTCGTGGGGATTTCTGCTTCAATGGAGGCTAACGTTTCCCACACATCAGATTATTAAAAAAACAAACAAACAAACAAACAAACAGCCGAAACACGCCATCTCTAAAATTTGGAGACTGCCGTAACACGGCTGGGGTAAGTTACTACGCTGAAGCCTCGAAAGTTATACTCAATATCCGTATACAGAAGGAAAAACCACATGGTCATTTACTTTCAACACATTTACATACGCGACTATATTACAGAGATCGTATTATGAGAGGGTTGAAAAAAGCGAGTAACGAACAAACGATGAGAAAACACTGTGTGTGAAGAAAAACAAATGCAAAGGATAAGGAAGCTATCCGATCACTTACACTTAAGTGACCGCTAAAAGCTTTCCAATGACATAGGTAACATGATCTCAAAACACAAAACCACATGTAGACAATCCGGACTGTTCATGGATATCTGATCTCATATTTACTGTAATCTCTAATGACTGACCTCGGCTTAACACCTGAAGCCATTGCCAAGAGAGAGAGTGAAACCGGAGAATTCCCCATCACTCGATCCCAATTTGTTATCGTATGTAAGCCAGAAGTAATTTAGTTAACTTAACTTTTGTCGTTTGTGTGTCTTTGCTGATTTGATGGAAACTTTTGAGCCCGTTAATTCTTCCCTTCTCGTCGTCCCCTCCGACAAAAGTAACAAGAAAAAAAAAAACTTACTTATTTAAATATACCACCTATACTATAGGGTAACGTTTAACAGCTATCGCAATTACAGCTGGTTTGATTGAGATTATTAAGATACCAAAACCACTTCAATTCATCTTTTGTTTTGGCTGCTTCCTTACTTTTTAACAGTTGTAATAATACATATTTTAGCAAGCTCGTTCGCTGAGAGCACGTCGATTAATCCCAAACAGTGCAGAAAGTTGAAATAAAGTGAAAAAAAGATGAAATTCAGTGCAGAAAGTTGAAATTGAATTGATTGACATTCAAGTCGCGAAAGTGCGACAAAACAAAATGGCGGCCGCTGTCGGAGGATTTGGACTGAGAAAAACGTCGACTCATGCAAAGTTAGACCGATTTAACAAGAAATATAATTGTGTAAACCAAAGTACAAGCAACTGGACATTTGTGTAGCACAAAAGAGGCTTTAAAAAACTATTGAATCTACCAATTACTGATTTTCCTAAGCGACAGCTCTTAAAGAATAAAGATTACAAGCCTGAATTGCAGTCGCAAAATTCAGCCCTTACCAATAGAATTCAATAAGGATAACAGCACCTGATAACACATAACAGAGAGCTTAAAAATTCCGTAGCAGCATCTGGATTGACAAGGCCTGGCAACAAATGATGACCGTAAGGGAAGGACCATTATTTTCCTCGATGGGGGCTATGGAAAATTTTCCTCTGCAAACTTTTTTTTTTCCTTTAATTCATGCACCTCTGCAAACATTTTGTTTTCGAAATGCAAACTATTTTTTTTTTTACACATATCGTGTTTGCAAGCAATTTATTTTGTCTTTTTAGTCTCTTTAAACATTTTTTTCACTATTTTTTCATAAACCCCCTCTCCCCCCCCCCCCCCCCCCCCCCCCTCTCCAGAAAAAATAATGGTCCGTCCCTAATGTTTTAATAACAAATTGGTAAGCCAGGTAAGCGACCAAACCGGCGTCTTGTCGTTTGTGTCTTCCATTTGCAATGTAATTTTTGTCCGTGTAATATTAACAAGTGATCGCATGATTTTTCTCGTACAATTTTGGATAAATAAAAACTCGTATATTTTCAAAGACTACAAATGCGGTTTGCCTTTAAAAAAAAAAAACTACTCGTGCTGATTTATACCAAATTACACACGAAATCATGTGATTACCTATACAAACAGATAATCTAATAGTCTTCAGTGAATTTTGGACTAATCGCGAAACGTACTTATTCCAGACACAGCCAGCCAGAGCTCACACTGAGAGGAGCTATAATAATTTAAACGTGACTCTCGTGTGACGTGATATGGAGGTGTTGTGTTACAACGTTTCATATTTGGGTAGGTTGGGAAACACTCATTCCGCAGATTTTGGCTAAATATCATGATATTTTGGCAATTAAATCAACTTACCTCGATTCACTTTTGTCTTCTCTGTTGTTATCTCGTTTCTCAAGCCCATCGGAGACCTTTTAGGCGAGTTATGCCATTTTTCGTTTCCACTGCTAAGAACAAGTAGCAGTGTTTTCCCGTACAAGCCTTTATAACATAACACCTCCATATTGCGTCAAACGAGAGTCATGTTTCACGTATTAAAATAATTAGCACTCCTCTCGGCGTGAGCTTGGACCGCCTGTGTTTCAGAGTACCATGCAGTTCTGTCCACTCAGCGCATGCGAATACTGAAATGCGATCTCAAAATACTTAGTAAGATTCTATTTGACAGCAACAGAACTACAGCGTTCCACTTTACAAGTCTAAGTATTTTACATAAGATAAAAGCCTATTCCGACCGGGCTCTTTTCGATCGTTTCATACGGGCGGGGGGGAGATCCTCCCTCCGTATCTTCTAGAATCGCAATCAAACTTCGAGGATATATATTATGTCTGAAAATTTATCTTTTGATATATGCAACGTGGGATGATGACATCACATCAAGTGACAACAACATCATGATGTCAAAACGGTCCCAAGCTTGAATCCACCACCTTGGATTTCATTTTTTTTATTTTTTTTTTTTTTTATTATTTTTTTTTTTTTCAGAATCCGCCCAAAATTACTGACAAGTTCTCAATCTCAATAAAACGGTGCAAAAATCAGATTTGGGGAAACGTGTCTGTCAAAATGCCGTTGCCATGGTAACACCAAGATTTCGACACAACAACCGATGCGACCAAATTATACCTAGATTAATTTTAGGTGAACTTCTGGGTAGGGTTAATTATACAAATTTTCTGTCTGGTACGAAGAGCTACATTGTTTTTTAACAATTGACAACTATTTTTCACCAAAATTGTATCAGTCTGTGTTTGTGAACAATAAAGATTTTTGAAATACGAATCATTCGCTTCATTAGCACAAACATTGAACGATTTACGGAATGGCAGTGACTGTACATAAACCAGAAAAATACTTCTGTTTTTAATTACGGACAATGCCAAATATTACGTCATGACGCATTCATTTTTCTGCAAAAAATGTTTCATCAATTGAATATCCAAGGTCTAAGTGGTTTATTTGCTTTTGGAGTAAACATAGCGAAATGGAGTACAAAAAAAGGTTATTACCTTTAACGCCGCTGAAACTTAAGCAACAAACCAGTGAAAACAGGAATCCCCTCGCCAAGAAAAACATGGCTCGATATGTTCACCACTCCAAGTAAAGACTGTCTTTGTCGTGGAACGGCTTAACTAATCTTTATATGGTAGAAATAAGATAGCATTGCATGTGGTACCTAGCCACAAGTTATGCGTGTGCGCATACAAGGAAAAAAAACAGCTCAGTTGTTTCAGCACAACAGGCAAAGTTGTGCTTTTAACAAGGTTGCAAGAACAATGGGAGAAAAACAGCTTAGCTGTTTCAGCAAATCAAGCGAAAAAGTGATTTGACGGGGTCACAAGAACGCGGATAAATAGTAGACAAGCACGGGCAAATACACTGATTTTCTCTTACTGCGTGCGCAAAAAAGGAAAAGAACAACCAGGTGTTTCAGCAAACCCGGCAAATAGGAAAACAGGAATCCCCTCGCCAAGAATTAAAAACATGGCTCGATATGTTCACCACTCCAAGTAAAGACTGTCTTTGTCGTGGAACGGCTTAACTAATCTTTATATGGTAGAAATAAGATAGCATTGCATGTGTTACCTAGCCACAAGTTATGCGTGTGCGCATACAAGGAAAAAAAAACAACTCAGTTGTTTCAGCACAACAGGCAAAGTTGTGCTTTTAACAAGGTTGCAAGAACAATGGGACATAAATAGACACGCCTTTTCTCGCTGCGTGTGCGCACAAAAGGAAGAAAAACAGCTTAGCTGTTTCAGCAAATCAAGCAAAAAAGTGATTTGACGGGGTCACAAGAACGCGGATAAATAGTACACAAGCACGGGCAAATACACTGATTTTCTCTTACTGCGTGCGCAAAAAAGGAAAAGAACAACCAGGTGTTTCAGCAAACCCGGCAAATATGTACTTTGAAGATGTAACTTGAACAGCTGTGCAAACAAAACAAGCACAAACGCGGTGATAACAAGATATATCACGAGAGAGAGAACGCACACGTCTCAGCAAACTCGGCAAAAAATGCCTTGCCAAGGTCACGTAACATCTATTTTCTTGATAGAATAAATTATTGTTCTGAACTGGCAAGACATAATTACGTCGTGATTTATCGCCCACTGTTAGTTTGAAATATATTGATATGAAGGTACCTTTTCACCTTTTGATATCCAAGTTCCGGATTACAGCATATGCCATACGCCATATATTCCTAGCTTGCGAGCAGTCCAGTGTAATGCCCGATTCTCCCTCATGGTTGTTGTTTTCAGCGTTACTAAGTCTTTGATATGTGTTGCTGAATAAAAACCCCCATGATTTCCTGCAGGCGAGTCTCATAGAGGAAATTTGCCGTTAGTCTTCTTCATACCAGAATGTGTTGTTTATTTCCTCAGATATTAAATTAACCCTCCGACGTAACATTTTAACAAAATTGTGCCATTTGTGTATTTTATATTCATTTGGCAGTTTGGTTTGATTTTGTACTGCATTTCATAATTCTCTGTCTTTCTAAGAAATGATGAAATCGAAACAAGATGGTGAGATCGAAGATTGGGGGGGGGGGGGGGGGAGAGGGGGGAGCGAGGAGGGTCAATAAATAACGGGTCGAATGACATCATATAACGTTATATTACCTCTGGGAAGACAAAATGATGTTATTTTTTTTAGAATGAACTAAGGGCTTTCTACTCAATGCAAAATAATTTCGTTGTGTACTAATAGAGAGAAAACTTCGGGGGTGTGGGGAGCGTTCCGTCCATCCCTCACACTGACTCCGTGACCTAAAGGTCGAGGTATGAATTTTCTTGTACGTCCGAGGACTAAGACACCAATGGATGAAATCTTCACCATTAAACGGCACGATATCATAAATTTGACGCATTTCGACCTCTCATTCTGTCTTACTTTAAATGAGTCATTACTGCGTCTTTCTCGACGGTAATCTCCAGTTCAAGAAAGCCCCAAGCCGGCCCCTTCCGCCTCCCACTAGACAATCCTTTGTGGCCTGGCTACTCAATAAACAATAGCGGTTCCTTAAGAGCCATCATTTGCTTGCTAAAAGACTGAACTAGCTCTTCCACTTTCTTACAGAGAACCAACAAAAAAATGGACAAAAAATGGTTTTGGAAGTTTATACTTAATCCACTCAAAACAAAAGCTATCCGATCACTTACTTACCAGACTAAATCCTCTCAAATAACACGAACACGAGTAGCATGACCCCACTCGTCTTTTTGACCTAAAAACACGCAAATTAACGGCATTTTTTTTAAAAACTGCTACTAACACAACAGCAATATTTTACAGTTATTCCGAAATTAGCAGTTCACCTAAAGTAACCCTCCGAATTTAAAGGTGAAACGTAACCTGACAACTATATGAGAGAAATAACATGTGCCTAGGCTTTAAGTACACCGGATGTGGCGTTGACATTGACAAGTGCATATTTTTGTTCTGGCTAAATATATATCTACCCTGATTTAACAAAAGGTGCCTTATGAAAATTAAGCAAATGTATGAAATTTCACTTATGATATTTTATTCATTTTTTTTATTATTTTTATTTTTTGGTGGGGGGGGGGGGGATGGGGGGGGGGGGGGAGCGATTGATGATTATTTCGCTAAATTCGCTAACTTTAGCTTAAATGCTGCAGTGATATCAAATTTTTATTTTTTAGGTGTTTCTGAACTCGGTACGTTGTGCGAGGTACAAATAATGGATTGCTTGCTTTAGACAGCAAAGACCTTTACCACATTAATTAGGACTCGGAGCTAGACTTCAGGGCTGATTTAAAGGCGTTCATAACGATATTTGGCTTGAACTTTACTGTGGCTAAAGACTTGTTCGGAAGCGGTCTTTCCATTTCAAAAAATGTTTGTCATATCCGGGAAATTGCTTAAGACGAGAGCAAGATGGTCGAGGAAGCTGCTTGAGTCACTTCAAACCTTTATGTGAGTAGAACTTGGTCATTTAACGATTTTTTTGCCGTTTGGTTTAGCTAGCGATCAGAGCTTGCTAGAAGCATTTTTTTTTTTCGTGGTTTTCGGTCCGGTCACGAATTGACACGAACCATGTGCTACACCTGTCACTTATAAGCCATTCCTTTTAGTGTAAAATTCCTTTAAAATGAAGCGATCGTCGATGTAACACCACAGGCAGACAAGGCTCTGTGTTTGAGACCGTGTGACGTAAGCGTCACGGTACGCGCTATTTGATCTCATACATTCACTGTATTTGTAACGACTGACCTCGGCTTGATCCAACTGATCGCGAGAAATGCTCCATAAGATAATGGATTTTGCATTCATTAATCCCAAATTGTGATCTACTGTAAGCCAGATAAATAAAGTTCACTTATCCTTTTTCTTTTGCGAGGTATTTTGCGATTTTGCTTAATAAGATAGCGATAAAAAAGCTGCTAAACTCAACACGAAAGTAAAGTCCGGCGCTCGGATGCATAAAACGACCGTGACACATACGGGTAAAAGTAGGTGTACTCGTAACTTAGGAAAGTTGCTTCATTACAACAGAAGGGGGCGGGGGAATGGAACTCTCATAAGGTTTTCGTTCTATTAATGTACAATAAATTATTTTACATTGAATAAAATGCTCTCAGCTCATTCTACAAGATGAGACAGTTTATGTTCGCTGAAAAGCCATCTTATGTCATTTGACGTTACTAGACCTTCCATGTTAGAACGGTCATCTTGGATTACATATTTTCTTAGAAAGTCAGAAAATAATGGAACTTGATGAAAAATCAAGCGAAAATGCCAAAAGGATGCTAAAATATACGAATTGTAAAATTTTGTTTAAAAAAAAGCTAAAAACAAAAGTCAAGAATTAGGTCAATTGTTGCATTGGTAACGTAAAAACCGTGGAGGGGGGGGGGGGGGGAGGGGGGGCAGGGGGGCTTCCCCCACTCGCTTGGCCTCTGTAACACAAAAATTGAGTGAAGTACGTCGAAGGGATACAATGTTTATACGATATTACAAGATATGTATTATACGATATTTATCGTTATGAGAGTTTACAGAAAGGTGGGATAGGTAACGATATGGATTTAGGTTGTTCTCTGAAAAACTGCACGCACGGTAAAGGGCAAACGCGAACTTTTTTAATACTTTTTTTTTATAACATATTAAAGGGTATCGAATAGTCAGTATGCAAGAGAACAGCGTTGCAATCACGAGCATTGACTACAGTTGCCCTTGCGAGAAACGAGCACTTAAAGTGCCTACGAATTTATGAATCTATGAATTTTATTCCTGGAAAACGTAGCCTATGATCCACTGAAATATCTGTTCTGATACTTCAGACAGGTAGGCCGCGGAATGTTTTTTTTTTTAGCTGTACTCAGCCCCCCTCGCGTTAAACGTCTGATGTTCGAGTCAAGGGCTCTCGTGGTATTATTCCGAGCGCGCTCTTTGCATTTTGTTCTTAATTGGTTCACTTTGATCGCATAGTAAACTAATATTTAGAAAGTGTTTTGGAGAGAGGCTGCTTTGACAACCTCGATTACTATTTTCGGCTAAATATCTGGAAAGCATAGGCGAACCTAAAGAATCGCACATACCTCAGAAATTTGGAACATAAGGGATACCGAATTATACCTGCCGGCTCTTTTCTTCAACGTTTTATTCGTGGAATTGCATCAAAATCTACATATTTGGAAGCACACACGATTATTTGGCTGTGATATTGCAGTGTCTGCAACTTTCAGATGTTCGATTTGTTACAACTTTACTGCAACTGGGGATTCCCTTGTAATGCGGACACGCTTTAAAGAAAATGAACCACAGTACGCCAATAAATAATCCCACATTTACCGCTTCCTTTATTACTTTTCTTGCAGAAACAACGTACTAGTCAAAAACTACCCGTTAGAGTGGCTGCTCCTTAGATGCTACTGCTAGAGAGTTCAAGCAAATAACAGCAAAAATGGAACGCGGACAACCTGTGAAAAAAATATATATATACAGTGAAGTGGCTCAGTCTGCACGTGCGTTCTACATCTTTGAACGTTTTGTAGCCGTCCTCTGCAAAATGACGACAGCTTTTTTTTGGCGTGGGAATCACGACTGAGAATACTTCATAGATTAACGCTACATTCACACGTTGAGCTAAGAACAGTTCTGAACTACGTACATACAAACCATCGCAGTTGCTTGATCTCCCTATCCCGGCTGCGTTTCAGCAATTAGCTAATATCACATCGAGCTTTTAATCTCTATTAGAGGGTTTGTCTTTTAAAACCAGCGTAAAGCTGCTTTGCTTTACGTAAAGGTTACTGTAGCTCGACTAGCTTTTAAATGACACGTGTACCCATTTGGCGAGACTTAAAACTACCAAACTGATCCTTATAATCTAGATGGCCGATATACGATCACACGAAGTTTAACTAATTTTTGGTCGTCAAATAATCAGCCAGGATAAGATTTGCTTGTTCTTAACTCCAAACAATCTAAATGCATGGTGTAGATGAAAGATCATTGTAACAATATTCATGACTGAAAAAAGGCTTATATGCTTGTGCTCAATTCACCTCAATGCACACTAGCGTTTTCTTGTGCTTATGTTTATGCTTGCTTAATAGGTTGTTTATGCTTAATATAAGATCAGAACACTTGACCCCGCAGTCCTTTTGGCTAACACGCCACAGTCCTTGAGATGTAAACTTAAAGTTATAATCACGCTTTTTAATGTAGCTACCACAGAGATATTATTTCTATAATGTTGCCATTTAAACACACGAAAAGACTATAAATAAGCTGAGAGGCAAATCAATAACTAGCAGAAGTACATGTAGTATTAGGGCGCAAGTTATGTCTTTTGCGTATAGGCTATTTTTAGCACACACCTTGGGGGCGAGAAAATGACGTAGTTTAAGGCGAAGAAATGATGGCGTGCACGTGCCACTATCATTGCTCGTGATCATTGCATGATATTGTTGCAAATTGAAGGAACAAAATCAAATTGGTGAAAGGCAGGTGCTCCAATGCGATTGGCCACGGATTGGCGGAAAAGCTGCTCTCGAAATAGCCGACACGCGAAAGACATATTTCAAGGCCCATTACCAGAAATGCAGACTTTTAATTTTGGACTTCTGCTAGTAATAACCCATTTCACCTTTAAGTCATACAATCAACTTTTTTAGAACAATTTTTCCGGTTCGAAACACACTTGAAAACAGAGCAGTCGCGTTTTGTTCCTAAAATCCTATGCGCGGCTGGAAAAGTTGAAAATAATGCAAATGATGGGAAAACGAGAATGGGAAAAGGCGCCCGCGCTTCACGCGGATCGCGGACTCGATCACCACTCGCCACTCGCTCACTACTAACTCGAACAATGGCATTCGTGTTTTCTTCGCTAGCTAGGAAAAGAAAGAGACTGTTTGCAATCTATACTGCAGTCGGATCCCATAAACTTGTTCTTGAAATCTAGAAATGTTCCAGTTCCACTAACAGAAATTAATGTCCCAGTTCTAAGCATCATTCTATTTTCACTTATTTTTGTTTATGTCTCTATTTCCCTAAGTATATGCGCGGTGGTCCACCAGTATCGTCCTAAGACATCTAAATGTTACAAACCACACTTGCATCCTCCGAATGGACACAGTTGTGGTTTCCCCATCCATTGTGGCGGCAATCAAATAGTTTGGACTCTCCTCCTCCACAGTGGACATCATCCATCCAGATACTACCTGAACCGTGACCGAAAACTGCACAACAGGGATGATTGGTTGCGCCGGTGAAGCCAAGCTCGCGACATACCACATTCGCATCATTCATATCCCAGTAGTCATCACACACGGTTCCCCATCGTCCACGGACGTACACTTCAACACGGCCATAGTGAAGGCCACCACCCACTAAACGAACGACAGAGGAGCCATAAGCACACCTCACACTGGCGTCTCGGCTATGGGTGCAGTCATGTTTGCCCCAACCACGGTGCCTGCAATCGTGTATATGGGTCTCACTTCCTGAGCAAGCTACGTCATCCATCCAGATCGGGCCTTTTCCTTGACCATGTGTGGCACTGCTATAAGCGCGTATGGCTCGATTGAAACCCATCTGTCTGCAGAATACGTTAGCGTCATTCATATCCCATCCGTCATCGCAAATTGTGCCCCACTGACCGTCATAGAATATTTCCACTCTTCCTTCGGCTGACGGTTTTGGCGAATTATTATTTATACGAATGGATCCTCCTGTAATGACTAATTATCAAGAAACAAGAGTGAGTTATAATGAAACCGTAAAAATAAAGTCAAATGAGTAAGGAAATGCGTTCAGCATACATACATCACACATATCTTGTAACTATTTGAGTCATCGTTTCAAAGATAAACGAATCAACCGAAAGAACAATGAACGCATGGATTAATCAATCAAAATGTTATCAAATGTCTATCATTTCACTAATTCGACCACTATAGTTCAATTTCTTTTATAAATCTGCCCTTTTTAATCCATTCGTCTTCAAAGCATTGATTAAAAAAAAAAACAAAAAAAAAAACAATAATAATAATAAAAAAGAAACCTTACCTCGATAACTCGCACGGACTCCATCGTACTGTCGATTCTGAGCAGCATCAGTAGTAAACCTCACATAAAGATTGGTGGAGGAACTCTTCATGGGCAGTGGGATCTTATTTCCACTAAATTGTCCAATTAAAGGAGAGGAGAGTGATCCGCCATCATATACAAAGACGTAATCGTCTAATTTTTCGGTGTCAAAATGATCGAAAGTCAGTTCTACCCATGCATTTGATGTAATATTCCACTGGCAATCCATATTATTCTCGTAATATTGTCCAGGAGGATTTGACTCTATAATCCCGTCTACAGAAGTCAGTTCCACTGTCTTGTTCGGACAAGTGGTCGTCGAATTAACCACAGGTGCTGTTAAATAAATGGCAGGCATTTATATTATATTCTAGATGCTTGCAAATGATAAATAACATGGCACTAACATAAAAACGACTTTTTTGCAGACTGACTAAGAATTTTTCTCTTAGCCACTTGTACTGTCATTTTTGTTTTCAAATAACGTGGACAGTCGAGAAATTTCCTAAAACCACGTTAGGCAGCCATTATTTTATTAAATAAAATAGTTCAATATATTTGAGAGAATCATGGCAAGGGAGAATAACTTCAGGTGAAAAGAGAGACATTATAACCACTTCATTTTTGGCGCCAACTATTAACAATGGAAACCTACCGCCACAATAATATTTGCCGTCACCACCGTAGCCGATCCCACATTTGCAGTCGTACGAACCAGGTATATTCACACACTGGGCCAGTTTATGGCATGAAAATAACCCCAGCTTGCACTCGTCTATATCTGTTGCAAGGGAAAACAAATTCGTTGGATGTGTTACACAGATGAGTATGCAGTACGGTGCAAATAACACAGGAAAATGTATATTAAATCACTAAAATTAAGGGTTAAGACTTCCTTTCGTGATAATCCGTTGGGAAATAAAGTAGAAGGCTGTATTTCTTATTTTTGACAACAATGTAAAGCACTTTTAAATCCATGGGTCTGCCTTGGCATCATAAGGTGTCAGATGTAGTCATTAGGTCCACCCTTTTTTGATCAACCGTGTTCCCAGGTCCTCTTCCCTGTGTTCGAGCAGTCCAGTACCTCTTGTGAACCTCTAATTTCAGAGGCATTCTAAAACAATATTGCTCATTGTCTTCAGGGATAGGGGCATTGTTTGTGCCCTTTGTCCTATTGTTCTTATGGCCAATCATGTGAGATGTTCAATGAGGTGCTGGTCGACTCCTGTGTTCAGCGGGACCCTGCTTGCAGCTGGTCACGTGAACACCCAAACTCTGGGTGGACAAAAAAAAATCTGTTGGGAAGGAGGGTTGGAAGAGTGTTTTTTTGTGTGTGTATTGTTGTTGTTGCTGTGACAGATCTGGTTCGTTTCAAATCCTCAGGCTAGCAAACCAAAAAGAACCGCTTCATTGGGTTTCGAAGTTGTATTTGCTGATGGAGAATGCTACATTACATTTAGCATCTGCAAAGAATAGAAAACTTTTCAACATGTATGCTATCATGGCATTGCCATGGTAACTTCAGATAGCATGATCGCAACGGTTGAATGTACAGGTTCTGATAGTTTCAGAACGAACGACGGACCATTATTATTATTTTTTTTTCTGGATGGGGGGGGGGGGGGGGGTGGGGGATGAAAAATATTGAAAACATTGTTTGCAGGGCCTAAAAAAAGAACAGCATATACAGTAATTACAGTACCATTTTTCAGTGTTTGTTTTGTCGTCATCCACGTCCAGTTACAATACGATATTTATTGTTAGCTGGGCAAGCTTTCATAAGCGGCCATCTATCCCTTACACCTCTAGTGGCCGCTTACGAGAATGGTTCTCGTAAGCGGCCAGCTCCTGTTACGGCCAGCGCCTGTTACGTGTCCCGAGGGTGTCCGCTTACGAGAGCTTCGGCTGTATAGCATATTCGCGTGCCTAGCTAATCGCTAATCGTGTGCCCCCCAAAATATAACAACACGAAATAACATATGTATTAAGGCGTTTTTTGTAACGTTCGTTTACAGCATATTTTAGTTATTATTCGCTTCCATGGGAAGTTGTAGCTAGGCACGCGAATGTGCTATATATGCTGTTCTTTGCTAGTTGTATTCATTCAGTGAAGAAGTCTCAGTTAGAGACGCAACGCGTCGGAAATAAACGACAAGCTTCCAACCACAAGAAGTCTTTCCTTGTGCTGCTCACTAGTCTTCGTTAAAAAAAAAATGAAAACAAAAATGAAAAAAAAAAATACTGCCGCCAATCTTCGTAGTGTACGTCTCAGAAAACGAAAAAGATGAGTTTAGAGGTGTTTATTGGTCGCCACCATAAAATATTGAATTAAATAATGATTGATGGCAGCAAAAGCGAATCTCCTTTTTGTGTCAGATAGTGGTTAAAAAAAGATCGAAAACAAAAATTGTTTGCAGGAAGGTTTTTTTAGAAAAGCTGGTTTGCAGAGGTGCATAGATGAAAAATAAAGTTTGCAGAGAGAGATTTTTCACCCCCCCCCCCCCCCCTCCAGAAAAATAATAGTCCGTCCCTTATGAAACCCATTTTAAATCAAAAAACGACTTTTTAATTGAAGTTCCTTTCCCGATCAAGCATAATACTGATTTTCAGGGTAGTAGTTTGATGTGTTCTTTCTCGTATGTTTGTTTCTGAGCTTTCGTTTTTTTTTTTTTTCCTCTAGCTATAGTTCCTTCGTTCCAAGTACAGTTAGCGGCAAAATTCATTTTACTGATCTACCCTAGGTTAAAAAATATATAATTAAAGTTCATAACTGTCATTTACGAGAATCCTAATCAGTGTTTTAGTCATCAGATAGACCAAATTAAGACATTAAACTAACGTAATTGTACATCCTTTAGTTGAGCATAGTGCTGCCATCTTAGGAAGCTGGAGTTTACTAGTAATAGTACATACTTCTTTGACTAATTTAACCTAACATAGTGCCTCTAGTTTTTCAGTTGGTTTTGGCAGTTTGTCGATCCCGACAACTCCGAAACACATGTGTGATTTTCAATTTTAAATCTTAATCTTATTAAAACATAATATCGTTTAATTTAGTTGATCACAATGTAATATTAAATTTGTCTTAGGTAGGTGGTTAGTCACACGACCCCTCAAGCATATATTTGCTTTAAAACAGATCGTGGTTAAATATAGGTTTTATTATTATTATTGTTTATAAAACATAGTAAAAAACTTCATCAGTAATTAATGTTTGTAATAATTATGCTAGAGTTGTAGATAATATAAATGTAAATGTTGCCAATGCAGGTGTAAGCATTAAGATACACAGAGCAAGTTCTCAGGGGCGACATTATCAAACTAAGAAAAAGGAAAAAAAACTATTTCAAATTAAAAAAAACGAAGTTAAAAGACGTATTGCAAATTAGTGGGGCATTTTCAATCATTGTCAAGGAGTTAAACTAGAAAGCTATACAAACCTGAACAGTTTCCTTTGGCATCAAGACGATATCCACTTTTACAGCGACATGTGTAAGATCCATCATTGTTCACACAATAGGCACTTTCATCACATTCGTACCCAAAGTTTTTGCACTCATCGTAATCTGCATGGAGAAAGCAAGTGAATTAAGCTGCTGTCTAGAATCTAGTATGGATACAGCTATTGGCTGTCAGAGCATTTCTAAATTAATTTAATATGCTCTATTTTACCGACGTCCGGCAGGTGGTCATTTGAAATAAGGCCTCTAACCTGTTGCCTTTCTCGACGACTTTTGACACAGCTACTGACTGATAAAATCAGAATACATACTTAACTAAGCTTCACAAAAATACAAATCATTAAAGCTACAAGGGATGGGTGGACGGTGTTTTTGAACTTACCTTGCTTACAAGTAAAACTGTGGCAATCTGTACAATTCACATCATTCCATTCATAGTCGTGACCCTCAAGGAAGCCAAGAGTATGCACACAATCCTGGTTCCCAAGGTTATTTGGCTGGTATTTAGCCCAGTGATGAAAGTTGGTTGATGTTCCGTCAGTCCAAACAAATTTCCCTTCTTTGTTGATATCAGAGAGGCCCAACCAAGACTTTTCACCACCGTGCAAGCTTTGCACGAAAACGTTTTCTTCCTGGCTGTGGATACTAGGGAGATTAGCTCCCTGCGTAGCACATTTCCCATGACTGCGGCTCCACGAATCGCAGGAAGCTACTTTTCTGTAGCAGTATCCTCTAAAATAGAACCAGTCTTTCTCGCAAATGTCTGTTGAAAAAATAAAACACGTGTAAATTAATTTATGCAATTCATTCATCCGCATTTATTCAACGACTAATTTTATTATCAGAAAGAGTAGCAAGTGTCCGATCATATTTACAAGGGCCCTTTATTTCGGTGGAGTATGAAACGAAATATCGAAGAAACAAGGACAAGACAAAAGTTTTTGTCGTTAGCGACGTTTCAAAAGGCGGTCAAGAAGAAGAGGCTAATGGGGGTACCCAATTGTCAGTTAACTACTAAATTTTTTGGCTAATTGTCAGTTAACTACTAATTTAAGTTAGCTATTAATTTTTATTTTCTTAAAGCGAAAATTATTGCGTCATAACCCGAATTTCCTTTACTTCAACACGTCAATCGGTTTTGCAAATTAAAATAGTTTGTCTAACGCTTTCAAGAAATCTTGCTCCGTCGCGCACTTCTTTGAAAACGTGGAGATAGTAATCTCACGCCTTTGACTTGGGAAAAGTTGGCGGGTATATAAATGTGCTTTGCTATGTCAAACGGTACGCGACCTCTGTAACTTTCGAATGCCGATCCTTTGACATCATCTCGATAGAAACTCAGAATAACTTGGACCACGCCTCTCGACGCCATCACGGGGATCAAGGTGAACGTACGTTCGCTCGTGCCTGGTACGACGCTGGTACCTTTCGCATATAATAACAGTAAACGTGGTTAATATGTCACCTGGTCACAGAGCGGCACAAGTGAATGTCGCGAAATAGCTTTGCTGTTAGGAAAAAACTTTGTTGCTTTTATTAACAACAACAATCGTATTCAGTATAATTACTAGAATGTCACCTAACTGTTAACTTTTCATTTATCAGTTAACTACTAATTTTTTGGTCAAATATCACTTAACTGCTATTTTTTGGCCAATTGTCAGTTAACTGTTAACCCCATTAGCACCCTCGCCACTGGTTCGCGGAAAAGCCGTACTAAAAATAGCCTACTCGCGAAAGACATATCTCATTGAGTATCACAAGAAATGAAGACTTTTACCAAGTTTAAGATTTTATGTTGCTGTATATAATTGTTAGCACTAAAATAGAAGCATTACCCACATGAACAACTTCGCTCTCATACGAGCTTTAACATAAAAGAAAACAAATGCCCACCTACCTGATAGCACTGTATATGAAACTGTCAGTGGATCAAAGCGTTTGACGAAGAGTTCTTTGGCACAAATTCGAAAGCCGGAGTTTGTGATAAACTTGTAAAAATAGAAGAACAGGGGAATCGTAAAACGTTTAAACTTATGCAGTAACAGTTGAGACTTACGAGTTACTTAATTATCACCCCACCGAACGAACATTAAGATCCTCTTCCCAAAACCTCTAGCGGCCCCTAAAGCTTGATTAACGATAAATTTAAAAACCTTAGAGAGATATAAACAATTTCCCTTCATCGTTATTTATTATTATTTTGTTTTTATTGTGAAGCGCCATGGGCAATTAGTGGATTTAGGTAAAGGTAGACATAGGGTATTATCTTACCTCGACCCAGCTAACGATTCCATTACATTCTGCCCCTGCATTTCCTCCGCTACTCGAATGCTTTGCTGTTAACAACACTGATGGAGGCTGGCGGTATGTCCAAGCAAAATTCACATCCTGGTGGTAATTAAAAAAGTACTTATAAGTATTCAGCAAATTAAATGGAACCTGGTAAAATGCAATGTCGTCCCTTTTTTCCGTCTTACATTGACGTCAACCATCACCACTACTTTTTCATTTAAGCAGCACCCAAGTACCCCAACATCATAACTCCACGCCTAGCCAATAATTTAGTACGATGCTCACCTGGCAAAAGGCGTAGCTATACCTCACGGAAGGTGAAACGGTATTTGGGAAGTTGATATCACGGTGTTCTTTAAACAATGGTCTATGAAGAGTTTGGAATGCCAGCCAGTTCTGTTACCAAAACGTACACAATCAATGGTTGCAATCATGTATAAAGGTGCAGACGTTTCTAGATCAACAGCAACATCATCATTTATATACGTACCTTAAGACTACATTACAAGAGGTTCGTACATGTAAATGTAATGTGAGTGCATTTGCTTTTCAATAAAAGTAAATAGAATGGTCATTGAAACCGAATAAATGTCGGTTTTACCGAATTTGCTTAAATACGTCATGTTTGTTGAGCATACATTCATTATTGCCTGAGAGACTCACTGACTGACTGACTGACTGACTGACTGACTGACTAACGCTGACTGACCTACTGACTGAATGACTGACTGAATGACTGACTGACTGACCGACCGACCGACCGACCGACCGACTCACCGACTGACTGAACCAACTTGACTTGCCTGGACAATAAATCAGTAAATGTTTATGTATTTAATTTCACTTGCCACTGAGATGTCGTCATGGACTCCTGCAAAGTTTTGAAGCTCTCTGAGACAAATCTTAAAGGAACTCGCAGAGACATCTTCCAGCCACACACTGGTAGCATCGTGCTTAAGGCGTGACCTGAAGTGCTCAGCTGTTGCAAATATCGTCGGCGTGTCGGAAAACTTTCCCTAATATGAAAAAAAAGGTCACTTCGGTTAGATTACACAGCTACAATCTGGTTCACTTAGGCGAAAGTCACTGCACATTTTAAATAAAAAAAAAACTTTCAAAAGAAAGCTGTTCGTTGTGTGGATGATTTTGGTATAGCTCAGTCAAGTCAGTAATGATGACCACCTTACCTTAGGAAAGTTGACCGTTTGACAGCTAGTCCCAGTCCACCATCTAGAGAACATTTCAGCTCCTGCCACTCCTCCAGGAGGGGCACCTTGATAGGCGACCCAATCAATTGTGGCGAAGCTATCTGAGGGGTAGTCATTCCTACCAGCTCGAGTAACACATGCTGTAAACTGAGTTTCGTTAACGCTTTCAACCCAGGGAGTAGTGGCCTCATGCACAAAAGTGGCATCAGAGTAGTTAAAGTGGTTGACAGTGAGCTGCACGTAAATTATCTTCAGTGGGTAAAATATGAACGGCTCAAATTTGATGACATCACACTGATCTTCTGCCCATAAGGGGGAATTCTTGAACTCATGTCTTCCTTTTTGGACTGGAAAACCTAAGTAACCAGCAACGATATATTTTTAGTTTTCCCTAAATAGTAGTAAAGCTGCAAATTATAGTGATGTACATTCATTGTAGTGTATTCTATTAGATGTCCATGTATTTGCTATGCAGTTAATGAGCACAGCTATAGTTAAATTTACCTGTGCAGCCTCCTGGATGGTACTTTGTATAATTTGCACGTCTTGTACATATGTCTTTTTTTAACAAACACAGGTTGTCGAAGGTGCGACCGTTTGATCCACAAACCGGTTCCTCGTATGATGGACAATTTTCTTCACAAATGCAGGCATGCCGTACCGGAGTATAGGCATGGCAGTAACTGTGGTAGGTGCAGACGACATCTCTACATGGATCGAGGTCTGAAAAGGCATGAGCAAATTATCGATTAGCTTTCAATAGACTATCGTCGTTTTAACGATTTGTTGACGATAGACTTATGATTTAATGTATGGATAGATAGATGTACAGTTGAACATTTTCTTAATTGTTGTTGTTGTTTTTTCTTCTTTTCTTCTAAATAAAGCGAGGATAATCGACAGCAAGGAGGATAAATGGACGGAAAAAAAAAACAGACGGACGGACACTTATGTCCATGATTGGAAATAGGTTATATTTAATAAGTACTTCATATATGACTGGGTTAATAGCCATTTTCATATTACTTCATATGCGCCAGAGTTATGTGTGTTTTGGTGAACTGTTATCAGTGAGGACACTTTGTGTTACTTCTCATAAATAGCAGGCATCTCTTTAGCGTTCAATACTGGACTTATCTGATCGATAGATAGATAGATAGCAATTGGTGTGTGGACATAAACTCTGAATGAGCGCTCTTTGTTTCTAAAACTCTGTTTAATTCACTTTCTTATTTGGTTGCGCATCACAATTTTCGATAAATATTGATGCATAACACAAATGAATTTTTTTTTTCCATAGTCACCTCCGATTACCAGATAGTTTACGATTACATCATTTCTCTGGCCTTTGTATCCTATGCTGTCTCTCATGCACACTCGGCTGTGGGTTTTATTCACTTCCTGTGAAATAACAGTAAAATAGTACAACAATAAATAGATGCACCACAATGTGGTGCAGGAAATCATCAACATTAACCCCCCCCCCCCCCCCCCCCCCACCTAAATAACTTTGGTGGGAAAGTTTCTAAGATGCATCTATCTAAGTCATGCTTCAAATAGATGACAGTATTTTACAAGTACACAGAGAGACTGTACCTCCATCCAGGTGCTTAAAGGACCTTTATATTGACAAGCGACGTTAGAGCTGTTGCTGCCAATATTGAGGACTGTTGCGAGTGTCACAGGCGGCTTAAAAAACGGTTCTTTGAACTTGATAGTCTGAAATTAACAAGATACAAGATGAGATAAGCCCACATTTAATACGTATGTGTTGCTTAGTCTGGGTACTTAATTATCCAACAAATGACTGCGTGCAAACGAAATTGTCAAGCTGACTGTTAATCATTTGTGCTTTTTTTTTTTCATATAAGATTTTAAGATCTTTCAACGGGTGAAGGCTATATTATATAGGCAACGTCAACCTCACTGCAAATGACTAAGTGATGCCAATATATAACAATCTTCAAGTGCCATGCATATACTATCTTCGTTTTATTTTCTAGTTCATTTCAATCTGTGAATAAACATTACTGTCTATTTCATTATATATTACAGTGTGTCCCACATTTTAACTTCTGAAGTTAATAATAATGTTATACTTAAACAACAAATGGACTAAAATACGTACCATGCACAGGGCATAATTCTTTTCTGCAGTTGGAACATCGTTCTTTGAAAACACAAGTTTGTGGGACTCTTTAGCTTCCCACGATGACGAGTAATTCACGTACGCCAACCAGTTCTGTAGTATGCAATTACAAAAGAAGCTAAATTAAATACGAATGATAACTCACTGGATTAAAATATATTCTACTCGGTTATATAGCAGAGAGTTTACTTTATAATCATGTTATGGAATCTAATATATAACCGGATACTTAACAAGACGTAGGTACTTAACAAGACGTACTTTTTGGGTTGAAAAATAGCATCATCACGACTCACCACCGAAATTTTGCTGTGCCCTCCATCTAATGCCCTTGACTCTCGCAAACAAACTTCAAACTGACTTGTGGTAATATTTTCCATCCAAACGCTCATGGCATCCTTCTTCTGCTGCTTAGTACCATGTTGCACAGTGATTTGAACTCTGGGAACCGTTGAAAAGGCCTGATAGTAACACAAAAAGCCACAACTATAAGCAAATCAAAATAAGTTTTTACCATCACTTACAGCCAACGAGGAAGGTCAAATTACCTTTCAAGCGCTCATGTTTGAATAAGCCCCTGCTCCTTTGCAAATAACTTTCAAATGCGATGGGTCAGTTATAGTAGTTTGGGAATTTAAATTAATGATAAGACGAGCTGCTTTTTGACAACATCGCATCAACAAAAAACTGCTGGTTTGGACGACGATGAGAAAATTACGAGTAACTGTAGGGGGGTATAGAATATTAAAAACAGTGGTTTAAATGTTATAAAACCGGGTGGGATAACTAATTGTTCTTGACTTTAAATGTAACATAATCCGGTAAAAACGTATATTTTCATTGCAACAAATTTATTAGGCTCAAAGTTAATCTTACCCTGGGAAACTTCACCGTTTTGCACTGTGTTCCAGTTGTAAAGAGATCAAATCTGGCAGCTCCATCATAAGCACCCGACTGGGTTCCCTGGAATGCAAACCAATCGATTGTTGTGTTTCCTGCATCACCTTGGCCGCCTACAACAAGACAAGCCTTGAAACCGCTAATTTTCACATCTTCCACCCAAATGAAAGTAGTGTCGTGAACTGCCAGTGGAAGGTCTCCGTGATTAATTGACGCAAATACTCGGACAGGAGATCCCTTGGAAAAACGTTTGGTGAATGTCACATCTTGGCAGTGAAGGCCATTTTTTCCGTTTTGTGGAATGTGAACTTTTCCCCACTGAGATCCTAGCAAAAGAGATTAAATAGAAATGAACATTTCAGAGTAATTTAATATTACAGAAAATCATGTACAAAATCGTGATTAAGGCTGCTCATTACTAAAGTTCCACTTAAAATATCACATCGTTATAATATCGCTAAATATCGCAAAGGAATGGAGTTAGTACGACATTGTTTAATAGATGTTTAATCCGTTTCAAAATTTATAAACTTGCGCATTTCTCACAGTATCTAGACTTCCCAATTGTTCACCGTTTCTAGACAGACGGAATTTTCACAGATTTTAGCCTGGCGCAATATTTTATAATATTAAGACTGGCACAGGTTCCACTGTTTTTAGAATTGAGGTAGATATTAGACAGACATAATTTTCTTAATATTAAGAATACCACAACTGCAACACAATTTGGTCTGGCGCAATATTCGCAGTTAATATACTGGGGTAATCATCCTCCTTTTAAGAATGGTGAATTTCTAGAATAGACTAGAGCAATTTTCTTAGTTTTAAGTAAGACGCGATTTTCAGTTTCTTCATTTGCGCAAGTTCCACAGTATAACGACTAGCATAATTTTCAGGGTTTGTTGACTATATAAATTCCATAGAAATTTGACTGATGCAATAGTCAAAGTTTGTAGACCGGCACAATTTTCTAAGGATTAGAGCGATTTTCATTGAACCATGAAACAACTTCTAACAATTAGTCAGAAATAGTCAAACTAAACAAACGAAAACAATGGAATTTGTGTATAATTGTATATAATTGTTTAGTAACTATTTCACAGTCGAACGAAAACCGCTCTAACACTAACCCTATTTTTCGCATATTACTGAACTGCAGTTTTCACAGTTTTTAGACTGCCACAGGTTCCGCGGTATTTTTACAAATGCATTATTGTCAAACTACTTTGACTGGCGCTAATTTTCACAGTTTTTATACAGACGCAACTTACACCGTGAAAACAGCGTGACACAATTTTCACAGTATTTAAACAGGCACAATTTTCACAATTTATAGAGCTGCGCAGATTTTCACAGTTTATAAGGCTAACGGTGGCACTATTTTAGTAGTATTAAAACTCTCTCAATTTACTTAATATTTAGACTAACACGATTTTCACGGTTTATTCATTGGAGCATTTGCCACAATATTTAGTCGGACGTAATTTATGTTTATATGTCTATATTTTCCCAATTTTCTTTAAGTATGTCTAAAATTTCACAGTTGCCAGAATGGTACTATTTTCGGAATATAACAATTTGTAGTCCAGCATAATTTTCACAGTATTTATACTAGCACAATTAGCACAGTTGACAGATACAAGAAATGCAGGCTACCGCAATTCATCCGTATTTACACTGCCTCAATTTAACTTCAACTTTTAATTATAGACTTACATGAATTACAAAATTCAGACCCTCGCAATTTCCAAAATTGACAGAGTGACGCAGTTCCCGCATAACCAACACAAATACATAATTTTCGCAATGTACTGACTGGAGCAATTTTCACAATATTTAGAGGAGTTCCATTTTTATATTTTTACTTTCACTGGAGCAATTTCACAGACAGTAGACTGACGCAAAAGTTACAGTTTTCGTCGACTCGATTTTTATAATATTTAGGCGGCCGCAATTTTATTATCTCAGTATTCAAAACAATACAAGTTTTACAGATTATATATCTGCGCAAATTTCACGTTTAAAGACGTGCGCATATTTCACAATTTATTTATTTATTTATTTATTTATTTATTTATTTATTTATTTTATTATTATTATTTTTTTTTTTAAGTGAGAAGCAACTTCATAGTTTCTACACTGGGGAACTTTTCACAATATTAAGACAAGCGCGCAAGCGCAATTTATCATAATTTGAAGAATAAAACTATTTTACAGACTTAGGACTGACACAATAGTCCAAATTTTGTCCACTATTTTAGCTGGCGCAATTTTCACAACTTATTGACTGACCCAAACTTTCGTCATTTCACAGCTTCTGGACTAGCGTTATTTTTGCTGCATGTATGAACACTGGCGCAATTTTTACATTCCTTTTACAGAGGCAATTTAAAAACATTGACAGAGTGACACGATTTTCAAGGTATTTAGACTGACACAATTTTCCCAGTATTAAAGGTGACGCAATTCTCACAGTTTATAGAGCTGCGCAAATTCCACAGTTTAGAGACTGACGCAATTCTCGTAGTTAAAACGTTGACGACTTTCTTACAGTTTATGGATTGGCAGAAAGCGACAGATTTTATACTGCCGCAATTATCTTTAAGTATGAACCAATTTTCATAGTTTCTAGACTGATGCTTTTTTCGAAGTAGTTCGATTGACACATTTCTAAGAGCATTTAGACAAATACAAATTTCGCAGTCTATTGACTGGAACAATTTTTGACAGTTTTCAGACGACCGTGATTTTCATAGTTTGTACACTAAAGTAATATTACTAAATTTAGACTAGCGCAGTATTGACATTTTCTGGAGGTAAGGTCGTTTTAACAGCTTACTGATCTTCGCAATTTCCACAGGTTGTTGTCTGATACATTTTCACAGAATAAGGACTGATGCTATTTTCGCGGAATTTGGACTAACACAATTTTCACAGATTATTAAGCGTTTATCCTGGTATTTAGATGAGTGCCATTTTCATAGTTTGAAGACTAAAGCATATTTCACAGAATTGAGACTGACGGAAAGGTCGCAGTTTGTATCGTCTCGATTTTCAAAAGAAAAAAAAATCTATATATCTATATAGACAGTCTCAATTTCTTCAGTACTTGGAAATTTCGTAATTTCACAGTTTTACATTGTCGCATTTTTTTTTTAGTAAGAAGCAATTTCATAGCGAATTGTTCACAACATTGAGACCAGCGCAATTTTTTTCATAGTTTGTGTACTAAAGGAATTTCACAGAATTAGGACTGACGCAATAGTCACAAGTTTCTAGAGTGACAATTGTCGTAGTGTTTGGACAAGCGTAATTTTCACAGTTTACTGTACAATTTGGTGTTCAATTTTTGTAGAACAATGCAGTTTTCACAGATTTTAGATTGGCGCAATTTTTGTTGAGTCTAGAATGCCGCAATTTCCTTAGTAGCTTGACTGAAGCACTTTCGCAGTACTTATACTGACCAATTTACACAGTTGACACAAAAAATTAATACAGAATTTACACAGTATTTCACATAGTTTTTAGACCGACTTTGTTTATAATATCGCAGCTGCCACAGTGTTTTGGATGGTCCAATTTTCACAGCTTATTCACTGGCGCAAATTTCATAGTATTACTGACAGTTTCTATACTAGCGTTATTTTCTCACACTGGCGTAATTTTCAAATTCCTTATACTGAGGCTATTTACACCGTTGGCAGACTGCCAAAATTTCCTTAGTATTGAAACGGGCGCAATTTTCGTAGATTATAGACATGCGCAAATTCCACAGTTTGTAGACTGGTGTTATTTCCACATTTAAAGGATTGGCGAACTTTTCACGGATTTTAGGGTGGCAAATATTCACAGTTTTTATATGAAGCTAAATATGACGCAATTTTAACAGTTTCTAGACTAGTCAAGGTTTTACAGCCTTTAGACAAACACAAATTATGCAGAATGGAGCACTTTGACAGTATTAAGACTAGTGCAATTTGCATTGTTTGTAGGCTAGAGCAATGTCGATTAATTTTGACTGGCGTAATGATAATTTACTATAATAGTTTACTAAAAAGCGCAATTTTCACAGTTTGTAGACTGATGTAATTTTCACAGAAAAAGACCGAAGCAGTTTTCACAGCTTTTTCGCACTGTCTAGAACAAATCAACTTTGCATTTTTGAGACTTCCGTTATTTTCACAGATTTTAGACTGACGCAATTTTCATTGTTTGTACTAAAACGCAATTTTCAAAATTTCTAGACAATCGTTTTTTTTTTGTTTTGTTTTTTTTTTGTTTTTTCTTTTTGTTTTGTTTTTTTTTTTTCTCGCAGTTCCTGCAGTAGTGTTTTTAGTCTGGAGCAATTTGTGGATTATTTCGAAAGGCAAAATATCCATATAGTTTCTAGCCTAGCATAACTTTAACAGTATTTGGAAAATCACATTCCTCACAGCGTTATACACTAGCAATTTTTTTCGGTATTTGGACTAGTGCCAGGTCCACTGCATTTTTTGGACAAGCACAATTTTCGCGGCGATTTGGAGTAGCGCATTCTTTCTAGTTTTAAGATTGGCGCAAATCATGAAGTAATTTAACAAGCGCAATTTCTCACGGTATGGGAATTATTACTGATGAAAATTCTATGATGTTTAGACTAGCGCAAATTTCGATTTATCTGGACAAGCCCACAGTATTTGGACTAGTGTAATTTTCACAATAATTGACGAGAGTAATTTCGACAGGTTTTTGGGCAGCATAATTTCCACAGTGCTTGGATTAGCGCAATTTATAAGTAATCGCAATCCCCACAATATTTAGGACAAGCATACTTTTCACAGTATTTGAACTAGCGCTATTCTGACAAAAGTTGGCAAAGGCAATTTCCACCATTATTCTGGGAAAGGGTCATTTTCACAGTATTTGGATTAGCGCAATTTCTACATGACTGTTTCTATTTAGACCTGCACAATTTGTACAGTAATTAAACTGGCACATTTTTAACAGTTTTTGGATAAGCGCAATTTCCACTCTATTCTGGTTCAATTCAACCATTTTCTGGGCAAGCGCAATTTCTGCAGTATGTCGACTAGAGCAATTTTCAAAATTTCTAGACTATCACTATTTTTACGGTATCTGAACTATTACAATTTTCGCAGTATTTAATTTAGCTCAATTTTAACAAAATACAGATTGAGGCAATTTTACCAGTATTCAATGACTGGTGCAATTTTTCAGAGAATATTGATTAAATATAGTATATTCACATTTCCTTTTTTACTACAACAAAAACCCCGCAAATGTCTTAATTTTTTTGTCTGGTCCTATGTTCAAAGCTTTTAGACTGGTGTAGTATTTCAGACATTTTAGAATGGCCCATTTTGCGCGGCTTTTTGAATGGCGCGACTTTTTACAATTTTCTCAGTTTAAGAACTGTCGAAATTTCACTGTATTTAGGGTTTCGAAGTTTCTAAACTTACACAATGTGCGCAATATTTTTACTGGCGCACTTTTCACAGTATTTACACCGAGACAATTTACACAGTTTACAGACTGACGCAATTTTCACAGTATTTTATAAGGCGCACTGTTTACTGCAAACAGTTTCACTGCACGACTCTGCTTTAAATGAGTTGGCAACGCTAAAAGAACGAAATAGAGGCAAAGCTATCCACCTTTAAGATGCAACCAGTTTTCTCACAATTATGGCCAGTGGCATGTACACAGATAAATCGAACATTTGTCCAAAATATTCCACTGAATTACACTCATAGAAGTTGTTGATGTACTAGCGAAAGATTACTCGCGATATCTACTAGTTTGAAAAATAATCTACGAGCTGTACGAAGAATGGCTAAGTTGAACCCAAATTAAACTAATGAAATGAGAGTAAAGTGAATTCGCTTGTCTCTCATCACCTCGATATTATTTAGGGACAGAGAATTTTACCAAAAAGCGAAGAGTTGCTTGAGCAAAAAAAAAAAAAGGCATAGCGGAACCAAATTTCAGCGGTAACTAAAAACCCGGATTGTCGATTAGACCACTGTCAGTATATTAAATTTTAACAAGGTAAACCGATTATTCCTGATCAAATAAAACTTGATGTATACGCTTAAGCAAAACATCTCAGCTCATTTAAAACAATGACAAGAACTGTAAAGATAGCAATAATCACCTGATACATCAGTTGAGTGATTGATGAAGATACGATTAGATATTACATTTCATCCTGGTCGAAATCGACATTTTCAGTAAATATTCTAATTCCCAGTTCAACAACAGTAAATATGCCGTAATATGCAAACTAATGCAAGACTGATAGTCGCAAGTAGAAAAAGCTACATTTACCTGATATCAGAGTTAAGCTGCAGAGGACGATGAGATGAAATATAATATATTTCATCATGGCCAAAATCGACAGATTCAATAAGTATTCCAACAGGAGCAAATATGAAGCACATTGGAATGTAGAGTGTTCAACTTAGTTTCTTCACTGCCTCTGAACCATATAACGACAGCTTTCGAATAATGAATGCGTTAAACAGAACATGCAAGAACGAGAAACGAAACCAGAAAGTACTGACGTGTCTTGTTTGGGAACAATCAACAGTGAAAACGGTAGACTTTGTTTATTTTATAGGCCTTTGCTTAAGCCTAATAATGCTTTTTTGCAATACAAATGGTGCCTGAATCGTTGAAAGAGTATTATTTTAATCTGCGATAAAGAAATTAAGATATAGGTAATTATTTTACTCTATGTTCACTAGCTTTCTTTCCATGGCGCCATTTTCACAACAAGAAAAAGAAATGATTTTGCATCGACTGAAATAAGAAGAGATAAAAGAAAGAGACTGACTCAATTCCACAACATTTTAATTATGGCGAAATCCAAAGTATTTAGGTAAGAGAAATTTTAATAGGTATTTTCACATTTTCAAGACTGGGACAATAACCCAACTATTTGAACCGGCGCGATTACCACAATAATTTGCAAGCACAATCTCTATGGTTTTTGGGCAAGCGCAATTTTCACAGCTTTTGAATAGCACAGTTGCTATTTCTACAGTACTGCCCTTTGACTGGCGCAATTTATTTAAGCAGTTAGGCAATATCCACAGGTTCAAACTTGGCGTAATTTTAACAGTATTAATTCAAAGTGTTTATAGACTGGCAGTATTTAGTATTTAGACCAGCCAAGCTCCACATGATTTGGGTAAGCACAATTTCAACACCATTAGGACTGGCGAAATAATTTTTTTTTCTAATTTTAAGAATTCTACAGTATTTCAACAAACGCATTTTCCACAATATGCGAATTTAGCCTAGTACTTCAAATTTTTAGACTGGTGGAATGCCCACAATATTTGGACTTGCGCAAATTTAGAAGTATCTGTTCAAGCCCAATTTTCACAGTATTTTGAATAGTGTCATTTTCAAATAATAAGCAAGGACAATTTGCTTTTTTTTAGCAAGCACATTTTTTAAAGTATTTGGACAAGTGCAATTTTGACAATAATTGACAATCTGCACAATATCTTGTGCAAACATAACTTTCACAGTATTTGAATAAGCGTATTTTTCACAGTGGTGTTTCTATTTAATACTTGCGCAATTTCTACAGAACTTAAACAGGCACATTATTAACATTTTTTTTTTTTTGGATAAGCGCAATTTTCCCTGTATTTGGACTAGCGCAATTTACCCAGCTTCCGAGCTAGCGCGATTTTTGCAGTATGTGAGCTAACGAAATTTTCACAGTTTTACGACTGGTACAATTGCTACGATAATTGAGCTAAAGCAATTTACTTAGTATTTGAACATAATTTGGTAACTACAGCTTAACTCAATCATCATTATGATTTGGACAATTTCTCAGGTAAAGAAAAAAAATCGTCAGTGTTACAGTTAACAGTAAAATTTGGGCAAGTCTTATAATATTCAAAACGCGCGCAATTTTAGACAGAATTTGAACTTGTTAAGGCACGCTATTTTCAAATAGTTTAGATTAAGTTAATATTACTTTCAGTCAAGCACATTTTGAAGTATATTTAGGCTCCTGAAATTTGCACTTATCAAATGATCAAAATACTTTCAAATATTGCTCAGTTCCTTCATGTAATTTACACTTTATGTTGTAACTGAATTTCGCGATTTCTAATTTTTAGGCTGGCGTATCACTTAAATCATTATCACTAAAAGTTGGGCAATTCCAATAGCGTTTACTTTCGCGTTTACCTTCTCACAATTTCCACAATTTCCGCAGTGTTTTAGACCCTCACAATTGCCACTTTCAAAAACTTCGATTTCTCTTATATGCGCGCATCTGCAACAACTTCTGTCATTTTTACTGTATATTTTATTTTCTACTTCGTTTTGTTTTGTGTTTAATTAGCGGAATACCAATACTGTGCTTGCTTACCAGAGTTCTGCGCATCGTTTTCCAGCACAGAGCGAGTCTGCTTTGAACTAGTTACCACAGCTGAAAGAAAGAAAAGAAATACAGATAAAGTTAGAAAACTCTTAGAAGAGACTAACGTTATTTACAAATGGCGATGCATCGAACTTCTGTCATTTATGGCAAATGGCAAACAGATTTATCGAATATTTGTCAAAGAAATAAAAGGCAAGTAAAACCCCTGAATTCTTGACTCGATTATTAGCACTAACTGGCCATGACTCAACTGATGTGCCCAAATCAAGGAAAGCATTTTATAGGCTCAAGCACAAAAATAGATGAACCATGAAACATCCTAGCCTACGTAGAAAATGTTATAATTACCGGATAAAACAGCAAGGCAACCGAGGAAGATAAGATGATGAAATATAGTATTTTTCATCTCGGTCGAGATCGATAAATTCAATAACTTTCCAACAGGAGCAAATCTGCAGTAATTTAGAAATTATAGTGTTTTACGAAGTGTCTTGACTCACGTCTACTGACCAGAAGGACAATAGTTTTAGAATAATGTATGCGTTAAACAGAACGAGTCAGAACGAGAAACGATACCAGGAAGTAATAACACACGTGTCTTGCTTATGAACAATCGACAATGATGGTTCGTTTATTTTCTAGGTCTTTGCCGAAGTGCCTCAGAAAAGGGTTTTGAGGAAAATAGGGCCTAGATTGATCGAGGTGGTAATTTGGTTTAACAGAAATAAACGATAATATACAACGCTTCATATTCACTAACTCGTTTGTTTTGGTTTTCATGGGGCTTTTACATAAAGCTAATCAATTTTGTTTTGATTACAAAAAGAAAGGCTGTTTCTGCATGGACTGCAAAACAGAAAAGAAAGTTTCGTGATGATTGACAGCTAGATCAACAAGATTGAGCATAATTTTTACTACTTTGGTCCTCGCGATCTTAATTATAAACAATAAATTTTAGTTTTCCCAGTATGACTTGATTTCGTATAGGCCGAACTTAACAATTTGCCGCAGATCGACGGTACCCTTGCTCGTTGCACACACTGTTATAGTATATATAAACAATAACTGCTTTCATCGAGGGATCGCATGTCAGTTTGCTTCTCGAGGAAATGTAATTATTTACTCGTTTGTTTAATTCCAAAAATCGTTTGAAATTCGACAGTGACAGAACAACGTTTAAAAAACAGGCATCACAGGCAAAGTTTGACACGATTTTTGTCGCACTTTCCAGGAAAATCGCATGTGTGAACTAGCGCCGATATTTTTTTCCGCCATATCGCAAAAGTTTCGAACATGCTCGAAACAACGCCATCGCCGCTAGTTTACACTGGCGATTTTCATCGGGCGCGACAACAGTTTCCCAAGAATGTGCGACAAAAATCGCATAAAAATCGCCTGGGTAAACGAGCATTCGCGACAAAAATTTGTAAGAAAATAAAGGAAATATGAATTTATGAATCAGCCGTGAATTCATGTCTCGTAATTTCGCAGACAATAGAGAGTCCACTTGATTTATTCAATTTGTAAGAAAAAAAAATAATAAAAAATATTGCGCGAATTATTCACGTCGCTTTTCTTTTTTCATCGTTTTCGATTTGAATAAAAACAATTATATATACTTTTTTTAAATCTGTTTTAGCCCTTTAACATTCCGAAGTAAATTCATTATATTCGCGACGCGACGTATCGTTGTTATATGCATTGCCGATTAGCCAACAAAACAAACAACAATGAAGCATTTATTATATAAAACCCCTCGAGGGAAGAATACACTTCTCGAGGACGAATGATAACCGAACTAATTACTATACAGCTGAAACCATATTGATTAACAAACTATAAAGTACGGCATAGGTGAACGGATAATATTCTTGAACATAACTTTTAAAATACCAAGCAGAAAAGCAAATAACGATGAAAAGCAAACGAGTTTATACAGGACAAACGTACCGGAAGTGGGCATAAACATATCAACTTTCTTATCAATCGACAGTGAAGGTCTAATGGTGTTTAGTTATTTTGATATAGAAACTGGACATGGTAGAATATAAGATTGTCGATTGACTGAAGTATTAGACCTTTGTTTTGCTTTTGGTCAGTTACAAGGCTCTGCACTCATTTTGATATTTATTAATTTATTTGTTGTTCCATGAGGCTTTTGTGGAGCCCCTAATTTTTGTTTTGACTTCGGAGAGGTAGCTTTGCTCTGCATGAGCAGTAAAACAGAAAGGAAAATGTTAGAATGAGTGACAGTTAACTAAGTAAAAATTTGCATAACGATGAGGTGTTATACAAATGAAATGGATTTTGTGTTTTCCTTTGCATGGTGACAAAAGCTGAAGTAGAAATATTGCGATTTTTCTATGTATATAACATTTATAATGAAACAAAAATTTGAATTAGTTGTGAATATGTTCTAAGTTGTTTGATGAAAATAATAATTCAAAGCGCCTTGATAAAAATCTAAAAACGCCCAGAGTTGTTTCGAGGCCTCTACCTCTTTGTCAGTGGATTGAAGGTTCCTAAATAAATACTCAATCGTACATTGCGTTTAAGAGCGACTGCCCACACGAAAACGCGAGTAGTGGCGCCTAGAAACGTGGTGGGAAATCTTTTAAACCGGCCAAAAACTTACAAAATCGTTGCGCCCGCGTGTCTTCAACAACACGCAAAATAAACGTGACTTATAATAGCTTTTTCAGAAATTTCGCACTGATTCATTCCCATTAAATAAAACCCCGATTTTGAGCCTGAAAATATGCTGTTGACGTGTTTACAAGTCATTTGAGTCAAATTATCCTCCTATGCGTTAATTTTTAACATCACGGCGCTGAAAATCACTAAAATTCGGTTGTTCTAAATTCTTCTTTCGGTGGTCGTTTTCGAGAGATAATTTCCCTACCCGGTAAAACGCCAAACCACTCGAAGCACAGATATTTTGAAACGGCAAACGCCGTCCTAAAACATGGTGCAAAGTTTCGGGCTTTTTTATAAGCGCAATTTTACCTGTCACTGAACTGTAAACAACAGCCACATGCTTCTGACCAGGTAATCGAAAACATCTTGTTTCCAGTGTTTCGTCTTGTTTTTCCTCGGCATTTGTAGCTCAACCTGAATACCATATTGTCCACTGAATATCCGGTTAGGTATATTTAGAATCCTAAACGATAGCCATTTTGAAGCGTGCCGTCGACAACTTCATCAGTATATCAACTGACGTGTTGGCATTCAAGTTTATAGGACTCTCGGATCTTTTTATCACATTCAAATATCTCCTGTTTAACAGCCGTCGAATAAATAAACCCTTCTTGCATCAACTGTTTGCTCCCTCAAACGGAATTATTATCCGCTGTTCTTCACGGTTCATCCTGAAACGAACTGTTGTTCTTCGAGTTGAATAATTTGCCTGTCACGTAATGGCTTCTGTAATAGTAACTCGATAGGATTTCGTTACACGATTGCCATAAATAAAAAAAAAATTGATAAAGCGAAGGATTAGGACGTCTAAACTAAATTTTGTATTAAATAAAAGCTATCGAAAATTCCTTTCTGATCGAAAAAGGGGACGTACGCAAGCTTAAACACCGTGATTTATCTACATGATCGTGTCGTTTTCAGTATAAATGCTGGATTTATGAAGGGAATTATGCAAGCAAGAAGCCCTATCGAGTATCCCGAGTATCCCATTAATTTTTGGCCTCAATATCCCGTATCCCGTAATTAATTCGCTTTGCTTGTATCTCCAACTTTTATGTTTGATATCCCCGAATCTCTTGTTTAAATATCCTGTATCCATTAATTTTTCTCTTAAATATCCCGTAACCCAACAATTTTTTACCCAAATATCCCGTATCCCTAAAAATCCTAATAGGGCCTCAAACAACCAAAGGTTGAAACAATGGATAATTTTCTGCGAGTAGCAGCACTTTGGCCGAAATTATATTTTCACCGCATGAGCTGGACCGACCAACCACCCAGTCCTCGCACCCCGCCGAATGGTACTCCATCCGAGGCCTATCCCCTAACTACAATTTTATATAACCATTTTGACAGAATATGTAACCCTTTCGCGACTTTCGCGACCTTGCGTATTCCCTCAAAGGAAAATGTTACCCCTTTCACATATCTACTGAGAAGGAACATTATATCCCCTTCCCTTAAATTTTCAGCTTTAAAAAGAACCCCAAGGATACTTGGATGGATCGCTCGGACTTCTAAATCGCTGCATGGTGGCTATGTTCGAGATATTTTAAGTGACAGTTTAAATGACAGTGTTTCCTACCCCGGATTCCCGCCAGCTCCCCTCCATGGTTCTGAAAATCTCAATATAATAGCAAACGGGACAGTGAAAAAAAAAGGACATTCGTTCGTTTTTGACGAAATAACCTTTTCTGTTTTTTTTTTTTTTTTATAGTACATTCTGGAAGTAGGTCATCACACTGTGAGGGAAAAAAATGGCCAAGTCGCCGCTGGTCGCAAATGATGTGAGAGGTTGCTGACCTTCTTAAGGCTCTAACACAAACGTAGTAGCAACCTCAGTCCCTTTTTAAGAGCCAAACTATGCTGGTGCTGGAATTCGACTATGGAATAGTGCCGCAAATGATGTGAGAGGTTGCTGACCTTCTTAAGGCTCTAACACAAACGTAGTAGCAACCTCAGTCCCTTTTTAAGAGCCAAACTATGCTGGTGCTGGAATTCGACTATGGAATAGTGCCGTGAGGGTTTTTCTGAGGAACATCGTATTTTGTTGCCAATCCTAGATTTGCAGTCTCTACTTGGGTCCTAGCCTATGAAAACAGATGCAGGTTGTGGATCTGGATGGTCCTGCTGTTATTCTTCTGGCTCTTCTTTCATCGTTTTTGTCTCCAGTGGCAGCCTCTCCACTTTTCAGTCCTTGTGATACTTGCTGCTTCAACAGGTTTCTGTTGTCTGCAAGGGCTTCCCATGACTTGGCGTCAATCTTACATGCTTTCAAGTCACGCTTGCATATATCCTTGAAGCGTAGCTGAGTGTAGCCTCTACGTCTTGCCCCAGTGGCAAGCTCGCCGTAGAGTAGATCCTTGTGGATGCGTTCATCGTCTATCCTGTGAGCATGGCCCAGCTACCGCAGACGGCGTTGATGTAGAAGTTTGAACATAGATGGGATACCAGCACTCGAGAGGGTATCGTTGTTACGCACCTTGCCCTGTCATGTATTTCAAGGATCCTACGAAAGTACCCCACATGGAACACCTGGAGCTTCCATTCTTGTGTGAAGTATTAAGTCCAGGAGTCGCTATAGTATAGTAGTGTGTTGATGACACAGGCTTTGTACACATTGAAAAACGACTAATCCTGGGAATCATATCAATAGTGCAACCGGGTAGGGAAATTGTCTTGCGAAAAAGACTGCCAAATTAAAAATTTCGAGCAATCAAATTTTAGTCATTTTCAGGGGCTTGACGTAGCCTTAAAAATTAACTTAGGGAAGAATAACTTGTCTAAACTGACTTGTAAACACTTCAAAAGCACATTTCCAGGCGCAAAATCGGGGTTTTATTTAATGCGAATGAATCAGCAGGGACCGCGGAGACCAGTTAAAAGTGGTAGGGCTAAGATAAATAGGGCCAAGATAAATAAACAAGCATTAGGGGCCACTGCTCCTCCATTCATGTTGCATTTGCACGCCATCATATATACAACCACAATAAATATAACATAGCCGCTCTCACTTGGTATACCACGCAGTACAGTAAATAATTTTATGTTAAATAAAACTACCTAAGCTCTCTACTTTTTGAAGTTGCAAAAATTTATCTTGTGATTCTCGGTGCGAGAAACAAACTCTTGTGCGACGTCAGCTGTTCAGACACGGTCTGTTAGGCCCCATTTTTAGGGGTGGGTGCGCGCTAAAAACATAGGCTATTATAGCCTGTTCCAGGCTCTCGGTCAGTAGGGCGAAAAGCGGGCAAGCGCGAGCGAAGCGAGCGAAGGGAAATTGATGGGGTCTTGGGTAGGTGGGAAGGCGGGAAGGCGGGAAGGCGCCTTCCCGAGATCCCCCGCTCAATTTTCGTTTGCTCGCGCTCGCCCGGTTTTCGTCTCAATGACCGAGAGCCTGGAAAGGAAAAGGCTTCTCAACCTTTCGCCTTCGATCCTGGATCTGAGCCACTTCTTCAGAGGCCGGCCAGATGAGAACGAACGCTCGCCAGCAGCGTTGGTAGCAGGATTTACAGTAAGCAGCCAGCAGATAATTTGGACTTTCTAAAAGAGCTTCGTCTTTGGTTCTACCTTCAACATAGCTTCCAAAACACTTAGCTGCCCGGGTAGCGCGCAGTACGAGGTTTCCAGAAACTTGAACTCTGACTCATGTTCGTCACCATTAGCAGCTTTAACGAAGAGAGTCTCCATCTGGGCGTAGGAGCTGAAGCTTTCCTGGTTACTAAAGCGCTTGTCGATAACACTAACGATAAGATCAAGGGCCTCATAATACACACTTCTAAAGTAATCTTTGGCAGTACGGTAAGTATGATGGGAAGGCCTGCGAAAATAACTGTCGCCGCGCAGCTTTACTGAGCCTTTGACTTCGTGCATATGCAAGAGTAGACGCAATTTATTGCTTTCAAGTGGTAAAATTAATAAAATATCCATGTCAACTGGTGCCCTAAAAAATCAACCCAAGCAAAAAAGTGGTAGGCCTATAGCCCTACCAGCCCCTCCCCCTCCGCAGTCCCTGATCAGTGCGAAGTTTCCGACTAGGTATGTGTTACTTTTATTTTGTGTGTTTTTTGTCGATGCGTGGGACCTTAACGGTGTTGTAAGTTTTTGGCCGGTTTAAAAAATATTTCAAGAAAAAAAATCCCACCACGTTTCCAGGCCTAACGGAGAAACGTAATAAAAACAAATAATAATAGTTTATTTTTCATCATGTGCCACTTACATTCGATTTCGCTCAGTCTCAGTTGACATCCACTCTTAATACCCTGTCTTTTTTTAGATACTGGAATTTTTCGCTTTGGCTTGTAGAGGCGAATCCAGTATAGTACAAGCAAATTGTTTACGGCTTGGAGACATGGAATTCTTACGCCGCGGCTGATTAACTGCGTTGCATGAATTAGGCCTCATAAAACTTAAGGGGCACCGTAACAGTAGTACTGCACCGATCCAAAGCGGCTCTGTGATTGGCTATCCTCCACTACTTTTGTACCGCAGAAACAAAGGGAAAGTTGGAAATGGAAAATTGGAAGTGGCGATAAAAGTCAAAACATGAAATACACTGTCGTTACCTATAGGTGACGAAATCCAGTTGAAGAAATCAAATTATTATATATCTTAGTATTACAATTTGCTTCACTTTTAGTAATTATAAAGAACTTTTAATACAAGCATCAATCAACCTTTTCACAAATCGATTGCGTTTAAAAGGTAAATATCATAAACTCTGGTTGACATCCAGAATTATAAGGAAAAAAAAAGCTCATACTGATTAAGGCTCAGGTTTACAAATACACAACAATTCACTAAAACACCAAAAACTTGGTCCTAAATGCAGCAGTTTTTTTCTACTATATAGTAAGAAGCATAGTCAAGTTTATGTCAGCACTCGGCAACTGTGTGTAGATTTAACCTCTCCTTCCTTTACCTCTGCGTCTACGACACTTCCGGCACTGTTACCCTGGATCTCAAACTATAGAACAGTTAAATTGTTAATTAATTCTCCAAAATTATATTGTTTTCAATATATCCATAATACATTTATTAATAGGAATTCATAAAGTTAATTGGAAGACGTATCACTATAAACGCTTGGTTTTGCCATAACATGTATATTAGGATGGCTGCCAAGTCTTTAATTAGGCCTTTTAGGTTGTTTTGTGATGATGATGATGATGATGATGATGACGGTGATGATGATGATGATCATGATGATGATGATGATGATGATGTTGATGATGATGATGACGGTGATGATGACATCATTTATAGTGATAACGATAACGACAGCGATTAAATGGAGCTCGCTACCTCTTCGATTTCTCCGCCCACGTTTCGAATTATTTCCTCACATAAGGGATTTGATATGCTTGTCTACAAGACCACTTCATAAACAAGGAACTAGAAACTTAGGTCCCTATCTGTGAAAAAAAAAACACAAACACAACAACAACAAAAAAAAACATTGGACTAAATGGGAAAGCTAAAGGCGAGACGCGAGATAAATGCTAAATGCAACAAATGCTTGTCATAATTTTACTTTTCTTCAATTAAGCTCATTTTTTTATCATGCATCGCCTCTCACTATTTTATGACTATTTTTATATCATTATCTGTATACATTGTTATATGTTTTCAATATTTTAGCGTCGCCAATTAACAATAGGGAGCTTAAGATCCGAGACGCGACGGCTTTTGGAACGCGATGGCCGGTAACCGGCCTGGGACGAGAACGCCGTTCTGACCGAGGCAAAATTATCACTAAGATGCTTGACGCGAGAACAAGACAACGTAGATGATTCAAGACTCGTTTTAAACAAATAAATACATACTTTTCGTTTAAGACTACAAAAATGGCGTGTATTGGAGTATTGTAAACTAACACATGTTGGTTTGAAACGTGATGTTTTCTCGTTTGTTTTTTGCACTATCATTTAGTTCGTGTTTCGGTACTTCTTTAAAGATTATCACTTTCATAGATAAGGTTTAGTTTTAGCTATAGTGGTTTCCTACCCTTTCCTTTAACACCCGCACGGGAAATGCGTAATATTTTTCTAGGTTTGTCGAGCACGTTTCGCTAGTCATAAGTTTTAGCGTTTTCAACTTAGTAGATCAGTTCTAGTGTAGACTTCACTGCGTCAACATCTACTCGGCATTGGGCCATAGATTTCTCTCTACACTCGTGGTTATCTATTCTATCAAGTCTAATTCAGTGCGTGTGCAAACCAAAGTGAGTAATCTGTTTCTTGTTTTTTAGGAGTTAATCTTAGTTTTCTTTGTTGGTCGTTTTAGGTTAAGTTTCGTTTTTACCGACTATCAAATAGTCTCTATCACCGCTACCGAATTGGTTAGTTAGTATTATGCTCGAAACATTGTTACGTTATCTCGCTAGGTTATGTTCATATCTTAATATAGTGTTTATTCGTTATAAACTACTGTCTACAATTAGTTATCGTATATAGCCTTATCGGAGTTATCGTTTGCTAGCCTTCTGTAATATTAGTATATGCACAGATTATATTTCGTCTCCGTGATCGGACGTTATCGCGAATGTTAGCTATAATTTCTTCAATACATCGTTTAATATCTTGTATCTAGACGTATTAGTCACGTTAGCTCCTATTTTCGTTATTGTATTTCAGTTCGAACCGGCATACGGCATACGGCATAAGACCAGAGTTAGCTCGAACACGTGGTTTCTATCTACTTTCACCTCTGGCACGAAGCTCGCATGGAACTTTGATTTCTATCAATAAACACTGTTATGTTGTAGTCGAGAATTCTTGCTGGGTTCGATTTTACGCTACGCACTATTCAACCAATGTGATTCATAAGGATCTTTGGCTTACGATATTCTGTCCTCGCGAATTACAACACATGCACAACGGAATCGGTAAACACTGCATACGATGCACTTGATTGAAATTTTGTAAATATTTTTATTTCAGAGCGTGAAAGTAAAATACCAGTCAATCATTTACATCTTTCTTGCTCCAAAGGAAAGCATTTTGCTTCTCTCGAAAGCTCTGAATGAGGAACTTTCTTGACGACTACAAAAATGGAAGAAGATTTGATTTCACCATGATTCTATCGGTCGGCTTGTTTACTTGAAACACTGTTGAAAAAAGTCGGAATAATATCTTCGTATTAGAAGAATAATTCTTGGTTAAATAAGTGTATTTTCCAAATTATATGCATCAACAGAATCTTAAGCAACTGTTTCGAACCATTTACCGGTAAACAAAGCCGCCTACTTTGCAAATTGAAAGGGAAAATACTCACGTTTTCTTCGCAACGCCAAAACCTCAAACTTCACGTTCTCGACACGACGTGATGCCATCAGGACAACGGCTTGAGCATGCGTAACACGCCTCCTCTGTGAAAACTTACTTCCGGCCGCGTCTTAGAACCGTCGCGTCTCGGATCTTAAGCTCCCTAATAACGATAACGAACCCAAAGTCAAGAGGGTAAAAAAATGTCAACAAGTAAAGTAGCAAAGTGTTAAGTTGCAATTGAAATGCTAAATATTTAAGAAAAGTGTGTGTTGCGACATGTAAGGGTGGGTTTACTCAGATTTACATATCATGCTCACCTGTGTTGTACACTGCTGTGTCTGTGTACGGCTTTTCAGCTAACGAAGACGCATCGGCTGTCATGACCAAAATGAGTTAGCAATGCTTTGATTTTGGTAGTAATCTTTCTTCTAATGATTACACAGATCATATTTTGCTCAAGCAGTCAAGGCTAGTGATTAGCCCAAAATAAGTGAGTTAGTTTTATTATTATTTATTATTATTATTATTTTAGAATAGTTACATCTGATTATTTTAATGCGTAAACAAAACATGCTTCAGCTATCTTGAAGACTCGCTGAAATAAACATTTTCAAATGTCTGCATATCGAAAGCACGACGTTTATAGAGAAGACGATTTCGGTTAAAAAAAATCGATTCTGACTCTTTGAAATGTTCACTTGCTCAGCTAGAAGCAATGTATTCTAACATATGACGTCTTACGCGCACTGAGTTCGGAGACAACTGGGTAAATTTTCGCGTTTTCGGCAAAGAGGCGGAGATGATTGATATCCACAACAACGGAACTTTTCGTCTAGACTATCTCCTCTGTATTAAGGTCGCCTATGATTTTCCAGGATAAGTGAAATAACAAGTGACTTGCATTGTAACTTATAGTGTGGTATTGTGTCCTGGGTATCTTATTCGTGACATCCAGACAACGTGTGGGGAATTGCTCTGTCCTGGAAAAAACCCAACTAGGTTCAGTAGGTCGCCAGGTATAGATAATTACCATATCAGAAACTTGCCAATAGAACAGCAACGACCACAAGGAGGAAGGAAATCACTGGTCTTCATGATTAACTGCAATGACATAATGTATGAGAGGATATCGTCAATAGCATAGTTTAAGAAACTACCTGAATAAGCCCAAAAGATATAATTTTGAGCTTTGGCAAACATTCAGAGAGATTGTCAATCCACAATTGCTTCACGATGTTATACAGTGATCTAGGTAAGCGTTATAACGTTTTTATGTAAGAAATCACACGGCTTTCGCGTTCAATTCGTGGTTAAAAGGAAAGAGTGTAATCTTGAAAGAAAATAACAAAAGCAAGTAGCTAGTAAAACTAGAAAGAGCCTTTATGGCCGCATGTACTTACTAAGCATAAATTGTACGAGAAGTTCGTGCGACATTTTGTTTCGTTTCAATTAGAGTGTATCCGACAAAATCATGCGAAGCATGTTTCCGCACTACTTATCATGACCTTTCAGAGCAATGAGATTGATAAATTAACGCCTTGGTTCGAATTCGTCTTCGGACTACTTCTCTGGAAATCTTTGTAAGTCCTTAGGTTAACGTCGGAAATCTTTGGAAGTCGTCGGGTCAAATTCGGAAATCTGTGGAGATATTAGAACAGTTTTGAAAAACTGCGAAAATCTTTGGTTCACCTTCAAAAAGCTTCGGATGGACGACAGAAGACTTTGCGTCAAATTTGGTATTCTTTGGAAGACACCGGGTCAATTTTGAAAATAAAGGTAATAGCTACTCCTCTAAGGCATCTTCGGATTAATTGTATTGCTTTCGTCTAATCAGAGGCGAAAAATTGAGTGTACATGGACAAAAACGGTTTTTGGCATTAGGAAAGTAGCATCTACCAATAATGTGAAAAGGAATGATTAAAAAAAAAAAACAACAAAAAAACAAATACTTCATTTTACTGTAACTTAATTGTACAAATACCGGCACCTTTATGCAACTCTTTTGCCAAACCAGGAAAAAAGGACCGAGCAGTCACGAGTATTCGGTTTATTAACTATTTATTGGCTCTTGTCAAATTCTTAAATGGATTTCAAGACTTTTGAAGACAGATATTAATATGACGATAAGGGGATCAATTCGTTGTCAGTCGTAAGTTACCTTCAGATTACGATCAATTTCAAGATAATATAAAGAAGATAATCTTAAGCACTTTCCTCAAGTGAAGCTGTAAAGTTGTTTGACGCCGTCGTCTCAATTGCAGCAAGTAAAATAATGTAATGGATTGATAATGTTAAAACACGGATCTTGTTTGCGTAATTTTCCGTCCTAAAGGGACTTCGTTATGGTTAACTATGGAACAGGCGTATTTCATTTATTGCGACTCACATGTGAGCGAGCAGATATTCTTTTGTTCGTTCGGTTGTTTAGCTATTTTTTTAGTTAACGAAAGAATGTTAAGAAACAGTCACAAAGGCAAACAACACTAATGTTCTTTTCAAATGCAATCATTGTAGTTCATATTCCTAATATAAAAGTAAGATTTCGCCAGATTTGTGATGGATTAAGTAAGAAACGGTTTTATCCTTCTGCCTACCGATTTTGATTAATCGATAATTTCTACCGATAATTTTCGTATGTAATACATCCCGGAGTGAACGTGGTAATAAAAAATAAGAAAAATATAAAACAGTTTCTTAGTGCGTGTTACTGCATTCTGTACAGAAGGCAAGCTAAGTGTTACACCCTCTGCTTTTTCCTCACTTTGCTCTCGACCCATTTTACAACTACACTACACAAAGGTGAATTTGTTTAGTCGTATTCAGATGAAGGCAAATAACCAGTTTCAGTTTGAAGAAAATCTCAATCGTCATGGATCGTCTGCACTTAATCACCAAACGATACCGCTCTGACATCACATCTTACATGCTATGGGTCAGCAGTTAGCTTCTCAAATATTTCCAATTTTACATACTAAAGTTTGTAGATCAACATAACGATATTATTTTAAAACCCATTCATGGGGAGAATTTTTTGCCATTATTTACTGTCTCGTTCTAACAGAGACTTGTTATCTTTTTTTATCGGTCGGTGATAACTAAAAGGGTGTTACCAAGCTTCCTTGTATGGAAAAGGAAACGTTTTTTCTACCGGTATCAGTGGTAGTTAAAATTTCCTTTGTAAGGACTTAACTTGAACGTCCATTTCCATGTAAATCGAGCAATTTTCATACGAATGGCTTGGCACCTGAATTCGTTTCGTAACAAAGGATTTTTCTTTTTTACCTAATTTCTGCCACGGCTGCTAGTGAATAAATTACTACTCTAGTGCCAAAATAGTCTCATTCTTTTAACGCACCCTATCTCTCCCTGTTTTCTCTAATGTCCATTGTAGCCAGCATGCTTTTATGTGTACCGAAGATATAAAACAAAAATTAATGAGAAAGAAGGCCGATATTTGGTAACTTGTAAAATACCTGCTCGTATTTCGTATTTCTACTCATTTGCCAAATCAGCGAAAACAAATGTTATTTTTGTGTCTCTCTGATGTTATTTCCCATACCCTTAAATGACTGGCAAGACTTTCTTAAACCGATATTAATATAACGATAAAGGGAATCCTACGTAATTTCCTGATGTGCAGCATGCAAAGTATATAAGCCGCCTTGCGCACATTTCATTTAAAAAAATCTGTTTGGAGCACTTCATTGCGCCTTTTTCAAAAAGCGCAAAAAAGGGCGATGTGCACAGTGGTAATTTCCTCAGTTCAGAAGCATTTTAGCCACAATTCGAGGAGTTTCAATTACAGCGAATAAAATAATGTAATGACTTTGTAATGTTAAAGCAAAGATCCTAAAACCTGCATGGAAACAATGAACAATGAATAATCGATATTCTGGATCTAGATCAGTAACTCACTTTTTATTTATCTTTTCAACTGTTTACACCCTTTTTACGTTACACCTTATTTTAATAAGCTACTGACATTGCTCACAAGCTAGTCTACTGATCAATTGATTCGCACGATGAAACGTCGGGATTGTTCCAATTCAACATGCTGCCTATAACTGAAATTCAAGCCGCAATTTGCAAAACACATCAATCTCGCTTTTTTCTGCCTCGTAGAATTCGATACCGCCACGATTGACTACAGACATGTAGTTTCCATTGTTGGCCTGCAGCACCATAGTACCATCGGGTTGATTGTGGACTGCAAAATAGGAGTCTGCATCTGGGTCATCGTTCGCTGCTTCGATTTTACTGATGCCCCCACGGTAAACTCTGGACAGATATTTTCCGTTGTCCGCCTTCAGCAGCAGTTTTCGATTGCTCTGGGTAGCAAGGAACCTTGTGTATGGATCTTTGTTGTTCCTCGCCGCCTCGATGTAGTTGATTCCGTCACGGTAGATACGGCTGAGGTATTTACCATTGACAGCTTTAAAAGCCACACCAACGGGGTTGAAGGCATCTGAGATACATGGATATATTAAACTCACGTTAGGTTTGTTTCTGCCTTACAGACTGCCTGGGCAGTTTCTCTCTTTTCTAAGGCATGGGAATTTTTAAATAAATACCGACACAAAAAATTGACACGTTGCATTAGAGAGTGAACAACCCTTATGCTGGTTTGACCTTAAGATGCCACTTGTATTGGTATTATCACCAATAAATTCGCATATGAGCTGGTCACTTTCACAAATTCTAAATACAAAACAGGTAACACAAAAATAATCAACCAAGGGCAGGCCAAGTGGGGTTGAATCCTACTTCTGACTGCATATGTAATCCTAAGTGGCAGATTTTTATTCAAGTTACTCTAGCCACATGACTGAGGCTGTAACCTTGCTAAATATCGAAAGGCTGTAATGCCAACAATGTTTACTTACAATTTACATTCTACAATTTTATTTGAAAAATATATTTTTTTTAGTCATTAGACATATACATTAATTGATGAATTATATAGCTGTCAGGAAATCCTATATTGCCGGCACAACTATTATCGTGTAATTTCTGAGAGCTGTCCAATTTAGGATAAATTTGGATAGTTTCACTTAGGGCTTATGCACAAAAAAATAGGACAGTTTCTCTCAGCCAATCAAATGCAAAAAAAAAAAAAACACGACATGTGATAGAGATTAGCCAATCTGCACAAAGCGTAGCGTCAGCTCTGTAAATTGTAAGTTGACAATGGCGGAATTTTTTCAGGTAGATTTGATGAAATTTCAATTTCTCTTGATCGTTTCAGCAGTAGTAACTAAAATGGGAAATTCCTACGTTGTCAGAAGAGAAGAGTGCTAACTTAAGAAGCAAAACCCAAAGCCAAAACACCTCCAAGTGTAGTGTAAGTGCAGCGTAGCGAAGCGAGTAAGTTGGAAGGTAATTGTTCCTCGCCATGTAGAAGCGATTCTTGACCGTCCTTTGTCGTTTTTCGCTGAAATGTGACGAATACGAACCAGATGGTGGAAAGGAGGATGTCAGATTCAAGAAGTTGTGAAGCTCGTGCGGACAATTACAAAGTGTCACTTTGTTTGTGACTTTCATCAATCGATGCTCTATTTTCACCCTGTAGCAAGCTTCACAAAATCGAGTGAATAAAAATGCACTGTTTTATTAAGTTTTATTTGTGAAGACAATGCTTTCACTGAGTTACAGATGCTATGCTATTCTTGCTATTACTGTAGGCTTTTTCCGTTCTGGACATAAGTGTTTACCCTGGATTGACTGACTTGCTATATAATTAATTGGTAACAGGACTACCATCCTCGGAGACCCAGGGACAGTTAGTCGGGGCAAAACGAAGTAAACCGGGCAAAAATCGTAGCTGCGAAAGTTTTCTATAAAAGTAAAAGAGCCCATGGGAAACGAGTCTCTCCAGACCATTTCCAAGCGACTCTGCGAATGCTGGCTCCTGATTGAGCAAAAAAATCCTTTGTATTATTTTGCGCAATCGGCGAACAGACGATTGAGCAAAATTGGCCTCGACCAATTTTGGCTGTCCTCGGATTTTTTTTTTCATCCAATTATTTCCAAATTGGACACCATGTAGTCCTGTTAAATATACTAATTTGAATGTGGATAATATTCGGGAATAGTTGTCATCTTTGAGTTCTCTCCCTGCTTTTGGGCTATCTTGGATGTCTTCAAAACTCTCCATAATACAATTTCAAAAGGCTCCTGCTAACTTCGATATTTGGCAGTCTTTGAGTTTTGCCGTATTAGCACTCGTATTAAAATTTGCTGCCCTCGTGTTGCAAGAAAGCTGCGCCCGTTATCAGCCAATCACAAATCGGGTTATTTTAAAATACGACAGCAATGTAGAGTATGCCCCATCTAACGAATCATTAAAAAAGTCGCAAGAGACTCATTATTTAGTGAACCTTCAAAACTGTCTTACCGGTACAGACTTTTCCGTCACCAATAAATCCATCTTTGCATGAACAATGATAAGATCCGAGAGTATTCTGGCAGGTGGCATTGACATGGCAGACTGCTTCAGAAGAACCGCACTCATCAATATCTATGGATAAAAATAGATGAAAGAACGTGGTTAAAAACCGTTGTCAGACCCGAGTGCCGGAAGTAAATGTGTAAACGTTTACAGGAATCAGTAAGAACCGCACGTAACAAACAATGATTACTGAGGGAATGATCAACAAAATCTGATTAATCTCTTCAGAAAATAACATTTATTTGAATGTCTGATAAGCGGTGGTCTCCATTTGGACTCTGCATCGAGCGGTCCTCATTCGAGCCCTAATCGGGGCCATTGTGAAATTGTGTTCTTTAGCAAGACAAGCTAAGACACTTGACTCTTACAGTGTCTCTCTTCACCAAGGTGTTTAAATGGGTGACGTCGAATTTAATGTTGGGGGTAGCCCTACGATGAACTGGCATTCAATCCAAGAGGGAGTAGAGATACTCCTAGTCGTTTCATGCTAGGAAAACCGGAATGCGCTTGGGCCTTATCGGTCACTTGGTTCAAACGCAGACTTTATCATGATGGCAAATACAAATTTTTTGCCATCTCCAGTAAATCCAGCTTTACAGGAGCAGCGATAGGATCCACGGGTATTCTTGCAATTGCGATTGACGTCACAGAAGGGGGATCGAAGTACTAAATTCGTCGACATCTACAAACGAAACGTAAAGTCTTAAATCCTCGGTAACGAACTATGCCGTTATTTTTTTGCTCCAATAAACACAACGCAGGTGTGGAATCGATACGCACAAGCACAAACAAAAACATAAGAAAACAAGTGCACAAGGATTAGTAGCATAGCCACAAAAGAATATATTCATTTCGAGTGAGAGACAAAAATGCTGAAAAATTACGGCTATTACTATTATGCTGGATATTGCGTGACAGCAGTTGAACACGAAGCTTTCAAATAGTTGGTCTTGATTCATATAAAACTTTCAAACATCCATAAGTGGGCTGTATGGGTCTTCTTTAAGCTCGCTAGAAAGTAGGCACGGGAGAAACTGGCACCGCTGATGTCATGTCCATAAGTGTGTTAAATGTTCGGCTATTTCCACTGACTTCTGTCGTCTCGAGGCTTAGTTATGGTCCTTTTATTTGTCAGGCAAGGCCATGGAACTAAGTTGCAGAGGGGGATGATGTTTGCTGGCTATAAAATTCTGACATAAACCAGGGATAAATCATAGTGCTTAGTAACCTGGCATGGATTTTAGAAACAAACGAGGAATGGACTTTCGGAAAACCCCTGGAATCCGGGTTCTTAGAGTACGGTGTGTTATCCTCCTGACCTAAGGAACGCGGGCTTACATAACGGCTGGAAATCGAGAAAATATTCTTTATGGACATTTAGCCAATAGAGAATTAAAATATCATTTTGGAAATAAGAGCATATGTATTATCTATTTTTCATGCCGGTTTAAGTGTTCTCTCGTACTTACATATTTTTTTTAGTGTTACAATTTTATGAACACTTGGCGTGAGCTGTATGGTTGTCGATTTCAAGCTTGGCTCAGAGTAGTGTTATTTCAATCGAAAGTGTACGTGTAATTTATATTTTCAAGTTCCACTGCCACATTGCCTGCATAATTTCAGGTTTAGTACGGCTTTCGTTTATTTCGAGAATATTTTGCAATTTACTGATCACTGTTTGTGTTACCGTCTTCATACTGACTTGTGCACAATTTTACTGAATTCAGTCCAACTGTTAATTATTCAGCAATTCTTTTAAGTGCTGCACTGTGACTTTTAAACAAATTTATTTCTACAGATGATATTTTAGCTTATTTATTGATGTACAACTCGGCACAGCATTGTCAGGAAAGCAAGTATTTACAATAGAGCAGACTTACGGGAACCTGTCGGGACGTGTTGTCCATACATAGCGCTGATTTTTGGTCAAGACCGTAGAAATAAGTTGTTCCGTCGAGTTCGTCCGCCATTTTTTTCTCACAGATCCATTGTTGTTCAAGCTAATCCGAGGTTAGGTCGAGTTGCAACCCCGAACTGTTAAGGATCAGCTCACATTCGCGCACAGTTCATCTTATAGCTGACTTATGTGACTCGTTTGTAACTGGTCAGGGTTGATGTTATTCCTGCATTCACTTCGATAACCTGGCCAGAGACTCTTTAGTAACAGAATGCTACCCCCCCCCCCCCCACCACCACCTTATCCTGAATTCGAATGCAATTCTCCTTTTCCCAAGAATGCCAAAACCTTCATTCAAAAGGGTGTGAACAAAACATGGGGTAGGTCATATGGCATAGGCCATGGAGTACTAGGCCATGGCCATGGCCTACCACGGAGCCCTTCCACTGATTCATTTTTTCGCATGCATTGCACCGTTTACCCCATGCAGGACACAACTCCTTTTTTTCAGAACGTGAGTCTGCATGCAGAATTTGCACTTCAGCTTTCGTGACTTTGTGGTTTTCCTGTCAGATGATGGTTCAGGGGGGTCACTCCGTTTGCCATTCGCTCTACGAGATTGGTTGACCCAGTGGACTTCCTCAACTTTTTCACTAGCACCAATTGCCTTCAGTTGAGTAGTGGCACTTTCAGATGTGCCGCAAATATCAATACATTTCTTTAAATCCAGCTTTCGTTCTTGAAGGAGTCGTTTCCTGGCATCGCCATTTTTGATGCCGAGAACAATACGGTCTCGAAGAAGAGAATCAGTCATCCGAGGGCAAGTGCAAAAGTTACATGTTTCAGCCATGTTTCGTAGTGCGATCAGGTATGCATCGAAGCTTTCGCCGACTTCTTGATTCCTTTGGTTGAACTTGAAGCGTTCATACGTCTCGTTGACTTCACCCGTGAAGTACTCGTCAGCCTTGGCAATTACGGTGTCGACCTTTTCGGGATCTTCGCCGATGTTGTACCGAAAGGCGTTGAAGATCTCCAATGCACCTTGACCGATGGTACAGAGAAAGAGGGCTTTTTGATATTGAGCATCTTGGTTGGTAATCTTCGCTAAAACCGCGTAGTTAATCCAGGTTTGTTTCCATAATTTCCACTTTTTCGGCGAACAGTCCGCAAGGTTAAGCGGAGCAGGAGGTTTTACATGTGATAATGGCGATCGATTCATTTGAGCAGCGCTCGAGGTTTGTGCAGAAGATGCAACGGCGTCAGCTTCAACTCCGGTTGCAGGTATGACTTGCAGCGGTTCTGAGCAGATTCTACACCGCTGCCACCATGTATCAATCAGCCAAAACTCAAGAAAGACGGGACAACAGAAGTCCGGCAAGAAACACAAGCACTGGCTTTATTTCAAGTGAAGTCCACATGGAACTGACGCCATCTAACATACGGGAACTAAATGACGTAATGATGTGACGACATGTCACGCAACATGTCACACATGTTTCATCTGTTGAACAGCATATTATAGCACACTAAGTAAAATTGCAAGAGACTTTCGAATTCTGTAATGCTAGGCCTATCAGACAGCTGAAAATATTTAAAACTGAACGTTCTTTAAATAAACACGCCCAATATTTTGGCTAGACAGACAGACTATTGTAATTGTATACGATTAGCCGTAGTCATATGACCCCCAAAATATAAAAGCACAACATGCAAACATGTTAAGGCATTTTTTTTCATACTCTTTGGTTACAGTAACAGTATTAGTTACTTCCATGGGAGGGTTTTAACTTAGCCTGACTTCCATAGAAAGTGCAAGTTAAGTACGCTTTTAACTTCCGTTCAATAGTTGTAACATTTATTCCTTGAAGTGAAGAAGTCTCTTGTCGGAAATAAAGAAAGAAAAGTTTACAGCTATAAGGGTTCTCCTTTTTGCGCGCTCACTAGTCTCATAAAAGTTAAAAAAAATTAAACAAAATAAAAAAAAATAAACATTCAATAAAATCTGACCACCAGTAGGCCACAATTAAGGGTAGGCCATGGGGAAGGCCATGGCCTACACCATAGCCTAGGCCATATGGCCTACCCCATGTTTTGTCCACACCCCATTCAAAGCCCAATAAACTTGCTAGCGGTTTTACCCATGAGGTTTCATGCGGACCTGTGTGGAAGTGAAGTGTGAAGTGAATACTTTATTTACCCTCGGATTGTAGAGTAGCTTTAACAGCTAATGTCTCCGAGCATTTTAACAGCACAATGGGCAAAGACCAGTCCACAACACCGGGAACTTCGTGCCCTACTCTTTACGATGAGTGTGTGGGTTCTTTAACGTCCCCTGCTGACCACAACAGTGAAGATGCAGGAGACGGGACCTACGGTTTATCGTCCTTATCCGAGAAGACTAGAATATCTAACCATTTGCAGATGCCATTGCAAAGGCAGCATATTCTCCTCAGTTATTTTAAGACCCTGAGTGTTGGTCCGGTCTGGGGCTCGAACCCGAGACCTCCCGCACGGTAGTCCGACGCTCTACCAACTGAGCTAACCGGTCGGCGGAAGCAGCATCACACTTTGTACTCGATCGTTCAGCAGTATAATTTAAATTGGAGGATGTCTTCCAAATATAAGCCCTAAAATCTGAGTTTTATTCTTGATAACAGACTTGGAGAGTTCATTGTCTGAAATTTGAAGGAATTTAGCTCGGAGGCAATGTTTCAATGGATTATTAGCACGAAATGTGGCCATGGTTTCGAACTAGGGTTCGCTGCCAAGACGAGTCCCAATAGTTGCCGTGCTCAAGTTTCGTAGGCAATACTTACTTATTTGCTGGAGTTATTATGGAATTCAGCAGCCTGGGGATTGAAAACCTTCTCAAGGTGGACATAAGCTCAAATAGCGAAGCAGGTAAGCTGTATTAATGACAAAATCTGCTTGAGATATGTTGATTTCGATGCAGGCGAAAACATCACAAATGCTTGTACATGTGCTGATACAAACGGACATACATGGGATTTTGCATATTTTTGCAGATGAAGGACTGCCCTTTTCGGCTATATACGCTAGAAACATCAAGCAGGTGCCAAATGTTTAAAATTGGCTTCTAAATCTAGGCAATTGTCAGCCTTCAGTCGATATCGATTAGTAGTGTTCATGATATGGTCAATTTCGCCTTTCCTGATAAATTGAGGGGAAAATTGTAACTGTCGTGATAAACTACAAAGGTTTATGAGCAGATTGATATAAAATTCGTGGCTTGGTGATGCTCACCAAAATTTAGCGAGCATTTCAAACAGAAGTTTAATTTTGCCAGCACTGGACAATTTTGAGGGACCATTCATGACCCCCTAAGTGCTCTGGGTGTGGCAGTGTCACCCCCCTTTAAAAATTCCCAGATATGCCCCTTTATTGCCTTTTGTAGATGACAAGGGAGGCAATGCGTGTTTCCAAGAACTCATAAATGGTGTTTACAAAAACTCAAATGTATGTAAGATAATTGCAAAAACAAATTTCCAGAGGGACATTTATTTTTCTTGACAACAGACATTGACACAGCAGGCTGAATTAATTTTTCTACCTCTTTGCACACGAATGTGCCTGAGGTTAAAGCATAAAATAAAAGTTAACGAGTAGAGATGGTGGAATATCGAGACCCTGGGCAAGCAAAACTGACACAAACGCTAGGCAAAATCTGAATGCAAGCATCACAAAATTGAAACTTACATGCTTCGACATCAATCAGGCAATCGCCGATCGATAAACAAGCCACTAATTTATAATACCTCTGATCGGTCCCAGCGAAAATTCCCCGGTGGATCTTGAAATAATCCTTCTTTTTGGTATACGAAATGATTCCCTGACTTTTTCCGGCTCTCTCTCTCTCTCATGATGCAAGATATATTGATGAAAGTTCCCTCGTTAAATGCACAACTTTGGTGAACAATCACTCCCCCAGTGGCTGATACCATATCCGCCGTGAAGGAATTAACACACAAAAGTGACTCTAAAGTTACTGTCCAGTCGCCGATCAGGAAGGATAATACAGTTTGCAATTTCTGAGACTTCGTTGAATTTTCTTCTGAAACACTCGACGAGAAACCTTCCTGTTTCACGGGCAAGGCAGAAAACCACTTCGTGTAAGAAGCCAGTCAGAAGGCAGGAATTATCAGCGAAGATCAATTTCTTTCCTCCATCGGTGTAGCCTTTAACAGTCTTTTATCCTTTACTTCAGTGAACTTGATCAGCTCTGAGTTCACTTTTACCTGAGCTCAATTCAGTGATTTTCAGCCTTGCTCAGCCGCAGGTCGAACCCTGGTGATCGCTCTTTTTGACTTGTAGTCCGATATATAATGTACAAGTCTGCAATTATTACGGATCTTCCCGTTACGAGGTTGTCCTAAATCATTTGGCATAAGTTTCCATGATGTAGATGAGTAAATAGAGTGAGAAATATTCACGAAGACTTAAGTTCTTCAGCTTTCTTCGCGTCTTTCATTCAGCTTAAAGCTGAACAGCGTACCAAAGATTTGCCGCCTTTTCATGGAATCGCTTCGTTTAAGTTGATATGAAATGTTGAGATCATTTTTTTTTTTTTTGATGTGAGAAAAAATCTCTGAAGTACATAAAAACTTTAGATGTGATGGGGTAAAAAATAATAACGAAGTAATATTTTCTGCTGCTGACTTTCTTCATAAGTTTTAATTCCCGCGGTGAGCTTTTTCCGCCTTTCCACCCAATCGATTCGTGTAGACGAAATGAAATATCCCTAGTCGATTTTCAACATGAAAAAAAAAAATGTGCAGTGTCCTACAAACTTCTACGATAGGTATTATTTTAACGAAAGGAGGATGGTCAATATCAAACATGTAACAGGCCTTCCCAGGTCGAGCTTTTTCTGGAGTATGGCCGCCAGGCATATACTTCATGGTAACACAACATGGCCGCCAACAATGAAAACCTATAGTCACCCAACCACAAAATGAATGCTAACCGCAAGCAAATTGCAGTTGCTGTAGTTTGCTTGCAGTTAACATTTATTTACTGCAATTTGCTTGCAGTTAGCATTCATTTTGTGGTTGGGTGACTATATGTTTTCATTGTTGGCGGCCATGTTGTGTTACCATGAAGTATATGCCGGCCGCCAATTTGAACAACTCCGTATGTAGAGCGCACGCGCCCGCGAGCCATGCCGCTTGCCACAATGACAATGAAAACTCAAACGAATGGTTTTCCAATTCTCTCTGTTCGCAAGAAACCGATAGGGCTCCGCTCTGCGGCCCTTCGGGCCGCTGTGGAGATCCGCTAAAAAAATTCATAATCGAAGGGAAAAAAAACTCGGCATTATTTTCATTCAGGTTTGTTATAGTTACCAGCGCAACTGATTCCATTTCCAAAGTATCCAGGGTTGCAAGAACAATTGAACGATCCTTGGGTGTTTTTACAGGCGGCATTCAGGCTGCAGTTGTCAGTTTTGATGGCACACTCGTTGATATCTAAACAATTATAAAAATATGCAGATAAGCAGGCATAATTTGTATTGTACTTGTAAACAGAACAGCCTTTTTTATAATTTATACTCATAAACGTACGATCTGTTTATGCGTTATCACTTGTTGTTTCTCGGACAGACCTATGACCCACCATAACATTTTCAGCAAATTCCGGCGATATTAATAAATTCCTTTACAAAACACCAGTGTCCATTTTGATTCCCGCTTATTTGAAAGGCCTTTCAAAGCTCAGTAGAATAGCGTTTTTCTTTCTGAATTTTTTTCGTTTCAGAGATATTGACATTTTTCTATTATGCAAATTAGCTCATTTATGACGTCATGAGAGTTGCAAATAAATAATGGTAAAATACTGAATAAACAATATCTCTAAAACTATTAAAGCAGTGTCTTTGAAACTTAGCACCACAACTGTGCATCACAAAAGAAACAAAATGACACCCTTCGGGCTGTTGCTATGACAACAGTTTTGCCGCTGGTGCTGTCTCAATAAAAACTGAAATTCCCAGTTTTTGTCTTGAACCAAGAACCATCTAGCGCAGCCAATGCGATGATGGGAATTTAGACAGTATGGGAACTATGTCTGTTCCAAGCAGGACCCTTTGTCTCACTTTAGAGATTACAAATGGTGATATTTGTTTTTTTTTTTGACAGAGAGAGACTGGATCTGAAATGGTGGCTATGGCAACAATACTAAGGGTGTCATTTCATTTCTTTTGTGATGCACATTTGTGGTGCCAAGTTTCAAGAACACTGTTTTAATATTTCCAGAGATATTTTTTATTCAGTATTTTATCATTTTTAGTTGCAAATTGTATGACGTCATCATTCATCTAATTTGCATAATACAAAAATGTCAATCTCTCGGAAACGAAAAAAGATATTTCACAGAGAAAAACGCCATTCTTCTGTATTTCGAAAGGCCTTTCAAATAAACACTTTAACATGTGATCAACGTGCGTTTTCCGCGTAGTTAGATTTTCTTAACTTATGTGGCGCAAAAGAGAAAAATACAACTTAGCTTAATTGAGGGCTGCCCTCGACTCTGAGAAACATTTTTTTTTTTAGTAATTTAAGTATAATAAATAACGAATGGTGCACATGTGAAAATTATCTCATTGTATTACTTTCTAAATCTGCACCAAACGAATTGTTCATTCGGGTTTGTCCCATTCTCTTGAATCCGGGCTGTGTTTCAGAAGTGCTCAAGTTCCGATTGATTTAATTCTCCTAACAAAAAAAAAAGACTGAAAACCTCTTCAAATTTGATGTGTTAACTGAATAGTAAAATTCCTCGATTGAGTATAGCCGCCAAAACAAGCAAAGATAGTGCTCAGGGATCGATCAACACGACAGCTGTTAGAAAATTTATCTAATACAATCAAAGAAAGCGTGGCATTTCAGAGCGTAGCATTTCATTCAGCTATGTTATATATACCAGCGCAACTGATTCCATTTCCAAAGTATCCAGGAATGCAAGAACAATCGAACGACCCTTCGTTGTTTTTGCAAGTGGCATTCAGGCTGCAGTTGTCAGTTTTGATGGCACACTCGTCGATATCTAAAGTAAGATAACAATTTGCAGCTAAGTAGGTATAATTTGCATTTGTAGTTGTAAACAGAACAGCCTTTTTGTATCATTCCCACTCAAGCCCGCGCCACTCGTAGAAACTTCCAGAAAATCCATTTCATAGTAGCTTGCTATTGCGTATTTTGTTATCGCTATTGTTATCATTATCGTTAAAATAATTAAAATGATAAGGGGTTTTTGAGAATGAGGCACGTGATGTTTCCCAAAGTAAGTTGCTGTAAGTAATACCATAGCTCTCAGCAAAAAAAAAGTATATGTATGTATATATATATATATATATATATATATATATATATATATATATATATATATATATATATATATATATATATATATAACTGGATTTGGAAAAACAAGCCTCCAGAAAGTATTACTTTCTTTATGCAGTTCGGCTTAAAAAAAAAAAAAAAAAAAAAATGAACTTATGTAGCGTGCCTAGAAGGAAAAGCATACAAGTTCTCTGTAAATATGTGTTTTCTCTCAATCTCCCATCCCCCCCCCCCCCCCCCCTTCGCATCCTCAGGTATAGTTGTGTGGAGTGGGTGGGGGTTAGACAAGTCCCAGTCTCTGATGCGCTGTGTACACACGTTTGAATTTTATTTTCGGACAGACTAGTATCAGTAAGCTGATCGAGTTAGCTTTCTATAACTTGCTGTCTAAAGGAGGTTTGCCTGAAGGCATCATTAAGTCTAGTGAAGGTGAAAGTCCAACGATTTGCAAGTTTGCGTCGTCTGTTATCCTACTTCCGACTTTAGCGGGTCGACTTAAAGACTCGGAGCGGTTGGAGGTAACGATAACGTGGTGCCTGTTTTAGACAGCAAAAGGCTCTAGGCACATGAATTAGGGCTCGGAAGCAGTAGTTAGGGCAGATTTCTACTCGATGGTGGCGATATTTGGCTTGAATTTGAGCGTGCCTAGAGTGTTAGTTTTTTTCTCTGTTGTATGTTGGGGACGGGTATTTCCCGCTTCATTAAATTGAAATACATCCGGGACATTGTTATTTGTGAGAAGAATCATGTCGAACAACAGGGCCAAGAAATCACTTCAAGCGATTATGTGAGTAGACCTTTTTCCTTCTATTTTCAATTTTAGGCGTTCTCCGCTTAGCTAACAGTCAGAGTTCTTTTTGATTCGCTAGTGGAAGGGAATGTTATCGCGTGGTTTTCCGGTCGACAATGAGCCGATAATTGACATAAACAACACATGCCAGCGTTTCGCTTTACTCAGATATATCTGATATATTGCCTGGTTTGCTTGAAATTGAATCAAACGTCGATGTAGGACGCTAAAGTTCAGTTTATTTGAGAAGTCAATGCCCTTAGAAAGCTAAAGACAAGCTCTCGGCCGAATGTTTTTGCACGTTTATCTTGGTGTCAAATTAGACTGATATGTCATGTTGTAAACACTCTTAATTAAATAATATAGTTCATGATTCGGGCAAAATACCCTGAAGTTAGTATTTTTGGCCACAAAAGGCAAAAGAAGTGGCTTTTACATCCATCCGAGCTACATTTATGCTTTGTGGAAAGCTCTCTATTCAGGGCTAGTATCAAAACTATCAGTGTCCGTCAAATTTCTGGAGGCTTGTTTTTCCAAATCCAGTTATATATATATATATATATATATATATATATATATATATATATATATATATATATATATATATATATATATATATATATATATATATATATATATATATATATATATATATAATATATATATATATATATATATATATATATATATATATATATATATATATATATATATATATGCATCTTGACCGCTCAAAACGCCTCCCTCTTAAACAAGAAATCTGAGCTGGTAACGAAATGCCGCCACGAAAACAAGTTCTTCGTGGCAACCAATCAGAAGAAGCGTCGCTCCAACCGTTCCTGTATTTGAAAACATATAACTGACATCTTCTCGTAGACTGATTCAGTCTGATGATCGCCTTGAGCGTGAAACTCGAGTAACTAGTAATACTTTCCTTCTTATATTTGTATATATATATATATATATATATATATATATATATATATATATATATATATATATATATATATATATATATATATTATAAGACAGTCTAATCAACTGAAGATTTGACTTGGCATATTTATTACTAACTAGTTTCGTACGCACAACTTGTACGGCACTCCTCGGAACGAAACTAGTTAGTAATAAATATGCCAAGTCAAATCTTCAGTTGATTAGACTGTCTTCTAATATTTATGCTCTAGGTTTTTCCTATTGAGCACTCTGACAACAGTTCTGCAAATCAACTAATATTATATATATATATATATATATATATATATATATATATATATATATAATTATTCAAAAAGGTTCCAGGCTTCAATAGTATCTCATCGATTTATTGCTACAGCTCTGTTTCGTATGGTCAGAAGATGACCACACTCTTCAGGCAATTTTTTCGAATGACCGTTACTTTGAATGCTGGCGGTTAAATACAAGATACAAAGTATACAAAATATGGTTGCTAGGTAGCAGTTGTTACGTTACTCTAAAGTTCTTGAGGACAAATCTATTTCTATGGGGGCATGAACTCGCTAATTCGTTGCGTTTGTTTAAGCTGCAAAAGTCTTTTTTACAGATAATAATAAACTTTTCGTGCAGACATAGATTACATTTTTTGCTAATATTGTTGTAGGGTTGGCACTTTTTTAGCACTTTCCATTTAATTTGAAAGGCTTTTTTCGCGTCTTTTAGGGTCCAAATGTGCTTTGACAGTTCAGTCTCATTTCGTTTGTTGGCGTGTCTGAAGGATGCGTTGTGGTTTCTGTAGCGTTCCTTAAAGTTTGTTGCTAGTCCGACATATGATTCGGTGGAAGTTTCGCTCGTGACTGTTGCTTGATAGGCAACATTGCTTTGGAGGCATTGACCTTCTAGTGGACATTCGTTCTTTTTTCTGCAGTTACATCCATCGCGTGATTGTTGTAGTGCTGGCGTGACATTTGAGAGAATGCTTTTGTTGTGCGATGCGATAGTGGATTTCATGTTTGGCATGCATGAGTAGCTGAGCTTAAGAGTATGTCTGTTGAAAATCTTGTGTAGCGGGTGGATCTTGGGGAAGCATTTATCAACAATACACAGAAACTTTCTGCCAAGGTTGGTTTTTAAATTGGAATTCCATGGCGGGTTGTACCATGTTACGTTTCGTTTTCGCTTTCTTTTTCTCGTTTGTTGTGCTTCTGGGTGGTAAGTGAGCTTGTGATCATATCCGCTTTCTTGAAGTGCTTTTTGGTAGGGAGCGATGGCTGCGTCGAAAACTTCACGCCAGCACTACAACAATCACGCGATGGATGTAACTGCAGAAAAAAGAACGAATGTCCACTAGAAGGTCAATGCCTCCAAAGCAATGTTGTCTATCAAGCAACAGTCACGAGCGAAACTTCCACCGAATCATATGTCGGACTAGCAACAAACTTTAAGGAACGCTACAGAAACCACAACGCATCCTTCAGACACGCCAACAAACGAAATGAGACTGAACTGTCAAAGCACATTTGGACCCTAAAAGACGCGAAAAAAGCCTTTCAAATTAAATGGAAAGTGCTAAAAAAGTGCCAACCCTACAACAATATTAGCAAAAAATGTAATCTATGTCTGCACGAAAAGTTTATTATTATCTGTAAAAAAGACTTTTGCAGCTTAAACAAACGCAACGAATTAGCGAGTTCATGCCCCCATAGAAATAGATTTGTCCTCAAGAACTTTAGAGTAACGTAACAACTGCTACCTAGCAACCATATTTTGTATACTTTGTATCTTGTATTTAACCGCCAGCATTCAAATTAACGGTCATTCGAAAAAATTGCCTGAAGAGTGTGGTCATCTTTTGACCATACGAAACAGAGCTGTAGCAATAAATCGATGAGATACTATTGAAGCCTGGAACCTTTTTGAATAATTTAGCACCGCTCCTTAAAAGTTGAGCGCTCTATGAAAACCGTTCCACTCAAGAAAATTTGAAGTTATATATATATATACGAAATGAGACTTATTTATCAGAAATCGCTGTGAATCGCCTTCCGAACGGGAATAGGTTGGTGATCCTATATAAATGAGGCAGTCAGTTGTCCAGATTCCCCACCCCACACTTAATTTAATATTTATTTCTCTCCTCGGGGGAATAGGACTGTGAATCGCCAATCGACCGGGGTGTAGTGAGGTGATCCTGGCTGCAGAAAATGTGTTGATATGTCTCCCCGGACCTAATCACTATAAGGTCAATTTCCAGCTGCGTTGCCAGCGTGGTTGGTTCAGTGGCCGAGTGGTTAAGGCATCCGACTAGTAATCTGGAGACCCGGGTTCAATTCCCGGCTGGACCACATTTTCACTCATTTATATAGTTGTGTTTATTTCTGTTCCTATTTAACTGTGTATGTATTTATTTATCAGAAATCGCTGTGAATCGCCTTCCGAACGGGAATAGGTTGGTGATCCTATATAAATGAGGCAGTCAGTTGTCCAGATTCCCCACCCCACACTTAATTTAATATATATATATATATATATATATATATATATATATATATATATATATATATATATATATATATATATATATATATATATATATATATATATATTATGATTACCGATGCAGAGTTCTTTATATTTAGCAAATGAGGTACACTAAAACTGATCTTACAATTGACAAGCATTGCAGCCGGTGGGTCGCCCACTACCTCTCGGAACGAGTTATTTCATTGGTTCCTAAAACAATACATAACAGGCTATAACAATGGCCCTATCCCTGAATAACAATAGAGGTAGTGTTTACAGCGGGCGAATGAAAATAGAAGTTTCAGAGAGGTAGTGTCTTACTGCAGCCGGTTGGTGATAAGATACTTTGACACTTATGATAGTCCAGTTGAAGTGTGACACAGAAACAAAATAAATTTGCATCACCCTCACCTGTTTCGCAGTGTTCTCCTGTATAACCAGCTTGGCACAGGCAAATGTACCTCTTGTCTGTGAATCCGTTCAGACATGTGGCATTATGAAGGCATGGGTAACTGGTGCATGGGTCCTGATGACAAGAAAGAAATTCTTTTCAGTATAATTATTCTTTTTACTCGTTAAAATCGAAATTAAAGCCAACACTCAAGATGCCATCGACTGTCATTTCTTACCTTACTAACCAAATAAAGAAATCCTTTTTGTGGTTTAAGATCATCAGGTTGTCGTATGTGGTCAGAGTTGCTTAGTTGGCACAACCTGGCACCGTCGCTTGCTGGCGGGCCGATGTTGATAGACACACATGTATTCTCATAGAGGCACATGACTCCACATTCCAAACGTACTTCATCATTTTTGATGTTCATAGAGATGTTGTTTATCACATGGCTATGCAGAGCAATTCCATCAACTGGTTTGGCAAACCTGAGAGTGCGGCAGCCAAGACCTGCAAATAATGACAGTTGATATTACAGTTCATAACGACATCATTATTAACAAGGCAGCTCATGAGAGATATGTGAGATATGTTAAACACATTTAAAGTTCTCACTTTTTAACCAGTTTGTGACCAATCTAGCTGAACTCATGTTTATTCCAGTTGCATTTTTCAGTTGTTTATGATTTTGTGTTGTTGCTTTGTGCTGGGGGAATGCATCGAAATTAGACGAAAACAAAAATTCAAATTTATTTCCGTTTTGGTCAGCAGGCATATAAAGTATCGATAAAACGATGACAAAAGGAAAATAATAATTCGGACAGATGACACAGGGCACCACATTCTCGGATACCCAGGGGCAGTTAGTCGCGATCGGGGAAAAACGCAGTAAACCGGGCAGAAATCGTATCGACGAAAGTTTTCAAGAAAAGCTTAGAGAGCCCCTGGCGAAATCTCATCGCCTAGGTGTCAAAGAAAAAAGCTTTCCCTGCAGAAATGCCGTTGTAGTGGCGTTAAGGCCTTCACAGCAATGTCACAACATCACTCCAATCCTCGACGCAAAATTCTCGAAGAGCACCTCTTATCGATGGAAGAAGATGAAGGACAGGAAGTTTTCGTGAGTTACAGCGAGGGTCCATTAGCGCCCCTCGCCGTAAAAGGAGTCATCATCTTCTGCAACTTGCGTTACTCATCATCCTCAAGTCAAACTTGCAGAACTGCCCAAGTACACTCCATTCCCATCTAACATCCCTTTCCACCGTGGATATCATTATGGACTAGGAGCACCCCCGAGTTGGCAGTGGCTGTGGAGAAGGGAAACCGAATTCTCCACAGTATTTTTAAGGAACTCTTGAACATAGAACATCATTCGTCATTCTGCTTTGTCTCAGCTCCTGGTCAATGCTGACCAAAAGTGCAAAGTCGGCAGCCTATTCTAGTACGGAAGCGGACTGACAGTACAGTGCATTCAATGTTCCACATGCCTCAAACCATGTCAATGCAAGAACGTCAATTTGGTGAAGAGATCAGGACAAAAGGTTCCAGTAGTTTTTGCTGAGATCTCGTCAAGACAACTCATGTCTCTTCTTCAACAGCTGCTACAGGAGGGAACTGGGAAAAGGAATTGGAAACACTTGGCTGGAAAACTGAGGAGCCTGAAAAGCGACGCCAGCCAAACCAAGTACACTGGAAGAGTGCAACCAATCTTACATGGAAGAACTTGAAGTTGAGGTCTTCCGAAACGACTGCCAAGTGCCATCCATACTCGTGATGCCCAGTTAGTGCAGGAGCTATCCAAGTAGATGTTATTACCCAGTCTTACTTTTTACATCAGCCAACCAAATGGGATTGTGTTGTCAAGACTGAAAAAGGATGCTTGCCGACAAGTGTTGAAGAGGCAGGATCGCAAAGAAAGTTGTTTCAAAGGCGGCCTTCGAGTGTAGAGGAAGCCATTCACCCCAGTCACTGTACACTCTTTGTACAGGAGGTCTGCACCAAAAAGATGTTCTTTGACAAGAGGTGATGGATGAATGACGGAGTTGCACGCACGGTTCTACATGCTTTCAAGATGGATAACGGGACCTGCTGGCAGTGGAAAAAGGGGATTGACCGATTTGTTTTTTATTCCATTTGTTCCATTTTTGTTCCATTTAGTAATTGTTCCATTTATTCCATTTGTTCCATTTAGTAATTGTTCCATTTATTCCATTTGTTCCATTTTTGTTCCATTTAGTAATTGTTCCATTTATTCCATTTGTTCCATTTAGTAATTGTTCCATTTATTCCATTTTGTTCCATTTAGTAATTGTTCCATTTATTCCATTTGTTCCATTTAGTAATTGTTCCATTTATTCCATTTGTTCCATTTTTGTTCCATTTAGTAATTGTTCCATTTATTCCATTTTGTTCCATTTTGTGTTTTTTCAAAGTCGCCAAAAGGAAAACTACCTCCAAACTAGCACTAAACTCTTTCTGGCGGAAGGATGGACTCAGGAAGACAAATGTAGAAAAAGAAAATCCAATGGTATTGTGTTCTCTCTAGTCGCGTGTAATTGGGCAATGGAAAAAATGTTTTGATATCGACGAAGAGCTTTGGGAAGTCAACGAGAACTGAAAATACCCTGACAGATCTCGAGAGTGTGGTAGGACAAAATCCAGGTTTCCTGTGGCTGTTGACTGACAGATTTTCTGGATCAAACAACCAGCATGGATCAAGTGGCACAAGCAAGGCGCACCTCTATGGGTCAAATTCAGTCACTACAGCCATCCTAAAAGAAGAGAGGAAAAATGATGCTCTCCATTTCCGCCACAGAGCAAACAAGTAGTCACCACAGTCGTGACAACTACACTTGAAGCGTTCATAAACTCCATGAAATTTCTTCCGATTTTTTTTTATTGCAACTATGTTCAGCTCCTCTTGTATCCATAGGGATACGAATTGAATGCGTTCAACACTCGTTTTTCAAACACCAGTTTATATTGTTTGTCTTGCGAGACCGTTCTTAATCTTTTCTTCACAGGCTCTCGTACTATCTTGTGAGGGTTTCTAAGGGTCAATGTTCGTCGCGTTTCCATCGGTTGTAGGATTTCGGCCAAAACCAAGTCTTTGACGGTCGCGAAGTTAAGTACAGCTTGACCGCGCGTGTTTAATGTAAACCCTCGCACTTTACAGCATACCACACCCTTGTTCGTTGCATACGCGTAATTTTTAGGGCCAGCGGCCACAAATTCTGTAATGTACTCGTCTTCTTTCAATTCGCTGGTGAAATCACCGAGATAATTTCCACTGTCAATTTGTTCTTGTCCAGGTTGCCACGTATACACGACAGAGTCCGTGTCGAAATAAAGGACGCGCTCGTCTAGTTTTTCCAAGGCTTCGTACAATTTCAATCTGGCGTGACAAGTCGTGAAGGCTGCAATGAATATGTTGACGTTCGTTTGCATTGCGTCACATTCGGTTTTAAACTTGTGAAATAGTTCCAACATGTCATCATTGATGATTTCAATGCGTTCAATGATTTGACTGTCGTCTCGAAGCATTTCAAAGAATTCGGAGGGTTTGGTGCATTGGGTCGCTCGAGTTTGATTGGAGCGCTGCCCGAACTTGCCCCAGAAACTGTTCAACATGAGTTTAGCCAGTGAACGCAACCCAGGATTCTTCACAATTTTGGCAGGATCCAAACGAATGCCTTCGCGATGGTAATAATCTTCAACGTACTCTGCCTTCTCTCCCTCCGTCATTCCTTCTCGCGGCCAACCCGAAGCTTCTTGCTTAATTTTAAGCCAGGTGTTCACATAGTTCTTGAAGAGGTCTTCACTGACTTTTTCAAAGTGCCATATTTCGTGCAGGTACAAGATCTCGTACCCTTTCTCCAACGCTTTCTGAAGTTCAGGTGTGCACCACGTCCCTGTCAAGGCACGCTGCGTCGGCGTATGGTTACAATGCATTGAGCGCTCGTGGAGAGACGAGCGAAAACCATTTTCCATGCATGTCCGGCATAACGGAAAAGTCAATTTGTCCTCGTGTCTGTAGGGCAAGACAGGATGATATAATCCGTATGGTGGCAGAATACGGCATTTGACCAGTCCAAAGTAGGGCGAGATATTCACGTGCCCAGGTTGGTCAATGTACTCGGGATGTCCCACGGGATAACATCCGGTCTTGTTGATGAATGGATACAACGAGGTGATGTCCATGTAATGGATCTGTTGCTCTTGATCCACCTTCTTGTACAACTGCACGGCATTGGTTCGGCCTCCATAAAAGGCCTCTCTAGGGTTCAATGGAGGGACAATGTCCAAGGATTTTACAAATTCTTGGATGGTGGGATCGTTTTCTTTTAGTTTGCTCCAGTCGCATTCCCACATTTCTTTGACGGTGTAACCCAATGCTTTCATCTTCATGATTTTGGACAGGGTCTGCATGCGCACCACGTGCATGATCTTGCCGAGTTTTCTGGGATGTTTTTGCGAACGGTTTGGAAAACAGGACAAGCAGCCATGAAAGAAACAGCCTTGAAATTCATAGACGGTTTTGGTTGTCTCGTCGTACCCGTCTACCAAGAACTCGTGCAGGCGCCCGTGCATCAATCGGCGTTCTCCGCGGTTCCCCACATGGGCAATCCTTGGTACTTTACTTTCCTGACCTAGTTGACTTTCCTCCCAGTACAACCACTCGAGGGCCACGTGCGATTGGTTGTGACTTCCTCGCCAACCTGTGAGGGGTTCCACGGCGATCTGCTTCTCTGGCATCCAATTGCGTCGGTACGCCACGTTGCAAGCAGAGGCAATGGTGATGCAGTATTGCATGGGATTAAATCCTGCAATGGCGTAAAATTCACGCTGAAAGTTCATACAGCCTTCCTTTAACAGTCGTACGTCCGATTGACAATAAGTCAACAGTTCGTGCGCAAAGTCAAACACGTGTTGCTCGGTCACTCGAGCAGCGTGCCAAGTCATAAACTCCTCTCGTCGACTCGGCGACATCCCGTCCGGGTCGTAGTACTCCACAGACGGCATCGGTCCCACGTACGTCTGGTTCTGGATGGTGTTAAAGAAATGAGGGAAAAAGCCCTTTCTCAATTCTTTCAGGCCAAAGGTTTTGGGAAAGTTGCTTAACGCCATGGGGAAAAAGTTCATCTAGTCGATGAATTTGACTCTCGGCAATTCCACCATCAAGAGTTTGGCTCCGTTGACGATCATCTCAAGATTGGTCGCGTGCTGACGATACAGTTCTTCCATGATCATGTAACCGTCATAGCCTTTAAAATTATGGGCTACGACAATGGTCTTGGACACGTTCTTTTGGTTGGCAATGCCATGGACAAAGGCCAGAAACTGTTCCAAACACTTGTCTCCCTTGAACGTAAATTGTTCGTCACTTTGATCCGTTTCGGCGCACACGAGGTTGGCCACGTGCTGACCTGTATCTTGGCGGGCCTCGATGTCAAAATAGATGAACACGGGGTGGTCCTTTTCATCCTTCTCGTTCAAGTCCACGGTTTGGATGAAACACTGATGTTGCAATAAGTTCACCATCTTTTTACAACACGGGCACTCGCTTTCGCCGCATTTGTGGGCTGTCCGTTTTGCTTTGCCACACTCCAAGCACACGCGTTGCGTGTTGCACACGCTGTTTTTCACCGCATGGTCTGCATCCTGTCCGCTGCTGGTTCTGATCATATGATTGGTTTGACAAATCACGCCATAAAACTGTCGCTGACAATAGGAAAAGGTGATGTGGGGAAGGTCCGACTTACCACACATCTGAAAGTCATCACAATCTGTTTGATGGCACCCTGCGCATTTGATGCCTTCACAGCGGTGGTGTTTCAGAGTGTCATGATTAAACCCTTTCTCACATTCCAGACAGTAATAACTGCGGTTGAAAAAACCAGGTAACGAGGTAATGACATCAAAATGGCCATCGTGAGATAAAAGAATCAATTGTTTGTCTCATTTCTCTCCTCTGTAAACGACAGAATGACCATGTTCAGCCGAGACAACAATAATCTGATACTCGGACAAGGCTTGTTGAAAGACGACGATGTCTTTTAATCCACATGGGCCAAGGGGCACACCTGCCTCTTGGTGCAAAGCTCTGGCTCTTCGTTCTTGAATGGGGTAATTTTTTCTCAGGTTGTCAGAGTCAGGGTCGTCATCCACTTTGGCTTTGGCCACTACGAGAGCTCGGGCACAGCATAGTTGATCTTGGTTTTTGATCACGATGATAGATTTCTTTTGTTTCAAAAGTTCAGTGTAATTGGCACTACCAAACGGTAAATTACGTTTGCCCGTGCCAGGCTGCGGCATGGTAATATGCGTCAAGTCCAACTCCATGGTCTCATCCACGTCAAAGTTTTCGTTGGAGTTCAACATTCTAGAAATGTTATCCAATATCTGTCGGGCCGGCCCTAACGTTCGTCTCCAATCGCCCACCGACACGTGCGCCGAGGTGTGAGCGCTTCGCAATCATCTGGACCCAAGGTACACTTGAATTCTATCGTGCTCGGGCAAGTCCTCGACCAAGCGGTCAACGACGTTGGCCAATCCTTCTTCAAACTGACGTACAATGCTGGCATGGCCAATGGGTCGACTTTCAACAGGATTTTGCACTCTCAGATGATAACTTCGTCTGCGAACGCCATAGCTTCTGGCTTCTCGATCTCTGAATTGTTCAAATTCAAAGCGAAAATATCTCTCACCTTCTTCTGCTTCTGCTTCTGCTTGATTCATAGCTTGCTTGACAAATTTGTGATTTGAGCTGGTCACTCGTCCGTTTATATAGAGACCTCGAACCACGTGACGGGGGTCACGTGACGGGGGGGATACCCCCCTCCCCCCAGGTCGTGACGTCACGGTCACGTGATATATAGAGCCTATATATACAACGCAGTTGAAATGGCGGTCATTTTCAAAATGGCGCGTGACCTGAGCACTTTGCACGAGAACTCGATCAACAGACCTGATGGGATTGACCCTACTTTTACCATTTTGAATGGACAGGATGTCTTGTTTAACAATCCAGCAGATCATACAGTCGATTGGCTTAGGTGGCACTTGGACCGCGGTATTGACATTCGCTTAGGACTAAGGGGATTGAGAGGGCTAAAAGGATTTCAACGAAGTTCCCAGTTGGAATTTTCCCTTGCCCAAATGTACAAATTTGTCGAGGTGGACAGAGAGAACTGGACCTATAGCAAGAAACAATACCGGAAAATCGAACTGAACTTTAGTGTAACGCTGTACAATGTGATTGTGGTGATGTATAAGAATCTTGTCTTCAATCTCGGTGTCAAACCCCCAGTCGGTCGAATGAGCTACAGTTGGCTGAAGACCATCTTGGAGTTTCAACCTTTTTGGGACAAGTGGACACCTGAGCAGCAAAAACGAGTCAAGAAGTACATGGCGAGAATGGAACTTTATTATGAACACTTTAATAAACTGGAAGATGATGTAATCCGAAAGATGATTGACGAGAACGACTTGTTGATTAAACTAAAGAAGAAGAAAGTCTAACTTTTAAATTGTAAAAAAAGGCTCTACATTTGCAAGTCTTGTAACTTTTGAATAAACCGTGTCATTTAAAAATGTCTTGTCTGTAGTTCCTCGTTCCCTCTCGTTAGTCCCACATCTGCCCACTGAAAGAATCGACACCCTCTTCTGTTTCGGCAAGCGTAATAGGGTCGGTTAAAATTGGCAGTTGATTTACTCACTTTTAGACTGGCTTGATTGTTACACTCGCATTTAATGTTCCCTTGCATGGTGTAGTAGACTGCGCTGACCTTGTTGTAAATTGTCGTCATGTAAGGGATCACCTCTTTACTGTGGGTAAACAGACCGCAAGGCGAAAATGCACATTTCACGTAGTGGTCTTTGTTTTTCACGGCTTGAAACACAGTTAAGTTGCAGTGATGAAAAGGACACACGTTCAGGTCATAGCTTGTTTTTTCTTCAGTTACTTCGGTTTGTACAGGAGCTGCCAACAAGCTATCCAGTAAGTCTGCCATGACTTGTTCCCCCTCGTCTATTTGTTGTTCTGTTTTTACGACTGGTAAACATGGCGGTGCTTCTTGTTTCTTCATTCGTTTTAGTTTTTTCTTATTTTGTTCGGGTAACTTATCCACCATCTCTTGCATGGCTTGCAATGGTCTCTTCTCATTCATGTTGGTGACTGACGCAAAAAGAGAACGAATGCCGTAGTACTGTTGATTATATGTCGTTAGGGTCAATCCCGTCATTCCTTTCCAAATGAAAATCCACTTCGTCCAATCCTGACCAAAAGCGGCTGTCATCTGACCGACTTCGCGTCCAATCAAGGATATTGTCAATGTCTTGATGTTGCAATCCCAACAACTCGTACGTGAAGGCGAGGCCTTGCTTGTTGAATGACATGATCTCTGTCAATGTCACTTCAATGTTTCTATTGGGAGTTGTCATGCGTTTGACGAACTCACAATCGTCATGATTCAAATAGTCATGGATCACGCCTGCTTACTCCATCAAGGTTTTCCACATGTCGTAGACCTCTCCAAAGACTAGTCTTTTCAATTCCTTCCAAATCTTATCTTGTATGTCGATCACGTGTTGTAGGGAATCGAGAGAATACATTGCAAGACACGCAGGTTCCAAATTTTCTTTTTTGTGAATGACTTTCAAGATGGCCATGATAAAGTATTTCTTCCATGGTTCACCGACCAGTTCGCTATAGAAGTGACTGTGTTGCAGAACACTACCATCGCAGCGAATGGGTTCAGCCACAATGTCGTTCAAAGAATGAGCCATTTTTGGCGGTGGAACAAAAATACACATGATTGATCATAAGAACGAAGGTGTACCTTTTTTTATAGAGACAAAATAACATGATTGACAGCCCTCGAAAAAAGTATTTAAATGTCAATTGGGTACTCAATGAACTCAGAACAATGTCTCGTGCGAAGGAGTGGTTATGGAGGTTCATTTGGAATCAACTCGAAGGAGATCAAAATGATATAATCTGGAAAGTAAACTATGATCTCCCTGCTGATGTGTTGGACCCGCAAGCTATCTTCGCGTTTCAAATAGAAGATGAAGAGAGTCGTCCATTCACTATATTTCATTTCATTGCACACATGGAAAACATGCGTGTCAAACTTCCCAGGCAGGAGTACGACCTACACAGAGATTGGGTATTTAATACTCACCCCAACAAGGTACCATCGTTCAAGGAGTTAGTGCTCGCATTACTCAATGTGTTAGTGTGTTGCTGTGCGCAGCTTGTATGAATGGGAAAGAAAAGAAAAAAACGTGAATCGTTAGAACAGAAAGTGCTAAAAGTCTATTACGACCCACTTAACCCAGGGAGTTATGGTGGACTAGCTCGTTTACAACGAGCCACTGGTTTGCCAATCAAAAAACTCTTGACTATATTGAACAAGAATCTCACTTATACTCTTCACAAACCGGTACGACGAAAGTACAGCACCGCGCCAACCGTCGCTCTTTCCATCGGTCATCAATGGGTGGCTGATCTCGTCGATGTCAAAAATTTGAGTCAATATAACAAAAGATACAAGTATCTCTTAACAGTGATCGACGTATTGAGCAAGTATGCATGGGTGGTACCAATGAAGAATAAGACGGGATCAGAACAAAAGCGAGCCTTTGAGACGATTTTGAAAGAGAACCGCAAGCCTGTTCAACTACAAACGGACAAAGGAAGCGAATTTTATAACAAGACCTTCTCTGACTACCTGAAAGATGAAAATATTCATCATTTTAGCACACAAGGCGATACCAAAGCTGCTACTGTGGAACGATTCAACCGAACCCTCAAAGAATGCATGTATCGTGCCTTTACTGCCAACAACACCTTGAGTTATCTTGACATGTTACCCGAGCTCGTGAGTAGTTACAACGCGTCCAGACATCGTTCTATTGGAATGGCACCGCAAGACGTCAACACTACTAACGACGTGCAAGTGTGGAACACCCTCTACGGTAAGCGTCTACGTCGTTCCCCCAAACACAAGTTTAGAGTGGGGGACAAGGTGCGCTTGAGCAAAGTAAGGCGTGCATTCAAGAAAGGCTATTTGCCGGGTTGGACAGAAGAGATTTTTGTGATCGCGCGTGTATTGAATCTGAGTGTGCCAGCCTACAAGTTGAATGAATACGACGGCACTCCTTTGGAAGGAACGTTTTATGAACCCGAGATGCAAAAAGTCAATGTGTCGGAAGACGATTTGTTCCGAGTGGAAAAAGTATTAAAGCGCCGCGACGGACGTGCACTCATTCAGTGGAAAGGTTGGCCAAGCAAGTACAACAGTTGGATCGATCAACGACAACTCGTGACACTATGAGCAACTTTTACTTAACGCTACCCAGCAATGCCAGTAAAGTGACGTTTCCAAAGAATACGCCGAACGAGTACAAGGTGAAACTTCCAGCTCCCCTGCAGTTACCTGGATATGATTGGGAAGTGGCATTGGCGAGCATTTCGTTCCCAGACAGTCAAGCGGTCTTGAATGAAAAGAAAGTGGGAAAGTTTCCGATGGTGCTCTCCGTCGAGGTACACAAAACCAAAGACCCCAAACCACCACCAGGTCAGGACCCAAAAACCAAGCATCAAATCATAAAATATGCAAGACAGCAATTACTTCTTCAGGCAGATGTTCCCGTGCAAGATGGAATTACCTTCTGGAAAAAACTGATAGACGCGCTTGAACAGGACTTTTACACCAATCTCCGTCCCAACGAAGAATGGACCGACGTAGATGGGCATAAAGGCTTACCGGAGTTTAAGTTTGTCAACAGAGGAGGTCACTACGATTTGTATATTGAGAACTCTTCTTTGCATGGGTTTTCTAAAGACAATTGGGTCGACATTGACGTCAATCTAGCATTTGCCTTCAAATTAATCAGACAAGTCAAGCATGATGGTATGACCAAATCCAACGATCTCCTGGATCAAGGAGACATCTTTTTGGGTGAATCCTTGCAAATGATCCATACACAAATACCCAAGCTGCCTAATCCTAAAAAGTATGGAATTGAAAACCTGAAGAGTGAACCCGTCTTTTGGGACATTAAGAAGGTGAAGTACACAACAGAGAGCGAGTTTCATTATGTATTGAGACTGTACGGCCTGTGTGATTGGAACATCACTGACATCGAGCATAACTTTGAGGAAGCCTTCGGTGAACTCACCAGAACCTTGTTTGTTTACTCAGATGTCGTTCAACCCCAGATTGTAGGAGGAACTCAAACGCACATGATTCGAGAAGTGGTGTACGACAGTCGGAAGAGAGGTCGAGCCCGGCTCGAGCCGCAGCATTTACAGTTTCTTCCAGTCAGAATGAATTGGTTAGATACCATCGAAGTTGGTATCACTGAAAACGATGGAACGCCTCTCAAGTTACAAGGTGGAAATACAGTTGTAACATTGTTCTTTCAGAAAAAGAAATAAACAAAGTTGTTGACCAATCGTGTGCTTGGTGTGTATATAAAGGGGGTACAGCAACTAAACGTTTCATAGTTTTGAGTTCATCATGCGTGGAGGAGCACTACGTTACTACAAGCCAGAAAATGGTCAAGGGGGACGTGGATTAGGGGGATTATTGAAAACGAAGGCTGCCAATCTTGCTGATAAATACGTGACGCAACCTGCGAAGCGAATGCTCAAACGAAAAGCAAATCAGCTCATAAAAAGCCAGGTAGCCAGCTTGTTGGGTCAGTCAGGTGGTGCACTACGTCGACGAGGACGAAAACGACGCAGAAGAATACGACGAGGTGATATATTTGTCTATTAAAAGATGAGTGGGCGCGTTCTGCCTTTACTCAGTGCCTATAATCCGTTGCGAAACACTGGATACTATTGGAAGCAGGCCATGTTATTGAGGAAACGAAAAGGTCAACGACGACGCAAACAGCGGGGTGGACAGTTCAGCCTAGCTGGTGCGACGTTACCAATATCGGTTGTTGCCAGAAAAGCACGTTCTAGACGAAAGAAGCAACGCGGTGGAAGCATCGCTGCAGGTCTAGGCCCACCTGCTCGGGAAAGACAGGCAGCGGAACTCGCTCGTCGATGGTATAGAGAATCACGCAAGAAAAAGAAAAGACAAGGTGGTGGTAACATATTTGAAAAGGCAGCCAAGATAGGGTACACGTTAGGCAAAGACAAGCGTTATCACCGAATGAGTTTTTCTGGTTTTTCTGATCAAGGAGGAAAACGTTATTATAAACCGTGGGAGGTATAAAAAGACAGACCTCAGTCGTTCCTCACATTTGACTAACAGACAATCATGGGTGAACCTGTTCCAGTCCATCCAGGCTCGGGTGAGGTGGAAAATGCTGTTTTGGACCTCTTTTCCATCCCCAAGACGGACACGTCTATTCACAGTTATCGCATGGTCACCGTGCATCCTACCAGTCGAAGCACAACACCTATTGAGTTTAACATTCCTGGTGGAAGGGACCACATCGATCTCACACGGAGCTACTTTCGCATGGAATTGAAGTTGAAATTAGACAATGGAGGTAACATAGCAACTGCCAATAACGTATTCCCAGCACCCAACCTGTTCCACACGATCATCAAGCAACCCGTGGTGACCCTCAATGGAACCACTGTGTCAGAGCAAACGGACACCTATGCCTACAAAGCTTACTTGGAGACCATCATGAATTATGACCAAGAAGCAGCAGAGACCTATCTTCAAATGCAAGGGTTTTACCCCGCCTTGGATCACCCAACTACGCTTACCAATAATGTTCTCGACCTCACAACCAACCAAGGTGCCGGCCATGATGATTTCCAAGCATTAGCAAAAGAAAGCCAGAAAGCCATCAGATCTGCCTTGGCACTCAGGGACAACGTAACAGGTGGTAAAACGTTAGTCTTGCTTGGAAAACCCCACATAGATATCTTCAATGTCAAGCGCTTGTTACCTCCGCAAGTGAACCTCAAAATGAAGTTTTTCCTTAATAACCCAGAGTTCTTCATGAATGGAACAGGAGCTGCAGCACGATTGACAGATGAGGACATCAAGATGACATTTGTGGCCTGCATGGTGCGCGTGAGGTCTGACAAATTTACAGACATCTCTCTCAACCGAGCAAGAGGAATGTCCGTGTACTATCCTTGGACTTGATTGATCGCATGACGGATCAAGTTGACGTAGATGAAGACGTTCACATCTTGTATCACTCTGTAGACTATGATATCGACTCTTACTTTATAATTATAGAAAACGCAGTAACTCAACATACCTATGGTACTATTATAAGCACATTCGCTTGACTCGTATTTTCGTTTCTTTTAGTTTATACACACTTCACCATGGAAATTACTTCGCGTTATTAACAATCTAAGACAAGTTGCCGAAAGGACAGAAGACGGACACGCACCAAGCATTAAGTTTACTATATTTTGTAATGAGCACACGCGCGATTACAATAGATTTGTTGTCTGTATGCAAGCTTTAATGCATAAATTTACCAATCGCTTCGATTTCACTCTAGAAGTCTTTTCTTTTGAAACGCTATCAAATGGAAGGGCATGGGTTTTCACTCATATAACTTGAACTTTTTTTGTCTGTTTTTAGTTACCATTTCCTTGTCATCGCCGCGACCTGCAAAACCTATTGACGATGATCACAGAATTTTATTCACCTACTCTGTCGCGAGAACGAGGACGAAGCAGATTATACTTTAAACTGATTGCCAATCAAGACACTGATAGAGAAGCAGTGTATGAGGACATGAAAGAACAATTTCTGAAATATTTACCAGACGAAATTAATCTCACTATTATTTGGAAAAGAGAAAGCATTCCAATAAGACCTTTCCGCTTCTTAATAGAACACGTTGAGTTGAGTGCTTTCACTACAAAATACAATATCTTTTCTCAACTATACTCTGAATACAAACGAAGTTACTATCATTTTTAATTTTTCCCCCCTTTTTTTATTCTTTCAGATAAATTTGGGATTGAGTCCAATTGATGTTAATCACCTTCTACAATTCATTCTGGAACACTATGATAGATTTATCGATCACAGAAACAATCGAATTATTATCTTCTTAGATGCAAATAAAGAATTGAGATATCAACACAGAAACGACATGATCAGACTATTTAACTCCCTTTTATCCACTCAATTCACTCAAGACTTTTTGAATACAAAAATCAAATTTATTTTTTCGTGCAATGACAATATTCCACTACCCATGTATAAATTAACTAGCCTATCTTACATACATGATGGGGTTTTCTACGATAACCGATTCTTTGTCTTGTAAAAACACTTCCAATTTTTTTTCAGTTACCTTTCAGATTTTGCTTCTCGATCAAGAGCCTTTTCAACGCTATTATAGATTGTATGGAAGAATGGAATAATGAGCATAGCCAATTGAGAATTCATCTTCTTATAGTGGGACCTAGAAATGCTTCCATGATTGTAAATACTCACATCATTCAAGCTATTCAATTGTTACATTTACCTTGTAATTTTCGTATTTATTTAACTTACAGTCCATTCTCGTTATTTAGAAAGAGCATGCCTCATTATGAAATTTTGTATTATGCAATTCATCTTGATTAAATAAACATTGACGTTGAAACAATACTGCGTCTTTTTTCCTCGACTGAAAAAACTATAAATTACCCTACCCTATTTCATCTAGCATTTTTCACCCCGTGAACACAATGTCCAACATCAATCATCCCGTGATTGACGTGTTGCTAGAAATCAATGAAAATCTATTCTCGCACGTCACTACCATACAGCAAGAACTCGAAGACCTACAAGAAGACATGATCGAAATGGAAGAAAAACTTGTAGAATTGTGCAGTGAACACGATGAATGCCCTGATAAAACAGACAATGCAGAATCAGTAGAAGCAAATGAGACAGATCCTAACACAACTAAAGGAAAGTAAACAAGATCCATGTGCCAAAATCGTCGATATTGTGAACCAGTTACAACGATCTTCGATAGCAGACAAACATCACATCCCAACTGTTGGACGATTACAAAAAAAGATCTACATTCGTCTGTGAACTATAAAAACAACGCTGCACTTCCAACAATATGGGAAAAGTACTCAGTCAACTCTTTGGACTCCTAGACAAAGAACAACCACTAGCCAAAAACTGTTGTGTCCATTGTCAAGATGCTCCAAACAAACCACGGACCCTAGCATTGCGAAGCCATGAAGTACAACCTATAACACTACAAGATGACAATGCTGTTAATTTATTAGCCAAACATCGCACGAAAAAATAAAACCAAGTTATTTTTTACTCCTGTCTCTTTTTTGTCAAAATATCATCTGCTACAGGAAGGACTTGAACCTCCACTTTAACGGCCACAACGTTACGTGCTACCATTGACACTACTGTAGCAAGACACAAACTTGATGGAAAAACCATACATCTACTGTTTTACCACCAAGTTTGTGTACCCGATCACGTTTGAAATTCGTCGAGTCACTTCCGTTTCCTGTCACGTGACTTCCGTTTCCGGTCACCTCACTTCCGCATTCCAATCCCCTTGGTTGCTAGGCGACCCATTGACGTCACGCTCTCCTCTGATTGGTCGAGAGCTGTCACGTGGGCCAAATACGGCTCTCTGATTGGCTACAGACCAAAGGGCCCTCCATTACTACTTGCAGTAAATGCATTAGTTTAGCCAATTTAAATTGTCTAGCATGTAATTAATCATTCAGTTAAGCCAATGTTCGAAAAGTATAATATAACCAACTCTTTGGATTCAGGCGATAGTTGGTTGACATTTTCCCCCGATTAAATCCTCTGGTTCTCCTTTGCATTATTCGAATTCTGAAAATACAAAGTAAATGTGAATTGTCGATCGAAGACGCTAAAGTGAATTGCAATGAATTAATTGTCAGTGCCGGTTGAAGCTCACACCAGAAGTAAGTTTGGTTGTTTTTAACAGATGAATGGTGAATTCTTCGATTTATGTAACACCTGCATGTGAGAAATTACATCGTGACAGCATCACTGACTGACGTCTACAATCGCCGACGGAAAGGCTTCAGGTTTTTAACAAAATGATTCAGATTCTTAACAAGTTATTATGAGTGAACTGTGGCATCCTTAAATTTCTCGTTCCTTAACTTTCTTTTATTTGTGTTTCTTAAGGAACCTTTGGGTGAAAACCGATCAAAATTTTATATCTCTCAATCTTCACGTCAAGGAAACCCTAAACTGTGTATTACAACAACGGAAGAAGAAATCTAAAAATAGTCTTACAAGAATAAATATACATAGCTGTAAAAATAAAAGTAGGATTTGTTTTTTTTCTACGTTTATTGAATTCCGCACTGGAGCAGGTTGATCACAGCTGACTAGAGCATGCTTTTCGCCTCTACGATTTGCGAAACTCTACTTACTCTACTTACTGCTTGAAAATTGAGCCATCTGCTACCGTATTTTCCTTGAAATTGGTGCTTGATTTATAGTGTTCGAAAAAAGGGCAAAAGACATTTTGAGCAAGTTAATTTTATTTATGATAATTCAGCACTGCGTTCACAGAATCAAAGTCTTTCTAACTTCTTACAGTTAAGGAAACATATCGTAATTTCATTTCCAAAAGAATTTCGCGGAATTGTCTTACTGTTTTTGCGTAGTAATCACTTTTCTCCACCAGCCATCGACTCTCACTTGCCGCCACTTTCGCCAACCAGTTTTGGGGAGACCCTCCCCATTCCAGGTGTAGAAAAATTGTTGCCTTCCAAAATAGTTTGCATAATTTATCAAGATATTACTGAGCTAATATTTGCTGTTACCTCACTGCCCATCATCACTGATGTAAATGTTGAAGGTTGTTGTATATCTCAAGCGTGATCAAATGAGATATGTCAAAGAAATGGAAAAAAAATGGGAAAATTTCTGAGGAAGCAATCCAGGTCTTTTGGAAGAAAATGGGCAACTTTCTGTCACAGAAGGCCATCAAAGTGAAAGTACTGGAAGTGAGAGTGAATCAGATCTAGAGCAATGATCATTATCAAGCTGTTAAAGGGACATGGTCAGCTTTGTGGCCGCGCTGACCTGGACCCTAGTTTTCTCACTTTGAAAAAAGTCCACCTCAACCCGAAATCAAAAATACGCTTAGAGTACATCTCAAATTCCGCTTCAATCTTCCCAGTGTCTTACTCGATTTTCCATCCTTTACTGAAAACCTGTTTCTGAGTGTCCTTTTGGTCATCCTATGCTATTACTTTATCATATTTGGTTAAAAACAGTATGGATCGCGTCTCCAAAAGAACATGAAAAGAAGAGGTGGAAGCGTGAAAGCGCCGGGCAGAAAGAATCGCCTGCGTTTACCAAAATAATGAAAGAAATTAACCAAAAACATTGGACAGCAAATCACCATTATATATGTTTGCAAAATCGCGTTTCTCGACCTGGCAAAAGGTCCGTGCAGTTTGTAAACGATTCGAACTTGGCGTCATCAGGCTGCTCGATTTGGAGCTCAAACGAATACAACAACACAACAAATAATGTTATAAGCTCTACTTTAATTCTTCAATATCATTAGGAATGATGACCTGCCTGTTCAATTTCACATTACAACTGAGTCAAGTTTCAATGCCTGAATTTTAATTTGAATAATTTCAACTACACGAGCAAATACAAACGCGGCGCGGCGAAATAAAAACAATTATGCCAACGTAACGATACATACTTTCATGCATCGTACGGCGCGATGAAAAGGTCCTGAGATTCGCACAAACAACATGCCAACTCACAGAAAGAGTGAAAGTTGTAAAAGGAAATTATAAAAGCAAAATATCCGATCGAAAGCAGAAATGACCGCGATCACTTGTGTTTCTCACCTCTACTGATATTTCTTCGACTTCAGAGGCATTCGTTGACACTAGCCTTTCCCTGTACAAGTCCATCGGTAAATTCTCCATGGTTTCAATAAAATCAGTGTTCTAATAATGTAACATGTATATAACCACTACTTTGATTCGCAAATACTTCGATTCGACAAGGTTTGTTGATGCGCTTTTCAGTTTCCGTTCTTCGCTCGCGCGTCTTGTGATGATGTGTGATATGCAAATTAGCTATGAAATGGTATCTAATGCGCATGTGCACCAGCTGACCGTGTTCCTTTAAGTACCGGTAACTAGTTTACATCACTTCAAGAAACCAGTTATTAAAAAGATATATTTACGTTCTATTTTGACAATTTACTCTTTGATCAAATCAGTAGAGGATCTAGACATAGGACCAATAAGTGTTATTAAAAACCCATGTTAATATTTACAGAAGAATGACAATGACTACAGAAGAATTTTAGATTGACTCCTTGGCCCCAGCCACTTTGCATAAAAATAAATAAATAAATAAATAAATAAATAAATAAATAAATAAATAAATAAATAAATAAATAAATAAATAAATAAATAATGACCCCCCCTCCCCCCTTAATGACATGCCCCAAGTTGTTTGACCCTCCCTTTTGTGCTTGCATGAAAAACAGTGGCCCACCCAATGTTTGCACCAGCCCTTCCACCCCCCCCCCCCCCACCCCCTCTAATTTATGACCGGTCCCTTTGTGCACTTGCTAAAAATGTCAATTTTCTTGATAAGGTAATAAAAGGTAAATGTTAAATGTTTAAGGAGAAAAAAGCGAATAAAAAAGGAAGAAATAAGTAAGAAAATAAAAAAATAAAAACCTTGATAAATTGACGCTATGCAAAGAGAATAAACGACATGAAGAACAATAATAACAGCAGGTTAAGTTTAAATATCTAAATAATTTAGAATATACGAAACACTATCACTGACTAAGAAAATATAATTTATGAACGCCCGCTAAATAAAGCATCGTAAAATTCCGTGTATAAGCCCCCTCGCTCATAATCTCCTTCGGTTATAGGCTCATCTAACTGGAAAAACTACATCCGGTTATATCCCCTCCCCACGCACTCTGTAGGATGACAGTGCTGAACAGGGCTAAATATTGCTTTATTGCGACTTTTTAACTTAAAACGCATTTCGATCAACACGGCCGTGGCTCGTTTCGAAATGTTACTTTTTTTTTTTATTTAGGATATAGGCCCCTCTGTTTATAACCCCACCCAAAACTTCTAACGAAGATGTAAAAGCCCAGGGCTGATAATCGAAATTTCATGGTAAACGATTACTGAATATAGAGATGATTGCGAGAGAAAATGCTGATCCCACGTCGCGCCAGCAAAATGAAACAAAGTAATAGACAGCGACAACCGTATGCTCTTAAAAAAAAAAAACGTAAGAGGACTTGGGGCAAAAAAAAAAAAAAAACATCTCCGAACCTACTGCTCCAAGCAACACCTCCCGAAAGCCCACTAAGTACACGTACGAGCAGTATCGATAGCAGTAGAATAAAATAAGGCAATAAAATAGAAAATAGAATTTAAACAGACGACGAATAGTTTTAGTATCAGTATTGAAGTAACAAATAATATGAAGTACCTCTCACGCCGGAAAAGCGAGAAAGTGTTTGAAATTTGAACGGCCTGCTGGCTTTTTCTTCTTCTCCTTCTTCGGCTACTCGTAAAATATGCCGTTAAAATGGAAAGCAGTATAAGTTAATAACTACAACAACTGAAAACTGTGGTTGTAATTGACCGAATGTAAAAATGTGAGGCAAAATTCAACTTACTTTAGCTAGTTTGCAAAACAAACCAGGCGGCTCCCAGAGACATTTGACAAAAAACACTCACGTAAGAGAATAATGAAAATGCTTATTTGAAAAAAGAGAGAACAGATGGTAACAGCTGCAGCTGAGGTGGGGAGAGACTTTATAATACTGGAGCACGTACAGACAGCAAACAGACAGCTAGACTTCCATCAAAATTAACTATACACACTGGGATGTCTAAATAACCCAATCAGGTTTGAAAAAACGACACTTCCTAAAATAACAAAATAAAGACAAAATAAAGGAAAAAACTATTTTTTTTTTTTAATTCTGGTTTTCGCTTACAAAAATTATCGAAGTTTAGCGTACAACTTCTTATATAAACGCGTGCATCGAAGTTAAGGCGAAACACTCAAAACTCGGGTGTTGACAAAGAAAAGCTTTTAACTCCTTAGAGAGACTGGTCGCTAATTGCCCCCGATCATCATACTTGTTACAATGCCGCCGTAACTGTCGGTTAAAAACTTGCAGTGAAACACGGGCAGCCCAAGCTCACGCTGACAGGAGTTCTATTGATTTAAATACGCGAAACGTGACTCTCGCCTAACCCCATATGGAGGTGTTGTGTTACAACAGTTCGTATTTATAAAGGTTTTTATAAGAAAACACGCATTCTGATTTATAGCTAAATATTGTGACATTTTGACAATAATGTCAACTTACCTCGACTTGCTTTTGTCTTTACTGTTGTTATCTCGAATCTCAGGCCGATCGGTGGCCTTTTAGGCCAGTAATGCCATTTTGGGTTTCCACTGCAACCAATCAACGTGCAATGTATTGTACTCCCTTCCCCTGGCCTTTGCTCCACTTCTCTGAACAGGGCCATTGCCTCTTTATTCGATGTCAAATTTGCACTCAATGTGACGCAGTTTTCACTGTTCTGCATGCCACCGAACTCAAGTCTTCCAAATTCATCTGTCAGTTTAAATTCAATATTTTTTGCTATCTCGTTGGATATGCGAATTGACTGCTGCCAAAAGCGCTGATGAGCCATTCCGCTATATTTAAAACATGAGGATTACATTTCAAAGGACACTATTCAGAGATTATTTTTTTGTAGTTCGATCAGTGATTGAGGCGCTTATGTTAAATAACAAGGTGGGTATCACTCTGATTCCCCGTTGTCTCATTAGCATAAGTGCTTAAGTTCCACGGGAGTTTAAGATCGCGTTACAAAACCATCAATTTTGAATATTGAAAGAGCATGGCAAAATGCTAAAATTTCGCTGTAAATTTGAGTGCGATAATATATTAATTTAACACTTTTTGCTGCGGTGCGTGTTTAAAAACTCAAAGTTTGAAAAACCAAAAAATTTAATGGGCTCGTTAGCACTTTGAAAATCCAGAAATCTTGATTTTTTTTAAAAAGCTTGTATATGCTTTTCGTATAAGAGTGTTGTAAAATTTGGCCGAGCCTAAGGGAATTCTTATTTCAGCCCATAGATTTCCTTAAATGCTGGGACAGTTTCCAACCTAGAGATTCCCATAAAAAGGATTCTCATACGAAAAATATTACACGCAAAGTGCCGATAATTTCGCCGATGATCAAGTTTCACAAGCCATTTAAAGCATCTGTTGTATGCAAAGGAGGCCAAATGTAAAAAAAAAAAAAAAAAGATGGCGTCAGCGAGCATTCCCCTTGCAAGTCCGTATGGTCGCTTAACGCAAATTCTTGCAGCATTTCTTAACTTGGGATTTCACCAAAATCTGTCATCGTACCTTGCGAAGGATTTTTGCACCACGACAGACTGACTTTATTAGACCACAAAACAGAGACAGTGTAAAATGGCTAGCAGCTTTATTAGTTTTTACTAACAAGTCCAACAGAGTTAACACTATAGATTTCATCTCAGAGATACACCTACTTTAAAACGTTTAGCATATTTCATTAGAGTACCTATCGGGGGTAGCCACTTCATAGCTAGGGGTTGTAAATCTATCGTTAGGATTCTTTTTTTTTATTATTTTCTTGGTAATGTTCTGCTGTCTAACATATTTTATGTTCTTAAATCTGTGCATCTCGTTGCACTCTGTTCGGTAAAAAAACTAAAAAAAGAGATGAAAATGTTTCGCTAGAGAGATGTGTAATGGGAGTGAAAACTGATTGGAGTTTTGCGTTAACTCTAAACGTTTCCTCACCGGAAATATTAACCGCTCTTGAGTTTTGGGATGAAGAAGGAACACCGGGGTGTTCCTCCGTCACCGCAAAAAACCGCTGGAGGTGAGATATAATAGTTATACCGGCAAATAGCTACATCTAAAAGTAAATATCATTAATAAATGTATATGTACGAAGCAAACGCTGCTTAAAACCCATGCCAACTTAAATTCAATGTTCATTAAAACGCACAACTGAGATATTACGTGCTCAAAAGCGATACATGTAACTAAGGTGTCAATCAATATTCCTGTAGAATGCAATAAAAATGTCGAGTAGCTCTTTATAACTAATCAACACTAAGACGTATCTCACGCAGGTAACTAACGCAGACTTGGACTTATAGTTATATCCCAGTAAGTTAAAACTTCACCCACAAAAGCGGCTATGTTTTGCTGGCTAGTTAAGCAGATAAATTATTTGTAACAAGCGTCGCCCTTTTTCATGTTGATCTTAAAAGATAACTATAGCTGTTATTGGCGATTAACCCTAACCCCTCTAAATTTCGTGCATGCCATGGTAAGCTTATAGCATAATAAATGTAGGTACGTGTAGTAAACGGACTCTCATTATAGAAGCTAAATATATGTAAGTAATGCCAACGGCCTAACTACTTTTTGAGATGTCGAGTAACACACGTGTAAATTATACGCTTTCATGACCTTCTTGGGAGAGGAACAGTTCCTGGGTTACTCAACAAAATCTCGTAAAATTTCAGGCCACCTACATTGATTGCTCTGTTCAAACGGCCAATGGTGACCATGAATCAAAATGCAGTATAAAAAGCTCTATTGAGACCCCGAAGCTTATTTCATTATGGTGGTGGTATAATTACGGGGGTTATTAGGGACGGGGTAGGTGTATTTCAGATATTATATTAGTTAGGGCACATATCAAATAAATGACATGCACTTGGTGATGTTCTTGTGCCGTTTGATAGCACAGTTTCACAAGATATCAAAAACAGTTAGTAAACGCAATGATGATTGGCCATATAGGCTAAGAGAAAGGGGGTAAAACATTTCACTTCCAGAAGGGGGGCTGCACTTCAGAGGTGGGGGGAGCTTAAAACATAGTGATAAAGATAAGAAAAGGGGGGTCTTAATAGAGCGTTTATGGTACAACAAAAAACTACAACTCTTGATATACATTCGGGAAAACACTAAAACAAATGATGTTGCCAATCTTTTGAAACTTTTTCTTTGCTAAGTGATCGCTACACACTTTAACAATTTACCTCCTAAAAAATCATTAAGTTCTTCTAAACGTAATTAATTTGCGTTTAATTAAAGAGAAAATACCGTTGCATCACAACACGGCAAAAATAACGTCACGTTCAGTTGTATAGTTGCTCAGGCATTATCAGTTGGCATTGTCAGTTTGCTTGTATTCGTTGCAGTGAATAAATAAGCACACATTTTAGATATCGTTTGCTGCCATCTAAGTGTTGCAAACAACACTTGCATCCTCTCTATGAGAACAGTCATGCACTCCGTAGCCAAGATGCCTACAGTTGAACAGCGAGGCCTCTCCTCCTTGACAGTTAACGTCATCCATCCAGATAGGATCAGATTCCTGGCCGTCTTTTGCACTACGAGGAGCAGAGGCTGCGTTTAAGAAGCCAAGCTGACGACACACCACATTCGCATCGTTGGTATCCCAGCCATCATCGCACACTGTGCCCCAGATTCCGTTCACGCAAACCTCTACGCGGCCATAGTTATTACCTCCATTTGCCAAGCGAACAGAAGAACACTGTACACTGGCGTCTCGGCTGTGAGTACAATCATGGTTTCCCCATCCACGGTGACTGCATTCGTAGATATACGACTCACTTCCGGAGCATGCCACTTCATCTATCCATATCGGACCGGTTCCCTGACCATGAGTAGCGCCGCTGAAAGCCTGCGAGGCTTTTGGATAGCCAAGCTGCTTACACACCACGTTGGCGTCATTTATATCCCAGCCATGATCGCAAATTGTGCCCCACTGACCATCATGGAATATTTCAACTCTTCCAGTTGACGGCGTACTACCATTTAGACGAATGGTGCCTCCTGTAACAGCTAAAATACAGGAAAAATAAAAGTTCATATGTAATTACAGCGCGGGCCTGACTCTGCGCGTGACATTTACACCGCTGGTTAATAAAACAATGACGAGGACAAGTCGCTCAGACTGGGACGGCGATTTTCTTTCTTAACAGTTGTCCAAGCCTAAGCCTTCTTTAGCTTTCTAAAATCCAGTTTATGCAGAAATTAACCTTTAGGTAAAGATCACCATTTTAATCATACCGCCACCGTAGTACAAGGGTGTAAGGTTGTAGCGCAGGGTTTACATTAAATGAATTATCAACAAAAAAAAAAACAACGATTTTTCGGCAGGCATGCATGTAGTTATGACGATGCCATGGTAATGTCACAAATCGTTGTCTAAAAATTGACATATCGTAATTTCCACGAGGCATCCACCCAGAACCCCCCCCCCCCCCCCCCCCCACCACCACCACCACCACCACTACCCCGCGCGCGCGAACCCCCAACCGCACGATAGGAAATTTCACCTACATGTTTCCACTATCGATTTCATTTCGATACTAAAAAAACTTCGTCGAAATAAATATCATCATTGTTAGATAGAAATAAACAGTATAAATGAATTATGGATAAGACACGAAATGGGATTGACGATGATTGAAGTCTCTGCTTCTGTCGAAACCTCACAAACAATCAACATGCCGAGATCACTTTAAAATTAATTTCATAAAATTGGGTGCTTGCTACCTTTGTATAAAGCTGTAAATCCCTCGCTTGTATCTGAGCCATCGGTTGTAAACGTTACTTTAAGTTTGCTAGAAGAACTCATGATGGGTGCTGGAAGAGAAGATCCACTAAATGTGCCAATCAGAGGGGAGGAGGGTGAGCCACCATCGTAGACATTGACATAATCAGCAGACGAGTAAGTATTAAAATGCAGGAAGACAAGCTCCAGCCTCGCAGACGATGTAAAATTCCACTGGCAATTCATGTTATTCATGTAACGGTAAGAGCCATGCCGATTTGATCTTATGACACCACTTGTGTTGATATTAATCATCAATAAATTAGCACATGAGCTGGTCACTTTCACCTCCAAAAACTCTAAATTCAAAACAGGCGACAAAAAATGATCAAACACGTCCAGGGCAAGTGGGATTGAAGTAATATACTTATGACTGCATACGTAATCCCCAGTGGCAGATATATCTTTAAGTAACCTAAGTTATTCTAATCACATGACTGCAGTTTGTAACCTTGCAAAGAGTCATCATTTGTAAGACCCTTAAAAAGAAAGACAACGTCTTGAGAAATATTGGCATTAATCACATATGCCATCTTCGTTAATTTATAATTTTATAGTTGATTAGATCCTCCACTAGGATCCGCTGCTTCTGTTTTGCTGTGCTGGTGTTTTCATCCACAGGTTCTTATACAGTCAAATAAATAAAAGCCTCTAAAGAATCCTTCGAATTTTAAATTTCTGTTGGATAGTAAAAACAAAAGCGTTTTTCTCCACTTAATAGCCGCCAAAGCAAGCAACTAGAAGAAACTTTAAGAAGGTGCTCTAGAATGAACAATCAACATGATAGCTGTAAGAAAATTTTCTTAATCGAAGAAAAAAAGCGTGACATTATTTTCATTAAGGTATGTTATAGTTACCATCGCAAATGATCCCATTTCCAAAGAATCCAGGGATGCAAAAACAACTGAACGATCCTTCTGTGTTTTTGCAGGTGGCATTCAGGCTGCAGTTGTCGGTTTTGATGGCACACTCGTCGATATCTAAACAATGATAACAATTTGCAGATAAGTAGGCATAATTTGTATTTTTATTGTAAATAGAACGACCTTTTTGTACAATTGCCACTCAAGTCGGCGCCCATCGTAGACATTTCTAAAACGGTCGATTTGTTAATACGTAGTGACTAATCGTTTACCCTCGACTGTGAGAAACCTTTTTTTTAGTAATTTAAGCACACTAGTTGACGAATGGTGCACATGTGCAAATTATCTCATCGTATCACTTTCTAAATCCGCACCAAACAAATTGTTTACGCGTGTGTGTTGTATCCTTTTGAAACCGGGCTGTGTTTCAGAAGTGCTCAAGATTTAATTCTCTTAAAAAAAAATAAAACTCTAAAAAACCCCTTCAAATTTGAGGTGTCAGTTGAATAGTACAACCAAATTCCTCGATTGAGTAGTCGCCAAAGCAAGCAGCTACCCTGAGTCTCTAAGATGGTGCTTTGGAATCAATCAACATAAAAGTTGTTGGAAAATTTATGTAATATAATAATCAAAGAAAATAGAGCGTGGCATTTCATTAAGGTATGTTATAGTTACCAGCGCAACTGGTTCCATTTCCAATAACTCCAGGGTTGCAAGAACAATTTGCAGATAAGAAGGCATGATTTGCATTTGTACTTGTAAACAAAACAGCCTTTTTATATAATCCCCACTCGTGCCTGCGCCCCTGGTGGAATTTTTAAAACGTCCGATCTGTTTATGCGTAATGACTAATTGTTTCTCAAACAGACCTATGTCCCGTCATAACATTTTTTTCGAATTCCGGCGAAGTTAACAATTTCCTTTGCAAAACACCAGTGTCAATTTTCAGGTCAGGCACCCTTCGTCAAAATGTATCAGCCGGTTATTAACTGCGCCACTTAGCTTCTGGTCATTTCATCTCTAGTCTTTAACATGTGATCAACGTTTTTTTCCTTGTTGTTAATTATACTGACATGATATTCAACAAATGGACTAGCAAATTCGATTCCATGCAGGGGAAGTAAAAAAAAAATACCCCTAATCACTTTGCGCTACGAAAACCGGGATAAGCTCCGGCCTTATGCACCACATGGCTCAAACGCAGGCTTTACCATAATCCTTTATTATTATACATTTACTATCCTCTCACCGGTGCAAGTTTTGCCATCTCCGGTAAATCCACCTTTACAGGAGCAGTGATAGCATCCAGGGGTTTTCTTGCAACTGGCATTGACGTCGCAGACGGGGATCGAAGCACTACATTCGTCAACATCTATGATCGAAATGTAAAATCTTGAATCCTCGGTAACGAAAGTATGTTATTTCATGCTCCAACGAACCAACCCGGGTATGAAATCGATACGCTTCCTTAACAAAAACAGACATTCTCAAACACAGCGGGTATAAGGATTTTTTGTCCTTAACTTTTGCAGATATAAATTATATATTGTTTTAATAGTTATGTTTTTTTTTTTTTTTTCATTTTCGCACCAAGCCCAAGAAAAGTCAAAACGTCTTCTATTCAGCACGTAATAATATTATAATATAAGTGTATAAGGCGCAATCAATTCTGTGGAGACCATCACCAGCCAATGGTCCTTTCTACCTCATATCCGCCGCACTCTATTTTCAGTAGTACTGCACCGATCCAAAGCGGCTCTGTGATTGGCTATCCTCCACTACTTCCGTACCGCAATGTACCGAACCAATCACATGCAAGCTTTGGCTTGTCTTCATTGAATTATAAGCTTCTTGCTTTGGGTCTTACCTCCTTAGTGTTGTTAAAGTTAGTTTTTTCGTAATTCGTGCCGACTGTACCGAGCGTACCGAGCGTACCGAGCGTACCGAGCGTACCGACTGTACCGAACGTACCGACTGTACCGAGCGTAGCGACTGTAGCGACTGTAGCGACTGTAGCGACTGTAGCGACTGTACCGAGCGTACCGACTGTACCGACTTGTACCGAACGTACCAACTGTACCGACTGTACCGAGCGTACCGTCTGTACCGACTGAACCGATTGTACCGAGCGTACCGACTGTACGTACCGACTTTACCGAGCGTACCGACTAGGTAAGGTAAGGTCAACTTTATTTAGGCAGGGTGGCCCAATCAGCACTTGGCTGGTACTGTGCGACTGTGCGTAACGTACTGACTGTACCGGAGTAAGGAAACTATCCGGCAATATTACTGATTTAACGAAGAAAATGCAAAATTCTGGTCGCGCGAAAATATTGGGCCGAGAGATAAAAAAGAAAAGGAAGGTGGAAGAGGATTGAGAAGGAGAGAACGCCAACCCCCCACCACCCATTCTGGAAAACGCCCACCGATTGTGTCGCGGGATTTATAGAGTGACAGTTTCTCAAGGGCAAAAAATTTTAGGGTTGCAGGATTTTTAGGCTGCTAGATATTTTTAATTATTTAATTTTTAAATGGTTTATTATAAAACCAAAATACTTCCAAAAGGGGCCATCCTTGTCGAGTTTTTACCTGAAGCCGAATTTTGTTCTCAGATGAATCGAAATTCGGGGGGAATTCATAATAGTTTTCGCGCTTCAGGACAACCGCGGTCTTTCCTAAAATGTACTTGCTTTCTTAATCTTCATCTTCAGAGTGCTATCATTCTTTAGTCGGTGTCTTCATATTTTTAATTTGACTCGGCATTTGTTTCTCTTTTGTTCGCTGTCATTACTTATTCATACTCCAAAACGCTGACATCTCGCTTAGTTAGATGCTCCGATTTTATGGCAACTTCGATGCCATCATCATCAACGCAAGAAGACCAGAAGATTTTAATCCGCACAAAACGGAATTACTGATGATCATTGACAACAAACAATTCCGTAATAGCGTGTACGTTCGCTCGACCTCTGCAAATTTGAATTCGTTCATACATAATGTATAAACAGAATCTGACAATAAAATTACACTTAAGCTTAGTGCATACCTCGTAATTGGAGATTGCTAGTAAATTCTGCAGGGCAAAGCTTTCAAACCGGAACAATAATATCAGAAATGAACACGCCAGTTTCTCTGCAAGCTTACTCCAACACCACCGACATATACATTATATGAATTATCAGCGAAGATCAGTCTCTTTCTACTCTCAGTGTAGCTTTTAACAGTCTTTTATCCACTAATCACTTCAGTGAACGTGACCGGCTCTGAGCTCACACTCGCAATTTTTGTTTAACGCCTTCTATCTTTTTTTTAAAGCGCTATTTAAGAATTCCGCTTCTGTCATGACACACTACAGTATCCCTTGCATACCTCTCTGCAATGCTAGCTCATAAAGTTCTAAATCCGTGATGAATTCTTGGACACAGAAGTTGTCAGAAAAGGCCAAATTTTGAGATTTCCGAAGGTGCTCCGATTAAAACACGAGTGCCAAGGGAGGTAATTATGGTAATTATGGCAATTGCATTCCTCGCTTTATGTCAGAAAAGAACAATGCGTTTTTAAAAAGAACACGTTTACTTGTAAATTTTCATGCATTTGCTCTATTTTTTTTTGGAACAAGCCATTAAAAAATTCGAATGGAAATTATCTCTAATTCAGTCAGTCGGTACGGTCGGTACGTTCGGTACAGTCGGTACACTCGGTATAGTCGGTACGGTCGGTACAGTCGGTTCAGTCGGTATAGGCGGTACAGTCGGTACAGTTGATACGGTCGGTACAGTCGGTACAGTCGGTACAGTCGGTACAGTCGGTAAGGTCGGTAAGGTCGGTACAGTCGGTACAGTCGGTATGGTCGGTACACTTGGTACACTCGGTGCAGTCGGTACGGTCGTTACAGTCGGTACGCTCGGTACGCTCCGTACAGTCGGTACGATCGGTACAGTCGGTACGCTCGATACAGTTGGTACTAGCGGGCACGCTCGGTACAGTCGGTACTGACAGTCGTACGCTCGGTTGCGTCAGCTAACCAGGTATAGTAACTATCACTATCGATATTCTCAGTGCTAACCATGCTAACGGTATATTCACTATCATTAACAGAGTAGAAAAAACCACCAGGGATATGTACCAAAAAAATGAACATGATGATTGCAAGATATGTTTTGCTAGTTATAAATAGGATGTGGCAATTTTTATTTCAGAAATATTCCATTGTTCTCGCGAGATAGCCAATCACAGAACCGCTTTGGATCAGTGCAGTACGGCTCTCTATTTTTGTTTGTTTTATTTACTGGATTGAAGCTCTGGTATCAAAAATAGTAATGCATTTATAGTTTGAGTTACCTTCTGTCTTCATGTCACAGTGTGCGAGTACAGTCTTCCCAGGTATAATAGAATCAAACCAGTATTTGCCACTGACCGCTTGTCCTCCTTCACTCGCCTTGATTTCTTTGCACGTTTCAGCCGGCAATTCAGGAATGGAACCGAGCGGTACTGAAAAGCAACAACACATGTTATTGTGAGTTCTTTGATTTTGTGTTACATTTTTTTGTTATTATTATAAACTCACCCTTATTCATGTCTACTCCAAAATAATATCTGTCAGAGTCAGGAACGAAATCTTCAGGTCTGGCTTCCTTGGTGCGGTTGTTCAACTCACACATGTATTGGGAAATTACGTAATTGAAGCTTTGACATCTGACGTCATAGAAACACTCCCGCAAGCACACATCACCAAGTACCCCTGTGATCCGTTTAAAGATGTGTCGCCGTAGCATCGTGCCAAGGATGGAAGTTTCGACTTTCTCTGGTATACATTGTTGAGCAACTGCTCCATATAGCAGTTGACACAGAACAAACAAAGTTGAAAGGTGAAAGACATGTTTATGGTCCATTTTGTTTCGGCTGAACGGCAGCACGAAGTCTGCAATGAAAATATAAAAAAAAGCAATGAATAAATGTACCTGTAACTACCAAGCAGGATGTCGAGAAACTGATCTTTTGGTAGGTATTAATGCTGTTACGTAAATGCTGACTGAAAGTTAAAACACTGTAACACGGCCGAACATTTGGTTCCATGGTTCGATATCCCGTCGCGGCCATGGGTTCGATTCCCGTCGGGGACTCAGAATTTTTCTTTGTCCCATGCTCGTGTCATTGTTGAAAAAAATCCGTCTTCATTATTTATTACCGAGCTTAAAATTTACCATCTTTATTATTTACTAAGAAAATTATATTTCAGCAATTCAGGCGTTCATGTGGATTTTTATTCTTAAAGTAGGTTAACGAGCGTTCATTACTTAAAATGGCTTTCACGCGTAAAATAAAACTGAGAAAGTTATAAGGACGTTTCACGTCTGCAGAAAAAAAGTTGAATGTGGTTCAAATTTATTTCTTGCTCGTCACTTGTTTTATAAAAGCAAAAACTACGCACAAGGGTGCAAAGAGCAACGACAAAATAAAACCAGAAGCAACTAATTAAAAAAAAATCGCAAACCTCAGAAAATAGCCATTTCAAAACTTACTAGTTAATCAGTTAAGCGGTAATTAATACCAGCCCAGGCAAGCTGCGTCTTATGAAAGCCCGCCAAATAAACGAACGATAAACATCGTTCTCAATAGCGATATTATGCATTTTATGTCGGAGAATACTCTTTCAACACCCGACCAATATTTCTGGTATCAATATTAAAGTAACAAACAAGCTGAAGTACCTCTCTCGTTGGAGGAGTTTAAATATTTGAACGGTCCGTTGTCTTCTTCTTCTTGGACTTCTGGTTATATATGAGTCAAACTGGAAACAAACAAAAGCTAATAATTTAATACATTAAAGCATCGAAAATGTTAGGCTGAACACTTTTTCTAACTTCGTATGTTTTTAGCTTTTAATTATTACGCCATAGAGGCATATTTGTTTGTAATGAGGCTATAGTTTGTCATTTCGATGTTTTTTTATCTTAATTTTCATAGCGTGATATAATAGACCATGCTCGGCCGTGATACAGCCTCTTTAAAATACATTATGAACAAACCTCAGATACTACGCGCACTCTGATTGGTTAAGAAGGTCAAAAACCTATGTTTTATTGTACCGTTAAAGTTCCGCTCCCAGACAAGACAGCACTGCGCTCGACCCGTGAGGAAGAATAATTTAACGTTAATTTAAAGTCTTATTTTTATCTATCTGATGATTAAAGCAGTGGATGTGATTCTCATAAATGATCATAATGTATATTTACGGTAGGTGGCAAACTACAATGAATTTTGCGCCCACCGCAGTTGGAGCGAAAGAACTAAGCGTATAGCTAAAGGAAAATAAAACAAAACCGCAGAAACAATCATATGAGAAGGAACACAATAAACAGTTACGCTTTCACTGCGCTGGAATAAAATTAAAGAAATGGATATATTTTCATTCAACAATTACTCAAAAACCTTATTTGAAAGGAAAAACCCTCAAATTGATCGTGATGAAAGATAACTTGAATTGAATTATCTTGATGACACACACTCGTGCTGTGTCCTCGTAGGCGCTTGAATTAATTCTAGTTTTGTCCAATTTCAGTGCTTACTGTAAACGAAAAATTACGAAACAAATAAGTTCTAAATAAAATTTCCGAAGCAGAGTTTCTGAAACTAACCTTTATTCTAATAAATTCGGCAGTCTGTGAGGTTTGTAAACTTGCAAACTTTTCGTGCAGTAGTTTGTTTTCGTAATGAATGACTCCTGCCACAGTTTGCTAAATTAATGTCCTCGTAAAAGCAACTTTAAATCTTCGAATGCATTTCGTCCGTTAACCGTTTTGTCTTTTCTCTTTCCTTTCTTATGACATTTACAGCTTTGAACAGACTTTAAAATGTTTTCCTCGCGTCGGTTCGTGGATTTTGGTGTGAACTGTCGGTGAAGCTGAGCCTGTGTTTTATTCTTTCAGCCGCTGTGATTGGTTTACCACTTAATTCGATGAACATGTTGAGAATAAGACACTTGATCACGAATATAAAATAGATTCCTATTTCGTTGAGAAACGTTTTCCATAGTTAGTTCATAAAAGCAGACGGCTCGTGATTTACAAGCTTTTCTCGTGTTCTCCCAACATCCCGCGCAAGTTTATTGCGCCGGTAAACCACTAGAAAGTGTGGTCTGTTGCTTAATTAGGTTCTCATAGGCCATAAATAAACACTTCCGTAATAACCATAACGAAGCAATAAAGTAAACAAGTGAACGTTTCATTTTTGAAGGAAAAAAAATTCCACTTATTGGCAAATTTTAAGGGCTTTTGAACTAATATTTTAAAGGCCTTATATGCCATAGGGCACCAGGAAGACAAAGTTACTTATTGATTGGCAAATTCCTTACAAAGGCGGAAAACTATTTATTGAAAAGAGATATGATTTCTAACTAGATGTTGAAGGAAACCGTTTGTCCTTGTCCATATTTGTTTGTTAGGAGAATAAAAATGGTTTTGCGCATCTTTAAAATTGGATCAATTCTCTTCAGGATATCTTCGCGCAATAAATAAATGCACCTGTAACTACCAAACAGGATGTTGAGAAACTGATCTTTTGGCAGGTAATAATGCTGTTACATAAATATTGACTGAAAGTTTGAAAGCCTTTAACATGGACGAACATTCTGTTTAAAGAAAATTATATTTTAGCCATTCAGCCGTTCAGATGGATTTTTACAGGCGCATTATTCTAAGTATGTTAACAAGCAAATGGCTTTCACGAGCATAATAAAACTGAGAAAAGATATAGTTACGTTTCACGTCTGCGGAAAAAAAAAAGTTGACTATGGTTCAACTTTATTTCTTATTCGTCTGGATTAAAAAATACAATTTGAGTGTCACTGGTTTTTAAAAGCAAAAACTAAGCTCAAGGGTACAAAAAGTAACGACACAATAAAGCCAGAAGCAACTTACTAAAAAAGAAAACATCGGAAATATCATTAAATGACAATTTTAAAAACTTACTAATTAATCAGTTAATCGGTAATTAATACCAGCTTAGGCAAGCAACGTCTGATGAAAGCCCGCCAAATAAACAAACGATAAACATCGATCCCAATAGCAATATTTTGCATTTTATGTCTGAGAATAGTCTTTCATTACACCCGACCAATATTTCTGGTACTAGTATTGGAGTAACAAAAAAGCTGTAGTACGTCTCTCGTTGGAGGAGTTTGAAATTTGAACGGTCCGCTGTCTTCTGTTTTTACGACTTCTGGTTAGATATGAGTCAAACTCTAAACAAACAAAAGCTAATAATTTAAGACATTAAAACATCGCAAATATTAGGCTGAACGCTTTTTTTTTTAACCTCGTTTGCTTTTAACTTTTAATTATTACGCCCGAGAGGCATATTTGTTTGTAATGAGGCTGAAGTTTGTAATTTAGATCTTTTTGATCTTAATTTTTATAGCGTAATAAAATAGGTTAAACTCGGCCGTGATCGGCCTCTGTAAAAATAAAACATTAGATTCTCTGCCAGAAAACATCCTCAAGCCATAAATATACACATCCGCATACGTAATAACCGCAATGTGAAAAGCCCTTTACACAAGTGAACGTTTCTTTTTGAAGAAAAGTTTAATTCCAGCTATTGGCAATTTTTAAGGGCTTTAAAACTAATCTCTTGAAAACAGTTTCTGCCATAGGGTACCAGGAGAACTAAGTTACTAATCGATTGGCAGATTCCTTACAAAGGCGATTTTTTTTTTTTTTTGAATAAAGATATCGTTATTTTTTAAGCTACATGTTGAAGCGAACCGTTTGTCCATATTTGTTTGTTAGGAGATAAAAACGGTTTTGCGCATCTTTAAAATTGGATCAATTCTCTTCAGGATATATTCGCGGAATACATAAATGCACCTGTAAATGCCAAACAGGATGTCGAGAAACTGGTCTTTTGGTAGGTAGTAATGCTGTTACATAAATATTGACTGAAAGTTGAAAGCCTTTAACATGGCCGAAAATTTTGTTAAAAGAAAATTATATTTCAGCAATTCAGGCGTTCATGTGGATTTTTACAGGCGCCTTATTCGTAAAGTAAGTTAACGAGCGTTAATTAATTTAAATGGATTTCACGCGTAAAATAAAACTGAGAAAAGATTTAAGGACGTTTCACGTCTGCGGAGAAAAAGTTGAACGTAATTCAACTTTTTTTCTTGTTCGTCTAGATTAGAAACTACAATTTGAGCCTCACTAGTTTTATAAAAGCAAAAACTGAGCACAAAGGTACAACGAGTAACGACAAAATAAATACCAGCTTAGCCAAGCAGCGTGTAATGAAAACCCGCCAAATAAACAAACGATAAACATCGATCCCAATAGCGATATTATGCATTTTGTGTCAGAGAAGAGTCTTTCAACACCCGACCAATATTCTGGTATCAGTATTGGAGTAACAAAAAAGCTGAAGTACCTTTCACGTTGGAGGAGTTTGAAGTTTGAACCGTCCACTGTCTTCAGTCTTCTTTGACTTCTGGTTAGATATGAGTCAAACTGGAAACAAACAAAAGCTAATAAGACATCGAAAAACTCCGCTTGAAACTGAATGAATGCAGAAATATGAAGCAAAACTTAACAGACCTTAGGAAGTTTGCGAAAAAAACAAACAAACAAGCGGTTATCAGAAACTTGTGAGAAATAACACTCAAGAAAAAATGATTATTAAAACGCTTACTTGAAAAGAGAGGCAAGATATAGACACTATCTGCATGCTGAATACATATTGGGTTGTCTAAATAAGCCAATCAGGTTTGAGATCACGTCACTTTTCAAAAATACAATTAACATATGAAAAAATCTGCAGCTAAGGTGGGAGGAGCTTTAAAATATTGGAGCACGTAGAGACCTCCATTTAAATATTAAGTTGTCTAAGTTAGACAGTCAGTTTTGAAAAAAAAAACATTTCCCAAAATAGCAAACAAGAACGAAAGAAAAAAAAACAGTAGAAAGAATAATAAGCTATGGGTTTTCCTTTATTAGAGGTTACCTTGTAATTTGTCCTGTTACACCCCCTGTAATTCAAAATTAGCCGTATATAAGTGCGTCGAGGTAAGGGCAAAACGTATTTAACTCGTGTCTTGACAAATCGAGCTCTTGTGAGAGAGAGACTGGACCCTACGGCAATACCGATCCTCGCACAAAGGGAGCTTAGCAGACACCATTACGATGCCAATGTAACTGTCAATCATATTATTGCAGTGAAATATATTGTATCATTCCTGAGGTTACCGTATACCTTACAGATTGTACAATTCAACGCTACTTCAAGTTTTAAGTAACAAGAAGCTTTACGTATTAAAAATGCGCGGTTAAAGCTGTACTGCGTATTTACTTAGAAAATAAATAACTACCGTATTTACTAGATTAAACGCCGCAGTGTTTATTGAATTTCCAGCGCATCCGATGTAGCGTTTATTCGAGGGCGACTTTTACTTTAAAATCATATCTCTTAAATCACTAACACCAATTCTGGCTGTAAAGTCCCTGTAAAGTATGGCCGCTTTGAACTCCACAAAAATAACCCGTCTAAATTCCAATTCGATCGGGAATTCGAGGGCCACAGGTTTGTCAGTCGCACGACTGTTACGTGCTACCATAGTTAAGCAAAGTCGATTCTTGTCTTCCTGCTTGAGTATAGCAGTTTCGTTTCCTTTTCATATTGTTCTATATAGTATTATGCTTATTTCTAAGAAAATAAGTGCCAGTATCTAACATGTTTATAAAATGACCACTTCCCTCGTTTCCCTTATTCAGTGTTATTGGAGCAGAAGTTAAATATTAAAGCTTTAGTTTGTGTACAGTCCCAGTAAGTAAAGTGAAAATCGCCCAGGTAGTCCGTATTAAAATTATCATTCGAGTTCAAAATGTTGAACTGAATAATTAAAAAAGTAATTCAACCGTTACATTCATTGACCAGAGACTAGGCATGTCTCGGTTCATGCAAATTTCGATTGTGTCACATAATTGTAATCGGTTCTGTTTTTCAACGATTCTCTGTTGCCAAACATCATCATTCATAAAAACATACCTTCAAATTGCAATCTGAGTAGAAATGAATTGCTCTGAAACTTTTGTCGTCTTCCGAAAAAAGAGAAACATCTCATTAATTAGCACATAAAACGATTGCGTGCACAATCTCTGATTTGCTTAAAACACAGACACTCAATTCCCCAGAGGCCAATACAGAAATCGCAACGCACGTTCGAATTTAGGCGCGTAACTGATCGACCATTCAGAAACGTTTCTTTGTTTTTAACTTATATCAAATAAGAGACGACTCTGTCTCAGGGTTCCCCAGAACTCTTTCTTCCCCCACGGACAAGCGTGAAAGAGCCCTGGACTCGAGAATGGCGTTACCCTCACCTGTTTCGCAGTGTTCTCCTGTATAACCAGCTTGGCACAGGCAAATGTATCTCTTGCCTGTGAATCATTTCAGACATGTGGCATTATGAAGGCATGTTTAACTGGTGCATGGGTCCTGATGAGAAGAAAGGAATTATTTTCAGTATACTTTTTAACCCTTTTTACTCAAGATGCCATCGAATGTCATTCTTAATCCTTCTTGTGGTTTAAGATCGTCAGGGTGTCGTATGTGGTCAGAATTGCTTAGTTGGCATAACCTGGCACCGTCGTTTGCTGGCGGGCCGATGTTGATAGACAAACGTGTACTCTCAAAGAGGCACATGACTCTACACTCCAAAAGTACTTCATCATTTTCCACGTTTATAGAGATGCTTTCTATCAAGTGGCCTTGCAGATCAATTCCATCAACTGGTTTGGCAAAACCTGAGACTGCGGCAGCCAAGACCTGCAAATAATGACAGTTGATATTCCAGTTCATAACGACATCATATTAGCAAGACACCTCATGAGAGGTATGATAAACACATTTAAAGCTCTCACCATTTTGTGACCAATCTAGCTGAAATAATCTTTATTCCAGTTGCATTTTTCAGTTGTTCATTATTCTGTGTTGTTGCTTTGAGCTGGAGGAATGTATCGAAATAAGACGAAAACAAAAATTCAAATTTGTTTCCGTTTTGGTCAGCAAGTATATAAAGTATCGATGAAACGGTGACAAAAGGAAATTCATAATCCGGACAGATGACACAGGGCACCCCACCCTTGGATATCCAGTGGCAGTTAGTCGGGGAAAAACGAAGTAAACCGGGCAGACGCCGTAGCGACGAACGCTACGTTTTCAAGAAAAGCGGAAAGAGCCCCTGGGAAACGAGTCTCTCCGGACCCTTTCCAAACGGCTGTACGAATGCTGGCTCTTGATTGAGCAGAACAAATCCTTTGTACAGGACCTTTGTATTATTCTACCCAATCGGGGAAAAGTAACGTCAGATTTGCTCTCGTGTGTTCTTATACAGCTTGTTTTATTGGGCATAATTTAATTTTAATTTACACTAGATAGCTGAAAAAAGTCAGGGAAAAATTTGTCATGTCAACAAAGACACCGGGAAGCTATTGTTTGGACCGATAAGATGTATCGTAACAAGTGGTTTGTTTACCTGTGCGATGCATTGGCTGTCGTTCGGCATGCTCGTCGACCTGGCTCGTCCAGCACTAAAATGCACTCAGTGTGGAAGAAAAATACAGTTGACCGAAATATGACATACAAATATCCAAAAAAGAAAAAAAGCAAATTAAAATGGCAGATTGCTGGGGGTTTGTTGCTCTCAATTTTCTGATCTTCTTATGTAGGTTTTGTACGGGTTATCGAAAGTACTGGCGTGTACGTTTGACTTTAGCTTCTAGCTTTTTTAATTAGCTTATCTTATTTCAGCCGACTGAAACTATTCCGCGTGTATAGTTCTTCTGATTGGCCCAAACGAAAACTTCCCGCAGCATCTTGAAGCATTTTTATTCTGACATCCGAAATGATTTCCAACTTTTTTTCTGCGCTCTGGTGTAAATCAGAATTAAATAATGACCGATAAAAAACCACCGTGTAAGAACATTAAAACGAAAGCGACTGTGAAGTTATTGTTCGCCAATTAAGATTTTTTCTGCTCAATCAGGAGCCATCATTCGCAGCGCCACGTGGAAATGGTCTAGGAAGACTCGTTTCCCTGGGGTTCTTTCCGCATTTCTTGAATTTTTTTCATCGCTACGTTTTCTGTCCAGTTTACTTCGTTTCTCAACGACTAACTGCCCCTGGGTCGTCGAGGATTCAGGGCACCCCTCTTCAGTAGTACTTCGTTTTTGCTGTAATAGAACCCATCAAAAGTATTTATTTGACAGATAACGCCTAGTTTGCTCTACAATACTTAGGCATGTTGCTTCATATAACGCCATTAAATCTGCCATCTTGGATTCGCAATCTTAGATTTTACTTTTTTTTTTTTTCCGGGAAGTTGACGAGAAAAGGCAGATTGAAAAATAGTTAATTCAAAACGATAATGAATGTAAGAATATGCCAATTTTGCTTAAAATTGAATTAACGTGGATAAAAAAGTCTTCCCCATTTTTCAGCACCCCAACTTTGATAGATCGATACTACAACTCTTTTCCAGTTGATGCGCGCGCAGTTATTACATCAAACGGATGCCCAATCACTGGTGAACAAGTTATGATTTTTTTTTCTTGGCATTAGAAGCTTGTTACCCTAATTAACAATTGTAATCAACGGGATAAGAAGCAACTTTCGGCGATAAACTTTGCCAAAAGTTGCATCCTGTCTTGCTGATCAAACTTGGGGTTATCAAGCTCGTTTTTGAGTTATTAGCAGTTAAAGCTAAAATTAAGTTTGTATTTAGAAGGCTATACTGTTGCTATGAAAAGCTATGGTAACCTTTGGTTTCATAAAAATGACAACACATTGTTCACCAATCATCTGTTTGACACCATGATTATAGCATTAACTGATAAAGAGTGGTTATAATGTTCTATCAAAATATAACTATTAGAAAGTGCTGGAAACTATAACCAGTCACCTTAAACAAATTGTGAGTAAAACGAATTGTACGAAAAAGTCGAATTTACCTACGCCTGTGTGTCAAAAATTATTGAACACATTTTACACATCCAAAATGTCTCCCTTGTACATCCGAGGTTAAAGAGTATCATATATCCATTTTTATCTTCATGGGCTTTAGATCAAAGCGTTATGCAGCAAGTGTGTCAGACATGAAACTTGAAAAATACCCAGCCCGCCACGAGTCTCAACATAGTTCAGTGTTCCCGTCGGGGACTCGGAATTTCTCTTTAATTTCACACCAGTGGGATCGAACTGAATTTTCATCTTTCTTTCCATGATAGTACTTTGCACAAAATTATAATTTTTATCCGAGGCTAGCGTTTGTGGTCGGTGAATGAGAGAAACAAACCCACACATGCCTTTTCTCCAAGATTTCCGTCAATCAAAGTTTGAAAGGGTTTTCGCCAAAGTTTCGGTGCTTAAGAAATTGATCCCTTGGCTTCCTTTGAGAATTTTGTTATATGAAAAACTTCCAGAATTTGGAGCGTTTGTCAAACGTTTAAGCAAACTGAAACATTTCCTAGGTACATTCGGATCTAATATAGGGTTTCCGTCCTAAGGCATTTTCTGCACATTTTGGTCTGAAATAAAAACAAGCCCTTTAAGCAGGTGTCGTATGGAAATGAGGCCAAATTAAAAAAAAAAAAATGGCGCGAGCGATCATTCCCCTTGCAAGTCCGTATGGCCGCTCAACGAAAATTCTTGCAGCATCTCCTAACTTGCGATTTCACCAAAATCTGCCATCGTCCCTTGCGAAGGCCTTATGCCTCACGAGACTGAGAGACTGACTTTATTTGACCACAACTCAGAGACAGTGTAAAATGGCTAGCAGCTTTATTAGTTTTTACTAACAAGTCCAACAGAGTTAACACTAGATTTCATCTAAGGGATAAACCTACTTTAAAACGTTTAGCATATTTCATTCGAGTACCTATCGGGGGTAGCCGCTTAATAGCTAGGAGTTGTATATCTAACGTTAGGATTCTTTTCTTCTTCTTCTTTTTTTTTTTTTTTTTTTTTTTTTTTGATTTTCTAGTTGATGTTCTGCTGTCTAACATATTCTATATTCTTAACTATGTGCATCTCGTCGCACTCTGTTTGTTAAAAACTAAAAAGTGATGAAAGTGTTACGCTGGAGAGGTTTTTAATGGGAATTAAAACTGATCGGAGTTTTGCGTTAACTCTAAACGTTTCCTCACCGGAAATAATAACCGCTCTTGAGTTTTGGGATGACGAAGGAACACCGAGGTGTTCCTCCGTCACCGCAAAAAACCGCTGGAGGTGGGATATAATGGTTATACCGGCAAATAGCTACAACTAAAAAGTGAATATCATGAATAAATATTATATGTACAAAGCAAACGCTGCTTAAGACCCATGCCAACTTAAATTCAATGTTACGTGCTCAAAAGCGATACATGTAACTAAGGTGTCAATAAATATTCCTGTAAAATGCAATAAAAATGTCAAGTAGCTCTTTATAACTAGCCAACCCCAGGACGTATTCCACGCAGGTAACTAATGCATACTTGGACTTATAGTTATCTCCGAGTAAGTTAAAACTTCACCTTCAAAAGCGAGTATCTTTCCACTGGCTAGTTAAGTAGAAAAATTATTTGAAACAAGCGTCGTCCTTTTTCATGCTATAGATATTAATGGAGTTTAACGCTTACCCCTCTAAATTTCGTGTATACCATAGTAAACTTATAGCATAATAAATGTAGCTACGTTTAGTAAACGTGCTCTCATTATAGAAGCTAAATATATGTAAGTAATGCCAACGACCTAACTACTTTTTGAGATGTCCAGTAACACACGTGTTAAATTATAGGCTTTCATGACGTTCTTGGGAGAGGGACAGTTCCTGGGTCACTCAACAAAATCTCGTAAAATTTAAAGCCATCTACATTGATTCCTCTGTTCAAACGGCCAATGGTGACCATGAATCCAAATGCAGTATAAAAAGCTCTATTAAGACCCCGACGCTTATTTCATCATGGTGGTGGTATAATTACGGGGGTTATTATGGACGGGGTAGGTGTATTTCAGATATTATGTTAGTTAGGGCACTTGATTATGTTCTATTGCCGTTTGATAACACAATTTCACAAGATATCAAAAACAGTCAGTAAAAGCCATCATGGTTGACCATATAGGGGAAGAGAAAGGGGGTAAAACATTTCACTTCCAGACGGGAGGCTCACTTCAGAGAGGGAGCTTAAAAGATGGTGATAAAGATAAGAAAAGGGTGGTCTCAATAGAGCTTTTATGGTAGAGCCAAAAAGTATAGTTCTTGATATACATTCGAGAAAGCACTAAAATAAATGATGTTGCCAATCTATTGAAACTTTGGTCGATTGAAATGGTCTTGGAGTATTTTAAAAGCTCCCGTGTCACGTCTGAAGTCATCGTTACACACTTAAACAATTTACCTCCTAAAATTTCATTAAGTTCTTCTAAACCTAATTAATTTACGCTTAGTTAAACGAAAATACCGTAGCGACAGAACAGGGCAAAAATAACGTCACGTTCAGTTGTATAGTTGCTCAGGCATTATCGGTTGGCACTGTCAGTTGGCTTGTATTCCCTGCAGTGAATAATAAACACACATTTTAAATATCGTTTGCAGCTATTTAAGTGTTGCAAACAACACTTGCATCCTCTCCATGAGAACAGTCATGCACTCCGTAGCCAGAATGGGTACACTTGAATAGCAAGGCCTCTCCTCCTTGACAGTTAACATTATCTATCCAGATAGGATCGGACCCCTGACCGTATTTGGCCGCAAGAGGAGCAGAGGATGCGCTTAAGAAGCCAAGCTGGCGACACACCACATTCGCATCATTGATATCCCAGGCATCATCACACACTGTGCCCCAGATTCCGTTCACGCAAACCTCTACGCGGCCATAGTTATTACCTCCATTTGCCAAGCGAACGGAAGAACACTGCAGACTAGCGTCTCGGCTGTGAGTACAATCATGATTTCCCCATCCACGGTGACTGCACTCGTAGATATACGACTCACTTCCGGAGCATGCCACTTCATCTATCCATATCGGACCGGATCCCTGACCATGAGTAGCGCCGCTGAAAGCCTGCGACGCTTTTGGATAACCAAGCTGCTTACACACCACGTTGGCGTCATTTATGTCCCAGCCATGATCGCAAATTTTGCCCCACTGACCATCATGGAATATTTCAACTCTTCCAGTTGACGGCGTACTACCATTTAGACGAATGGCGCCTTCTGTAACAGCTAAAATACAGGAAAAATAAAAATTCGTAAGTAGTTATAAGAAGTATGCTTACCAAAAGCTCTTTATATCTTACAGCGCGGGCCTGACTCTGCGAGTGACATTTACACCGTTGGTTAATAAAACTGTGACGAGGACAAGTCGCTCAGACTGGGACAGCGATTTTCTTTCCTAACAGTTGTCCAAGCCTAAACCTTCTTTAGCGTTTTAAAATCCAGTTTATGCAGAAATGAAATAGGTATCTTTAGGTAAAGATCACCTTTTAATCATACCGCCACCGTAGTGCAAGGGTGTAAGGTTGTAGCGCAGGGCTGGGTGGTGGGTGGGGCGTGGGGAGGTGGAGTGAAGTACAGCAAAGCCAATTTACAATTTACATTAAATTAATTGTCTACAAAAAACAGGCATGCATGTAGTTATGACGATGCCATGGTAATGTCAGAAATCGTGGTCCAAAAATTGACAAATCGAAATTTCCACGAGGCATCCACCCACAAACCACCGCGAACCACCACACGCACAACAGGGGATTTTACCTACATATTTCCACTATCGATTTCATTTTCATTCTAAAAAACTTCGTCGAAATAAATAAATATCATCCTTGTTAGATAGAAATAAACATTAAAAATGAATTATGGATAGCACACCAAATGGGATTGACGATGATTGAAGTTTCTGCTTCTGTCGAAACCCCACAAACAATCAACATGCCGAGATCACTTTAAAATTAATTTCATAAAATTGGGTGCTTGCTACCTTTGTATGTTATTGTAAATCCCTCGCTTGTAGCTGAGCCATCGGTTGTGAACGTTACGTTAAGTTTGCTAGAAGAACTCATGATGGGTGCTGGAAGAGGAGATCCACTAAATGTGCCAATCAGAGGGGAGGAGGGTGAGCCACCATCGTAGACATTGACATAATCAGCAGACGAGTGAGTATTAAAATGCAGGAACACAAGTTCCAGCCTCGCAGACGATGTAAAATTCCACTGGCAATTCATGTTGTTCATGTAATTGTAATAGCCATGCTGATTTGATCTTATGATACCACTTGTGTTGATATTAATCATCAATAAATTAGCACATGAGCTGGTCACTTTCACCTCCAAAAACTCTAAATTCAAAACAGGCGACAAAAAATGATCAAACACGTCCAGGGCAAGTGGGATTGAAGTAATATACTTATGACTGCATACGTAATCCCCAGTGGCAGATATATCTTTAAGTAACCTAAGTTATTCTAATCACATGACTGCAGTTTGTAACCTTGCAAAGAGTCATCATTTGTAAGACCCTTAAAAAGAAAGACAACGTCTTGAGAAATATTGGCATTAATCACATATGCCATCTTCGTTAATTTATAATTTTATAGTTGATTAGATCTTCCACTAGGATCCGCTGCTTCTGTTTTGCTGTGCTGGTGTTTTCATCCACAGGTTCTTATACAGTCAAATAAATAAAAGCCTCTAAAGAATCCTTCGAATTTTAAATTTCTGTTGGATAGTAAAAACAAAAGCGTTTTTCTCCACTTAATAGCCGCCAAAGCAAGCAACTAGACGAAACTTTAAGAAGGTGCTCTAGAATGAACAATCAACATGATAGCTGTAAGAAAATTTTCTTAATCGAAGAAAAAAAGCGTGACATTATTTTCATTAAGGTATGTTATAGTTACCATCGCAAATGATCCCATTTCCAAAGAATCCAGGGATGCAAAAACAACTGAACGATCCTTCTGTGTTTTTGCAGGTGGCATTCAGGCTGCAGTTGTCGGTTTTGATGGCACACTCGTCGATATCTAAACAATGATAACAATTTGCAGATAAGTAGGCATAATTTGTATTTTCATTGTAAATAGAACGACCTTTTTGTACAATTGCCACTCAAGTCGGCGCCCATCGTAGACATTTCTAAAACGGTCGATTTGTTAATACGTAGTGACTAATCGTTTACCCTCGACTGTGAGAAACCTTTTTTTTAGTAATTTAAGCACACTAGTTGACGAATGGTGCACATGTGCAAATTATCTCATCGTATCACTTTCTAAATCCGCACCAAACAAATTGTTCACGCGTGTGTGTTGTATCCTTTTGAAACCGGGCTGTGTTTCAGAAGTGCTCAAGATTTAATTCTCTTAAAAAAAAATAAAACTCTAAAAAACCCCTTCAAATTTGAGGTGTCAGTTGAATAGTACAACCAAATTCCTCGATTGAGTAGTCGCCAAAGCAAGCAGCTACCCTGAGTCTCTAAGATGGTGCTTTGGAATCAATCAACATAAAAGTTGTTGGAAAATTTATGTAATATAATAATCAAAGAAAATAGAGCGTGGCATTTCATTAAGGTATGTTATAGTTACCAGCGCAACTGGTTCCATTTCCAATAACTCCAGGGTTGCAAGAACAATTTGCAGATAAGAAGGCATGATTTGCATTTGTACTTGTAAACAAAACAGCCTTTTTATATAATCCCCACTCGTGCCTTCGCCCCTGGTGGAATTTTTAAAACGTCCGATCTGTTTATGCGTAATGACTAATTGTTTCTCAAACAGACCTATGTCCCGTCATAACATTTTTATCGAATTCCGGCGAAGTTAACAATTTCCTTTGCAAAACACCAGTGTCAATTTTCAGGTCAGGCACCCTTCGTCAAAATGTATCAGCCAGTTATTAACTGCGCCACTTAGCTTCTGGTCATTTCATCTCTAGTCTTTAACATGTGATCAACGTTTTTTTCCTTGTTGTTAATTATACTGACATGATATTCAACAAATGGACTAGCAAATTCGATTCCATGCAGGGGAAGTAAAAAAAAAATACCCCTAATCACTTTGCGCTACGAAAACCGGGATAAGCTCCGGCCTTATGCACCACATGGCTCAAACGCAGGCTTTACCATAATCCTTTATTATGATACATTTACTATCCTCTCACCGGTGCAAGTTTTGCCATCTCCGGTAAATCCACCTTTACAGGAGCAGTGATAGCATCCAGGGGTTTTCTTGCAACTGGCATTGACGTCGCAGACGGGGATCGAAGCACTACATTCGTCAACATCTATGATCGAAATGTAAAATCTTGAATCCTCGGTAACGAAAGTATGTTATTTCATGCTCCAACGAACCAACCCGGGTATGAAATCGATACGCTTCCTTAACAAAAACAGACATTCTCAAACACAGCGGGTATAAGGATTTTTTGTCCTTAACTTTTGCAGATATAAATTATATATTGTTTTAATAGTTATGTTTTTTTTTTCATTTTCGCACCAAGCCCAAGAAAAGTCAAAACGTCTTCTATTCAGCACGTAATAATATTATAATATAAGTGTATAAGGCGCAATCAATTCTGTGGAGACCATCACCAGCCAATGGTCCTTTCTACCTCATATCCGCCGCACTCTATTTTCAGTAGTACTGCACCGATCCAAAGCGGCTCTGTGATTGGCTATCCTCCACTACTTCCGTACCGCAATGTACCGAACCAATCACATGCAAGCTTTGGCTTGTCTTCATTGAATTATAAGCTTCTTGCTTTGGGTCTTACCTCCTTAGTGTTGTTAAAGTTAGTTTTTTCGTAATTCGTGCCGACTGTACCGAGCGTACCGAGCGTACCGAGCGTACCGAGCGTACCGAGCGTACCGAGCGTACCGAGCGTACCGAGCGTACCGACTGTACCGAACGTACCGACTGTACCGAGCGTAGCGACTGTAGCGACTGTAGCGACTGTAGCGACTGTACCGAGCGTACCGACTGTACCGACTTGTACCGAACGTACCAACTGTACCGACTGTACCGAGCGTACCGTCTGTACCGACTGAACCGATTGTACCGAGCGTACCGACTGTACGTACCGACTTTACCGAGCGTACCGACTAGGTAAGGTAAGGTCAACTTTATTTAGGCAGGGTGGCCCAATCAGCACTGGGCTGGTACTGTGCGACTGTGCGTAACGTACTGACTGTACCGGAGTAAGGAAACTATCCGGCAATATTACTAATTTAACGAAGAAAATGCAAAATTCTGGTCGCGCGAAAATATTGGGCCGAGAGATAAAAAAGAAAAGGAAGGTGGAAGAGGATTGAGAAGGAGAGAACGCCAACCCCCCACCACCCATTCTGGAAAACGCCCACCGATTGTGTCGCGGGATTTATAGAGTGACAGTTTCTCAAGGGCAAAAAATTTTAGGGTTGCAGGATTTTTAGGCTGCTAGATATTTGTAATTATTTAATTTTTAAATGGTTTATTATAAAACCAAAATACTTCCAAAAGGGGCCATCCTTGTCGAGTTTTTACCTGAAGCCGAATTTTGTTCTCAGATGAATCGAAATTCGGGGGGAATTCATAATAGTTTTCGCGCTTCAGGACAACCGCGGTCTTTCCTAAAATGTACTTGCTTTCTTAATCTTCATCTTCAGAGTGCTATCATTCTTTAGTCGGTGTCTTCATATTTTTAATTTGACTCGGCATTTGTTTCTCTTTTGTTCGCTGTCATTACTTATTCATACTCCAAAACGCTGACATCTCGCTTAGTTAGATGCTCCGATTTTATGGCAACTTCGATGCCATCATCATCAACGCAAGAAGACCAGAAGATTTTAATCCGCACAAAACGGAATTACTGATGATCATTGACAACAAACAATTCCGTAATACCGTGTACGTTCGCTCGACCTCTGCAATTTGAATTCGTTCATACATAATGTATAAACAGAATCTGACAATAAAATTACACTTAAGCTTAGTGCATACCTCGTAATTGGAGATTGCTAGTAAATTCTGCAGGGCAAAGCTTTCAAACCGGAACAATAATATCAGAAATGAACACGCCAGTTTCTCTGCAAGCTTACTCCAACACCACCGACATATACATTATATGAATTATCAGCGAAGATCAGTCTCTTTCTACCTTCAGTGTAGCTTTTAACAGTCTTTTATCCACTAATCACTTCAGTGAACGTGACCGGCTCTGAGCTCACACTCGCAATTTTTGTTTAACGCCTTCTATCTTTTTTTTTAAAGCGCTATTTAAGAATTCCGCTTCTGTCATGACACACTACAGTATCCCTTGCATACCTCTCTGCAATGCCAGCTCATAAAGTTCTAAATCCGTGATGAATTCTTGGACACAGAAGTTGTCAGAAAAGGCCAAATTTTAAGATTTCCGAAGGTGCTCCGATTAAAACACGAGTGCCAAGGGAGGTAATTATGGTAATTATGGCAATTGCATTCCTCGCTTTATGTCAGAAAAGAACAATGCGTTTTTAAAAAGAACACGTTTACTTGTAAATTTTCATGCATTTGCTCTATTTTTTTTTGGAACAAGCCATTAAAAAATTCGAATGGAAATTATCTCTAATTCAGTCAGTCGGTACGGTCGGTACGTTCGGTACAGTCGGTACACTCGGTATAGTCGGTACGGTCGGTACAGTCGGTTCAGTCGGTACAGGCGGTACAGTCGGTACAGTTGATACGGTCGGTACAGTCGGTACAGTCGGTACAGTCGGTACAGTCGGTACAGTCGGTACAGTCGGTACAGTCGGTACAGTCGGTACAGTCGGTACAGTCGGTACAGTCGGTACAGTCGGTACGGTCGGTAAGGTCGGTACAGTCGGTACAGTCGGTATGGTCGGTACACTTGGTACACTCGGTGCAGTCGGTACGCTCGGTACAGTCGGTACGCTCGGTACGCTCCGTACAGTCGGTACGATCGGTACAGTCGGTACGCTCGATACAGTTGGTACTAGCGGGCACGCTCAGTACAGTCGGTACTGACAGTCGTACGCTCGGTTGCGTCAGCTAACCAGGTATAGTAACTATCACTATCGATATTCTCACTGCTAACCATGCTAACGGTATATTCACTATCATTAACAGAGTAGAAAAAACCACCAGGGATATGTACCAAAAAAATGAACATGATGATTGCAAGATATGTTTTGCTAGTTATAAATAGGATGTGGCAATTTTTATTTCAGAAATATTCCATTGTTCTCGCGAGATAGCCAATCACAGAACCGCTTTGGATCAGTGCAGTACGGCTCTCTATTTTTGTTTTGTTTTATTTACTGGATTGAAGCTCTGGTATCAAAAATAGTAATGCATTTATAGTTTGAGTTACCTTCTGTCTTCATGTCACAGTGTGCAAGTACAGTCTTCCCAGGTATAATAGAATCAAACCAGTATTTGCCACTGACCCCTTGTCCTCCTTCACTCGCCTTGATTTCTTTGCACGTTTCAGCCGGCAATTCAGGAATGGAACCGAGCGGTACTGAAAAGCAACAACACATGTTATTGTGAGTTCTTTGATTTTGTGTTACATTTTTTAGTTATTATTATAAACTCACCCTTATTCATGTCTACTCCAAAATAATATCTGTCAGAGTCAGGAACGAAATCTTCAGGTCTGGCTTCCTTGGTGCGGTTGTTCAACTCACACATGTACTGGGAAATTACGTAATTGAAGCTTTGACATCTGACGTCATAGAAACACTCCCGCAAGCACACATCACCAAGTACCCCTGTGATCCGTTTAAAGATGTGTCGCCGTAGCATCGTGCGAAGGATGGAAGTTTCGACTTTCTCTGGTATACATTGTTGAGCAACTGCTCCATATAGCAGTTGACACAGAACAAACAAAGTTGAAAGGTGAAAGACATGTTTATGGTCCATTTTGTTTCGGCTGAATGGCAGCACGAAGTCTGCAATGAAAATATAAAAAAAAGCAATGAATAAATGTACCTGTAACTACCAAGCAGGATGTCGAGAAACTGATCTTTTGGTAGGTATTAATGCTGTTACGTAAATGCTGACTGAAAGTTAAAACACTGTAACACGGCCGAACATTTGGTTCCATGGTTCGATTCCCGTCGCGGCCATGGGTTCGATTCCCGTCGGGGACTCAGAATTTTTCTTTGTCCCATGCTCGTGTCATTGTTGAAAAAAATCCGTCTTCATTATTTATTACCGAGCTTAAAATTTACCATCTTTATTATTTACTAAGAAAATTATATTTCAGCAATTCAGGCGTTCATGTGGATTTTTATTCTTAAAGTAGGTTAACGAGCGTTCATTACTTAAAATGGCTTTCACGCGTAAAATAAAACTGAGAAAGTTATAAGGACGTTTCACGTCTGCAGAAAAAAAGTTGAATGTGGTTCAAATTTATTTCTTGCTCGTCACTTGTTTTATAAAAGCAAGAACTACGCACAAGGGTGCAAAGAGCAACGACAAAATAAAACCAGAAGCAACTAATTAAAAAAAAAATCGCAAACCTCAGAAAATAGCCATTTCAAAACTTACTAGTTAATCAGTTAAGCGGTAATTAATATCAGCCCAGGCAAGCTGCGTCTTATGAAAGCCCGCCAAATAAACGAACGATAAACATCGTTCTCAATAGCGATATTATGCATTTTATGTCGGAGAATAGTCTTTTCACACTCGACCAATATTTCTGGTATCAATATCAAACTAACAAACAAGCTGAAGTACCTCTCTCGTTGGAGGAGTTTAAATATTTGAACGGTCCGCTGTCTTCTTCTTCTTCTTGGACTTCTGGTTATATATGAGTCAAACTGGAAACAAACAAAAGCTAATAATTTAAGACATTTTTCTAACTTCGTATGTTTTTAACTTTTAATCATTACTCCCTAGAGGCATATTTGTGTATAATGAGGCTATAGTTTGTCATTTCGAATTTTTATTATCTTAATTTTCATAGCGTGATATAATAGACCATGCTCGGCCGTGATACAGCCTCTTTTAAAATCCCTTTCCATATTAGCAATATTTCATTCTTGTCCAGTTCTCTGCTGTAAATGTTTACAATCCACGTCTTCCTAACTACCTTTTCCTCTGGGTTCTATGGGCTTGCTAGTTTTCTCTTATGTCTCTTCTCGACGTCCACTTTAATGTGTTTGCAACTCTGTGCGATCATTCGCGCTTGTGTAGCAGCTCTCGTAGGCTTGTAATTCTACTGGTCCTCTAGTGTAGCAGCTGCTATTGTTTTGGGGACTAGGGGCATTGTCCTTGTTGTTTGTTCTATTGTTCTCTCAGCCACTCATGTGAGACCTTACGAGAGCTGCTACATGACCCTAAAGTGTCATAGAACGGTTTCTTGGATTTGCAGCTTGTGTCTTTCAGTTTTCAGTTTCATCGAGCTCAAGAGACAAAACGTCCGATCAAACTAATGCCAAAATCATAGCCTTAACAACACCGACTGTCCCTCTAAACCAATTTTTCGAAGAAAAGCTACAACAGTCTCTGGGGAGGCTGAACAAAGATAAATGTCACATGTTATGAGATCAATAGATTTGGCAAAAATATTAATTAAACAGCCGGGCCAGGCACCACTGATATTAAATACAATTAATCAACATTTTCACGGAGAATTTCAGACCTTATCCTTCAAGAGCAAACACTTTGAGAGCTTACAACTGAGCCAAAAGAAACCGCGCTGGCGAAACATGTGGCAAATTACAGAGCTAGAGGTATCAAACTCTATAAAAAGAAAACCGTGCAGACCTATGACCACTTCACATTCGAGATGCAACAGTCTTACGGCTCTATTCAGCTTGTACTTCCCCCAACTAATACACCACATAGTGCCCGAAAGACGGAATTTAATATAAGCTGGCAAATTTCCAAGTGCCACGAACGGAGGAGTCGTGTAGCCTGTCATCCCTATTTCACTTTGTCTTCGAGTGAAGTAACCGCAATGATCGTCGAAACGGCATCAATTTGACTTAGCGCCGACATCGCACGTGGAAAGAGATGAAAGACCAAACTCTTTCCAAACCAGTTGGCAGTATTGTGAGGACATCGTTTCCATTGTCAAAATTCGTCAAGCAATTTTTTTCGTTATTTTCGAAGACTCTCAACAGGAAATTCCTTGGGCGCTTTGTTTGCAACAGATTTTGATACTTCATCCCCCCCCCCCCCCTCCCTCGCCAATAGTGAAAGTGAAATCGTTGTATATCTTGCTAAACTTTTCCAATAGTGAATTTGGCTATTTACGCAGTTCTTGTAGTGTGTAGTTCGTGGACAAATAATTCTGAATCCTTAACATAACATTGTATTGGTACAAACAAATCCAGTCTACTAGATCTGCGATGTTATTAATAATGCCCGTTATTTTAACTTACTCGTTCCATTAAATTAAAAAAGAAGGAAGATGTTGCTACACATTCATGTATGGACCTGACATTGTCGTGAGCTTAAGTTTGTTTTACTATAATAAGATAGAATTGCTTGATACGATAAGTTAAGTAAGTTAATGTATACTATTTTGCCTATCTTGAACCAAAAACTTTATGGATTTGTCAACTACATGCCATTTATGTTGAATGCTAGGATTCGCAAGATGTCCTGTATTTTTTTTTCTACCTTTAAAGTTAAATAAAATTAAAAAGAGAACCCTTTCTTACCGCAAGTCTCTTAACAAATGATATCCTCTAGACGGATATGAATATGTCACAAGACGCTTTCCTTCTCGAGACGAGTCCAATAATTTCTATCCAAGACTGGCAATTAGAACTCTCTTAAATAAATATTTTCAAGCTGCTAATGGCACTTGTTCTTGTAGCAGGTTTCTTCGCCTATTGGATATGTCAATTTCCATTAGGGGTTTGGCAAACAGATCTTAGGTTTCGTGTTATAACGTAGGTAAACAGGTTATAATGTCAACAGTGTTTTGCCATTAGTAGACATTGATAATTGACTTACTTTTAACACAGATACTTCCAAAAAGCCTAAATTTGAAATTTTATGTTAGAAAGAGGCTTAGTATATACCATAAGTAGGCGTTGACGTGTAGCATTTATCTTCGTAAAGAATTGGATTAACAAGATAAACTTAATAATGTCATCTCTTCAGTCTATGAAACGTTAACTAATCTTTCCCATTTTGCAACCTGGGATAATATCGTTTGAAAAAAATTCTTGGCAGGGTAAATTGGTCCTATGTAGCTGGCAATGCAAAATAGACCGAATATTGATATATCTTTCTTAAACACAGATTTTCAAAAAACAAATGTTAAAAATAGGCTTTTAAAAACCTGTTTTTTTTCATTAAACTAATTGTTGTATTTTACTTGGAACTGAAAATGGAATTTAAATTTCATATTAATAATTTAAACAAGTGAAGCAAATAAAAATATGTAAATTTTAAAATAAATTCTAACGGAGAATATATTTCATCCACAGGGGCTCCAGTAAGAATCAAGTGTGAGCGTGTCTTCTTGACCTAAGGAACGTTTTTTGGTGGCTAGTTTCTCCGGTTATACATGAAACCGTTGAGTAAAATGTCTTCAAACTGCTACTGACACTGGTTCCTATAGAAGGCTTCTTTCCTACACCAGTATCATATTACGTTCGGTTCCATTAGGATCTAAGGTTTGGTGCTATGACGGAGGTAAACAAGCTGTAAAGTAAACAATGTATCTGCCATTAGTAGATATTAGCATGCGATATTTATTTCCTTAATTAAAGAGTTGGACTAAGAAGATGAACTATGTCATCTCTTCATTCTTTAACACCATCAACTAACCGTTTCTGATTTCGCAGCCTAATCTGTTCTATGTACTTGGCAATGCAGTGAAAAAAAAAAAACGAATTAAACTTAACAGAGACACCTGAATTCGAAACTTTATGTTAGAAAGAAGCTTTTAAAGCCCTTAATTGTTGAAAAAAAGTTTTAAATTATATATATATATATATATATATATATATATATATATATATATATATATATATATATATATATATATATATATATATTACGGTTACTCTATTTCAGCCATTTGGCCTGTGGCAAGATTACAAGGTTGACGTGTTATTGGTTTCGAGTTCGTGAGTTTAGGAACGTTTCCTTTAGCAGCATATGTCTATACACTTAGGCATGCATGTCCTCAATTTATGAATCCAATGAATATTTAATGAACTCTAGAGGAACCCATTTCGTAAATGACTGTATTTCTTTATTCAGCGCGATTTCTTCCAAGCCAAGCTTGAATGAAAACCCGCACGTTTCTAAATTTTCTGTGAAGTAAATCGGTACTAGTGGTGTCATTTTCATCGTAAGACAAATGGAAACGACTTATCGGCAATTGCTCAAAGGACCACACTAAGATGTTCAGCAGTTAATTTAAAACCAGTAACTTATTTGGTCGACAGTGATCTCCTTAGGTTTTGAGTTCAATTTGATGAAGGAAGTAAATTTATATTTCATTAGGGTGCACCATTCGGCAAACCTGTCTTGTGTTGTGTTGTAGTAAAAAACGGAAAAATAACGTAGTGAATTTACGTAGTAAATGTCATCGTGAAAATTATAAACGCACACAATTAAATAATAATGAGGTCTAAAGCTAATTATTATTTATAACATGTTTTGGCTCAGGCTGTCTCTACAAAGGATCTTCCGATTGTAAAAGGGAATCGATGTTAACGCATTTAAGGTTACAAGATGCCTTCGTTGGCGTCCTTCGGGATAAAATCGTACGCGCATTGTTTTAAAATAAACTACTACAGACTATACATCAATAATAAGATAAAGAACTGTGGAATTAGAAAACAAAATATCCAATGTTTGACAGAGCCATTCCTGAGAAGAAAGAAGCCGTTAAACAGAAAACGACCGAGTGCCATTCCGCCGAATTGGAGGGTTGTCCAATACTGTGAACCAGATAGTGTTTAGTTGGCTGAGTTCAACCCACCCCTTCCTCCTGGGTTTTCCGCTCCACTTGGTGTAGCACCATTTGTTGTTAAAAAAGTGCCGCCGCTTCCGCAAGATGCGTTTGGTTCTTGCAGTTTTTCTCTCAGTGCCATCACAATCAAACGGTTTACTAAGAGATCTACAGACCATCACCGTTATGAACAGTCAGCTGGTTCATTTGGTCTTTACAAACTGGTGGGTGAATGTTCATGCATTAGTCTTGACCCCTTTTGTTGCAAATATTGAACACCATGAAGCTCAAGGTTCCGCGTTCGAGAAATCGTCTGTTTTGGGAAACCCTGTGACAGTTTTTATGGACAACCTGAAAGATCCATTCGGTAGAGTGTCCTTTAATGCCAATCCAGCTTTAAGTAGCCTGCGAGCAGGCTCACCTTTGGGTCACACGCGCGCGCGGCGAAGCCGGGTCAGAGAGCGGCGAAGCTGCGTCACACGAGTGGCGAATCCATGAGAAAGTGCGCCTGCAACGATCTCTCTATTTTTTCACTTCCACCACGGAAACCACAGGAATGCGATTAGCTAATTAAATTAAACCGAAAGTTTGAAATTTGACAGGACAGCAGCTTGCTGAACTTCTTCTCCATCACTCGCTCGGCAGAGGAAAACACGATCTCAAACGCAGATTCCGAGAAAGATTATTAAGTCAGGACACGCACTTGATTCCTAGTGACCTTGTTTCGGTAATCTGGTCTTCGATGATGCTGGTAAGCGGGCAAATTGCCAGGATGCATTTATGTTGTTTATGTTTCGTGCCATCACGTATGTTTGAAATATCACAATTTTGCCCCATGCAGTCAGTAAAACGGCTAGTACGTCTCCATTCAACAGTAGATTTTTTTCATTCTTTAATTTATAAATCAACCCCGAAACAGACTCGAACATCGTTAAAACATCAGAAATAAGCACCAGACTCCTGCACGCCAGATCGCTTCGCTCGAAGATCACTCGCGCATGTGTCCCAAAGGTAGGCTAAAGGTGAGCCTGCTCGCAGGCTAGCTTTAAAGAGAGCAAACTCTAAGAAGCAGCAAGGATTTCGAAATAAGGCACCAGTTCCATTCACAATCAGTGATCAAGCCCCAAGTCCGCGGCTCCGGCGACTTCTTCCCCAAACACCAGACAAAAAAGATATGGGAAAACTCATCCTGGACAGGCAGAGAGTTGTAACTGGACAGGTGCGAGTCCAGGGAGTCACAGTTGTTTCCGTGGGGACGTCGGTTCGGGGTCCCAGGAAACCTGATCCGTAGGCGGCTGAAAAAAAAGGAAGAATATAAAACAACCTATTACCCAGAAATCATGCCTTTCAGTCCAGTGGTAAAAATCAAATCAGCTTTAAATAGACCAAATTGAGCGCTTGGCATGGGGAGAAGAGGGAGGGGCGATGGCCTAATGGTTAGTGGGAGGCGCAGTAGCCTAACGGTTATCGCGTTGAACTCCGGATCGTGCGGTCCAGGTTCAAGCCCGGGCCGGGGCAGTGCGTTATGTTCTTAGGCAAGATACTATACTCTCGCAATGCCTCTTTCCACCCAGGTGTATAAATGGGTACCGGCGAATTTACTGCTTGGGGGTAACTCTGCGATGGACTAGCATCCCATCCAACGCGAAGTAGAAGTACTCCTAGTCGCTTCATGCAAAGGAAACGGGAATAAGTTCCGGCCTGAAGGGCTACTAGGCTCGTATGTAGACGCTACTTTCATGGGAAGAATAGCGTTGAGTTAAAAGAACGTTGTTAATACTTGTTGAACTGTTAGAGTTTTACATTTTGGAATGCTATAATTATGTAAGCGATGAGCTATGAAAAGAAATTAGCTACCCGCCACCCGACTTAGTTTTTGACATCTTTTTGACGGGTTTATTGATGAGTTTAACAGCTTATGGTTGCTTTAAACTACAATAGACGCCTTTTTCTCTTCAACTCCAAATTCGCATTGAATTTCGAAATTCGATTTTCATTTGTCAGTTTAAATTCAATGTTTTTTTTCTACCTCATTAAATATGCGAATTGACTGTAAACGGCGAAATCTTTAGAGTCATTAAAATGGAAATATTGACTGGTGGCAAAAGCGCTAATGAGCCACACATTTATATTTGAAACATCGGGCTCATATTTCAAGGGACGCTATATATTCAGAGTTGAAAATTTTGTTTTTCGACCAGTGACTGAGGCGCTTTTGTTAAATAAAAAAATCAGATAAAAATGGCCTTGTTGTGCAACGTGTGTATCATGGATTGCCTGTTGACAACATTTGTCTCATTAGCATGTAAGTGCTTCTGTTTTCCAGGAGTTAAAGATCGCGCTACAAAACTATTATTTTTAAATATTGAAAGAACATGGCACAATGAAATTTCACTCTAAATTTGAGTGCGATAAGTGTTTAATTTAATACCTTTTTTTTCTGCGATGCGTGTTTAAAAACTCAAAGTCTGAAAGAAACAAAATTTTAATGGGCTCGTTAGGGCTTTGAAAATCCAGAAATCTTTTATATTTTGAAATCTTGTATGCTGCTTTTCGTATAAGAGTGTTGTAAAATTTGGCCGATTCTAAGGGAATTCTTATTTCAGCCCATAGATTTCCTTAAATGCTGGGACAGTTTCCAGCCTAGATATTCCCATAAAAAAGGATTCTTATACGAAAAACGAGTGAATCGTCTTAAATAGTACACTCAAAGAGCCGATATTATCGAGTTTCACAAGCCATTTTTAAAAGCATCTGTTGTATGCAAATGAGGCCAAATGTAAAAAATAAAAAGAAGGCGTCAGCGAGCATTCCCCTTGCAAGACCGTAACGAAAATTCTTACAGCATTTCTTAACTTAAGATTCACCAAAGTCTGTCATCGTACCTTGCGAAGGCCTTATATGCACCACGAGACTGACAGACTTACTTTATTGGACCACCAAACAGCGACAGTGTAAAATGGCCAGCAGCTTTACTAGTTTTTACTAACAACTCCAACAGAGTTAACACTAGATTTCATCTCAGAGATAAACCTACTTTAAAAGGTTACGCATATTTCATTCGAGTACCCATAGGGTTAATTTTTTAGGGGTTGTATATCCAACGTTAGGATTCTATTTTTTTTTTTTTTTACTTTCTAAGTGATGTTCTGCTTTCTAACATATTTTATATTCTTAAATATGTCCATCTCGTTGCACTGTTTGGTAAAAATTAAAAAAGTGATGAAAACATTTCGCTGGAGAGTTGTTTAATGGGCAAAAAAAACTGATTGGAGTTTTGCGTTAACTCTAAACGTTTCCTCATCGGCAATATTAACCGCTCTGGAGTTTTGGGATGAAGAAGGAACGCCGAGGTGTTCCTCCGCCACCGCAAAAACCGCTGGAGGTGACATATAATGGTTATACCGGCAAATAGCTACAACTAAAAAGTAAATATCATGAATACATATATATGTACGAAGGAAACGCTACTTAAAACCCATGCCAACTTAAATTCAATGTTCATTAAAACACATAAATGAGATGTTACGAGCTCAAAAGTGATACATGTAACTAAGGTGTCAATCATTATTCCTGTAAAATGCAATAAAAATGACAAATAGCTCTTTATAACTAGCCTAGGACGTATTTCATGCAGGTAACTAACGCATTAACTTGGACTTATAGTTATCTCCGGAGAAGTTAAAACTTCACCTTCAAAAGCGGCTATGTTTCCACTGGTTAGTTAAGTAGAAAAATTATTTGAAACAAGCGTCGCCCTTTTTCATGTTGATGTTAAAAAATAACTATAGATGTTAATGGAGTTTAACCCTAACCCCTCTAAATTTCGTGTATACCATGGTAAGCTTATAGCACAATAAATGTAGCTGCGTGTAGTAAACGGACTCTATAGTATAGAAGCTAAATATATGCAAGTAATGCCAACGACCTAACTACTTTTTGAGATGTCCAGTAACACACGTGTTAAATTCTACGCTTTCATTCTTGCGAGAGGAACAGTTCCTGGGTCACTCAACAAAATCTCGTAAAATTTCAGGCCACCTACATCGATTGCTCTGTTCAAACGGCCAATGGTGATCATGAATCCAAATGCAGTATAAAAAGCTCTATTAAGACCCCGGAGCTTATTTCATTATGGTGGTGGTATAATTACGGGGGTTATCAGGGACGTTGTAGGTGCATTTTAGATATTATATTAGTTAGGGCACAAATCAAATAAATAACGTGCACTTGGGGGGGGGGGGGGGGGGGGTGATGTTCTTGTGCCGTTTGATAACACAATTTCACAAGATATCAAAAACAGTCAGTTAAAGTCGTCATGATTGACCATATAGGGGAAGAGAAAGGGGGTAAAATATTTCACTTCTTCCACACGGGGGGCTCACTTCAGAGGGGGGAGCTTAAAAGATGGTGATAGAGATAAGAAATTAGGGTGGTCTTAATTAATAGAGCTTTTATGGTCCAACAAAAAAGTACAATTCTTGAAATACATTCGAGACAACACTAAAACAAATGATGTTGCCAATCTATTGAACCTTATTCTTTGGTAAGTGATATCAAATGGTCTTGGAGTATTTTAAAAGCTTCAGTGTCACATGTCTGAAGTCATCGCTACACACTTTAACAATTTGCCTCCTAAAAATTCATTATGTTCTTCGAGACTTAATTAATTTAAGTTTAGTTAAACGAAAATACCGTAGCATCACAACAGGGCAAAAATGACGCCACGTTCAGTTGTATAGTTGCTCAGGCATTATCAGTTGGCACTGTCAGTTGGCTTGTATTCCCTGTAGTGAATAATAAGCACACACTTTAGATATCGTTTGCAGCCATTTAAGTGTTGCAAACAACACTTGCATCCTCTCCATGAGAACAGTCATGCACCCCGTAGCCAAGATGAGTACAGTAGAATAGCGAGGCCTCTCCTCCTTGACAGTTAACATCATCTATCCAGATAGGATCAGATCCCTGACCGTATTTCGCACTATGAGGAGCAGAGGATGCGTTTAAGAAGCCAGGCTGACGACACACTACATTGGCATCTTTGGTATCCCAGGCATCATCGCACACTGTGCCCCAGATTCCGTTCACGCAAGTTTCCACACGGCCATAGTTAGCACCGCCATTTGCCAAGCGAACAGAGGAACACTGCACACTGGCGTCTCGGCTGTGAGTACAATCATGGTTTCCCCATCCACGGTGACTGCAGTCGTAGATATGCGACTCACCTCCTGAGCATGCCACTTCATCCATCCATATCGGACCGGATCCCTGACCATGAGTGGCGCCGCTGAAAGCCTGCGAGGCTTTTGGGTAACCAAGCTGCTTACACACCACGTTGGCGTCATTTATATCCCAGCCATTATTGCAAATTGTGCCCCACTGACCATCATGGAATATTTCAACTCTTCCAGCTGATGGCGTACTACCATTTAGACGAATGGTGCCTCTGTAACAGCTAAAATACGTAAAAAAAGAAGTTCATATTCAGTTATAAGAAGTGTGCTTACCGAAAGCTCTTTTTTATTCTACAGCGTGGGCCTTTAATACTTTGCGTGTGACATTTACACCGTTGGTTTATATATATATAACAAAAAAAAAAGAAAAAAAAAAAGAAACATTACGAGGACATTTCACTTAGACTGGGACAGCGATTTTCTTTCCACATAGATATGTGGGTGTTCTTTTCTAAAAGGGTACAGCAAAATCAATTTACATTGAGCAGAAAGCTCTTATCTTGCTCAAAAAAGGACGTAGGTTTGTGATGCAACTGCGTCATATGATCGGTTATATCGTCATCTTGGATTTCACTATTGTCTCAGAAAGTGGGAAAATAACAAAAAAAAAGTGTTACAAAATCAGGCCAAAATGTTTATTGCATGTAAAATTAGACGATTTTTGGACAGACTTGCTAATACTTATGACGGTGCCATGGAAATGTAAAAAATTATGGTCCCAATTAAAGTTGACATATCAAAATTTTCACCAGAAATGGATGAACAGCTACTGAAAGTTTCAGTGGCATGCACCTCCAAGCCCCCCGCTTCTGTCGAAACCCGAAAAATCGAAACATATTAATAATCAATATACGGAGGTCACTTCAACAAGGATTTTCATAAAATTTGGTGCTTGCTACCTCGGTATGCTGCTGTAAATCCCTCGCTAGTTGCTGAGCCGTTGGTTTTGAACGTTACGTAAAGTTTGTTAGAAGAACTCATGATGGGTGCTGGGAGAGAAGATCCACTAAATGTGCCAATTAGAGGGGAAGCGGGTGAGTCACCATCGTAGACATTGACATAATCAGCAGACGAGTGAGTATTAAAATGTAGGAAGACAAGTTCCAGCCTTTCAAATGATGCAAAATTCCACTGGCAATTCATGTTGTTCATGTAATGGTAATAGCCATGCTGATTTGATCTTATGATTCCACTTGTGTTGGTATTAACCATCAATAAACCCGCACACGAGCTGGTCACTTTCACAAACTCTAAATACAAAACAGACAACACAAATATGATCAACCATGGGCAGGTCAAGTGGGGTTCAATCATATTCCTGACTGCAGAAGAGGGCAAACAGACGGCGGGAGGGTTACCGATTTGACCCTTGCTTTTTTAGAGCTGGACGTTTCCAGGAGAAATAAATAAACAGTAAATATGGTATTTACACGATACGCTATATACATAAGTAATCCTCAGTGACAGATTTATATTCAAGTTACCTAAATTATTCTAATCACATGATGATGATAAATACAAAGAAGTACAGCATAAGGAATGGAAGGTCACTTTTATTTAGTTTCTTACAACCGAATGGCTTCGCTTGAAGAAAGATTGCTATTGTTTGCTTTGTAGGTCCAACAGATTAGTTCTGGACGGAAGCTTATGCTATACACTTTCTAGAACGATAACAATTTCAGAATTTAATTAATGAAATGTTTATAATTTGAAAGAGACAAATATCTCAAATTAAAGAATATCGAGTTAAAAGCTGAAAGATACCAGCACTCACAGAAGCAAAATATTATCGGATACTTATCCAGATATAGTACATCTTCACTGAACTCTCAAAGCAAGCTTTTAGCTTTAAACAACTCGCGCTGAACAACGTAAGAGGGCGTTATGTGCAGCCCTTGCAACCGGTGTCCCTTTTGCGAGAACAATTTGTAAAAGCCCGTAGTGTCTTGGCTGATCTATTAGCCGTAGACAATTTGCCCCATATTTTGGGTCCTACATAACACAGAGAATGCTTTCCATAAGTAACAGTGTTGTAGTGAAAAGAAAGTGCTTTACCAACTAGCGATTACCAGCTTGTTAATAATAAACTTGAAAATTCTATTTATGGCCTTTGGACGTAATTAAACATTAACTGATAAACATGAAGTTGGATAATCTTCTAGGAAATTTGTGTGATCTTCGGAAATTTTCGACTTCTCCTAAGAAAGTCGGGTGATCTTCGGAAACTTACCGAAGCTTTTTGGTTTTCGATTCCTTGGATGTCTTCAAAATTCTTCAAAATACAACTTCTAAACGCTTCGGGTTAGCTTCGGCTATACTCCGGATACTTGCCGGCAGACTTTGACTAACTCTTTTCGTACTAACTCTTTGCTGTAATTTGCTCTCGTATTACAACTTTGCACTCGTGTTACACTTTACTGCACTCGTGCTACAGGGAAGCTACACCCCTTATTGCCCTTATTGGTAAATCAGAATTCAGATTACTATAAAAATAACAACGATATAAAGATGACGATATTCTATATCATAGTTATCCTCTGTCATTTTTACACCCTTTTATACTCTTACCGTGACAAACTGTTCCGTCTCCAATAAATCCATCTTTACAAGAACAACGATAAGATCCGAAAGTATTCTGGCAGATGGCATCGAGGTGGCAAACTGGTTCAGAAGAACTGCACTCATCAACGTCTATGAATGAAAATGGATTAAAGAACCTTGTTGAAAACCGTCGTCAGACCCGAATCGGAAGAAGTAAATATGTCAAAGTTTACAGGAATCGGGAAGAACCACACGTAGAAAGAAGAACCACAGGTAAGCAATGAATAATAATCAACAAAATCTTATTTATGCCTTCCGGTGATGAGCGGGGGACTCCGCTGGTCTCCTAATCGAGCGGTCCTGATTCGAAGACTGGTCGGAGTCAGCTGTGTTGTGGTCTTAGGCAAGGAACTTTACTCTCGGTGCTTCGCTTCGCCCAGGTGCATAAATGGGTACGGGCGAATTTAATGATTGAGTAACCCCGCGATGGACTAGAAAACCTTCCAGGTGGAGTAGAAATTTTCCAATTAGCTTCATGCTAGTTATGTACTGGATTGAAGCTCTGCAATAAAAAGATAGTCATTCATTTATACTTCGAGTTACCTTCTGTCTTCATGTCACAGTGTGCGAGAACAGTCTTCCCAGGTATAATAGAATCAAACCAGTATTTCCCGCTAACCGCTTTTCCTCCTTCACTCGCTTTGATTTCTTTGCAAGTTTCAGCGGGCAATTCAGGAATGGAACCGAAGGGTACTGAAAAGCAACAATACATGTTATTGTGAGTTCTTTGATTTTGCGTTACATTTACTTTTTTATCATATAAACTCACCCCTATTCACGTCTACTCCAAAATAATATCTGTCAGAGTCAGAAACGAAATCTTCAGGTCTGGCTTCCTTGGTGCGGTTGTTCAACTCACACATGTACTGGGAAATGACGTAATTGAAGCTTTGGCATCTGACATCATAGAAACACTCCCGCAGGCAGACATCGCCAAGTACTCCTGTGATCTGTCTAAAGGTGTGTCGCCGTAGCATCATGCCAAGGATTGAAGTTTCGACTTTCTCTGGTATGCATTGTTGAGCAACTGCTCCATAGAGCATTTGAAACAGGACAAACAAAGTTAAAATGTGAAAGGGATGTTTATCGGCCATTTTGTTTCCGCTGAACGGCAGCACTGGTCTGAAATGAAAATATCAAAAAGCTATTGTGTGAATAGTAATTATGAAAACTACCTTTCCATATCTGTCGATGTCTTTAAAAATCTATGTAATATTAACGTAAAATAAAGTATATGTTTCTTTTTTTTTGGAACGCCTCTCTTACCGCCTGCTAATAAATTTTCCTTTCTGACTGATATGTGTGTATCGCAAGACGGTTTTCTTCTAGAAAGTAGCCCAGTTATCTTTTTCCAACACTGAAGATCTGAGTTAAATGTCTTCAAGGCGCTAATGACGCGTGTTCTTGTAGCATGTTCATGTGTAATGTTGGAATTGGACATGTCGATTGTCATAAGGGTTTTGATAAACCAATCAATATCTCGACTATCAAGGTCATTACGTAGGTAAACGTGTTAAAATGTCAACAGTATGTTTGCCATTAGTAGTCATTAGCATGCAGGACTATTTAATTTCTGAAAGAAAAATTAACCATATCATCCATGCAGCCTTTAAATAAATAAACAAATAAACAAATAAACAAATAAAACATTAATTAAACTAACTTATATTTCATTTTGTCAGCTGGGATGATATCGTTTGAAAAAGCTTCATTTTCCTCTGTAGCTATTTATTTATTTTTTTTTTAGCACAGCTAAGTTCAAAGAGCCTAAATTCAAAACTTTGTGCTGGAGAAAGGCTTTTAAAAAGGATCTCAAGATGGAAATTAAATTTAAACAGGTGAACAGCAAATTAAAAAAAAAAGAATAATAAAATCTGTCAAAAATATATACCGGACAATCTATTTCAGCCATTTAGCCTGCGGTGAAATTCCAGGGTCGACGTGTTATTGTTTTGGAGTTCGTGAGTTTAGGAACGTTTTACTGTTGTTGCTTGCTTTTTTTGGTTGATGTCGTTGTTGTTTGTTTTTTCTCTGTTCTTTGTTTTAGCAGCTAGTGGCTACAGTTATGCACGTCCCCAATTTATGGTTTCAATACATTTTTAATGAACTCCAGGTAAAAAAAAAAAAAGAGCAAAAAAAGGAACACATTACGCAAATGAACACGACTTTTTTCGAGTCAAGCTTAAAACGCGTTCCAAACTAAAATGTGGCATTCCAATTTACACAAATTCAGTATCAAGTAACCATTACATCCTGAAAAAAATTGTTGTTCCGAATGATATGGCTAATTGTTTTGATAAAAACGGCTACTCCGTTAAGTTCACAATTACAGAACACAACATTTTCTCCATTCCGTTGGATCGACGACTTTAAACCAAGACTTCTTGCATTTTATAGACTTTTAAATTCCCTGTTTAAACCTCGGAAAATATTTAGAAATTTTGATCACGCTTAACACCTCCACAAATAATTCAGAAATTCTGAATCCTGCCAAGACCCCAAAAATGTATTCAGAAATTCTGACTCCCCCAAAGACCTCAAAAAATCATTCAGAAATTCTGAATCCCACCTAGACGTCCAAAATGTATTCAGAAATTCTGACTACCCCAAAGACATAAAAAAATCAATCCCACCTACACGTCCAAAATGCAGAAATTCTGACTCCCCCAAACACCTAAAAAAAATCATTCAGAAATTCTGAATCCCTCCCAGACGTCCGAAATGTATTCAGAAATTCTGACTGCCGCAAAGACCTAAAAAAAATCATTCAGAAATTCTGAATCCCTCCTAGACGTCCAAATTGTATTCAGAAATTCTGACTCCCCCAAAGACCTCAAAAATCATTCAGAAATTCTGAATCCCTCCTAGACGTCCAAATTGTATTCAGAAATTCTGACTCCCCCAAAGACCTCAAAAATCGTTCAGAAATTCTGAATCCCTCCTAGGCATCCAAAATGTATTCAGAAATTCTGACTCCCCAAAAAAACTCTCACTACGATGCAGAATTTCTGCATCTTGTTAAAAATAAATAAATAAATAAGCTGAAACTGACTGACTCCCACTACGATGCAGAATTTCTGCATTTTGAACAAGATGCAGAATTTCTGCATTTGGTTCAATAAAGAATTAAGCTGAAACTGACTGACTCCCACTTCCATGCAGAATTTCTGCATTTTGAACAAGATGCAGAATTTCTACATCTTGTTTAGTTACATGTACAAACTAGGCTAATAGTACATGTACATTAGTCTCCTTCGCAGCCGTTGTTTGGGCTCGTCACGCAACGTTCCCTCCCCCACCAAGGAGGAGCGTTGCATGACGACACTAAAAACAGCTGCGAAGGAGACTACATGTACACTGGACTGAATCAAATTAAGATGTAAAATCTCTGCATATTGTTTAACTACATTTAAGAGGCTATAATTTACTGAATCCAAATAAGATGCTGGATTTTTGCATACTTTTTGCATATTTGCTTACAAGAGGAAAAGGTTGTGCTCCACATGTAGCAGCACTTTCAAGCCTCAGGCTACTAACTTCTGCAATTGTGTGACTCAAGTAAGAAACCTCCTTTTCTCCTCTTGGCCTTAGTGCAGGGAACCAAGAATTTTAGGATTTAAGAACCTATGCACACCCTGTGATTTTCATAGATCACAGCCTGTAAACATGAACTCCTCCTTTGCATAAAGAGTAGAATCGTTCGGAGTGTGTCCACTTCTTCCCATGCATTTACAAGTAAAACCTACAATACAGTGTAGTTACAGTGCACAATAAAAATCGATGCTGTTTGCATTTCTGTTGAAGTCCATAAATCTATTGAACATGATTTCAACAATCTTCCACTAATTTATGCAAAATTATTACTTCAGTAATGAAGCATCAAGTATTACATGTATTAATTCATTTAAAGCAAATCTTTAGCAACAAACCACATAAATATCTACAAGGTTGGAAAAGAAGAGAACCAAAATATAATTCCTCTCTGCTTGCTCTCTGTCTATTTTGTCAATTCACAAGCATAGTCAAGGACAGGGCTCAAAACACTTGGCCACACTGCCTCTTGAATAGAATCGAAAAGCAGTTTGAATTTTAAGCATAAATATTCCAGTTTTTACATTCACTTTGAGCTGCATGAAATTATATTAATCTGCCTTACATGGAAGCGTGCCTTAGAAAACCTAATTTTCAAGTCAAAACCCCTTTCCAGCCTCCTTTAGGATTAACATCATTCTTTTAATGCAGCATATTTTTGCCTGAGCAAGGTCTTTGTTGTATGCTGTAGTTTTCTGGCTTCAGTGAGCTCAAAAGAAGTGCATCGGGATACACTGTTTGGGCAGTTCTTGTGTCCAAGGTTCCCTTGGCCTTGGCTTTTTTCAGTGGAGACCATTTACCCCCATATTATGTGCCTTTCCAGTAATGGACAGAAAATTTCTCCTTCCGCATTTCCTTTACCATGCCAATTACGGGCAGAAATTCCTAGGAATTCGAAAAGTGTAATAAAAGCTTGCAAAATAACAGGCCTATTCCATGGAATTCTTAGGAATTCCTAGGATTTCTTGGGAATGTTTAGGAATTGCTGGGAATTTTATATAAATTTATAGGAAGGCAAAATTCAGCTGAACAAAGGCATACAAAATTACACATTATTTACAACAACAGTTTGAGTTTATTGGCTAACACTGTCTTTCGTGATGTACACTCTTGCATAAAACTATGAAGCGAAAACTGTTTTGTACATGCCTGAACTAATGCCTTTCATTGGGATATAAATTAGTCACTTCAAACTTGTGGCTAATGGTTTTGGCTTTGGAAAAAATAAAAATAAAAACAGACTTAGCTGCTGGCTTTCTCAGCTGTTTATTTAGATTGTCCACTTTGGAGGGTTTCCTTGTTCTTTTTCACCTGTAAAAATAAATTAAATGTATTTCCAGATTAGCCTCTTGATAGTTTTGTATTAAACTGTTAATTTTATATAAGACTGATTTTATACTTGGGAACTGGTTACTTTCATAACATTTGAACAGAGCTTGCATTAAAAGAACTACATCAAGAAAATTACCGATAATTTCAAGTCTTCAACACTGTATCAAAAATTCACAACAGTCTAGTGTATTTTACACCCTTATTAAGCCTGTCAGCTGCTTGGAGAATTTCACTTCGGTATTTTTGCTCCTGAACAAAGTTATAAATTCTATATAACGCAGTACGCAACGGCCGCAACTTCATTTGACTAAACATATCCAACGAACATAATGCAGTTTGTGCGAAAGTCCAGCTGGTTTTTAAATTAGAGAATTACATGTAGTTGTACTCACCAAAGCAATAAGCATGCGTTGTTAATGACCGCCATCTCAAAAACAAGACCTCTGATTCGTTCAAGGAATCACAACCTTTAAGTACACTATGCACCTTTTAACACAGCACAATCTTTTCTCTCTAAATACTGTAAGCGAAACACATAAATACCGAAAGCAGCGGCTAAGAATTTTCTCACGAGCGAGTCAACCGACAACAGAATTCAAAACAACGGCGCCAATGAATAACGACAAAAATAGTCACGTGAGGTGATTTACGTACTGTGATTGGTTAAATCGCGGAGACCGCTGTACTCGTTCACTGCGGTGTCAATAAATACGGCGTGAGATCGCGAGCTGATCAACGGTTTCTCGTTCTGCACGTTCTGGTGGATTTTCAAGGCTTAAAATGGAATAAATGGTGAGAATGAAACGCATATCATTGCTCAGTTTATCTGCCAAGTTTTTCAAGGTTATGAAGGGTGGAAAGTTTTGTTCCATGTTACAATGTCGCCGGGATGAACCAGGTGAGAACGCAAATTTATGATGGCCTATAAATAGCAATTGTTTCTAAATCTCCGCAAGCAATGATTTTGTTGTGGAGTGATGCTCATTTTTCTCGTGTTTGAGGTTTGAATTCCCAGACATTGACAGAAATTCGAAGCTATCAAATTGGTATTCATTTCCATGTTTGACTGTTTTGTATTTGATGAAATTTACAAGTTTTTGACTTATGGATGTGTAAGCAGGATGTGTTGAATAATATTTCAATGGCTGGGCATTGTGAAGTTTTAAGCCTCCATGATTCGATATCCAAGTTCAGTATTACCTATTCCTAGAAATTCTCAGAAATTCCAAGCTGTCAAATTTGGCATGAATGTGCATGTCATGAAATTGTTGGGAATTCTCCAAACCTACACACTTTTTTTCCAGAAGTTCCCAAGAATTCCAACGGTAGTTGTAGTACCACTTTTTCTATATGCACCTTGGAGTGTGCAAATTTGTTGACTAGTAATTTATAATTGTGAACTAGGCCAAGGCTCTGAATATTGACCATGTTGGCACAGTTAAAAGAAATGACTCAGTCTTTATTTTATACTCTGTATAGGGAAATTTTGAGGACTCCAATAATTTCCAGGTGTTTCTGGAAAGGCTGAAGGGGAATTATCCTGAAATCAGAAATGAAGACAGCAGCGTAGAAGAGATCTCCAGCAGTGACAAGAAATAAAGGTCAGTTAATGTTCAAGCAAAATTTAGATGAAGTCACACAGGGTTTGGACTTTTTTAAGTCCAACTTTGAGGGACTTCATCACCAGCTTGTCTTGGATTTGACCATAGTAATGTCTCCCTCCACTAGTTTTAAATTTGTAAGAGATGAGCAAGGCCACTGTGTGATGTATTACAGGAACTATTCACACATGAGATGGGAAGGTCCTCAACGACTCATTAAGGTACATGTAGTATTCAGCTGCAGTACTGTATGTGCATTGTAAGGAAAAATCTGTATTTCTATGAGCCCAAAGGAAATAAAAAAAAATGTTTGCAATTTTTCGGAAGTGAGATAAAAAAAATGCAAAGCTTGTTTTAGGGAGAAAGAATATGGCTAAACAACTTGTAGTACCGTATTTTCTCAATTAAACGCCCCCGGCATTTATTTCAAAATTGGCCTTGTGGACCAGGCGTTTATTTGAAGCCGGCGTTTAATTGGGGCCCGGCGTTTATTACTGAAGTGCACTTTTCTGTCACTCTTTCATACTGATTTATTGTAACCCATCCTACGAGATCTAGGGCAGTTTGTCAACGCGGAACGAGTTTTCCCTTCGTACCGCCCTAGCAATCTGTCCCTGAGTCTGTGCATTATCAGTAATGAGACCTTATGACAACACGAACACGAATATGCTATGTTTTATTTTGTTATTCAGCTTCCATTCTTGTTGGTTCAAACGCAAATAAACGCCGGGGCCTCAATTTAACGCCCCCGGCGTTTATTTAAAAACAACCGTTTTGACCCGGCGTTTAATCGGGGTCCGGCGTTTAATTGAGAAAATACGGTATAAACGTTTAAGTAAAACTCAAACGACAATGCCGATTCGCAGTTCTTCCAAAAAAAATATTGGTTTAACAGGGTTGGACATTAGTGCTCGCCCACTCACCCAGGCGAGTGTCAAAACTGTCGGGCGAGTACGAATCACGGATCACTCGCCCGATTTGGGGAGTACAATTTTCAGCTCCAGGATATATTATTCAAAACAAGCATAACTTTCTACTTTCCATTTTTATAATCTACACTATCCACAGCTAATAGATTACACTGTTTATCATTTTGAAATCTCCCACAAACCTGGCGCTTTGTCGCAAATAATTTCTGGTTCGCAAACATACAAAAATAGCTTTGCTTGGTAATCGTTAGATGATCAAGAGACACTGTATATTTGAACTCAAAAAGTATCCGCTAGCAAGAAAATACGCTCCTAATTAGTGATAAATAGCACGTCAAGAACAGTCCATGATTCTCGCGAATACGAAAGGACAAGGACACAGAAATTTTCATCGAAATGAAGGAAAAGCTAGACACAAATGACAAGGGGTTGATATCGGATTATGAGTCAGAGCCTGAGATGTCCGAAGAATATGTGCTGAAATACCTTGAAAATGAACTGAGAAACTCAATGAAAACCTTGTAAATATTTTATGTTTGTGGGCGGAGGCGGGGTGGGATGGGGGAGTGTTCATGTTTTCTGTGTTTGTGTGGAGGAGAGACTGGGCGAGTAAAAAATTATCTGGGCGAGTACAGCTTGAAGATCACTCGCCCAAATGGCGAGCGCTCCGCAATTTTAGTTTCCAACCCTGGTTTAAGTAGTTGGTTAGATCAGTATTTTTTATAACTTCTGAGTGTGACCAACATTGCCTGATGATTGCTGCTCTTTGGTTTGCTGTGGATATTTAATATAAAAAACATGAGACCCTATAACATTTTTTCATTATGTCTTGCATTGCCTCCTTGGCAGACATTGCCTACTGGGAAGCCAAACCTTGTGAAGCCTACACTGGACAAAGTCGAGCTGGAGGCTTTGAGGAAAGACCTCAAAAAGTTCGAGGAGAACTATCCTGCTCGTGTGTCAAGGGCATGGACCAAGTGGGTTCAAGATGTTGACAAACTGTTGGAGTTACCAGTTAGCTGGGATTGGCCATTGGATATCCTTATGACCTGTTCCAAAGTTAGGCCAGCAACTGAAGATGTGACTATTCCTGCTCATTTGCAAGCCTTGCGTGACAAAGAGACACAGGAAACCCAGCAAGTGCGTTCACTGCTGCAATGTCAGCATCAAGTTGTGTATGTTGTGGTTTAAATTTTTCTTTGGTTTAAAATTTTTCAAACCAGTTTGATTTTTAGTTTTCATTGTCTTGTATTGATTATCATAATCTGAAACAAAGGAAAATAAAAATCAAACTGGTTTGAAAAATTTTAAACCAAGGTACAATTTAAACCACAACATGTATAATTATTTTGATGGATATGAAAAATACATTTAATGAAATACATTGGTCCAGCTATACATGTTTATTCTAATAGATTGTTAGGATCGAGTTTACCAAAAGAATTCTGAATCGAATTTAACCATAAAAAGGGAATGATATGATTGGCTGCTTGCTGCTTGTTTCCTAAACAACAATTATTTGAAAATTGAACATAGTCATAATGTACATGTGAACATCCCCACAGTAAGGAAAAAGTGTTATGGTTCAAGCCTAGTGGCCCTTCATGCTAGAGTTTTTCCAATTTTCTGAAACATTGGATTAACTTAGAGTATTTCTGTTCTATAACCTCTCCCTTGATATAGTATGCCACTGAGTACAATACTTATGTATTCAGTGGTATGCCACTGAGTACATCACAGGGTTTCTTCTACTTAATTAAATTCACCTAGGCTACATGTTGGTACCCATTTATAAATAAGGGATGCACTATGAGGATTTTAATTTAATATTACTTTGGGGTCTTGCTGAAAAAAAAACTGTACATGAAGTGACTGCAGCCAAAACTTAAACCTTCACAAATACACTCTTAGGCCAAGGTTTATAGTCAAGTACACTTTTTAAGGTCACTTGCCACACTTACATTAAGCCATGTTCTTAACCTGACAGAAATAGCAGGAAGTATTTACAAAACATTGTCAACAATTAAAAAAGGGTCTTAAAGCTACATGAAAGGCTCTTTGAATTGATTTTCAATTCGTCTGCAATTATAAGATCTGTTCATTTAATTGCTGCTCTTTTTAATTAATTAAATCAAGACATACCAGCAATTAACTATGGTGTATGTTTGGTCACTACAGATCTACACAGGACGATATGGGCCACCACGACAGCGGGAAAATCCTGTGCAAACTGTTGAAGACCATTTGCAGAACATTGAGGTGGGGAAGTTTGTTGCTGTAAACCTTTCAAATTGTGACAAAGTCCCCATTATTGGGAAGGTTCTAGAAGTGCATGATGAAGAAGTGAAGGTGCATTACTGGAAAGGTTCATTCAAAGGAAAGTGGAGTCCTCAAAACGCCCCTAGAAGCCAGACTCCATGGGTGGATGAGCTCCCAAAGACATTATTTTGTCTTCATTTTCTTTTACCGAAGATAACAAACTGCTGCCCACTACAAGAAAGCATCTTCAAGAAGAGTATGCTAGACTGAAACAAAAGGATTAGTATTCCAATATGACTTTTGTATTCAGGAGAAAAATTATGAATCGATACTCATGGATATTTAACGTAAGCATAAAACATTTTTTTAGTTGTGGATTAATTATTTGTGCACTAACAACAGCCAAGTAAATAGGCAATTATTAGGCTCCAGTTGTTAAATCGTCAATGGGTTATGGCATGTAGTAACTGCCCTGGCCCCTAATGTTTATTGGTAGAAAATTTGGCCATTGCACCCTACAAAGAAATTAAAAAAAAAAGATTGTACAGTATGTTGTTGTGGAAATGGTAAATTTACTCAATATCCACTATGTATTATTTTGCAAGGGCAGAACGTTTAGAGGTTTTTTGGCCCTGCGTGGGAATAAAAAAATCAAATTTAATACTTTTGCAAGTGTTTTAAGGGCAACTGGGGACTTTGAATACTGCTAAAAAAAAATTATTTTTCTTAGTTCTGTGGGCATCACATGTTCTGCATTTCGTAAGGAGATCAGATATTCTGAATGTCTTAACAGGTCCAGAGATGCTGTAAGTTAAGTTTTATAAATTTTTCTCTACTGGGTCTAATGGGATTTTAGGAATTCTGAGTGATTTTTACGGGGTATCAGAAATTCTGTAAGTCTTATGTGCGTTCTGAAACACTTAATATGTGTCTTCAGAAATTCTGAAAGACTTATGTAGCTTCAGAAATTCTGAATGTCTGATGCATGCGGCTTCAGAAATTCTGAAAGTGGTTTTTTTGCATTCAGAATTTCTGAAAGACTTATGCGGCTTCAGAAATTCTGAAAGTAGTTATGTGCATTCAGAATTTCTGAAAGACTTATGTGGCTTCAGAAATTCTGAAAGTAGTTATATGTGCATTCAGAATTTCTGAAAGACTTATGCGGCTTCAGAAATTCTGAAAGTGTTATGTGCATTCAGAATTTCTGAAAGACTTATGCGGCTTCAGAAATTCTGAAAGTGTTATGTGCATTCAGAATTTCTGAAAGACTTAATGCGGCTTCAGAAATTCTGAACTAGTAGTTACAGGTGTATGTGCATTCAGAATTTATGAAAAACTTATGCGGCTTCAGAAATTCTGAAAGTACTTATGCGGCTTCAGAAATTCTGAAAGTGTTATGTGGATTCCGAAATTCTGAATGTTTGAGTGGGGATTAGAAAGTCATGATGGGTTTCAGAAATTCTGAAAGACTAAATGAGTTTCAGAAATTCTGAATGTTTACTATAAGGGAACAAAATCTGAATGCCAATTTTTGAGAAATCAAACCATCTTTGTTTTCCCTTGTGAGTGGATCAGAAATTCAAATTCAAGGACAGTATTCTCCTCTGAAGATTTTTTTAATTCCGAGCAAAGATACCTTTCTTTCTTGGCAATTAAGGAAATATTTTTCGATTCAGGACAAACAATGAAAATGATACATGGAAATGAGTGTTAATTTTGTTTCTCCGTGAAAACGATCCAGTTCATTATCAGCCATCTTTTTAACCTTTTCATAACAAACTATAGATACTGCAACAAACAAAAACCCCTTTTCGGTCCATGTTGACAGTTCACCCGTAAAAATCAGTCAATTTCAGAGTAAACTTTTATTTCTCTCCAAATTTATGGAAATTGGAACGCCACATTTTAGTTTGGAACGCGTTTTAAAATCCTCACCTTTTCACTTATTTGCAGTGTAAATTAATTTATAGCGCCATTTTCATCATTACACGAACGCCTCATCGGCAATTGCTCAAAGGACGCCATTAAGAACTACCTCTGCTGATTTAAATAAAAAATAAAATAAATCGAAATTTTACAGTGAACACAAACCAATAAATTATTAGGTTTGCATTGATCTGCCAAGCTTTGGAGTTTCATTTAATGCAAATTTATCTTTCATCAATGTACACCATTCGGTTAACTGTCCTGCAAAGTTGTAAATGCAATTTAAACCAATTTAAATATATTTTCAATACAGATAAGTTTAAAACGCTTAAAATTTAAACTTTATGCCTGAAAGAGGCTTTTAAACAACTTTATTCGTTGATTTAATTGTTGTAGTTTTCTTGGATCTCACAATGAAATTAAATTTAAGATCTATCTTTGGAGTTCGTGACTTTCGGAACATCTTTTAGCTAGAGTCTACAGCTAGGCACGTCCTCAATTCATGGATCCAATGAATATTTAACGAACTATAGGTTAATAAGAGGTTTCCATATTGGAAATGACTGAATTCCTTCTTCATTCGGCAAATTGTGAGGCGAGCGCTCTTATCACTGCGCCATCCCTGCTCTCCTTAGCTAAGCCGTCGTGCTTCACATTCCCCAAGAAAATACCCGAAAATTGGCCAATTTAATTAGTTTTTTGTGCTTATGCCAGGACAGAAAGTACAGAACAGAAATGTGTCGTTCCTCTTATGCACCTTAGGCTTGGTTTAACCTTTCTTTCGATGAACTTCAAATGTCTAGGGGAGAATTTAACAAGATGTTCCTTGATGCCGCAGTTAGAGAATTTCAAAGTTAACGTTGCTTTATAGAAAGTGAGGGGTCTTTGTTGAACAGCTTAAAGCAGCTCTTTGAAAGTTTATTTTAGATGGGGGTAGGGGGACAGCGGCTTTCACACTAACGACAGAATTATACGCTGCAGCGACTCGATTTAGAAAGTCGAGCTACCATTGTAATGGAGCAAGCAAGCACATGAGTACTGTAATATTTGTAGGCAAGGGCCGTAGCCAGACTTTTGTCATTGACGAGGCAAGATCTACGAACGCCGAAGGCGCGAGCCGCTGGCGGGTTCTGGAGGCATGTCTCCCACAACAATTTGAAGTCTGGACGCTCTCACGAAACGCTATTGTCAGCATTTTCATACGTAAAGTCTTACTTCAAATAAAATCAACCTGGTTCAACTCAATTTTCCCAACCAAAAGGATATTTTTGTTTCAACTTTAGGTTAAAATCTATACGATGCAAGGGCCTCGTCTCGCCATCCCTGTCGGCTGAGGGAATATACATACGTAACTAAAATGTAAACGCTACGTTCCGGAAAATAATCGTTGGAAATAAATTTAATATCGATGTGAAGAATCGGTGGACAGGGACTTTAACGCACAAAGGATTGCCTGTACCCAAGTAATATATTTTCGCGCATATGGTGTGGACCGTGTTTTGCCCTTCGACATGTTGTTACTGGGCCATAAATCGAAAACAAAAGGATCCGCATCTTGCCAGAAAACGAGTTTAATAAAATGTTAGTAGATCTCTTGCTATGGAGAAAGGAGAAGTTTTTAAGCAAATCGTCGGGAAAGGGACCGTGCTGTAGAATACAACCTGCAATATGGTGCAGTCGAATCACAGTACGAGTGATATTTGACAAAAATGATAATGACCTTTAATTTAATGGCCACCCGTAAAAACAACGCTAAATGCAAATAATTGGGAAAAATTCACTCATTTAGACACAACAGTGACTAAGTCTTTATTTCTCCTCATAATACCACTGTACATTCTAGACTGAAAAAAAAAAAATAATAAACTGACAATGAAAAAAAAAAAAATCGTTTCAGTGGTTTCAAATAATCGTGTAAAAACAGCCATTGAGCCATTGGAGTATGCATAATGGCTCTCATGGTTTATTTATTTTATTTATTTATTTATTTATTTATTTATTTATCTATTTATTTATTTATTTATTTATTTATTTATTTATTTATTTATTTATTTATTTATTTACTTATTTATTTATTTATTTATTTACTTATTTATTTATTTGTTATTACAATTTATGGCTCTTGGCTTAAGAAAACAAAGGCCGAAGGATGAACTGCAAATGAGTCAAAGACCTCATATTAAAGCAGATTACCTAAGGTACGAAGATAAAAATACAAATGAAAATGAAATTATAATACCAAGAGGCAGCGTGGCCGAGTAGTTTAGGGCCCTGGTCTTGTAATCCGAAGGTCCCGGGTTCAACCCCTCCACCCTGCCACTAGCTGGATTTGTTCTCAGTCGTCCCGAGTTTAAATCCTCGATCATGCTTTGTATATAGCCAGCTGGTCTGCCTCCTGCCAGTTGGGATTTTTAACCATATTATGTTTCCTTTAAAATATTTGTTTCCTCTGTTTCAGTGACATGCCTGCAAACTAGCTATCTCGAAGCGAATTGCATTTACATATTAGTAATAAATAAGTAAACAAGAAAAACATTCAAAGATTATGCTGATCCATTAAAAAAAAAATAACTAACGCTTTAAAAGAGTCCACACTTCATACTACAAGAATTACAAGATACATCATTTAATTACAATACATTAAATACATTGCTTTAAAAAGACACGTCATGATTAATTACTATACCTACAAAAACAACACTTTCTTACAATACGTTACTTAACTTACTCACGCTTGTGAGTGTCAAAGAGTGTTGCCTCACGAATGAAAAGGGGAAGCGAATTCCATGAACCCACTACTATATGAAAAAAATGGCCCATTTAAGGACATTCGTTCTTGTGTATCTCATCTTTAGAGTTAACTTATCATTATGTTGTAAAGAATAGTGATCAGTTTCCACATAAGGTTCAACTTCGACGTCAATAATCCCATTAAGAGCTTTATATAAAAAAAGTAACATCTGCTAACAATCGCCTCTTCAGTTCCAATGATAAATTTAATTTATTCAGGCGGCAAGCGTAGGTGCACTGTTTGGATCGCAGACATTTAGCAAAAAGTTGACACCGTAAATAATTACTTTTAGCAAAGTATATAATCATACACAGGGACAAAATTATTTTTGATCATTTGATTTACTTACATAGAGAATATTTTTTAGTCAGTGAATTTTAAATAGTTAGATCACTTAAGTGCCAATAAACTAATATCCTTACATATAGTTTACAAAATCACTGTTCGTCTTCATAGAATTTACAAAGCCGGCCCGTGTTTAGAACATAGAAACACTAACTGAATTCCAATCAAGCAAAAGCTAACAAATTACGTGAAATACTTATCAACTAAATAACGTAACACGTAAGAACTGAAAACATCACTGACATTGACTTGAATCAGATGCGGTAATGTCTTGACGGTCGATAGTTTTCAACTGCTTTTGTTTTCTTCTTTACAATGATTTGTACTTTGTGATATTCCTTGCGAATAATTTCCGCTAGAAACCTTGAAATCGTCAAGGTTTCCATTATCATGTTTTCGTCCTTTTTTTTTTCGGAAGACTCATTCATTTCCGTCGCTCAATTAAACAAAATAAACCTAGTTAAATTAAAACTGTTTGTCAATGCTTGCTAACAACTAACGGCACAACAAACCAAGTTCATTCAACAAAGAAGAAAAGGCGCGAATCGTGATGTCAAAAAATTAGCGATATGACACCCACAAGCGTGTCAAACGGAAAATACGTTACTCGGGTCAGGGAAGGAGGACGTGTAGAAACTACGAGTGGGTTAGTTCCTAGTAAAACACTCTCCTCCATATAATAAAGGCGAATATCTGTTAGTTGAACCATATATCTTGCCAACAGGCTTACTTTTGTGTCACAAGCACGAGCGGCGAAACCGCTCGCCGACTCGATCGATCCCGCGGCTTCGACATCCGTGCTCATGACCCAAGGGTGAGCCTGCTTGCAGGCTACAATCATGGACAAAAATAGTAAAAACAAACGAATATCACACATTTTGCACTGATGTCTTCACTTACAAGCGGGTAAAGAATATTAAGTCCCCCTCTCCCCCCACTCAATGTTGTTTCCTGGTGCTTGCAATTCACCCGACTTTGTTTTGACCACGTAACAGCATTGACAACATTGAAATTGGGTAGGGGGGTTGATAACATTAGTTATGGTACCCTGAATAAGTGAAAATTTGGTAAAGTGTCTCAAGAGTTTTGTCCAAGATTGTAGTTAGACCTGTTTTTCGAAAGCATCTTTTTAATAAGCAGCATCAGGCGCAGGTCAGACCACATGCATTGTTTGCTTCAATTTCCATAACGATATTTTGTGCAAAGGACTATATGGAAACCGATTAAATAATAAAAAAGGAATAAAACTCATTTTTTCGTCGCTGAAGTATTGATATCTTTACAGATTTCTTTAGTGTCAACGAATCAAACGCAATACAGCAACAAATGCATCATGTACGGCATCCCATTGTTAGTAACGGCACGGAAGAAAACTTTTAATAGAGTTAAGGTTGCCGCTTACCTCTCAAATTTTCATGATATTTCATTTGCAAAAAAAAAACACCTCCTTTTCGGAAATAGAGTAAATAACGAACACCAATAGAGTGTCGGCGATTCCGCTACCCGATTTTACACTTGTTGCCAAAACTTTTACTATAATAAAGGTTATAAATTTGTCGTTTAGACTGGAGATATTCTTGAAGGTCTACGGTAACTGGGACGCGGGAAATTTAAGTAATAATTTCGCCCGTACCAATAATTTGCTAGTACAGTGCGTTTTAGCAAAGCCGACTGTTAGTGGAGCTGTAATCAATATTGACATCTTCATTGGATTTCCAAGTAGCACTAAATCTTGGTTATACTTCAACTTTTGTTGAAAAAAGTTTTGGCCGTGACAGACTTGCATGCGCTGCACACACCTACAAATGAGTATCATCAAACGATTTTCGTTGGACTGCTCAAAACGACAAACATACTTTGATGAAAACTGCATGGTTGTGTGTCGATGTTTTTGTCGTTGTCGTTGTTGTTGTTGTTGTTTTTCTTTTGTTTTGTTGTTGTTGTTGTTGTTGTTGTTGTTGTTTTGCTTTAAGTTAAACCAATCTGTTAAAACGTCCAAACAAGAAAAACTTAACAGACGTCTCAATCGCTGCCACAGTAGCCAAGGTAACAGGGATTGGCCGATGGTGTCCCACTGATGAAGTAGACAAAATAAGAACCGCAGTTTCTCACTAGAACGTTCATAGCAAAACTGCAGCAGTCTGACAACCAGCTGAAGCAAACCTGTCTGGTAACCTGACCCTCAGCCTCTGCAGGATGAACGCCATTCAACCAGCCTGCAGCGTTTGTTCCGCAATAATTTCCAGAAACACACGAAGTAGGCATTTTTATTCCAGCAGCGCCTTGGAAACGAAACCAGCCAGGACCAAGTGACTGATCGCAATGAGTGTTAGCAGCGTCAACAGTGGCGTAGGTGTTTTTCCTGTAAGAATTGGTCAGGCTTTGGTAATCGTGGCATTCTAAACGAAAGAGAGAGAAAACTCCATAAGCAGGGAACAATTTAAAGACATTTTAGCGATAAATGACTGACAATTCGATTAAGAACAAGAAATTTCTATGAGGTAATAGTTTATAGGACGCAGGCCGAATCAGCTATCACTTCGTAGAAATTGAGAGCGAATAATCATTTTTTTTAAGTACAATTTTAATCTTCACGCATTCTGAGCTGGCGTAAAACCGTTAAAAAATAAAGCACTAGAGTGTTTCTGTCGAGGAACTATCTGGTAAAAGTTGCCCCGCCGAAATTTGACGTTCTAAAAATAATACTAATGATTAGCCCGAGAATGGAAGCTTCGAGGGCAAGTATGCTAGTTTTAAGAACATTTAATTTCCAAGGGGCAGCTATCAGACCGATAGTTCCGAGACAGAAACACTCCATCGACTTTATTGTTCACCACTTAAATTCTTCGGCGCCCACTTTAAACCTGGCATCTTGAATTATTTTTAATTTTTTTAGTAAGAAAGAATTGAAAGCCGAAATATAACATAAGAAATTAAACAAAACCAGACAAGAAACCCAATAAATGTAAATCATTCAAACATTTATTACATAATTTTGTCTGTAGGCCCGCATGTTTACAAAAAAAAAAATCACGGACGAATACTAACCATCACGGTATTTTCTGCGGACGAGCACTGTAATCGTGTCCCTTCGAGGTTGAACACTATCGCGTCACGTGATCAATTGAGAATCAGAGAAAGTTTATTGATGAATTATAACGACTGACAGTACACGGGTAGCTCAGCCAATCAGATTATCGCACTTGCATTAGCACACTTATAGATATCTAATTGAAGGGATTATTTATGTCGAAGTGACTTTTGCGCGTGTGTTTGAAACACTGCAATCGGAGAGCTCGTACTGACTTCACACTGCATTACTTAACCATGTAAGCATTTGTTGCTGTTGTTATTGCCGTTGATATTACTGCTTTTCCTATAGTAATATATTCGAATACCATGTTTATTACAGTTGAACAAATTATACACAAAAAAAAGTTAGTACAGTTGTGATTCATATTTGAAAAAAAAAAAAACAACACTAAACAAAAACCTCGCAAATCCTCAGCTTGTCCGTTTATTTCTGCGTTTTTTTTTTCTGCAGAGAACCCCCAGCACTCTTAAATTAAACATGAACAGTACAAAGATAATTCGACGAAAACAAGGACTTACCCACTGGCTTATCACTGTACACCTCTATTCTAAGGCAGTTCCAGCTATTCCTATTGATCGGGTGAAAGCGGACGTATCTTGCGGGAACGATCACTGATAATTTGTGTTGGTCAACTGTATTGCTGTCACCTTCCCGGTGAAATACCTTCAGATAATACAAAACAATATACAAACTTGTGTGAGCGCTTTAAATGTTCTTTCTGTTTGGTAGTCGTCTTCATTGCCGTGGAGAAACTACTCGATGAAATGCGGGATTTGAGCAGTTGCGCATCCGTTAAAGTTACATGGAACATGGAATATGTCCCTGGAACATGTTCGTCAAAGCAAGATAAGAACTGCAGTATTGTTGTGTTAAAGCTTAAAGCTAAGTACAACCCGAGAATAGATGTTTGGGTCATATCAAACACTATTGAAAGTCATGCACTCTTATTTGTCGGTGGACGTTTATCTAGTTAAAACAAATAAATGACCTTCATGGAATAAATGTTCAATCTCCAAAGACAAATAGCCGTGCATATTCTCTTTTGAAGCTAAAAGAGGACTACTTCATTTAAGAAGACCTCGAAAAAGATATCAAATGTAAACAAAAGGTGTATAAAGCGAGCGGAAGTATGTAATTATTGTTGATCCGCCGAAAATCGTATTGTTTTCTTTCTCTACAATATGCCTAAATATTGCAACCATGCACCAAGACATGAATGTGGAAGCGGTGAAATCGTCGATGTAATGCAGAGCGAGAAAAAAAAGGGTTTTAGGTGGCCTCAGCTGCCTGCAATATACCCAATAATGCTGCGAACCTTAGTAATTATCTTTAGAATAAAACTCGTGCTGTGCTGTTTTTTTTTTGTGTGTTGTTGTTGTTGTTTTTTTTGTTTATTTTCAATTTGCCTGTTCAAAAACAAGTCAGCGGTGAGATTCATTACCCTTCGCGTAAGTCCTAGGGTAATAAAATTGTTTCCCTCGAGACCTGCATGTCACTGAATGTATATGTGAGGCGGCCGTTTCTACACGTATTTTGTAACTTTACTGAAATCATTATTCAAGCCGTTAATTCCAAACTGGCTATGGAAACAATATGGACCCTGGGTCATTTCAGTGCGGGCCTCACTCCGCCCAAACTTATATTAAGGCTTATGCTGTCACATTTGACTAGCAAAATATCCACGCATTTTACCTGTTCTACACCATTTGTATTTTTATAAAGTGTCCAATTGTTTCCATCAGATGAGTACGATAGCTTGAAGTCTGTAACCCATTCATTGCCATTAACGTCTCCCTGGGTAGCAACTGCGCAGACTTGTACAGTTTTAGCAAAATCAACTTGCAGCCAGTCATTATTGCTGTTCTGGACTGCCGTGCACCATGCATCGCCTCTGGTATCATGCAGACGACCGTTGTAGGCTCTGTAGCTACTATAACTAGTAGTGGTATACGAAGAAGCTGTCATCTGATTATCAGGAATGATATCAGGGGAGGAGACACCAACAGGATAGTCGAAGCAGTTTACCTCTGAAATATTTAGATAAAAATCATGTTTATGACGTCTGAGGTGACAAGTGGCGCTAACACCTTAAAGCCATAAATTATCAATGATTGATCATCACGAAACGAATGAGGAGCATTCATAGTATTTTTATTCGCTGCTACATTATTCCACAAATTTGGAGAATTTATTTAACCTAATACTACTTATTTGTTTTGTTTGTTTCGTTGGTTGTTGTTGTTATTACTTGGTCAGTACAGTTAACTTAGGGCATCAAAGACGCTTCCAGAGATTGAAATAAGAAGAACAAGAAAAACGGCAAATCTCGCCTCTCGCTCCCTTGATGAACCATCTCTCTACCTTAGGGAAAGGTGACCATACTTTATATCTACCTGTGCAGTTTTGGCCATCTCCTGTAAATCCAGGATGGCACAAACACTTGTAAGACCCAAGAGTATTTATACAGCTGGCATTGAAGTCACACAGCCCAACATTAGCACTACATTCGTCGATGTCTGAAAAAAAAAATAATGTTACATCCTCCATGGCAACTAGCAAATCTAGAATCTGTCAATTATCACCCCAAATTAATTGTCGACATAACACTAGAGCATTATAACCACAAAGAGATCTACTCCAGAGTTCGCGGGCAATGATTGAAAGAGTCTGGTGGCTGGGAATGTAGGAGGTATAATTCTCTTTTTTTAATGGTAGTGAAACTCCCCCTCTTAGAATTGCCGCAATACCAGCTACGTTACAGATGATGCATCTTATATATCAATCTTTAAGAATATATTGTGCTGCCGTCGTTAAATAAACGACACCTTATGGTGAAGTGACCACAATTACTAAAGAGGACCCAGCTAGAGAATTTGACACATGAATCGTGTTGTTACTGTTTGGGGGAACATGAAGGTTTATAGCTTAGCTATTTTCTATGCTTCCTAGGAGTTTCAAGTTCAAAAACAAAGCTTACCTTCTGTCTCCATGTCACAGTCAACAAGCACAACTTCACCAGGTATAATAGAATCAAGCCAATATTTGCCGCTGGCCGCTTGTTCTCCTTCACTCGACTTTTTGATTTCTGTACACGATTTAGCAGGCAGTTCAGTAATGGAACCTAGAGGGACTATAACGCAAAAAGAAACATATAACTTTGCTAAGCATATATTGCTTGCTAGATCATACACACAATATATTATCTCACTAACATGTATTCATTTAAATAAATGGTGCTAGTACCGAACATGTCTTCTACCCACTCAGGTGTATAAATGAATACTATAACCTACAAAATGTCGGGAAAAATAAAAGATAAACAAGTATTATCCTATTCAGGGTGAATAACATTAATCTTAGTCAAAATAAGTCACAAAAACCAAAGATAACAGCTGGCATACGACCATTTGATGATGAGTCACTTAGGCTTGCAGAAAGTGGTTCCCCCCTGGGAAGATTCCTTGCTCCTGATAATAAGGCGAAGAGTTTAGCAACTAAGCGTTGAATCCAAGAAGATTTTTTCCACAACAAATTAAGCACAATTACATGTCTTAGGTAAAGCATAGTGAGGCACTTGACCAATATTTTATAATTATATTCTCCATGCTAATATAGATTTGACAACACAACGTCATGAGGACTCATTCTCTCGGGAGCATTTATTGCATAAATGGCGTGTATGGCGTGTATGATTCCCAACTTTTGCGATTTTACTTTAATCTTTATAGAACTCCCATTTACCTCTATTGTGATCTCTTGTAAAGTAATATCTATCCTGGTCAGGAACGAAATCTTCAGGTCTGGCTTCCTTAGTGCGGTTATTTAACTCCCACATGTACTGGGAAATGACGTAATTGAAGCTTTGACATCTGACGTCGATATTACATGTTTGCAAGCATTCATGACCAAGGGATACTCCCTTGATTACCTTAAAGACGTGTCGCCGTAGCATCATGCCCAATGTTGACTGTCCGCCTCCACATTGCAGTGAAGTCACTTGAAAAATCAGTTGAAACGATACCAGCACGGTCGTAATAAATTGAACCTTTCCCGGAGACATTTGGAATAACGCCGCTCTGGAAGAAGTAATTAAGCATTTAATTACTAAAGTTTTTGTCTGTGATATCTTCAACAAGGGAAACTCTCGTTTTCCTTACAGTTACGCTACTGCAAATCAAGTATATTCATTTTTTCACGGAGAAGTAAATTCAACGTTAAAGAGAAAGGAAACTATTTTGATGTTAAGTTCCATAAGATAAGTACTAGTTTTCCATCGACGCGCAACACCGGTCATCTTGTACAGTTATACACAATTAAAGCCATCAAATTTTAGCTCACCATTCATCATAGTTTTCAATGATTTAAAGAATATAATGTCTAATTTTTCGTAATTTTTACTAGGAAAAAAGGGTAGTGCTCAGCACTGCTTCCCTGGCTTACTCTGGTGCTATTTAGCTTCTTGGAGTACAAATATCAGAAAATGCCAGAACCAGGGGACTGTTGCTTAAAGCAACTTAAGATTAGGTGAAATTATCTGCAACTTTTCTCTCTGTTGCAAAGGATTTTCTTGTACTGGCAACGTGTTTCCCATACTCTTTAATCCATCTTCATCTGATTAATTCATAATAGTGTGGAAGAAGACCTTTTGGAACACAGGGTTCTACTTAATCTTAAGTTGCTTTATGCAAGCGGGTCCAGGGCCGCAGGTAGACGAAAAATCATGCCAAGGAAATATCGGAATAAGGAAAACAAAACACTTAAAATGTAAATTGCGGTTGTTTATTACGATTTTGGCCTCGGAAAAAATGATATCTCAATATGTGCAAAATTAAAGTGGTATTTTATGTTTGTCACCTGCTGACACGTCACTCGTTTGAATTCGCGGTAATCTTTCGAGTTGAAGGAAGGAATTGCAACGCCCTTGAATGGTTGCCCTTTCCAGTTTGTCGAAAGTTTCTGGATCTTTTTCGCTATGGCTTAAAAAAATATTCTTGAAAGCAATGATGGTGTCGCTCATCCATGATTATATAATGTTGAGAAATTTCTGGAAGCAGGAAAAAATCAAAATCACACAGGAAAGAACAAAAGCGTTTTGAGTTAAATGATGGCATATTTTGGTAGCGAAGAAGGAGACCAGATGTCCTGAACAGAACTCGCGCAAGAAAGCAAATTAACATTTTTACTTGATGCAAATGTATTTAGTAGAAATATGTCCAAGTAACTTTAAAAAAGAAAAACATTACCGGTTGAAGTATGCCATATCTAATCAAACTTTCATCTCATACTATCTCCATGTTTATTTTTATTTTATTTTATTTTATTTTATGTTGCGTTTTCCGTGCAGACATAATTACTTTGATGCCTCGGTGTTTCATATTCCATTTCACTGCGTCATCATTTTGCCTTCTTCGTGAAAACGAGTACAGTACAATCGGGTAAACAAATACGCGATCGGTCTCTTATGATACTAAGAGTATTCACAAAACCGCGAAGCGCCGAAACGCGAACGAGAGACAGAAATGTTTAAACTGAATATTTACAAACTCAGTTTTATATATGGATCTCACTGTTAAGGTTTCTAATTAACTAGGACTATGTTGCTCAGTACATATACATATACATACATATCGAAGTATATGTTGCTTTCGGAGTTCCGCAATGGGATAAAAATACTAATAAAAAAAAAACAAGATTGCAAAGGTAGCAATAAATGTATATTCTAAAATATTTATATGCGGGCTTAAAGGAGATTACGGCCCTTTCGTGTTATCGTGTTCTAAGCTGCATTAACCAAAAATGCTTACTATACAATTAACACAGGTAAAAAAATAAGAAAATAACACTATGTTGTGTTTAAACATTACCCTGCGCGTGTTCTCCTCAGAGAATCATCTATAGGTAACTGTGAAGCATTTTATCTTCCAGGATTTTTTGCGTTTGAATGTTGTGGCAAGTTTAGAATACAGAAGAGAAGACTCCCTGCGGCGTATTTAACAGAAGGAGCAAACTAACCTTTATTAATCATTAACAACCCTCTTATACTGAGCAGAAGTTTAAAACCGATAATTATCGTCATACAAAGTTGCCAATGACATAGGTTGGCGAAAAACGGTTCATTTTACAGATTTTATGGGGTACAAAATTGGCATTAAACTTGAGAATGACACTGATAGAGGATATAATATACCAAAAACTATAATAGATTGTACCGAAAACGTTTATTCGATACACAACTACGACATTGCATTTACTATGACTTAATATGCGCATACATTGAGTGACATTAAAATTTAAACATCGCACTGACTAAGCAGCTTAAAAAAAAAGCGTTTTCTCATTTTAATCTTCAGCTACCAAACTTTTTTAGGTCAAAATTAACGTATTTGTTGATTTTCTTGAGTTTCTTTATTTTTTTCTCAACAATACGGAGGATTACTTTTTTCGTGATCCATGAATGCCCTTTTTTACCTGTGAATCGTGAAATTGTTACATAATTACTCTTACAACGTGATTGAGAGTGATAAAGGGTTTCTTCTTGCTCCGCGAAAGGCCTTTTTTCCGCGTAAATCATGAAACGTGACATCGGACAATTAATTGTAAATGACTTATGTCTACAAATCCGAGAACCCGTAATATGCATATGTTCTGCTTTGATATCCTATGGTGCTGTTGTAGTAAGCGGGCACTTACTCGATACACCATATTCGCGATAGCCGCCATTCAATCTAAATAAGCCACATTGTCTCTCTAAACAGTTTCTGCGTCAAAATCACGTTGAGAGCCAAGTTTTATAGTAATGATTTCAAAGTTAGGTTAGTTCAAATTAGTCAATAACGTGAATTTTTAATTGTCGACTGACGCAAGCCGTTTTCTTTTCATAAAAGCGCCGAAATTGCGTAAAACTTAGACTATATTCACTACAATACTGAAACCAAAGAATAGAAAAAAAAAGCAGACTTAATAAGAAACTAGGTGAAATTTGTTGATTTTACCTTGTTTGTTAACACACTGATTATGTGCCTAATTTGCATTATAGGGCTTGTTTTTAACTCCCGCACGTTACACAGCAGGCAAAAAGCTTTCAAGTCGAAAAGTGAATAAATACAATCATTCAGACATTCGTTGCTTTTCCTATCCACTGGTATTTCGCTACAAAAGGGTATACGGTGATAGATACTTTTCCCTAAAACTGTGGCTGATCAAGATGTCAAAACCTAAATAAAAAAAGTTTAAAAAGAAACAACTCACATAATGAGGTTTGCATTTAAGAGAGGGTCCACCTGAAAACCATGCAGTATTAAAATTTGAGTCTACATCGACCCTCTCAGATTTTGTTTATATTTTGCATGGAGTTACATATTGAGGTGCTAATACTATAGGTAGAATATTATCGCCAGATTATTTAACGTGTGGAAGATATCGTGGTTAACGTGTCCATGATCGGTTTTCAGCCAAAAAATACCCAAATTTTGAACCATCTTTCAGCGAAAATATCTCTAAAAGCACTGAAGCTTTCCACATCAAAACACCAGTGTCATTAATATAACCAAATACAATTTCAATGATACCATCAAAATTATCAATCACTTTCTGGTTTAGAATTAAACCTATTTTAAAGATAAGGTCTTGTGGGCAATGTGTGACAGTTAAGATTTTAGGGTAAAATTACGTTTGAATATCGCCGATGCGGCGTTGTTTAAAGACTTTCATTAGCCACTAGTTTATGAAACTTTTATCGGATAACAAATTAAAATCAATAAAAGTCTGTAAAGTTGAAACTACACGTGTGATTTAAACGTACAAAGATGTGCTACACGTGAGTGCAGGAACTCAAATCTTTACAACGAATTTCGTAACATGATCGATAGGTCGACTGAGAACACAAGAAATACCGCTTAAATAAATCTAATAAAACGTTTAATATCTAAAATAGCTATCGATGTTAAGTGTCTTGTTATATAGTGCCTTTAGGACAGACGTACGGAGTGGAATGAAGATAAACAAGTCACTCGCCATGTTCATCGATCGACTTCAAGCTAATCTTCTCGAGCAGATTGATTCAGGAAGAGAAACCCTCTGCCACTTCTGTCTGGCCGGTAGTCACAACCTTCACAAACAATCCCGCAAGGCTTATAGATGCGACTTGTCCCGTAAATGAACGTCTCAGTACAACAAATTTTACAAGGTTGTTTTCACCCGGCGCCATCTTGTTTCAGACTAGTACCCAGTCTCTCAAAACTCGCTTAAATTTATTGGATCCACACAGTAGCCGCGCTGGCACGCAAATAACATAATTGATTAGAAACATTTGCCAACCCCCCTGCCAACATGATCTTGACTAAAACGCTACGAGGATTCGACCAGTAACTACGAGGGTCCATACGAATACAAACGAGACCAGGCGAACGCACACGAGTTATGAGCATGAAATCTATCATTCTTTGACCTATCTGTTTTCCTTCGACATTAATTAGTTTATTTATCAATAATAATTGTTAGTAATCGTAACTATAACGAAATTTTCGATTTTTGTTTTCTACTCTGGGGCCATTTACATGGAAAGAGGATGATCATCCTAGTACTATGATCATCCGAGCGCGATATGTTTTAAGCTTTCAGTTTACATGTGAATGGTTGCATTTGGCCCTAGCGCTAGTATCATCCCTCATCTCAGATAGGATGATCCTAGCACTAGGGCCTAATGCCACCGTTCACATGTAAACTGCAAGCTGAAAACATATCGCGCTCGGATGATCCTAGTACTAGATTTCTCCTTGTACCTGAATAATCCTTTACAGTTATATGCTGTAAAATCGCGTGCAATATCGCCACATATTTAGCCAACAATGTCGTAGGCTTAGACGATATCCCGCAAGATCGAGCAGGATGATTGTTTTATTATTCAACAAATTGTCAACGAAAAATGTTTTGCACCTAGAAATAACGTGCATGGTTATTCATATGCGGCGCTTGAACGATGTCCTTACAACCTGCAAAACAATCATCAAAGGCGCATGAGCAGATCTTCTCATTTTGAGCTCGCCAAAATAATCTCAGCAAGAAAGAGGTCGATACTATTCCTTTTTTTTATAGCAGTCCAAGAAAGATTTCTCAGTTGTTTCCTTAAAGCGGGAGAAAATTTTTGTCAACATGCAGTGGTTGTTGTAAAATTGAACCCGACGGTAATGGAAATGAAGATGTGTGAAGATGTGGCGATCGAAGTTTCAACGTACAGGCTTACCTCGACATAAGAACCTGTGAATTTTTTGTTTGTTTTGAAGCTATTGTTTTCCTGCTCGATTGTTTCATGACTCTTTGTTGTCTTGGACTTTCTTTGTTTTACGCCACTGGTGAGGTCCACGTGGGTTCAGATAAATCGTGGATCATTTATTTGTAGTTAACTACGCGACGACGACGAATGTTTTGGACTTTAACCATGCGTTTATTTTTTCAGCGTAGATAGTTCTGACCGCTTAACAAGCACTGAATGCAACTACGATAACGCTGCCCTGGTTGCTCTAGTTCCCATTTCGCGGGAAAATATGGCTTGCTGCCACACTGTCGAAAAACCGCTGACTTGGACTTGAATTGATTGCGTTTCAATTAATGAGAGCATCGTTTTTCTGTCCCAGACCTCCTACCCCCCGCCCAACTACTGCTACGCATATTTAACAATTATCTTACGAAACCAGGCAGAATATCGTATAAACTTTGCCGACGAGGCCGTAAGAAATGGTCGACGAAAAATATTTTACAGCTAAGATAATTTTAGCAGTTAACAGAAAATGAGCTAAACCCGAAAAAGAAGAGGGGAGGGCTCTGATCCCCTCCCTTGGATCCGCCACTGGGAGTGATCAAACAAATCGGACAAACGCGGCGCGGTCGTCAATCACGCGAATGATTCCAAACCATTACTTTTACCACCTCCCCTCTATATAGCTAGCTCCACTTATAAGATACGTCATATTGCAGATCAACGTGTTATATGGAAATTTTAAAACAAAGAGTTTATATATAAATTGAAGGAAGAATCAGAAGTTGTACAAAGAAGTAGTAATAAACCGTAAATTAACAAGGATAGCTACGAATGAGGGAAATTAAAGTGGATAACGAACGCCAAACTGGAACGGATGTTACTCTTCTGAATCATCACCAACCTTTATTGAGTCACGTGATCTTCTGTATGTCAGACATCTCCAGCCACCTGCCACTTTGAACGCGAGGGGGCTTTGGAGCAATGTTGTGGTGACATGAATTCACTGTCACTTAGTTTCAAGATATTAAGGTCCTAAAGAACATTGAGCATAACTAATCATTTGTTCCAAACGGAGTTTCATCATAACGTGAAGAACGTGGGTAGGATTGGTAGGTGTCCTGTTTTAAGTCGCCGACATAACGTGGATCTGAAAACCACAAATACCAGACGAAAGGTCTTTCAAAGCCTTGTTACCATCCCCCCGGTCCCTCACCCCTCGCAATATATTTTCTCTTGCACGCAACACACCCTACACATGAAACACACCCTCTTGCGCCCCTACTGGGGAGGAAGTTCTCAGTGAAAAGATATAATGTCATAGGATGTTTGCGTGCTTTGCTCGGCCGCCATCAAAAGCCGAAATCATCTTTGTGAAGGGAAGAAATGGTAAAATAATCTTACTCCTCGTCAAATAAACCAATTCTGAATAGGCAAAGTTTCTACTCCATTTCAACACCCACGGATGTGGTTTTATTTTTTGTGCAGTTCTTCAACGGTACAAGCGTTGTCGCCTTGTCTTTGTTATTACTAGATACATCGCACTTTTTCTTGGAATAACCTCTATACGAGTCTTTAAACGAAGTCAAGGCGATCGCAATATGATCTGATTCGAAGTGAAATTTGAGACAAGAAATTCGAGACGAACAAAATACCGCTGATGCCACAATTCGACTGTCACGCAATCAACTATTGTCGATGTTTCACCGTAATGCGACAGCACCAAAAACCACTTATGCCGCTGGTTTCGACCGGATGGAAATAACTTTGCGATAGGAAAATATTTTTTATATGTGAACAAAAGTATGGGACCGCATACTAAAATAAGCCGGTTCAATCTCACGACGGTGGATCTTTGATGTGACGCTGCCAAAGTGTTTTGATAACATCAGTTCAGCATGATAACTTTGGCTGTGGAAATACCATAGAATGAAGTTTAAACACCAAGTGGACTTCGCCAAACTCCCTTTAAGGAATGACTTCTTAATTCTACGATGCTTGCTTGTGGGAAAGCCGAGCAGTCACCTTGGTGCGGCACGACCAACGGGCCGGTATGAATTTGTATTCGTTTCAATATAATTTGTTGTGTTCGATACTACCAGCTAACGGCTTTTAGAAGTTAAAACTTCTAACAATTTAAATATTTTCTTACAAAACTATGTCTTGCTTCTTTAAGCAACATTCCATTTAGTAAATTGTTTATGAACACTAAGTTATCACGATTTCCGTGTTGAGCTCATTTGCATATCGCAACGGAGTAAACGGTATTTTGTTGAATGCAAACCTGTCATTCCTCTTAACTTTACAGAGTTTTTTCCCTTGACAATCTATAGATAGTTTTAAATTCGATTTAAGAAACGCCGCATCTCTACAAACAACGGCTTTTGAGACCCCACTGTACTGACATGAATTAAATAGGGAGAACCAAAATTTTGCCTATAGCCAAACGAAATAAGTGACACAAGTTAAGTTAACGTCTTTCTATTGTTAAGGGTTAGGACTGTCCTGTGTAGAAATTTCACTTAATTTCTTCTCATTTTAAACTTGTGGCAGGTGATCAAACATGCTGTATATTTTAACCTCAAATTTGAACACTTTCCACTGTCTGACAGTTTGATTGACATTTCTCCAAAACAATAGACAATTGAACCAAACTGTTGCACCTGGTTGATGTACTAGTGAAGTTACACAAGTGTGCCAAATTTGAGGGAAATCGGTGAGGTGCACTGTAGACTTGCTTGCATGGTTCTCATGTGGACTCACTCTTAATATATATTATATATATATATATATATATCTATCCTAACAAAAGGAGGAGTATTCGGCTCTATAACCTGGCAACCAACTAACATGCTACCGTGATTAAACTCAATATAAGCAAACAAGACAAATAAACGAGATCCAAACCCACCTTTGAAAACTTTCCAATGACTGCTTGAAACATGCAGCGGGCAACAGAACTCCAAAAATATTGGAGGAATCGGTGGAGAAATGTTCTTAGTGACCTAGAATTTTTTGATTATTGAGAACCAATTTTGTCAGCCGAAAAATTGTCATCGGTCAAAACCCCTGCTCTTCTGCACTAACGTTAGTCACGTTGTTTTAAATATGTCCAATTATAACGAATTTTTTGAAATGCACGAGGGATTTCCCCTCTGTGTACTGAGTTCAGAGTCACGTCGCTTTTAACTGGTCGAGACATTTAAACACCGTTTTAAATGCGAAACTAAGGCGTCGGTCGCACTAAATGAACTTTTTTATTCTTAAATGAAAAATCCATCGGCGCCGATGCCAAACGAGTGTTCTCAGAAAATTCCACTTGAAAATTTGTCCGATCCTACCAAAGCCGGTTCCTTGCCTCGGGGCTCGCGTGTCAGGCCACATTCATCGCACATTTTTGTTTATTTATGTATATGTGCCTGAAATCCATTACCACTCTAAAATCCATATTGAAGTCAAGAATTTGATGTAATACATATTTGAAAAAGCGCGCTAAAGCTTTCAGCAATATTTAAGAAGCTGAATTCTCCAGAAGCAGAGAAAGGCTAGAATTCACAGTAGTCGTTAAGGAATATTCTGTAGTGCGAGATAAACTGCAAACGTTATATAAGAACCTTCCTCGAGAGTATTATCTCATAACGCAATTTTCAGTCGCGCTTGGTAAAATGAAATTATTTTTATGCGTGCTTTTACACTTTTTGATTGATAATTCTTGTGACCAAAATTGTTGTCATGTTTTCAGTACGACCATGCTTCCGAACAAGAAATTGGTTGAAAAAAATTGTCCTGGTATTTAGTTGAGCATGCCAAATTTTTGTCGCCTAGTTGGTTAATCACGGCGTTTTTAATTTTTTATTATTATTATTATTATTGTTTTTTTTGGTTGAAAAATAAAATAAAAAAATGCATTAACTGCCTTGTCCCTCCATAGACGAAATGCCGAAATTCCGACATGAGTATACAAACAGAGCCTCGTGTATACCAAATGAAAAATATATATGAGCTTTCGTCAGGACAAAAAAAAACTCTCCATATAAGCAGGTGTTCATATTTAGCAGTTGGCCTTAGAACGGAGATTTTAATAGCGATCTCATGTAAAATCGCCTGGAGGAGTCGTCAAATTTGAATTGTGGATATAGATGCAAGTCGAGGGCGATCGTTGCAGCGAATTTTCTAACGTCAGTAATTGAAAATTAAGGACGGAAGTCTGAAAAAAATTCAGGGTTTCCGAACCCGCGATGCTCTACAGTCAAATACTGAGAGCAAGGTCAATTGTGGGTTCATATTTTCCCGTGGAAAAGTCAAACGATGTAAAGTATATGCAATAATTTATGTGTGACCTGCGGATATAGATGCACGCGAAAAGTGATCTTCAAGGTGAAAAGCGAAAGGAAATTGCTCAAACAATTGAAATCACAAAAACTTGGCCAGAACATTCTTTCCAGGATATATAACTCTAGTTTTTTCTTAAGAACACTATCCAACGTATATTTCTTCCCATTGACTAGTAGTCGGTCGCCGATGATCAAGAGCTGGAATTAAAATATTCCTCCGAATATCGCGTACGTTGTGAGGCAGATCTTACGCAATATTTAATGCCTAGTCAGTTGAGATTAAAACGTCATCGCCAAGTAAGACCCTTGTCTGCTCGGCACGTAAAACGTGCAATCACTGGCCTTGCCTTGGAGTTTCCAGAGCTTTGCCTTCCAAGGCGATGGGTGCCACAGAACATGACTGACTTCGCGTTCATTTTTTTTTTTTTTTTGTTTGGTCTTCCAAATTCAAATTGACAGCCAAAGCGTGCTTGACTGACTTTAAGCAATCCCCCCCCCCCCCCCCCCTCTTATTAGAGGATACCATGGAAGAGAAGATTCCATCGCCTACTGTATGCATGCTATGTGTGGTATAAGTTCGTCATCATGCCTGCACTGGTCTTCTTCACGTTTTTCGATCCCTTCCTTCGAGAAAACTTTCAAGGTCTTTTACTTTTGAACAAAGCAAAGAAATATCGTACAACGCTTGAGAGTCGTAAAACCAAAACCAAAGTAATCACTCTGGTCAATCACAAAGATACGGATAATCCAGTAAACCAATCAAAACTCGTAACAGATACATGTAGCCAGCTCGAAGCGCGGGAAATCGTGCGCGTGCGAGTTGCGATTGGTTTTCGTTTTACTTCTGCTTGGTTGAGAAAGAGAGATTATTACACCCACTTTCAGCGTTACGTACAGAACGGCTATCGTTCGAAATACATCTCCCGAAATTATTTTTTTGACATGCCAGACAAACAAGGATCGAAATCCACCAATCACAGCCCACTGCCACGACCTTTTGAACTCGTGGCTCATTTTTGTCTCGTGCTACCATGGTAACACGAGACAAAATTTGGTGTGGGTAGCTTTGGCGCAGGTAGTACTTCATGTAAGATCTCACGTGTGGTTAAAAAGCGACACATGAACAAGGTTATAACAATGGATATATATATTTATGGTAAATGTGTGGTACATTATATGTGTTCTTGTTCGAAGAAAAGTTTTCAGATGTTTATTTCATACGCGGGTGACAATGTATTGAGTTAATTCTAAATGCTGGGACATTATGTGTGCTCTTTCATGGATGTGGCGGCTTGGTTTTACTTTGGAATACCGCCAAAAAATGTCAAGAATGTGATTAACAGATTTTATCAAAGTGAATGAAAGATGTAGTTTTGTCTTGTTCTGTTTGACTGCGGCGGAGAGGTTCGATTAGGGTAATACTTCGTGAAATACATTACATAAGGTTTGTGATTGAGACTAAAGGAGTAAGAAACAATTCACTAGAAATCTAGGTAATTAAAAATGATATTAGTATATACTTTGGTGAAGTGATTGTTGTAATACAGTGGTTCTTTTTTTTTTCTCGTGTTACGTGAGGTAGCTTTGGCGCAGAGGTCACGAAGTAACAAAATAAATACTATATCAATATGTATCTTCCAAATTATTGTTTTTTTTTTTTGTTTGTTTGTTTGTTTGTTTGTTTTAGATAAAGATGGACAGTCGAAGCTAATTCAATTTTGAAGCTTTTGTAACATGCCAGAAAACCAGAGAATTGTTCAATTTTAGGCGATAAGTTGCGCAATTCAGAGGACTGACATATAGTATCTGATCACACTGAAAATTAAAGTTAGGTATTTTATTCTTTGACGCATTTAGCCAAAGGCTTAAAATAATTGTATCTAAAGAAAGTTTGTATGTTTTCATTTCAAGCTTTTTGCTTGCAATTATTTCCTCCAGAAAGTAGTTAAAAAAACTACAGGCCCAGAAAAGATGAATTATGCTCTCTTTCTCGGGCCGACAGAAACTGCAGAGATCGTAATCCTTTATTCCTATACTTTTAGGAAAGCAGTGGTCGCCAGTTTTCTGAAATGCATTTAGTTTTATAGATTTCTTGCTGCTATCTAATCTATTGGCAAGTATGTTTCATCGGAAGCAGAGAAAGAATTAATACAATTAATTCTATGTACAGGACCAAAGCTAGCACAAAACGAAAGCAAGAACTAATCTTCTACATGACCAGAGCTTGAACTTAAGTCGTTCTTCAGAACACAGCTAAAAATGATCTTCTATCGAACTAGTCCTAGAAATCAACTTTTTCAGGACCAGAGCTAGGACAAATATTATAAAAAAAAAATACAAAATAAATCCTACACAGTACCTAACCTAGAACTAATTCTATGGTCAAAATTAAGTAAAGACCTGAAAAACTCGCCGACTGTGGCTGCATTCAAAACTAAAATTAGAAAACTCAATCTATCGGACTACGTGGACAACAATAGTAACTGTTGCAAACTCTGTTGCGCTTAAGACATTGCAAAAATTAGTTTTTAGTTTTTAGTTAAGTATTTTAAATATTTTCAGCCTAGCATTATTAATAGTATTTTAGGTATTTTAATTGTGTCCCCAATTAGTCCATAAGGGCTAAACACACAGACACGGTAATAAAGTTTTTATCTTATCTTATCTTATCTCTGCAGCACTAAAGCCAGAACTAAATAAATCTTCTACAAGACCAAACCTAGAACTGATCTTCTACAAGACCATAACTAGATCTTATCTTGTACAGAACAAGAGCTTGATCTTATCTTGGAAAGCATCAGGGCTTTTACAGGAACCGTGCTATAAATAATCGTGTACTACACGACAAGAGCTAGAACTAAACATCTACACAACAAAAGGTAAAACTAATCTTCTACAGGACAAGAGCTAGAGATAATATTGGACAGCATCAAGGCTTTTACAGGAACCATGCTATAAATAAACTTCTACTCGACCGGAGCTAGAACTAATCTGCTACAGAGGGGCCTGAACAAGACTAAAGCTAGAACGTATTGTCTAGGCACGTTTCCCTTTTGTAAACGGTCGATTCTTTCTTAGAACCTCGCCCATTCTCTTATCACCACTACAGGCCTACCTTGATCTGCCAAACTAATTTTATGAGGTATCTATCTAGGCTGTCACATCTATAATACATGAAACTAAAACTATAGGGGATGTATTGGATGTTAGAAAAGACACTAAAAGACACTAAATGGACGACTAGTTTTGTTGTGCCTATAATTTTCCCATTTTGATAGCATTGTATCACCTGTTTACAGAGAGCAAACTATTTATGCTAACCACGTATCCATATGTTTAAAGCGTATTCTCGAGTTGAGGAGCCCCATTCGTTGTTTGCGAAGTCCTTTTCAGGTCGTCCGCTTTCTGTTACAAAGTAAGGCTGTTTAGCGGCCGTTACGCCAAGCCCGTGACCAGCGCAATTTGAACAACCTCTCAGCCCTATTCCACCTCCGCCTATCATAATCACAGAGCTGCTCCACTCCCAGCTACACCAAAATCCGATCCTATTGAAACTTTGCATTGAGCCATTCAATCCCGCATTTATGAACCCTTCAGTTGTACTGTACTTCCCGCCATACTGTACTACACAATTCCCCAGACATTGCTTCCCGACCCATTTTTTGCCATTCCTAAAGTCACCATAGGTAGTGATTTTAGCGCGAAATGTCTTTCCACCAAGACAGTTACCAGTAGTCTGCAGCAAAGGAGTATGCTGAGAGTCGTCGGTACGCGTGATTTAAGCTCGTTGCCACTGACCAGCCAAAACGCTGGCGATATCATGTCAGCGTTAGTCAATGGATCAGTGTTTTCCCCCGCAGCTTCAGTCCTGTCATACCACCAGTACCCAGAGTCATTCATCCAGTGTACGGTGTCCTTGTTAGAGAACCGAGCGATAAGAGTCCAAGCTTCACTGCCTGATGTCATGTCACAATATACCTGATACAAAATAATTCAATTTATTTTATGGCCGTGGCTTACCAATTTGATTGGCTAAAATCTATATTGGCCTCGGTCTTAATTTTCTCATATATACCTGCATCCTGACCACTAATTACAATATGATTGAAACATGAAGGCATTTAATTTTTTATTCACTTTTAATCGTGACCGTGCAAATACTTTGCAATTTAGTATCAAGCTAGCTGATGTTTTGACTGCAAGCCTGAGATGAACGTGAATTTTCCAAAATTTACTCGTTCCTTTAAATGTTTTTCTTTTCAAACATTTTGGCTCTGCCATTTAATATACTTTAGGCAGCAGGAAAACTTCAATAATTTCTAAATACAACAACATAATCTGAAATTTCACAAACATGTTTCGCAGCACTAAAGGATGTAGACATTTCTTAATGATCGATATTAAAACTGTTGAATGGTATAAATCACAAAAACACGTCGATTAGCACACGTTGCTGTGAGCATTGACTCGGAAGTTCCTCAGAAGTCTCAAAACCTGCAATTCTGTGTCCAAATTATATCCGCCAATATAAAATTTCAGGAGTTGATTCGCGTGAAACATAAACTAATTGTGTTCTGGCAAGAGCGAATTTTGAAGGTTCGTTTTCAAACAGAAGACAGCACGTTTCAAAGTTCAGATTTCACATTTTTACTTTCTTAGAAGCCAATAACCTCTAGCAGTTTTTGAATTCGAGAATTTTGTTCTTGCCAGAACACAAAAGAGGTTATGACTTCTCACCCGGTTATCAAGTCATTTAATTAGCTGAAGACTTGGACACAAAATCGCACTATCTGCTGTGAAACTTTTAAGGGCTTGTAACATCACAGCAGATGGTCATCTCTCGATAAAACGACAATCAATACTTTATAAGTGTTACAGTAATCGATGTAGTTCAAACCTCAGCGAATTGAAGCTATACAAGATAGCACCCCGTCAAGAAATTTGGTTGATGAATTTACCAATGAGCAAGGATCCTGAGTGACCTTTAACGAGAACTAACGGTGCAATATTATTAGAAACATTTTAGTTGAACCGGGAATGGCACAGTGGCGATGTCATACTGATTTTCAGTGGCATGCTTGTAATTTAGGCACCCCCGTCCAAAAATCCCTAGTGAATTTGGCATCCCATCTGAGGATGCCAAAATCACTAACAGCGTTGAATACAGCAGACTGGGGCAAGTGAAGACAACCAAAATTCCACTCAAAAACCATTTTCCTTTATCGCAAAGCTTTGTCTTCATAAATTTAATCGTTGTTAGCAAACTACTAACATCTTTGTAAATATTCTTAAAGCAAAACAAACCGCTTGATTCAAGTCCGCGCAGTCATTCTTAAAACCGAAACACGCGCAGAAATCCCTTGTACTAACACTCACGTAGTGGTTATCGCTAAACCTTTCAAGGCAGGTTAATATTTTTAACATAAAAGGCGCATTGTAAGAGCTTCCAATTTGCACGGCGGATGAAAATTTCAAATGCAAGCATGATCAAGAAACTAACAAGCAATATAGAAACTCAATATGTATGCTCCCCTCCCACCAATGAGGCTCGGGCTCGAATTATATGTGGGTTGTGTTTGTTGTTGGTTCTTGTTTTAGCACTGAGGGTTTTAATTTGAACTTAGAAAAAAATCTGTATTAAAGAAACAGTTTAAGTATTTTACCGGAAAAGTTTCCGAAGCCATCCCTGGTAATTTTTCATTTATTCTAAGCCAGTAGGTACCGCTAAGTTCTTGTCCTTCTTCGCTGGCGTCGATTTCCGCACATGAGTCGGCAGGCATCTCGGGAATAGAGCCCAAAGGAACTGTAGGAAACCAAAAAAGAAACATTGGCTGTGGTCACATTAAGGCTACTAACTAAAGTTAAGACAAACATTACTTAAGTTTGCTATTTCAGTAATGTGACCTCTTCTCTGTCCACTCTAACTATAATTTCGAAATTTACACTTTGGTGATCCAAAACAATACGAACTAGCTACAGTCGAACCCCACTATTTCAAACTCGGTTAATTCGAAGTCCCCGCTATTTCGAACGAAGATCGAATTCCCTTGGATTTGACCTTATGTTTTCAGTCATTTATTATTAGCTACAGTTAGGTATGACGTCACGTAACTTGAGACTATCCAGGGTTAAAATGTTGTTGCGGCGCTGATGTGACAACGGCTATTGAGTAAAAGTCACAAGTTAAAAGGACATTTAGGGTCGGGGGGACACCTTAGGCTCATCATTATGCGTTTAGTTAGAGTGTATGCACGAAATGCAACGACTGACATTAGCAAGTTAACGAGACATTCATGACTGGATGAAATGTCGGCGCGTAATCTGAGGTGTCAACGTGTGGCAACAAAATCTCTACTCAAAAGTAACATGTAAATGGGCTCTGAAAAATAGATATCTCTGTTTCTGTTATTTATAAACTAGGAATATTGTAATGTAACGCAATTCTAAAACAGCCTTTTTAGAAAAAAAGATAGAAGGCATTAACTTCAAATTTGAACATTTTAACGATTATAACTTGCTGGTATACAGTAAATGACAAAAAAAAATGCTTTCGTCCTGACACACCAGAGGTGTCGACTAATCAGTTTTTGACTAATCAGTCTTCTGCCTTCCATTTGGTACACAAACTTGTAAACAAAATCATATTTTTCCCCATTTGGTACTAATTGGGCTCACGCATCGTCGTAAAGCACAATCTACCAAATAAAAGATGACAGTCGTAAACTTCAATAATTTCTTTACATCGCTCAATAGCACCAAACCCAGCCGAGATATGAGCGTTTTAAAAGATATGGGACGAGAAAAATTTTGCCCATTCATGACTAGATGTCCCCCGTGACGTTAATAGTGACAGTGCTGTTAAAAACCTTTGGCCCAATTCCTGTGAATTTTGCTTTTATAAAGCGTTTATTACAAGGTTTCTGCACCAATATTTTTCTGTGCATTTTTTTTTTTTTTGTTTTTTTTTTTGTGGAAACGGTTTGAAGATTTTTTGAACAAATGCGAAATATTTCAAAATTCAAGTTACGTTCTCGTATTCCAGATGCCGGTCTCAAATGTTTGACGTCATTTAGTTGCGATACGACCTCATTTTTCTGAGGTAATTGCCACCTACCTCTGTTAGGCCAGCTTCTAACATAGAATCTATCTTCATCAGTGACATAATTGTTCGGCCTTGCTTCTTTAGTTCTGTTATTTAGCTCACAGATTTTTCCCGGTATAAAGTAGTTGTAGCTCTGACAGGTGAGTTCGTTCTCGCAGAGCACTTGACAATCGAACGGAGCATTCACCACTGACGTTTTAAACGTGTGATCTTTGAGAGCTTGGCCATTCATCGACACCTCAGCAGGTTTGCAATTCTTTGCAGCGGCCACAAACAAATGCACCCGGAATAACAAGCAAAGTGCAAAAAGCACGGGGTACATTTTGCTATTCCTGATAAAGACGAAATAAGAAAGAAGTAGAAAACTGAAATTAAAGAAGAATAAAATATTTGATTACATTAGTTCTGTACCACATATGTTTAAACGCAAAAATCCAGCATCACTTCCCATAATTTTGTTTACAGTCATAAACAATAATTATGCTCCGGGAAACTAGCTGGTGAATAACTATAGTTAAATTGTCTATACGTATGCGAAGTATATAGGTTAACCTTTAGCGATCTGAGTTTTTTAACTTTCTTCATGAAGGTTGGAAAATTTGAAAAAGTTTATATAGCGGAAGTTTTGCTAGTAACTGTGCGCGCCTTCTTCCATTGACCACTGTGTAGGATCATCAATGCTCCCAAGTAGGTTTCTAAAAGGGTGGTTTTAATCATACATAAAGTTACCAAATGTGAACGTTTGGTATATTAGAATAAAGTATACATCCGACCTAACTCCGGCCAGAAACGTTCAAGTTAGACACCTCATGTGTTTAATCAAAGAACGGGAGTCACCTGAAACCTAACGTATGACTTACAATGCCATTCATCTGAAAACTGTGCAAGGGCAACAATAGACCTGCCCCTGAACACTGTATTTTCTTGGCACTCTTCGCAGCTAAAATTAAAACGCATAAGCACATAATAATTTTTTGCAAAGCGTTTCACAAAACGTATTGAGCATCCATGAAGAGAGAGAAAAGAGAATGTAAATCGTTGCCTCGTTTCTCGACCTGAAGAAAATTCGCAGGCCCAAAAAGCACAGTGCCCGAATTTGAAGTCTTCCTGCGTTTTCGCAGGATTAAGTGCCGACACCCCACCCCCCCCCCCCCCCCCCACCACCACCACTTGTAGATAGTGCAGGTTTTTGAATTCACCAGGTCGATGTCAGAGAATACTTTTAAAACTCTCTTCCTTTCAACTTTGCTGTCGCTGTTTCATCACAATGTCATGTGCTATACCTTGACCTTACAGCTCCTGAGAGCTTTGTTTTACGACAAGTAAACAATGAATTGTGTTGGGTTTGCCATAGCGGAATACTCCAACACGACCGGAGTTATAAGAAAAATACCACTGTTTAGTCTATTATTTACCTTTAGAGAATTACTTTTAGAAAAACAATTCATTCTGAAGTATATCGCACAAAATTATAATTAATGTGCTGTTACCAGATGTGTTATTTCGAAAATCAGAAATTCTGATAGCCCTGATATATTTTGCGACAGTTGTAAAGAAAGTAGCCTATGTTTCCCCTAATTCCAGCCAAAACAGCTAGAGGGTCTCCTCGATTTCAGCTGTGGTTTCGTGTTGCCTCCATTCCTTGCCCTTCATTAAAAAAAAAATAATCAATCGTTTCCTAAAATTTTCACAAAAAAGTTCCCGTTCATAGTAAATACCGCTCGTGTTCACTCAATATATATATATTGTCCCCAGGAAAAAAATCACTATATTTCCTTCGCCCCAAAACACCTGGGAGGTCCTCAAAACGAAAAGCCCGCAGCCGTTTGCATAAACAACATTTCAACAAAAACCTATTATGACAGTGAAATTTCTTTCAACGAGCGAATCAAGAAACGCCGAGAGTTCGACATGTAAAAGATGCAAAGCACATTCTTTCAGGAAGATTAATAACAATTTTCAAATGACTTAAGGTCGCGCAGGACCCTTGTTCTAATGATACATGTTTTTATTTAAAGAGTATGCACGAACTGGAACGACTGAGGACGACAATAAATGAAACATTCATGAATACATATTTTTAAAGTTCTTTGTATTAGTAATTACACGCTATTGTTTTCAGCTTTGAATCCCGTGAGCTGGAACATAGCGAATTTTCATATTTAGGTTCACGGCTTTCAAGGTTGCAAACAGCGACTCTGAAGGTCTTCGGAAGCCTTAAAACCTGCAATTTTGTGTCCAGGTTTTCTCCGCCGATAAAGAATTTCACGACTTGATTCGCGATGAACGTAAACTTGTTGTACTCTTTTGTGCCCTGACAGAAGCGAATTTAAAAAAACTCCCTTTCAAAAAGAAGATATCACGTTTCAAAGTTAAGATTTCACATTTTTACTCTCTTAGAAGTCAATAACTTCTAGGAATTTATGAGTTCGAAAAATTTCTCTCTGTCAGGGCACAAAAGAGGTTATGATTTATCACAAGATTATATAGGAACTTAATTGGGTGCGCTATTCTAGCAGAAAACGTGGACACAAAATCGCATAATCCGCAGTTTAGCTTTGAGAGCTTGAAACATCACCGTAACCGGCGAGCTGCCAGTAAAACTACAACCATGATGTAATTACATCATCCCCTAATATCTATGATAGGATTTAGAGGAATCGATGCTTAAAATTTGGGAGAATTAAAGCTTTACAAGATAACACCTCCTCAAGAAATTTGGTTTATGAATTTATTAATGAACAAGGGTGCTGCACGACCTTAAACATTGCTGGCTCAAAGTTTCTCGAGATACCGAAGTGTGATCTCGACGGGTAAATTTTTTTTCCACTGGTAATCCACGTCACTTCTGCAATCGAGGGATTCTATCTAAACAGCATGAATGACGCCTAGGTTTATCTCCCATTAAAAATAATCTTGACTACTTCATGATATGAGTTTCTAAAGTTGTTATTTGAGTTTTTGTTGAGAAAGTCATAATTAATTAATTAATGGCGTATTTTTATTTTTTTGCACCTGTATCAAACCCTCCTTACATACCCATCAACCATTAAAAAGCGGTAAGCTACGATCAAATTTTCTGTTTTCTCACCTTGTAGCGAACTTTACACAACCGTTGTTGCGATTAGGCTTAATGGCCTAATGTACGTAGGGGATTTTTTTAATACGCGAAGTCGCTTTCTGGCATTTTAAAACCGGTGATTCTTATTTATTTTCTTTGCTGCCAAATGTTCAACACAAGTCTTGCAGTTTCTGTTCATGTTGCTTCTCACTGGCTGGAATTAAGTAATTGATCTAAAATGGATAAGATGATAATGTATTTTTCTTTTGTTTGGAAGATGCTTGATTCTCACTTTCTTTCTTACGTGATCGCAATGTGGTATTGCAAGTGCCCTTTCGAAACTAGCTTTCAAATTTTACATGAAAACGCCATACGATGGAAATGTACGTGTTGGGTTTAATTAAACGTCGTTTCAGCGCCCTCTTAACGGTCGCCTATTGTAGGTCCCAAGTTAGACGGGAAGAAACGTTAATTCATGCTGTACACGGTCTATTCCTTTTCGCAAGAAACTCTAGCAGTTATTACCCATATTTCAGCGGGCTCATTTTGATACGTTTTCGTTTCCAAAGTTGGATTTCAGCCAAAAAAAAAAAAAATACAAAAATGACCCACCTTCAGTTTGCAACACAAGCGAATTCACGCCGGGTCAGCTGTTGACTAAAGATGTTTATCAGCTAGGGAACCTCAAATCCAAACAATCGTTTTTTCTTTGTTTTGTTTTGTTTTCAGTTTCAGTGTGTTTGGCCCAGTTGAACTGACGTCAGCAAACTAACATCAAGAATCCATTTTCAACTTCTGACTAAAAAATGAATGACTTTGAAAGATAATGTTGAGACGAACTCAAATGTAAATTCAAATCAATTCATGTCATCGATCAGTACTGATTTATTCAGAGAGTTAATTGCAGCAATTAGCATTTCTCTTCCCTGTTGAGTATTCCCTAATTCACTCATTTAGTCAGTCTATGTATTTATGCACGAACTGTGGCGACTAAAAGCAGAAAACAAACGAACTATTCGTGACAATATATTTCTTAAAGTTCTTTGTATTAGTAATTTTATTATTCTCAGTTTTGTGTCATGCGCGATGGAACCTGGCTAATTCTCAAAATTAAATTCAAAGTTTGAACAGCACACGTTGTTGTAAACATAATTGACTTCGAAGGTCTTCGAAAGTGGCAAAACCTGCAATTCTTGTGTCCAAAGTTTATCCAGCGATATATAATTTCAGGAGAAGATACACGAGGAACGTAAACTTGGTGTATTGTGTACTGACGTGTCATGCCGAAGGGAAGTTTGAAAGCATTATTTAAAAAATAAAAGATTTTAAAGTCTACATTGCACATTTTTACTCCATTACCTTCAAAAAAATTCTTGAGTTCGAGAATTTTATTCTGCTGATGAAAAAGTACGAAGTTATGATTAATCACCAGGTTATCTACAGCTTAAACTGATTGATACGCCACCGTAGAATGTGATTTGCGAGTGAAACGACAATCATGATGTAATTCCATCATTCCCTAATATTTCGGATAAGTTTTTTAAAGGAATAGAGGCTAGCAATTCAGAGAATTTAACCAGATAAAGGTAACACTGCATCAAGAAGTTTTACTCCAGAGTTTATAAATGAGAACAGGCCGGCCTGCGCGACGTTTAAATGAGGGGGGTGGGGGCTAAACTGAGTAGGGGCTCTTATTAAAAAATAATAATAATAATGAAAAACGAGAAAAAAAAACCGAGCATCGTTGGGTGCTAAGTCGATTCTTTTTGTAACTGAGAGGATGTAGATGGTAAGTGCGCTGGACTCAGGGTCGGGCGGTCCGGGTTCGAGCACTGGCCGGGGCACTGCATTGTTTTTTTTAGGCAAGACATTTAACTCATAGTGCCTCTCTCCACCCAGGTGCATAAATGAGTACCGGCTAATTTACTGCTGGGGGTAACCCTGCGGTAAACTAGCATCCCATCCAGAGGGTGGGGGGGAGTAGAAATACTCCTAGTCGCTTCATGCTACGGAAACCGGGATAAGCACCGGCCTGATTGGCTACTTGGCTCGTATGCAGACTTAAACTTACCTTACTTACCTTACCTTAATCAAAGAACAGGGGTCACCTGAAACCTGACTTATGGCTTAGAATGCCATTCATCTTAAAACTGTGTAGGGGCAACAATAGAACAGCCCGTGGACACTGTATTTTCTTGACACTCTTTGCAGATAAAATTATAACGCATAAGCACGTAATTAATCTTTGCAAAGCGTTTAACAAAATGTATTGAGCGTACATGAAGAAAAAAACAATGAATGTAAATTGTTGCCTCAATGCAGTTTTTTTTTTTCGTTTCTCGACCTGGAGAAAATGCGCAGGCCCAAAAAGCACAGTGCCCGCATTTAAAGTTTCTCTACGTTTGCGCAGGATTAATGCCCCCCCCCCCCCCCCTCCCCCAATTGTAGATAATGCAGGAGGTTTGTGAATTCACCAGGTCGCTTTCTCTTGCTTTTCTCTTGCTTTCAACTTTGTTTTCGCTTTTTCATCACAGTGTCATGTGCTGTACCTTTACCTTACAGCTCCTTAGAGCTTTGTTTTACGACAAGTAAACAATATATTTTGTTATAGCTCCCAACTGTAATGCTGTTTTCTATTGGACGAGAGCGTGTCACGTGGCGGGCGTCAAAACTCTATGACTCCCTAGTGCGAACAAAACTCACTAACTCCCTAGGGCGACAACAAGTTAAACACAAGCTCCTATGGAGGTTTGATTTAGATGCATTAAAAAAAATGTAACTGGTTTCCAAGATATTTTTTATTGTAACAAAATACGATTCATTCGTTTCTTTCAAATTGTTTACATTTTTTTACTTCTCGTAACACGGTCGATTTTTGTAGATGTGTACTTCCGATCTTTGGCTCTTCATTAAACTGAAACGTATTACACTCAACCTATTACACTCAACGTATTACACTCGATGCTCCTCTCGGATCCTCCTCGGGGAACATCCAGGGTCTCGGGGAAACAAAACTCATTTTTCCGCTTGGGGCCAGTCATTAAGTGCTTAGTGTTGGGTTTACCATAGCGGAAACTCTCACACGGCCGGGATTATAAGGAAAATACCACTGTTTAGTCTATTATTTACATTTAGACAATTATTTTTAGAAAAACAATTCATTTTGACGTACTATATCGCACAAAATTATAATTAATGTGCTGTTAGCAGATGTGTTATTTGGAAAAACAGAAATTCTGATTCTTAGCCCAGATATATTCTGCCACAGTTATAAACAAAGCAGCCTATGTTTTCCCTAATTCCAGCCAAAACAGCTAGAGGGTCTCCTTGATTTCAGCTGGGCTTCGTGTTTCCTTCATTGCTTCGCACTCATTAAAAAAATAATCAATTGTTTCCTAAACGTTTCACAAAAAACGTTCCCGTTCATAGTAAATACAGCTCCTGTTCACTCAAAACAGTCAAATATATTGCCTGTCCCCAGGAGAAAAAAATCACTCTATTTCCTTTTCCCCAAAAACACCTGGGAGGTCCTCAAAATGAAAGGCCCGCATCCGTTTGCATAAACAACACTTCAACAATAACGTATTATGACAATAAAATTGCGTCCAACGACCAAGTTGAGAAACGCCGAGAAATCGACATGATATGTAGAACATGCAAAGCACGTTTTTTTTTTGTTGTTTTTTAGGAAGATTTACAATTTGCAACTGACTTAAACATTGCTGGCTCAAAGTTTCTCGAGATACCGAAGTGTGATCTCGAAGGGTAAAAATGTTTCCACTTGTGATCACGTCACTTCTGTATTCAAGAAATCTATATAAACGGCATGAATGAAGCCTAGGTTTATCTTTTATTAAAAAATAATCTCGATTATTTCATAAGAAAGAGAGTCATAAGTTAGCAGAATGAATGGCGTATTTTTATTTTTTTGCACCTGTTTCAAGCCCTCCTTGCATACACATCAATCATTAAAAAGCGGTAATTTATGTAAGATATATCTTTACATCTATTTTAAAGTTTGAAATAATGGCTTATAAGTCAGCTACGATTTAATTTTATGTTTTCTCACCTAGCAGGGAACCTTATTAAAAACCGTTGCTGTGATTAGGCTTAATATCCTAATGTGCGTAGGGGATTTTTTAACACGGGAAGTCGCTGTCAGGCATTTTTGAACCGGTGATAATGTGGTACTATAATGTGGTATTGCAAGTACCCTTTCAAAGCCAGTTTCAAATTTTACATGAACACGTCAACCAGACGATGGAAATGTACGTGTTGGGTTTAACTATGGTTTAATTAAACGTCGTTTCGGCGCCCTCTGAACGGTCGCCTATTCTGGGTTCCAAGTTAGACGCGAACAAAGGATGATTCATGCTGTACACGATCTATTCCTTTTCGAAAGAAACTCTACCAGTTATTACCCAAATTTCAGCGGGCTCATTTCGATACGTTTTTGTTTCCAAAGTTAAAATTCAGCCAAAAAACATCGTAAATAGTAAAATATGTAGTCAGAATACAAAATTGACCTACCTTCAGTTTGCAATACAAGCGAATTCACGCCGTGTCAGCTGTTGACTTAAGATGTTTATCAGCTAGGGAACTATTTTTTCTGTGTTTGGAGCTCAAGCTTTGCAACATAACAGACATTGCAAATCCAAACAATTGTTTTTTCTTTGTTTTGCTTTCAGTTTCAATGTGTTTGGCCCAGTTGAACTGACGTCAGCAAACTAACATCAAGAATCCATTTTCAACTTCTGACTAAACCAATGAATGACTTTGAAAGATTATGCTGCTCAAATGTAAATTCAAATCAATTCATGTCATCAATCAGTTATGATTTATTCAGAGAATTAATTGCAGCAATGAGCATTTCTCTTCCCTGTTGAGTATTTCGTAATATTTTTCCTAATTCACTCGTGCAGTCAGTCTACGTATTAATTTAAGGTGGCTCAGAACAGTTTCCTGCATTTTTCAACACCTCAATTTTGACGGATGAATGCCAAAAGTCTTTTTCAGTTGACCCAACAATTATGGTATCAAACAGATGCCCAATGGCCGGTAAACAAGTTATGGCTATTTTTTGGACACTGCAAGTTGCCATAGCAACAGTATAACCTGTTAAAAACACCCTTAATTTTAGCTTTAAGTGCTTATAACTTGAAAACAAGTCCGGTGACCCCCATTTTTTATTATCGAAATGTAATCAACAGTATAAGATGCAACTTTCTGCAAAGTTTTAAAAAAATCTGCACATGGCGTTCAGAACCACCTTAAATTTACGAAAATTTAAGATAGCTCTGAACCCCATGTGCAGATTTTTTTAAAACTTTGCCAAAAGTTTCATCTTGTCTTGCTGATCAAAATTTCGTATTTAAAAATTGGGGTCACCGGGCTCGTTTTTGAGTTAGAAGCACTTAAAGCTGAAATTTAGAGTGTTTTTAACAGGTTGTAGTGTTGCTATGGTAACATATTGTGTAATGAAAAAGACAACAACGTGTTCACCAATCACTGGGCATTTGTTTGACACCATGATTGTAGCATCAACTGATAAAGATTGGTTATAATGACAGATCGAAATCTAAGTCTTGGAAAGTGTTAGAAACGGTAGCCAGCCACCTTAAAGAGTTTGCACGAACTGCGACGACTAAAGAAGAAAACAAACGAGCTATTCATAATGATTTATTTCTGGAAGTTCTTTCTTTATATTAGTAGTTTAATTATTCTCAGTTTTGTGGAATCTGGCGATTTATCAAACTTAAATTCAAAGTTTTGCACAGCGCACGCTATCCCCTATTCCGAGGATAGCCCCCGTGATACCGTTCTTTTCAATAATAAAGAAATCCTTATTGGTGGCAAGCCTTTCTTTAACAAGGAGTGGTTCTGCAAAGGCATATGCGAAATCCAGGATCTCTTAGATGATAATGGCCGTTTCCTATCCTTTAGTGACTTTCAAGTGAAATGCCGATTAACTAGAACCAACTTTCTCCGGTTTTACCAGGTTATTGACGCTATCCCAAAATATCTTTTACTGAAGTCACGAACTTTGTACTCGTCGGTGTTGACCAATTTCGAAGATCCATCGTCCTTTCTTTTAGTAAATGGGGTAGAAAGTAACGGACAAAATCAAGTGACTTCTATTGGCTTCTTATTAACAAGACGTACGCTACTAAACAAACTGGCCCGAAAAGATGGGATTTCACAGTAACTTTAAAAGAGACTGGAATAATATTTTCAAATCATTTCGAATAATTTGTAAGGAAAACAGATTAAAAGAATTCCATTTCAAATTTATTCACAGAATTATTGTAACAAAGTGATTGTCTCTACTGTCTTTTCTTGAATGTTATGCATCAGTCAATTCCAGCAGTGCCCATCCCCCCCCCCCCCCCCCCCGGGCTAACCCCCGGGCATTAGCATTTCTTTGGTAAATTCTCCGGGGTGGGGATGAGGGAACCGGGCAAATGCCCCGCTCCCGGGTTGATTGTTTTTAATCTCTCGATAGGTGATATAAGAATATAATACAAGTTGTTGCTTCTTGACAACGAAGAAATAACTAAAATTCAGAAAATATACCTTTAAAAACATCCATGAACATCCACAAGCTTCTCTAGTCCTTCATGAACTAGCTAATCTGCAACGCAGTCCACGTCTTGGCCTATAAACGCCTCCATCACGAATACGCGACTCACTCCACGGTTTCGAAACCATGTGTCAAATGCCCGGGGGTAAACCCGAGGTACGCAAATGCCCCACCCCCGGGACGGGCAACATTAGGAAATGCCCCGGGGTTGCCCGGGAGGGATGGGCACTGCTGGAATTGACTGATGCATTATTCACTGGAAACTTCATTAAAAACTTTTTGAATTGGTTTAATGATGTCAACACTACTCACGTCAATCCAACTACTGATCATGAATAACTTTTATTTGGAACTTACAACAAAAAGTCTACTGTTGACAAGCTGTTTAATTATACTCTCTTTTCATGCGTCGATTTATATACACTAGAAAATTAAATGAGGGTGAGTTACTCCTTCCGGACTTCATTAACAAAATCATGTATAGATACAGTCTTGAAAAATTTCCTCCTGAGTAAAAAAACAATACCTCTCCTCTTAAATATCAAAACGTCCGAAATGTTCCTTCCACCTGTTATTTCTTTAAAAAAAAGGTTTGGATGCAGAGGACCACGCAACGAAGAATAAAACTACTTGACTTGTCTGTTGCCGGATCTCTTGAAAAAGAATCATGAATCATGAATCAATTATAGCTGTAAAATTGGTACGAATCATGAATCTTCGTGTTTAAAACTTGGGAATCATGAATAACGAGAGATGGCTAAAAGAATCATAAATAACAAATGAATATGCTTCCATCGATATTGAAGGCGTATGAATAAAGAATGCAAAATACGAAACTTCTTAACAGTTATATCACAGATATGGCCGAAATTAGCATTTTCCGAGCGTCTAATTTTCAAAATTTTCTGGGGGAACAACCACTGCGGCACATGTGATTACATTTCTCGTGACAGAACCCTGCAAGGGCCCCAGTGCGCAATTACCATCTTGATGCTTTCACCTGTCAATAGTCTGGCTTGGTATATGCCATCTCTTGCCGCCGTTGCTCCGCCGTCTACATCGGCTAAACAGGCCGGACTCTTAGAGAACGCTTCGGCAAGCATCTCCGCAGCACCGAGAAAAGCCTGCCGGGATTGCCTGTCGGGGAGCATTTTAATTCAAACGGACATGCCCTGCAAGACGTACTAGTCCGAGGGGTCATACTCTGCGATGGAAACAAAAACCGCAAACGCCAGGAATGCGCCTAATTTTTAAGCTGGGCATAAGGCAGCCACACGGTCTGAATTCGGATTTTAAATATCTTTATGTTGTCGCGCGCTCTTTTCCCGCGCACAAGTTTTTTGAACTCAAATTTGTTTTCATGGTTCAAGGCAGCGTTTATAAGTGAAATCTAACTGAAATCTTGACTTCCACTGATGAAGGGCTAAGCCCTTTAAACGTTTTCCAAGGCACTTAATACTCATTTAGTGAGAACTTTTTTACGTTTTTTGTATTTTGAAAGTGCCACGCAGCACAGGGAAATTTATTTTTCCATTAATCTTAATCTAGAGGTATCCTACTCTGAGTATCTAGCGTAAGGCTTAAAATTGTATCTCAAGAAAGTTGTATGTTCTCACTTCAAGCTTTTTGCTCACAGGTATTTCCTCCAGAAGGTATTTAAAAAATAACTACAGGCCCAGAAAAGATTAATTAGGCTTTCTTCCTCGGGCCGACAGAAACTCCGGAGATCGTAATCCTTTATTCCGACTCTTTTTTTTAGGAAAACAATGGTCCCCAGTCCTCTGTGAACTAACTTGAATTGAAATACAATTTGTTTTATAGCGGAGCTCCCGCGTTCGCCGAAGGGCCTGCGGGCGGAGCATCCATACCTATAAAATTGGTAAACCCATCGAACCACCAAGTGAGTCTAGAAGAAATACAATAAGATAAATATTTGGATCATTAAATGGGAACTCGGAAAACAACCGAGCACCAAATGGGATATGAACCCACAACCCTCCGTGATCTAGTCGGATGCTCTAACCACTGAGCTACTGGAGACTCTATGGTGAGCAAGGGTCAAATGTGGATGTATGACTAGAACCGCATCACGCAGTCACATAGTCAATTAATCAGGACGGATACAAATGACTGATAACTGCATCACGCAGTCACATTAAGGCATATCTGAGATGCAACCATCCAACCACCAAGTGAGTCTAGAAGAAATACAATAAGATAAATATTTGCATCATTAAATGGGAATTCGGAAAAAAAAAAAAAACCGAGCATAATCGAGCCGAGGAAATTTGGTTATGACGTCATGTCCGTCCGTACGCCCGTACGCACGGATTAGGCCTGGGGACAAGTTTGCCTTTGTCCTTGATTTGGAGTCCTTCTCACGCAAAGCGTGACACAAAAACATATTCGGTTCGTTTAGAGTCGAGTTACCTGTCGTAAAAATTTGTGAGAACACTGCATTACTTTAGAGGTTTTTTTTTTCTCATGTTATAAAATGATCTGGACATTTCATTTCAACTTAAACGACGCGATTGTATGAAAAGGCGGCAAATCTGTGGCACAGATGGCACCTTGTTCACTTTTTAAGCTGAATGAAAGAGGCGAACAAAGCTGCTGGAAAACGTAGATCTTCGTGAATATTTCTCGCTTTATTTACTCATCTACATCATGGAAACTTATGCCAAATGATTTAGGGATAGCCTCTTAGCTTGAATATCCGAAATGTTTGCCAACCTGAATATGATATATCGGACTACAAGTCAAAAATAGCGAGAGTTGAAGAACTGTCTACGATTCCTGTGGCTGATTAATTCAGCTGACATTTGGCCGAACTAAAAGTGAGCTCAGAGCCGGTCAAGTTCACAGAGTAATGGATAAAAGACTGTTAACAGCTACACCGAAAGAAAGGAAGAGATTGATCTTCGCTGATAATCCATATAATGTATATGTCGATGGAGTTGCAGTAAGCTCGCAGGGAAACTGACGTGTTCGTTTCCGACATTTGATATGGTGCTGGTTTGAAAGCTTTGCCCTGCAGAATTTACGAGCCTTTTCCAAATATAAGGTTTCAAACGTAATGTATACCCTAAGCTGAAGCCTGTTTTTATTATGAGAATCTGTTTATACTTCAGTCATTTATAAACGAATTCGAAGTTGTATCGTTTTTCAGATCTTTCCGTAGGCTTACATATTTATAAATTCCAGTATTTCTTAATGCTGCATTCAAACCTCTTAGCTTTAATCACATTTTTACATTTTATACAGACGTTGTCTATTAAATCTTTGGTTTCAAATGCTGTGTTTCAGTTTATAGTGGAGTAAACTGTAAAATTCATTTTTTTGATTTTCATTTGAAAAGAATATTAAATTATTGAGCTACATGTACTCGAATCAAAAACACGTTTCGCCTTGGCAAAGTATTACAAGCTACACTTATACTGAGGAAAATCCAGCAAACTGGACAAGTCTAAACCAAAACTAGTAAAACTACTCAACGATACTGCACACTAAAATGAATTTAAGCGATTTATTATCCAACTGCTCTATTTTATTTGCTCGCATTGTTTATTTCAGTGAGTGTATGTTAAATCTCGTACACGTGGTTTAAGATTCGTAAACAATTCTCTACCCCGGTTTCGTTGGGTGTTACCTGTGCCTGGGTGAGTGAGTTCAGACTTTTTCTACGGCACATTTGCTTACCAGAAACGAAGAAAATTCATTTAATTCTCTACATAAAATTCTCTAAGGTATTAAGCAAACTACTTTAAAATAACTTGCGTAACCGGCTCCCAATGAATTTGCCAGGTTTGTTTTGCGGCCGTGTTTTTCTTTGTTCTGGCGTAAACTCATTTTCTTTTTCGCGCTGTTTTTATTTTTTTTGCCCTTGAGTTGATTGTGTTGCCTTGACTGTTTCGAAGTAAATCAAAACAAATTTCCTTGCCTTCATCGAGGTCCTTTTTTACACTGATTTGCTCTACGAGGTTTATTAGTGTACAGTAAAAGTTGTAAAAAGTTTTTATACTAAAATTTGATATGTGCGCCTCCGTGCATAGGTACACAAAAAATTAATAGATGGGATCTCCGCTTTTAGGCCTGCCTAAATCTATATATTAGATTTTTTACTGTTATCCAATCTTTTGCCTCGTATGTTTCATCGGAAACAGAGAAATAATTAAATTATATGTATAGGACCAAAGCTTGCACAAAACAAAAGCAAGAACTAATATTCTACATGACCACAGCTAGAACTAATCGTTCTTCATAACAGAGCTAGAATTAATCTTCTCTCGAACAAGTGCTAGAAATGAACTTTTACAGGACCAGAGCTAGGACTAATATTCTAAATAAATACAAGATAAATCCTTCATAGTTCCAAATCTAGAGCTAATCCTCTATAGGACCAAAGCCAGAACTAATCTCCTACAGGACAAGCCTAGAACTAATCTTTCACGGACCGTAGCTAGAACTAAACTTCTACACGACAAGAACTAGAGCTAATCTTCTACAGCAGAAAAGCTAGAACTAATCTTGGACAGCATCAGGGCTTTTACAGGAACGCAACCGGAGCTAGAACTAATCTGCTACAGAGAGAGCCAATGCCAGAACCTATCTTGAACAAGAATAAAGTTAAATGTATTGTCTAGGCACTTTTCCCTTTTGTAAACGGTCAATGCTTTCTTAGAACGTTACCCCCCACCCCCACCCCCACCCCTTCCCTTTCTTTTTAATGCCAACATCCAAGGATGCAGCCAGAATCTTTGGCATGCAAAATCAATCCCTTATCACCACCACAGGCCCACGTTGATCTGTCAAATTCCCCCCCCCCCCCCCCAAAAAAAAAATGGTTATATCAGGTGTCTATCTTAGCTGTCACGTTTATAATACATGGAACTAAAACTAGATTATTCATTGTATGTTACAATATACCCTGAAAGGAAATTTGTAAATGGACAACAAGCTTTGTTGGCCTTGCAGTTTCCAATTTTGATAGCATTGTATCACCTGTTTACAGAGAGCGAACTATTTATGCTAACCACGTCCCCAGATGTTTAAAGCGTATTCCTCAGTAGAGGAGCCCCACTGATTGTTTGAGAAGTCCTTTTCAGGTCGGCCGCTTTCTGATACAAAGTAAGGTTGTTTAGCGGCCGTTACGGTCGATTCTTTCTTAGAACCTCGCCCGTTCCCTTAACACCAATACAGGCCTACCTTGATCTGCCATGAGGTATCTATCTAAGCTGTCACATCTATAATACATGAAACTAAAACTAGAGGGGATGTATTGGATGTTACAAAAGACACTAAAAGGAAATTTCTAAATGCACAACTAGTTTTGTTGCCGTTATAATTTCCAATTTTGATAGCATTATATCAGCTGTTTACAGAGAGGGAACTATTTATGCTAACCACGTATCCATATGTTCAAAGCGTATTCTTGAGTAGACGAGCCCCATTGGTTGTTTGCGAAGTCCTTTTCAGGTCGGCCGCTTTCTGATGCAAAGTAAGGTTGTTTAGCGGCTGTTACGCCAAGCCCGTGACCAGCGCAATTTGAACAACCTCTCAGCCCTTTACCACCTCCGCCGATCGTAATCACAGAGCTGCTCCATCCCCAGCTACACCAAAATCCGATCCTATTAAAGCTTTGCATTGAGCCACTCATTCCTGCATTTATGAACCCTTCAGTTGTACTGTACTTCCCGCCATACTGTACTACACAATTTCCCTGGCATTGCTTCCTGACCCATTTTTTCCCATTCCTGAAGTCACCATAGGTAGTGATTTTAGCGCGGAATGTCTGTCCACCAAGGCAGTCACCTGTAGTCTGCAACAAAGGAGTATGCTGAGGGTCGTCACTGCGCGTGATTTTGAGCTCGTTGCCGCTGACGAGCCAAAACGCTGGCGATATCATGTCAGCTTTAGTCAATGGATCAGCGGTTTTTCCAGTAGCTGAAGTCTTGTCATACCACCAGTACCCAGAATCATCCATCCAGTGTTTGGTGTCCTTATTAGAGAACCGAGCGATAAGGGTCCAAGCTTGACTGCCTGATGTCATGTCACAATATACCTGATGCAAATAATTCAAATTATTTTATGGCCATGTACATGTCTAACCAATTTGATTGGCTAAAATCTATATTGGCCTCGGTCTAAATTTTCTCATTTATACCTGCATCCTGACACCTTACATTTTCGATGTCACTGCCTTCTGGAACTAATTTGTACTTAGCTCTTATTAACCGAGCATGAGGTCTTGACCGATGTCGTAAGTACAGTACAGGTCGTGAATACAATTTCTCCAGTGCGGACGGACTAAATAATCAGTTTAAATATTTTACCGGAAAAGTTTCCGAAGCCATCCCTGCTAATTTTTCATTAATTCTCAGCCAGTAGGTACCGCTGAGCGCTTGTCCTTCTTCGCTGGCGACGATCTCCGCACAGGAGCCGGCAGGCATCTCGGAAATAGAACCCAGACGAACTGTGCGAAACCAAAAAAGAAACATTGGCCGTGGTCATATCAAGGCTACTAACTTAAGTTAAGAGGAAGATAGTTTCAGTTACCTATTTTAGTAATGTGACCTCTTCCCTGTTCACTCTAACTATAAATGGGAAATTTACGCTTTGGAGGTCCACAACAATGCGAACTTACTATATTACCCAAGGAGGATGCATGGATTAAATCTTAGTTTACAAACGAATTAAGACCTATCAGAATTTGGTCTTTGACATTTCGCTTCGCACGCGTACTTCCACGATGTACATAAATATGCAAACCATAAACCACTCGTGAAAAATAACGGTCTGAGGAGAAAGAAAAGAAAAGTAAGCAAAAATTGGCGTAATGCGAAAGCCTCGGGTGTAGGTAGCCTCAGGTATAGGTAGATCAGGTAGCCGTCTTTAAATTTTAAGAATCACCAATTAATCACCAATTCCTTTTATGTCTGACGTCATATAAAGGCTAACCAGAACTAAATAGTGTGATCACAGAGTTGATTGATACCACTGATTACAGTGAGGTCTGATGTCATGTAACTTGAGACTAACCAGTGCTAAAGTGTAGTTAAGTTAAACAGGGCACTTATGGTCGCGGGGGACACCATAGGCTCATCATTACACGTTTATTTAGAGTGTATGCACGAACTGCAACGACTGACATCGGCAGGTGACGCATTCATGACCGGATAAAATATCGGCGCGTAATTTTTCACGTGTGGCAACAAAACTTCTGCTCGAAAGTAACATGTAAACAAACGCTGAAAAATAGATATCTCTGTTTCTTTAATTTATAGAAGAAAAAATTAGGAACTCTTTAGAAATTTGAATTTATTTATTTTTGTAATCACAACAAGTACACATATCAATAGCTTGAAGAATGGACTCGCCCTGCCCAGGCCTACGACCACTGCACTGCTTGTAAGTCGCCCGAAATGATGCGCACATAAATTATGCAAATGTTGTAATCCGAAATCAGTCTGTTTTTGAAAATTGCGAGATACAATGAAGTCACTCGCTGAAAGGTCCCTAGACCGGCCTTCAATATAACATTTGCGTTTATCAGTGGAAATCAATACTTAAAGCAAAAGTTTTCCTGGAAAATAAAATACTCATCTCCAATAGCAATTCAAACGAACTTTTTTTTTATCAGCAATTATAACGTTTTCTGTACGCTAATTAATACACCTCAGGACCTCTATCAGTTTTTCAATGTAAAAAGAATCTTGACCTTGATTTGATTTACTACAAAACTGTCAGGGCAAGAATATCAACTCAAGGCAAAAACAAAATACAGAAAAACAAAGTGAACTCGCTGCTAAACACAGTAAACAAAATGAACTCACGCCACGGCAAACTGAGAAAAACTGAAAATTTATGGTGTCGGTTATGTAAGCCATTTTAAACCAGCTTTTGTGTAAGAATTGTGGAAGTTTGTGATTTGGGAAGTAGTGCACGCTAACTTAGAATGAGCTTACAATGTTGTTTTGACTGTTTGAACCATCTTCTTTTCGTTGCGATTTAGTGGAATGATTAACTAATCCTGTTTTATCGTACGCGTTGCTAAGTACCTTAGATAATTTTAGGTAGAGAACTGAATGAATTTTCTTCATTTCTGGTAAGTATAAGTATGCGGTAGGCAAAGTCTGAACTCACTCAGCCAAGCACAGGTAACTCGCAACGAAACCGGCGAAATATTCGTTTACGCATCGAAGATATTTCAACACACCCACTGATAAGCAGGGACAAGAGAAACAAAACAAATGCAAGCGAGCCGAAATTCTGCGAAATTGTGATTTTGATCCGTGAAGGTAAATAATTTTTTTTCAAAATCCAATAGTAAACATTACTAGTCTAAACGAAATATTTGATAAACAATGTCTGTATAAAATGTAAAAACTCGAACAGGTTTGAGAAATCTTTACCGGAAGATCTGAAAAGCGACACAACTTCAAATTTGTTCATAAATGAAGTAAATTCTCTCAATATAAAATTAGGCTTATGCTTAGTGCATACATTTACGTTTGTTACCTCATTATTGAAGAAGGCTTGAATATTCAGCAGGGCAAAGCTTTCAAACCAGCCCAATAATATCGGAGACGAACACGGCAATTTCGTTGTAAGCTTTCTCCAACACCACCGACATATACAATATATGAATTATCAACGAAGATCAATTTCTCTCTTTCCATCGGTGTAGCCTTTAACAGTCTTTTATCCTTCACTTCATTGAATTTGATCGGCTTTGAGTTCACTTTCATTTGAGCTCAATTCAGTAAGTTTCAGCCTTGCTCAGCCGCAGATCGAACTCTGAAAATCGCACTTTTGACTTGTAGAACTCTGAAAATCGCACTTTTGACTTGTAGTCCGATAAATCATGTTCAAGTCCGCAATTACTTCGAACTCTGAAAATCGCACTTTTGACTTGTAGAACTCTGAAAATCGCACTTTTGACTTGTAGTCCGATAAATCATGTTCAAGTCCGCAATTACTTCAGTTCTTCCCGTTACAAGGTTGTCCTAAATTATTTTGAATAAGTTTCCATAGTGTAGATGGGTAAATTAGAGCGAGAAATATCCACCAAGATCTATGCTCTTCAGCAGCTTTCTTCCCGTGTTTCATTCAGCTTTAGAAGTGAACAGCGTGCCAAAGATTTTGGCGCCTTTTCATACAGTGGCTTCGTTTAAGTTGATGTGAAATGTCCAGATCATTTTTTTGATGTGAGAAAAAATCTCTGAAGTGATGGGGTGAAAAATAATAACGAAGAACTATTTTCTGCTGCTCACTTTCTTCACAAGTTTCATTCTCGCGGTTGAACAAAGATTTTGTCGCCTTTTCACGCAATCGATTCGTGTAGGTGAAATGAAATATCCCTAGTCGATTTTCAACATGATTAAAAAAAAAAAAATGTGCAGTGTCCTACAAACTTCTACGATAGGTAGCTTTTAACGAAAAGTGGATAGTCAATATCAAACACGTAAGATGCCCAGGTCAAGCTTTTCCTGGAGTATTGCCGCCATTTTGGGCGACGTCGTCGTCGTCGCTAGGCGCACGCGCCCGCGAGCCATGCCGCTAGCCACGATGACCATGAAAACTCAAACGCATGGTTTTCTCAATTTCTATCCTCGCACGGTAGTTATGGGGCTCCGCTCTGCGGCCCTTCGGGCCGCTGGAGAGCTCCACTAAAAATATTGTCGAATATACGCTTTGAGGAACTAACTCATCCATATCTATTAAAGGTACTACAAATCGATATCATTTGCTGCTACATGTACAAAAATTGTAGAAAACAAATGCCCAACCATCGGTAAATGAATTGTGGTTATTTTTTTTAATTACTGGTTACCATAGAAAGAATATTACCTGTTAAAATATCTTTATTTTTGGAGCACTACTCGACAATAAAAAAGGGGTAACCTTTGTGAGGAATGGGCAGTTAAAGCTAAAATTATGGGCGTTTGTAACAGTGCCTTCCGCAACTATTGCAAAAAGTAATGTCATCGAAATAACCACAATTAATTTACCAATAATTGGGATTTTGTTTGAGGAGATGAAATTTCTGGGGATTGAGTGGCTACGAATTAGCCGGAAATTAAATATCTCCGTGGCACGAGAGCGACAGGCCCGGGGCCTGGGCTCCCTAGTGAAGTTGCATCATAGGTGATGACGTGTGACTATTTTCGATAGAACTGCACGTTGGCAATCATTCCAGGTAGACACCGCCGAGTATAATTCTTTATCATTATTATCCTTTTAGTACTTCGTAGGATGGTCTGCAAGAGCTTGCCCCTGGTTCCTACCAAGATTTCATGTCTTTTTGGGGATGCCTAAGGGTGTTTTCAGGGTGCGTGTGGATTTCCCTTGGGAGCTAGGAAAATTAGATTAACCACCGAAATAACCAATCACAGCATCATATATCGGTCCCTTGGGAGTTATGCAAACCGGTTTCAACAAGATCGGAGAAAAATGTGAGGTAATTGAGGAAAACAGGTTTTGACGCGGGACACAAGAAAATATGTCAAATGCACGAACTCGAGGATAACTGGTTTTGCAAGTTGATGTTGTTTTCAACATTGATCGTGACGTACGTCCGTGAGTTTGGGGCTTTTGTTTGGTCAGTACGAACACAGAAATTATTTTTATTCCTTTTTGCGTTTTACTTTTCAACAAGTTCTGCATTCTGATTAATTGCAATCCTCAGCTGTCTTACCAGAAGCAAATGAAAAAGAGCTCCAATACATTCAGGTACCGTACATTGTGGTAATTACTTTTTTGTCTCCCGTTGCGACATATTTAACGAGCATTGTGATGTTAAGACGCATCTCTTTCTTTGCAGGACAGAGGATTTTCAGCAACCACACTTATCGCATGAGGTAAGTACGATTGTGTAAGATCTGAATCCATGCCCCTATGTTACTGAAGTGAGGTTGTTTCTATGTAAACAAACTAATTTGATCTCCGCATTTGCAAGTGATTACAGTACAAAACTAACTAGCTGACACCTAATTTTTATCAGTTATAGCTGGACTCTAATTCCGCATATTGTTTGGAATAAAACCATTAAACTATGCACGATAAGCCTGAGCAGAAGGGGAAAGCAAATGCTTTTGATGTTTTCGTTTGAAAGCCAAATTCCCTGCGTGCCGTCAAATATATACAGTTTCGGTGCTTTCCTAATTAAATCAGTTACATGCAGCTGACTTTTGCCCAAAATGGCTAATGAATACTGCGTGTTTGTTAACTTTAAACAAGGTTTCATCAACAAAAAAGGGTTTTTTAGTCTCCATTGAAAAAAAAAAGTCGTAACTTAAGACGTTTACGTTTCTGTGCCGTACGTGATGTCTGTTAAAGTTTAAGACGGAATCCACCAGGACGTCGAGTAATATTTATTTAAGTTGGACAAAAATCGAGTACCAGAATGATTTAAATCCTATTGCGTTATTTTCTACCCTAAATAAAAGGTAAAGATGTAAGTAATAATCCCTGACAACACAGACAACAACTTCTTACCAGAGTCTTCGAAAATGAATTTCAAAGTTCACAAGGTATAGGCAAATTCTCACGTGCAGCCATTTTGTAAAATCGTCTTTAAGCGATTCAGTGGGAAATTCGAAATTTGTTTTCGGTGTTTGGTGTTGTTAGAAAAGATTTCTTTTGATAAGATATTTGAAGCAGCAAACAAAAGTTTGCAATAAGGTGTAAATAATTTTGGTACAACAATTTCTTATCAGAGCCTGAGAAAATGAAATTCAAAGTTCACAAGCTATAGGCAAAAGCTCACGTCTTTTAAGCGATTTAGTGGAATTCAGCGGAACTTCGAAATCGGTTTTCGATGTTTGGTGTTGTTAGAAAAGATTTCTTTTGATAAGATATTTGAAGCAGCAACACAAAAGCTTGCAATAAGGTGTAAATAATTTTGGTACATAATTTTGTCCAATAACTACTCGAAGTCCTGGCGGATTCCGTCTTAATTTCTTTGTAAACAGTCAGAAACAGCAACACAAAGGTTTTCGAACGCCTTATTTAAGCCACACTTTTATAATGCGCGGTTCTTTGTCTTGAAATATCGCAAAGAAACGAATGGTTTCGGTGATTTATAACATTCAATATTTTGACTGTCAAAATACTATTAAAAGTTTTAAAATTCCCGAGAAACAAATCATTGTATTTAATATCACATACTGCAATGATCCGCGGTGTGTCTTAACGTCCTCTTTTCGGGAATAGGCTGGAATGTGGACAAACCAGATTCGAAAAAAACATTTCAAGAGAATCCGTGGAGTCAAAGTCTTTTATTGGAGAACTTCGTACATTCACTTGTTATTGTTGCACGTGTATGTCGGCGCCAACAAAACAGCCTCGTGTGACTGAAACGAGATACGCACGTGCCGATCTTAATCTCAACGTTCCTCGCAGGAGTCAGTTGAGATTGAGACTGCGCTCCTCGCAAGGAACACTCAGGTACAATACTCTCCTGTAGTACTGCCCTTTAGTGTGTTATAAAGGCAACTGGAATCCACGTAATTTGAGATTGTTTTGTGAGAATTTTAGAGTACTCTGTTGATTAAGTTAAAATATGGTATACTCATGGTTCATATTTATGAACGATTATTGCCCTATTTAAAATAATTATGTGATGTTTTTTTTAACACCATGACTTCTAATTTGCAGATGAAAACATGAAAAGGAATTGGAAAGCAATGGTTCATAGTTAAATACCTGAGTTGAGATGGAATTAGTTAAAGGGCAATGTAAAGAAATTGGTGGAAACTATTAAATATTCATCTGTTATAGGTTTCAGATTTGATGTCAGTTAATTGACTATTTTAAAGGTTTTACACAAAAACTATCTCATAACATCTGAATTAAACGATTGTATTGAACGATTGTAGCATCTCAACACTGTCTTTGTTCACAAAATTGCCACATCAAATCAAAATGAATACAAGGCAATGAATTATTTCACATCAGTCACTATGGAACATGAAAAAATGTGCTCTTGGTTGAAGGGATCTGCAGCAACTGTTACAATTTCAGCGAAATTTCCCTTATCATTATTCCAAATATAAAAACCCAAAATTATCCGTTGTGGTTCAGGTTGTCCACATTACGCAAAATCTTGTCATTTCACGTTGTTGTTCCGCAAAGAACGGCTATGGACGGCGATAAAACTGGAACAGTCGAATATTCGACTGAAGTCGCATTTAATTCAAATCTGCCGAATTTAATTGTTTTAAACGTCACATTTTGCATGCACTTAATTCGGTAATTCGATTTGGCGCATGTAAAATGCGACGTTTAAAGCAGGCCTTAAAGATCGGTATGATCGTTTTCAAAATGCCAGTCTCTCGACAGGTCCATCAAAAATACTACTGAATGGCCTGCACTATGTTCCAGTAAAAAATCTGTAAAATTAACTTTCATTTAACCCTATCCAGACCGGGGGGGGGGGGGGGGGGGGGGAAGTGCCCGCGCTGACTTTGAACGTTTATAACTTTTTCAAGATTCAACCAAACGCTGCCAAACTTTACAAGTCTTTCTAAAATTTATCTGGGAATAAATTGGTAGGATAGGTTTTTGTGTCTGGAACTTGACGTTACCATGACAACGTCATTTTGACAGACATGTTTTTCCAAATTTGTAATTTTTGTGTTTCCATTAATAAAAAGTAACTTTATTCAACTATTTTCACCTCTTTTAGGTTTTTATGCACTGTTTTATAGATTTTGAGTATTTTTCAGTAATGTTGGGCGGTTTTCTGATGTTTTGGAAAAAAATGTAAATCCAAGATGGCGGATCCAAGATGGCGGCTGTTTTGACATCATGATGTAATGGTCACGTGATGTGACGTCATCACCGCACGTGACGTACATAAAAAAGATAGATTTTTGGACATACTATATATCCTGTAAGTTTTATTGCGGTTGCTTAAATATTCTGGAAGTTACGGGGGGGGGGGGGGGGGGGGTGGGAGTCCGGTATGAATAGGGTTAAAAGTATTAATATTTTGCAAAAATGACTTATTTTCCTTTGCTTCTAGTATTGCGAAGCGAAAACACAGAAAAAAAACATGGATATGAAAAGAAACTGCTTTCACCGATAAATTGGATAAATGGATAAATTTGAAAGGAAAACACTACTCCAAATTGGTTGCGATTAAAGCTTACTTGAGTTTCTTTGGTGGCAGAAATTAAACTTAACCAGTTACGCTTGGCCCTTGCAGTAGCCTTTTGTGCGGACATCTTTGAATCCTGGACGCGCTTGAATTGATTATACTTTTATGCGCTTACAGCACTTTCTGTTACGTCTGCCATTCGACGTTAACGAAACAATACGGAATAAATAAATTCAGAGAGCAGAGTTTTTGGAACTATCCTATATCCTAAACAACTTCGACAGTCTGTGAAGTTTGTCCTTGACTTTCGCGATGAATAACTCCGCCACAATTTCAATTGTTAGATTTCCTCTTAAAAACTATTTCAAAATCGATGAATGAATTTTTCTACCGTTATCACTTTTTACAATGAAAGTTGACAGTTACTTGTAAATAAATATTTCGTGGCTAGTCTGACGCAGCGTTTCGTCCCGGCCAAGGGACTCTTCAGAGACCTTTTCTGCTAGCAAACTCGTTGAGCATCGCGCTCAAAGTCCCGTTCGCAAAGAATGATGACAGCATCCATTCTTTGCGAACGGGACTTTGAGCGCGATGCTCAACGAGATTGCTGTCATCATTCTTTGCGAAGGGGTTATCACTTTTCCTCTCCTTTCTTATGACTTTTACAGCTTTTATAGCTGAACCAGTGTTTTATTCTTTGCCGATTTACGATGATATGTACCAGTAGCTGGGACAATTTATGCAATTTTCGCTGACATTGGTCAACAGTTCGGGGGATATCCATTTCTGGATATACGATTTCCTGTAATCTGATTGGCTCGCACAAAACCAAAACATTGCTTAGATTGCGGAAGGACTAAGCTCCAGTATAGAGCGGTGAGCAAAAATAAATATGGCGTCGGCCCTCGAGTTTGATAGAAGAAAGAGTATAACAAGCTGCTTTGTTGTTTTTTTTTTTCACTCATTTGAACGCTTCAATTATTTCCGCGCTTTCTCAAATCAATTTTCGTTTCCTCCGTTCGATAAATCGGGATTCCACCGCACTGTATTTAGCAATATTGACAATTATTTTCCACGATGTCCCGTTTTCAAGGCTAAGACAGCTGAAGCATCATGATGCCGATATGCATGCCATCAGAAAAGATACTTCGGCTAATGAGTTTAGAGCGTGGCTGTTTGCTGTTGCAATATGAAGAACTTTATTTCATTTAACTATAATAACTCTTTCATCGGGCTATAATATTACTTGACAGTTGAAGTATTGCGAATTTTCGTTTCCGAGCAGTTTTTAATCTTCTCCCGTTTTATCGTGTACTGAGGAAACGAACTCAAACTCAACTCTGTTATAATTATAGAATTTGGCACAGGTTAGAATTGCTTTAATATGGGAATTTCATTCTATTGTTCCCACGTGTCGCATGCAATGCTTTCGATGATTAAAAAAATCATGACATTTAGTCTCTGAAAATGTTCCAGGTATGCTTATGGAAAAGTTGTAATATTCTGTTCAGGTTTACCCTGATTGTATATATAAATTCTCTTGCATATTGGGAAAAATTCAGGCAATAAAGTAAATTTTAAGTATTATTCAGTCCCAACAATTTTCTGCCACTACAGCTTTTAGTCCCCAAAAATCTTTTAACTACCAAATTTCAGATACCATTCTTTCCTGTTGCCTCAGATACTGCAATCCCTTTTATGTTTACAATCAAAATTTTGCAGTGTGTGTATTTTGTGTGCAAGATGGGATGAAACTAACATTTATGGTAACTTGTCTAAAGCATTCAACAACACTCGTTCAAAAGCAATTTTATTGTCCTTCTTATCATTCCATAACTTCCTTTTCCTCTTCTCTATAGCTTTCTTGCTATAACCTGCAAGAAAAAAATATTAATTAGCAAATTGTATAATACTAAGGCAGTGAGAGCACCTTAACTATTATAATTATTCCTTTCCTTTAACAAATGTTATCCATCACTGTGTATTGATATTGATTCTGTTAGCATTTCCATACTGTCAAATCTGTGGATTTCTGCTGGACCAAGTCTCCCAAATAGTAAATAGATATATGCTACCCTACTAAAATTTCAGGATATGAGGCTTAAAGGTCTGAATTGAAAAGCTATAGCTGCATTTGCTGAACTAAGCTTTCACACTACTACATAATACTTTACCATGTGAACTACAAATAGTAAAACTTGGTGAAAAAGGTTTATTGGCAAACCATGGAAGAAGATAGCAGAAAAATCAATTTTTCGAAGTAATACATGTACTAGCCCAGCCCAGATCCTCCCCATACCCTAATTGTGGTTGATAGCATGGTAGTTAAATTTAGGAGGGAACAGCATAAACAGAAGCTCTGGATATAAGGTTATTACTGGTCATATATCATAGAGGCTCCGGAAACAAGGAAGGTGCGAGTTTGTACAATATGTGAGCCAGTGAGCCATGCAAGCCAGAAATCCCTTATCCCAATAAAAAAGGCTAACCACAAGCTACTAAACTAATTGTAGGCTAACTGGAGTGCTATTCAGGCTAACCGAGTTCTTTTTAGGTTAACCAGTTTGGCTAACTGGAATGGCTTGCATGATTTGTGAGCCATGCAAGCCCTGCGAGCAAGAAATCCCTTATCCCAATATCAAAGCTAACCGGAAGCTACTGAAGCTAACTGTAGGCTAACAGGAGTGCTATTCAGGCTAACGGATGTGTTATTTGGGCTAACCGTAATGACTCGCATGACTCGCTGACTCTCACTTTGCCAGGACCCACAAGGTGCAGGGGGGAGTGTCGAGTGAGTTTGAAATTCTAATTTACAAATGACAGAGGTTTCAAGTAACCAAGCAAGATATATCCATAAGCAATTAAGGAAATCATGCAAAAATACTAGAAATGAGATCAAAGTTTCTGAGTCAATGAGTCATGAGTCTATGATTCAAATGTTTAATTTTTATGTACAGTTATTAATTTGAAATAGTGCAGCCATTGCTAACAAGTAAAAGCTACATTCAACCAAAACAGAGTGGAACTAAACCCAAACAAACCAGAGTGGAACTAACCAAAAGCAAACTGGAGTAGAATTAACACAAGCAAATTGGAGTGGAACTAGCCACAACAAAAGTGGAGTGCTTCTAATTTGTATACAGGCAAACTGTGGCTCGAGAGATAATAACCTTCTCTGTGTGAAAATCACTTTGAGTCATTGACTCATTTGACTCATAGAACAGGGGACCACAGTATGCTGCAGTCTGACCAGAATGTGAAGACCTATTAAACACAGGCACAATTGCAGCCCGATTGACCAAACAAGTTTTATTTGTGCCTGTGCTTTTGAAGAAGAAGATGAATAGGTAATTTTTTTTCATTTTCTGGACAAGTATTGTTGTATCTAGGTCCTAAAAAACTGAATTTACTTACCCTTATTCTCATGCCACTTGTTATGTTGACCAGGTTAACCTGACGCTTTTCGCAGAGAACCTTCGTTAATTGATACTGCCTTCCAACAGATATTTCAACGATTCGTTTCGAGACTTTTCCAACATAATCTTACAAAATCAAGGTGATTTTTCATTGCGGATGCCTGTTAAGAAACAACAAACATATACACAACTAAAAGAAAATTTAGAGATGCAAACCAAGGATAAACAATAAGCTCGCACATTGAGCAAGTAATGGTGCGGAAATTACACCGTGACACATTTTCAAAGGCCGTGCATATGAACTAAAGTATCGTGCATATGCATTTTGTTTAAATAAACAACAAGCAAATTTACTCTAGTTTTTAAAAGTATTTTTTTCGAAAACCAAAAAAATTATTACAAACCTGAAATTTGCAAGAAATCAAAGACAACTCCACTCGGAACGCATCCAAAACACAACCGTTGACTTCACTTTCGTCACATTTTTCTCGGCGATGCAGAGAAGGAAGCCATCTTGTCGCACATTCACGAGTTCCTGTGATGGTCCTTTAGCAATCACGCTTGGTCTCATGGGATAGAAAAAAGGGACTAAAGGAATACGGGCGAAAAAGTGATGCGAATGCTGATTTTCCCACTGAGGTCCAAGATGCCATTTTAAGTGACGTCATCATATATCCAGAAATGGATATCCTGTATAATATCTGTTAAAGTGCATATGAAGCGAAATTTATTCCTACCGTTTTAAGGTTTTCAATACGTATACAAAACCACTGTAAACTTAAAAATTATATCCAACAAAGATTTCTGCAAAATGCCGTCTTTCCGATCAAAAAGTGTCCGAAGACTGGATCGAGTTTTATCCAGATTGTGACGTCACTTTAGTTGCAAAGGTTTTGATTACACTCCGCGTGTCTCAGTGTATCTCTCTTAAGGCGGGGGTACACCTCAAGCCTGTTTTTCCACCGCTAAACTTGGTTTAGTGCGAATATCTCGTCCGCGTTTCAAGTAATCCAGAAGCTCTATGCTCATTTCACAAAGCTATGTTTAGCGGTGTTTTGTAATTTTTTTCGTGATTTTTGGGGATGCTTGGATTAGGATAAGGATTAGTAAAATTTGGAGAAATAAGAAATATTAAAGATTTCATGTGATTTAAAACTAGAAGCTATGTTTAGCGGTGTTTTGTAATTTTTTTCGTGATTTTTGGGGATAATTGGATTAGGATAAGGATTAGTAAAATTTGGAGAAATAAGAAATATTAAAGATTTCATGTGATTTAAAACTAGAAGTGGAAGTTAAAAATTAGTATATGGACACCAGTGTTTCAAAAATAACTTTCTTTTTTCTATCCCTCCCTTAAAGCTCTTAAAATTTCACTCAAAATCGGGTGTACCCCCACCTTAAGCACATAAAAAAAAATGTCTAGCGACGAGTCCGAATTTGGCGTTTTGTACGTCTCTTTGGGTAGTGAAGGTAGTAGAGAAGAAACAGACGATGATTGCGATGTAGTCTGCAACCAAAGTGATGTCACGAGGTAGTTTGGCCGCGCGATTCGAAAACCATTTTTAAGAGCAAAATGCGGTAACTTTTGAGTTATAAAATCGTCAATTTGTTTCCTCACAATCTCAAACTTTCAGATATTTTCTTTAAAACATTGGAAATATGCACTTTAAACAAAAATAACTCACCAGTGCAACTTTGGCCATCCCCTGAATATCCAGCTTTACATGTGCAAGTGTAAGATCCAAGTATATTGTTACAGACAGCATTGACGTCACAGCTATTAGAGTTAGAAGAGCACTCGTCTATATCTAAAGCAAAGTTATAAGGGATATTAAAATGCTCTTCTACTACTCCAACAGTATGTGCATCAGACATAAGAACTGCCGAAGATCCCCGAAAGTGCGTGAAAAATATTAAAGCGACTATTTCGCGACTATTATTTTTGGTATCTGTTAAACAAAAATAACTCACCAATACAACTGTTTCCATCTCCCGAATATCCAGCTTTACACGCGCAAGTGTAAGATCCAGGTGTATCGCTACAGACAGCATTGACGTCACAGCTATAAGAGTTGGAAGCACATTCGTCTATATCTGAAACAAAGATATAAGGAGAATTAAAATGCTTTTCTCTACTCCAACAATATGTGCAGTAGTCTATAGCATGAAGAACTGAAGAATATCTCATAGTTTGCGAAGATTTTTGTCTGAATACTGAAAGTTTACAAAGATGGTTGAAGATAACGTAAAAGATTTTACAACGGAGGACTACTTATATTCAGCAAAACAATTTTGTTTTGAACGAAAAGAATTTGCAAAGAATGAGATTTGTACACGCCATAGTGCGAGCATATGATAGCACTCACGTCATTTTCCTGCTATCGCTGAGCAAAATAAAGAGCTGTTCTCTTTTGATTTTGTTACAAAATAGTTGGTAAACGGCTCAGCGTGTACCATTGAGTTTTAGTGGAATTCTACTAGTACACTAATGCAAATGCTGCAATGTGATTGGCTGAGCTATTGAACACTATCAGCCATTAGTGTGCAGTTGCCGAAGGTCGTCCACAAAATGGGACGTTTTTACCGTTTTTCCGAAGTTTTGGAAGGAAGTTTAAATGTAAATGGATAATAAAATTCTCGAGAAGACTAAAAGAAGGACATCAGCGGTTTCTTGACTTTAAAAGCTTGAAATTATTGAAAAACGGGTGCACGCGCGTAAACAACTGCAAACTACCAAGGACAATTCAATGCGTGCGATTTTGTTCAAACGTTAAGTTCGATAATGCGTAGGAAAATAATTAGAAACCATTATTTGCGTTTATTTCAGTCAGAATTCTACTAAAACAAAATGCGGCCGAATCAACTATCACCTCATAGAAATTGAGAGCGAATAATCTAATTGTTAATTACACAATAACCCAGTTGCTGCGCGCGCCGTGATTGACTGATGCCTGTCATCTATTAGTGTACAGACACACAGATGACGTCACTGCGTGGTGTGACTCGCGTGCGTGATCAGAGTTCATAGTCCAAGTCAGTCTTCTCGGTAAACTTGTAGCGAAAACAACGAGAGAAAGTTCAGTTTAATAATAAATCTACACAGAAAAACAATCTGCCAAATGGGCACGGGCTCTGGGAAAGAGATTGAGATTAAAGGAAATGAGGGGCTTTTTTCAGCTTGGTTGTGTACTTTTGCAGCTCTTAGTTGAAACAATTGATGACTGTTATCTAATTTGTCGTCATTTTTTTTCTTTTCTTTTTCGTGTTGGAACCCAACATGGTGACGTCATTGAGGAGAATTTTTTTTCTATTTAATAGCAACGCGTGAAAAATTCGTCCGTGGGCCCTTAAAGCAAGTGTGTGTGAAAGTTGAACATTTCCCTCTGGATTTGATGAAAATGTCATGCACATCTAGTCTTTCATAGAAATGTAAACATGAGGTGAATGACTACATTTACTCCTTGGTAAATAAAGGTAAACCTGACGCAATTTCAGCAGGAATACAGGAAGAAAGATCTAGAAGTTAAGAAAAGTTTGAGAAAGGATAAGAGAGAGTGGGCTAACAATATAGCGCAAGAGGCAGATGATGGTGCTGAGTGTGGGCAGATGAAAGATGTGTACGATGCTACAAGAAGGCTGCGCAGCGAGCCACCAAAGAAAATAGACATGGTAAGGAACATGGAGGGCAATTTGTTGACAAAGGAAGAAGAGGTGAAGTAAAGTTGGAAAGAGCACTTTGCTGAAGTACTGAATGGGCCCAACTCGGAACGTGAGGCAGAAGCGATTTGCGACATGGAAACTATAGAAGCCCCATAACTAAAGCCGAGGTCAGGAGCGCCATTAACAGCATTAAAGCAGGCAAATCATCTAGCATATCCGCATAACGGTAGAACTGCTCAAGGCTGACATTACAACCTTTTCAACCTTTTCTGTGAGATATGGATCAGTGAGATTGTTCCTGCAGATTGGAGGAAGGGTCTCAAAAAAGGGGATATCAGCAAGTGCGGAAACTGTTGAGGGAACACTCCAATGTTTGTTGCTGCAAACGTGTTGGGCAAGGTATTGATCAGGAGAATAGCAGGTGGTGTTGATGCAAAGCTACGAAAGGAAGGAGTACGATAGAGCAGATATTCGTTCTCGGGAACATCTTCGAGAAAGCAGTGGAATCTTAGCAATAACAGCAAGACAACTGGCTTGAAGACTTGAAGACTGAACACGACCAGCAGTGAGAATGTTCAGGTTGACGACCAAGATATTGTAGATGTAGAGGGTTTTGTGTACTTGGGTGCATACATCAGCAAGTCAGGTTGCATAGAAGAAGAAATCAAATCAAGGCTAGGGAAAGCAAGTGTTGCATATAGAAAGTTGGATAAGATCTGGAAGAACAGTCAGTTTACCTACAATACTAAGATAAAAATTCTCAAATCTAACGTCATCTCGGTGTTGTTGTATGGTTTTGAATGCTGCCGAATGACAATAACAGACGAGAAAAGACTGGATGCGTTCTCACATGAGAGCCTTTGCCGGATATTAAAGATCTACTGCCCAATGCAAACGAGGAGATTAGAGCAAGAGCAGGATTGGAGACAATAAGCAAGCAAATGGCAAGGAGGAGATGGACGTGGTTGGGTCACGTCATCAGAATGGATCTTCACTCACATCCACGAATCGCTCTCACATGGGTGCCTTAAGGTAAACTGGGTCGACCGCGCAAGACTTGGAGAAGGACTGTCGAAAGGGGGCTGGAAAAGAACGGTTTAAGATCTTGGGCATTAGCAGCATCGGCTGCGGTGGATAGAAGAGCCTGGAGACAGAGAGCCTACGGCCCAATTCTTCACTTGGAGAACGGATAAATGATGATGACATAGTTTGGAAGGAGTTGTTAGTCCTAATGCAATAGCAATATGTTGTTACTTGTTCTACTATCACTTTGCTTGAAAAGAAACGGGATTCGTATTGTATTGGTGTCAAAGTCTGACTAGGTATTGCAGTTATCAATCATTTTGCTGGCAACGTTCGACGCAGGTCATAAAGTTACCTAGAATAGCATCCTTTTAATCCTATTTTACACTCTCTTTGGATAAATATTCATTTGTTTACCATTCGTTGGCTCACCATTACCTGTTATGGTGAACCGTTGACATTTCGCCCAATAAAAAGTGAAAAAGATCTAAAGCATGGTATCCCATGAAACGTTGATACGCTAAGTCAAATCCTGTTGTCAAAATGATCGATAAATGTAATTGTGACGTCATAATGACGGCATTTTTTAATTGTGAACCCGTTTGTTCGCCATGGTGAAACGATATTAAGCTTTTTAAATGAGCTTTACAATTTCCAAAAAGTGTAAGTTGGTACAGGACCGCATTTATATTAGAATGAAACAATGATTTACAGAGAACAGCGTCATGTTGCTAACAAATTGAACGTGATTAGGTTGAGATAAGCCTTATTGAGTTTTACTGCAGTAGGTTTGCATAAAACCCTGAATTTTATTAAAATTGAAAAAGTGAAATAACGTTAGCGAATTAGATTGCGACCTGGTATAAGTATTCAGTTTACTCAGCAGCCGACGAGGATTGCATGTGCCAAGTTCGGACGAAAATCAGTAAATCCCTGTTATTCCAATTTTCAACCAAATACTGTAGCTTTTTTTCCAAGCCTTAATTTTGATGGGTGGCTAGGGGATGGATGGTTATAACCACTGTTTAACAGTTGATGCTACAATCATGGTGCCAAACAAATGCTCAATGATTGCTAAACACGTTGTTATCATTTTATGACACAATACGTTGCCATTAAACTAACTTACCATTGCAACGTTTGCCATCCCCTGAAAATCCAGCTTTGCATGTGCAAGTGTACGATTCAGGTGTATTGCTACAGACAGCATTGACGTCACAGCTATCAGAGTCGGCAGCACACTCGTCTATATCTAAAAATTTTCAATTGAGGTTGTGTTACCTAAAACTTGCTTTAGTATAGTTAAGCATTTTTTTGTTACAGGTCAATACTTTAGAACTGTGAAATGGTTAATAGATAAAAAGCCAACGTGAAATAATACTGCACCTGTTAAGTGTAGGAACTTTCAAATGTTGCACACAGCACTATGTCAGTAAGACAATACCTCTCTAGAACCTTTATTTTCATTCATCTGTTGCAAACATGACCACTATTGTTTTTCAGGGCTAGGGGCATTGTTTTGGCCCGTTATCTATTGTTTTAATAACCAATGAAGTAATATAACTCGTTCCAACAAGTAGTAAGCGACCCCACTATGTCGCGGCTATGTTTGTATATTTTCTTGTTGCACTTTTTGTTTCCTTTTTATGAATGTTTGTTTGATTCTTTGTCAATATCTCCTTGGCTGTTTGTTTGTTTGTCTGTTTGTCTTGTTGATCGATGGTTCAGTCGATAGATGGGTCAATTCATCATTACATGGATCTGTAAGGTGGGTTGATGGAAAGCTGGCGTACTTTGTTTACGCCATATTGTTGTAAGTTATTTGTTCAAGTTTTTCCTCTGTTAGATTTGATTAAAAAGCAGAAATATGAAGAGAGAGAAAAAGAGAGAAAGAGAAAGCAAGTTGCTTGTTATTAATGGAAAGTTGTTGAAATAATCGTAGTTAACTCTGAGCATACGTTAGGTATCTGAACACGGTGCATTAACTTACCTGAGTCGATTTTTTCTTGCAACTCGCTCAACGTTTCGTTAATCTCTTTTATCTTTGAACAAGCTAAAATATAATTGTAAAAAGAAAAACGCTTAAGAAACATAGAAACTTAGAAAGTGGAAGGAAAGGCTGAAGGGCAAAATTCCTACTCGTCACAAGTAGAAACGATTCCCCAAATAACGCTCTGACCAATGCATGCGACAATTATCAATATATTATTTGGGATAAAAGCAGATACCGATTTTCTAATTTGAAGCAATCTCTGGAGACCGAAATTTATTTTGGCCTTTCACGACCAGTAGCAGGGAAGGAGTTGGGATGTGGAGAGTGCATAGAAAGTCCAAAAACATAAAATATGATGACAACAATACGATGTTGAGATTAAAACTTCTGATTCTTGTTGCTAAGAGTCTTAAAACAAACCACGAGGGGTATATGACACTTTTCGTTTGTGTGTGGATCTATTGTATGTATATTTACCTTTGCATTCTTCCAATACTTTTATTTTTTCATCCTGTTTGTTCATCTTGTCCTTAAGTTCTTTCACGGTTTTTTCCAATGTTTTTACTCTTTTTTTAAGCCCGTTTCCTCCCTTAGCCAGGGCGGGCTTGACCTCTACCATTAGAACCATGAGCAACAACAGACAAGTCAAAAGAACAGGCTTCAGATGAGCAGCCATTTCTGTTGAGCAAACAAAACGTTTAACAGTGCAAATGAACGCCGTCTTCTAAATGAACAAGAATGTATCACATAAAACGCATTTAAACTCTACATACAACTCTCTTAGGGCAACAATGGCTTCGATTTTACTGGAACACCTTGGGTGGAGGAAATGTTGACAGCGTATTTCCATTTAAAATAGTGATCTCAACCCCGCTTCCCTTTCGACTAATTTTTCCTCCACTCCGCCATCTCGCTCACTTCGGATTTTCCAAATTATGTTGACTGTGGCAAGACGCTGTTTCACCTGATGATAAACAGAGCTTTCCTAAGATAATGTATTTTAATATTTTACCAGTTGCCTCGGTCACTGCTTAATGCTTTCAAGGCAACATACTTGTAGCTTAAAGATGCCGGTAGAACTGAGACGACCAGTCAATTCTTTCTGCCTACCTTGAATTGATATCGGTGAAGTAGATGTCGTGTAATGGCTTCTCACTCAATAACTGAAATCTGCAAAAGGTGAGTATAGACTTGTGTTTCTAGATGTTTCTGTTTTTAGTTTAGAGAGATACTTAAAAAATGATACGTCTCAAATTAATCCTACCTGACTTCCTCCGGCAGATATAAGCATTCTAACCAAAATTAGGACGGTCAAAATACTATATATGAAAATAGGCACTTCCTATTAGTTGTTGATGACATTTCCAGTTATGACATCGGGCACGAAGAATAATTGTATAGAAATGGTCATTAATGATCAATGGTATATTACAAAGGAAGTCTTTAATTTATCATTTGCGACGCCCACTCTTCACTAATCGCCTCATTTTCATTCTTCGTATCCCAATTTTCGTATCCGTCTTCCCACGCACATGACTGGTTAGATGATTCATTAAATTAAACTGGCCACTTTTGATTTATAGTTAATCACTAAACAATCACTCTTTACTCTTAATTTATCATTTTGGATTAGGGATTGTTCGCTAAAGCCATATGCCCAAAAAAACGATAGGCAACGACCCTCGGATAATCGACGTATGTTGCAAATCACTATCAGCTAAGTTTAAGAAAAAATAATACACGATTTGCAGATTTTAACTTAAGTTCCAGGTTAATTTCCTGTACAAATTTCAAGGACCATGATTTTATTTATTTTTAGACGATATGTTTAAACGTAATTTAGGTGTAGGTATTTTGTTGTTTTAATCCTAGATGAATCTTTTTATATAATCTGGAGAACTTTAAATCTGAACACGACACGACCAGGAGCACATTACCGATGATATTTTGGCTTCAATTTTTTCGGGTATAAACAGGAGCCATAATCGGGGAAGGAGACCGTAAGAGCGAGTACTGGCCTTACGTCAGGGCCTCCTTGAGCACTTCTTTGAAAGTAATGTTAAGAGCGAGGATGATTCAAGTGATTTGGATGTCTGCTGTAGTAGATTTCTTGAAAGAATAGTCTCCTGAAAAAAAAAAAAAAAGAAAATTCCCCTGGCAAAAAGAAATTTCTCCCGGCAAAAAGAAAAGCCTCCTGGAAAAAGAAAAAGCATGCTGGCTAAAAGAGAAGCCTCCTGGTAAATCGAAAAGCCTGGATACAAAAGAAAAGCCTCGCGACGAAAACAAAAGCCCAGCTCGCAGCAAAACAGGAGAGAACCCTCGCGGCAAAAGAAAGCTCTCCATGCAAAAGAAAACGCTGGCGGCATAAGAAAAGCCTGGCGTCAAAAAGAAAAGCTTTCTGACAAAAAGACAAGCATTCCGGACAAAAGAAAAGCATCGCCGCAAATAGAAAAGGCTCGCGGTAAAATGAATAATCTCGTGGCGAAAGAAACAGCTTCGCGCAAAAAAAGATAACCCTCTCGGAAAAAAAGAAAGGCTCGTGTCAAAATTAATAACATTACGGCAAAAATAAGCTCACGGCTAAATGGATGGTCTTTCGGCAAAATGAAAAGCCCCGCTTTGTGTATTTATGGAACAAGACACATTTATTATCAACCTCACAAAGATAAACGAGGCCAATATCCTGCCTTCTTCACTGCACAACGTACGGCATAAATACATTTTTAACTCAGTGTATAGCGCAAAGGAACCTATTATTTTTCTTGCGAGACACAGCATGCAATCCTCAGAGTACAAGTTCCGGATCGGGTAGCCAATTATTAAGTAGAATTTCTTCTTGGCCGCTCTGCAGCTAGCCATTTAGTTAATCACCGTAAATTCGTATAAGCTCACTTCCCCGCACATTTGCTATATCTGAGCAGAAGCTACATGGGAATACCGATTTCTCGACCCGATAATTTCTCGAGCCTCCAGATAATAAGAGATAACTCGAGCACTACAATATTATTTAAGTTCAATTTCACGAACCAATTTTCGTTTCTCTTGGAGTCTGAACGAATCGAAATTTCACTGCACGCCAAAACCGATTTTAAGTGAACATATGGCAAGCTTTTCCACGCGGGGACAGTAATAAGGTCTTATAAATAATATTCGTCTACAGATAGCTTCTCACTTATTAACAGAAATCTGCAAAAGGTGAGTATAGACTTGTGTTTCTAGATGTTTTTGTTTTTAGTTTAGAGAGATACTTAAAAAATGATACGTCTCAAATTAATCCTACCTGACTTCCTCCGGCAGATATAAACATTCTAACTAAAATTAGGACGGTCAAAATACTATATATGAAAATAGGCACTTCCTATTAGCTGTTGATGACATTTCCAGTTATGACATCGGGCACGAAGAATAATTGTATAGAAATGGTCCTTTCTGATCAATGGTATATTACTAAGGAAGTCTTTAATTTATCATTTGTGACGCCCACTCTTGACTAATCGCCTCATTTTCATTCTTCGTATCCCAATTTTCGTATCCGTCTTCCCACGCACATGACTGGTTATATGATTGATTGAATTGAACCGGCCACTTTTGATTTATAGTTAATCACTAAACAATCACTCTTTACTATGAATTTATCATTTTTGATTAGGGATTGTTCGCTAAAGCCATATGCCCAAAAACACGATAGCCAACGACCCTCCGACCATCGACACAAGTTGCAAATCACTATCAGCTTAGTAAAAAGAATAGCCTCGCGACGTAAACAAAAGCTTAGCTCCCGGCTAAGGAAGAGAAAACCTGGTTAAGGAAGAGAAAACCCTGGCGGCAAGAGAAAACCCCCGCGGCAAGAGAAAACCCCCGCGGCAAAAGAAAACCCCCGCGGCAAAAGAAAAACATTGCGACAAAAGTAAAGCCTCGTGATGAAAGGAAAAGCCTAGCTTACGGCAAAAGAAGTGAAAACCCTGGCGGCAAAAGAAAACCCTCCCGGCAAAGGAAATGATGCCGGCATAAGAATAACCTGGTGGGGAAAAAAAAGCCTCGCGGCAAAAACAAAAGGAGCGCTGCAAAATGAATAACCTCCCGCTAAAAGAATAGGCTCGCGGTAAAATAAATAATCTCATGGCGAAAGAAACAACTTCGCGTCAAAAAAGGAAACTCTCGCAAAACAAAAAAGAGGTTCGTGGCAAAATTAATAACTCTCCGAGAGAAAAAAAAGGATCGCAGCAAATTGAATAAGCTCACGGCAAAAGGGATGGCCTGGCGGCAAAATGAATAGCCCCTCTTTGCGTGTTTATGGAACGAGGCACATTTATTATCAACCTCACAAAGATAAACGAGGCCAATATCCTGCCTTCTTCACTGCACATGCAACGTACGGCATATATACATTTATAACTCAGTGTATAGCTCAAAGGAACCTATTATTTTTCTTGCGAGACACAGCACGCAGTCCTAAGAGTACAAGTTCCGGATTGGGTAGCCAATTATTAAGTAGAATTTTTTCTTGGCCGCTCTGCAGCTAGCCATTTAATTAATCACCGTAAATTCGTATAAGCTCACTTGCCGGGCACATTTGCTATATCTGAGTAGAAGCTACATGGAAATACCGATTTCTCGACCCGACAATTTCTCCAGCCTCCAGATAATATGAGATAACTCGAGCACTACAATATTATCTCCCAGCATCGATATCTTTAAGTCCAATTCCACGAACCAATTTTTCGTTTCTCCTAGCTTGTGTACAGCCGTCCGCTCCCCTCAAAAAAAAAAAAAAATCCTCGATTTTTTTTAGGGGAGCGGGCGGCTGTACACAGGCTAGTTTCTCTTGGAGGCTGAAGGAATCGAGATTTCACTGCACACCAAATCCGATTTTAAGTCAACATCTGGCAAGCTTTTGCACTCGGTGACAGTAATAAGGTCTTATAAATAATAATCGTCTACATATAGCTTCTCACTCAATAACTGAAATCTGCAGAAGGTGAGTACACACTTGGGTATCTAGTTGTTTTTGGTTTTAGTTTAGAGAGATACTTAAAAAATGATACGTCTTAAATTAATCCTACCTGACTTCCTCCGGCAGATATAAGCATTCTAACTAAAATTAGGACGGTCATAATACTATGTATGAAAATAGGCACTTCCTATTAGTTGTTGATGACATCTCGAGTAATAATAATTGATAATAATTTAACAATAATTAGTAATAATTGAATAGAAATGGTCATTAATGATCAATGGTATATTACTTAGGAAGTCTTTAATTTATCATTTGTGACGCCCACTTTTGACTAATCGCCTCATTTTCATTCTTCGTATCCCAATTTTCATATCCGTCTTCCCACGCACATGACTAGCTAGATGATTGATTAAATTAAACTGGCGACTTTTGATTTATAGTTAATCACTAAACAATCACTCTTTACTCTTAATTTATTTTTTTTTTTATTCGGGATTGTTCGACAAAGCCGATATGCCCCAAAACACGAAAGCCAACGACCCCCCGATCATCGACGCATGTTTCAAATCACTAAGATCTAAGTTAAAGAAAAAGATAATACAGGATTTGCAGATTTTAACTTAAGTTTTAGGACAATTTCCTGTGCAATTTTAGGAACCACGATTTTATTTAGTTTTAGACGATATTTTTTAAACGTAATTTAGATGTAGTTATTTTTTACATGTTAATTTCAATCCTAGATGTATTTTTTTTATGTAATTTGGAGAACTTTAAATCTTAACACTGCATGAACACATAAGATTTTGGCTTTAATTGTTTTTCGTGTATAAACAGGAGCCATGATCGGGGAAGGAGACCGTAAGCGCGAGTACAAACAGTCTTCGCGAGCCATCAAGTCTAAACGACCAAATGATTTGAATAAAGCACAATTGACTTTTATACTTTACTTTTGTCGTTTTATAACCATTTCGATATAGATCGATAACAGCAGGCTCAGGCACGTAGGGCTAGCTGTGGTACCACAGTTTGAAACGTGTGTTTAGAGAGATTCACCCTTTTCATTCATAAGCTTTTATATGCTTTTGTCCATTGTAGTTTTAACATTTTTAAACTTTTAAAACTTTTTGTATTTTTACCTTTTTAAATTTTTAAATTTTACAGGACCCCTAAGATAACAGTACTTTCAAGTACTGATGGGTTAATCCTGTTAAAATATTCGTTTATTATTATTATTATTATTATTATTATTATTATTATTATTATTATTATTATTATTATTATTATTATTATTATTATTATTATTATTATTATTATCATTATTATTATTATTATTACCCTGATTTGGCTTTTAGCAAAACACACGTTAAAGTACGGATATAAATAGATTTAGCCAAGCCTAAAAGCGGAGCTCCCCAGTTTTATTTTTACATTTTATTTAATTCTGAATTTATGTGATGATACAATTTCCAACAGCAGCAAATGAGAGAAACAAACAACACAAAATCAATGAAATGGAAATAATTCCACCGACAGCATTATCAGCCAGCCGTCCGGCTGTGCATAAACTCCCGGATAATCTTGAAGTATATCGGTCCGCGCTGATGATAGGGTGCGGAAAAAATTAAAAAATGTGGCAAAAAGGGGCTGGGCTATTATGCATATCAACTGGTTCACGAGGGGTGGATAGGGCCCATGTTAAGGTAGCCTGCCTATCATGCGGCAAATTATGCATTTTCTATTTAAGCTGATTTGACTTTGCTTTTCTAGGTTTTAGAAGAGAAAAATCACCTTTTTGCTGTTGAACTAAATAATTAGAGCATAAAGGAACAATAAATATCTGCATTAGAATACGTTTGATTACTTTCACTCAACCTTGTGGGCCATCTCTCCAAGGGAGGAAAAGGAGAGAGGGCCTGGGAGCCAGGTTGATTTTAATCAGGCTTTTGAGAGACATTACATGACGTGTTAGAAGAATCTGCTGTCCGTATTAATGCAGGCGCACGTGTTACGTTGTAAACACCACAGACAGACGACTCCATGACACTCGTATTTTTATTTTGACTTCATGGAAGGGCTTTCAGTCTGAATCGAGTAATTTTACTTTGTAAACTTCAGTGGAATACAAGAAAGCAAAGAGAGAAAGCAGATTCATTCATGCGACCGTTTCCCTCGCTGACTTGAAACTGCAAAAGGAAGTTGGCAGCATCAGGGTTTTACAGGTAAATCACCCGCTTGCTTTCACCTGCGAAAGACCAGGAGAAAAGAAAGTGAGAATTTATTCTAGATATATTTTGCTCACATTGCGCGATTTTGTATAAGTATGCGATTTTCAATGAATTGTGATTTGTAGTGCCTTGTTGCCCATTCTTTGCCAGCTTCCTTTTACTCTTTGAGAATTGAGGCATTTGTCTCTTCAATTACATAATTTTAAAATCATTTTATCCTTTAGTAATTACCAAATGAACATGGAATATCGGCATAAGAGAAGTAATTGCCTATCATGGGCAAATTTTGCTGGTATCTCCAAGATTACGCCACTAGACAAAGGATTCGACATTACAGATCCTGCAAATTATCGTCCTATATCAACATTATCAACTTTTACACAAATATTTGAAAAAATGTATCTATAAGCAGCTTATCAACTACATCGAAAAACATAAAATTATTTTTGAATTCCAATTTGGGTTTAGAAAAGGACATTCAATTGCGCAAGCTATAACCGAAATCACAAATACGCTTAGGAAAGCGATTGACAATAATTTATACACATGTGGTGTCTTCCTAGACTTTTCGAAAGCCTTTGATACTGTAAACCATTTGATTTTGTTGAACAAATTGGAAGCTTATGGAATAAGAGGAATTCCTCTAAGCTGGTTTCAGAGCTATCTTTCAAACAGAAAACAGCATGTTGCATTGGGCGAGGTTGAATCTCCTAAGCAGACAATGCTATGTGGCATTCCACAAGGGAGCACTTTAGGACCTCTTTTGTTTTTAATATACATAAATGATTTGCCAAACTGCTCAGAAAAACTATGCTTTAAAATCTTTGCAGATGATACCAATGTGTTCGCTTCTGGAAAGGATCTAAAAACACTTGAACACTTAATGAACTCTGAACTAGTCAAAGTTAAAAAATGGTGCGATATCAACAAGTTGTCAATCAATTTGGGCAAAACAAACTTCATGATAATTAAATCGTTAAGGAAAAAAGATATGGAAATAAATCTCAACATAGGTAACAGTGATGGCTCCTTCCACTTGCTCGAACGAAAAAAAAATTATAAAATATCTGGGAGTCATGATTGACGAATCTCTAACTTGGAAATATCATATCGCATATACATATGTTCACGTATATCTCGAAATACCGGAATTATATCGAAATTAAGGCATTATCTCTCTATACAACAATTAAAACAACTTTACTATAATCTAATTTATCCTTACATATCATATAGCATTTTAGCATGGGGAAGTGTATATAAGACACATATTAAAAAAATACAAGTTAAGCAAAACCATATAATAAGATTAATGTTCTACTCTAAAACGTTTGGCAAAGAAACTGAAAGTGCCAAACCTTTGTTAAATCTACTAGACGTTCTGAAAGTAGACAACATTTATCGTCTCAAAATATTGAAATTCGCACATTTATGGCATAATGGCCTTCTCCCTAGAGTATTTGACGATATATTTAAATATGCCAGAAATATGCATGGATACAACACAAGATATACAGCCAAACAGAATTTTTATAAGCATAGAGTAAACACTAATGTAGGAAAGCAATCCGTCACTTTCATGGCAATTGATATTTGCAAAGACCTTCCATCTTATTTTAAAGACTTAAGTGTATTAGCATTTCCCAAGAAAATAAAACGTTACCTCCTGTCAGGACAAAAACTAAACTGACTCTCTACCAGACTAAGTTTGTAGATTTTCGCAAGTTTTTCTCTCTATTATAACTTATTAATTACCTGTTTTCTTTTTTTACTATCGATAACATCAACTGTATGGGGAGCTAACTTGAAAACCTACCGGTTCATTTAGCTCCCCAGCTCAATACTTAACTAACTACGAATTCCTGTAACACCTCATCTCTATTTTACTAAGAATACGAACAAAACTGTAAACCCCATTATGAGCTGAATAAAATTATTATATTATATATCTCAGCACTAAGTCCACCACCTGATTATTTGCTGTGTTAGTATTTCTTTGATATTTTTATGTGAATAAGTATTCAAACCCGACGTTACTAATCGAACTGTTTGGTACTCGAACTCGATCGAACTAAATCGAACTTAATCGAACAGAATCGAACCCATAAATTTTTGTGAGAGCGTTCAATTGCGTTCGATTTCCAAAATAATCGAACCCAATCAAACTAAATCGAACACAATAGACAAATCTCAAATTCACCCTAATACAACCAGGCAATTGAACAGTCTGTCTAAGTAACAGTTACAAATGACGAATTACCTTGTTATATTTGTATTTATGTATAGACATACACTGAAAGAATAAACTGTCTGTAAAATTGCCAAAAAATTCCAACACAAATTTCAGCAGACAATAGAAAACCGATCTTACTTCACCGTACTTCTATGTCATGTTATGATTTCGTCTTATCAACCTACGGAGTCCCAAGTAGTCTACGTAGCTGGCAATTTCGTCGGAAAGGATGCGTGCGAGATTAGACTCACCTTCTTCCACTTTGCTGCTTGTTTCTAGCGACCTTGCCACTTGCTTGCTCCCCAACAAAACCGTCAGCTGCGTACACTACGATGACGCTGGTAGGTTGGCGGGGAAATAAATACTCCACTCAATGTTCAATTGCAGATGATAAGAATAAAAGCCAGAAATTTAAATCAAATTGGAATACAAAACACGTTGAAAGAAACCGAAGAAATAAGCGAGTAAGAATAGCAACCGGCAGGATAACCCTGGGATAATCTGTAACCTTTTCAAACAGTAAAAAAATTGACATAAGCAATTTCCTTTCAGTTTATTCGTTGTTCTGGGCTAAACAGCCGTAACTGTAACACTCGTATTCACACCCGTTATTCGCATACCGCCATTCCAGCCTAATGTAATTAGACCGTGAATTTTACGACAGTTGTTTTTCAACCAGCATCCATCCTCATATCGAACCCAATCGAACCGAATCGAATGTTCGATTTCTCAAAATTTTTTGTGAGAGTTCGATTCTGTTGATTACCGAACTGAATCAAACCAAATCGCTTGATTTAGTTCGATTAATGGAACATTTGATTTGGTTTGATTAGTAACGTCGGCATTCATAGCATATGTCTGCATGTGTCTTAGTATAATTAATTTCCTTCACAGGCATTGTTTGGACTCGTCACGCAACGCTCCCTACCCCACCAAACTGAAACACATTCCTTTCTGCAGTTTAGCCAATCACAGCTTCCTTCACATTTTTCTGAGGTAGTCACACCAAAACTCACCGACTAAACCAATCACAAGTGTCTTATTGTGACCCTAGTGTCAGAAACTTAAAACAGACACCAGTTTGCTGTTTTGAATTTGACCCACACCAAACATCAAAATAAAACACAGATTTAACTAAGTAAAAACACAACTGAAGTTTTGGTTTCAAGTACAACAGGAATCTAAGATCGATATCTGAAGCAAGATAACAGCTTTTCAGCAAACAGCAACTGATGGGTGTCAAAGCAACTAGAGTTGAAACAAAAGGAAAGGAATGTGGCTGAGGTTTAAGCAGCCCTTGGTGGGAGAGGGAGCATTGCGTGACGAGCCCAAACAACGGCTGCGAAGGAGACTACATGTGTCTGTGCCCTAAAAAGAACCACATTTGAAAATTGCTGTATAATGCATTGCAAACCTTTGAATGAATTTACGTTATGTATGCCGATGGATTGTGTCTCTGGTGACGTCTAACTCAAGAAAAGGCAATGCTTGAGTTGAAAACTAATTATTTTGTCAACAAATATTGTTATAAATGCATGTGATGGTGCTGTTGACATTAAATTAATTTAATATTGCCTTTAATCTTAATCTTTTGGCTTTCATAATCATTCAGTTAAAATTTTAAGATTCCCCCCCCCCCCCCCCCCCCTTAAATGGAAGGAAAACACATTTCTGAGGGTCTAAATTCAAACATCTTCCAAGCAAGCATGACCCAGACCCCCCTAGAGTTTCTTGCCCGGTGGGTTGGAGATTATGTGGCTTTCGGCCAATTTATGCCTGTGTACACCAAAGAAACCCTTTTAGCCAAGTCTTCTGTTGAGAACCTGGTTGTCATATATTCTTGGTTTTCACGTGACGTCATCACAATTCTAAAATCCAGAATCGCAAGACCCCTGAGTTTTTATCCTTCACTGGCTATTAGACATCCTTAATATATATCTTGTTGAAGGTTTTTAGCTCGATAGCAGCCGCTGTCTTTAAGATAGACCATTTTGAATTTCGGAATTTCACGCCACACGACATCAACATGGCCGCCAGAAGGCTGTCACGTATGCTTCAAAAAAATGCCTTATCCTACGATTTTTAACAATCTGAACAGTTGAGGTTTTGTGAGAAGTGTTTATGTGAATGCTTACTTGTTCATTAGAGTGATGTAACTGCCTTTTATAGCAGAAGTGAATTCCAGATGTTTTCATTGATTTCCGGCCGCCATGTTGATGCCCAACTGCATGGGCACCAACATCTCGTTTCCATACAAAGCTCTGTAAATTTGTGTAGAACGTTTTGACGGATAACTCGAGTACGGAATACCGTACAAACCCGAGACTTGGACAAACAGAATATCTGGTAATTTTCTACAGCCTATAATATTCTTGAGTTTTTTCACTCAATAGTTTTGGATTTACTTTTTTGTGGCGTGACAGTGAAAACCAGCAATTCAAAGAATGTAATGCCTTTAAGCAACATGCTGAACCAAAAAGCAAATAAATGAGCAATTTTTTTTCATGCCTTTCCTCGATTAAAACCACAAATGAAAGGAACTGCAGTCTGCCAATTAGTTACATACAAGTTTAAAAGTTCTGGCTAGCAGAAAATTGGTTTTGGCCAGTAAAATCACTAGCCATTAGGCTACATGTAGTTACCTAAAAAGTTAGTCTCGATCCCCAGAGAACGAAGCCAATATCCAGCCATCTTGACCAACAAGCTTCAATAAAGGATTTATTATGACATGGGCAAAAAGAGAACTTTTTCTTGCTGGACCAAGGCAGGAATCCAGGGCGGGTATTACTTGCAATCGCAATTTTAAACATCAACTCATGTTAACCCTTAGGCAAATGACCATGAATTAAGAATTTCTTCACTTACTGTACCACCTGTTTCAACTCTATGAACTATATATTAATTAGTCAACAGCACCAATCCAAATTGTTACATGGTGATGTACAATTCCATTACCACTCCCAGCATAATGTAGCCTGTTCCAGGAACAGGCTAAGCATAATGCAAAGATCTTATCAAGTCTTGTGTAGTTAAATGTTTAATGAAGAAATAAACTACTAATCTCCTTGTCCATTTATCTGTCTTTGAGTCTGTGACTCTCTGTGCCAACTCTACAGCTGGTGTTAACCCTAAAAAAGAAAATGATCACATATAAAGTGTTGTTAATTGATTATTGGAATCAGTATCGATATTTTTAATATTATTCAATGCAATGAAGATGATAAGGAAGTGTGGATGATGTTACAAATAAGGATGGCATGTCACATGATGCTAATGCTGTGCAATATCGTTCACAAAAAATGTTTTTGTTAAAAGTGGGTACTCCGGTCCCCCCCTCCCGGCATATTAAAGATCTCCTCCCAGACCCCAGGGGGGAGGTACTCAGGATTTCAAGTGACGGAGATGATCGAATCAGTGGTAGCAAAAATCAAGACCCAAAAAAGTCCCTAGGGCTTCCAGCAAAACCCAATGAAATCCCTGGACCGAAAATTAACTCCAAATAAATCCCATAACGAATTATTTCCAACCCTTAAAATTGTATACATTAAAAAAATTGGGAATTTAATGTATGTGTGTTTGCTTATTCATCATACCATCTGACTTTTATCTTTCCTTCAACTGGTTGCATTTTCACACTAGAGACAACCAAGAACACTTCTTTTTATTGTGCTCTTTTCACAGAACTGCACAGCCAAGGTCAGTAACACCCATTCAAAAACTCATTAATAATTCATAAAGAGAATACAAAAGAAATTAATGTTTAATGAGTATCTTTACATGTGGTAAAGACACGGCAAAACTTCACGTCCAACTTTCTAGGACAAAATAACCCCAAATCTAAACATTAGTGCAGGAATGAGTTGGTCTACATCAGAAGATTTTGAAGGCGTTCAATAAATTCGCTGTACCTCGTGTTTAAACTTGATAAAACACTGCTGCTCATTTATTAATTTTCCTACCCTCAAAAATCCCGGAATCAAAAATTAAAAACCCCGAAAAAGTCCTTCTATGATTCACGTCACTTGAAATCCCGAGCACCCCCTCTCCGGGTCCCAGACCTTGCCGGGTATTATCCGCTCTAGAGGCGGGGGTTTCATGAAGGCACCATCTTCACTCACTGTTGCCGGGCAAAGAGAAACAAACTAAGTTGCCTTGTGTATGTAATAACCCTTCTATTTGTTTTGTGTGGACATAAAGGCCCTAAGCCACCCACACTAATTACAACATTGCCACCAAGGCTTATTACAAAATAGTGCTCCTTAAATTTATTATGCATGACCACACCAGCGCAAGGTCACTAAATAATACCAATGGTTCATGCTGTCTGGTAAATGCTGACCTGTGTCATTCCATAAAATTCTGAAAAAATGCTTGTAGCCATCAACCATTCAAGAAGACCACGGGATTAGTAATTCGCAAAATTTGTGTGTCAAGATAACGTGATGTTCTACTGTTTGTAAAGAAAAACAAACCAACAGTCTTGGATTCATCATCTGCATTTTTCTCGGTTGGCTTGGTAAAAAAAGAAAGAGAAAAAGCAAAACCGTGCTTGAAATTTCTATCCAGTGGAAAATTGGTTTCGGCTTGAAGAATCAAAGCTGCAGGCCACTGGCAACCAGGCTAGGTGGCAAAAATGTTAATCTTGAGCCCTGATTATAGCTGTATAATTATTCATGATTATACAACTGTTATTTTGTTGTTCAGAAATATTGCTTTTAAAGAAAGTGAAGCCCAATCAACCAGTAATGCATAAAAAGTTACCTTTTTTCTGAATTATATGGTTACCAAGCATTTCAGAGCCATTATTCATACAATCACCTCCTCAGATCACAGAGCGGGCAACTGCATAGCAATGTACTGGTGGCTGCCATCTGCTCCAAGGTGAAAATGGGGTACATCTCTTGTCATTAAACAGCTATCAAAATGTTGTCATTATTATAGTCAGTAAACTGTTAGAACAAATGGATTAAGTCAGTAAACAGCACAAAGGAGTTAAGTTAGTAAATTTGTGCCATTTTAAAATTTTAAACAGCGACATGGTAAAATTAGTGATAATAATCCTCTTTAAAAAATTATTATTTGAAATGAAATCTGTCAGTTGAGTAGAAACCAGACTGTAAAAGAGTCTCAACAAGAGCTAGTTCAGGCCAGCATAAAATTTGAAATTTATATTTATATAGAAAAAATGTTATTAATCCTTGAAACTCTTCAAACTGAGACCTTTAATGAACTGTATACACTTAAAAGTCAACTTCCTTTTATATGCTTAAAGTGATTTTATAGTTTGACATTTATATGGTTATGATAGAGAGAATACTTTGATAGATGCTACACAGTTAAACCCCATTTACACCATCTTCCAAGGGAGCTGGCATCTGCCACAGGTTTAGCCATCTGCTCAGTGTACCACAGAGCTGGCGTCAGTTGCAAGTGTATTCATGGCCATCTGCTCAACGTCAACTTCAAATGACAGAGCTGGCAAAACAGTACCAATGGTTCATGCTGTCTGGTAAATTCTCTCAACATCATTCCAAAAAAATTCACAAAATGCATAGTACTCCCAAGACAATTACATGTACTTTCAAATTCAATATTAAAGTATATCTACATTTTATAAATTTAAAAGGCTTCTTTCAGTTATTATGTTGCTTAATGATTCACATCCTGATATCCACGTGGATTATAATGAAGTTTTAAATTAAGATGCAATTATATATATTCAAAATTGTAAACAATGGATATGTAATATTGCATACCATGTGATTTGCAAAAAAAATGATGAATGATGTTGTTAGGTATTTTATGAATTTTATGGTGATGGATTACCCAGCATTATCAGAACCATATCTTTGCTAGCTGCCTTCTGCTCAGAATCAAACACACTAGTGCTGCATATAAGCACTGTCATATGCTTACAATTCAAAGATGGCTACCATATATGCTCCAGCTAGTATTTCCAAAGGGAGCCGGCTGACATCTGCCACAACTCCCAGCCATCTGCTGAATGTACAAGAGGGTGTTAAAGGTTTTATGAATGGACTTATTTTTTGGCTTTTTGTCATGAACTGGGATTTAGTCTGTAGTTGTGATCAACTACTATTTTCCATATTACTATTCAGTGAAATGAAAGATCCATTAATCACAATAAACATTATATTGCTGTGATCTGCCAATCAATTTGACATTGATCTTTCAGTTTCTGTTGTGGCTAGCTACGTACTGCTACTAGCTACTGAGTAAACACAAACAACTAATGCTTCTACTATGGATCGTTTTCACGTGACGTCATCAGGTACTAAAATCCAAATCTAAAGAGACACCAAAGTTTGCATCTGCCTCAGGCATAAGAAGTACTAAAATTATGTCTGTTTGCAACTTTTCAGCTCAATAGGGTCTTTCATTTGGAAACCAGTGCACTTTGAATTTTAGAGTTATGGCGGTGCGTGACATACAGTTACGATCGTGTTTGTCAAAAAATATACATTTCTGTCGCGATTTTTTAACATTTGGAAAGTTAACGTAGCAGGAAATGTGTTTATGTAAATGTTTGTCTGTCCAGTACAGATAATCAGTGGCCTAGATGACCAAAGTAAGCTCCAGATGTTTACAGTATTTTCCGGCCGCCATATTGGTGCACCACAGATGTGCACCAATATGGCGGATCCATACTGGGTTCTGTAAATTTGTGCAAAACATTTGGACGAATATCTGAAGTTTGGGATAACGCACAGACCTAAAACTTGGAGAGATGACTTATTTACTTATTTTCTATGATATCCTATTTTATTGACCTCAGTCAATGAATGGCTCTTCAATTTATATTTTTATTGCGTGACAGTGAAAACGATCCATATGCAGGGGCAAAAAAGGAGATAGGCTTCTTATCTGCCATGCATGTCTAATCACATAGACACTTAATTGCATGCACACAAATTGATTAGCCCTTTATAGCCTTGTCACTAATTACTTCATATGGGCATTCACAGGCCCACAGCTACACTGGCTGATTACAGAATAGTAGCGATAATTAAGCTCAGATATACAGCTTCATCATACCTTTATAATTCTGCTCAAAATGCAGCAAATTACTTCAGTAATACCTCAGTGATGACTTTGAGACTGTGCCCACTCCACCAGTCTGAGAAAGGTTTCTTCTCGATATAATGGTGCTAAATCTGCTCGCTGCTGACATTGAGTGGCTAATACATGCAGTCTTTCCATTTCCACTGCTCTAGCACGAGTAGTAGGAGTGTTTACAGGCTTTAACCTATCATCATTCAGCAGGACTTCTTTCTGAAATGCAAAATCAGGATCCATGCCTTCTCCACATGCTGATTTCGCTCTCGACAATGCCACGAACAGAGCTCCTGTATTCTTAGCTTCAAAGTTGTGCTTCCCAGGATGAATCACAACATACCTGAATGCCTCCCCTGTGCCTACAGTCATCCCTTGGCACTTGTGGATTGTGGTTCCCCATGACAGCCGTAATGGCACCTGCAGACGCTTGCACCTACATGTGCAATCGGTGGAGCGACTTACAGGTACAATTGGTACAAGTGTTGCATCTTCATTGATATAAGATGGACCCTTATACCCTGGAAACCGAACAAACACAGTATCGGGTAATGATGCAGAATCATCAGTTGGTCGGGAACCTGCTTTGTAGGCAATGTCCACTACTGTGCCCACAGCCTCATTGTACAAACCCCATGCAGCCTTGAGGTTAACTGTAAGCATTACCTTACTGTCACGACAGAGGTACAGTAGTGGTAGCAAACCTCCTGCCTTATTGCTGTCAGCCTTCTGAGCATGCCTGCCATTGTCGACTGACTTGATCTTTGCCACTGGATGGTTTGGCTGTCTGTTACACTCAAGAAGCTTAGCTTTATTCCGCTCCCATTCCAAACGATGTGTTGGAAAGACATACAACCTCTGCTCATCCATCCTATGAAGAAGATCTGTACCATGGCTGATGCACAGATTGTGCCATTGAAATTGCTGCAGCCAACAGACTTGCTGGGGTGTAGTAGTGTAAGTTCGCATCGACATTAACACATCTCTTAGCTGCTGTTCGGAATCAGTTTGCCTGACAATCTCTGTTAACTCTACAGCACTATCAAAACTTGTCCACACAAGCCGGCCATGGTTAGACGGTGCACTGCGGCTGTGTTGAATGTACACAGGAGTGTCACAAACAGGAGGTAGCTGCACATCATCTCCCATAAGCACTACCACAGGGATGCCTCCCCACAACTTGTCTGCATTGGCTCCTCTGTTAATTGCATAGCGTGTATGCTGCTCCATCCAGCCCATTGTGATGCGGCCAAACATTGATCGCTCATCGCCAACTAGAACTTTCAGATTTTCACACCTGCTCTGAATTTTCTCCAGCACAGAACCAGAAGGCACAGTAAGCTCATTAGAAGATCTTGCACCAGTTGGGATTCCTAAAAAGCTGTGAGCCGTACTGCCTTCAACAAGATAGGCAGAATTTCCAGTTAGGGTAATCACCTGTATTGCATCATTCTTTCCAAACAGCTGACGCACTAGCCTCTGAAGGCACTTGATAACATAGGACTTTCCTGTTCCGGCAGTTCCAGACACAACAAGTTGCAAAGGTTGGTAATCATTTGGGTTCTCGACAAAGTTATAGAGTGTCTGCAACACCAGACAGACTAAAGCTCTCTGATTGTCATTTAAGGACAATGGAGAAACATCTGGTAATTCAAGACCAACATTTTCTGTTTGCTGTTCTTCATCTTGTTTGATGCATTCTTGAAGCCATGTCTTTGGGTCTTTGCCCTCAGGAAGATCAATGGAAATACTACTCCAGTCATACTGCTCTCCACCATCATCATAATCAAAGTCCTTCTCTACACCCTCATATCTCTGGTTCTGGCCTGCATAGACATCAATCCAATCTGGTTGTTCTTCTGCTTCAACAGCGTCGTCATCCATGCCATCTTCAAATACTGGTTCTTGTTGATGCTCTGCATAACGCTGTGCTTTAGCAACTTGGGCCTTTACGAACAATGGGCACTGGTCGGTAGCAAGAAAGTCCTTAAACCGATCAATCCAAGATTCAGCATCTCCCTTTACTTCTTGGATGTCAAACCAGTTTGGCCAGTGCAATAGAAGCATTGTTCTGCAATAGTCCTCATTCAGTGGCCATGTCGCGTGCGTGGCACCACCGCTCACCACAGGAACCTTGCCATCTGCAGATGCAAATTGGTACCAAGAACAGTGCTTGTCCTGTGGACGGGCATGGTACTTATCCAAAGGGGTGCTGCGTGTAGCAGTGTCACCATCACGTTCAAGACGCCTTGACCCTGTCATTGACACATATGCAAACTGACGGCTACATCGCCAAAGGGCTAATCCGCTCAGCTCAAATGATGCCTCAGGACCACTAATATCTCTTCTTCCCACGGTCTTTATTAGCATCTTGGCACAAACTGACTTTCCAGACACTTGGCTTGCATCAGTTGAATCTACAGCATTTACCATGTCCTCAAAGAGATCAGCAGTTGCAACAGTGGGTTCACTGTCCTTGCATGAATAACCACACACATAGTCAATTATTGCAATGATATCATCTGTGCTGGGATTGTCTGGAGAAGAATTTGACAGAATCAGGCTTACATCACCATTTGCTCTCCATGACTGCATCTGATAGCGGGAGTGTTGAACCATACGTGGGTGGTCACGTGGCATCTCGAGGCGAGGTGCTCCATTGTGATCATCAACAATTTCTGGGCCATTGTGTAGTTTCTTCCCTGGGCGAAACTCGCTTCCAAATTCCATGCGACAAACCCTCTCATTTGCCTGCAAGCCTGGCTCAGGGTGACGAGGTGTCCTCAGGCAGTAATCAGAACAGCTGTGCAGGCCGACTCGGTTTACCAATAGCAAATGATCCTCCAGTATCGCTTGTTGCGTTGCAGCTACTTCCATAAGCATCTTTACCAGGGGATCGCTCTCATCTGATATTGGGTCAGCAGGTGGAGGCCAGAGATCCTTTCTTGGCTTTCCCTCGTATAGCGGCATACTCATCTTCGTCACAATCATCTTCACGAGCCTCATGCAACAGTTGGTGTGGCTGTCTGTCCTCTCTCCAGCTGAGTTGGTGCCAGTGGATTTGACCGCGGGACTTGGCAAATTCATAGCGGTACCAATAGTCAGAGACACAAAACACAGGCTTTAGTACCTTGTCATGGTATGACTGGGTGCGCAGGTCAAAGTAATTCACAACTACATGGGTATTCTCTTGAACAGCCTTGTAGCGGGCATTGCTATCCTCAGCAAGGTTAACTTCTTTCCCAGTGGTCTGCAAAATGTACTGTTCTAACAGTCTTCTCAGTGGGGGAAAGTAAAACTCAGCACAACTTGCGGTCATGAAAAATGAAGGCAATCCATTCTTCTCATTGACCATGAACTCAACCAGTGCTCGAAGCTCTCTGCGTCGTTGATGCCAATACTGAGCTGTGCCACGCAGATTTGCTCCAAAATACAACAACTTGTTGGCAATTGACGTATCACCCCTTGCTAGCAGATCTGCAACTGTTAAATGGGGATCTCCTAGCTGCTGATCAACAAAGTACCTGCTCTGTTCTAGGGCACGCTTCCTCATGATCATGTTGTGAACAACAAACTTCCACACTTTGTGTCGAGCAAACCTCCCATCTTTATACCACAGCAAATGCTCTGCCCAGTCATGGAGTGTGGGACATGTTACTGGACGATTGATGTGAAAATCGCCCTTTCCATATGGGAACAGGCAAGGAAAGGCCATTGTGAAAAAATAAGGAGTGCTGAACTCAGATGCAGGATTTGAGTCAGTGGTTGGCCATGGAATCACTGGTCGTTCAGTGCCTGGTTGAACTCTTTCTGTTTCATCTTCACGAGGCTCAGACACAACTTCATTTATGGCTGCTTCAACACGTGCCTGCACATTCACTCCCGGCTCTGGAAGAATAATCTAGAAGAATAATCTGTTTCACCTGCATCCAACTGCTGTGGAGCAGGGCCTTGGTCATCCATGTGTTCTGCTGTTTCTGAAAACTCAACTGTCCTCAAATTGGGCAATTCGCCATCTGCTGGTAAATTCTGCAGACGAGTGTCATCAATTACAGTGTCACCATAAGCAGGATTTTTGTCCTTAAGCCAACGGAGAGCACCTTCAACGCGTTGCCTTCTTACCCGGAAGTCTTTATGGGTATCATCCTTCCCCTGCCTTCTCACACGTATGATATCCACTTCTGCTGGTAGACGAGGCAGAATGGTAGCTGGTTCTTGCACTGCTTGAGGGAATGCAATGCAGTGTCCTCTAGAAGCAATACCTCCATGTTTCAACATGTGCACATGTACAGTGGGTGCTAGCCTTGCTATCAGCATCTGCTCTGCATCTGACATGTCAGACAGTTCCTCAGGAACACACATTGGGTCCATGTTGTTCTCATCTGACCAAACTTTAGGTACCTTTTTATCTCTCCTGCAGCGAGTACACAAATTCCCTGTGCCTTTGCCTTCCAATCGCCGTTCCTTGCAAACTTCACAACAACTGAACATGTAGGTCATCTGCTCCACCTCAAATTTCCGTATGGCAAAGTATGCATTATCCTCCAACTGACTTGACCCTGTTGGTGGAGGTGGTGGCAAATCTCCAACAACTTCACGCAGCCTTCTCTCCTCATCTGTAACTCTCCTTTGATTCCGCCGCTGTCTTTTTCTTCTGTCGTCCACAGTTTCAATTACACCAGGCTGTGCAAACTCATAGACCACCCCTACTGCCCTTGCTCTGGCAATTAGGTGACTATCTTCTAAGTGGCTGCTGTTTACTTCTGGAACAGGCTGCTGTGTTTCCAATGAGTTGCTTGCCTCCAATATCAGACTTTCTTCTTCTAATACAGGATTTTCCCTTTCAAAATCCTCTGAATGAATGAATGAAGAAAACAGTGTAGATACTGAAATATTTTTTTTTTCCAAAAAACACTGAATGGGGACACTATTTAAATTAAAATACAGAGACATTTTAAAACAAGGATAACAAAATCACTAAAGTAGTAAATTTGGGACTTGTTTATGAACTTAGCAAAAAAACTGTTCGCATTAATGCAAGTCAGGTCTTTAAAACCATGTTGTAGCTGCGTGGTGATCAGCAACCAAATACATAATTTTGTATTTTAAAAACAGAACTGCTTTAAATTATAGGTAAACTAGGTGATGAGCCTAGTGGCACATCAGGCCAGAGCTTATCTTAGATTTCAAAGCATAAAGCAGAAGGAGTATTTCCACACCCCCCTGGATGGGATGCTAGTCTACTGCAGGGCTACCCCCAACATTGAATTTACTGTTACCAGTTTATACACTTGGGCAGAGAAAGGCATTGTGAGAGTACAGTGTATTGTCCAAGGTAGAACACAATGCAATGACCCCAGCCAGGGCTCAAACCTTGACCACTCACACCACGATCACAAACTAATTATTTGTAAAGCTGCATTTTTTTATGTTTTCATATAACACCTGACCAGAAAATTATTTTATTTTTAATGAGCTTTAGCAATTATAATACTTATTTATAAACTCTTGTTATAATAGTAATAATAATACAATGAAAAAGCTTAAAATCGCTTTAGCGGTTATTACATCTCCATTAGCCCTTACAAAGGGTTATGAATTGATTTGATCAGTTTACAATGTGCAGTACTTACCTGCATTCATTGCTGTTATTGCAATAGAGACAGGGTTAGCATTTTCCACATCATTCTCTTGAGCAGCATCTGCAACATCTTGACCAAGTCTGCCTTGTTCATAAAAACATTCTACAGATAAACAAGTGATAAAGGTATTACCTAACAAGTTTTTGTAACCTAGGGCTAGCCAGCAGGGAATGCGTCGGGAGGCATAGTCATAACAATATGAAAGATTTTGGTATAGTCATGTACATGTAAAAATGGCATTTCAAACAAGAAATTAAATTTTGTTGTGTAATCAGGGCTCAACAAAAGTCCCGTCCGGTCGTCCAGGACAAGTAGTTTTCAAGGCTGGGTAAGTAACTTTTCACGGTCACTTGCCCGAGGGGCAAGTTCCCAGGCAAAACCCTCCATCAACTTAGTGACAAATAATCAGAACTATAGACAGCGTAAAACAATTCTTTCACAATGCTCAAGTCACAGAAGCGCTTAAAATGACTTTTTCTAATGTACTGCACATCTTTAAATAAGTTTCTTACTAAAGTGCGTTGAAGCGTGATTCGTGACAGCTAAAATTCTACCGTGTTTGTTCAAGCGTAAAATATTGCGAGTTGGTCGGCGCTGAACAAACTTGGAATTTTTCTTCGCATCCATTCTGACGGGGAATACGAATACAAAACTTCAATTTGAGTGAACAAAAGTGTTGCAGTTCAACATTTACTTTCAGTTACAGTTCGATGTTTACTTTCAGTTACAGTTGTACTTTGTATCTTGCATCTGCTAAAACTGAAACCTGAAGTCGGAGCTGTCAAAGCATAAGCCTTTTCCGAAAAAAGCTGTAAAAAATCTTTCGAAACGTTTTACAACTGTTAAATTTGCCCGTTATCGTGATAGGTCCGATGAAGGAACTCCAATTCTTTTGTTCTGAGCTTGTCTTCTGATTGGCTTAAAAACGTTGGGTGGCCCCGGTTGAGTTGGTTTCACTGCCAAAAAATCGTTACCATTCCAGTTTGAAGGTCTGCACAGTGAATGTATAAGCTTGAGCTTGAGCTTGGGTTTTATTTTATGCTTTTAAGTCTGGGAAGTCGACCACCTTGGTTGCCTAGCATCTGAATAAAATCTGACCTTATCAAATTTCTTTCTACAAATAAACAGTGTGAGATTTTGCATGAACGCAGTGTAAACAACTAGGCCGAAGCTTTTGATCAGCAAAATAAAGTTTCAGTGAACCTCTGAAAGTTATTACGAAACCAAGTTCTTTTCATTTGTACAAACATCACAAATAAAATCCTCATAAAATAATCACCACTGATGAGAAACCAGTTTAGTGTCTTCCAATGCCAACAATAAGCATTCCGCCGTGCAGTCTCGCGGCACGCCGGAAAAAAAAAAGAAAAATACGTGAAAAAGAAAACCACTTCAGTCACTTCAATTGTTATGTTAATAAGGCAAACGTTCAAACAAAGTAAAGCAATCAAAGAACACTTTGAGATCTAGTCATCCGAGGATTATGAATTTTTAATTAGCTTATTTCTTACTTTATTTTTTTTTTTGATGCGGGCAAGTGGGAATTAAATCGAATTCAAGTTTTTGTCGAGCCCTGGTAATGTACAATGTACTCCAAAACTAATTGTTTGATTGGTGTACTTCATGTACGTTTTGTCTGTCTGCAGACATTTTACAGATATTTTGCAGATATTCTGCAGACATTCGTCGGATGATCTACGGATAATCTGTAGATGATGCAAAGACAATCTGCAGATTTGCTACAGATGTGTTTGCAGATTTGTAACATACTCAAATCTGCCAGTTTTTTGAGCTGAATGTTCTGAAACCACACAATATAATTTTCAAATTAGTGTGTAAGAGGTGGTGTTCAAACTGTAAAATGTTCCAAAGTGTGAGTAGACTCACAGATATTGTCTGGAACAAGACATTCTATGAAAACATACTTTAAGTGAAAATTCAGATTTCAATTTTTTACCAATGGTTGTTTTGAAATTTACGAAGAGTGGATTAATTAGAAAGATGAAGGCAAAATATTTCACATAATTATATGTGGGAAGATCAACAGCAGCCAAACACAGATCAAAAAGCAGCAGAAAAAAGTGACAGGAACTGAATAAAACCTATGAAAACAATGATATAAAAATTGATACCTGAATCAATTTGTTGTTGCCCACTTTGCAGAGAGCATTCTATACCATTAAGTTCATCATCTTGACTTTGTTCTTCACTGGCACTGGCAGGCAACACTTAGAGAGGAATTGACATAATAATTTCTTAAAAACTACCACAACAGCTCTAAAAACTAATAATAGTAATAGTCTAGTAATGCACTTATAAACTGTAAATTCTGTGTTGCAAGCAACACAGGAGCAGAAAAACAGAGCTTTCAATATTGTCGTATTATTGCAGAACACACCTCTTTACCCCCACGGAGTGTCGTAAGAAGGGGAAGGGGGGGGGGGGGGGGGGGGGGCTTAAAATGTTGTTGTGCAAATGCCTGGGGTTCCACTGATAAGTGCATAATACTGTAGCAACATTTCAAAATTACACGTTTGACTTGTAAAGGAGAAACATTTGTCACATCCCAAAGCTGTTCTTCTCACTGCAAGTGGCACAATGTTTAAAGACTCGGATCAACACTGTTGTCAAGATGAATGTACTATTGCAATAGTTTGCATATTAATTATCAGGTCTAAAATCAGATGAATAAACTCACGAAAAAACCCAGCATTCAGTAGGCATTACATGTGACCTTTCTTGTGTGCATTTTCGAAGTTCCAAAACAAGATTGGTTAATTTTATGATAAATATTACATATATTTTACTTTTTAATTCTAAATAGAACCAGCAAAACATTACAACCAAAGGCAAGGGGTTGAAATACAGTGTATATCTAACACTTCCCAAACCTCAAAAATGAACTTGAAACAAACAACTCAAATCATCTGGGACTCACTGTGGTGACATGATTGTAGATCTTATGAAAGAGATAGCCTGACACTAATGCTTATGCAATCTGATTGATTAACATCATGAAAACTGATTCTACTTGCGTCATAATCTTCAATAGAGTGCAATGAATCACTTTCAGTTGGAGATAATAACATGTCAGGTGCTTCTTCCAAACTGCCATAACTTTCATTGTCAACATGGCATTCCAGCAGCTGCTCTCCCAGCACTGTGAAACAAAATAATCACATCACAAATGTCTTTAAAATCTGTCGAATTTGTATATAAATTCGTCCTTGAAAGCGCCCCATAAATATTTGATTACGTAAATGATACACTCATAGCTGTTGTTCGTTGAGCGTCGAGGATAATCGAAGTATAAGACTGAAAACATCGGTGAAAATTATTTTTACCAAGTTGCCTTTACAAAAACAAAACTAAAGAGACGTTCTCTTTGGTGACTAGCTTTTTGGAATGAACTCATGATTTATCACTCACTCAGTACCCTGCGAGCTGCAAATCACTTCGATTACTCCTCGATTTTTCCGAGAACATGTAACAATCGACTTCCGCATCTTCCGAGCATTTTCCGCATAAAACATATTAAACATATGCATATTTATGATACAGCAATTGCTTACCATCTTCAAAAACAGAGAATTCCAAGAAAATGATTATTTTGAAACAGTTTTTCTTCAAAATATCGACGAAAAAACGCCACTTCGATCATACACAGTTTTTTTTTTACCTCCAGGCGTTCTACGTCTATTTTCGTGATAGGCCTGGACACCAGTTTGTTTTGACACTCATTGAAAGGCGGAAAAGCATTGCCAGCGTTATTTTGTTCCATGTGCAGTGTTCTATAAGTTAACGTAAGTAAATCTGTCCTTGACAAGCACTTTAAATTATCTATTCATAAGAACAAAACCAACTAATCAACGAAATGCATAGATGAAACCAGCGTTGTATTACTTTTAGCGGAAAAACCACATAAGCTTAATTACCTTGACAATTACATAACATACCAAATAAATGCAAGTTAAATACCAAAAGGCCCAAATACCAATATTTTTTCTTTTCAGAATTTCCGCATAATCCAACGCGTTTTCCGCATAATATTTCCGAAAAATTCCGCATAATTTGTAATTTTTTCCGCACCCTATCAGATGCCCTGCTAGAAGAGAACATAAAACAGGAAAATACTTGTAAAAACGTAATGTTGTATTTTGTGAACTTTACCCCTACAATATCAAGCATATAACTTTTAAACGGGTAACGATAATGTTGAGTACCAATACAATTAAGATTAAAAGAACGAGACAGAACTGTCAGTTCCACGTATGGTGAAAACATCACAATAAACGACGTATTTCGCTGGTAAAAAAGTACGTTTTCATGTCGTACCAGACTATCCAGATTTGGCAGCGCTAAAATAATTCTGATTAAACTACAATAAACACAACCTCTTATTTTTTTTTTAACTAAGGGTTAAGTCTCACCTCCATCACTTTTCTCATTTTGTCTTTTTCTTTGCCTTTCTCGTTCCCGTTGTTCTTTCCTGATTCTTTGTCTTCTTTGTCGGTCCCTCTCTCGCTTTTTTTCTCTTTGCTCCTGGCCTCTTCTGTGCCAGTTTTGCCTGGCCCTTTCTCGCTTTTTTTCTCGTTGGTCTTTGCTTATTCTCTGCCTATTTTGCCGGGCCCTCTCTTGCTCTTTTTCGAGTTTCTCTTCGCTGCTTTTCTGTCGGTTTAGCCGGACCCTCTCTCGCTCTTTTTCGAGTTGCTATTCGCTGCTTTTCTGTCGGTTTAGACGGGCCCTCTCTTGCTCTTTTTCGAGTTGCTCTTCGCTGCTTTTCTGTCGGTTAAGCTGGGCCCTCTCTCGCTCTTTTTCGAGTTGCTCTTCGCTGCCTTTCTGCCTGTTTTGACGGGCCCTTTCTTGCTCTCTTTGACGCTGCTCTTTACTACTCCTTCGCCTGTTTTCTCTCGCTCGTTCTCGCTCTCTTTCCTGTCGTAGTTCGCTTAAACCCTGTCTCCTTGAAGTTGAATTTACTCTACTCTCGTTTGTCAACATTGACATAACAAGATTAGAGTTAAGAATAATTTTTTCCCTCACGTTTTAAACTTCAGACTAGCTGAATAGACGTCGACTATGTTGTCGTTTTGAAACTTTTTCTTTTTTGCGACAACAGACCTTGGGTAATGCTATTTCCCGCCACGAAACGCGGGTTGCCATCGGCAAGCAACTTGTTCCCAGGCCTAATCCGTGCGTACGTACGTACGGACGGACGTACGTACGTACGCGGGCGACCACCAAATTTTCTTGCCTTGATGGGTTCACCAATTTCTATGGGTATGGAGCTCCGCCCGCGGGCGCCTTCGGCGCCCGCGGGAGCTCCGCTATGATTGGTTAAGCTAAGTGAGTACAGTTTTTAACAGGAATTTCTTAGAATGTCTACAAGTAGTCATCAGTTCGCTTCTATTGTTCAGTGTTGACATTTCGGGTTGGCAAATAATAAAATATTTTTCCCACAAACACAAATTACATCTCTTGCTTGAATTACAATATGATCGGGCCTGTTTAACCTTACGCCATTTGATGTTGTACACAATTTTCCTCTCTTTGAGGCTCCAAATATATTTACTTAATTCGGTTGCCTGTTTATACCGCTCGTTCCTAAATAAGCATACATGGTTTCTATATCTTAACTTGAGACTTGTGTCGCAAAGTCCAATGTATGTCTCACTTGAGGTTGGTGTCGTGACCTCAGCTTGATAAATGATGTTTTGTACGGTGTTCGAAGAGTATCACTGGAAAATCTATCACTTTTGATTATTTTGTTGATGTTTTGATTTTCGAAATTTTCTCCTTTGATTGTTGGCATGGCGTTTTGATTTCCAAAACTTCCAGCTTTGATTTATTTTGTGTAACTTTTGATTTCGCGAATGAGTTTTTGATTTCTCAAATGTCGCTTTTGATTTCTCAAATGGAATGTTTGATTTCTCAAATGGCACTTTTGATTTCTCAAATGAGTGTTTTTGATTTGTCAAATGGCGTGTTTGATTTCTCAAATGAGTGTTTTTGATTTGTCAAATGGCGCTTTTGATTTCTCAAATGGCGTTTTTGATTTGTCAAATGGCGCTTTTGATTTCTCAAATGAGTGTTTTTGATTTGTCAAATGGCGCTTTTGATTTCTCAAATGGCGTTTTTGATTTGTCAAATGGCGCTTTTGATTTTTCAAATGGGATGTTTGATTTGTCAAATGGCGTTTTTGATTTCTCAAATGAGTGTTTTTGATTTGTCAAATGGCGCTTTTGATTTCTCAAATGGGATGTTTGATTTGTCAAATGGCGTTTTTGATTTCTCAAATCGCGTTTTTTATTTCTCAAATGGCGCTTTTGATTTCTCAAATGGCGTTTTTGATTTCTCAAATGGCACTTTTGATTTGTCAAATGAGTGTTTTTGATTTGTCAAATGGCGTGTTTGATTTCTCAAATGAGTGTTTTTGATTTGTCAAATGGCGCTTTTGATTTCTCAAATGGCGTTTTTGATTTCTCAAATGGCGCTTTTGATTTCTCAAATGGGATGTTTGATTTGTCAAATGGCGTTTTTGATTTCTCAAATAGCGTTTTTGATTTCTCAAATGGCGCTTTTGATTTGTCAAATGGCGTTTTTGATTTGTCAAATGGCGCTTTTGATTTCTCAAATGGGATGTTTGATTTCTCAAATGGCGTTTTTGATTTCTCAAATGGCGTTTTTGATTTCTCAAATGGCGCTTTTGATTTCTCAAATGGGATGTTTGATTTCTCAAATGGGACGAGGGTATCCACGTGACAGCACGCCACGTCACCTTGGGTGGTCGGTGCTTCTCATCTGCTCAGTCAGAGTGTCGGTATGGCTGTCCAGCGCGATCGCGAAGGTATTTTCAGAGGAAAGTGTATCAACCACCCTCCTAATCGGTTTGGTGGGTGCGAGGTGTTTGCTCTACAGGAAGGCACTTCAAAATGTAGAACTTGTGGCTGTGTCGCGCGTTCCCACGTAAGTACTGTTGCTGGTTTTCACTATCACGCGATCAAAAAATGAATTCGAAACCATTCAACTACAGAAGCTATGAATTTCAAATATTGTAGACGATAAATAGATGAACAACTTCTCCAAGTTTCAGGTCTGTTCGGTGTACTATTCGCGAGTTATTTTCCGAACCTTTCCGCGCAAATTAATAAAGCTTACTCCATACTAACTCTTTCCTCCTAAATACATTATCCCTTTTTGGAACTCGATTCATGTGATAAAAAAAAAATTGTCGCTCGACAATAGTTGCATGATACTATAGCGTGACATTCATTCGGGGAATCCATGCGAGAGGCTACCCGACAACATTCGTTGAAAGAATAACATGTGAAGTCAAATTCAGTGAAAGAAAGTTGGCTCTAAAACAGAAAAAGAAACAACAGAAAAAAATTCTACCATTCACAACAAAATTCCACCCGGCTCTGCCTAATATCAAAAACATCCTTATGAACAAGTGGCATTTAATTCAAAACCAACCAAAATTGAGAGAAATATTCAAGGAACCTCCCATAATCTCATACAAAATGGGCCGATCCCTAAAAGATATACTCGTTAAAGCTAAACTTTGATACAGTCACGCTTCCCTCATCACGAGAATATGAGTCGTGTTTGGCCTGTCTACACCTTTTAAGTTACTGTACAACTACTGATGAACTGTGACTGTGAACGACCAAAATGGATCTACAAGCATTGACAACAATAAAATGTACCATTTTCAGGAGTTCCGTGGCCTGACAACGCAGCCATAGTTGACCTCGCTTGAGCAGATAGTCATGTGACACTGATGTGAGTTGCAAGTGATCACATTTGGATCTTATCAGTTGCCGGTATTTTTAAAATCAAACACGCCATTTGAGAAATCAAAAACACTCATTTGAGAAATCAAACACGCCATTTGTGAAATCAAAAACACTCATTTGAGAAATCAAAAACGCCATTTGAAAAATCAAACATCCCATTTTAGAAATCAAAAAAACTCATTTGAGAAAACAAAAACGCCATTTGAGAAATCAAACATCCCATTTGAGAAATCAAAAGCGCCATTTGAGAAATCAAAAACGCCATTTGAAAAATCAAACATCCCATTTTAGAAATCAAAAACACTCATTTGAGAAAACAAAAACGCCATTTGAGAAATCAAACATCCCATTTTAGAAATCAAAAACACTCATTCGAGAAAACAAAAACGCCATTTGAGAAATCAAAAGCGCCATTTGAGAAATCAAAAACACCATTTGAGAAATCAAACATCCCATTTGAGAAATCAAAAGCGCCATTTGAGAAATCAAAAGCGCATTTGAGAAATCAAAAACGCCATTTGAGAAATCAAAAACGCCATTTGAGAAATCAAAAACGCCATTTGAGAAATCAAAAGCGCCATTTGAGAAATCAAAAATGCCATTTGAGAAATCAAAAGTTACACAAAATAAATCAAAACGCCATGCCGACAATCAAAGGTGAAAATTTCGAAAATCAAAACATCAACAAAATAATCAAAAGTGATAGATTTTCTAGTGATACTCATCGAATACCGTAGTTTTGATCGTTGCATCTTCCGTCCATGGGGCACGTGCGTGAGTTCCGGCAGTTACAATTTGTATCATTGGTGGGATCAGATTTATTAATTTGAGCTTTGTTGTGGTTGGATATGATTGTTTTGATATTATTCATGCAGCTATAGCTCAATTTAAGCGTGTTCCGGTTAAAAATTTTGTGCAGTGGATTTGATTTAGGAAAGTAGTATAGTCGGTAGTTAACGAATACCACTTTGGGTGGGGGCGGGACTTGAAACTTTTTAAACATCCGATAATCAAAATCAAAAGAGACCAACGCTCACATAGCTCGCGTAGGTCTCTTTTGATTTTGATTATCGGACGTTTAAAAAGTTTCAAGGACAACCCAAAGTAGTATTCGTTAACTACCGACTATACTACTTAAGAAATAAAAAGAGAGTGAAAACCCCACCGCGGGGACAAGCAATTAGAGAATTGACACCGTGCAGTATACAAGTTTTCCCAATTAGAGAATTGCCGCCTTAAGATTATAATAATTAATTAAAAAATATTTTTCTACTAATATACAATGGACAAAATAGACTTCGAATCTTCGGAAAATGTCGACATCGAATCTTTGGAATTACTTTCAGAAAACCCACCTGTGGTCAAAAAGATAATTAAGAATGTGTTAGAAGAGCCAATTTCGGAAGCTGCCCAGAAGCGATTAAAACCACCTTTACAACCAAAACCCTACCAACCAATACCACCACCAAGAAATAGGAACAGAAGACAACTTCTGAGACAATTTGATCCCTGTCCACCGAATAACGTAAAAAATGTGACAGATTACCAGAATGAGATTCTGAATTTGTACGAAGCCACAAAATTCGAGGGTGAAGAGAGCAAAGGTCGGCGATATATTCGGTGGCGCTTCGTAAGAGATCTAGAAAAAGATCAAACACCAAGTTTTATGGAAAAAATAAGAGAGAACATACGAACATCATTTTACATCAGACACGTTTGTTCGTATAAGTTGCAAAACATTGAAGACGGCACCATAATCTTCTACTACAAAAATAAAGGCTCTCCTTGGATGAACACATATGGAGAAGCGGAGAATTGGTTAAGTAAAATGGAGGCTGTTCGTCTGGATGCAGATAGTGTCGAAAGGCCAAACACAAAGTGGGTCTTCGAGGGTCATTTTAATGTTGATTTAAAGGTTGTGCTTGACCGTCAACCACTCATGGGAACGGGCCCCTTGCCAAACTGGCTGCGCAACCTTGCACGTGGGAATCATGCAATGGTAGCACTTGATACTTATAGAGATAACATGTGTCTATGGCGTTGTATTGCTGTGCACAAAGGAGCCAGACCAGATCGAAGTACAAAAGTAGCCCAAGGTCTAGCCAAGAGTTTCTTCAAGCTCAGGAATACACCGACGGACTGTTCAAAAACCTCACTGGATGAATTGGAAAAGGTGGAAATGCATCTGAATAAGGGCACTGCTTTCTCAGGTTGGCTTGGCATCAGGGTTTATGTTCCCGAGCGTGTAGGAACTGAAGTGGTATGGCATCTCACAAGAAATCCTGCGGCTCAGTTAAAAATATAATGACAATTGGTATTTTTGGAAAGCACGCATTCTTAATAAAAAACATTAAAAAGTTGGCAAAACTTTATGCATGCATCCATTGCAACGCAAGATTCACACAATCTGGCAGTCTTCAACGTCACGCAGAAAGATGTGCCCAAGGTAAAACTGTAATAGACTGCCCAGGTGAAAAGGTCGAAGCGCCACAGACAGCTTATGAGAAAGCATTTTATCCAAAACATCAAGCCTCAAAAGAATCAATTCAGTGGCTTGAGTATGTAGCAAAGCATTGGAAAATCCCCATTCACCACGCAATGTCCGGGCATGGAGGAGAACGTTGGATAGAGAAAAGACCAGTTGATGGCTACAACCATGAGAAAAAGCTGGTGTTTCAATACCACGGCTGCTACTGGCACGGTTGTCCAAAATGTTACTATGATCGTAACAAAATAATTGAGCGCGGAGACAGAACAAGAGAAGATCTCTTCCAAGCCACAAAGAGGCGCACAGCTTATCTCAGAAAGGCTGGCTATAAGGTAATAGAGTGTTGGGCCTGTGAAGTTGGAGAAAAATATGTTGAACAACTACCAGAAGCCCAAACAAAAAGTTACCCACACGCTATATTGTATGATTTTGAGGAGTACGGAGACAATAATTAGCGGAAGGAGCCGACGAGCAATCTCACGATCGAGAACGCACACGTACCAATCTCGGTGAGCATCGGTGACACGCTTGAAAGAGAGCCAACTCACATCTGTGAAAGAGATCCCACAGAGCTGGTTCGCAAGTTTATGGAAGAGTTGGAGAGGCGTGGTAAAAACATAAGAACAAAAGTGAGAGATGAATTTATGCCAGCTGAGGTAAACCTGCTACCAAAAGATCAGAGGAAAAAAATAGAAGAATGGTGTGATCAAGTCCCAGTACTAGGGTTCAACTCCGGGACTTACGATCTGAATCTGATAAAGAAGTACTTCGCAGAGCACCTTGCGGACACAACCAACAAAGTCAGAGTGGCAAAGCACGGAAACAAAATCATGTTCTTACTCACTTGCGGCTTCCGTTTCCTTGACATAATCAACTACCTTGGCCCAGGGACCAGCTACGAGAAATGGGTAAAAGCCTACGAATGCAAGACAGTAAAATCATGGTTTCCAAACGAGTGGTTTGACAGACCAGAAAAGCTGGATTACCCAGGATTACCGGATTATTTGGATTTGTATTCAAAGTTGAAAGGAGACTTTGTGCTGAAACTGTCAGAATGGAAAGCCTGCAAGAAGTTGTTCCGAGAAAAGGGAATGAAAACCTTCAAAGACTGGGTGCGTTACTACAATAATCTCGATGTGGCACCCGGACTTGAGGCGCTGCAAAAAATGAAAAACTTTTACACTGAGAAGGGAATCGACATAATGAAAGACGCTGTCAGCATCCCAGGTGTGAGTTTACATTACTTGCTAAAGGGAGCTATTGATCGTAACGCGGAGCTTTACAGCCCAAGCAAAGAAGCATATAATATGTTGAAAGAAGCCGTTGTCGGAGGCCCGAGCCTCGTTTTCACAAGGATCCACGAAGTTGGTAAAACAAGAATTAGATCACATCAAATAGCAGAACCACAACTTTGCAAAAATATCCTCGGATACGATGCCAACGCCCTGTATCTTTCAACCATGCTAAGAGAAATGCCTTGCGGAAAGGAAAAGGTTGTACACTACGAAGACGAGTACCAAATAAATGGCGCTCCAGTACTAACGCATAGACTCAAAGAAGGAAGCTGGTTCGGGTTTGCTGAAATAGACATAGAGATTCCAAATCACTTACACCAAAAGTTCGAGGAAATGTGTCCGTTCTTTCACAACAAAGTGGTGCCAGCTAAAGCTGTCCCTGAGCATATGCTTAAATACTTGCGGGATACAGGGAGAAAACGCGGAGAAGATAAGAAACTCATGGGAACGTTGTCAGCACAGAGGATGCTTGTGTACGCCCCTCTACTGCTCTGGTATGTGAATCACGGTGCAGTTATTAAAAGGGTTTATCGTACAATTGACTACACACCGGCAAAGATCTTTCCCTGGTTCGTGGAACAAGTGACGGAAGCTCGCCGGACAGGAGATGTAGAAAAAAGCAAGGCACTGCTGGCTGAGGTGTTCAAACTGTTGGGAAACAGTGGGTACGGAAAGCTCATCGAAGCCTTGGAGCGTCAAACAAACGCCATTTACACAAAAGACGAGAAGGTAGTTGACAGAGCCCTTCGAAGCGCGTATTTCTCAGATCTTGATGAGATTGGGGAGGCGTATGAGTTAGAAAGTCGGAAGCCACGGATTACAATAAGAAGACCGTTTCAGATTGGAATCGCTGTCTATCAGCTGGCAAAGCTGCGTATGTTGGAATTATATTACGACTTCCTAGACAGATATTTTGAAAGAAAAGATTTCGAGCTGATACAGATGGACACTGACAGCAACTACATAGCCATCTCTGGTAAGAAAATCGAAGACATCGTTCGTCCAGAGCTGAAAGCAGAATTTGAGGCGCAAAAAAAGAATTGGCTGGCATGGGACAAGTGGAGCGGTAGAACGCCAGGTCTGTTTAAGCTGGAGTGTGAGGGGAACCGGATGATTGCGCTCTGCTCAAAATGTTATTTCATTGATGACCGGGGCGAAAAAAAGAAGTTCAGCACAAAAGGTATGTCGAAGAAGCAAAACGATATAACCTGGCAGCGTTTCAAGACAGCGTCGGAAGGCAACAGGGATATGGCGACAAACAGAGGGTTTCGAATGCGGGATGGTAAAATAGTGACTTACGAGCAGGAGAAGCTGGGGTTGAGTGCTTATTATGACAAACGATGGTTGCTGCCCGACGAGATACACACCGAACCAATCGAATATCACATTTAGTTCACAGCCGGAGGTAATTGTGTGTTGGGAGGTACAACGAGCAGTTCTTCACGCACGAAGCTGCGCTTGGGCCCGTCGTGCAAATAGTAGAGAACAGGCTGATTCGGTTTGGTGAAAGAACGTTCAATGTTGTAAACTTTCAAAGACCAGATTGGATCAGTGGCTCTTTTCGTCCCACCTTCAAGCTAACCAGGTTGGTACAAATACCGAACCATAACAGTGGATGGGAGCTTTTTTTCGTTCACACCAACAGGTCTCAAATATTTAGTTGACGGTTCTGCATAAACATTTTTTTCCTTGATTGCGGCAGCAGGTTTCATACCAATCAGCCGCGTGACTTGGTTGTTCAGAGCAGAAACAACTGCAGGAAGCCTTTTTACCCACTCTGTGGACCGCTGACCCTCAGGCAGACGCATTTCAACAGCGTACTGGTGCCCGAACAAACGTTCAGCCAGGGTGCGGTTGAAACGTTCAACAATGGCTTGGTCTCTGTGAATTTCAGGGTGGCCGCATCTGATGGAAGTTTTGTGATTTTCCATTTCTTTTGTAACAGCACCCATAAATTCGCGCCCAGGATCAACCTGCAACATCTGTGGCCACTTCAGAGGCCCGCGTCTATAAATTGTCTTAAAAGCTTTGGCAACCTCAGTAGAATCTTTGGAGGTTAAAGGCTGAGCTTCTTTGAATCTGCTGGCAACATCAACAACCGTAAGCGCGTATTTGTAAGTGCTACGGCCCACTTTGTCGTGTGGCAGAAAAAGAAGGTCTGCCTGGTGCACTTTGTTGGGTAAGGACACATCAAATTTTGGACGAGGAATGTAGCGCGGAGCGGGGAGGTAGATCTGCCAGAGCGCTTGTTTGAACAACCATTCTTTGGCAATAACTTCAGGAACCTTTGCAGCGGCCGCTAATTTTTTAATGGCGGAGATACCTTTCCAGTAACCCTGTGGGCTGTAGTAACGCCGCTCTAATTTTCTATCCATTTAAATAATTATGTGTGGACATATATACGTGGCTACAAAAATGAGTTTGGGTAACCCTTACGAAGGGGTGTGGCCCCACCGTGAACAGTTAAAAAAAGAGCTTATCAAAATGTTGGTGGAAAAGCAGGCAGCGAAAATAAAAGAAATCAAACCGGAAAAAGATCTTGACGAGGGGTGTGGGGTACCCCCACTGTGGGAACCTCACTCTGAGCAAGAAGGGGTGTGGGATTCACCTCCACAACCAAAATTATGGTATTTAATTACGGTACTAAAAAAAATCGGCATTTTTCATTTAGAACAGGTAGGTGAAAAAATAGGGTTGATTTTTTTAGGTAATATCATTCGGCATTTCAAGCTGTTAAGTCCCGGGTCGTGTAACTACGTTTGTTTTTTATACAACTATTTTCAAAAGGTCTCACCCTTCGATTGGCCGGCAAGAAATGCAATACTTGAAAAGCTCGAGAAAAAATTACCGAAGATGGTACAAACCAGAAATAAAGCCGAAAAAAGTTTCAACGAATGGTGGTTGGTTGCAAACAGCCCAGATTAAACAGCAGTGGATTTTGATGTTCTTTTACCGCTTTGGACTCCCACTCCACTGTCAGTGTGGTTTGAGAAACGCAGTTTTGTCTTTTGAGAAGTAAAGGTGTTGTACTTTTTGATAATATCTTGATACTCACCGTCAGAGATTACACCATCTTCAAGAGCGGTTGATATGAGAGAGTTGATTGTGCTGAGCGTTTCTTCAGCCAGGGTCTGTATTTTTTCGTGTTTTCTCGCTTTGCGCAGGAAAAATTTGATGGTGACCATGCAGGAGGTTGACACCAATGAAAACAAGGTGGCAGTTGCGATTAAAGGCCCCCCAACAACAACGCCAACCGCAGAAAGAGAAGCGGCGAGCCCTGAGCCGGTAAGAATGGTAGCGACTCCACCTGTTAATGCACTTACCGTTTGGCAATGCGTGTGCCACCGTTTGAATTTGGCTGAGGTTTTGTAGTAGTGCACCAACTGGTTTTCTAAATTTGTTTTGATTGATTCTATTTCAGCCCGCCTGAATTGTGTTGCAGAATCCATTTTCTATATATGTGTTTAAAAAATGTGTAATCTAATCGCAATACATGTTATGCCATTTTCCATTTTTATATACAACCCGATTACATGGACCAGTTGTATTTTTAGGGTGTGTCCAAAACTTTTTGCTAAACAGGCCGGTTTTAGTGTTAAACGCCCCCTTGGCAATGTCACCCGACCAATACTTGTCAAGCAGCTTTTTATCAACTCCAGGCAATAATTTATATATATCTTGAGCCTGTGAAAACCCGGGGATCTTTTTCCCGATTTGTTCATTGATCGTTTCACCGACACCCAATCCTACTTTTTGCTTCGAGCTGATTGCGTTGCGCGCCATAGAGTGACCCCACTGCCGTTTGTTTTTGGGGATAGCGTCAAGCGCCTTCACCATTTTTTTGTCTGCAGCGTGTTTGCAGCTTTTCTCATTTTTCTTGCCCGTACAGACGGCATAATCAACGTCATGCTGCATTGAAACTGCGTCCGTTGCGCCTGTGGGTTGCTGGTGAATCTTTAATATCTTTCCAGTTTGGGGGTCGTAAGAAAGCTGTTTTTCAAGGGGATTGTACGGTCCTGTGTAGTTGTGACCAGGAAGCGTCCACCCTTTCTTTGGTTTAGGCAGCTTGCCAATAGCTTTATGAATGTCAAAACCGGCACCACTTTGATTTCTTTCATAAAGGGGGTTTGTTGGGTCATCCACTCTATTACCCGCATAAATTCTCATATCATGGCCGGCACCTTGCGTTTTATTAGAAATAAACCGTGTCTTGGTGATGCCACAACTTGCGCATTTTACTTTTAACATTCTTCTACCATTTTTTGTGGTAGTGTTTTTTTCACTTCCCGGTACGTTGGGCGTGAAGCGCTTTTCTTTCACACAGTATACCTCCATCCTATATAATAAGCAAAAATTCGCTTTGGGTTTACCCCACTGTGTGACACCCACCTTTCACCTTATTTCCCGGTATCATATCTTTTGGTCTTAATCTGTTTGACGCTTTAGTCAACAAATCCCCAGACAAAGCATCAATTGTGTAATTAACAACTTTTCTCGCGATTGGTTTGGCTTTATTGGCTAACTTCTTCTGATACTCTGGTTCTCTTAAAAACTCGTTCGCGAAGTATCTTCCTTTTTTAACGCCTTGTTTGGCTAAATAAGGAATTCCGTGCTCAATGAAAGCTTCAGCAGCTGTGTTTCCTATTGTATCAAGAACTCCACCTCCGAACATTCTTTTTTCAGCGGCAGCAAGTTCATCTCTTTTCTTTTTAGGTAAAGCGCTTGCGGTCAACTTAAAAATTGGATCAAAAATATTACCTCCCCTGGGGTGTGGGGTTGACTCCACTGCAGAGAGAAACCTTGTCTTGGTAACGCCGCAGCTGGCGCATAACACTTTTAGCAGTCTTTTGCCGTTTCTTGTGATTGTAATTTTTTCACTTCCCGGCACATTGGGTGTGAAGCGCTTTTCTTTCACACAGTAAACCTCCATCCTATACTTTATGTGAAAAATAATCCTTCACCACAGCCTCGTTGGTGTGCGTATTTTCAGAAAACATTCTCAAAATTTCTCGAAACGACCGCCCTTTGTTACGTTCATTCAGGAAAAGCAAACAGTAGTAGCCGCAGCGCACACTGAATTCCCACTGAAGCTGGTTGTCATTCCGGAGAAAGGTCTTTTTGCCCTCAAGAATCAACTCAATTTCCCATTCTGCAGGCGGAGGTAACCCGAAAGAGTCAAAGTACTCCGTACCGCCCCAGCAGCAAACCCAATGGGTGCCTGGCCCTCCAAGATCATCCATGTTGATTATGCAAGGGGAGTGTTTTTTACCCCACGAAGGGGTGTGGGGTTCACCCCACTCGTCTCTCGCAAATATGCCTTTGATGGGGATTTGCAAGTATTGGCACCACCGCTGCAAGTGACGATCGGTTAAGGGGACATCAACGAAGGTAGGATTTTTTTTGGTCGCCCCAAGAACCTATAAATGGCGGAGGGCGCTGGAAATATGGAGGGGGGTTGACGCGCATACCATTTCCTCCTCTCGGCGGACGTTTTACCTGCATGCCTGCCCCCTGCGCCACCATCTTGCGCACATGTCTGATTTGTGTCTTGCTCATGTCTATGTCCACGCCCGTTTTGTTTTTGATAGCGCGCTGTATTTTTTTGATCTGCCTGGCGGTCAAGTGCAAAGTGTCGCTGCCCCCGGCTATGGCCTCGTTTTTAAATCTTAGCGAAACGGCTTCTCCTGGTCCAAAGACCTGCGCGAGGCGCACTTTTTGCCCGTCTGAAAGTGAAATCTTATGCGGATAGTAAGTCGTCATCTTTATACTTATTCCAAAAATTATTTCACTTTGAGGTGGGGTAAACCCCACACCCCACTCTTAAACCATCACCAGCTCATTGCCCACCTGCCTGAGAACAAGTTCGGACTCGTACAAAATTCCAGCATAAATGATGTAGTCTTGTGCGTTGGCAGCCTCGTTGAGCCTATAGTGGAAAACCATCTGCTTCGGGTCGTTGGTCATGTTATCCTTGTTATCACGAAGGTCGAAATAGACTATTGGGTATAACGTCTCGAAGTTGTTGGGCTGAAGCTGAACACCGGTGTTGTAGTCGTTTTTGCGGTACCGGTAGTTCATCAAGTCATTAAGAATGCGCAGTTTGAAGTTTTCGTCGTAGTCCAGCTCTGGATAGTACTGCGAAGAGCCGTACTGCAACCGGCAGGTCGCTAGCTTGGCTGAATTGTCTCCGTCAATGTCAAAGGTGTCGAAGAAGTAGGGGTTTTGAGTCAAGGCGTTCTCCTTCCTTGACTGTTGGATGAAAATGAAAACATGTTTGGCATCTTTGATGCCGGGATTTATCTGCCACGAACCGAAAGCGTCACGCCGACTGCTGCTGGGTTGGATCATTTCATTCAGGTACGTCCATTTCTGAGGTTTCAAAAAGTTTTCGTTTGCGAGCTTCTGTCCTTCGCTGGTGAAACGCAGCATTGGAACCCACAGCTCGAAGTTTCTCACCACTACCCTGCGATCTGTGCCATCGTTTTGCCAAATCAGCTCTGAATCCGATTGTAGCTCTATTTCGAACTCCATCTGCATGGGGGGAAGAAGTTTGTCACTCAGCTCTTCGGAGAATGAGTACCTGTTAAGCGGTATGAGGGTTTCAACCGTGAGGCCAGCGTGGGCAAGCAAGCCCCTTTGTCTGATTCCTTCGTTAGTGGCAGCGGCGGCCGTTACATTGTTATTCGTTGTGTCCAGATACCAAAACTGATTTTTTGCCCCGCTCCTGGCATAGTCATCAGAAAAATCTAGCAAGTTTTTGATAAATATTAACTTGTGAATGTTGTCTACGTTGTAAATGTTTTTGCCCGATGATTTCACCACAAGTTTGTTTATCAATGAAAATGAGCCGTTAATGGGCGCTGACCGGACGTCCCCTGCAACTGCCGCACCATCTGCGGTTGCCTCGAAAGTAAAATCAACCCGGAAGTAGGCGTTATACCAGTCAAACCAGTTGTCTCGGTCGGTGACTGTGAATTTATAGTTAGTTTTTTGTTGGTGCTGATTGTTTCCTGGGATACTAATCGGTTTGTCTAAACCGATACGAACATACTCTGTTTTTTTCCAAATGCCTGTGGCTTCTGAACATCTTCGGCTATATATTTTTAAAAAAATTATTTTAATTTTCCGACAAATATTGGTTTACTTTCAACTTTGCAGCCCGACCCAGGTTTAAAATCTGGTTCAACTTTTTCCGCGAATCCCCGCTGAGTTTTGTTACCCTAGGGGTGTGGGGTTTTACCCCACTGGTCATCATCTTCTTCAGTTTTTGCCGCGACTCGGTACTAAGCGGGGTCTTTTTACTTCCACGCAAAACTGCTTGTATCTTTTCAGCCCCTTTTTCTGCTGCTTTTTCGGTGGCCTTTTCTGCGGCTTTTTTCAACATTTGCTTCGAGGCTTCATTTACAGCTTTCTTCAAGGCCTGGCGGGCTGTTTCTTTGCTGGCTTGCTTTTTGAACCGCCTTCCTATGGCCATCAGGGTGTCTCTAACAACCCCCGTACCTTTGTGTTTGTATCTGTAGGTTCCCTTCGGCGCGTCGTAATATCTCGTCCACTCACTCGGATGGTTCATAGCTCCTTATACTTAGGTGCAAATTATTTTTCTTCTTCGATGATGATGCTTAAAGCCACGTCTTGGTCATTCAGATCTATAATGTTGTTGCGCCCGTCCGTGATTTTGATATTTATTGCATTGATTCTATTTTTGTTCACCGGGTGCCACAGGAGGCGGCGAGGCTCTTTTGAAAAGGGGTAGCTGACGGCGAGTTCAGCGGTTGAAAAAGAAAACATTACGTCAACCCCGATATTGTCCACGGCCCTTGAAATGAGGTCACAATGGATGTAGATCCAGTCGACGCCTCTTGTTATATTTGGCACGCGGTCGCCCCTATTGTTCGCTCTGTCTATTGTTTTCTTGTCATAACCCAGCAGCGCGGCAAATTCCCCTTCGCTTAGGTCAAGCTCGTAGCCGTCCTGCAACAAAATTACCGCCCGATACGTTGTGGTGTGAAAATACAGCTGGAAAATAAACTTGGAGTCCTCTTTCTAGGGATCCACTCTTCCGATTAGTGACTGAATGGTGGTGTTGAGGCTTTTGTAATCATACATTCCGTCCGGAATTGTCACGGTTTTCCAGTTTTCTGTTTTTTCCCGCCATTTGGACTCGTTGTTTTTGTACCGTTTCGCGATGTTGTACCACGAATATGACATGGATACCAGCTCATTTAACGCCGCCTTGTACGATTTGGAGGGGGTTAAAGAGATCGGCGGGTCAAAGTTAATTGTGAAGTCATGTGACTTGCTGTTGGTGTTGGTTTGTTTAGCCAGCTGCGAGTCGAGTAACAGGTTGAAATGGAAATGGGTCATGCTTATATAATATTACTCAAAATTTTGTGGGCTTCTTTTTGTGTTATTTCATTTTGCCTTACCAGCAGCCCTAATATCTGTTTGACCTGTTTTTTTAGCTTCAGTGAAGTGTTGCCCGCCTGTATAGACGCCAAGCTTAAGTGTAGCCTTTCAACCAAAGCGTTTGGATCAACACTTCCGCTTCCTTCCATTTCTCTTTCGGGTTCATCCTCCACACCCTTGGGTAAAACCCCACTGGGCTGTTTATTCCCTTTTCTCCTGTCAAGTATTTCTTCTCTCGCCTCTTTTATATCTGCCAATGTGTAGCCGTAGAATTTTGATTTTTTGCTTTTTACAACATAGCCAGGATTGTCTTTATTTTTTGTTAACATGCTGCTCAGTGTCTGCAGGTCAACTGACTCTGATCCCTTGATACCTGGTTCTTTTGGTAGCCCCCATTTACTCTCACTTTTACTTGGTTGCTCTTCTTCATCCATTAATTCCATTTCTTCTTCTTCAGCTAAAGGTGGTAACGGTGATGATGATGGAGATGGTGGTGTTGATGTTGGTGATGGTGTTGGTGATGGTGATGGTGTTGGTGATGGTGGTGGTGTTGGTGATGGTGGTGGAGTTTCCTCATCCAGTTTAAATTCTTCGTCGAAGGGGTTATTTAAATCAAACTCATCCATACCATAGTCTGGGACCTCTTCTTTCTCTTCTTTTGTTGCCGCCCCTACTTGGAGTTTGTCAAGCCGTGATGTGATCGGTTTGAACAACTCCTCACCTGATACCAGGCTAAACTCTTTATCGATTTTGTTGTTTTTAATTGCTGTGAGGATGTTGTCGCTCTGCTGCTCAACTTTAGCCTTTTCGCTGACAAGTTTTTGCCACTTCTTCATGGACATATTTTTGCTCTATATATATCAAGAAAAAAAAATGAAAATGCTAAATTACGACCCCAGTTTGACTGCGAAAAGTAATTACAAGCGGGGGCATCCTTGTATGCCAGCGGATACCTTTCAGATGCTTATTTGCGGGCCGAGCAACTCTGGTAAAACAAATACTCTTTTGAATATGCTTTACAAGTTTGTTGGCCTACGACAAAATTTACCTTTACACAAAAAACCTGCATCAAGACAAGTACCAATACATGATTGATGATTTCGAAAAAAGAGTCAATCCTGTGACTGGCTATAATGTTATTGAGGGCGCCAACGATGTTATTCCTTTGGAAATGCTGCCCACTGACAACCAAAAGATTGTAATTTTCGACGACATGGTTTGTGATAACAACCAAAGGGATGATATTATTGATTATTTTTTCAACGGACGCCACCGCAACTGCAGCGTTATTTATCTTTCTCAAAGCTACTTCAAGGTCCCAAAAAACATCCGAGATAATTGTAGCCACTTTTGCATTTTCAACTTTCTTCGCAGAGAAAATAACCGTATTGCCGATGAATTGGGAATTGACAGAGAGCTGTTTGAAAGGGCTACCAACGGGGAATACTCTTTTTTATACCACGACCGGCCAAAAGAAAAAAATACTCAAGAATTTTGATGAAGATATATAGAAGAATGGGTTATCTTAACGGTTCTACGGGCTCGACTCAAACACATGAGGAGGAGACCACTTCAATCCGAGGACAAACCGGCCCTGCCGGCCCTGCTGGTCCAACTGGCGCAACTGGTCCCGCTGGCCCTAAAGGGGAAAAGGGTGATAAGGGTAATACTGGCCCGCAAGGCCCTAAAGGTGATAAAGGTAATGCTGGAGAAAAAGGGTTAAAAGGTGATACTGGACCACAAGGGCCGACCGGACCTGCTGGCCCTGCGGGAGCAACGGGACCTACGGGGGCAACAGGGGCTACAGGACCTGCGGGGCCCACTGGAGCAACTGGACCTGCGGGCTCAAAAGGCGCTATCGGTCCAAAAGGTGAAAAAGGGGAAAAGGGTGATAGTGGGGATTTATCAACCGTTAATATTTCTGGAGATATTCTCATGAAAGACCATGCGATCAAACAGCTTGCAAATCCTGTGGGCGATCAAGATGCTGTAAATCTTACTTCAATGAAAAAATATGTAGGCTCAAATTCTATTTCAGCAGGACACACATAAAAAAAATGCCTTAGCCTATTTGGAGCAAGGGTCGGGCGTTACAGATGTAAACAATGTTACTTCTGTTACATTTGAAGACTTTACGTCCAACCTTCACATTGTAAATAAAAAAGCTTATACTTTCAATCTCGTAAGAACTAGTGTCAATTCTTTCAACTCACGCTTAAAGCTAAATAAAAAACCTCTAAAGGAAGGAGAGTACACTATATGTGTCGAGTTCTTTATCCCAAGAGTTGATACTAATTGGTTTATAAGTGCTTCAACCCCTAACCCGGTTGATACTCTTAATTACCATACCAAGCACTTCAACAGTCACAGCCCGAAATATTCAAGCACCATTATTCACACGCACAAATACAAAGACAACGACGACACAATCTATCTTGATATTTCAAATTCGGGTTATGATGGGTCGTCGCCACTTGAAAAGGCTGCTTTGATTATTTATGGAATAAAAGGTTTTCAAGAAGATGTCGACGGAACTGTTTACGATCAGGCTTTCGTTATAGATGATGGTGAAATCACGCTACAGACAGATTTAGATCTAAATGGTTTTTCATTCAAAAATTATGATCGAGGGTACACAATAGACAACGATACAATCAGGTTACAAAAAGATTTAGATCTAAGCGGTTATACGTTAAAAAATTTCCAACCTAGAATAATAATAACTGGAGAATGGAAATCAGATGAAAATAAAATAGGTACAAAAACTTTTGTTAAATTCGGTAATAACATTCGTGTAATGGCGCCATTTCCTTGCTTAGTTGATGGTGTCTCAGCTTTAATTATAGAACAAAAGGGTAGCTCTCAAAATTATGAAAGAATAGGTTTTGCTTTTAGAATACCTGGCACTTTATTGTCTGAAAATCCATTTACAAGCATACGTAATGCCAGGGGCTTAAAATACCAATTTGCGGCGCCCCGTAGTCCTGATGGTAAAATACAAAGATTAGATGTGGGACAGTATTTTGCAGTTAATTTATCTCATCCTAGCAACCCAAATATAAACCTTACTAATACAAAACATGTATTAGTAAGTTTAATTTTAATAGACGATTTTTCTTTTAGGTAGTCAGATTAAACAGTCGCGCTTGTGTCATTTGTTCTCTTTCGAAATGTTACGCGACTACTCCGCACCAACCCAAGTCGAAAGATTTCTTGAAGGCTTCATCGTAATCATCTTCATCATAGATAGGGTAGCCGAGATAGTGATTGTCCCAATTTCTGTGGCACAGATTACAGAGATTATTTCGGGCGCCAATGCCGCTGTCACAATTATAACAAAACAGGACCCTTACAATTTGTTCATTGCGATAACAAAATGGGGCTTCCTTGATTGCAGCATGAACTTCGTCCCAGCCAAGAGCTTTTCGCTGTCTGAGCTTCATAGAAGTATGTCCTTTATGAATTTCTTCTCGAACCTCGTCCCAACCAAGAATTTTTCGCTGCCAGAGTTTTATTTTAATATACTCTTTGGAGATTTGTTCTCGAAGTTCTGGTGGAAGTGTTTTTATTAGTTCCAACGTGTCTGCCATTTAGCCGTATATACTTGTTGGTGTATTTCTCTAATTAGATTGATTTGGTATAAGAAGATTCATTACATCTTGCGGGTGCATTTTTTTCATTTGCGCAACAATGTGATCTATTGCAAATGGTGGACGATTTTCTTGTTTGCAGGGTGAGTGACGTATTTCAAAATCGGTTCCCCTTCTTTTGATTTTTCCTATTTTTGGTTTTATCTTGCTTTGATCTGTAATACCACTTCTTCCTCTTCCCATTTCTGCGTTTTATACTGGCACGGTGTCAATTCTCTAATTGCTTGTCCCGCGGTGGGGTTTTCACTCTCTTTTTATTTCTTAAGTAGTATAGTCGGTAGTTAACGAATACTACTTTGGGTTGTCCTTGAAACTTTTTAAACGTCCGATAATCAAAATCAAAAGAGACCTACGCGAGCTATGTGAGGGTTGGTCTCTTTTGATTTTGATTATCGGACGTTTAAAAAGTTTCAAGTCCCGCCCCAACCCAAAGTGGTATTCGTTAACTACCGACTATACTACTAGGAAAGTGTTGATCAATGAGAGAAAGGAAGCACTTTCCTACGTTCGTTTTAACATTCTTGCTGAAAGGTGGATTGTAACAAAGAATATTTCCGGGACGGTTTGAGTAAAAGAGTGGAAACAGCGAACTTGTCACAGGTTATGGTTTAATATCATGTAGACGTTTCGCCCATTCGGGCTTTCTCAATACATTGATGTGGCGAAGAATTAAAAATGCTTGGAATAAAAAACTTGTTTACAAGGTTGGGCTTACATATAAAAATGTATAATTAAAAACAAAGAAGAAATTTACAAACAATTAAAAATTAAAAAACTAACAAATATTAAAAATTTAAAAATTTAATCTCATTTGGCTCTAGAGTATTACGTAATGTTTGAATGCCGAAAACATAACAACAGGATCCCAAAGAAAAACAAAAACAAAAACAAACAAAAAATATTTTAGATAAAAAGAAAGCGTTTTCGGTTGCTAATTATATCTAATTCTATTCCTTGAATTGAATTCAGATCTTTTGTTCAATCCGTAAGGCTGAAGGGTGCAAAGTTGTGCACTCCAATAGGCTTCTCTCGTTAGGAGACCTTCATCGATGCTGTTATTGTCACTTGGGTGAAATTTGTTCAATAATTGTGAAATTGAAATCAGAGAGAATATGAAACGTTTTGTTGAAATGTGTCGCAACCTCACAAGTGTTCTTATTAGTCTTCATGGCCGATTTATGATTACGAAAACGCACCTTAAATTCGTTGCTAGTTGAACCTACATATTGCACACTGCATTTTGTGCAGGTGACCAAATAGATAACATTTTTGGATTTACAGTGGAGATGTTGTGTAATATGATATGGTTCTGTTTGAACTAGCGCTTGAGAAATGGTCAGATTAAACTAAAAAAATACGGCAGAGATCACATTTACTTTTGCATTTAAAGCAACCATGTTTATCAGAATCATTGTCATTAACATTAATTTTTCGTGGGCGTGCGAGAATTTCTTTGATAGTTGGGTCTTCTATAAGATGGGATGATTGACCCTTCGGGGAATATATTTGAAAGCGAAGGAGAATTATAAATGAGTTGTTTGTGTGAATTGAGAATGTTTCCAATGCTAGGTAAATTAGGGTTGTAATCTAAAACCAATGGAAACATTTTTTTTCTTCGACTCCTTATTGGTAGGAGCAAGACGGTCCTCCCTGGGAATTGATCTAACTTTCTCGAATTGTTGTTTGACTTGGTTCGGATTGTAGCCTCTATTAATTAAATAACTGATACTTAAGGTGATTCCACTGAATTGCATTGCGCATCCTTGCTGCGCACGATTTTTCGCGTCATTTAGCCCGCGAACGAGCGCTCGCGCACACAACATTAAGGCATTTCCTTCAGGTTAAGCTTAGCAGGGAAATTAATGGTTATTTTCTTCTAAACGAGCACGGTGACCCCCATTTTTTAAGGCATTAACTTAAAGGACATACGGTTGACTACAATATATCGCGATTTAAAGAAAAGTTGGTTATTCTATTTTGAGATATTTTTATTTGAATGCTTTAAAAAGCACGTATTTCGGTAGTGCTGCTTACGTGCGCACGCAGCAAAATCTCTAATTTCTTTTATAATCTTAATTCCAGTTCAATTAAAATAGTTTGTTATGTAAGATTAAAGTCTATTTTGTATAACTGCTTCGATATTTTAATGCAAGAAATGATTTTTTCTAGAAATGATAGCTCCCTTTTCGGATTACTAGGATTCCTAATATAAACCTCGAGGGTCATATCTTTACCATAATAGCCGTCCAGATTGCACAAAAACGAGCACGGTGACCCCCATTTTTTATTGCATTTTTGCAATGCTCATAACATAATTATGAACTGGACCAAGTCTTAGAAAATTTTGATTACTCCTTCTTTTTCAGTGGAATCACCTTAACTTCGCCTTTTTTTTTTGAGGATCGTACAAATTAACTATATTAATAAAATTCAACTCTTACGCCTTAACATATCATATATACCACGCTATAGAAGCTAAATATACTTAAGTAATGCCAGCTTCCTGAATGCTTTTCAGATGTCTGGTAACACGCGTTAAATAGGCTTTTTGACGTTCATCCGAAGATGAAGGACGAGTTCCTGGGTTACTCAGAAAAAAAGTACCTGTAATTCAAATATCATAATGGAATTTCAGGCAGCTCACATACAATTACATAATTTCCGTTCAAGTAAGTGTCCATGACCATGAATCAACCTGCAGTTTAATTACTGTAAAAGCTCTATAAAGCCATCAACCCCATCCCGAGGGATTATTTCATACTGTAATCTCTCGAGGGGATTCATGAGAACGGGGTTTATTAGAGACAGGGAGAGGCTTATTTCAAATCGTAAATTGTATTGGGTGGTGGTTTATTGAGCCTTTACAGTACCCTGTGCAATAAAAAAGGGCACGATGCTTGATACACGTTCGGGAAAATGCTTAAAGAAATGATGTTGCCAACCTGCTGCAACTTTTTCTTCTACTGCATAGTATCGCATGGTCTTGTAGTCTTTAAAACGCTGCCGCACAACTTGACCACTTTCCCCTTGAAAAATATAATTCTGCTAAACTTTATTCAGTTTTCGCTTGATTGGAAAAGAATAGAGTAGCAGCAAAACAGGAAAAAAAATCGTTCAGGTGTATAGATTCTCATGTACTATCAAGTAAGTTAATCATCATGTTTAGCGATTATTCGCCTCAGGCTCAGTGAATGTCGGCGAATATTCGTCGACGTACTATCCGTCTACATCCACTGAGCCTGAGGCGATTTATTGTTTTAGTATAATCTTCACAGGTGAGTATCAAGAAGTGAAAAATAACGAAATTAGTTAAAATAATGAAATAGCAAACAAAAGTGTTTGCTTGCACACATCTAAGTATTGCAAACAACACTTGCATCCTCTCCATGACTACAGTTATCCACTCCCCAGCCGCGATGGGTACAGTCGAATAGTGATGCCTCTCCTCCTTGACAGTTGACATCATCCATCCAGATAGGATCAGACCCCTAACCGTATCGTGCTTCATGAGGAGCGGAGGATGCGCTCGAGAAGCCAAGCTCACGACACACCACATTCGCGTCATTGATATCCCAGGCATCATCACACACTGTGCCCCAGACTCCGTTCACGCATACCTCCACGCGGCCATAGTTAACACCGCCATCTGCCAAGCGAACAGAGGAACACTGTACACTGGCGTCTTCGCTATGAATGCAAGAATGTGTTCCCCATCCGCGGTGCCTACAATCGTACACATGCGACTCGCTTCCTGAGCATGCCACCCCATCCATCCATATCGGACCGGATCCCTGCCCATGAGTGGCGCTGTTGAAAGCTTGTAAAGCTCGTGGAAAACCGAGCTCCCTGCATACCACGGTAGCGTCTTGCATATCCCAGTAATCGTCGCAAATTGTCCCCCATTGACTATCATAAAATATTTCAACCCTTCCAGCTGCTTGCGCATTACCCGCCAGACGGATTGTCCCTGTTGTAATGGCTATATGAAGTTTACAAATAAATAAGTAAGTAAAATAAATATGTTTGCTGAGAGCACTTGATCTTATACAGCGCTGGGCGCAACTCTTCAAATGACACCAACTACTGACCTTTCTTTTTAACAGGAACGAGGAAACGTTCTTTAGACTGGGTTAGAAAACGTTTAAAAAACCATCGACGCCTAAGCTTAATTTAGTTTTCTTATATTCAGGTTTTGCAGAAATAAATTGGTTCCTTGTGTCTAAATGATGTTTTGCGTATTTTGAAGAATTTTCCTCGGACTGATGCAGAATTCACATGACGAGTGAGTGCAAAGGTCGTCTATCCCATCATCATGATTGAAGTATAACATCAAAACATATTCGATAAAATATTTAATGAACAAATGTAAGGAAAAAAAAAGGTGAAGGGGTGATCTTATACAAGCAACTATAAGATGCATTTGTAATTTTTCAAAAGAACCCTTCCCAAGAAACTCAACACCATTAAATATGGCGCAAGAACGAATTGCAAACCTCCTTTAGACAGCAAGTTATAGAAAGCTCACTTATACGAGTCCGTCTGCAAATAAAATTCAAGCGTGTGTACACAGCGCATCAGAGACTGGGAAAACACATATCCACATATATCCACATAAACGCATATGTCGGGACTGTGTACGTAAATATGCTTATGCATTAGTTAGAGTGCGGTTTGCCTCATTTAAACCAAAAACCAGTTACGCTGTGTATGTTTAAGTCATTAAGACGGAATCCGCCAGGACTTCGAGTAGTTATTGGACAAAATTATGTACCAAAATTATTTACACCCTATTGCAAGCTTTTGTGTTACTGCTTCAAATATCTTATCAAAAGAAATATTTTCTAACAACACCAAACATCGAAAACCGATTTCGAAGTTCCGCTGAATTCCACTAAATCGCTTAAAAGACGTGAGCTTTTGTCTATAGCTTGTGAACTTTGAATTTCATTTTCTCAGGCTCTGATAAGAAATTGTTGTACAAAATTATTTACACCTTATTGCAAACTTTTGTGTTGCTGCTTCAAATATCTTATCAAAAGAAATATTTTCTAACAACGCCAAACACCGAAAACAAATTTCGAATTATAATTTTCTACTGAATTCCACTGAATCGCTTAAAGACGATTTTACAAAATGGCTGCACGTGAGAATTTGCCTATACCTTGTGAACTTTGAAATTCATTTTCTAAGACTCTGATAAGAAGTTGTTGTCGGTGTTATCAGGGATTATTACTTACATCTTTACCTTTTATTTAGGGTAGAAAATAACGCAATAGGATTCGAATTATTCTGGTACTCGATTTTTGTCCAACTTAAATAAATATTACTCGACTTCCTGGTGGATTCCGTCTTAACACAGTTCATAGAGAATTTCAAGGCCAAATGAAAGGTCAAATAGATTATTTGGTTTGCAGCAAAAATTTTTAAAAGGCTCGACCTCTAAGATTAAAGTCAACTGACCGTGTTTTATACAAGAACAACTAGAACGCTGACTTCGTTAGACGAAATACTCACCGAACTACTGAAACTACAGAAACCAACAGGAACCCTACATATGTTACTACAGCGACTATACCCTACATCAAGGGCACTTCTGAGACTATCGCACGGATTCTACAACCCTACAATATCCGTGTAGCTCACAAGCCTATAACTACGTTACGACATTTTCTGACCAACGTTAAAGACAGAGACGAACCTAACTACAGACAGGGAGCGGTTTATAAGATCAAATGCTCCGTCTACCAAGCCTCCTACATTGGAGAGACTGGTAGAAACCTCAACACGAGACTGACTGAACACAAACGAGCGACTAGAAATGGTGATGTAAAGAATCACATTTCTGAACACCACCGACTGACTAATAACAAAATCGACTGGGACTCTGCTGAATGTTTAACCTACAGTACTAACTACCTTCAACGGCTGACTCTAGAAAGCTGGTACACAAACTTAGAACAAATGCCTATCAACAGATGTCAACAACTACCGGCACCCTACAAACGACCAATTAACGACATAAACAAAACCGACGAGCAGACCACAAACAGAACAACTTAATTTGACTAACAATAGACGGATCGGAACTGACCAATTACTGTTGAAGGACTTAACACAAGTCTTACAGCCAATAACATCACGGCTAAACTGACCAATCAGTTTCAGCCGACCAGATTTATAACATCATCGAATGACAACAACTTTTCACTTGACTCTGAAGTTGACTTCCGCACAGGTTGTCGAAACGTCAGTCACAAACAACAGTTCTTCTCAGAACTACACTCACCAGGACGATCACACAAAATGAACTATACGAACTAAAATAGACTAAATATGACTTTCTTAAAGACTAGATTGGCCGCTCATTGAAAAGAGGGCATTTAAACCAGACAAACGAGGAAGTCAGATTTAAATTTCGGCTAAATTGGCATTTACCGATTATATGGGTGAAACCATCTGACAGAATTTGCAAAAAACAAAAACAAAAAAACAGGCTCTGGAAAATATTACTTCATTTATGCAGTTCGGCTTAAAAATCTGAACTTATGTAGCGTGCCTAGCAGGGAAAGTATACAAGCTCGCTGTGGATATGTGTTTTCTCTCCATCCCTTATCCCCCCCCCCCCCCCCCCCCTTCGAATCTCAGATACACTTGTGTGGAGAGGGTGGGGTTAGTCAGGTCCCAGTCTCTGATACGCCGTGTACACACGTTTGAATTTTGTTTGCGGACGGACTCGTATAAGTGAGCTGATCGAGTTAGCTTTCTATAACTTGTTATCTGAAGGAGGTTTGCCTGAGGACATCATTAAGTCTAGTGAAAGTGAAAGTCCAACGATTTGCAAGTTTGCGTCGTCTGTTATCCTACATCTGACTTAAGCGGGTCGACTTTAAGACTCGAAGCGGCTGGACGTAACAATAACGCTGTGCCTCTTTTAGACAGCAAAAGGCTCTAGGTACATGAATTAGGGCTCAGAGGCATTAGTTACGGCACATTTCTAATCAATGGTATCGATATTTGGCTTGAATTTTACCGTGCCAAGAGTGTTAATTTTTTTCTCTGTTGTATGTTGGGGACGGGTATTTCCCGCTTCATAAGATTGAAGTACATCCGGGACATTGTAACTTGTAAGAAGAATCATGTCGAACAACAGTGCCAAGAAATCACTTCAAGCGATTATGTGAGTGGACCTTTTTCCTTCTATTTTCAATTTTAGGCGTTCTTCGCTTAGCAAACAGTCAGCGTTCTTTTTGATTCGCTAGTGGAGAGGAATGTTATCGCGTGGTTTTCCGGTCGACAATGAGCTGATAATTAACATAAACAACACATGCCAGCGTTTCGCTTTACTCAGATATACCTGGTCAAGAGAAAATGAGGGGACAGAGAGGGACGCGCCCAGTCCAGGCAGTCCAGGCTTTGGGATATTTAAATTCCACTTAAGTTATTTTAGACACTGCCCTATTTCCCTTGACGTCCTCACACGTCACCCATGGCGTTAGAAATTTGATTAAAAAAGACGGACGGCGTGGAGATACGTTTCTTCAATGAAAGCGACTTGTGAAATGCTACTTTTGTAAGAGATTATTCCGAATAGGAGAGAGATCCTACAAGTACTTTCAAATCCAGTGGCTCTCGGGAATGTCGAATTTTGGCGAAGAATAAGAGTCAACAGACTTGCACGAGGGAGGGCTACATTTCAATCATGTGGTGCCAGGGCATCACGTCACGAGCAAGGGTGATAATAGAGCTCAAGAATCAAAACGCTTGGTCTAATTGATGTAAGAAACAAAAACTTAACAAAACAGAGCGTCTCTTTATAATAAAATTATAGTTTTGTCGCAGTAAAGCTACAGCAGCTAGTGCCAGTAACAACAGCAAACAGTCGAAGCCGGACATAGATCAATACCGATATGTCACCCGTGACAGGACACCACACACCTTGCAACAATATTAATTATAAACAGTCGGACCCGGCGTCGCAAATATAATTGCAAGTTATCATTTTCACGGAAAATTTCAGATCTTGTCCTTGCAGAGCGAAAATTTTGAGAGGTTATAACATTTCCAGCAAATTAAAACGAGCCAAAACAATTCACACGGACACAAAACATTTGGCAAATGAAAGGTGTTAATTTCTAACTAAAAACTGCTGGAAACCGTGCAGTCCTGCTCTATTCAGCTTGAAATGCCTCCAAATAATATATACAGTATGAAGCGAGGGCGACGACCTGTTCCTTTTCCTTTTTCCCATTATATCTTATGAGGCAAATCAGTTATTAGAAGACAGGGTTCTCAGAGCGAAAGAGGTCGCGAAACTTTGAAGACAATGGCTACCAAAACACGTCGCAAATAAAAAAACCAACGGTAGGGAGTCCGAGTATCGCCGGTCACGATTCTCATAATGCCATAACATTTTAGCATCTTCAGAGGTCGTTAGCGTTGGAGTGCTTTCGATGCATGCAAACTATCATTGCAAATATCGATGTCGAAGTCTAAACGCCTGTAAATTCTACTTGGAAAGACATGTTGGATATTCAACAGCCGACAAAGCAAATGTAACGCTGGCAAGGTCTAGTGATTTCACAAGAACCGGAACTACGTTTCCGTGGACGTCCGCTTTTCTAATAATAACTTAAATTTCTAATAATAACTTAAATGGAATTGACATATCCCGGCCAACGCCCTCAAAGTCCCTCTCTGTCCCCTCATTTTCTCTTAATCTGGTATATTGCTTTTTTGAATAATTTAGCACCGCTCCTTAAAAGTTGAGCGCTCTCTGAACACCGTTCAACACAAGAAATTTGAAGTTGTAAAGCTCCTGTGTGTAACCAGTTGAGCGCTGTCAAAAATGAATTTTCAAGTGAAGGACTTTGAGTATTCGAGCAAGAACATCCCACTGGCAAACAAAAAAACCTTCCTCAAAAAACTGACCGAGAAAACCGAATCTCTAATTCGACGTATGCGTTGGAGAGCCTTCTTCTTCCTTAACCGGAACAGCGGTACTAAAGCCAAAGAAACCTACGGATTTAACTCAAACCGTCTACCACCGCATGTTAAAGATATAGATGAATTTGAGGGCTACATGCGGGACATGACACAACAAATTAATTTTAAAACCAACCGCCACCCTAATGACCTCCAGAAAAGCTCAGCGCCGATATAGATGGAGATGCTTCTTACCTCGGTATGTTGCTGTAAATCCCCCGGTATTTCCTGAGCCATCAGTCGCAAACGTTACATAAAGTTTGTTAGAAGAACTCACGATGGGTGCAGGTAAAGAGGATCCACTAAATGTGCCAATCAGAGGGAAAGCAGACGATCCGCCATCGTATACCCTGACATAATCAGCATAAGATCCGGTTTCAAAACGTTGAAAGACTAGTTCCAACTTCACGTCCGATGCAAAATTCCACTGGCAACCCATATTGTTATTGTAAGAATACGTATGCCTGCTTGACCTTATGATACCACTTGTTTGGGTAGTAGACACCAATAAATTCGCACATGAGCTGGTCACTTTCACCTCCGTAAAGTCTAATTTCAAAACAGATAAAACAATCATAAATACCGACGGTTTTACATTTCCAATGGTTAAGCTTAACTGATGAGTGGGTCATCGTTTCGGGTAGAATTTATAGCTAAGAAAATTAGAAGAAGTATAGGCATTTTATCTAAGTTAAGGAATCATGTAGATATAAATATTCTGTTTAAGTTATATCATGCCTTAATTTACCCATGTTTGACTTATGGTATCATCATTTGGGGCAATACATATGAATCAACACTAAAACCAATTTTTATACTACAAAAGAAGGCCATGCGTACTATCAATTTCTCTCAATTTGATAGTCCTTCCAGCCCTTTGTTCAAATCTCTTCAAATAATCAAATTCTTTGATCTTGTCACATTTTATATTGCTGCATTCATGTACAAATTTCATAACGAGCTCCTTCCTATTGCTTTTTATTTTTTTTTTTTTTACTAGAGTAACTAATATTCATAATTATAATACTAGACTTGCAGCAAAACAGTCTTATTATCTTCCTTTCGTAAGAACCAATTACGGCATATATATACGGCATATGTTCATGCCCCCATAGAAACAGATATCTACTCAAGAACTTTGTGATCAAGAAACGCAATCTTTTAGTAACACGTGATTTCAGTCTTTGCATCTTATAGTTTTTGTATATCATAGCAACTGTTTTTATATCTCATAGCAACCTTAAGTTAGCTTTTAATTGCCAGTTCATGTACTTTAACGGTCATTCGTTAATATTGCCTGATGAGTGTGGTCATTCTTTGACCATACGAAACAGCGTTTCAAGGTGACAAGTCGTGTATCATGAACTTGATCCTTAGTTGGATTTCAAAACGGAGTTATAGGCTTGCCCTACCTTGTCACTTTGAAGGAAAATTTCCCGGGAGACCACGTTCCATGCCACATAAATCACATCTTCGATTGCCGTATTATATATATATATATATATATATATATATATATATATATATATATATATATATATATATATATATATATATATATATATATATATATATATATATATGTTTTAAAAAATAGAAAAAAAAACTACACTTTCATCCCGACAAGCCTGTTTCGTGATTGCTCACTCTTCAGGAGATTTTAATGGTAAGAATACTCTCAACCGTCGAATATATACTTCTTATTTACATAATTAATGATGCAGAAAATTTGAATGTTTAAGTGTTTAGCTGTTGCATAGCAACGCTTTGTTCCTGTGACGGCAAGAAGATACAAGTTCGTTTCGTTTGTTGAGGGAGGACAGATCAGGTCGGCAGATAATAAGTAGCTTCTCTTTCAGACAAAGATTGCATCGCTTACTTGAGCTGTTGTAAGATGAACAAGATGAGATGATTCGCCATGAAACAGTGTGGTCAATGTTGTTGTCTTTGATTGTCCAGATGTATTTACTAAGTTCAGTAGAGTTCCTGTGTTTTGCGTGACGGAATGATGAAGTGTGGTTTCTGAATCTAGTCTTGAAGTCGTTTTCTGTCAGTCCGATGTACGTTTCAGTAGCGTCGTTGTCGTTGCGTTTAACGGTTGCTTGGTAGATGATTGATGATTGAAGGCAGTTTCCGTTAAGTGGGCATGTGTTCGTTTGTCGGCAGTTGCATGACTTGTTGTTAACTGTGTTATCTTTGGGGTCAATGGATTGCTTGGATGAATTCAAAATGCGCTTGTTGTGGTTGTCGATAATCTGTTTAGTGTTATTCATGCAACTGTAGCTGATCTTGATGGTGTTTCGATTGAAGATTTTTCTGAGCTTGTTGTCTTTAGGGAAGTGTTTATCTACAAGTGTGAGGAATTTGTGGCCGATATTAGTGCTGACGTTTTTGCTGAATGGAGGGTTGTACCAGAGGATGTTGTTACGTTGTCTGTTTCTCCGTTTGGCAGTTGCGGCTGGATCATAGCGTAGAGTGTAATGATATCCGCTTTCGTCGAGTGCTTTTTGGTATGGAGGAGTGGCACGATCGAAAGATGCTTTGTCTGATGAAAGGGATGATAGCCGTTTGTTGATACCGGCAGGTATGTTCTTTGTGGTAATCGGTCGGTGATTGCTCTCGCGATGGACGTATTGTAGTGTAGTGTTTGGTTTGGTGAAGGGCTGGTAAGTGCTATTGCTCAGGTTAAAGGTGACGTCTAGGAAGTTAATGATTTGCTTGTTTGCTTCAATTGTGATCCGTAGCCCATTCTGGTTGAAGACGCGACATATTTCTTTCTTGATGTTCTCTGTGACTCTTGGTGTTGCGTTAGAGATGGCTAGACCATCGTCTCGGTTAAGTCCTACTGAACTTAGTAAATACATCTGGACCCTCAAAGACAACAACATTGATCACACTGTTTCATGGCGAATCATCTCATCTTGTTCATCTTACAACAGCTCAAGTAAGCGATGCAATCTTTGTCTGAAAGAGAAGCTGCTTATTATCTGCCGACCTGATCTGTCCTCCTTCAACAAACGAAACGAACTTGTATCTTCTTGCCGTCACAGGAACAAAGCGTTGCTATGCAACAGCTAAACACTTAAACATTCAAATTTTCTGCATCATTAATTATGTAAATAAGAAGTATATATTCGACGGTTGAGAGTATTCTTACCATTAAAATCCCCTGAAGAGTGAGCACTCACGAAACAGGCTTGTCGGGATGAAAGTGTAGTTTTTTTCTATTTTTTAAAACATATATTACGCTCTACTTTAACGTATCGAGCACTGTACTTCGGAAAAATCGAAACACAAAATTTATATATATATATATATATATATATATATATATATATATATATATATATATATATATATATTAAATTAAGTGTGGGGTGGGGAATCTGGACAACTGACTGCCTCATTTATATAGGATCACCAACCTATTCCTGTTCGGAAGGCAATTCACAGCTACTTCTGATAAATAAATACATACACAGTTAAATAGGAACAGAAATAAACACAACTATATAAATGAGTGAAAATGTGGTCCAGCCGGCTGGACCACATTTTCACTCATTTATATAGTTGTGTTTATTTCTGTTCCTATTTATATATATATATATATATATATATATATATATATATATATATATATATATATATATATATATATATATGTTATGTAAAAAAACGGTCCTCGTAAAAAAGCTGCTTTTTTTACATAAAAAAGCGGCTTTTTTACAAATATATATTTGTAAAAAAGCTGCTTTTTTACAAGAATATACATTTGTAAAAAACCTGCTTTTTTACATAAAAAAGCGGCTTTTTTACAAATATATAATTGTAAAAAACCTGCTTTTTTTCGTAAAAAAGCGGGTTTTTTACAAGAAATATATTTGTAAATGTTACAAGTAGAACGTGAGGGACTGGGCCCAGCCCCAGGTTACATATTATTATGGGATCGGAAAATCACACACGTGGGCGAACATAAAAAACGTAGCAAGGATCGATGAGAAGACGTGTTGTCATTGTAGTTTTGTAGTACTTCCTGTGCGAGATTGAGTAGAGTGTAACATTTGGTGACCCCGACGTGACAAAGAAACCATCGAAATGTCTGTAAAAGTCGTCGAAGAGATTCAGATAGAGGTGAGAACAGCAATTTGTCAGCTTAGCGAAGCGAGTCTTCGAGAAATCTGTGCGGGGCTACATATCGAAGTTAAAGAGACGGATACGGGACGTCTGGCGTTAATACAAATCCTAACGAAATATTTAGACGCCGAAGAACTCGGAACTGAAGCACTAACGAATCTCAGAGAAACAATTAAAGAAAAGAAACCGGCAACGAAAGACGCGAAGAGTGAACAAGAGGGTGGTGTGAAAACCGAACATGTGGATCAGAAGTCTGCTGTCAAGTCAAGCACAAACGCAGTTACGCCTAAAGAAACCACAGCGATTCCACCGTTCAGGAAGGAATTTAAAATATCGGGACAGATTGGAGATTCACGTCAGAAAGATCGCTTGAGCTTTACCAGTCTTGCTCACCAAATTAACGCTGGATTGAAACGGGGCTATAAAGAAGAAGAAATTATCGAGGCCGTTATTCGAGCCATCAATCCAGGCCTTAGATTGAGGAGCTACTTGGAAGGTAAGCCCGATCTAGATCTTGCCAGATTACGTAAAATACTCCGGTCACATTACCAAGAGAGGGGGGCTACGGAAATGTATCAGCTGCTCAGTTCGGCAGTACAGGAAGCTGGGGAGACCCCTCAGGACTTTCTTGTTCGCCTCCTTGATCTAAAGCAGAAAGTACTGTTTGCATCTCAAGAAGCAGGATCTGATTTGAAGTATGACCCAAAGCTGGTACAGTGCATGTTTCTGCATTCATTATTAACTGGGTTACGGAATGATAGCATTAAAATGGAGATAAAACCCTGCCTGCAAAACACCCAAGTGGAAGATGAAGAACTTTTTGAGAAATTGAATGAAGCAGTTAGTAATGAAACAGAGAGAATGCAGAAGCTTGGTTCCCGTCATGACCACCCCACAAACCGAACCCCCACACAGCTTGTAGCTCAATTGGCCACCCATGACGACAGCCATGCCTCAGTTGAAGGTAAAACCCCAGAAAAGCCCCCAAAAGTTAACCTTCTTACTGAAGTTAGAGAAATGAAAGCTGAATTGGCTGCTATCCGGGAGGGCATGGGACAACAAAGCCGCGCTAGCCCTCACCCACAGTACAACCCTGTAGAGCAAGGGAGGGCTCGCCCTAGAGGGTGCTGGAACTGTGAAAGACAAGGAAGGGGTTTCCGTTGCAACCATTGTTTCAAATGTGGTGATGTCGGCCACTTCAGTTACCAATGCCTAAGGTCAGGCCGAAGGGGCTATAACTCAGCAAGCCCCCAGGGAAACAGACAAGGGTTGCCCCCACGGGACAAGGAGCAGCCCCCCAGATTCATGAGCAGTCCCAACAATGCATGAACTGTGGAAAGAGAGAGGATTGGGCACATCAATACTTGCGGTGTTCACAGTGCCATACTAGCCACTATTGTTCAAAAGTTTGTCAAAGGGAACATTGGGAGAAGCATAAGAAACTATGTCAAGCCATTAGCGAAGTTGAACTGAGGGAAAGGGGACCTAAGGCAAGTGTTGAAACATTGAAAACGTCGTTCAGTTCCCACCTAACCCCGAGACAACGCTCCAAACTCACCAAATTAGTGGGAAGAAAATGTGTGGTTTCCTGTTTGATTCAAGGGGAAAAGGTGGATGCCCTGTGGGATACCGGAGCTCAAGTTTGTGTTGTGTCCAAACATTGGAAAGAAATTAACCTACCAAACGAGCCAGTAAGAGACATAAGCGAGTTATTGGGGGAAGATGGATTAAATATCCAGGCCGTGAATGGTACAAAAATCGCATATGATGGCTGGATTGAGGTAGAGTTCCAGTTGGTTGGGGAGGACGGGTTCTCGGAGCCATTGACAGTACCCATTCTAATAGGAAGTGAAGATAATCAGGATTATCCCATCATCGGCTTTAATGTCATTGAAGAGGTCATTAAGAGGAGTAGTAGCCCCGACACAACCAGCCTATTGCCCCGAATAGTGAATGACTCGTTCCCATCTGTGAAGGAGGGCGAAGCAAGAGCGCTGGTTAATTTTATCCAAAGTATGGATGACGAAGCTGACACCGGTATGCTCAGAGTCGGTAGACAAGACATACGTGTCCCACCAGGAGAGACTGTGAGAGTCAAATGTCAGGTACACTTTGGACTATTAGAAGAAGATTTGCCTGTTGTGTTTGAGCCCAAAGAGAAAGGGGCGTGGCCTGAGGGGCTAGAAGTTCAGGGCTGTCTCCACCGAATCTCCCCGGGGTCTTCGAGCCGAATGTATGTTCCAGTATGCAACAACACTGAACGAGAGATGACCTTACGTAGGCGGACAGAACTGGGCACTATACAGTTAGTGCAGTCCGTCACGCCACTGCCAGTCGAAGCTGAACAGAAACAAGAGAAAGAGGAAGGTGAAACTTGGAGTGAGGCAACCAGTTATGAGTGGGAGCCAAGTCAGCCCGAACAGAGTAAAGCAAAGTGGACTCCCCCAGTTGACTTGAGCCATTTGTCAAGTGAGCAACAGGTGATTGTCAAGGAGATGTTGAGGGAAGAATCCGGGGCCTTTGCTATAGATGATGGTGACATTGGATGTGCCGAACATTTGAAATTGGAAATCAACCTGAGAGATGACGTCCCAGTACAAAAAACATACAATTCAATTCCAAAGCCCTTGTACGAAGAGGTAAAGTCGCACTTGCAGGATATGATCAATCGTGGTTGGATAAGCAACTCAAAGTCACCCTACTCTTCCCCAGTGGTGTGTGTGAGGAAAAAAGACGGCAGTCTGAGACTATGTGTTGACTATAGGCAGTTAAACAGCAAAACTGAGGATGACCGCCAGCCCATCCCTCGCATCCAAGACATCCTGAATAGTCTCAGTGGGAACACTTACTTTTCAGTGTTAGACCAAGGAAAGGCATATCACCAAGGATTCGTAGCAGAAGAACACCGACATCTAACAGCGTTCATCACCCCCTGGGGTTTATACCAGTGGAACCGGATCCCTTTTGGCCTTAAAAATGCACCGGCAGCTTACCAGAGGTACATGGAGAAATGCCTAGAAGGTCTCCGCGATGAAATATGTATTCCATATCTTGATGATGTTCTGGTCTACAGTAGAACATTTTCTGAGCATGTAGACAATGTGCGAAAGGTACTTAAACGTTTGCAGGAGTATGGTATCAAGCTGAAGCCAAAGAAATGTGAGTTGTTTAAGCCACGTGTTCGTTACTTGGGCAGAATAGTCTTCGCAGACGGCTACACGATGGACTCAGCAGACGTTGCAGCAGTGGCAGCCCTAAAGGAAACTAAACCAAGAACTGTTGGTGAATTGCGCAAACTCCTGGGTTTCATGAGCTATTACCGCCAATATATTCGCGACTTCTCCAGATTAGCCAAACCCCTTTATGACCTACTTTCAGTTAAAGAATGCAGTGACCAGCCCAGCAGAGCTAAAAGGCAGAAAGAGCACCCCAAGTGGAAGTTGCCGACATCGAAAGGACAATTGTCATCAAATCACAAAATCCCGTGGAATGAAAGACACCAAGAGCGATTAAACTTCCTAATTGAACTTCTTATGCAGCCAGGTGTAATGGCTTACCCTGACTTTGAACGACCATTTGTACTGCACACGGATGCCTCAAGCGAAGGACTTGGGGCGGTGCTCTACCAAGAACAAGGGGGGAAATTGAGAGTTGTTGGCTATGGCTCAAGGACATTGACGCCCGCGGAACGGAACTACCACTTGCAAACAGGAAAGTTAGAATTCTTGGCCCTAAAGTGGGCAATTACTGACAAATTCAGGGATTACTTATTCTATGCTCCATCCTTCACTGTTTTCACTGACAATAACCCGTTAACGTATGTGATGTCATCAGCAAAGTTGAATGCCACGGGCATCGGTGGGTGGCCGAGTTAGCGGATTATAACTTTACAATCAAGTACCGACCGGGCAAGACTAATGTTGACGCGGATGTTCTGTCAAGAATCCCATTGGACATAGACAAGTATATGAGCGATTGTACAGAGGAAGTACCCAAAGATGTCCTTGAAGCAACCGTGGAAGCAGTTAGGGAACAGGCAAAAGGCACAATCCCATGGGTTACGGCAATTGCCGCAGACATGACAACTCCTGAACCGACATTAAAGGATCTGAATCTAAAACCCTTCAGCCCTAGTGAAATCAAGGAGGCACAGCACTCGGATAGTGCTATATGCCGCGTGCTTTACTACAAGACACACGGGATCAAACCGGGTGGTGGCCAACTGAAGAATGAACCCCATGGAGTTACCAACCTTATGAGAGAATGGAAGAAACTGGAAGTTGATGAACATGGTATCCTGCGACGAAGAACAAGCTCTAAGATACAATTAGTTCTGCCACACAACTTCATCCCAGTGGTACTTAAAGAACTACATACAGAGATGGGACACCTTGGAGTGGAGAGAGTTGCAGAACTTGCAAGGTCCCGCTTCTACTGGCCACATATGTACCGTGACATAGAGTATTTTGTGACACAACGTTGCAGATGCATCAAACAGAAGAAACCAAACACCGTCACGAAATCACCTATGATGCACCTGATGACATCAGCCCCCTTTGAAGTAGTTTCCATTGATTTTCTGCATCTGGACAAGAGCAAAGGTGGATATGAATATGTACTGCTGATTGTTGATAACTTTACCAAATATGCCCAAGCCTATGCAACGCGCAACAAGACGGCCCGCACTGCTGCTGAGAAGATCTACAATGAGTTTATCCCAAGGTTCGGTTTCCCAGCACGAATACATCACGACCAATGTGGTGAGTTGGAAAACAAATTGTTCCACAACCTAGAACGTCTCAGTGGAGTTGCCAGCTCGCGAACCACTCCATACCACCCACAGGGCAATGGCCAGGTAGAACGCATGAACCGCACGTTACTCTCGATGCTAAGGACCCTCCCGGAGGAAAAGAAATCGAACTGGAAAGATTCCTTAAACAAGCTTATACATGCGTACAACTGCACAAGACACGAAACGACTGGGTTCTCGCCATTTTACCTGATGTTTGGCCGTTCCCCACGATTACCAGTTGATTTGCTGTTTGACCTAGGCAACGACCTTCCACAGGGTGATTACCAGGACTATGTAAAGACGTGGCAAGCAGATATGAGACGGGCCTACGACCTAGCATCTAGGAATACCCAGAAATCGTCAGCCAGGAGTAAAGTGTATTACGACAAGAAGGCTTCCGCAGCAGTCTTACTCCCCGGCGACCGTGTACTTGTTAGAAACCTTTCAGAAAGGGAAGGACCTGGAAAGCTCCGTTCACACTGGGAAGAGCAAATTTATGTAGTTGAGGAACGCATATCTGATAGTCCAGTCTATCGAGTAAAGCTAGAACTTGGCCGTGGGAAACAACGGGTGTTACACCGTAACATACTACTTCCTTGTGATGCTTTACCACTGCCTAAACTAATGAGAGCATCATCCAAGACCACCCAACCAAGACCTAGAGTGCCACCTCAGCCTGAAGACATTGGAGAGAGTTCCGATGATGAGTATGAGATGAACACACTGTCCTCTCCAGTCACCCATGAAATAGCCTTTCCGGCGGAAGTAGACACCCCTCCTATGGACCCACAGGACCACTGTGATAATGAAGAGTGTGACAATATGTCAGATACCAGGGACCAACCTGACCCACAAGTGGACACTGGTGACTCATCAGTGCCAAACTCATCCGTTCTAGATGTGACTGATATGGCCCCCGAGGAAAGTGACAATTCAGATTCAGAGGAACACCTAGAGGGAGCTACGCGACCTAGAAGGGAGAGACGACCCCCTCAGATTCTGACTTACAATCAGATGGGGGTACCCGAGTACCAACGTTTAAACCCAGTAGTGAACTCAATTCAATGCCCTCAGGTGATACTTCCCTACCAAGTCATGGCCAACTGGCTTGTACCTCACTGCCGGTGTGTTCACTGCACCCCGCACATCCCATTCATTCCACAGCTGCAGTATATACCACAGCCCATATGGACAAACCAGTAATGAACACTCCTAAAGTCACAACTGATTACTCCGAGTATTCACCATGGACAAGCAGACCTGTTGTTCGCCTTCTGTGATTTAACTCATAAGCGAAATTTGTGTTGGATTTTCCCTCTAGTTACAAACTGTTAAAGACAAAACCTGCGGATAATGGAACTGCCACAATAAGTATTCAGTTTGAAACATGATGAGAACTGACGCTCCCTCCTAACCATTGTTCTTTTTGGTTTTGTATTTCCTGTTATAATGTCGGGACGACATTTCTGTTGGAGGGGAGTGTGTTACAAGTAGAACGTGAGGGACTGGGCCCAGCCCCAGGTTACATATTATTATGGGATCGGAAAATCACACACGTGGGCGAACATAAAAAACGTAGCAAGGATCGATGAGAAGACGTGTTGTCATTGTAGTTTTGTAGTAGTTCCTGTGCGAGATTGAGTAGAGTGTAACATAAAAAATCTGCTTTTTTACGTAAAAATGCAGCTTTTTTACAAATATATATTTGTAAAAAAGCTGCTTTTTTACAAGGATATATTTTTGTAAGAAAGCTGCTTTTTTACGTAAAGAAGCAGCTTTCTTACAAATATATATTTGTAAAAAAACCGCTTTTTAACGTAAAAAAGCGGTTTTTTTTTAAAAGAAATATATTTGTAAAAAAGCTGCTTTTTTACGTAAAAAAGCCGCTTTTTTCAAACTATATATTTGTAAAAAAGCTGCTTTTTTACAAGGATATATTTTTGTAAAAAAGCTGCTTTTTTACGTAAAGAAGCAGCTTCCTTACAAATATATATTTGTAAAATAATCGCTTCTTTACGTAAAAAAGTGTGTTTTTTACAAGAAATATTTTTGTAAAAAAGCTGCTTTGTTACGATAAAAAGCAGCTTTTATGCAACAATATATTTGTAAAATCCTGTTTTTATACTGAAAGACTACATTGTCTTCCTTTAGTGCGTGACATGAAAATTACCTTGTTAGAAGGAACGTCGCACGTAGTTGAGAAAGCGTGGTAAAAGGCAACGAATTACACACAGTGTAAATGATTTTTGAGTTGAGGATTAGGGTATGCAAAACCCCGTACATGTAGCATTCGAGTCCACCGCGGGATAAACCGAAGCACAACTGTCTTAGAGTCTCAGCCAGAACATTAAATAATGTTATGCACGACGTGCAGCTGCTAGATCTGTTCAAGTAACAAGATATTTTTCGAAGTGTTCCTAGTTAATGAAGCTATCTTGTGTGCACTCCACCAGTACATCAAGCCAGTTTGATTTAGATCAAGATGTAAACACCACTCTCTCTCTCTCTCTCTCTCTCTCTCTCTCTCTCTCTCTCTCTCTCTCTCTCTCTCTCTCTCTCTCTCTCTCTCTCTCTCTCTCTCTCTCTCTCTCTCTCTCTCTCTCTCTCTCTCTCTCTCTCTCTCTCTCTCTCTCTCTCTCTCTCTCTCTCTCTCTCTCTCTCGAGTAATAAAATTTATAAGTAGTTGTGGAAAACGAGGACGGACAACTTCGAGCGAAAACAAATATATAAACAGTAAAAAATCTAAAAAAAAGTTTAAAAATTTACTTAAAATAGACGTTTCGGTCTAAGACCTTCATCAGTTGCAGTGCAAGTGAATAATAAATTACAATTTCCTTAAATAAGTTTACAGTATAAAAAATGACATAATATTACAAAGATGATTACATAACAGGGCGTGGTAACACATGAAAACGAAAAAATGAACCAATGATAAACAATCGGTGATTACTAAGCGAGATACTATGACAATGTGGCACAAAACTCAAGAAACACAAACCAAATGAGAATAAATAATCGAATACAATACAAATAAGATTAATGTTAAAAAAGTAACGTGATTTGTCGAGTTAGCTGAACGAGTGAAGGGACCCGCGTGAAAAATATTCGAAAAAGGCGGTCCCAGGTAAAACTAGTAACAAAATCCCCAAACAAAGCCCTTGAAACTATGCCGCGGCAAGGCACAACATGTATATATATAGGCGTATATATTCATGTATATATATAGGCAGTTGTGGAAAACGAGGACGGACAACTTCGAGCGAAAAAATATATACAGTAAAAAATCTAAAAAAGTTTAAACATTTAATAAAAATAGACGTTTCGGTCCAAGACCTTCATCAGTTGCAGTGCATGTGAATAATAAATTACAATTTCCTTAAATAAGTTTACAGTATAAAAACTGAGATAACATTACAAAGATGATTACATAACAGGGCGTGGTAACACATGAAAACGAAAAGAATTAACCAATGATAAACAGTTGGTGATTACTACGCGAGAAACTACGACAATGCGGTACGGAACTCAAGAAACGCAAACCAAATAAGAATAAATGATCGAATACAATACAAATGAGATTAATGTTAAAAAAGTAACACGATTCGTCGAGTTAGCTGGAAGTGTGAAGGGACCCGCGTGGAAAATATTCAATATTCAAAAAAGCGGTCCCAGGTAAAACTTGTGACAAAATCCCCAAACAAAGCCCTTGAAACTATGCCGCGGCAAGGCACAACAGGCGCCCTGAACAGGGCCCTTAAACAACAATAATGTAATAAATTCCCCGATGGGAGCCCCTGAGGAAATCTAGCGCTAACAAAGCTAACAAGATCCAAGGTCAGGGCCTTTGGACAACTGGACCAAGATAACCGCCAAATTTGCAAGTTGTTTTTGCGTTAATTGTAGTTTATTCTTTTTTTCGAGTGTAATTCCTGACGTTTTACAAGCCAAAGGGTGTCAGAGAGAACAACTGTGCACTCCAATATGAACTCCAAGCCGATCAAGTTCACTGAAGTGAAGGATAAAAGACTGTTAAAGGCTACACCGATGGAAAGAGAGAAATTGATCTTCGTTGATAATTCATATCATGTATATGTCGGTGGTGTTGGAGAAAGCTTACAACGAAATTGCCGAGTTCGTCTCCGATATTATTCTTTAGGCTGGTTTGAAAGCTTTGCCCTGCAGAATATACAAGCCTTCTTCAATAATGAGTGAACAAATGTAAATGTATGCACTAAGCATAAGCCTAATTTTATATTGAGAGAATTTACTTCATTTATGAAAAAAATTGAAGTTGTGTCGCTTTTCAGATCTTCTGGTAAATATTTATCAAACCTGTTCGAGTTTGTACATTTTATACAGACATTGTTTATCAAATATTTCGTTTAGACTAGTGATGTTCACTACTGGATTTTGAAAACAAATTATTTATCTACACGGATCAAAATCACAATTTCGCAGAATTTCGGGTCGCTTGCATTTGTTTTGTTTCTCTTGTCCCTGCTTATCAGTGAGTGTGTTGAAATATCTTCGATGCGTAAACGAATATTTCGCCGGTTTCGTTGCGAGTTACCTGTGCTTGGCTGAGTGAGTTCAGACTTTACCTACCGCATATTTATACTTACCAGAAATGAAGAAAATTCATTCAGTTCTCTACATAAAATCATCTAAGGTACTTAGCAACGCGTACGATGAAACAGGATTAGCTAATCATTCCACTAAACCGCAACGAAAAGAAGATGGTTCAAACAGTCAAAACAACAGCTCATTCTAAGTTAGCGTGCACTACTTCCCAAATCACAAACTGCTACAATTCTTACACAAAAGCTGGTTTAAAATGACTTACATAACCGGCACCATAAATTTTCAGAGTTTGTTTTGCCGCCTCGATTTTCTGAGTTTGCCGTGGCGTGAGTTCATTTTGTTTACTGTGTTAATCACAACTATAACAAAATTCTCGAATCTGATTGGTTCTTAGCACGCCCTATTTTTTACCAAATTGGAGCGCGCGCGGCTAAAGTGTCCAATAACAAAGTGTCCAATAACAAGGTGTCCAATAACAAGGTGTCCAATAACAAGGTGTCCAATAACAAAGTTCGCGTGCTGCACATGCGCGCGCTCTTTATTTGGTTTCTTGTTGTGACTAAATACTTCTTGATATTCCTAAAACGTTCAGCTTCAAGAATGGCTTTTTTGCCTTAGTGATGATAAGTCCTTAGTAGGCTTCGCTTTATCTAAATTTTTTCTCGAATTTTGTTATACTTATGATTAATTGGTAACAGGATTTTGTGTCGTTCAATTCTGTCTGTAATCATACTCGTGATTAAACAAATCGGACTCCCGCTACGCGGTCGTCCGATTTTGTTAATCACTCGTATGATTACAGACCGAATTGGACTCCACTCAGTCCTATTACCATTACTTATCAGCGAGTTCACTTTGTTTTCTGTATTTTGTTTTTGCCTTGAGTTGATTTTCTTGCCCTGACAGTTTTGTAGTAAATGAAAAGAAGGTCAAGATTCGTTTTACATTGAAAAACTCAAAGAGGTCCTGGAGGTGTATTAATTAGTGTACAGAAAACGTTATAAAGATTTGTTTTGCGCCGACGTGCGTACGTGAGGAACCCAATAAAATGCACTCGTCAAATTCAATTTTAGAACCTGTCAGTGACAGGCTGTCACAGGAAAGAAAATTCAGACGGGACCACGAAATATATTGACGTCGCTTTCGCCAACAAAACCATGAGAGGTTTTTAACCATGAGCGATTAAAATTATTTTTTGTACCTAAATGGGCCACTGTGTAAGCTTAGAAATATAGTGTGGCTACCTATTTAGTAATAAAATTAATAAATAGGAGCTCCGCTTTTAGGCCTGCCTAAATCTATATATTAGCCTCTTTTCGAAGATCTAAAAACCTTAAGAACGGCTGACTGTTAGGACCGAGAACTCTCCGTCACCGACCTATTTGGCCAATCGCTCATATTTTGCTCAAAGATACCCTTTGGTGATATATATTTAAAAATCGTATTTAAAAGTTCCAGCGATTTTTTATTTTTCAGAAATTCACGAAAAATTGAAAACGCGGTCAAAGTGCGGTTTTCCTTCCGATCAAATGCCCGAAATATGGTGCACTGACGAAGCTACGGCAAACTCGTAAAATAGCTTCAATTACCGCCAAACTTTACACAAAGACGGAAAAACGACTAACAAGCATCCCTAACTTGTAAAAAATCCCAAATTTGTTGAAATTGTGATTTTGCGAGCCATTTTATCAACCTCTCTGACGAGCGATTAAAATGGCGGCAAAATATAGGTCATGTTCAACAGCATAAAAATACCCCTGGTACCTCATTTTTCGATAATTTTACTTTACAGCCCTGAAATATCATTATTAAACATTCACCATGCCAAGTTTCAGGGTCGAACTCGAAACGCTTCTCGCTGAGAAAATAAAAAATATCTGCGATACGATCAGCTCAAATGACAGAAGATTTATTGGCGAATTTGAGGCTACTCACCTTCAACTTGCCGATAAAATTCGAAAATTAATTTTATTTCCGTCGATTTATGTTTTAGACCTCAAGAAATATCCACTGGTATGTCAAAAAACACATTCAGAAGTTTTAGAAGCCATTAAAAGTCAAATTTGAGCTGAAACTGTCCTGCCATGTCTGATCTTATCGTGGCATTTTATACCCCTAATGTAAACAAACGCTTTGACATGGCAAACGTGAGAGATTATTTCCCAAAACCTTTTTAAACATTTCACAACAACATTAAAGTCATTTTAAGATCGTTAGAAAAATAGCGGTATGGTGTTCTAGATTAGCAATTCAAAGGACTGTTTTATCCAGCTGAAAGTAATTGAGATTTCAGTACGCCGTCACCATCTTTATTCATTTATACCGTTGCTCGAGAGGTCAAGATGTCGAGAGGTTAATTTGGTGTTGTAAACTGTCATATACTGGAAGAAAGCAACATCGAACTTTGGTGATAGCAAGTGTTAGTGTTTATACAGTGAAATAGCAAGTTTAAAACAAATTTCGCCTAAATAATTTGCGAACAAGAAGCAAAACTGTCCGACCCCAAGCACAAAATGCATTGCAAAATAGTCTCGAATAGTCTCAAGAATACTCAAGAAAGTCTTAAGAAACATACCATAACTGGGCGCACATCCATCTCAGTGCCACACCATTATTGTTTACACCATCTCAAGCCTTCTGTTATTGGAATTTAGGGCCATTTAGTCGATTTTTCATACATTTTGCTATCGGTATCAGCATTGCGGATTGACATTCGAAACTCGAATGAAATGTCACGCAACCAGATGACCAGTCATGTCACGTGGACAATTCCCTCGCGAAACTTTTTTTTTAATATTTCGCAAGTCTTGAAGTAATGAAATATAATAGAGAGCTTTCTCATAAGTTGTATTCCTAAGCGATTGTTTCCCGTTCCTGAATGGCTTTTTGTATATAGCCTTCATCGCAGACAGTCTAAACAGCCGGTATAGACTATATACCTTGGGGGACTCCCATATGAAAAGGGTGGGGATGTTCGTCGTCTCGCTTCGGGGGTGTAAATTTCGAATTTTTGGTCTTACTTAGGGTTTTCCTGGCAAAACGCCAATATTTTAACAAGTCTCGTTTAGGGTTGCACACGAAAAAATATTAAAATATGTAAATCCTATATTTAATACTTTGGTATCTTTTGGGGGTCAAAAAAGCTTAAGCCACGCTCAGATTAGTCTCCTTTAGGTGTTCACCGCTATCTTCATGTGGAAGCCTCCGCGGGACTATACCAAGCTGATTTTGTGTCAAATCCGGCTGCACGGCAGGCTATGGCTATAGTGCACTATTTAAAAGGAATTGCCTTTTAATGACCTCCATCTTTTGATTATCCTCGTCGTAATCTATTTGCATGTTTATGTGATTTGTATTAAATTAGCCATGTTCTAAACGAGCAGCGGACTGGGTACGAACATATTTTCTCCTCGGTACAAACATTCAATATCGATTGAATTGAACAATGGGGCATGTCATCTGAAAGAGCATCCAAAAATTAGTAGATTCACCAAATTTGACTGTTATTGGTTTAAACCCAAAGGCATGGTACACTTAGTATGGATTGGAGGGACAGGCGTCCTCCAATCCATACTAAGCTCTCTTATTTTAAAAGTGTGCCATGCCTTTGCGTTTAAACCAATAACCATCAAATTTGGTGAATTTACTAATTTTTGGATGCTCTTTCAGATGACGTGCTCCATTTTCAATTCAATCGATATTGAATGTTCGTACCAAGAAAACAATATGTTCGTACCCAGTCCCCTGCTCGTTTAGAACATGGCCAATTATAACAAATCATTTTCAGGGGTTTTGTTAGTGGAAGAGATGCATCATGACAGCTATGCCAAAAGAAATATGGGCTCTCACAGCAGCCACGACGTCTTATGTGATAACCAAAAATGGTCAATTTCGCATTGGCTAAACGGCGCAGCGAAGAGGCGGGGGCGGGGTGAGGGGTTGCTACCTTCATATGTTCCAATTTTTCACCTTCTAGGTATGTGACGGGGTTCCAATTTTGGCCTTTTACTCTAATTTGGGGTTAATGAATGGAGGAAAATTATGCCGTCATATTTATATTCTGTTGCGCATCAACATCAAATTGTTTCGAAATGTGCGCAAATACATAGCGATATTTTAGCATTATGGAGAGATGAGGTAGCAAATTTGAGCTTTTTGAGGTCTGAGAAGGGGTATATGTAAAGCTAGTCAGCAAACTTAGTTATACAATGCCCGTACTTGTTGACACAACCTTTGTATGGAACGATTATTTCGATCCCATGTCAGCGTTTTTTGAATTGTTTTAGCCCGTTTTACTACAGACGTATCTAGCAGGGGATCAAAATGCCGTAAAATTCCGGTTACAAGCCTCCCCCCGATTATAGGCCCATTTACCTGGAAACAGAAAAAAATACATCCGGTTATAAGCCCCCCCCCCCCCCCCCCCGCTAAAATAAGCCCCCCTCTCCTGGGTGCCAGTAATAAACCGGGCTAAATGTTGCTTTATTATGACTTTCTAACTTAAAAGCGTATTTCGATCAACACTGCCGTGGTTCGTTTCGAAGCGCTTTTTTAATTCCTCTTGTAAGCCCCCCCCCCCCCCCCCCCCCCACCGATATGAGCCCCTCCAGTTATAGCCCCACTCAAAACTCTTACGAAGTTGTGTAAGCCCAGGGCTTATAACCGGAATTTTACGGTAGTAGCGTTATAGTGCACAAGTAGCTTTCATATTACATTAAAGAAGCGAAACTGTCCGACCCAAGTTATGAAAAGTGTCTGATATTTTAATGAGTTAGGTCTTAATTCAAACATTTTGTTTCTTTGTAACACCATTGATCCTCCTGTATGTCGATCAGTCTGTTTCATATGAGAGTCCTTTCCCCCTCTCCACTCCCTGATCTGGGCGAGGGAAGAAGGAGACCTGAGATTCAGTTGTCTGGAAAAGACGTACACCATCAGCGCCTCGGGACCATTACATTTCCCGCGCTGCGCTGGTGTCTAAAAACACATACTTGTTCTTTTACGCAGATACTCTTTTCAAAACGCGTGACAAGCGGAAGGAACGTCTGCACAGGAGGCTGAACCCTTAGCTTCCTCGCCTGAAAAGCTCAAATTTGCTACCCTATCTCAGGCTAAGTTAAATTGTAAACCCAATCTCAGACCGGAAGTGACGAGGGTGTCTTGTTAAGCCAATGCGTGATCAATTCGTGATCAATTTTTGCTTTAATATCACATAAAATGTCTTGACTGCTCTGAGAGCCCATCCATCTTTTGGTTTAGCTGCCATGATATCTTTCCTCCACTAACAAAATCCCTAAAAATAATTTCTTACAATTTAGCAGAAATCATCTTCGCAAAGGCATGGTTTTGCTTCTGGAAAGGTATTTACTCAAAGATAAGGCTTGTTTTGAATAGCGCACTGTAGCCACGGAAAAAGCCACTTAAAACAAGAAACATGCCGTTGCTGAGGACAAAGAATGATCTAAAAGCCCTCTATATTATTTAATGTCTTCAAGACTTGCGAATTTCGCAAGGGCAGCCTGTTCGTGACATGACTGCTCATCTGGTTGCGTGACATTTCATTCGAGTTTCGAATGTCAACCCGCGACGCTGATGTATTGAGTATGGCTATGCAAAATGTATGGAAAATCGACTAAATGGCCCTAAATTCCAATAACAGAAAGCTTGAGATGGTGTAAACAATAATGATGTGGCATTGAGATGGATGTGCGCCCAGTTATGGTATGTTTCTTAAGACTATTTCTTGATCGAGACTATTTTGCAAATGCATTTTGTGCTTGGGGTCGGACAGTTTCGCTTCTTGTTCGCAAATTATTTAGGCGAAATTTGTTTTAAACTTGCTATTTCACTGTATAAACACTAACACTTGCTATCACCAAAGTTCGATGTTGCTTTCTTCCAGTATATGACAGTTTACAACACCAAATTAACCTCTCGACATCTTGACCTCTCGAGCAACGGTATAAATGAATGAAGATGGTGACGGCGTACTGAAATCTCAATTACTTTCAGCTGGATAAAACAGTCCTTTGAATTGCTAATCTAGAACACCATACCGCTATTTTTCTAACGATCTTAAAATGACTTTAATGTTGTTGTGAAATGTTTAAAAAGGTTTTGGGAAATAATCTCTCACGTTTGCCATGTCAAAGCGTTTGTTTACATTAGGGGTATAAAATGCCACGATAAGATCAGACATGGCAGGACAGTTTCAGCTCAAATTTGACTTTTAATGGCTTCTAAAACTTCTGAATGTGTTTTTTGACATACCAGTGGATATTTCTTGAGGTCTAAAACATAAATCGACGGAAATAAAATTAATTTTCGAATTTTATCGGCAAGTTGAAGGTGAGTAGCCTCAAATTCGCCAATAAATCTTCTGTCATTTGAGCTGATCGTATCGCAGATATTTTTTATTTTCTCAGCGAGAAGCGTTTCGAGTTCGACCCTGAAACTTGGCATGGTGAATGTTTAATAATGATATTTCAGGGCTGTAAAGTAAAATTATCGAAAAATGAGGTACCAGGGGTATTTTTATGCTGTTGAACATGACCTATATTTTGCCGCCATTTTAATCGCTCGTCAGAGAGGTTGATAAAATGGCTCGCAAAATCACAATTTCAACAAATTTGGGATTTTTTACAAGTTAGGGATGCTTGTTAGTCGTTTTTCCGTCTTTGTGTAAAGTTTGGCGGTAATTGAAGCTATTTTACGAGTTTGCCGTAGCTTCGTCAGTGCACCATATTTCGGGCATTTGATCGGAAGGAAAACCGCACTTTGACCGCGTTTTCAATTTTTCGTGAATTTCTGAAAAATAAAAAATCGCTGGAACTTTTAAATACGATTTTTAAATATATATCACCAAAGGGTATCTTTGAGCAAAATATGAGCGATTGGCCAAATAGGTCGGTGACGGAGAGTTCTCGGTCCTAACAGTCAGCCGTTCTTAAGGAGTTGTTAGCGCCATCTCGTTATGGCTCTAACACTGAAATTGAAGAGGCTGTTGAGGTTAAAGGTTACTTTAAATGTAAAAGAACAAGATGTGATCTCTGTCGCAATTACTTTGTTGAATAAAATTATTTTCGGAGTTTTCAAACAGGCAAGAGCTATAAGATACGATCGAAACTTTCTTGTGATTCAAAAATGTCATTTATTTGGCTTCGTGTAAGAAATGTAACTTACAATACATTGGTTCTACAACGATGCACAGTTTGTAACCCTCCATGCATATGGGAAAACAGGGAATAAGGTGAAAACACCTGCACGGCATGGAAGCAACACATAAGCACGGTCCTAACACGACACGCTTATCGTGCGACTATGCAAATTAAAACAATTGATTTCCAGCAACGTGCTTGTGGTTTTTATTTGCATTTGGTTAACACGGTAGAGCTTTGTTTTATAACACGGTAGATTGACATGGTTATTTTTAACTTGGTAGATTTCTGAACACGCTAAGCTTCTTAACACGGTAGATTTCTTAACACGCTAGACGTCTTAACACTGTATATCTTAACACGCTAAACTTCTCAACACGGTAGATTTCTTAACAGGCCAGACTTATTAACACAGCAGATTTCTTGAGTGAAACTTACTAACCAGATTACATGTCTGGGAGAAACGTTGTTTTGCTCGAAATATCATTGGCTTTCTAACCTAAATAATGCCCAGCTTTTTGTAGCGTCGTTTGCTTTGCGTAGAAAAGGCAACAAGGAAACACACTGATTTCATTGCAAAAAAAGTTAAAAAAAAATCACGATCGAAAAACTGCCTCTAGTTTTTCGCTCGCGATTTTCTCCTCGCTCGATAGACTGAGTCAGAGATGAACTGCTCGAGGTCAACAAGGTTTGACTCCCAACGGCGCTGCGAATGCTAATAAGTTCTCGTGGCAAGATGTAATGAAATTATACTTGGCCGAAATTGCGAACCATGATAATGACAAGGCGTCGTTGTCTGACCGAGGGATCCCGGGGTCGAAAAAAAAAATTCGTGTTGTAAGTTTCATGCCTGGAACAGCCAGTGGAGCGAATGAGTCAACCAATAAAATTCTGGATTGAGTATTAAAAAACAATAATTTAAATTCCTGGAAACTAAAGAAGGTCGCGTCTCAGTCATGCTTCGCCGTACATGAATGCTGTTTTTTTTTTTAAATAGCTTTAACACCGAAATCATATACCGTCCGTGGTTTTGACTAGGAAAGTGAATAAACGGGAAATTTCTGGTGTAAATATAAGAATATCCGAGCTTTCTCTTATGGAATTGAAAACAACTAAGCTTCCCTGGTAAGTACGGACAATAGTAATGAAATTGCTCGATCATTATTTTCCCTCCGCGGGGAAGTTAGGGTTTGATGACACGCAGTCATCGTGTTAACATTTTGCACGCATTGACACGGTGACCGTGTTATGATGACCGTGTCAGGAAGACCGTGTTAAGAAGACCGTGTCACCGAAACACGATTAACGCGTCTTAACACGCTGCTTTGTTTTAAGCGTGCGAGGAAAAACAATAGCTTTGCTACTAATGAGGAAAGTGACTTACACGATGCTACCGTGTTGAGACACGTATCTTTTGTTTAACGGTGCGAACGTGGCATCCGCGTGCGTTCACCTTTTCCCCTGTTTTCCCGTGGAGGGTCGCATTTTAAAAACAACATGATATATCAAATTACCTGGTTTGGCTTCCACCTTCATTCGCAACTCGTTTAAGTTTCCATTAAGCTCTTTCATCTTTGAGCAGGCTGAAATATAATATACTACAATTTTAAAGGCTTTAAAACTTGTCAGCTAAAAGAGCGTTTCAAAACCTTACAATATTTCAACGTGACACGACGGAGAACAGACATAACCACAACATTTCTAACTCCTAACTTCTAATCATTTCTTGGATTGGCCATCTTTAATTTTTTATACCTTTCCACTAAGTCGAACGTCTCTTAAGTCTGTTTCAACAGGATAAAAACTATTAAACGGAACCATAAGATATATTGTAGATATATTGTATTGCGGATATATTCCGAATCCTCCTCCACACCGACCCAGCGACTTTTTAAAAATCAAAGGGCCCTATGAGCCCACGACTGTTCTTTGTTTTTCAAGGTTCATCAAATTTGCTGTTTTTTTAAATAGTTAATAGAATTTGAAATGAGTGTAGTACCCTATATTCTCGGTAATGTGTGTAGATAGTATTTTCATTATTTGGCATCACACATTTCAAATTGAATTTCATCTAGTTTTATCATATTATATATCTTTTTCTTTTTTTTTTTTTTTTCAGGTTGAAAATCGACTAGGGATATTTAAATTTTCCTAAATGAATCGATTGCGTGGTGAAAGCGGCAAAATCGTTTGCCGTGGTAAACTGAATGAACATTAGCAGCTGAACATTTTTTTTTTCTTTTCTTTTTTTCACCCAGTAGCTATCACATCTTAAATTTTTTATACCATACTTCTGAGATCTTTTCTTGCATCAAGAAAATGATCTGGACATTTCATTTCAACTTAAACGAAGCAATTGTAAGAAAAGGCGGCAAATCTTTGGTACGCTGTTCACCTTGAAAGCTGAATGAAAGACGCAAAAAAGCTGCTGGTGAACATAGATCGTGAATATTTCTCGCTCTATTTACTCATCTGCATCATGGAAACTTATGCCAAATGATTAAGTCCAACCTCTTACTAGTAACGGGAAGATCCTAAATAATTGCCAACTTGAACATAATATATCGGACTGCCAGTCCGAAAAAAAACGACAGTTGATGTCTGCGGTACGACCTGCCGCTGACTTGAAGGCTGAAAAATTAATTGAGCTCAGATAAAAGTGAACTCAGAGCCGATCAAAGTTCACTGAAGTGAAGGATAAGAGACAGTTAAAGGCTGCACCGATGGAGAAAAAAGAAATTGATCTTCGTTGATAATTCATGTAATGTTTATGTCAGTAGTGTTGGAGTGAGCTTACAACGAAACTACCGTGTCCGTCTCCGATATCATTGAGCTGGTTTGAAAGCTTTACATTGCAGAATTTACAAGCCGTCTCCAAAATGAGGTAACAAACGTAAGTGCATGCACTAAGCATAAGTCTTATTTTATTGTGAGAATCTGTTTACACTTCTTTTACAAACCAATTTGAAGTTGTGTCGGTTTTCAGATCTTCACGTGAATAAGCTTTAATTTAAAACTCAGTTAATGCTGCTTTCAAACCTTTTCAAACCTTTTTGTTTAGACTAATTATTATGTGTTTTAGTGGAGTTAACTGTGATGTTCATTGATGGATTTTGAAAACAAGATTCAATAATTTAGCTTCACGGATCAGAATCACGATTTCGATTTGGAAATTGCAAAGTACACGAACAGAAAAATCGTGCAAACAAAAACAAGTAAAACCACTTACGATAATGCACACCAAAACATATTTAAGCGATCTATTATCCAACTGTTCTATTTTTTATATTTGGTAATACTCTGATAAACTCGAGCATAAAAAATAGGCCCATTTACGTGGAAACGAACAACAACACATCCACTTATACCCCCCCCCCCCCCCCCATCGGATATATACCCCTCTCTGCTGGATGACAGTACTATGTAATAGATATTTCAAATCTCTCAATTTTAGATTGTCATTTATTTACTTAAAATAGATGTTTTAAATTTTTAAATTTTAGATTGTTAATTTAGTTAGGGGGCCTAAATAAAGATAACCTCATGGTCCTCCTTTTCAAATACTATTTGTATTATGTGTTTGAATAAAGTATTATCAATATTATTACTTAGCAGGACTAAATATATTTAACAATTATTCACCGAAGTGGAGGTGAATAGCGGTGGATATTTACCGAGCCGCGAAGCGGCGATGTAAATATCCGCCGCTTTTCACCGACACTGAGGTGAATAATTGTTTTAGTATATACCAAACCAGTTGAATAGCCGGCCTAAAATTAAAAGTTTTACCGTGAAAGACAGCAATTCAAAGGACTGAACACTGCGCACATGAAAAGACGACAGCGCGGGAAAAGTCACATGACAACACTACACAGGCGATCGACCGGAATAAATTTGCTACTGTGTTTCGTTTGTTGAATGGATTTGGACGATTTCAAGTGGAATTCTTTACTTTATTTTCACTACTGAAGAACACAAGTCTTTAATTTACTCGTGAATACAACCTGTGCCGGTCACTATAGCCTGGGAAACGTCCGTGAAGTCATGAAACGTGCTCCAAAAACTGTTCATTGAATTGTGTTGACAAGATGCTGCGAACGACCGCGAATGTCAAGAATACGTGGACTGGATTTGATCGAAGTTTAATACGGCTGCTGAGCTAGTTGACTGGAGGAGAGTCAGTGGAAGAGGAGTGAAAAACCACAGCAATTCACAATTGAAGTTGATCTTCGGTGCAAACCTAAATATTTTAGTCTCCAGCGTGACTTTATATGGCCGAGCCGAAAACAACTTGCCAAAATCGTTTATAGCACGACCAAAACAACTGCAAGGATTTACTGGCTTTAAAATAGAGATACAGGTAAGAAATGTACTTAATTTTCTTAGTTGGACGGTGTATATTTTGCGTACGTGTACGCGGCGAAGGTAAACAAAATATTTTGTACCACATTTTATCAATCGTTTTGTTGAAGGAAACGCTTAAAACATTTTAAATAAACATCGCTACGTATCGCTAAACCTAGTATTGTTCTGACCTGGTACAGTTGACAACACATTAAAGTACAGCGGCTTCTTTTATAGATCAAAACCCGCTTTTTTAACCGAAGTTACTCGTAGAAGTCATCTTACTTTGCTCGGAGGTGAATAGTACTTGCTATTCACCTCCGAGCTAGCCAATCAGCGCGCGCGAAAAGCACTTTTCACTGGTTTGGTATATATTAATTTTCATTATGACATTATAGCTTAAACACGTATTTTAATCAACACTGCCGTAGCTCGTTTCGAAGCGGGTTTTTTATTCCCCTTAAATTTAAACTTAAATTTAAACCTTGACATTGGTCGTTAAGAACGCTCGTTCGGGTGAACAGAAAATCCTTAAAAACTCAAAAATAAAAAAAAAAAATAAAGAAAAAATAAATGATCTGGTCAAGCGGATAATTTGTGGTTTTAATATAAGTACATGGAAGTCTTGCAACACACAAGGAATAAGCGAAATCTATTTTTCAAGCCAGATCGACCAGACCGCTTTTACAGAGACCGTCTCTTCATTCCTAAACTAATCCGTCGACGGGCACTGTTGTGATTTTGCCGATCGGGAAAAATATATTTCAGTGTGCGCTTCATTTTACCATTTTTCTCGAAGTAAAAGCCATTTTCACGGCCCTAAAATCTAAGGAACGTGCAAGTACGCACAACAGCAGCTCAGCGAAAATTAAAACCTGTGTTTAGAACCGAAGATGGTACATTTTAGACTTTAAACGAATATCGTCGATCGGAAAACTACTGCATGGGAGCATTGTTGCTTGTATTTGTTGTAGCAATTTTGGTCGCATTGGTAGTTTTCACTGTCACGCAATAAAAAAAAAAATAAAATCGAAACCATTCAACGACTGAAGCTATGGATTTCAGATATTATAGAAGATAAATAGATAAACCATTTGTCCAAATCTCAGGTCTGTGAGCTGCACCGTTTGCGAGTTATTTGCCGAAACTTTCCACGCAAATTTATAAGGCTCAGTATGGAGACGCCATATTTGTGTCCTTCAAATGGACACAAACATGGCCGCCGTGATGTCAGAGAAAACATCGGGAACTCAATTTTGCTATTAATAGCGACTACTTTTGGCTCATGATCTATTATACTTTTACATAAACAGCACTTAGTACATTGGGAATGTTCAATCTGCAAAAATGGAAAGGAAAGGCCTTTTTTGAATCAAAACAACTTTGTCACGGCACTCAGCTTGACATCGCATACGGCGGAGAACTCAAATATTCAAAACGCTCTGTTTTTAAAACGAAGGGCACAACCAAGCTGAAAATTTGCAAAAAGATATATTTTTAATTTATCTTACACCTAGTGGCATGGGACGTTTAGCAGGACTATTGAATTTTGATTTCAGAATTTTATAACGTAACATGAAAACCAAGAATTGGTGTTTGAAAACATATGAACGCTTTTATTGATCCGTGCATCTGTTGAGCTTTGATCGCTCGAATAGCTACTAGCGGCTGCCGGCCGTTATAATATATACATATGAATGGTAATCAGCCATATCCATGACCATGATAAGTTTGATCTTGCCTTCTTTGATTGTTGCAAAGATTCTTCCAGTGCCTCCACCCTTCGTATCAGTTCCATCATCCCTTCTTCAAACAGCTGTGCCGATTGTTTTAGCTTTTCTTCTGTCGTAGCCAGGACGGGCTGCAATTCGTCCATCACGACGAGCAATAACAGACAACTCACAAAAGTAATCTTCAGACAATTGGCCATTTCTGCTTAAAAACGAATGAGAACAACAACGTTGCTATATCGATCAAATGAAACACCGTTTTCTGTAGTACGTGGCACTAAAAGCAAATAAACGCAAACATTTTACGAAGGCTATGTCGGCAACAAACCACTAAGATCACACATTGCACATTTTGAAAACCATGCATGTTTGTTAATGATATACTATATACTTCACCTTTTTTCTTTTCAAGATTGTCTGGCTCTTTAGGTTCGCACTTGTTCTTCGTCGTCCTTTGCGGTCGTTATCTCATTTCACTCTAAGAGGACACAGAATATTTAAACATAGAACGAATTACCATACATTTGATCATACATTTGATTTATAAAGCTTATCTCGACCTGATCATACCTCACCACTCCTATATAGGTTGCGCTGTCAACAGCTAAAAAAAAAATAACGGAATGTACTGTTACGTTAATACCTGCAGCCGGAGATAGACTACATGAAATTTTAGAGTCAAATAGTTTAACTAAACGGAAGCCATATTGAACTAGTCGAACAACAACAGCAACAAATGTAGGCAATCTGCTAGTACAATATTGCTTTCAAATCTCGTGGTCTATTTTATTTCAAAGGAGAAGTAGAATACTTCCTTATGCTTAATATCTCGACCTGAGCAAGTTGGGAAGCATAGACTGGACTGTGGACCTGAATCTAGATCGGACTTTCATTAAACTGTTTTTATTCAAGAAAGAAAGGATATTAAAAGTGTACTAAAATAATAATAAACTATTCTCATTCATTTATTAGCCTGGGAGTAGCCAGCGTAGCTTGGCGTTCTAGTCAGTCAGGGAGAGCGAGAAAACGCGCGCGCGAGGAAAGCGACGGCGTGGGGCAGAAGGGGAGAAAGAAAGAACGCCAGCCGCCAGACGCCGCTTAAACGGGATAAATATTTTCACGTAATTATGTAAATGATACGCATAATTTGTGAAGAGCGGAAATAAAAAGGTGTTAAAACCAACAGTGACAACGACGTACGATGACATGTTCTACAAAAGAAACCGCAAATTACAATAGATCTAGAATCAGTAGAAGTAAACACGACACGAGCTAGGCCTGGTAAACTCCTTCGTAATAGATTGCTCTGCTGAGCAGAGTACTATTTCCAAACTGCATTCTTCTAAATCAACTGGAATTAGGAAGACAACGCAGCAGCACGAAAGCCTCGCGGGCGCAAGTCGGCCAACTGGCATGGTCTTCGATAATCAACGGTAGCGCCGGTATTTTCACAGCTTTTCAGTAGAGAAAATGCTTGATAAATGCAGAACGGCGAGGACGTCTTTTCCCAGATATAGGTTTCTCACCGCTTGTTCTTGTTCGGTTTTCAAATGTAAACCCCGAAGTTTGCCTGTAACCTAGTAGCATCCATTTAATTCACTGACAACAACTGTTTGCTTCACTCGTCACTTGTCATCAAATGCTAATGTCCTCCATGTTACATCTATTTCATTCAAAATGTTAATAAAGTTATATCCCAATTCGTATGGCGCAAGAAAAACCCAAAGATAAAGCAAACCACAATGATTGGACCGAGAGCAGAAGGAGGTCTTGGAATGCCTGATTTTGATGCAATAAACAACGCTCTCAAAGCGACCTGGATCCGAAGACTTGATAACGGTTACCCTTCCGCGAGCTGGACGCATTTCCCTGTTACCATGTTAGAAAAATGTGGTGGCAAATTTCTCCTTAAGTACAATTTTGATCTTAAAAATCTCAATGTAAGAATTCCTTTCAAATTTTACGAGAAAGCCTTGTTGGCTTGGCAGTCAATCAATTTGTTTACTCCGTCCTCAGAAGAGGAAATACTTGATGAAATTCTTTGGAACAATAGATTCATCAGGATTGGTAAGTACTCAGTGTACTACAAAGACTACAAAGAATGGCATGAAGCTGGTGTAGAAAAAATTAGAGATATCTTCAACGGTGACACATTTACATCTTACCGAGATTTCTGCTCTCACTTTGCCCTTAAAACTAACTTTCTAACCTATTACGGTTTATGCCAAGCAATTCCATCTAACTGTATTAAAACTTTGAAAGGCAAATTACAGCCGCATTCGAAGGAACCTACAAACATGGATAAAATTCCCCTTGAGAAGCTCTCTTGCAAACTTGCTACTAACTACCTTGTTGAAAAGAAGTTCGTTTCTGCCACCGCCGAAAAAAAGACTGAAAAGAGCTAATTTAAACGACCAGCAAATTTATCAAACGTACATGATGCCTTTCAAGGCCACTAAAGATATTCAACTCTCGATGTTTCAGTTCAAGATTGTACACCATATTTTACCCACCAATGCTGCATTACATAAATTCGGTATTAAAGAGCACGACCGCTGTCATTTATGTGCTGAAAAGCAAACAATTACACATCTCTTCGTAACTTGCCCCAACGTCCAGCTGTTTTGGACAGAGTTTACTGATTGGTGGTACAGAAAAAACACTACTGTAATCACGCTCTCTGAAGCACAAATACTTTACGGCATCACAGACACCGTGCCTCTGTGTCTCGGTTTAAACCTCTGTACAATAATTGCAAAATATTATATTTACACCGCTTCAAAAAATGAGGAAGATTATTTCTTAGACGCTTTCTTAGCTATCCTTAAAAACAAAATAGAAATAGAAACTAGCAGAGCAAAGGTGCAAGTTAAATTGTAAATATAACTAAATATACTGTAAATTGTCGCTTTTTTGTCTTTTTTTTTTTTTTTTTTTTTTTTTTGCAGTTTTAACTAGTTCTAGTAATCGTAGTAAAAGTTTGTAGTAATTGTCCGCGATTAAAAAGTAGTGTAACGTAAGCGGTTTAAATAATACTGTTGTTTATTCAAGCATTGTAATTAGAGCAAGTTGTAATAAGTGTAAGTAGCTGTATTGTTGTAGTTTTATATGTAGTTTTTTGTAATTAATAATGTAAGTATGCGTGCTGTAAAAAAAATAGATAATTAAGATTTCAACGTTCGTCAATGAAACAAAAAAAAATGCTAATGAGCAGCGTGAATGCGAATGAGTCATTTGGAATAAATTAAAGACAATGAACCAATCACAGGACAGATTAACGATTTTAGCCAATGGGAATTAGCGGCCTCTGGAGGCCGCTAATTCAAAATATTTCTCCCGTTTAAGCGGCGTCTGGCGGCTGGCGTTCTTTCTTTCTCCCCTTGTGCCCCACGCCGTCGCTTTGCTTGCGCGCTCGTTTTCTCGCTCTCCCTGACGACTGACTAGAACGCCAAGCTACGCTGGCTAGCCTGGGAGGAAATCGTGGATTTTGCAACCCAGCCACTATTTACGTTACAGACCGACGTTTTCACTCACTTTGTCAGTGGAAAGGAGCAAATAAAGCAGTTCACTGAACGAGCAGATAATCATCATCCTATAATCAAATTATCTGAAAACTAAGACATTATCGTACAGAAGGCGAGATATTCAAAAGGGCATTAGAGCTATATGAGACACGCGGCTTCCTTGCTTACTTACGAAATACGCACTTACGCACTTATCATCGTGCTACCATCTAAGGGTTAAAAGGCCTCGTAAAAGTTAAAGCTTTGGAACTTTCAAACAAGATATTGCGAGGCAACTTTTAAAAGGAGATTTCAATAGTTTAAAGTTATTTTATAGAGGGCTAGAGACACTCTCCTCACGCCTTGGTAAACCAAATCGTCTCCGAATTGTGCTTTGAAAAATAGAAAGCACTTCCGAAAGCAAAATTGTATTACCCCTTGCCACAGAATATCAACCATCAGTTCGTTGCCTTAAAAAAAGTCCTTATGGCAGATTAGCACCTAAAAAAGAGAAAACCTGGCCTGATAAAAAGTCCACAGAGACCCTCCTAAAATAAATCATACAATAAAGGGAATTATGTTAGACATACTCGTTAGGGCAATGCTAAGAGAAAGGTTAAAAGCACGTCCTGCTCAAAAAAAGATGCGCGTTTCACAACGTGACAGGTGCCACCCGATATTCACCATGGCTAATAGCCTAATAAAAATAGTTTATAATTATTTCAGTTGAATATTATCTTCGTTTATTTTATTTGCAGTCCAGTCTGGAGACCAGTCCACAGTCCAGTTCATATTTTCCAACTGGCCTCTCAACATGACCACACTACTGAGCTAGGTCGCTACGTAAAGTCTGGCCTGCGCTGTCAACAACTAATTCAATATATTTTAACGGAGGAAATTGATACGTAAATGGCTACAAAGGCCCCTTTTATTTAATTCCTTCATTCATTTCAATATATTTTTTTTAAGTTAACGTTGAGATTGAAATGTCATATAAACGATTTCGTAATGATGAGGCGATCGAAGCTCGCACGACTGGATTTGAAAAAACAAGCCTCCAGAAAGTATTACTTTATTTATGCAGTTCGCCTAAAAAAAAAAAAAAAAAAAAGAACTTATGTAGCGTGCCTAGTGGGAAAAGTATACAACTTCTCTGTGGATATGTGTTTTCTCTAAATCTCCCATTCCCCGCCCCCCCCCCCCCCCTCCCTCTTCGCATCCTCAGATGCAGTTGTGTGGGGTGGGTGGGGGTTAGGCAAGTCCCAGTCTCTGATGCGCTGTGTACACACGTTTGAATTTTATTTGCGGACAGACTAGCATAAGTAAGCTGATCGAGCTAGCTTTCTATAACTTGCTGTCTAAAGGAGGTTTGCCTGAAGACATCATTAAGTCTAGTGAAGGTGAAAGTCCAACGATTTGCAAGTTTGCGTCGTCTGTTATCCTACTTCCGACTTAAGCGAGTCGACTTAAAGACTCGAAGCGGTTGGACGTAACGATAACGTGGTGCCTCTTTTAGACAGCAAAAGGCTCTAGGCACATGAATTAGGGCTCGGAAGCAGTAGTTAGGGCACATTTCTAATCGATGGTGGCGATATTTGGCTTGAATTTGAGCGTGCCTAGAGTGTTAGTTTTTTCTCTGTTGTATGTTGGGGACGGGTATTTCCCGCTTCATTAAATTGAAAAACATCCGGAAGAATCATGTCGAACAACAGGGCCAAGAAATCACTTCAAGCGATTACGTGAGTAGACCTTTTTCCTTCTATTTTCAATTTTAGGCGTTCTCCGCTTAGCTAACAGTCAGAGTTCTTTTTGATTCGCTAGTGGATGGGAATGTTATCGCGCGGTTTTCCGGTCGACAATGAGCCGATAATTGACATAAACAACACATGCCAGCGTTTCGCTTTACTCAGATATATCATATATATTGCCTGGTTTGCTTGAAATTTAATCAAACGTCGATGTAGGACGCTAAAGTTCAGTTTATTTGAGAAGTCAATGCCTTAAGAAAGCTAAAGACAAGCTCTCGGCCGAATGTTTTCACACGTTTATCTTGGTGTCAAATTAGACTGATATATCATGTTGTAAACACTCTTAATTAAATAGTATAGTTCATGATTCGGGCAAAATACCCTGAACTGTGTTAGTATTTTTGGCCACAAAAGGTAAAAGGAGTGCCTTTTACATTCATCCGAGCGACAATTATGCTTTGTGGCAAGCTCTCTATTCAGGGCTAGTATCAAAACTATCAGTGTCCGTGAAATTTCTGGAGGCTTGTTTTTTCAAATCCAGTTCTTAGGAGCATCGTATGACACTCTTTCCCACATTGGAGTAATGACATACGATGCCCTGGAAAGCAGCTGCCCGGGAGGCTAGTCTGGCTTGCGCTGTCAACAGCTAATCCACGCAAGAAATGATATGTAAATACCTGCAGGGATTACTTGAGATATGGAAGCATTTTTTTCGTATTGAATGGCAGAATCGAAGCAACTAAACACAAAACACGTCTGCACGCACTCTGCACATATAATTTTGTTTTTTAATACCGTCGTTCCAGTGGTCGTTACCTTCTTAACTTAAAGATGACTTAGAAAACCCCTTTTTATAGTGCTAATCACAACCTGGCCGCAACATTACACGTCTGGTTTGATGGAATTTGACGGTATGCGAATTACGTGGTGAAGAAATAAACACCATTGGACAGCTGCTTGTCCAGTTTTACTAAGAAACAGAGCTAGAAATGAAACATGAAAATCAAAACATTAATCGGCAAACATACACCGTGGGATAGGAAATGAAGCCTAAATTTGTCACTGCTGAACAAGAATAGTTCCAAAGCGAAAACTGAGTTAAAAAAAATACTATACATACATTCCTTTCTGTCGGTTTATATTTCACCTCATATGCTGTGTTTGTGATACTCGATTACTGTTTTAAAGCATCTAAGCCGCATACAAAAATGCAGTTTTTTTCGCCTCTTAACATGGGTGCGATGAACATTGTGTTGACAAGCGAAATTCGATAACTACTTATTCGTTATTGAATTTCCATATTATATCACCGCAGATGGAAGCATGCGGGGTCAAACTTTGCTGTTTTGAAAGTTTGTTCTTCAAGTAACACCCATAGGACAGAGAGAGAGCGACGACAGAGAGCGGCGAAGCCGCAATCAAACGCACTCCGTCGCTGCAAACAAAGGAAGAATAAACCTCTGGCACTCAGCGTATGTTTCTGCAGACAGCTGGTGAAAATTTAATTACCGGCATATATTTGATTAACAACAGTTCGTGGGTCAAAACAACATTTGTGATTTATACAGTCCAGTGCCAATATTCATCAATACAATCCGTCCAAGGAGTTAGATAAATGCATCAGGATTATTTTACTATACAAACGCAGGCCTGTAAATAACAGTCCATAGTAATGCGCTTGGCTGAATTAGAGCAGTATATTGCACTGGTCGATTAAAATGTATGTGAGACGATATAAATGCAATAAATGGATGCAATTCCGGATGTAACCTCATGTTTTATATGAAATTAATTTGACTTTCGATCTGGTATTAAATGAGTGCTATTTTTAAACCTCGCGCGCTTCGCTATTTAAAGTGCGCCTTAGGAATACGCCTTGGAGCAATGAATTTGAAGTCGCTCAAAATTAAGTCTGAAGTATAAAACACTACTGTTCGTGTTTTAATTAAGCAATAGACCACAATTTCTAGGGGTTTACCGGCGCAATAAACCCCCGCGGGATGTTGGGAAAACACGAGACAAGCTTTTAAATCACGAGTCGTCAGGCGAGTGATTTACAAGCTTTTCGAGTGTTCTCACAACATCCCAAGGGGGTTTATCGCGCCGGTAAACCCCTAGAAAGTGTGGTCTATTGCTGTTATGAACTAACGATCGAAAACGATTTTTATATCGATGCAAGTTCCCAGAATAAAAGACCTTTGACGCGAGCTTTGCCTGAATAGGATACTACCAAGGGTTGAGAAGGCTAGAACTCAATACTACAAATGACTTGGAGAAAATTGGCCACGCATGTGGCATTTTTAATTGAATCAATTATCTCTAAGTCATAACAAAATATAGAAAATCTGAACATATTAAACGATAATGTAAACGTGGGGCGTGAAAAAACGCCCCCACACAAAAAGAATAGAACAAAATAAGCATTAGGAAAAACGACTTATAGTGGGGAAACCCGTTGGTCGGTGATAAGGGGTGGTGGAGGGAAATATTTTCTTGAGCTCTCGCCACTTGAATGGCGAGGAATAGAAGGGCGAATTAAGCGATTGTTCCTGCCTTTACATAGCAAACTCCGCCTTAAAATCTTATTGGTTGACTTCGTGCCTGGTACGAATCCTCCCAACGGGTTATCAAATGAACATGCCTCGACATAAACAACATTATGTCTAGACATAATGTTTGGTTTTAAAGATATGGGAATCTATTTTATATTTCGAGGTCAACAACCTTATTCTCAACATGTTCATCCAATTAAGCAGTAAACCAATCACAGCGGCTGAAAAAATAAAACAAAGGTTCAGCTTCACTGGTCGCACACACCAAAATCAACGAACCGACGCGACCAAAAACGTTTAAAAGTCCATTTAAAGCTGTAAAAGTCATAAGAACGGGAAGAGAAAGGTAAACGGTAAATGGAACAAAGTGTATTCAACGATTTAAAGTTGCTTTTGCAACGAAATTCACCGGAGTCATTCGTCGAGAAAGCGAAGGACTGCACAGAAAGTTGCAAATTTACAAACCTCACAGACCGCCGAAATTATTTATAATAAAGGTTAGTTTTCAGAAACTATGCTTCGAATATTTTATTTCGAACTTATTTGTCACGTAATGTTTTGTTTTCGCCAAGCCACAGACTTTACAGAAAGCACTGAAATTGCATAAAACTATAATTAATTCAGGCGCGTACAAGAACACAGTGTGAGTTTCTGCCACTGTGATAATTCAAGTAAACTTTCAACGCGATCAATTTGAAGAATTGATATTTGAAGAAATATTGCAAATGATTCATGGACCAAAAAAAGGTTGTCACACACAAACTTTTTTTTTAAATTAGTAAGCACAGACAGTAATTTTTGGCGGTTATTCAGAATTTTACTTGTTCTAAAGAAATTCTCGAAACATTGTATTAAACTGTCTAGCATGTAATGAATATATTAGGCGCCCTTTTCAGTTTAGCCATTGTTCGAAATTATTTTATTACCGACTGCTTGAATTCAGGACAGCGTTAGTTGAGGTTTCTTCCCTGTTTGAATCGTTTGTCTTTCCTGTGCACCCAGTGCGCTAATTTTAAAAAGAAAAAGAGCAAGCGAGAGACGCATAGAAAAGACAGAACAAAACAGCCGTTTGCAGATGGACTTCGACAAGCAAATCATGCTAAACCTTAATCGAAAAAAATGTTTTTGCTCTTTGCTGAGAAGAAGAGTCGTCACACAGAAACTTTTTTTTTAAATTAGTCAGCACAGACATTTTACTCACCATGGTTGTCAGTAACCGTGGAGCAGGGAAGCCAGCCTCCCCAAGGAACAAATATCAAAAGCAAAGACTGACAGCCTTTCATTTCTTGAAGCCCCTTCAACACAGCAGAGTCTCTCATAAATTACTGTGTATGCCCTTTGGAAGACGCTTAAGTTCAAAACACAGCTCTTCTTGAAGCCGTGAGTTGCAATGCACAAGTTGTCAGTGATGCTTGACGCTAACACCTGTTTATCAAAACATAACAATGAATGTTTTTAAACAGGTAAATGTAAAACTCTTTACTATGTGTAACGCCTGCATGTGAGAAATCAAATATTGGCAACATCACTGACTGGCTTCTACAGTTGTTGATGGAAAAGCTACAGGTTTCTATAGGGATTCTGAACAAGTTGCGATGAGCGAATGTCATTCGGAGAAGCTAAAAATGAAAATAAAGTCTGTATACGAGCCTAGGGGCCCATCAGGCCGGAGCTTATCCCGGTTTCCGTAACATGAAGCGACTAGGAGTATTGCTACTCCCCCCTGGACGGGATGCTAGTCCATCGCAGGGCTACCCCCAGCAGTAAATTCGCCGGTACCTATTTATACACCTGGGTGGAGAGAGGAACTATGAGAGTAAAGTATCTTGCCCAAGAACACAACGCAGTGCCCCGGCCAGGGCTCGAACCCGGACCGCGCGATCAGGAGTCCAGCGCACTAACCATTAGGCCACCGCGCCTCCCATTTTGACAGAAAAATGCAAATTACTTGAGCAGTACCATAATGATTAACATAAAAACAAAAAAATAAGACATTTCTTTATCGGTGGCATATTTGGATTTTCGTTTCTCGACTTTCTTTTATTTATGTTTCTTGAAGAATCTTCGGGTAAAAACCAATCAAAACATATCTCACGTGCTTCGGGGCAAGAAAACCTAAAATGTGAATTACAACAGAAGACGACATTTTACAGGAAGAAATATATACTCTACACAGCCATTAAAATAAAACGAAGTTTTTCTTCTACGTCTATTGATTGCCGCACTTGAGCAGACCGATCAGAGCTGACTATTACAAAGCAAGCTTTCGCGTCAACGATCTGCAAAAATCCGAAAACAGAATTAAAAGTATGCGCGTTACAAATTGGTTTCTATAAAACTAGAATTAAAAAATAGCTTACAGTATGCCCTCAGCTAAACCTAAAAGAAATAGTTTTTTTTTTTAAAGAAATGAATGAAAAATGAAAGTATCGGGAAAACACATCTTCGCATTTAACAATTAAACATGAGTGATGCACGAGTGCGCCCCCTTTAAATTTCCGTGCATGATGTTGAACAACGGATTAGTTTAATTTTACCGTATCATGAATATCAGATGCAAGTTAAAAGCCTTTTACAACACCGAAATGAACAAAATAAATTGTTATTTAACTCAAGTTGCACATTTGGTAGGATCCAGAAAAACAGGGTTAGCATAACCATAAAAAAATGGTTATTTTAACCAATACTTATGTGTTGACAAGGTTTGACTGTTTTTAAAAGTTAATATGACCGAAAACTTACAGTCATTTTTAACCAAAATAATAAAGGTCATAGCAACCTATTTTTAATGGGTTGAAAAAATCCGTGTGGGTGAGATTAGAAACAACCATTGTTAATGGTTAACGTAACCTTTTTAAAATGGTTGTTCCAACTCATATGCAAAATGGTTAAAACGAACGATTATCTTTGGGTCACTATAGCCCAAAAAAATATAGTTACCTCAGATTCAAACTATAACCATTTTTTTTTTTGGTTGTTGTAACTGGTCCGTTTTTACAGTGCTCCCATCACTGCAAGACATAAAATAATAATGGGTGGGGGGAGGTAAAAGACCTTAAAAACAATAAAATATGTACATAATTTAAAAAGGATTACTAAGAATTACTAAGAAAAGTTAATTATGATTAAAAAAAATTAGAACCTAATTAAAATGTCAATCATTCTAATCTAAGCGCGTTCTTAAATAAATGACTTTTTTCAACATCTAAAACATTGTTTCGCAAGGCATTCCATTCTCTGATAGTTTTACAATAGAATGAGTTCCTATAACTCTCTGAGTTTGGAGTTATTTCGATAAACCTGTCTTTGTGAAAAGATCGAAGAGTAATGCAGATGTCTCGCCTTTCAGGACTAAACAACGTTGTCAGTATTTTTAACTATGGAACAGGCGTATTTTTTTTATTGCAACTCACACGTAAGCGTGCAGATATTCTTTTGTTCGTTCGGTTGTTTAGCTATTTTTTTAGTTAACGAAAGAATGTTAAGAAACAATCACAAAGGCAAACACCACTAATATCCTTTTCAAATGCAATCATTGTAGCTCATATTCCTAATATAAAAGTAAGATTTCGCCAGATTTGTGATGGATTAAGTACGAAACAGTTTTATCCTTCTGCCTACCATTTTGATTAATCGATAATTTCTACCGATAATTTTCGTATGTAATACATCCCAGAGTGAACGTGGTGATAAAAAATAATAAAAAATAAAACAGTTTCTTAGTACGTGTTACTGTATTCTGTACTGAAGGCAAGCTAAGTGTTACACCCTCGGCTTATTCCTCACTTTGCTCTCGACCCATTTTACAACTACACTACACAAAGGTGAATTTGTTTAGTTGTATTCAGATGAAGGCAAATAACCAGTTTCAGTCTGAAGAAAATCTCAATCGTCATGGATCGTCTGCACTTAATCACCAAACGATACCGCTCTGACATCACATCTTCCATGCTATGGGTGCACGCATGATAGATTCGATTGCCAGATAAAACGTTTAGAATTGAATTAACACAAGTTATTAGTAGTTAGCTTCTCAAATATTTCCAATTTTACATACTAAAGTTTGTAGATCAACATAACGATATTATTTTAAAACCCATTCATGGGTACAATTTTTTGCCATTATTTACTGTCTCGTTCTAACAGAAACTTGTTATCTTTTTGATCGGTCGGTGATAACTAAAAGGCTGTTACCAAGCTTCCTTGTATGGAAAAGGAAACGTTTTTTCTACCAGTATCAATGGTAGTTAAAATTTCCTTTGTAAGGAATTACTGTGAAACTCAGAAAACCGTGAACACCAGAAATATTAATGGAATGTTATTGTGTTGCAAGGAAAAAGCCAATCAGGCGTGACAAAACTAAACCGCAAACAGCAACGGTTATTAGTTTGTGGTTTTGAGGTTTGCTTGCGTGTCCTGAACTTTATTTTGATTGGGCACTAGACAATCAACATTCCTGAAATATTTCAGGTGTTCACGGTTTTCTGAGTTTGATAGTAACTTGAACGTCCATTTCCATGTAAATCGAGCAATTCTCATACGAATGGCTTGGCACCTGAATTCGTTTCCTAACAAAGGATTTTTCTTTTCACCTAATTTCTGCCACGGCTGCTAGTGAATAAATTACTACTCTCCCTGTGTTCTTTAATGTACATTGTAGCCAGCATGCTTTTATGTGTACCGAAAATATATATATAAAAAAAAATGGGAAAGAAGGCTGATATTTGGTAACTTGTAAAATACCTGCTCTTAATTTTTTCTGAAGCATCTCAGTTGTCCGGAATCCTAAATCCTCGAATCTGATTGGCTAATTCCGCGCGCTCCAGCGGTCCGGATTTTCCCATCCGGACCCAGCGTATGGACCGCTCTGAGTTTTTCAGGACTGTTTTTTATTTCGTAGCGAGACGAACGAAGAACCCATGAAAGTTTTGCTCTCCAAATCAGCAAAATTAATGTAGATGCTCACCATCCGTTGTAAATGTGAAAGGAAAAATTAGCAGTGGAATTAAAGGCCTTGAAGTTCTTCAAAAGGCGAGTACTCAAATTGTTCTAGTTTTATGGCGGTAGTTTGTCGATCATTGTTTGTGCATTCGCACTGATTTTCACGCCATTTATACACTTAACTGCAAGTCGCCGGCTTACATACACGATTGATTCTTTCAAAAGCTAAATTAGTAACGGAATTAAAGGCCTTGAAGTTCTCCAATATGCGGGTATTCTTTGTATTTATTGACATTTAATAGCCGTAGTTTGTCGATCGTTGTTTGTGCATTTGCACTGATTTTCACGCCGTAATGCGTTTTGCTGCAAGTCGCTGGTTTACAGACTCGATTTATCCTTTAATTCAAACGCTTTGCCTTTCTGCTACTTTTCCCTAAAACCGAATACTGCTTATCACCATTCAAGAAAATGAGATGTTTTGATAAAAAACAGTCAATTCTCGCAAAATTGTGCAGTGTGCAGGCGACCAAACTACACACTCAGTTCAGTCAGTTCAGCTTCAGTCAATTTCACTTTCGTGACTCGCGATTTTTTTATGCTCTCTTTTGCTGCTGTATTGTGCTTTTTTATTATAAAGTTACTTTTCTCTTTTTTTTTTTTCTGATGACCTTTTCCGTGAGTACTGTTCACTTTAGCGAATTTATTTTGTTTGGCGGTACACAAATCATTCTTCACTCTTGCCGTAGCTTAGCGATCGATTCAACATTGGATGCGCGCGTATAATACAAACACATTTTGCAAGACAATCTTTTTAGTTTTTTTTTTTATCAAGTAGGAAAAAAAAACGTTATTTACCGGCTTTTGGTCGGTCCGTATCGTGAAAAACTGTGACCTCGGCCTTGAAAATGCTGCCCTCGGCCTGCGGCCTCGGGCAGCATTTTCAAGACCTCGGTCACAGTTTTTCACGATACGGACCTCCCAGCCGGTAAATAACATATATGTATTTCGTATTTCTACTCATTTGCCAAATCAGCGAAAAAAGTCCGAGGAGTCACGAGTATTTTTTTTTTTCAATTGTTATTTTTTGTGTCTATCGGATGTTATTTCCCATACTCTTAAATGACTGGCAAGACTTTTTAAAACCGATATTAATATAACGATAAAAGGGGTGGCGAATGGCCTTTTAAAAATGTTGAGTCTCGGCAAATTTACGCCGAGTCTCGGAATCTCGGCGCTTAAAAATAGCGTCTCGGAATCTCGGATTTCTAGAAATATGACGGTCTCGGAGTCTCGGATTTTGTAAATTTGGATCTCAAAATCTCGCCAATGGGACTTCAATTTTTTTTATCCGTAAGCTTATCCGAAACGAGAAATTAAGAAATTTACCCCTGCCGGAATCTGCATTTACAATTGTTATGTAAAATATATATAGGAAACCGTAATTTCCACTTTATAGAGGAAATCATGTCATGATAATAGTACATGGGTACCCAACGACAATCGTTTGAGAATTGAACTGTTTCTCGTATTTTCTGATCAAGTGCGTCTCGGGCTCGATTTTTGTAGCGCTAAGTCTCGGGCTCGGATTTTACAAACAAATTTAAGTCTCGGGCTTGGATTTTTAAACTAGGGTCTCGGCGTCTCGGCAAGGCTCGCATTTTACCATTCGGCACCCCTGATAAAGGGATTCCTACGTAATTCCTGATGTGCAGCATGCAATGTATATAAGTCGCCTTGCGCACATTTCATTTAAAAAAATCTGTTTGGAGGACTTCATTGCGCCTTTTTCAAAAAGCGCAAAAAAAGGGCGGTATACACAGTGGTAATTTCTTCAGTTCATAAGCATTTTAGCCACAATTCGAGGTGTTTCAAGTACAGCGAATAAAATAATGCAATGACTTTGTAATGTTAAAGCAAAGATCCTAAAACCTGTATAGAAACAATGAACAATGAATAATCGATATTCTGGATCTAGATCAGTAACTGACTTTTTATTTATCTGTTCAACTGTTTACAGCCTTTTTACGTTACACCTTATTTTAATAAGCTACTGACATTGCTTACAAATCTACTGATCAATTGATTCGCATGATGAAACGCCAGGATTGTTCCAATTCAACATGCTGCCTACAACTGAAATTCAAGCCCCAATTTGCAAAACACATCAATCTGGCTTTTTTCTGCCTCGTAGAAGTAGATACCGCCACGATTGACTACAGACATGTAGTTTCCATTGTTGGCCTGCAGCACCACAGTACCATCGGGTTGATTGTGGACTGCAAAATAGGAGTGTGCATCTGGGTCATCCTTCGCGGCTTCGATTTTACTGATGCCCCCACGGTTAACTCTGGACAGATATTTTCCGTTGTCTGCCTTCAACAGCAGTTTTTCATTGCTCTGGGTAGCAAGGAACCGTGTGTGTGGATCTTTATTGTTTTTCGCCGCCTCGATGAAGTTGACTCCGCCACGGTAGATACGGCTGAGGTATTTACCATTGACTGCTTTGAAAGCCACACCAACGGGGTTGAAGGCATCTGAGATACATGGATATATTAAACTAACGTTAGGTTTGTTTCTGCCTTACAGACTGCCTGGGCAGTTTCTCGCTTTTCTAAGGCATGGAAATTTTTAAATAAATACCGACACAAAAATGATGGCACAATGATGCAGCAAACGTTATTACCTAACACAAACTAGCTACGGAGTTCTGTCTAAAGACTTAGTTATTACTAACTTTTGCCCCTAAAGTGTGGAAAATATATATTGAGCACTACTCGAAAACCGAATATAAGGCGTGAGACAAGAATCATGTACCCGAGAAAATGTAAACCTTACAGTACGGAGTTTGCACTCGGAATAAACGCTGATTTTTATGTATACCTTTGAAATGTGTGACACTAACGAATGGCTATCTAGTCTGCGAGTCCGTTTACCTTCTTTTTTTAACATTTCTCACTTCCGTCATCGGATGGGAAAATATTCAATATTTTAATCAATTAAAACAAGAAGAGGCATCCTTTTTTCTGGGGTAAGTTACATTCAATTTCGACAATTTTATTTCCAAAGCTTTCTAGCCACAATTATTCGTACGCGTCAACAAGTTATCTTTATCTTTAATACTCACCTGTTTCACATTGTTTTCCAGTAAAACCTGTTGCACAGCTGCAGTTGTATCCGCTAACAAGATCCGTGCAAGTTCCGGCATTTTTACAGGGATTGCTAGCGCAGTCATCGATATCTGTATTTGAAGATTGACCATGGCCACTAAATTATCACATGATAACATATCGACTGATTCTAATAACTACAAATACCTTGGTGCTACTGTGACTTAATGCATTTTATTTTTTACGTCATTTCTTTCATTTTATTAGCTGAAATCGTCTTTCAAAAATATTCCTGTCAAGTTTCAATACTTAGTCGCAAAACGATGATAGCAAAATTGAAGGCCTAGATGCTATATTAACGCCAGAATAAAGAATCTGTTTGTGGATTGAGCATCAAGTGGAAGCACCAATCCCAAGCTAGCAGTTTTTGTTTTAACATGTTTATCTTACTTTTGCAGGTTTTCCCATCACCAGTAAATCCAGCTTTACACGAACAAACATAAGATCCGTGAGTATTCGAACAGTTGGCATTGGCGTCACAGACAGAAAATAAATTCTGACATTCATCTATATCTGAACATAAAAGCAAACAGATAAATATTTATTCCGCTAGAAACGTTCAGTAAAATTGGGAAGTTTTCTTTAAAGCACTTGATTAACCAGCTTCTTTAAATAAACTCACCTTTTTCACACTCTTTTCCAATAAAACCTGTTGCACAGCTGCAGTTATAACCACTAACGAGATCCCTGCAAGCCCCGTTGTTCTTGCAGGGATTAAAAGCGCAGTCATCGATATCTATATTTGAAGATAAGAATCGTCAGTTAGCAGTGCCCACTAGACTGGTGGGTTTGCAAAAGCTCACTATGACCGTTACATTAACATGCATGAGATGAGGTATCGATTTATTCTTATAACTGCAAATGCTTCTTCAATCGTTACAATGATTTCGTCATTTGGCAGAAATTTTCTTTTAATAGTTTTTCCATCAAGTTTCAAAGCTTAACCACAACTGCGTTGACACCAGCTTAACGATACAAATTACTAGAAACAGCTGCGAAGTCATTGTAACGTCTTTGTTGGATGGGAACTGCTCCCGGCTTGGTGGGGCGGCCACGTGTCTCTTGTGGCGGTTTTGTCGCGTCCCACCTTTGCTGAAGATGCAAATAAGGATATTTGAGACAAACAAAAGTCACTCAAGTGGCTATATCATTCAATGGAACGAGATAAAAACTTGTTTAGCATGTTAATCTTACTGTTGCAAGTTCTCCCATCTCCAGTAAATCCAGTTTTACACGAACAAACATAAGATCCGTGAGTATTCGAACAGTTGGCATTGACGTCACAGACAGAAAATGAATTGTGGCATTCATCTGTATCTGAAGATAAAAGAAAATAGACAAATATTTATTCTGCGAGCAACATTATTGCGAATTTTCCTTTTAAAACAGATGATGGACCGGCTTTTTTAAACAATCTCACCATTTTCACATTGTTCTCCAGTAAATCCTGTTGCACAGCTGCAGTTGTATCCGCTAACAAGATCCGTACAAGTTCCGGTATTTTCACAGGGATTGCTAGCGCAGTCATCGATATCTATATCAAAAGAATAAAATGCTCAGTTAGCATTAAGCCCCGATCGGACGGGTGGTTTAGAAAAGCGCGCTATGAGCAGTAAATTAACACAGTATGGTGAATTAACTGATGTACTAACTACAAGTACTTCCGTGCGATAACTGCTTATATTGACGCCGTTATTACGTCACTGGTTGATTTTGTTGGTTGAAATTGCCACTCAATAGTTTTTCTATGACGTTTTTATGCTTTACAACAAAACGTTGACAGGAACATCTTTCATAAGTTTTGGATGTATACAAAAATTTTGGTTTTCATTTGCAACAGCTGCGAAGTCATAAGTCATCTTATAACACCTGTGCTCTGTTCTCGTCTTGGTGGGGTGGCCACATTGTGCGGCTTGTTGAGGTTTTGTTGCGTCCCACCGTTGCTTAAGATACAGATGAGGATATTTCAGATTAATAAGCGTCACTCAAGTGGCTATATTAACGCAGAATGGTGAATTTACGAGAGCAGCACCAACCCCGTCCGAGGAGTATGTATGTTAATCTTACTGTTGCATGTTTTCCCATCTCCAGTAAATCCAGCTTTACACGAACAAACATAAGATCCGTGAGTATTCGAACAGTTGGCATTGACGTCGCAGACAGAAAGTGAGCCGTGGCATTCATCTATATCTGAAGATAAAATAAAACAGAGAGATTTATTTCGCGAGAAACCTTACTGGGACGTTTCCTTTAAAAGCCCTTGATCAACCGGCATTGTTAATGAAGTCACCTTTTTCACATTGTTTTCCAGTAAATCCTGTTGCACAGCTGCAGTTGTATTTACTAACAAGGTCCGTGCAAATCCCGTTGTTTTCACAGGGATTGTCGGCGCAGTCATCGATATCTGCATTTGAAAATATATGTCCTCAGTAATGAAATACTTCTGTTTCATTGTTATGTCATTTGTTTCATTTCATTGCCTGAAAATGTTTTTCAGTATTTTTTTCCATCACGTTTCAATGCTTAAACAGCAAAACGTTTACAGGAACATCTTTGACAAATTTTGGCTGCCTGCTAGCACTTTGGTTGTCATTTGCAACAACTGCGAAATCATGATAATGTTTTTGTTGGCTGGGCTCTGCTCTCGTCTTGGTGGGGTGGACACATATGCATTATGTGCCTTGTGGAGGTTTTGTCGCTCCCCACCTTTGCGGAAGGTACAGATAAGGATATTTGAGACAAATAAACGTCAAGCAAGTGGCAATATAAACGCTACAATGTTGAATTTGTTTCTTGAACTCCCTAATCATGCTTCAGCAGACGAGAACGATGAGAGCAGCACCAATCCTATTCGAGGAGTAAAATGGAACGAGATTAATTATTTTCAGTTAGCATCTTACTGTTACATAGTTTTCCATCTCCAGAATATCCAGGTTTACACGAACAAACATAAGATCCGTGAGTATTCGAACAGTTGGCGTTGACGTCACAGACAGAAAGTGAATCCTGACATTCATCTATATCTGACCACAAAATGAAAAATAAATATTTATTCCGCGAAAAACTTTCAATAGTATTGAGAGGTTTCCTTTAAAAGCGGTCGAACAACCTGCTTTGTTAATAAACTCACCATTCTCACATTGCTCTCCAGTAAATCCCGTTGCACAGCCGCAGTTGTATCCACTTACAAGATCCGTGCAAGTCCCGTTGTACTTACAGGGTTTGCTAACGCAGTCATCGATATCTACATTTGAAGAATGAAATCCTCAGTTAGTGGTGCTCTTTAACCCCAATTAAACATGTCGTTTTCAAAAGCTCGCTATGGCCGTTAAATTGACATGCATGGGATTGTACATTGATTGATTCTAATAACTACAAAATAATTATTTCATCACTTGATTAATTTTATTGGTTGAAATCAGGGTTGGACATTAACGCTCGCCCACTCGCCCAGGGAAGTGCCAAAACTCGCCCGGTTTGGCGAATACAATTTTCAGCTCCAGAATATATTATTCAAAATAGGCGTAGCTTTCTACTTTCCACTTTAAAATAATCTACACTGTCCACAGCTAATGGTTCGCAAACATACAAAAATAGCTTCGCTTGGTATTGGTTAAATGATGACGAGACCTTGAAAATGAACTGAGAAACTCAACGGAAACCTTGTAAACTTCCTTAAACTAAGGAACAGTGTTAAACGTGATAAAAAAATTAAAGTTGGAGGGGGGGGGGGGGAGGGGGGCACTTAATGTTTTCTGTGTTTGTGCGGAGCTAGGAGACTCGGCGAGTGGAAAATTATCTGGGAGAGTGCAGCTTGAAGGTCATTCGCCCAAATGGCGAGCGCTCCGAAATTTTAGTTTCCAACCCTGGTTGAAATTGTCTTTCAATAGTTTGGCATCACCTTTCAATGATAAACAAGAAAACGTTGACAGCAACATCTATGATAAAATATGTATGCTTACTAGAACTTTCAATTGGTTGTCATTTGCAGCAATTGCGAAGTCATATTGACATCTTTTTTTGTTGGCTCTAAAGACCGCTATGGCAAGTAAAATAACACCGGAAGGCGAATCAACTGATAAATACAAGACTTCCGTGTCAATACCACTTAATTTGATGTCACTATTTCGTCGTTTGTTTGATTTTATTGGCTAAAACTGTCATTCAATACTGATTTTTCCATTACATTTCAATGCTTAACGACAGAACATTGACAGAAACATCTATGATCTGAACTTTGGTCGTTATTAGCAACACCTCCGAAGACAATATGACATCCCTATTGACTGGCGCCTTCTGTCGTCTTGGTGGGATGGACACATTGTGTGGATTCTGGCGGTTTTGCCGCATCCCACCGTTGCTGAAGATGTGGATAAAGAGAACTAGATAAAAGTTTATTTAGCATGTTTATCTTACTGTTGCAAGTTCTCCCATCTCCAGAAAATCCAGCTTTACACGAACAAACATAAGATCCGTGAGTATTCGAACAGATGGCGTTGACGTCACAGACAGAAAGTGAATCGTGGCATTCATCTGTATCTGAAAATAAGAGCAAACAGAGAAATATTTATTCCGAGTGAAACTTTCAATAATATTGGGCAATATTTTTCAAAGGAGGCTTAAAAACCAGTTGCACAGCTACAGCTGTATCCACTAACAAGATCCGTGCAAGTTCCACTGTTTCACAGGGATGGCTAGCGCAGTCATCGATATCTTTTTCAAGGTTAAAATCTTCACTTCATTAAGCTACATTGTATTTTCCCACTATAGCTCTAATTTCAGTAAAGTTGTTTGACTTATCGTTCAATCAAACGCTTCCAAACTTTGCGACCTTATCTAAAATGTATCCGGAAATAGTTTGCTAGGATAGGCTGTTGTGTCAGTCACTTGACGTTACCATGGTGACGGCATTTTGACAGATATGTGTTCTAAAATTTGTAATTTGTATGTTCCTGTTAATGAAAATTAACTTAAACACGGAGCGATCCTATATAACGAGGCTGAACTGTTCCGCCTGCCAATCCCTACCAATCACAAATTCCAATGAGACGATTTCATTGGTTGGGAAATGCAATCAACTGGCTTTTGGTGTGGCGTGATCCAGACTGATCTCGTTTTCTAAACTAAAAATAGATTCAAAGCAGTACAAGAAATAGCATCAAGATTCTCGTGTATAAAATTCTCTGTTTTGTTGTTTGGGTACAAACAATCGAAAGCGAGGTTTAGAAATAGTAAAAGATACCTGTACCTATCAGTCACTGTTCTGCGAAATCACGGAATTTCCTTCCCGCAAGCCTGAGCTTAGCGCCGATACTGAATACAATTACATTGGATAAATGCGTTGCAAGTAAACAAATAAATATTTATAAATTAATTTTCTGAAATCTTAATCCGCTTATTGCTGAAAAATAAGGTTTTAGTCAAGGATATGCCGCATAAAAGCTAGCCAAAGAGCAAACGAAACTTGTAGTTTTGAATTTTGTCGCTTCAAAATTGAATTTGGTATTGTTCCCGTTTCACGATAGTATAACAAGAACGTTTGTAAAGAGCGTAGCTCGTAGTTCGCCAAATTTCGAAATGTAGAGATTTTTTCCAAAGCATTGTTATCTTTGTTAGTTTGAATCCTTGACCCATAAAAACAAAATACTGAAACGTTTGTCATTGATGTGTTCAGCATTATCTGTTTGAGCTTTCATGTCGTAACAGTGTTTGTGCGTGGTGGACATCAATTTTGAATTTTCAGGATTAATGCATAAATTCTGTTTAAATTTTCTTTTAGCTTGTATGGAAAGAATTATTGGTAGTTTATATTGTATATTAGCTTGTTAATTGCATATAAATGAACTGGGAACGCATTTAAAAAGCAAAATTTGCGGAGCTCTTCTCTTTCACGACCGTTACTCTGACACGACTTTTTAAAATTGAAGCCAACAAAGTGCTAGACGGGGCCTTTTTATAGGCTCGCTCCGTGTTTAACAACTTTATAATATGGAACAAAATTGTCCCTTAGGCTCAAAATGATGTTGACCGCCCAAAATCTGGCGTAGTGTACAAAATCAGTTGCACCAGCTGTAATTTTGTGTACTACGGCCAAACGGAGCGAGCACTGAAAACCCGGACTGCGGAACACAAAAGGGCGGTTGCTATGTTCGACCATGACTTCAAGGTCTCCTGCCACGTCCATGAAAACGATCATCAAATTGATTTTAATGCCATCAATGTGGTTGGATATGAGCCCAATTATCACGAGCGCCTGTTCTTGGAAGCCTGGTTGTTCATTAAGGATCCGCACTCCGGGAACGACCACATTGCACTCCCAGAGGTCTACAAATCCTTGGCACGCGCATGAGTCTCGCACCGCGTTCCTTTTTGAAACTTAACACGTTATTTTTTTGTGCAGCGCGCGCTTTAAACGTGTTGCCTTTTTCAATCGTGTGTAATAGCCTCGATATTTTAAGAGAAGAAGGCTTAAGCATTAGCCGAAAATTCTTGTAAAAGTAACATCGAAAAACAGTCAAAGAAAAACCACAAAGAAACTATGTCCCTTTACAATATTGTTATGCCCTTCCAAAAGCAAAATAAACTTTCTGCTAGAAGTGATCTGAGCTGATTATTGCTTTTTGGCTTGTTTGTTTTTGATAAACTCACCCTTTTCACAGTATATTCCAGTAAAACCTGTTGCACAGCTGCAGTTGTATCCACTAACAAGTTCCGTGCAAGTTCCAGTGTTTTGACATGGATTGCTAGCGCAGTCATCGATATCTGTTTCAAGATAACAATCCTTAGTTTTCTTAACTACTTGTTTGTGAAGCAGGTGTGTATAGTCTAGAGGGTTTTGACTACCTTAACATAAAAATCTGTAAAACGCGGCTGCTTATCATATTATACCTTTGCTTAAAGGTGTATTTTCAGAATATCTCACACCACAGCACTTTGGATGGAGTCAATCACAACCCTGATTCGAAACAACAATATGAACATTTTTTCGGCCATTTTTTTCTCTTTTTTTTTCTTCAGTCACCACTATCACTTGAAATATTGTACGAGTTGGTGTATTTCAACGACACACATTTTTTTTTAATAAAGTTCAACGAGCTGGCAATGCTACGGTTGATTTTTTCCCCATAATATATCAGTTGGTTAACAAAAAGTTGCAGGATAGGGATTTAAACACCAGATATTGACACCATATCTAGATACTTATTTATCCGTAGAATTTACCTGCTATTTGGCGAGCCCGAAGAAAGCTTGTAGTTGTAGCAGGCTCTTTGATTTATTCAATTTTTCGCCTATTTCCCTGTATAGAAACTATCTTTAATAGACGTCTTACTTAAGTTTTGAGAACTTAGTGGTTTGTTCAGCGATTCTACTTACGGACAGTTTGTAAACATCCCTAGCTCATTTTTATCTTTCCTGTAGCAATCAAAACCAGATCCGTTTCGCTTCCTCGATGGCTACGGCTGAGACCATGTCTCGACGCCATCTTGGAAGCGAAATATATGACGACGTGAACAGTGATCTTTCACAGATTGTAAAGACATAGGAAAGAAGGAGTTATTCCTTTTATTCCTAAAACAAATTTTTGGACGATAAAATGTGACATTACTTAAAAAAAAATGTCATTATGACTCAGCGTCTTATCCTTGCTAAGGGACCCATCACAGATCTTTCTGGTTTGGTCGAGTTTCGGTACCAGCTATTTTTTTTTCCTTTCGAGAGCAGATGCAGAGTTTTAAATAAAGATTTTGTTTGGTGTACGATGCCTTTTGTATTTTCGTTTTTTGTTTTCTTTTTTAGTTTCAAAAGCAAGCAAGGAATAGTGAATGGACTATTCTTGTTCCATTTCCGTGTCGAGACGGCAATACTTTTTGTCAATAAAATTTATGCACCACAACAAAATGTCTCCCTACTCGAAGATTATCTCTTTATTTAGTGTTTGCTACTCATTCCTTCGTTCTCTTTGAACTACAAACGTAGCAATGTTTCCACCAAAACCCTATCGCATATTATGATGTCCATAGAACACTGAGGGGTAAGGGGAAAACGTACCAAAAATGCCTCAGACGTTGCTTCGCGAAAGGAAAGACGCGAAAAAAAAATGAGTAAAACGTGTCGCTACTTATCGTTTGAATGCTGACGCTGTGACTGGCTTCTGGGAGAAGAGAAAGGTCCAAAAAATATATTAAGATACTGTTTTCCTGCGTGGCCGGTAGGCAAGTGGAACGTAGTTTACATCTTTTAACTTGCATTTCATTGTGCCCACATTACGTTTTTTTCAAAACGATAAATCGTGGGCATAGAAACTTTCTACATACCATGACAACCATAGAGCTCAATTCTCATTGATATGAAACCATGCCAAGCCACTGGTCGAAAACGTATGTAGCGTGCGGTGATTGGTGGATTCAGTTTGTGATAAACAACACTGTTTTGATCTGTGTTTCCTGCAAAATCCTAAGCCGATAAGATAGCAAAATGTCAGAATTTTATTAAATCATATAGAACCACGTTATATCCTTTTCACGCACCCACAAATCAAGTGAACTTTGCAAAATGTGATCACCCCTTCCTCTTCTAGTCAGAAAATAATGACCCGCCCCTTTAATAAAACAAAATATGTTATCTTTAAAAAGTAAGAAGTTTATGGGGAAGTGCATTCCTGATCGGATCGTAATTTGGAAGTGTTGATTTTTGTGGAAGACGGAAAACTGGAGAACCGGCAGAAAAACCCTAGGAGCAAGGACGAGAACCAACAACAAACTAAACCTACATATGACGCCGTGTCTGGGAATTGAACCCGGGCCACATTGTTAGGAGGCGAGTGTTCTCACCACTGCGCCCCTCTATTGGAACAGAAAGTAAATTTTACCTTGCTCTTAATTTGTCCTTGCTCTCTGTAGTACTGGAAATTCCCAACAACGTCACTGTACTGCAGCTGGTATTTGGTTACCCACTGCCTGTAGTCATCCCTCCCTTGTGTAGCTACACCTGTCACTTTGGTGTACCGACTACCAAGGTCAACCTGTATCCATTGATTTCCATCACTGGAGGCAGCTGACCAGGCTCCTGCTTTGTTTGCATTTGCTTTGAAGAATAGTCTTCCCTGGTTTGCAGCATGATTTGCACTAAGTTGCGAGGAAGCACTAATTTGCCCTCCATAGATAGCACCATTTTCCATGCCGAGGGCTTCTCTACATTTTATAGAGCTTTGCGATTGAACTAAAAACAATAAAACCCCGTCAAAACAGTCAAAAGTGAGTCAAGCAAGTAAAAGCCCTACCGAACGTAGGGTTTTCGCCAATATTCCAAACACAAACGCCATTCCATAGCTTGCATATTCAGGTAAGCGCAGTCAAAAACTCTTAACTTTGTTCTACGAGATGACGAATTCCCGTTAGCTGCATCAAGCTTAGGGAACCAAAGTAAGTAGTTTACAGTTTTAAAATAAGGTTTTAAAGACGTATTTAACCAAAAGAAATATTCCAACTTACCTAAGGAATGACAAGACACGTGAGACGTTATCTCTGTAGCGTACAATGCCACAAATAATATTAATAAAGCCATTAGAACGATTGTGGCAACAGACAAGATTTTTACGTATATCGCTGATCGCCATCTTTGCTTTCTTTCACTGAACGAAACGTTAGACACGTTGTAGTTGTTAAGTGGGTGCATTCTGAAAACACGCATAAAAAGCATTGCAAAATTAACAAGAAACTAGCTGCTGCAGTGACAACTAATAGTAACACGTCCATTGTCATAAAACCGGTATCGTCCAAAACAAAATATATAGATGGTAGAAAACGCCCATGTAAAAAAAAAAGGACGAAAAGGGGGATAACAGGAATAAACAAGATAAAAAAAAGTAGAAACAAAACTTTGCCAAAGGGGAGGGCTTATGCCTAAAGCAATAGCTGCCGTAAACTTGCTAAGGAAACGAAAGCTCTAATACACACAAGAGCTAAACAAAACTAAAGCTGACTTACATGGCAAGCAAACTGAGCTCGAGACACGAGCAATTATTTTTGCAATAAGCCGACACACGGCGTCTACCAAACAGTGCTCGACACACGAGCAAACATTTTAGCTATAAGCTGGCACACGGCGTCTGCCAAACAGTGCTCGACACACGAGCAAACTTTTAGCTATAAGCCGACACACGGCGTCTACCAAACAGTGCTCGACACACGAGCAAACATTTTAGCTATAAGCCGACACACGGCGTCTGCCAAACCGAGCTCAACACACAAGCAAACATTTTAGCCATAAAAGCCGACACACGGCGTGTAAAAACTGCGGTACACAAGCGAGGGGTAAAAAACGAAAAACCAAGCGAACCAGAATAAACGTAAATGTAAAAAAAAAATACCTAGAAAACTGCTTCCCGTCGCCAAAGTATAAGTTATGGAACGCAAAAACCTGGATAAACAGCAGAAATCGGACATACAGAAAAGCAAAGGTTTCCAGCGCAGCAGCAGTAGGTTTGGTACAACCATAACTAATAATAGAATCTCCTAGATGAGAAAGAAAACTGAAACCACGAAAGTAAAAAAGCACGTGGTTGGGCTTCGGCGACGTGCAGCGAAAGAAAGCGAAAATTTCTCAAGACTTCCCAGTTTGCGTAACTCTTTCGGAATATCCCGAATCAGAGCAAAGGGATCTTTAAATAAGGAGATATTGCACGTGGTAATTAAACATTACATCATACAACTATGACAAACGAACAGGGCTATGTAATCTACGCACTGCGGAATATCGCGTCCTAATAATGAATGAGAATAGCGCAGTGGTGAGAGCAACGTGGTCCGGGTTCGATTCCGACCAGGTGCCGTATGTGGTTGAGTTTTCTGTTGGCTCTCGTCCTTGCTCTGAGGGTTTTTCTCCGGCTCCTCCAGTTTTCCTCCCTCCACAAAACAAGCACTTCTAAATTACAGCTCGAGGGCCACATGTTTGTCAGTTGCAAGACGGTCACGTGCAACCCTCATTAAACAAAGTCAATTAATTCTATAAGCTCTTGTTTTTAGAAGATTAAATTTGGAAATACAGTTAACAATAAGGATTAGCGAAAAAACTGAGCAACGACGTTTCGGTGTCATCCTGGCACCATTTTCAAGTTAAAAAAATATTTGTGCGAAAAGTAAACTAATTTATACCAATGGTGGAGGTGCGTCATCTTTACAAGCGCATTGAGGAACACCGATTTACCGCCATCGGAAAACACCTTTAAAATGAACACCGAGTTGATACAGTTGGTGACCTGACTAACAACTTCAAGATCCTAAAGAAATGTCAGGGAAAGTTCGATTGCTTGATCCACGAAATGTTGTGTATTCGCAAGAAGAAACCGAGCCTTAACACTCAGTCAGACTCCATTCCCGCAAAAGTATTTGTTTAGGCTTTGAACAGACACTGCACTCATTACCAGTGTTTGACACCTCACTGGAATGAACACGAACACTGAACAGCTATTTTAATCTTAATTTATTCAATTTCGAACCTCCACCATTCGCACAAATAATTTTTATGTATCTTGCTCCTTCTTAATTAATGAAAACATACTTTTTGGTAAGACATGTGTGCTGCTTTGGCTGAGCTCTGTTTGCTGTGATAATGTTTCAGTGAAGGTCGAACTAGTCCCCCGGTTGCCTCACTTTCATGTAAGAAGCAATGATGTAATCCCTCACCGGAAGCTGGGAACTACTGCGTCACAAGCTACATAAAAACATTTATTTTTCCTGCGTGAAATAAATATCCTTTTTAACTTGAAAATGGTGCCAGGATGACACCGAAACGTCGTTGCTCAGTTTTTTTGCTAATCTTTCTTGTTTTTAGGCCATCAATTTATTTTATTTTCAACTTTAAGCCCAATAGCCCAGTTTCGATATTTTAAAATTCAACCAGACACAATAGACATCACCACGAGGCTCCGGGGAATAAACCCCACAAACTCTATAGTTTATTCCTCGTACTGATGTCTATTGTTTTAGGCTGAATTTTAATATATCGAAATTGGGCTATTTGGGCGATTTGTTTTCTCGCATAGTTAGAATATGAATAAAATGACTTTTATATGCGTGGTTACTACTGTTATAGATTTAGCCAATCAGCAAGCTTATAAGTTAAAATTTCTGTGATTTCGATCCTCCGAAAGAACGGAAAGATAAATGAAAATCACGATGAAAGAAAATGAAAAGATGAAAGAATCATGAAAGCGTTGAAGCAACTTATGGTTACACTTAGATTTCCTTAGGTCCCGCTATAAGCAGATTGTTACATTTTATTGCAGATAATTTAGCGATTTACTTTTCCATGATTTATCTCTTTATACACTTTAGTGAATTCGACTGTCTCTAACTTTTCTATTTAACTCAAAATAAGCGGTTTTTTTTTTCAATTTTCATTTCAATTCCTGGTATATGGTTTTGGCTGCAGCTGAGTTGGGTTTTAAGCATCATATAATTTTACAATATATAATTATTTAACGTTTAGATATCGACACTGGAAGTTGTAGAAGTGATGGGAACTGGATCGACCAGTCACCACGTGGCGGAAAAAAATGCACATCAGCAGCACTTAGAAGACGGAAGAACGTGTCTCGCACAACCAGAAACACAACAAAGCGCCGCCCACGTTTTTTTTTTTTTTTTTTTTTTTTTTTTTCACTAAACGTCTCCATCATCATTTATTTATTTAATATTTATTACGCAAACAAGGCAGCCGAAAAGGCCAATAACTAGACCAGCCAATCGATTAACATGCTTTGTTGCAGATTCAGTTTATTTTATGTTTCTGGACCAACGAAATAATAATAATAATAATAATAATAATAATAATAATAATAATAATAATAATAATAATAATTATAAAAACAAAATATAATTATAATAAAAACCTTCCCAAAATCCTTTGCAGCTGAAAAACCGTCAATGCCAAATAATTTGGTCAGTTTGAAGCCAGCAGGAGTACAACGTCGTGTAGAAATAACTCTTAACAATGACCACTTCTTGTATAAGACGTAGGGCGATGACGTCATTAGTCACGTGACATTGCTCTCAAGTTCGTTTTTGCTCACTGTGACGAAGATATTTTGTTACTGAAAAAGCAGTCATTGCAGTTTGAAGGACATTGGTGTGAGGCATTTCAGACTGCCCGGGTACCGAACAAAATATAAATATTAAGGGAGCTATGTACGATTTTCAAAAAGTGGGAGTCTGGGTACAAGTGCGTATCTGGCGTTGCATTAAATATGAGGAAACAACAAATTACATGTTGGTAGATATTTATATGTTAAGTACATTTTTATCACTTTTATTGTCATGACGTCATCGGTCACGTGACCAGAGCGGACCGCATTTTTTAAATTCGCTTGAAAACTTTACTAGGATCTTCCTCTTAGGATTTTTTTAAGCCAAGTTGTAGCTTTTTAAATAGTGTTTCAAAAAATGGCCATGATTACTTTTTCCTAAAAACGTACGGCAGTAAAAAATACAATTGAAACGTTTGCTGGCTTCCTACTCAGCGATCATTTGCGGTAGGAATAAAAGAAAATTTTGCCAAAGGCAGGAGTGCATGCTCTTTATGATGGCGTTGTCAGTTTCGTCTCATTTCAATTGCTTTTGGCCAGGATGGATTTAATTTCTTTCAGACGTAAAGGAGTGGGCCTGAGGAGAGGTTAAGTAGCTGCCTATCCCCCTCCCCCCTGCTGGGGTCTCCCCAGCGGATTCCCCGTGGTCCGTATTGCGGGCTCACGGCAAGAGCATTTTTAAAATGACGACGAACTGGCGACGAGAAAAGGGAATCTAATGGAGTGGTTTTGAGTTTTAGAGAATAGTTTTGTCGATGTTTTTCCTTCTTGAGGCGATCAAAACAAGTCCCCAAACGTAGGGTATATCTCCTTTATTTGTATTCCCGATAAAGAAGAATATGGAAAGAGTAGAAACGTGCGAAAACGTGGGTAACAGAAACTTACAGGGACCTGAGGTAAGCGTTTCTCATTGTACAATGATTGTTTTTAATAATAATAATAATAATAATAATAATAATAATAATAATAATAATAATGGTCTTTATTGAGTCAAAAGATAAAAATACATATCTTATGTTATAGGCAATAAAAATTAAAAACGATTTGCAATATTAAAAGTTCTAAAAGCATATAAAATGTATTACTTAATAAGTTAAAAGTCTCTGACCTTGTTATTCTAAAGCTAAGTTATATCTAAAAATTAAACGATTAACAAATGTACTTTTAAAACGCTCACTTTTGATGCTTGGTCGGACACTTGACCTCGTCCGTAAATTATAGCAACAGGCCTTTACACGCGGAATAAAAGGCGGCCTGAAACACCCTTTTAAAGATGCTGTGATCCTGCTTCTGTAAAATTGATCGTATATTATACTTCCTTGAAATAAAACTCCTTTTCCAGCAACGATCTAAGAAACATTGTACTGGAGTGAGGTCGGACTCTGATGCTCCATAGACTGAAAGGGCATACGTGAAATTGGGAAGTACTAAGGTATCGAAAAGAAAGTCTATTTCTGCCTGCTTGTAGCCCTCTTTGCGTAGAGACCTAAGGACATAGAAGCATTTATTTGCCTTAACGAGCTTATTCTTAACATGTGTGTTGAACTTACAATCACTCTGAAAAGTGACACCTAGAATGCTAACATAGGTACAACTAGGAATTCCAAAAATAGGAGGGTACAATATAGCTCCTATAAAGCTTAATTAAGCCTAAAGTATTCAAATGAACGCCGTCCTTGAGGTAAATGTCACTGCTCGGGTTCCAAAACCCAATGTGCCGCCAATAAAAACAAAATGGTACGGGCTCTAGAACTACCTTTAAGTACTTGTGTAACTTAAGCACTCTAGAGTTAAAATCGAGCATTTTGGGGGGGGGGGGGCGAGGAAATGCGCTTTATCACCTGGCAGACCCCAACAACCCTAACACCATAGCTGTGCTTGAGGGTGTGCACGAGTTCTTCGAGTGCGGAACCAACCGATTCAGAAGGTAAACAGGTGAGATCGCTGGTACCCAATTCAAGAATTACGTTGTCGGGCTTGGAGATGTGCATATGATCGAGATCGAATTTTTCAATTTTAGCAACGGTTCATTTTCCGCCAACCCCAAAAAGCGAGACGTTGGTGAGATCAGCTAGCGCTAGATCACTCGAGTAAGATACAGAATTTGACAAAAACGAACTTAAACGACGAACGAAAGAGTGAACTAGGATTAAAACACGTGGCACAGACATCATAGAAAAATTCTCAACAGCTATCACTGTAAAATCAATACTTAAACTAGAGAATAACAACCGATCGCCTGCAGAATGTACAGGGAAACGAGTGTACACACGCTAGCACGAAAACACGCAAACTTGAATTTGTCTGCTTGGAGCTTGCTTCTTTTACAAGCAATGCAAAACAAAATGAAAAACAACGTAAATCCGTATAGATCTTTACAAGTGATGTACGTTCGACTTCGACGATTTAATTCGTCACTTGTTAAATAAAAGCAACAAGAACTCGCACGAACACATTAAACGATGACGTCATCGCTTAAAAAAACAGTCGTGACCTCATAGGGCCCTTTTATTATAATGATAAATCTATCAAACGTTCACAAAGTTTCGTTACATCAATATTGTGACAGCTCTCGGAGCGACCATTGTGTGTTGTCGCAAACAACTGGTGTGGAAATTCAGCAAGAAGTTTTTATATGGAAAAATGGTTGTTGTTTTTCATCCGACTTAGATAAAACGAAGCAGTTCAATCATTGCAATGCTGACATGTGAAAATATACCTTTTTTTCTGAAAAAAAAAAAATTAATTAGTCAAACTGAAGTTATTTGGCGACAGGCGGCTGTGTCACTTGTGAATCATGCGAGGGAGTGCATGATCTAAAAGGGACGAAAAAAAGAAAATGGAAATTTCACATTGTCTTTCACGAGGGTAGCAAAGGGGGTGTCGTGATCCCATTTCACGCCAAACTCACGTGTCCCGTATACTTGAAACAGCAGAATTCATGAATCACCCGTCTTTTCTAGCTCTTTTCACACGTCACGGTTTAATGTTTGCCCTATTTTCACGCGACACGGTCAATTTTTTTGCCTTTTCACGTGTCACGCATAAACCCTTTGCTACCCTCTTTCACAAAACTGCAGGATTCGGTCATTTCCTTTGGGGGCCATAGTGCCGCTAAATAGCGCGATCTGATTGGTCAGTCTGTACTCCCGGCCGCACGGGATAATGAAGAATGACAACCACGTGACACATGTCAATCTGCTGGCGTTAGAGCCGGAAATCCGTGGACATGTTAGACCATTTTTGAAAAACTTCGAACATCTTTGGTCCAGCTTCAAAAACCTTCGGATGTACGACAGAAGGCTTTGCGTCAAATTTGGTATTCTTTGGAAGACACCGGGTCAGTTTTGAAAATAAAAGTAATAGGTACTCCTCCAGTGCATCTTCGGATTAATTGTACTGCTTTCGTCTAATCAGAAACGAAAAATTGAGTGTACATGAAAAAAAAAAAAACGGTTTTTGGCATTAGGAAAGTAGCATCTACCAAATGTGAAAAAAAATGATAAAAAAAAAAATACTTCATTTTACTGTAACTTAATTGTACAAATACCGGCACCTTTATGCAACTCTTGTGCCAAACCAAGAAAAAAGGACCGAGCAGTCATTTGGTTTATTATCTATTTATTGGCTCTTGTCAAATTATTGAATGAATTTCAAGACTTTTGAAGACAAATATTAATATGAAGATAAGGGGATCAATTCGTTGTCAGTCGTAAGTTACCTTCAGATTACGATCAATTTCAAGATAATGTAAAGGAGATAATCTTACGTACTTTCCTCAAGTGTAGCTGTAAAGTTGTGTGACGCCGTCGTCTCAATTGCAGCAAGTAAAATAATGTAACGGATTGATAATGTTAAAACAAGGATCTTGTTTGCGTAATTTTCCGTCCTAAAGGGACTTCGTTATGGTTGAGTTAAGTTTATTAACCGCGCGGCCATGGGCCGAGCGCGGTTCTTGCTCTGCACGGGATTTTTTTTTTTTTTCGTTTTTTTGTCGGTGACCAGACCCAAATCTCCCCTCGGCCAAATCACGATCGGGACTGAATCACGCAACCTGGGATGCTTATTCGCCAAAAGCTGTTGGAACAATGATGTACGGGAAATGTTACGGATATTGTGCTCTTAATTGTGTATAAAATATTTTTTCGTTTCCTTTTGTGAAAGCGTTGGATTGAAAGGGAATAATTATATTAAATTTCCTAAAAAAAGTATTACCTCAGCGATGGAATGCGCTGACGTTTCAGCTTTCACTTTCGCTGCGTAACAAATAAGATTGTGTTTACTTGGCATGTTTATTTCGCCAGAAGCGACGGTCGTTGCAGTCACAACAGCTCAAGCGTTTCTATCGAGGGCGAATAATGAATTTATTTATGGAATTTGATTTAATTCTTCGCTTCAATATTCCATTAATAAAGAAAAAAATTCAATGTTCAAAAGGCGGCTCAATTCAAATCACGAATGTTAAATAGTTTGCTATCTTGCTTTACGCGACGGGCGCGTGGGAATTTGGCCAAAATTTGCATAATTTCGACTGCAACAAGTCAACCGTCAATTGTCACGCACACTGTTTCTTCATCATTTTGTTCGCATTGTTTGTTTGTTTTAGTAAGTTTATATCGGCAGAAGCGACGGTCATTAATTTATTTGCACCTCTGTGAGTATTTCTTGCGGGTTTAGGCAATTGAAAAGAAATTCTTTAGCTGTTTCCTCGAAGCAAGTTCAAAGATTTAAAGGGAAATAAAATATTTGCTTAAGTAAACAATTGAGCGTGCCCAAACATGCACGGGCTACGTCATTAGTAGGGAAAAAACAACAAGCTAAAGATAGCTGGGGACTGAATCACGCAACATGTGATGTTTATTCGCCAAAAGCTGTTGAAACATGAATGTACGGAAAATGTTGCGGATACTGTTTTCTTTATTGTGTACAAAGTATATTTTCTTTTGGTTTTATGGAAGCGTTCGATTCAAAGCGAATGTTTAATACACTGAAAAAGGTATTAGGTCAGCCATGGAATGCGCTGATGTTGCAGGTTTCACTTTCGTTGCGTGACGAATAACATTGTGTTTCATTTGCATGTTTATGTCGGCAGAAGCGACGGTCATTTATTTAATTTGTTTCCTCTTCTGCGAGTATTTCTTGTGGGTTTAGGCAATCGAAGTGAATTCTTTGGCTATTTCCTTGAAGTGAGTTCAAATATTTGAAAGGAAATGAAATATTTGCTTAAGTAAACAATTGAGCGTGCCCGAACGTGCAGGGGTTACGTCATTAGAAGGGAAAAAACCCCAAACTAAAGATAGCCGGGGACAACGTAAACCTTGGATTGTGTGACTAACGTGACTACTTTGCTAGTCCTTTACTCATAATGCAAACATATTAAATTTAATCGTGATTTTTGAGGAAGAAAGCTGTCAATTAACCAAAACTATAAGCGCGGTTTTAAATTGCTATAGCAACTTCTTGTTTATTAAGTTTTGCCAAATACTCTCTATGAAATTTGATCTGTATGAAATCACTTCTATGGATCTAAATGACAGAACCATTGCTTCATTACAACTAGATGTGTCTTCCGGGCTTTGTCATTTGAAGTTACAAACACATGACATTAACTTTGAAAGCTGTTCAGCCCAACGGTATTTCAAAAACTTACATCGCAATCCGTTTCAATCTGCTTCACTTTTTTTAGCCGTACGTCCTTTTGTATTTGCTGTGTTATTGAAATGTCCTTTCACCGCTTAAAACGTTTCATAGACATATTTCAGCGAATAATAATTTTATAGCCATGCATTTCAAATGCCTAAATTTGATAAAATTCCGTGACCGAGCTCCTTTAATAAAATAGTAAATTTGAGCTTTATGCTCAGTCACTCAGAAAAGCTGCATATAGCAAAATAATATGCTCCATACATTCATTTTTTTTTTCTTCACTCATTTCTTTTTTTCTTCAACTCTCAACGGGTAGTCATTTGTATTTCCCGTACGTAACTATTTCTGCCTCTTAACGGAGCGATTTTTTCCAGTGGGTTTTGTCGAAATTTAGACCAGAGGGAAAAATTCAGCCGTTGTCTGCAGATAGGTTTTTGGTCTTTGAAGATTTGTTGAAAAGATTTACAACAAACTGTTTAATTATAAAGACCTGTTGGCCACATGTCCAGGGCAGTAGGAAAATTCCCATTACATGCACTGTACATACAAGTTTGCTCACCTGTATGAATCTTGTAGTGCCTTGTACAACTTTTCACGTAATGCAGATGTCTCTCCTTTCAGGACTAACCAACGTTGACAATATTTTTAACTGTGGAACAGGCCTATTTTATTATTGCAACTCACACGTAAGCGACCAGATATTGTTTTGTTCGTTCGGTTGTTTAGCTATTTTTGAGTTAATGAAAGAATGTTAAGAAATAATCACAAAGACAAACAACACCAATGTTCTTTTCAAATGCAATAAATGTAGTTCATACTCCTAATATAAAAGTAAGATTACGCCAGATTTGTGACGGATTAAGTAAGAAACGGTTTTATTGTTTTGCCTACCATTTTGATTAATTGATCATTTGTACAGATAATTTTCGAGTGAACGTGGTAATAAAAAATAAGAAAAAAATAGAACAGTTTCTTAGTACGTGTTACCGTATTCTGTACTGAAGGCAAGCTAAGTGTTACACCCTCGGCTTATTCCTCACTTTGCTCTCGACCCATTTTACAACTACATTACACAAAGGTGAATTTGTTTAGTTGTATTCAGATGAAAGCAAATAACCAGTTTCAGTTTGAAGAAAATCTCAATCGTCATGGATCGTCTGCACTTAATCACCAAACGATACCGCTCTGACATCACATCTTCCATGCTATGGGTGCACGCATGATAGATTCGATTGCCAGATAAAACGTTTAGCTTTTAATTAACACAAGTTATTAGCAGTTAGCTTCTACAAATATTTCCAATTTTACATACTAAAGTTTGTAGATCAACATAACGATATTATTTTAAAACCCATTCATGGGTACAATTTTATGCCATTATTTACTGTCTCGTTCTAACAGGAACTTGATATCTTTTAGATCGGTCGGTGATAACTAAAAGGCTGTTACCAAGCTTCCTTGTATGGAAAAGGAAACGTTTTTTCTACCGGTATCAATGGTAGTTAAAATTTCCTTTGTAAGGACTTAACTTAAACGTACATTTTCATGTAAATCGAGCAATTCTCATATGAATGGCTTAGCACCTGAATTCGTTTCGTAACAAAAGATTTTTCTTATCACCTAATTTCTGCCACGGCTGCTAGTGAATAGATTACTACTTTAGTGCCAAAATAGTCTCTCATTCAAAAAGGAACGTAATAACATTTTTCATTTTTTGCTATTTTGCCTTTTAATGCACCCTATCTCTCCATGTGTTCTCTAGCGTCCATTGTAGCCAGCATGCTTTTATGTATACCGAAAATATAACAAAAATGGGAAAGAAGGCCGATATCTGGTAACTTTTAAAATACCTGCTCGTATTTCGTATTTCTACTCATTTGCCATATCAGCGAAAAAAGACCGCGCAGTCACGAGTATTTTTTTTTTTCAATTGTTATTTTTGTGTCTATCTGATGTTATTTCCCATACCCTTAAATGACTGGCAAGACTTTCTTAAACCGATATTAATATAGCGATAAAGAGAATCCTACGTAATTTCATGATGTGCAGCATGCAAAGTATATAAGCCGCCTTGCGCAGATTTCATTTTAAAAAAAATATGCTTGGAGGACTTCATTGCGCCTTTTTCAAAAAGCGCAAAAAAGGGGCGGTGTACACAGTGGTAATTTCTTCAGTTCAGAAGTATTTTAGTCACAATTCGAGGAGTTTCAATTACAGCGAATAAAATAATGTAGTTACTTTGTAATGTTAAAGCAAAGATCCTAAAACCTGCATAGAAACAATGAACAATGAATAATCGATATTCTGGATCTAGATCAGTAACTCACTTTTTATTTATCTTTCCAACTGTTTACACCCTTTTTACGTTACACCTTATTTTAATAAGCTACTGACATTGCTTACAAGCTAGTCTACTGATCAGTTGTTTCGCACGATGAAACGTCGGGATTGTTCCAATTCAACATGCTGCCTACGACTGAAATTCAAACCTCAATTTGCAATACACATCAATCTCGCTTTTTTCTGCCTCGTAGAAGTCGATACCGCCACGATTGACTACAGACATGTAGTTTCCATTGTTGGCCTGCAGCACCACAGTACCATCGGGTTGATTGTGGACTGCAAAATAGGAGTCTGCATCTGGGTCATCCTTCGCGGCTTCGATTTTACTGATGCCCCCACGGTAAACTCTGGACAGATATTTTCCGCTGTCTGCTTTCAGCAGCAGTTTTTCATTGCTCTGGGTAGCAAGGAACATTGTGTATGGATTTTTATTGTCCCTCGCCGCCTCGATGAAGTTGACTCCGTCACGGTAGATACGGCTGAGGTATTTACCATTGACTGCTTTGAAAGCCACACCAACGGGGTTGAAGGCATCTGAGATACATGGATATATTAAACTAACGTTAGGTTTGTTTCTGCCTTACAGACTGCCTGGGCAGTTTCTCGCTATTCTAAGGCATGGAAATTTTTAAATAAATACCGACACAAAATTTTGACACGTTGCATTAGAGAGTGAACAACCCTTATGCTGATTTGACCCTAAGATGCCACTTGTGTTGGTATTAATCACCAAGAAATTCGCATATGAGCTGGTCACTTTCACAAATTATAAATACAAAACAGGTAACACAAAAATGATCAACCAAGGGCAGGCCAAGTGGGGTTGAATCCTACTTCTGACTGCATATGTAATCCTAAGTGGCAGATTTTTATTCAATTTATTGTAGTCACATGACTGAGTCTGTAACCTTGCTAAATATCAAAATGCTATACCAACAATTTTTACTTACAATTTACAATCTACAATTTTATTTGAAAGATATTTTTTTTAGCCATTGGATATATACATTAACTGATAAATTATATAGCTGTCAGGAAATCCTATATTTCCGGAACAACTATTATCTTGTAATTTCTGAGAGCTGTCCAATTTAGGATGAATTTGGATAGTTTCACTTAGGGCTTATGCACAAGCTGTCCGATTTAAGAAAAATAGGACAGTTTCTCTCGGCCAATCAAATGCAAAAAGACACGACATGTGATAGAGATTAGCCAATCTGCACAAAGCGTAGCGTCAGCTATGTAAACTGTAAGTTGACAATGGCGGAATTTTATCAGGTAGATTTGATGAAATTTCAATTTCTCTTGATCGTTTCAGCAGTAGTAACTAAAATGGGAAATTCCTACGTTGTCAGAAGAGAAGAGTGCTAACTTAAGAAGCAAAACCCAAAGCCAAAACACCTCCAAGACAAGAAAACTTGGCTGAACGTAAGTGCAGCGTAGCGAAGCGAGTAAGTTGGAAGGTAATTGTTCCTCGCCATGTAGAAGCGATTCTTGACCGTCCTTTGTCGTTTTTCGCTGAAATGTGACGAATACGAACCAGATGGTGGAAAGGAGGAGTCAGATTCAAGAAGTTATAAAGCTCGTTCGGACAATTACAAAGTGTCACTTTGTTTGTGACTTTCATCGATCGATGCTCTATTTTCACCCTGTAGCAAGCTTCACAAACTCGAGTGAATAAAAATGCACAGTTTTATTAAGTTTTATTTGTGAAGACAATGCTTTCACTGACTTGCAGATGCTATGCTATTCTTGCTATTACTGTAGGCTCTTTCCGTTCTGGACATAAGTGTTTACCCTGGATTGTCTGACTTGCTATATAATTAATAGGTAACATGACGACCATTCTCGGAGACCCAGGGGCAGTTAGTCGGAGCAAAACGAAGTAAACCGGGCAAAAATCGTACCTGCGAAAGTGTTCTATAAAAGTAAAAGAGCCCATGGGAAACGAATCTCTCCAGACCATTTCCAAGCGACTCTGCGAATGCTGGCTCCTGATTGACCAAAAAAAAAATCCTTTGTATTATTTTGCGCAATCGGCGAACAGACGATTGAGCAAAATTGGCCTCGTCCAATTTGGGCTGTCCTCGGAATTTTTTCCATCCAATTATTTCCAAATTGGACAGCATGCAGTCCTGTTAAATATACAAATTTGAATGTGGATAATATTCGGGAATAGTTGTCATCTTTGAGTTTCTCTCCCTGCTTTTGGGTTATCTTGGATGTCTTCAAAACTCTCCATAATACAATTTCAAAAGGCCCCTGCTAACATTAGCACTCGTATTAAAATTTGCTGCCCCCGTGTTGCAAGAAAGCTGCGCCCGTTATCAGCCAATCAGAAATCGGGTTATTTTAAAATACGACAGCAATGTAGAGTATGCCCCATCTAACGAATCATTAAAAATGTCGCAAGAGACTCATTATTTAGTGAACCTTCAAAACTGTCTTACCGGTACAGACTTTTCCGTCACCAATAAATCCACCTTTGCATGAACAATGATAAGATCCGAGAGTATTCTGGCAGGTGGCATTGACGTGGCAGACTGCTTCAGAAGAGCCACACTCATCAATATCTATGGATAAAAATAGATGAAAGAACGTGATAAAAAACCGTTGTCAGACCCGAGTGGCAGAAGTAAATGTGTAAACGTTTACAGGAATCAGTAAAAACCGCACGTAACAAACAATGATTACTGAGGGAATGATCAACAAAATCTGATTAACCTCTTCAGAAAATAACATTTATTTGAATGTCTGAGGGAATAATCAACAAAATCTGATTAACCTCTTCAGAAAATAACATTTATTTGAATGTCTGATAAGCGGTGGTCTCCATTCGGACTCTGCATCGAGCGGTCCTGATTCGAGCCTTAATCGGGGCTATTGTGAAATTGTGTTCTTTAGCAAGACAAGCTAAGACACTTGACTCTTACAGTGTCTCTCTTCACCAAGGTGTTTAAATGGGTGACGTCGAATTTAATGTTGGAGGTAGCCCTACGATGACCTGGCATCCAATCCAAGAGGGAGTAGAAATACTCCTAGTCGTTTCATGCTACGAAAACCGGGATGCGCTTCGGCCTTATCGGTCACTTGGTTCAAACGCAGACTTTATCATGATGGTAAATACAATTTTTTTGCCATCTCCAGTAAATCCAGCTTTACAGGAGCAGCGATAAAATCCACGGGTATTCTTGCAATTGCGATTGACGTCACAGAAGGGGGATCGAAGTACTACACTCGTCGACATCTACAAACGAAACGTATAGTCTTAAATCTTCGGTAACGAACTATGCCGTTATTTCTTGCTCCAATCGATAATCGATACGCACAAGCACAAACGAAAACATAAGAAAACAAGTGCACAAGGAATAAGTAGCATAGCCACAAAAGAACACAGTTTTTGTTCACCCCGTAAAATATATTCATATTGAGTGAGAGACAAAAATGCTGAAAAAGTACGGCTATTACTATTATGCTGGATATTGCGTGACAGCAGTTGAACACGAAGCTTCCAAATAGTTGGTCTTGATTCATATAAAACTTTCAAACATCCATAAGTGGGTTGTATGGGTCTTGTTTAAGCTCGCTAGAAAGTAGGCACGGGAGAAACTGGCACCGCTGATGTCATGTCCATAAGTGTGTTAAATGTTCGGCTATTTCCACTGACTTCTGTCGTCTCAAGGCTTAGTTATGGTCCTTTCATTCGTCAGGCAAGCCCATGGAACTAAGTTGCAGAGGGGGATGATGTTTGCTAGCTATAAAATTCTGACATAAACCTGGGATAAATCATAGCGGAGCTCTCCAGCGGCCCGAAGGGCCGCAGAGCGGAGCCCCATAACTACCGTGCGAAGATAGAAATTGAGAAAACCATGCGTTTGAGTTTTCATGGTCATCGTGGCTAGCGGCATGGCTCGCGAGCGTGTGCGCCTAGCGACGACGACGACGATGTCACCCAAAATGGCGGCCATACTTCAGAAAAAGCTTGACCTGGGCATCTTACGTGTTTGATATTGACCATTCACTTTTCGTTAAAAGTTACCTATCGTAGAAGTTTGTAGGACACTGAATATTTTTTTTTTTAACTCATGTTGAAAATCGAACAGGGATATTTTTTTTTTCGCCTACACGAATCGATTGCGTGAAAAGGCGACGAAATCTTTGCTCAACCGCGGGAATGAAAACTTGTGAAGAAAGTGAGCAGCAGAAAATATTTCTTCGTTATTATTTTTCACTCCATCACTTCAGAGACTTTTTTTCACCTCAAAAAAAAAATGATCTGGACATTTCACTTCAACTTAAACGAAGCCATTGCATGAAAAGGCGCCAAAATCTTTGGCACGCTGTTCACGTTTAAAGCTGAATGAAACACGCGCGAAGAAAGCTGCTGAAGAACATAGATCTTCGTGGATATTTCTCGCTCTTTTTACCCATCTACATCATGGAAACTTATTCCAAATCATTGAGGACAGCCTTGTGACGGGAAGAACCGAAGTAATTGCGGACTTGAACATGATATATCGTACTACAAGTCAAAAGAGCGATGTCCACGGTTCGACCTGCGGCTGAGCAAGCCTAAAAATCACTGAATTGAGGTCAAATAAAAGTGAACTCAAAGCCGATCAAGTTCACTGAAGTGAAGGATAAAAGACTGTTAAAGGCTACACCGATGGAAAGAGAGAAATTGATCTTCGTTGATAATTCATATATGTCGGTGGTGTTGAAGAAAGCTTACAACGAAATTGCCGTGTTCGTCTCCGATATTATTGGGCTGGTTTGAAAGCTTTGCCCCGCAGAATATACAAGCCTTCTTCAATAATGAGGTAACAAACGTAAATGTATGCACTAAACGTAAGCCTAATTTTATATTGAGAGAATTTACTTCATTTATGAACAAATTTGAAGTTGTGTCGCTTTTGAGATCTTCTGGTAAATATTTATCAAAACCTGTTCGTGTTTGTACATTTTATACAGACATTGTTTATCAAATATTTCGTTTAGACTAGTGATGTTCACTACTGGATTTTGTAAACAAATTATTTAGCTTCACGGATCAAAATCACAATTTTGCAGAATTTCGGCTCGCTTGCATTTGTTTTGTTTCTCTTGTCTCTGCTTGTGCAGGCCCGAACCCGCAGTGGAAGGGCTGTAAGAGCCCCTAAGAGACTGGACATTTAACTTAACCACCCATCCCTGAACTTCTTGTGTTTCAAGTATATTATGGGATGTTGTTCGGCTGAACCATGTGCTTTTGCTCGATCAATACTCGAAGACGTACATGTAGCTGTTTTGTAGTTCAAGAGAAATCGTGTAATAGTTTCGTTAGTAGTCAAAATACTTCGAAATACATTGTGAACTGAACACTGCTTATGGAGCGTTGCGTGACGTCCCAAAAAGCGGCTGCGAAGGAGACTATGCTTATCAGTGAGTGTGTTAAAATATCTTCGATTCCTCAACGAATATTTCACCGGTTTCGTTGCGAGCTACCTGTGCTTGGCTGAGTGAGTTCAGACTTTACCTACCGCACATTTATACTTACCAGAAATAAAGAAAATTCATTCAGTTCTCTACATAAAATTATCTAAGGTACTTAGCAACGCGTACGATAAAACAGGATTAGTTAATCATTCCACTAAACCGCAACGAAAAGAAGATGATTCAAACAGTCAAAACAACATTAAGCTCATTCTAAGTTAGCGTGCACTACTTCCCAAATCACAAACTGCCACAATTCTTACACAAAAGCTGGTTTAAAATGACTTACATAACCGGCACCATAAATTTTCAGAGTTTGTTTTGCCGCCTCGATTTTCTCAATTTGCCGTGGCGTGAGTTCATTTTGTTTACTGTGTTTAGCAGCGAGTTAACTTTGTTTTTCTGTACTGTGTTTTTGCCTTGAGTTGATTTTCTTGCCCTGACAGTTTTGTAGTAAATCAAAACAAGGTCAAGATTCTTTTTACATTGAAAAACTCATAGAGGTCCTGGAGGTGTATTAATTAGTGTACAGAAAACTTTATAAGATTTGTTTTGCGCCGACGTGCGTACGTGAGGAACCCAATAAAATGCACTCGTCAAATTCAATTTTAGAACCTGTCAGTGACAGGCTGTCACAGGAAAGAAAATTCAGACGGGACCACGAAATATATTGACGTCGCCTTTGTCAACAAAACCATGAGAGGTTTTTAACCATAAGCGATTAAAATTTATTTTGTACCTATATGGGCCACTGTATAAGCTTAGAAATATAGTGTGGCTACCTATTTAGTAATGAAATTAATAAATTGGAGCTCCGCTTTTAGGCCTGCCTAAATCTATATATCAGTGCTTAGTAACCTGGCATGGATTTTAGAAACAATCAGGAATGGACTTTCGGAAAACCCCTGGAATCCGGGTAACGATAGGCTCGATTTCCACCCGTTCTTAGAGTACGGTGTGTTACCCTCCTGACCTAAGGAACGCGGGCTTACAAAACGACTGGAAATCGAAAAAATATTCTTTATGGACATGTAGCCAATAGAGAATTAAAATATAATTTTGGCAATAAGAGCATATGTATTATCTATTTTTCAGTTTAAGTGTTCTCTCGTACTTACATATTTTTTTAGTGTTACAATTTTATGAACACTTGGTGTGAACTGTATGGTTGTCGATTTCAAGCTTGGCTCAGAGTAGTGTTATTTCAATCGAAAGTGTACGTGTAATTTATTTTTTCAAGTTCCACTGCCACATTGCCTGCATAATTTCAGGTTTACTGTTTGTGTTATCGTCTTCATACTGACTCGCGCGCAATTTTACTGAATTCAGTCCAACTATTAATTATTCAGCTATTCTTTTAAGTGCTGCACTGTGACTTTTAAACAAATTTATTTCTACAGATGATATTTTAGCTTATTTATTGATCTACAACTCGGCACAGCATTGTCAGGAAAGCAAGTATTTAAAATAGAGCAGACTTACGGGAACCTGTCGGGACGTGTTGTCCATACATAGCGCTGATTTTTGGTCAAGACTGGAGAAATGAGTTGTTCCGTCAGGTTTGTCCGCCATTTCAGAACATTTTTTTTCTCACAGATCCGTTGTTGTTCAAGCTGATCCGAGGATAGGTCGAGTTGCAACCCCGACCTGTAATTAAGGATAAGCTCACATTCGCGCACAGCTCCTCTTATAGCTGACTTACGTGACTCGTTTGTAACTGGTCAGGGTTGATGTTATTCCTGCATTCAGAAAACTTCGATAACCTGGCCAGAGACTCTTTAGTAACAGAATGCTACCCCCCCCCCCCCCTCCCTCTCCCCACCACCACCTTATCCTGAATTCGAATGCAATTCTCCTTTTCCCAAAAATGCCAAAGCCTTCATTCAAAAAGGTGTGGACAAAACATGGGGTGGGTCATATGGCATAGGCCATGGAGTAGGCCATGGCCTAAACCATGGCCTTCCTTATAGCCTACCCTGTGGCCTACTGGTGGTCAGTATTATCTTTTCTTACTAGAACTATAGAGCCAAAGAGAACCTTTATGTCATGGTTGTAAACATCTCTGTGTATTTCTGATGTGTTTCATCTTTAATGACACTTCTCCAGGTAATAAATGTTGTATCAATCAGCCAAAACTCAAGAAAGACGGGACAACAGAAGTCCGGTAAGAAACACAAGCACTGGCTTTATTTCAAGTGAAGTCCACATGGAGCTGACGCCATCTAACATACGGGAACTAAATGACGTAATGATGTGACGACATGTCACGCAACATGTCACACATGTTACATCTGTTGAACAGCATGTTATAGCACACTAAGTAAAATTGCAAGAGACGTTCGAATTCTGTAATGCTAGGCCTATCAGACAGCTGAAAATATTTAAAACTGAACGTTCTTTAAATAATCATGCCCAATATTTTGGCTAGACAGACAGACTACTGCAATTGTATACGATTAGCCCTAGTCATATGACCCCCAAAATATAAAAGCACAACATGCAAACATGTTACAGTGCGACTACTCGAACCGGGGCACCCTGAACAAAATTAACCAATCACAGTGTTAATTGAAAACAAAGGATAGGGACATTTTTTAGCAACGGACCAATAACGTTCTAGAACGAAAACAAAAGATTAGCAACAAAATTTGAACTGTCAACAACGTTCCAACAGATGCGGACCTCTCAGGAAACTTGTCTTCTATTTGATTGGTTACTTTCGATCCTAAATTTTAAGTTTAATCAAAAAGCTCTATTCATGGTTTCCATGTAAAAGTTTCCAAAATGGCGTTTAATCAAAACGTTCAAATTCGATTGAATCGTGACGGGGGATATATGATTATGGTCGCCGACATTCCCAATTGTTACGAGAGCGCGTTTTGGACTTACATCACACTGGAATTAACCAACAGATAATCGCAGGCAAAGTCAAAAGTAGTCGGCACTTTGTGCAAAACGTTTTGCGTGACTATTATTTAAACAATTCATCGATGCATGTACGGAGAGCAGCTGGTGAAAGATGTCGTTGAATTTTTAGAAAACGAAAAACTGTGCAAGCCTAGCATTAGTAGCACAGAACTGCAGCAAAGGCTACTGCTCAACGGCATCGTTCATCATGTTGACCTACCGTGTTTTCGGTTACATGTAAACAACAAACGTTCAAAGACAAATAGAAAAATTATTTCATGCATTGCGTTTTATTTTATAGCATAAAAACGTTCTTGTGAGAGCTAGATAATGTCTGTAAATGCAAAGCCAATAAAGGTTTGTTTAATTCCAATTGTATACTAATGTTTCCTTTACACTGATCCTGATCGTGGCGGCGACAATTATTTATTATTCCATCGAATTTGAAAAACCGAGACTGATTTTGCTTGTTCTTAAAACTTTAGGATCGAAAGTAACCAATCAAAGACAAGGCAAGTTTCCTGAGAGGTCCGCATCTGTTTGTAACATTGTTGACAGTTCAAATTTTGTTGCTAATCTTTTGTTTGCGTCCTGGAACGTCATTGGTCCGTTGCTAAAAAATGTCCCTATCCTTTGTTTTCAATTAACACTATGATTGGTTAATTTTGTTCAGGGTGCCCCGGTTCGAGTAGTCGCACGGTAAGGCATTTTTCATAATCTTTGGTTACAGTAACAGTATTAGTTACTTCCATGGGAGGGTTTTAACTTAGCCTGACTTCCATAGAAAGTGCAAGTTAAGCACGCTTTTAACTTCTGTTCTATATTTGTAACATTTATTCCTTGCAGTGAAGAAGTCTCTTGTCGGAAATAAAGAAAGACAAGTTTACAGCTACAAGGGTTCTCCTTTTTGCTGTTCACTAGTCTTATAAAAGTTAAAAAATTAAACAAAATAAAAAAAAATAAAGATTCAATAAAATCTGACCACCAGTAGGCCATAAGGGTAGGCCATGGGGAAGGCCATGGCCTACATCATAGCCTAGGCCACATGGCCTAACCCATGTTTTGTCCACACCCCATTCAAAACCCAATAAACTTGCTAGCGGTTTTACCCATGAGGTTTCATGCGGACCTCTGTGGAAGCAGCATCACACTTTGTACTCGATCGTTCAGCAGTATACTTTAAATTGGAGGATGTCTTCCAAATATAAGCCCGGGGAAATCTGAGTTTTATTCTTAATAACAGACTTGGAGAGTTCACTGTCTGAAATTTGAAGGAATTTAGCTCGGAGGCAATGTTTCAATGGATTATTAGCACGAAATGTGGCCATGGTTTCGAACTAGGGTTCGCTGCCAAGACGAGTCCCAATAGTTGCCGTGCTCAAGTTTCGAAGGCAATACTTACTTATTTGCTGGAGTTATTATGGAATTCAGCAGCCTGGGGATTGAAAACATTCTCAAGGTGGACATAAGCTCAAATAGCGAAGCATGTAAGCTGTATTAATGACAAGATCTGCTTGAGATATGTTGATTTCGATGCAGGCGAAAATATCACAAATGCTTGTACATGAGCTGATACAAACGAACATACATGGGATTTTGCATATTTTTGCAGATGAAGGACTGCCCTTTTCGGCTGTATAGGCTAGAAACATCAAGCAGGTGCCAGATGTTTATAATTCGCTTCTAAATCTAGGCAATTTTCAGCCTTCGGTCGATATCGATTAGTAGTGTTCATGATATGGTCAATTTCGCCTTTCCTGATAAATTGAGGGGAAAATTGTAACTGTCGTGATAAGCTACAAAGGTTTATGAGCAGATTGATATAAAATTCGTGGCTGGGTGATGCTCACCAAAATTTAGCGAGCATTTCAAACAGAAGCCTAATTTTGCCAGCACTGAACAATTTTGAGGGACCATTCATGACTCTCTAAGTACTCTGGGTGTGGCAGTGTAACCCCCCATTAAAAATTCCCAGGTATGCCCCTTTATCGCCTTTTGTTGATGACAAGGAAGGCAATGGGTGCTTCCAAGAACTAATAAATGGTGTTTACAAAAACTCAAATGTATATAAGAGAATTGCAAAAACAAATTTCCAGAGGGACATTTATTTTTCTTGACAACAGACATATACATTATGTTGCCTTGACACAGCGCTTGCTTGACAGCAGGCTGAATTAATTTTTCTACCCCTTTTGCACACGAATGTGCCTGAGGTTAAAGCATAAAATAAAAGTTAACGAGTAGAGATTGTGGAATATCGAGACCCTGGGCAAGCAAAACTGACACAAACGCTAGGCAAAATCTGGATGCAAGCATCACAAAATTGAAACTTACATGCTTCGACATCAATCAGGCAATCGCCGATCGATAAACAAGCCACTAATTTATGATACCTCTGATCGGTCCCAGCGAAAATCTCCTGGTGGATCTTGAAACAATCGTCCGAAATGATTCCCTGACTTTTTCCGACTCTCTCCCTCTCTCATGATGCAAGATATATTGATGAAAGTTTCCCTCGTTAAATGCACAACTTTGGTGAACAATCACTCCCCCAGTGGCTGATACCATATCCGCCGTGAAGGAATTAACACACAAAAGTGACTCCAAAGTTACTGCCCAGTCGCCGATCAGGAAGGATAATACAGTTTGCAATTTCTGAGACTTCGTTGAATTTTCTTCTGAAACACTCTACGAGAAACCTTCCTGTTTCACGGGCAAGGCAGAAAACCACTTCGTGTAAGAAGCCAATCAGAGGGCAGGAATTCAAGCCCGTCTGGAACCCAGGGGTTTTTCCGAGCTTGTTGTAAACTTTTGCCTGAAAATAAAGTCGACCCGACTATACCGTTGCCCCGACTAGCTGCCCCTGGGTCTCCGAGGATGTTTCTTTCTAAGCTTACTCCAACACCACCGCGCATAAATTATATGAATTATCAGCGAAGATCAATTTCTTTCTTCCATCGGTGTAGCCTTTAACAGTCTTTTATCCTTCACTTCAGTGAACTTGATCAGCTCTGAGTTCACTTTTACCTAAGCTCAATTCAGATCAATTTCTTTCTTCCTTCGGTGTAGCCTTTAACAGTCTTTTATCCTTCACTTCAGTGAACTTGATCAGCTCTGAGTTCACTTTTACCTGAGCTCAATTCAGTGATTTTCAGCCTTGCTCAGCCGCAGGTCGAACCCTGGTCATCGCTCTTTTTTACTTGTAGTCCGATATATAATGTTCAAGTCTGCAATTATTTCGGATCTTCCCGTAACGAGATTGTCCTAAATCATTTGGCATAACTTTTTATGATGTAGATGAGTAAATAGAAAAATATTCACGAAGACTTAAATTCTCCAACAGCTTTCTTCACATCTTTCATTAAGCTTAAAGGTGAACAGCGTACCAAAGATTTGCCGCCATTTTCATGGAATCGCTTCGTTTAAGTTGATATGAAATGTCCAGATCATTTTTTTTTTTTTTTTTTTTTTTTTGATGTGAGAAAAAAATTCTGAAGTATATAAAAACTTTAGATGTGATGGGGTAAAAAACGATAACGAAGTAATGTTTTCTGCTGCTGACTTTCTTGACAAGTTTTCATTCCCGCGGTGAGCTTTTGCCGCCTTTTCACCCAATCGATTCGTGTAGGCGAAATGAAATATCCCTAGTCGATTTTTAATATGAAAAAAAAAAAATGTGCAGTGTCCTACAAACTTCTACGATAGGTATTATTTTAACGAAAGGAGGATGGTCAATATCAAACATGTAACTGGCCTTCCCAGGTCAAGCTTTTTCTGGAGTATGGCCGCCATTTTGGACAACTCCGTATGTAGAGCGCACGCGCCCGCGATCCATGCCGCTTGCCACGATGACCATGAAAATTCAAACGCATGGTTTTCCAATTCTCTATGTTCGCATGAAACCTATGGGGCTCCGCTAAAAAAAAAATTCCTAATCGAAGGGGAAAAAACGCAGCATTATTTTGATTCAGGTATGTTATAGTTACCAGCGCAACTGATTCCATTTCCAAAGTATCCAGGGTTGCAAGAACAATTGAACGATCCTTGGGTGTTTTTACAGGCGGCATTCAGGCTGCAGTTGTCAGTTCTGATGGCACACTCGTTGATATCTAAACAATTATAAAAATATGCAGATAAGCAGGCATAATTTGTATTGTACTTGTAAACAGAACAGCCTTTTTATAATTTATACTCATAAACGTACGATCTGTTTATGCGTTATCACTTGTTGTTTCTCGGACAGACCTATGACCCACCATAACATTTTCAGCAAATTCCGGCGATATTAATAAATTCCTATAGTGTCCATTTTGATTCCCGCTTATTTGAAAGGACTTTCAAAACTCAATAGAATAGCGTTTTTCTTTCTGAATTTTTTTCGTTTCAGAGATATTGACATTTTTCTATTATGCAAATTAGCTCAGTGATTACGTCATGAGAGTTGCAAATAAAAAATGGTAAAATACTGAATAAACAATATCTCTAAAACTAAATTAAAGCAGTGTTTTTGAAACTTAGCACCACAACTGTGAATCACAAAAGAAACAAAATGACACCCTTTGGGATGTTGCCATGACAACAGTTTTGCCGCTGGTGCTGTCTCAATAAAAACTGAAATTCCCAGTTGTTGCCTTTAACCAAGAACGATCTAGCGCAGCCAATCCGATGATGGGAATTTAGACAATATGGGAACTATGTCTGTTCCAAGCAGGACCCTTTGTCTCACTTTAGAGATTACAAATGGTGATATATTTTTTTTTTGACAGAGAGAGACTGAATCTGAAATGGTGGCTATGGCAACAATACTAAGGGTGTCATTTTATTTCTTTTGTGATGCACATTTGTGGTGCCAAGTTTCAAGAACACTGTTTTAATATTTCCAGAGACATTTTTTATTCAGTATTTTACCATATTGTAGTTGCAAATTGTATGACGTCATCATTCATCTAATTTGCATAATACAAAACTGTCAATCTCTCTGAAACGAAAAAAGATATTTCACAGAGAAAAACGCCATTCTTCTGTATTTCGAAAGGCCTTTCAAATAAACAGAAATTATTTTGCATGTCATATAACATTTGATCAACGTGCGTTTTCCGCGTAGTTAGTTGTTCTTAACTTATGTGGCGCAAAAGAGAAAAAGACAACTTAGCTTAATTGAGGGCTGCCCTCGACTCTGAGAAACATTTTTTTTAGTAATTTAAGCACAATAAATAACGAATGGTGCACATGTGAAAATTATCTCATCGTATTACTTTCTAAATCCGCACCAAAGGAATTGTTCATTCGGGTTTGTCCCATTCTCTTGAATCCGGGCTGTGTTTCAGAAGTGCTCAAGTTCCGATTGATTTAATTATCTTAACAAAAAAAAAAAAAGACTCTGAAAACCCCTTCAAATTTGATGTGTTAATTGAATAGTAAAATTCCTCGATTGAGAATAGCCGCCAAAACAAGCAAAGATAGTGCTCTGGGATCGATCAACACGACAGCAGTTAGAAAATTTATCTAATACAATTAAAGAAAAAAGAGCTCAGCATTTCATTCAGCTATGTTATATATACCAGCGCAACTTGTTCCATTTCCAGAGTATCCAGGAATACAAGAACAATCGAACGACCCTTTATTGTTTTTGCAAGTGGCATTCAGGCTGCAGTTGTCAGTTTTGATGGCACACTCGTCGATATCTAAAATAAGATAACAATTTGCAGCTAAGTAGATATAATTTGCATCTGTACTTGTAAACAGAACAGCCTTTTTTTATATCATTCCCACTCAAGCCTACGCCACTCGTAGAAACTTCCAGAAAGTCCATTTCATAGTAGCTTGCTATTGCGTATTTTGTTATCGCTATTGTTATCATTATCGTTAAAATAATTAAAATAATATGGGTTTTTGAGAATGAGGCACGTGATGTTTCCCAAAGTAAGTTGCTGTAAGTAATACCATAGCTCTCAGCAAAAAAAAAAAGTATATGTATATATATATATATTTTTTTTTCTTTTTTTATGATTACCGATGCAGAGTTCTTTATCTTTAGCAAATGAAGTACACTAAAACTGATCTTACAATTGACAAGCATTGCAGCCGGTTGGTGGTAAGAGACTTTGACACTTATGATAGTCCAGTAGAAGTGTGACACAGAAACAAAATAAATTTGCGTTACCCTCACCTGTTTCGCAGTGTTCTCCTGTATAACCAGCTTGGCACAGGCAAATGTACCTCTTGTCTGTGAATCCGTTCAGACATGTGGCATTATGAAGGCATGGGTAACTGGTGCATGGGTCCTGATGAGAAGAAAGAAATTATTTTCAGTATAATTATTATTTTTACTCGTTAGCATCGAAATTAAAACCAACACTCAAGATGCCATCGACTGTCATTTCTTACCTTACTAACCAAATAAAGAAATCCTTTTTGTGGTTTAAGATCATCAGGTTGTCGTATGTGGTCAGAGTTGCTTAATTGGCACAACCTGGCACCGTCGCTTGCTGGCGGGCCGATGTTGATAGACACACATGTACTCTCATAGAGGCACATGACTCCACATTCCAAACGTACTTCATCGTTTTTGATGTTCATAGAGATGTTGTTTATCACATGGCTATGCAGAGCAATTCCATCAACTGGTTTGGCAAACCTGAGAGTGTGGCAGCCAAGACCTGCAAATAATGACAGTTGATATTACAGTTCATAACGACATCATTATTAACAAGGCAGCTCATGAGAGATATGTGAGATATGTTAAACACATTTAAAGTTCTCACTTTTTAACCAGTTTGTGACCAATCTAGCTGAACTCATGTTTATTCCAGTTGCATTTTTCATTTGTTTATGATTTTGTGTTGTTGCTTTGTGCTGGGGGAATGCATCGAAATTAGACGAAAACAAAAATTCAAATTTATTTCCGTTTTGGTCAGCAGGCATATAAAGTATCGATAAAACGATGACAAAAGGAAAATAATAATTCGGACAGATGACACAGGGCACCACATTCTCGGATACCAAGGGGCAGTTAGTCGCGATCGGGGAAAAACGAAGTAAACCGGGCAGAAATCGTATCGACGAAAGTTTTCAAGAAAAGCTTAGAGAGCCCCTGGCGAAATCTCATCGCCTAGGTGTCAAAGAAAAAAGCTTTCCCTGCAGAAATGCCGTTGTAGTGGCGTTAAGGCCTTCACAGCAATGTCACAACATCACTCCAATCCTCGACGCAAAATTCTCGAAGAGCAACTCTTATCGATGGAAGAAGATGAAGGACAGGAAGTTTTCGTGAGTTACAGCGAGGGTCCATTAGCGCCCCTCGCCGTAAAAGGAGTCATCATCTTCTGCAACTTGCGTTACTCATCATCCTCAAGTCAAACTTGCAGAACTGCCCAAGTACACTCCATTCCCATCTAACATCCCTTTCCACCGTGGATATCATTATGGACTAGGAGCACCCCCGAGTTGGCAGTGGCTGTGGAGAAGGGAAACCGAATTCTCCACAGTATTTTTAAGGAACTCTTGAACATAGAACATCATTCGTCATTCTGCTTTGTCTCAGCTCCTGGTCAATGCTGACCAAAAGTGCAAAGTCGGCAGCCTATTCTAGTACGGAAGCGGACTGACAGTACAGTGCATTCAATGTTCCACATGCCTCAAACCATGTCAATGCAAGAACGTCAATTTGGTGAAGAGATCAGGACAAAAGGTTCCAGTAGTTTTTGCTGAGATCTCGTCAAGACAACTCATGTCTCTTCTTCAACAGCTGCTACAGGAGGGAACTGGGAAAAGGAATTGGAAACACTTGGCTGGAAAACTGAGGAGCCTGAAAAGCGACGCCAGCCAAACCAAGTACACTGGAAGAGTGCAACCAATCTTACATGGAAGAACTTGAAGTTGAGGTCTTCCGAAACGACTGCCAAGTGCCATCCATACTCGTGATGCCCAGTTAGTGCAGGAGCTATCCAAGTAGATGTTATTACCCAGTCTTACTTTTTACATCAGCCAACCAAATGGGATTGTGTTGTCAAGACTGAAAAAGGATGCTTGCCGACAAGTGTTGAAGAGGCAGGATCGCAAAGAAAGTTGTTTCAAAGGCGGCCTTCGAGTGTAGAGGAAGCCATTCACCCCAGTCACTGTACACTCTTTGTACAGGAGGTCTGCACCAAAAAGATGTTCTTTGACAAGAGGTGATGGATGAATGACAGAGTTGCACGCACGGTTCTACATGCTTTCAAGATGGATAACGGGACCTGCTGGCAGTGGAAAAAGGGGATTGACCGATTTGTTTTTTATTCCATTTGTTCCATTTTTGTTCCATTTAGTAATTGTTCCATTTATTCCATTTGTTCCATTTAGTAGTTGTTCCATTTATTCCATTTGTTCCATTTTTGTTCCATTTAGTAATTGTTCCATTTATTCCATTTGTTCCATTTAGTAATTGTTCCATTTATTCCATTTTGTTCCATTTAGTAATTGTTCCATTTATTCCATTTGTTCCATTTAGTAATTGTTCCATTTATTCCATTTGTTCCATTTTTGTTCCATTTAGTAATTGTTCCATTTATTCCATTTTGTTCCATTTTGTGTTTTTTCAAAGTCGCCAAAAGGAAAACTACCTCCAAACTAGCACTAAACTCTTTCTGGCGGAAGGATGGACTCAGGAAGACAAATGTAGAAAAAGAAAATCCAATGGTATTGTGTTCTCTCTAGTCGCGTGTAATTGGGCACTGGAAAAAATGTTTTGATATCGACGAAGAGCTTTGGGAAGTCAACGAGAACTGAAAATACCCTGACAGATCTCGAGAGTGTGGTAGGACAAAATCCAGGTTTCCTGTGGCTGTTGACTGACAGATTTTCTGGATCAAACAACCAGCATGGATCAAGTGGCACAAGCAAGGCGCACCTCTATGGGTCAAATTCAGTCACTACAGCCATCCTAAAAGAAGAGGGGAAAAATGATGCTCTCCATTTCCGCCACAGAGCAAACAAGTAGTCACCACAGTCGTGACAACTACACTTGAAGCGTTCATAAACTCCATGAAATTTCTTCCGATTTTTTTTATTGCAACTATGTTCAGCTCCTCTTGTATCCATAGGGATACGAATTGAATGCGTTCAACACTCGTTTTTCAAACACCAATTTATATTGTTTGTCTTGCGAGACCGTTCTTAATCTTTTCTTCACAGGCTCTCGTACTATCTTGTGAGGGTTTCTAAGGGTCAATGTTCGTCGCGTTTCCATCGGTTGTAGGATTTCGGCCAAAACCAAGTCTTTGACGGTCGCGAAGTTAAGTACAGCTTGACCGCGCGTGTTTAATGTAAACCCTCGCACTTTACAGCATACCACACCCTTGTTCGTTGCATACGCGTAATTTTTAGGGCCAGCGGCCACAAATTCTGTAATGTACTCGTCTTCTTTCAATTCGCTGGTGAAATCACCGAGATAATTTCCACTGTCAATTTGTTCTTGTCCAGGTTGCCACGTATACACGACAGAGTCCGTGTCGAAATAAAGGACGCGCTCGTCTAGTTTTTCCAAGGCTTCGTACAATTTCAATCTGGCGTGACAAGTCGTGAAGGCTGCAATGAATATGTTGACCTTCGTTTGCATTGCGTCACATTCAGTTTTAAACTTGTGAAATAGTTCCAACATGTCATCATTGATGATTTCAATGCGTTCAATGATTTGACTGTCGTCTCGAAGCATTTCAAAGAATTCGGAGGGTTTGGTGCATTGGGTCGCTCGAGTTTGATTGGAGCGCTGCCCGAACTTGCCCCAGAAACTGTTCAACATGAGTTTAGCCAGTGAACGCAACCCAGGATTCTTCACAATCTTGGCAGGATCCAAACGAATGCCTTCGCGATGGTAATAATCTTCAACGTACTCTGCCTTCTCTCCCTCCGTCATTCCTTCTCGCGGCCAACCCGAAGCTTCTTGCTTAATTTTAAGCCACGTGTTCACATAGTTCTTGAAGAGGTCTTCACTGACTTTTTCAAAGTGCCATATTTCGTGCAGGTACAAGATCTCGTACCCTTTCTCCAACGCTTTCTGAAGTTCAGGTGTGCACCACGTCCCTGTCAAGGCACGCTGCGTCGGCGTATGGTTACAATGCATTGAGCGCTCGTGGAGAGACGAGCGAAAACCATTTTCCATGCATGTCCGGCATAACGGAAAAGTCAATTTGTCCTCGTGTCTGTAGGGCAAGACAGGATGATATAATCCGTATGGTGGCAGAATACGGCATTTGACCAGTCCAAAGTAGGGCGAGATATTCACGTGCCCAGGTTGGTCAATGTACTCGGGATGTCCCACGGGATAACATCCGGTCTTGTTGATGAATGGATACAACGAGGTGATGTCCATGTAATGGATCTGTTGCTCTTGATCCACCTTCTTGTACAACTGCACGGCATTGGTTCGGCCTCCATAAAAGGCCTCTCTAGGGTTCAATGGAGGGACAATGTCCAAGGATTTTACAAATTCTTGGATGGTGGGATCGTTTTCTTTTAGTTTGCTCCAGTCGCATTCCCACATTTCTTTGACGGTGTAACCCAATGCTTTCATCTTCATGATTTTGGACAGGGTCTGCATGCGCACCACGTGCATGATCTTGCCGAGTTTTCTGGGATGTTTTTGCGAACGGTTTGGAAAACAGGACAAGCAGCCATGAAAGAAACCGCCTTGAAATTCATAGACGGTTTTGGTTGTCTCGTCGTACCCGTCTACCAAGAACTCGTGCAGGCGCCTGTGCATCAATCGGCGTTCTCCGCGGTTCCCCACATGGGCAATCCTTGGTACTTCACTATCCTGACCTAGTTGACTTTCCTCCCAGTACAACCACTCGAGGGCCGCGTGCGATTGGTTGTGACTTCCTCGCCAACCTGTGAGGGGTTCCACGGCGATCTGCTTCTCTGGCATCCAATTGCGTCGGTACGCCACGTTGCAAGCAGAGGCAATGGTGATGCAGTATTGCATGGGATTAAATCCTGCAATGGCGTAAAATTCACGCTGAAAGTTCATACAGCCTTCCTTTAACAGTCGTACGTCCGATTGACAATAAGTCAACAGTTCGTGCGCAAAGTCAAACACGTGTTGCTCGGTCACTCGAGCAGCGTGCCAAGTCATAAACTCCTCTCGTTGACTCGGCGACATCCCGTCCGGGTCGTAGTACTCCACAGACGGCATCGGTCCCACGTACGTCTGGTTCTGGATGGTGTTAAAGAAATGAGGGAAAAAGCCCTTTCTCAATTCTTTCAGGCCAAAGGTTTTGGGAAAGTTGCTTAACGCCATGGGGAAAAAGTTCATCTAGTCGATGAATTTGACTCTCGGCAATTCCACCATCAAGAGTTTGGCTCCGTTGACGATCATCTCAAGATTGGTCGCGTGCTGACGATACAGTTCTTCCATGATCATGTAACCGTCATAGCCTTTAAAATTATGGGCTACGACAATGGTCTTGGACACGTTCTTTTGGTTGGCAATGCCATGGACAAAGGCCAGAAACTGTTCCAAACACTTGTCTCCCTTGAACGTAAATTGTTCGTCACTTTGATCCGTTTCGGCGCACACGAGGTTGGCCACGTGCTGACCTGTATCTTGGCGGGCCTCGATGTCAAAATAGATGAACACGGGGTGGTCCTTTTCATCCTTCTCGTTCAAGTCCACGGTTTGGATGAAACACTGATGTTGCAATAAGTTCACCATCTTTTTACAACACGGGCACTCGCTTTCGCCGCATTTGTGGGCTGTCCGTTTTGCTTTGCCACACTCCGAGCACACGCGTTGCGTGTTGCACACGCTGTTTTTCACCGCATGGTCTGCATCCTGTCCGCTGCTGGTTCTGATCATATGATTGGTTTGACAAATCACGCCATAAAACTGTCGCTGACAATAGGAACAGGTGATGTGGGGAAGGTCCGACTTACCACACATCTGAAAGTCATCACAATCTGTTTGATGGCACCCTGCGCATTTGATGCCTTCACAGCGGTGGTGTTTCAAAGTGTCATGATTAAACCCTTTCTCACATTCCAGACAGTAATAACTGCGGTTGAAAAAACCAGGTAACGAGGTAATGACATCAAAATGGCCATCGTGAGATAAAAGAATCAATTGTTTGTCTCATTTCTCTCCTTTGTAAACGACAGAATGACCATGTTCAGCCGAGACAACAATAATCTGATACTCGGACAAGGCTTGTTGAAAGACGACGATGTCTTTTAATCCACATGGGCCAAGGGGCACACCTGCCTCTTGGTGCAAAGCTCTGGCTCTTCGTTCTTGAATGGGGTAATTTTTTCTCAGGTTGTCAGAGTCAGGGTCGTCATCCACTTTGGCTTTGGCCACTACGAGAGCTCGGGCACAGCATAGTTGATCTTGGTTTTTGATCACGATGATAGATTTCTTTTTTTTCAAAAGTTCAGTGTAATTGGCACTACCAAACGGTAAATTACGTTTGCCCGTGCCAGGCTGCGGCATGGTAATATGCGTCAAGTCCAACTCCATGGTCTCATCCACGTCAAAGTTTTCGTTGGAGTTCAACATTCTAGAAATGTTATCCAATATCTGTCGGGCCGGCCCTAACGTTCGTCTCCAATCGCCCACCGACACGTGCGCTGAGGTGTGAGCGCTTCGCAATCGTCTGGACCCAAGGTACACTTGAATTCTATCGTGCTCGGGCAAGTCCTCGACCAAGCGGTCAACGACGTTGGCCAATCCTTCTTCAAACTGACGTACAATGCTGGCATGGCCAATGGGTCGACTTTCAACAGGATTTTGCACTCTCAGATGATAACTTCGTCTGCGAACGCCATAGCTTCTGGCTTCTCGATCTCTGAATTGTTCAAATTCAAAGCGAAAATATCTCTCACCTTTTTCTGCTTCTGCTTCTGCTTGATTCATAGCTTGCTTGACAAATTTGTGATTTGAGCTGGTCACTCGTCCGTTTATATAGAGACCTCGAACCACGTGACGGGGGTCACGTGACGGGGGGGATACCCCCCTCCCCCCCAGGTCGTGACGTCACGGTCACGTGATATATAGAGCCCATATATACAACGCAGTTGAAATGGCGGTCATTTTGAAAATGGCGCGTGACCTGAGCACTTTGCACGAGAACTCGATCAACAGACCTGATGGGATTGACCCTACTTTTACCATTTTGAATGGACAGGATGTCTTGTTTAACAATCCAGCAGATCATACAGTCGATTGGCTTAGGTGGCACTTGGACCGCGGTATTGACATTCGCATAGGACTAAGCGGATTGAGAGGGCTAAAAGGATTTCAACGAAGTTCCCAGTTGGAATTTTCCCTTGCCCAAATGTACAAATTTGTCGAGGTGGACAGAGAGAACTGGACCTATAGCAAGAAACAATACCGGAAAATCGAACTGAACTTTAGTGTAACGCTGTACAATGTGATTGTGGTGATGTATAAGAATCTTGTCTTCAATCTCGGTGTCAAACCCCCAGTCGGTCGAATGAGCTACAGTTGGCTGAAGACCATCTTGGAGTTTCAACCTTTTTGGGACAAGTGGACACCTGAGCAGCAAAAACGAGTCAAGAAGTACATGGCGAGAATGGAACTTTATTATGAACACTTTAATAAACTGGAAGATGATGTAATCCGAAAGATGATTGACGAGAACGACTTGTTGATTAAACTAAAGAAGAAGAAAGTCTAACTTTTAAATTGTAAAAAAAAGGCTCTACATTTGCAAGTCTTGTAACTTTTGAATAAACCGTGTCATTTAAAAATGTCTTGTCTGTAGTTCCTCGTTCCCTCTCGTTAGTCCCACATCTGCCCACTGAAAGAATCGACACCCTCTTCTGTTTCGGCAAGCGTAATAGGGTCGGTTAAAATTGGCAGTTGATTTACTCACTTTTAGACTGGCTTGATTGTTACAATCGCATTTAATGTTCCCTTGCATGGTGTAGTAGACTGCGCTGACCTTGTTGTAAATTGTCGTCATGTAAGGGATCACCTCTTTACTGTGGGTAAACAGACCGCAAGGCGAAAATGCACATTTCACGTAGTGGTCTTTGTTTTTCACGGCTTGAAACACAGTTAAGTTGCAGTGATGAAAAGGACACACGTTCAGGTCATAGCTTGTTTTTTCTTCAGTTACTTCGGTTTGTACAGGAGCTGCCAACAAGCTATCCAGTAAGTCTGCCATGACTTGTTCCCCCTCGTCTATTTGTTGTTCTGTTTTTACGACTGGTAAACATGGCGGTGCTTCTTGTTTCTTCATTCGTTTTAGTTTTTTCTTATTTTGTTCGGGTAACTTATCCACCATCTCTTGCATGGCTTGCAATGGTCTCTTCTGATTCATGTTGGTGACTGACGCAAAAAGAGAACGAATGCCGTAGTACTGTTGATTATATGTCGTTAGGGTCAATCCCGTCATTCCTTTCCAAATGAAAATCCACTTCGTCCAATCCTGACCAAAAGCGGCTGTCATCTGACCGACTTCGCGTCCAATCAAGGATATTGTCAATGTCTTGATGTTGCAATCCCAACAACTCGTACGTGAAGGCGAGGCCTTGCTTGTTGAATGACATGATCTCTGTCAATGTCACTTCAATGTTTCTATTGGGAGTTGTCATGCGTTTGACGAACTCACAATCGTCATGATTCAAATAGTCATGGATCACGCCTGCTTGCTCCATCAAGGTTTTCCACATGTCGTAGACCTCTCCAAAGACTAGTCTTTTCAATCCCTTCCAAATCTTATCTTGTATGTCGATCACGTGTTGTAGGGAATCGAGAGAATACATTGCAAGACACGCAGGTTCCAAATTTTCTTTTTTGTGAATGACTTTCAAGATGGCCATGATAAAGTATTTCTTCCATGGTTCACCGACCAGTTCGCTATAGAAGTGACTGTGTTGCAGAATACTACCATCGCAGCGAATGGGTTCAGCCACAATGTCGTTCAAAGAATGAGCCATTTTTGGCGGTGGAACAAAAATACACATGATTGATCATAAGAACGAAGGTGCACCTTTTTTTATAGAGACAAAATAACATGATTGACAGCCCTCGAAAAAAGTATTTAAATGTCAATTGGGTACTCAATGAACTCAGAACAATGTCTCGTGCGAAGGAGTGGTTATGGAGGTTCATTTGGAATCAACTCGAAGGAGATCAAAATGATATAATCTGGAAAGGAAACTATGCTCTCCCTGCTGATGTGTTGGACCCGCAAGCTATCTTCGCGTTTCAAATAGAAGATGAAGAGAGTCGTCCATTCACTATATTTCATTTCATTGCACACATGGAAAACATGCGTGTCAAACTTCCCAGGCAGGAGTACGACCTACACAGAGATTGGGTATTTAATACTCACCCCAACAAGGTACCATCGTTCAAGGAGTTAGTGCTCGCATTACTCAATGTGTTAGTGTGTTGCTGTGCGCAGCTTGTATGAATGGGAAAGAAAAGAAAAAAACGTGAATCGTTAGAACAGAAAGTGCTAAAAGTCTATTACGACCCACTTAACCCAGGGAGTTATGGTGGACTAGCTCCTTTACAACGAGCCACTGGTTTGCCAATCAAAAAACTCTTGACTATATTGAACAAGAATCTCACTTATACTCTTCACAAACCGGTACGACGAAAGTACAGCACCGCGCCAACCGTCGCTCTTTCCATCGATCATCAATGGGTGGCTGATCTCGTCGATGTCAAAAATTTGAGTCAATATAACAAAGGATACAAGTATCTCTTAACAGTGATCGACGTATTGAGCAAGTATGCATGGGTGGTACCAATGAAGAATAAGACGGGATCAGAACAAAAGCGAGCCTTTGAGACGATTTTGAAAGAGAACCGCAAGCCTGTTCAACTACAAACGGACAAAGGAAGCGAATTTTATAACAAGACCTTCTCTGACTACCTGAAAGATGAAAATATTCATCATTTTAGCACACAAGGCGATACCAAAGCTGCTACTGTGGAACGATTCAACCGAACCCTCAAAGAACGCATGTATCGTGCCTTTACTGCCAACAACACCTTGAGTTATCTTGACATGTTACCCGAGCTCGTGAGTAGTTACAACGCGTCCAGACATCGTTCTATTGGAATGGCACCGCAAGACGTCAACACTACTAACGACGTGCAAGTGTGGAACACCCTCTACGGTAAGCGTCTACGTCGTTCCCCCAAACACAAGTTTAGAGTGGGGGACAAGGTGCGCTTGAGCAAAGTAAGGCGTGCATTCAAGAAAGGCTATTTGCTGGGTTGGACAGAAGAGATTTTTGTGATCGTGCGTGTATTGAATCTGAGTGTGCCAGCCTACAAGTTGAATGAATACGACGGCACTCCTTTGGAAGGAACGTTTTATGAACCCGAGATGCAAAAAGTCAATGTGTCGGAAGACGATTTGTTCCGAGTGGAAAAAGTATTAAAGCGCCGCGACGGACGTGCACTCATTCAGTGGAAAGGTTGGCCAAGCAAGTACAACAGTTGGATCGATCAACGACAACTCGTGACACTATGAGCAACTTTTACTTAACGCTACCCAGCAATGCCAGTAAAGTGACGTTTCCAAAGAATACGCCGAACGAGTACAAGGTGAAACTTCCAGCTCCCCTGCAGTTACCTGGATATGATTGGGAAGTGGCATTGGCGAGCATTTCGTTCCCAGACAGTCAAGCGGTCTTGAATGAAAAGAAAGTGGGAAAGTTTCCGATGGTGCTCTCCGTCGAGGTACACAAAACCAAAGACCCCAAACCACCACCAGGTCAGGACCCAAAAACCAAGCATCAAATCATAAAATATGCAAGACAGCAATTACTTCTTCAGGCAGATGTTCCCGTACAAGATGGAATTACCTTCTGGAAAAAACTGATAGACACGCTTGAACAGGACTTTTATACCAATCTCCGTCCCAACGAAGAATGGACCGACGTAGATGGGCATAAAGGCTTACCGGAGTTTAAGTTTGTCAACAGAGGAGGTCACTACGATTTGTATATTGAGAACTCTTCTTTGCATGGGTTTTCTAAAGACAATTGGGTCGACATTGACGTCAATCTAGCATTTGCCTTCAAATTAATCAGACAAGTCAAGCATGATGGTATGACCAAATCCAACGATCTCCTGGATCAAGGAGACATCTTTTTGGGTGAATCCTTGCAAATGATCCATACACAAATACCCAAGCTGCCTAATCCTAAAAAGTATGGAATTGAAAACCTGAAGAGTGAACCCGTCTTTTGGGACATTAAGAAGGTGAAGTACACAACAGAGAGCGAGTTTCATTATGTATTGAACGGCCTGTGTGATTGGAACATCACTGACATCGAGCATAACTTTGAGGAAGCCTTCGGTGAACTCACCAGAACCTTGTTTGTTTACTCAGATGTCGTTCAACCCCAGATTGTAGGAGGAACTCAAACGCACATGATTCGAGAAGTGGTGTACGACAGTCGGAAGAGAGGTCGAGCCCGGTTCGAGCCGCAGCATTTACAGTTTCTTCCAGTCAGAATGAATTGGTTAGATACCATCGAAGTTGGTATCACTGAAAACGATGGAACGCCTCTCAAGTTACAAGGTGGAAATACAGTTGTAACATTGTTCTTTCAGAAAAAGAAATAAACAAAGTTGTTGACCAATCGTGTGCTTGGTGTGTATATAAAGGGGGTACAGCAACTAAACGTTTCATAGTTTTGAGTTCATCATGCGTGGAGGAGCACTACGTTACTACAAGCCAGAAAATGGTCAAGGGGGACGTGGATTAGGGGGATTATTGAAAACAAAGGCTGCCAATCTTGCTGATAAATACGTGACGCAACCTGCGAAGCGAATGCTCAAACGAAAAGCAAATCAGCTCATAAAAAGCCAGGTAGCCAGCTTGTTGGGTCAGTCAGGTGGTGCACTACGTCGACGAGGACGAAAACGACGCAGAAGAATACGACGAGGTGATATATTTGTCTATTAAAAGATGAGTGGGCGCGTTCTGCCTTTACTCAGTGCCTATAATCCGTCGCGAAACACTGGATACTATTGGAAGCAGGCCATGTTATTGAGGAAACGAAAAGGTCAACGACGACGCAAACAGCGGGGTGGACAGTTCAGCCTAGCTGGTGCGACGTTACCAATATCGGTTGTTGCCAGAAAAGCACGTTCTAGACGAAAGAAGCAACGCGGTGGAAGCATCGCTGCAGGTCTAGGCCCACCTGCTCGGGAAATACAGGCAGCGGAACTCGCTCGTCGATGGTATAGAGAATCACGCAAGAAAAAGAAAAGACAAGGTGGTGGTAACATATTTGAAAAGGCAGCCAAGATAGGGTACACGTTAGGCAAAGACAAGCGTAATCACCGAATGAGTTTTTCTGGTTTTTCTGATCAAGGAGGAAAACGTTATTATAAACCGTGGGAGGTATAAAAAGACACAACCTCAGTCGTTCCTCACATTTGACTAACAGACAATCATGGGTGAACCTGTTCCAGTCCATCCAGGCTCGGGTGAGGTGGAAAATGCTGTTTTGGACCTCTTTTCCATCCCCAAGACGGACACGTCTATTCACAGTTATCGCATGGTCACCGTGCATCCTACCAGTCGAAACACAACACCTATTGAGTTTAACATTCCTGGTGGAAGGGACCACATCGATCTCACACGGAGCTACTTTCGCATGGAATTGAAGTTGAAATTAGACAATGGAGGTAACATAGCAACTGCCAATAACGTATTCCCAGCACCCAACCTGTTCCACACGGTCATCAAGCAACCCGTGGTGACCCTCAATGGAACCACTGTGTCAGAGCAAACGGACACCTATGCCTACAAAGCTTACTTGGAGACCATCATGAATTATGACCAAGAAGCAGCAGAGACCTATCTTCAAATGCAAGGGTTTTACCCCGCCTTGGATCACCCAACTACGCTTACCAATAATGTTCTCGACCTCACAACCAACCAAGGTGCCGGCCATGATGATTTCCAAGCATTAGCAAAAGAAAGCCAGAAAGCCATCAGATCTGCCTTGGCACTCAGGGACAACGTAACAGGTGGTAAAACGTTAGTCTTGCTTGGAAAACCCCACATAGATATCTTCAATGTCAAGCGCTTGTTACCTCCGCAAGTGAACCTCAAAATGAAGTTTTTCCTTAATAACCCAGAGTTCTTCATGAATGGAACAGGAGCTGCAGCACGATTGACAGATGAGGACATCAAGATGACATTTGTGGCCTGCATGGTGCGCGTGAGGTCTGACAAATTTACAGACATCTCTCTCAACCGAGCAAGAGGAATGTCCGTGTACTATCCTACGGTTCGATCCGAGATCCGTGTTCATTCTATCCCACCTAATACGCGGTACTGGGAAGAAACGAACCTGTTCAGTGGCAGAATTCCAGATAGACTCATTGTCGGTTTAGTCCACCAAAATGCCTTCAACGGGGAGTACCAAAGAAACCCTTTCTGCTTTGAGAAGTTCAGCGTGAAATCGATCAAACAAGTCATTGAAGGAGAAGAATACCCTTATGAAACCTTAGAGTTCAACCATGACAACGGAGAATTAGACATGGACGGATATCACCGATTGGTAACAGCAGGATGCTTGGCCAGTCAAGGGCGTTGCATGATCAAACCAGAACACTGGGGACACGACAAAACCAGTACCCTGTTTATGTGGGACAACGTTGCTTCTGGATGTAGCGAAAGTGATGTCTTCAACCCTAGACAAGACGGACGTTGCAATGTCGTGATTCAGTTTGGAGCCAACAACAATCACGTGATCAATGTGATCGTGTATGGAGAATATGAAAATATGATGGAAATAAAACCAGAAGGCAGCATCTTCTACGACATTTACAATCAGCGCAACCCCATGTAAAATCATGGAATATGTCCCTTATTCTACCTTGCAGTTGGACTATCTTGCTCGAATCGATCCAGTGTTAAACCCTATTTTTCGTGGAGTCTACGGTGCCGATCAACTACCAAGCAATCCGCGGAAAAGAAAACCTTGCGCCTACATTGTCAACTTAGACCCCATTCAACAAGCGGGTACTCACTGGTTAGGCATCTTTACCGAGAAAGGAAAATGCGAAATCATGGATAGTTATGGGTTGCCCTTGCAAACGTACAAGTCATCTCCAGCCATCCAATGGATTTTCTCGCATTGAGAAGATGTATCCAGCAATGCCAAGACTTTACAAGAAAAAGACTCCAACTCCTGTGGGCAGTATGTGCTAATTTATCTGAAATGTCGTTGTCGAGGGATGACCATGGACGACTTCACATCAATGTTCAAGAGAAATGATTTTGTAGCAAACGATCATAAAGTGGGAACTATGTTAGAAACACTCGTTGAAGATCATTTAAAAGATTTGCGTACTCTATGATGGTGTAATTTATAAAAGGCCATTCAGTTGATTCAATAAAAACACATTACAACATGGAAACTAGTGATTGCTTTCGCTTTAAATCACCTTCGAGCATTTTGGTCGTAGGTCCATCCAGTTGTGGGAAAACCGTATTTGTAGAACGGTTACTTCATGAAAAACAATCTTTGTTTAACAACCATGTAGACAAAGTGTACTACTGCTACGGAGTGTGGCAATCGAAATTCAATTACATGCAGAAACGTGGCATTCACTTTCACCAGGGAATTCCTGAACGTGAAACCATTCCTAAATGGTTTAAGTCAGGTGGATTATTGATTTTAGACGATTTGATGGATGAAGGAAGCAATGACAAAACTGTCCTGGATTTGTTTACCAAGTACTCTCACCATAACAACGTGACAGTATTGTACCTGTGTCAAGACATGTTTCCACCAGGCAAGTACGCAAAGACCATCTCAAGAAACGCTCATTATGTGATTGCTTTTAAAAACCCTCGTGACCAACTTGGAGTAAGGAATTTGGCACTACAAGCCTTTCCTGGTGACTGGGAGGAAGTACTCAAGGTATATAGAGACGCGACCAACCGACCCTACGGGTATTTGATTTTTGATCTTCATCCAAATAGTAGCGACAAACAAAGATTGATTAGCAACATTCTCGATCAAGAAGGTTTCACCACTGTTTACAGTAAACAACTATGACCGACAGTCCTGGAGGATATGATTCGTTACTAAGACAACGAATGGTTGTACAAGGCTTCACTGATGTGGTAGATGAATTGAATCGAGAATACGGTGGTGTGGATCGAGATGAAATCTTTCAACGTATAGTGGATCAGCCTGCAAATTCCCCAGCGGGAGTGGGACGTGCGGCGCCAGTAGTGACAGCGCCGACGATACCTCCATCCAGTCCCGGTGAAGGATCAGCTAGAACACGAGGAATAACTAGACAACGAGGAGCATCTCCAGCCGGCGCAGGATCAGTGAGCACGCCAGACGCAGCAGCTTTTTTTACAAACATGAGCCCGATCAATTTGAGTCCAATCGACTATACTCCAAACGGTTCCCAAGCTGACGACGAACAATTTAGTAATATGCTCGACGACCTCGTCAGTCCTGCAAGGGTATCCCCTGTAAGGGTGCCACCTCCAAGAGTGTCACCTGCTAGAGTATCACCGTTAGCAGCCTCGACACCTGCTGGTACTGGACGACCTTCCTCTGCCCCGGGATACCTACCGATGGGGCCTCCACGTGCGAGTTCTCCAACATTAGCAATGCCCATAGATCCTCTACCCTCCCCAGTCGTGCGACGTCTAGAAGCAATCATGGCGGGAGCAGCGACAGGTAGAGGAGCAGCAGCGACAGGTAGAGGAGCAGCAGCGACAGGTAGAGGAGCAGGTAGAGGAGCAGGCGGTGGCGGCGGTGGCGGCGGTGGTGGCGGTGGTGGTGGCGGTGGCGGTGGTGGTGGTAGAAGAGGAAGACGAGGACGTGCTGGAGGAGGTGGTGGTGGAGACAGCGACAGAAGTGACCGAAGTGACCGAAGTGACCGAAGTGGAACGAGCAGTATTCGAGCCCGTAGACGCCAAGAAGGACTTTTGAGGGAATTGCAGCAACTTCAGCAAGAAAACATCGAACGCCTTAGAGGCAGACACATTGCAGGCGTGACGCACACCAATACGATTACCACTACGTTTAAAGACGGACGACGACCAGTCGTGGACAGAACCAGTGCGTCTTTTGAGGTATAAAATCACTCTCCGTGGCACAATTCATTCATCAGTAGTAAACTACGAACGCAATGAGGAGATTGAAAAGACAAGTCCCTTTTCTGCGAAGTGTGTTGCAAAAAGCAAATCAACATCGAAGACGCGAACTCCTGAAACATGCTAACAAAGATCAAATCAATGCCATTAGTGAAATGACATTGAATCTTTTGAAGAACAACATTCCAACCTCTCCCGTCACCATGGCTCGCCTCAGACCTTATAGACAAAGTCTGCGAAAGTTGGGTAACCGCAGGTCATCGCTTAAAAAGCGGCGACGGATACTACAAAATCAAAAAGGATCCGGTTTCTGGAGAGGATTAGGAACTGTCCTGAGAACCTGCTGTCACTAAGCAATCATGGCATATCGAAAAATGTACATGATACCAGCAGAAGACCCGAAATTGGTAGACTATCACAAGGAAAGACTAACGCAAGACCCCTTGTTGGACACCGCAGCAAAACTATCAGCAAGAAAGACAAAGATATTACGTGATCCGCGCATGCCAGCGTCGCGTAAAAAAAGTCTAGTTAAACAATTGAATCCTAAAATACATTCCCTTATCAAACGAATGCGTCAATTGCCTGGATCAAGCGCCAGTAGTCTCCTGGAAGAAGGAGACGAAGAGGAACAAGAGGACGAAGACTTGGTTTCACCTGTTCAAACCAAACTTCTCAGACGTATTCTCAAAAGTGTGACGCCAAGCAAAAGCAAAGGAACCAAAGTGAGCCCTTCTGTCGGGGAAACACCAAAAGCTGGCACGCCAAAACCAAGAGTACCCCGAAGGTTGGAACCTGTGATGGAAGAAAAACCTCCACCCACCCCCGAGCAATTGGAAGCAGCGGTCGAAAGAGGGCTGAGACGAACTAAAACCCCCCAAGTTTTGAGACGGAGCAAAAGGTTTAAAAACCCCACTGCTTGGGAACCTTGGTAAACCAGAATTCATCATGGTACGTGCAAGACGAGCTCCGAGAAGGCGAAGAGGGCAACGTGGAGAAGGTGTCAACGTGGTTGGTGCACTTCAAAAACTCAACCCCCCAGAGATGCATTGGCCAGGTTATCAATACATGGGACCCTTCACTAAACTGAAAAAACGACTCAAGCGTGGTGACCCCGGTATAAATCGTCTTGATCGCATCGCTAAACAACACGACATTGCCTACTCAAAAGCCAAGAGCAAGCAAGATATATGGAAAGCAGATCGGAAGATGGTAGAAGCAATAGATCGTTTACCCGGAAAGAAAAAACTCACCGAAAAAATCGTCAAGAAGATCATCAAAACAAAAGCACGTTTGAAACTGTAACTTTTAATTTGTACAAAAAAAATGATGTTATTGTACAATAAAAATAGTCAATGAAAGTTGAATGAATCCACGTATCTCTTTGCACGCTCTAATGCATAACTCTTGTCACTGCCAAGGTAGACAATCTCGGGCTTGGCATCTTTATTCTGAATTTCGCCATAGAAACACTGGTCTTCACCATTTTTCCAAAACAATCGTTCTCCCCAGACATCCTTCATCATCCGCATAAACCTCATCCTCAAAGTAAGGCAAGGTGGACAAGCGCTTTTCCTCTGCTTTTACCTTTGCGTCACACTCTTTACTGTTGAGCAGTATCTTGCAAAAGGGGCACTTTATTTCGTTCCATTGTCTCTCCAAATGGTCATCGTACATCAACGTTTCCATACAATTGTAATGAATCGGTTCTCTACAACAATAGGTATATTCATCTTGAAAATCAGATGGATTTAAACAAATGGTACACCGTTTCTCTTCTTCTTCTTCTTTGATAGCCTCCATCATGACGCGAAAAACCCTCTTGCTGGAAGACATATTTATACATGTCATTTCTTGGACACGTGATCGTGACGTCACGACCTGGGGAGGAGGGGGGTATCCCCCCGTCACGTGACCCCCGTCACGTGGTTCGAGGTCTCTATATAAACGGACGAGTGACCAATTTTGCACATCTTTTTTGAAAGCATGGCTGGAAGACAAAGCAAACGCCTGAAGAGAGAAGAGCCCGAAATTTGTAGCACAAGCTATGAATGTTTCATATGCCATAACCACGAAGAAAATTTGTCATCCAGAAGCATGCGTCTCCCGTGTTGTGGGAATTTTGTTCACAAACGTTGCCAACAACGATGGGAGATGGAAGGTCAGAATGCAAACTGTGGAATGTGCAGACGCCCCTTGAATACAACAGTGCCACGAGGGCAACAACAAACGGTGCAAGTCACCTTACCCACAGAAATGATTGACCACCAGGCCATCAGCCGTGAAGTGATGGCAATGTCACGTGACCAAATCATTGCTAGATTGAGAGCATTGCTTGACTCACAAGCACTGGAAGAGCAACTCATGATGGTAAGAATCTATTATTTTTTTTGCGACTGTGAAAATGAACAAAAAATAATCCCCCTTTTTCATTTATTTCAGACAAATTGGTATGACTTGCAATTGTTACTGCGCGTCAATTATGTTGTCAAAAAAATGAATCTTCAACAACAAATGGACACTCGTGATTTCCTTCAATCTCTTCCTTTAGAAGAGTTCATGCAAATGGTGGTACCTCGAGAACTGACATTCACCTCTTATGACAGTCGGTTACTACTGAAAAGAATAATACTAGCTGCTTTTTAAAACCTGCTTTTTCATTCCAGTTGCACAACAAAGAAATTCAGTGTTTGCTTGGATTTCACAAGATGCTAAATGTAATCAAGACCAAATTGCAGGAAAAATATCAAGATGATTCCATTGTGTATCGATTTAACGTTCAAACCTTGTGGACCTATGGATTAAAATTTTCACCGTGGTTTTTCAATCTAATGAAAATTATCCTCGTTTGAAAATTTCAGTTGACGGATTTTCAAAGAGAACTTTTATGGAGTTACAAAGTCAGCACCGACAAAGTGAATCAAAAACGACCAGCTTACCAGGCTCATGTATTCATGGGATCAGATGAATTCACCAATACTGCAGGGCACCTAGCCTTGCGTATTCAATGTAAACGCAGCACAGTGAAATTTTACCGTTGTACTCAACTTAACTCGTTTTTGATTAAAGCATATCGTTTTCATCTCGTTAACTTTCGCATGTTCACAAGTACCATTGAAGTGAACAGTGATGACATTATGCACATGTAAAAAGGAACCAATAAAAAAACTCTTTTCCTTCTATGTTCTCTTTTAGTGTTGCGAAAGAGAGAAAAGAAATATATTGACTTACTACAACACTCTATCTACCCAATCCATGAATAATCATATGGTTATCGTTATGGGAAGAAAGCATTACTTGGACTTGATTGATCGCATGACGGATCAAGTTGACGTAGATGAAGACGTTCACATCTTGTATCACTCTGTAGACTATGATATCGACTCTTACTTTATAATTATAGAAAACGCAGTAACTCAACATACCTATGGTACTATTATAAGCACATTCGCTTGACTCGTATTTTCGTTTCTTTTAGTTTATACACACTTCACCATGGAAATTACTTCGCGTTATTAACAATCTAAGACAAGTTGCCGAAAGGACAGAAGACGGACACGCACCAAGCATTAAGTTTACTATATTTTGTAATGAGCACACGCGCGATTACAATAGATTTGTTGTCTGTATGCAAGCTTTAATGCATAAATTTACCAATCGCTTCGATTTCACTCTAGAAGTCTTTTCTTTTGAAACGCTATCAAATGGAAGGGCATGGGTTTTCACTCATATAACTTGAACTTTTTTTGTCTGTTTTTAGTTACCATTTCCTTGTCATCGCCGCGACCTGCAAAACCTATTGACGATGATCACAGAATTTTATTCACCTACTCTGTCGCGAGAACGAGGACGAAGCAGATTATACTTTAAACTGATTGCCAATCAAGACACTGATAGAGAAGCAGTGTATGAGGACATGAAAGAACAATTTCTGAAATATTTACCAGACGAAATTAATCTCACTATTATTTGGAAAAGAGAAAGCATTCCAATAAGACCTTTCCGCTTCTTAATAGAACACGTTGAGTTGAGTGCTTTCACTACAAAATACAATATCTTTTCTCAACTATACTCTGAATACAAACGAAGTTACTATCATTTTTAATTTTTCCCCCCTTTTTTTATTCTTTCAGATAAATTTGGGATTGAGTCCAATTGATGTTAATCACCTTCTACAATTCATTCTGGAACACTATGATAGATTTATCGATCACAGAAACAATCGAATTATTATCTTCTTAGATGCAAATAAAGAATTGAGATATCAACACAGAAACGACAAGATCAGACTATTTAACTCCCTTTTATCCACTCAATTCACTCAAGACTTTTTGAATACAAAAATCAAATTTATTTTTTCGTGCAATGACAATATTCCACTACCCATGTATAAATTAACTAGCCTATCTTACATACATGATGGGGTTTTCTACGATAACCGATTCTTTGTCTTGTAAAAACACTTCCAATTTTTTTTCAGTTACCTTTCAGATTTTGCTTCTCGATCAAGAGCCTTTTCAACGCTATTATAGATTGTATGGAAGAATGGAATAATGAGCATAGCCAATTGAGAATTCATCTTCTTATAGTGAGACCTAGAAATGCTTCCATGATTGTAAATACTCACATCATTCAAGCTATTCAATTGTTACATTTACCTTGTAATTTTCGTATTTATTTAACTTACAGTCCATTCTCGTTATTTAGAAAGAGCATGCCTCATTATGAAATTTTGTATTATGCAATTCATCTTGATTAAATAAACATTGACGTTGAAACAATACTGCGTCTTTTTTCCTCGACTGAAAAAACTATAAATTACCCTACCCTATTTCATCTAGCATTTTTCACCCCGTGAACACAATGTCCAACATCAATCATCCCGTGATTGACGTGTTGCTAGAAATCAATGAAAATCTATTCTCGCACGTCACTACCATACAGCAAGAACTCGAAGACCTACAAGAAGACGTGATCGAAATGGAAGAAAAACTTGTAGAATTGTGCAGTGAACACGATGAATGCCCTGATAAAACAGACAATGCAGAATCAGTAGAAGCAAATGAGACAGATCCTAACACAACTAAAGGAAAGTAAACAAGATCCATGTGCCAAAATCGTCGATATTGTGAACCAGTTACAACGATCTTCGATAGCAGACAAACATCACATCCCAACTGTTGGACGATTACAAAAAAAGATCTACATTCGTCTGTGAACTATAAAAACAACGCTGCACTTCCAACAATATGGGAAAAGTACTCAGTCAACTCTTTGGACTCCTAGACAAAGAACAACCACTCGCCAAAAACTGTTGTGTCCATTGTCAAGATGCTCCAAACAAACCACGGACCCTAGCATTGCGAAGCCATGAAGTACAACCTATAACACTACAAGATGACAATGCTGTTAATTTATTAGCCAAACATCGCACGAAAAAATAAAACCAAGTTATTTTTTACTCCTGTCTCTTTTTTGTCAAAAAATCATCTGCTACAGGAAGGACTTGAACCTCCACTTTAACGGCCACAACGTTACGTGCTACCATTGACACTACTGTAGCAAGACACAAACTTGATGGAAAAACCATACATCTACTGTTTTACCACCAAGTTTGTGTACCCGATCACGTTTGAAATTCGTCGAGTCACTTCCGTTTCCTGTCACGTGACTTCCGTTTCCGGTCACCTCACTTCCGCATTCCAATCCCCTTGGTTGCTAGGCGACCCATTGACGTCACGCTCTCCTCTGATTGGTCGAGAGCTGTCACGATGGCCAAATACGGCTCTCTGATTGGCTACAGACCAAAGGGCCCTCCATTACTACTTGCAGTAAATGCATTAGTTTAGCCAATTTAAATTGTCTAGCATGTAATTAATCATTCAGTTAAGCCAATGTTCGAAAAGTATAATATAACCAACTCTTTGGATTCAGGCGATAGTTGGTTGACATTTTCCCCCGATTAAATCCTCTGGTTCTCCTTTGCATTATTCGAATTCTGAAAATACAAAGTAAATGTGAATGGTCGATCGAAGACGCTAAAGTGAATTGCAATGAATTAATTGTCAGTGCCGGTTGAAGCTCACACCAGAAGTAAGTTTGGTTGTTTTTAACAGATGAATGGTGAATTCTTCGATTTATGTAACACCTGCATGTGAGAAATTACATCGTGACAGCATCACTGACTGACGTCTACAATCGCCGACGGAAAGGCTTCAGGTTTTTAACAAAATGATTCAGATTCTTAACAAGTTATTATGAGTGAACTGTGGCATCCTTAAATTTCTCGTTCCTTAACTTTCTTTTATTTGTGTTTCTTAAGGAACCTTTGGGTGAAAACCGATCAAAATTTTATATCTCTCAATCTTCACGTCAAGGAAACCCTAAACTGTGTATTACAACAAGGGAAGAAGAAATCTAAAAATAGTCTTACAAGAATAAATATACATAGCTGTAAAAATAAAAGTAGGATTTGTTTTTTTTCTACGTTTATTGAATTCCGCACTGGAGCAGGTTGATCACAGCTGACTAGAGCATGCTTTTCGCCTCTACGATTTGCGAAACTCTACTTACTCTACTTACTGCTTGAAAATTGAGCCATCTGCTACCGTATTTTCCTTGAAATTGGTGCTTGATTTATAGTGTTCGAAAAAAGGGCAAAAGACATTTTGAGCAAGTTAATTTTATTTATGATAATTCAGCACTGCGTTCACAGAATCAAAGTCTTTCCAACTTCTTACAGTTAAGGAAACATATCGTAATTTCATTTCCAAAAGAATTTCGCGGAATTGTCTTACTGTTTTTGCGTAGCAATCACTTTTCTCCACCAGCCATCGACTCTCACTTGCCGCCACTTTCGCCAACCAGTTTTGGGGAGACCCTCCCCATTCCAGGTGTAGAAAAATTGTTGCCTTCCAAAATAGTTTGCATAATTTATCAAGATATTACTGAGCTAATATTTGCTGTTACCTCACTGCCCATCATCACTGATGTAAATGTTGAAGGTTGTTGTATATCTCAAGCGTGATCAAATGAGATACGTCAAAGAAATGGAAAAAAATGGGAAAATTTCTGAGGAAGCAATCCAGGTCTTTTGGAAGAAAATGGGCAACTTTCTGTCACAGAAGGCCATCAAAGTGAAAGTACTGGAAGTGAGAGTGAATCAGATCTAGAGCAATGATCATTATCAAGCTGTTAAAGGGACATGGTCAGCTTTGTGGCCGCGCTGACCTGGACCCTAGTTTTCTCACTTTGAAAAAAGTCCACCTCAACCCGAAATCAAAAATACGCTTAGAGTACATCTCAAATTCCGCTTCAATCTTCCCAGTGTCTTACTCGATTTTCCATCCTTTACTGAAAACCTGTTTCTGAGTGTCCTTTTGGTCATCCTATGCTATTACTTTATCATATTTGGTTAAAAACAGTATGGATCGCGTCTCCAAAAGAACATGAAAAGAAGAGGTGGAAGCGTGAAAGCGCCGGGCAGAAAGAATCGCCTGCGTTTACCAAAATAATGAAAGAAATTAACCAAAAACATTGGACAGCAAATCACCATTATATATGTTTGCAAAATCGCGTTTCTCGACCTGGCAAAAGGTCCGTGCAGTTTGTAAACGATTCGAACTTGGCGTCATCAGGCTGCTCGATTTGGAGCTCAAACGAATACAACAACACAACAAATAATGTTATAAGCTCTACTTTAATTCTTCAATATCATTAGGAATGATGACCTGCCTGTTCAATTTCACATTACAACTGAGTCAAGTTTCAATGCCTGAATTTTAATTTGAATAATTTCAACTACACGAGCAAATACAAACGCGGCGCGGCGAAATAAAACAAATTATGCCAACGTAACGATACATACTTTCATCCATCGTACGGCGCGATGAAAAGGTCCTGAGATTCGCACAAACAACATGCCAACTCACAGAAAGAGTGAAAGTTGTAAAAGGAAATTATAAAAGCAAAATATCCGATCGAAAGCAGAAATGACCGCGATCACTTGTGTTTCTCACCTCTACTGATATTTCTTCGACTTCAGAGGCATTCGTTGACACTAGCCTTTCCCTGTACAAGTCCATCGGTAAATTCTCCATGGTTTCAATAAAATCAGTGTTCTAATAATGTAACATGTATATAACCACTACTTTGATTCGCAAATACTTCGATTCGACAAGGTTTGTTGATGCGCTTTTCAGTTTCCGTTCTTCGCTCGCGCGTCTTGTGATGATGTGTGATATGCAAATTAGCTATGAAATGGTATCTAATGCGCATGTGCACCAGCTGACCGTGTTCCTTTAAGTACCGGTAACTAGTTTACATCACTTCAAGAAACCAGTTATTAAAAAGATATATTTACGTTCTATTTTGACAATTTACTCTTTGATCAAATCAGTAGAGGATCTAGACATAGGACCAAGAAGTGTTATTAAAAACCCATGTTAATATTTACAGAAGAATGACAATGACTACAGAAGAATTTTAGATTGACTCCTTGGCCCCAGCCACTTTGCATAAAAATAAATAAATAAATAAATAAATAAATAATGACTCCCCCTCCCCCCTTAATGACATGCCCCAAGTTGTTTGACCCTCCCTTTTGTGCTTGCATGAAAAACAGTGGCCCACCCAATGTTTGCACCAGCCCTTCCACCCCCCCCCCCCCCCACCCCCTCTAATTTATGAGCGGTCCCTTTGTGCACTTGCTAAAAATGTCAATTTTCTTGATAAGGTAATAAAAGGTAAATGTTAAATGTTTAAGGAGAAAAAAGCGAATAAAAAAGGAAGAAATAAGTAAGAAAATAAAAAAATAAAAACCTTGATAAATTGACGCTATGCAAAGAGAATAAACGACATGAAGAACAATAATAACAGCAGGTTAAGTTTAAATATCTAAATAATTTAGAATATACGAAACACTATCACTGACTAAGAAAATATAATTTATGAACGCCCGCTAAATAAAGCATCGTAAAATTCCGTGTATAAGCCCCCTCGCTCATAATCTCCTTCGGTTATAGGCTCATCTAACTGGAAAAAACTACATCCGGTTATATCCCCTCCCCACGCACTCTGTAGGATGACAGTGCTGAACAGGGCTAAATATTGCTTTATTGCGACTTTTTAACTTAAAACGCATTTCGATCAACACGGCCGTGGCTCGTTTCGAAATGTTACTTTTTTTTTATTTAGGATATAGGCCCCTCTGTTTATAACCCCACCCAAAACTTCTAACGAAGATGTAAAAGCCCAGGGCTGATAATCGAAATTTCATGGTAAACGATTACTGAATATAGAGATGATTGCGAGAGAAAATGCTGATCCCACGTCGCGCCAGCAAAATGAAACAAAGTAATAGACAGCGACAACCGTATGCTCTTAAAAAAAAAAAACGTAAGAGGACTTGGGGCAAAAAAAAAAAAAAACATATCCGAACCTACTGCTCCAAGCAACACCTCCCGAAAGCCCACTAAGTACACGTACGAGCAGTATCGATAGCAGTAGAATAAAATAAGGCAATAAAATAGAAAATAGAATTTAAACAGACGACGAATAGTTTTAGTATCAGTATTGAAGTAACAAATAATATGAAGTACCTCTCACGCCGGAAAAGCGAGAAAGTGTTTGAAATTTGAACGGCCTGCTGGCTTTTTCTTCTTCTCCTTCTTCGGCTACTCGTAAAATATGCCGTTAAAATGGAAAGCAGTATAAGTTAATAACTACAACAACTGAAAACTGTGGTTGTAATTGACCGAATGTAAAAATGTGAGGCAAAATTCAACTTACTTTAGCTAGTTTGCAAAACAAACCAGGCGGCTCCCAGAGACATTTGACAAAAAACACTCACGTAAGAGAATAATGAAAATGCTTATTTGAAAAAAGAGAGAACAGATGGTAACAGCTGCAGCTGAGGTGGGGAGAGACTTTATAATACTGTAGCACGTACAGACAGCAAACAGACAGCTAGACTTCCATCAAAATTAACTATACACACTGGGATGTCTAAATAACCCAATCAGGTTTGAAAAAACGACACTTCCTAAAATAACAAAATAAAGACAAAATAAAGGAAAAAACTATTTTTTTTTTTTAATTCTGGTTTTCGCTTACAAAAATTATCGAAGTTTAGCGTACAACTTCTTATATAAACGCATGCATCGAAGTTAAGGCGAAACACTCAAAACTCGGGTGTTGACAAAGAAAAGCTTTTAACTCCTTAGAGAGACTGGTCGCTAATTGCCCCCGATCATCATACTTGTTACAATGCCGCCGTAACTGTCGGTTAAAAACTTGCAGTGAAACACGGGCAGCCCAAGCTCACGCTGACAGGAGTTCTATTGATTTAAATACGCGAAACGTGACTCTCGCCTAACCCCATATGGAGGTGTTGTGTTACAACAGTTCGTATTTATAAAGGTTTTTATAAGAAAACACGCATTCTGATTTATAGCTAAATATTGTGACATTTTGACAATAATGTCAACTTACCTCGACTTGCTTTTGTCTTTACTGTTGTTATCTCGAATCTCAGGCCGATCGGTGGCCTTTTAGGCCAGTAATGCCATTTTGGGTTTCCACTGCAACCAATCAACGTGCAATGTATTGTACTCCCCTCCCCTGGCCTTTGCTCCACTTCTCTGAACAGGGCCATTGCCTCTTTATTCGATGTCAAATTTGCACTCAATGTGACGCAGTTTTCACTGTTCTGCACGCCACCGAACTCAAGTCTTCCAAATTCATCTGTCAGTTTAAATTCAATATTTTTTGCTATCTCGTTGGATATGCGAATTGACTGCTGCCAAAAGCGCTGATGAGCCATTCCGCTATATTTAAAACATGAGGATTACATTTCAAAGGACACTATTCAGAGATTATTTTTTTGTAGTTCGATCAGTGATTGAGGCGCTTATATTAAATAACAAGGTGGGTATCGCTCTGATTCCCCGTTGTCTCATTAGCATAAGTGCTTCAGTTCCACGGGAGTTTAAGATCGCGCTACAAAACCATCAATTTTGAATATTGAAAGAGCATGGCAAAATGCTAAAATTTCGCTGTAAATTTGAGTGCGATAATATATTAATTTAACACTTTTTGCTGCGGTGCGTGTTTAAAAACTCAAAGTTTGAAAAACCAAAAAAATTAATGGGCTCGTTAGCACTTTGAAAATCCAGAAATCTTGATTTTTTTTAAAAAGCTTGTATATGCTTTTCGTATAAGAGTGTTGTAAAATTTGGCCGAGCCTAAGGGAATTCTTATTTCAGCCCATAGATTTCCTTAAATGCTGGGACAGTTTCCAACCTAGAGATTCCCATAAAAAGGATTCTCATACGAAAAATATTACACGCAAAGTGCCGATAATTTCGCCGATGATCAAGTTTCACAAGCCATTTAAAGCATCTGTTGTATGCAAAGGAGGCCAAATGTAAAAAAAAAAAAAAAAAGGATGGCGTCAGCGAGCATTCCCCTTGCAAGTCCGTATGGTCGCTCAACGCAAATTCTTGCAGCATTTCTTAACTTGGGATTTCACCAAAATCTGTCATCGTACCTTGCGAAGGATTTTTGCACCACGACAGACTGACTTTATTAGACCACAAAACAGAGACAGTGTAAAATGGCTAGCAGCTTTATTAGTTTTTACTAACAAGTCCAAAAGAGTTAACACTATAGATTTCATCTCAGAGATACACCTACTTTAAAACGTTTAGCATATTTCATTAGAGTACCTATCGGGGGTAGCCACTTCATAGCTAGGGGTTGTAAATCTATCGTTAGGATTCTTTTTTTTTATTATTTTCTTGGTAATGTTCTGCTGTCTAACATATTTTATGTTCTTAAATCTGTGCATCTCGTTGCACTCTGTTCGGTAAAAAAACTAAAAAAAGAGATGAAAATGTTTCGCTAGAGAGATGTGTAATGGGAGTGATTGGAGTTTTGCGTTAACTCTAAACGTTTCCTCACCGGAAATATTAACCGCTCTTGAGTTTTGGGATGAAGAAGGAACACCGGGGTGTTCCTCCGTCACCGCAAAAAACCGCTGGAGGTGAGATATAATAGTTATACCGGCAAATAGCTACATCTAAAAGTAAATATCATTAATAAATGTATATGTACGAAGCAAACGCTGCTTAAAACCCATGCCAACTTAAATTCAATGTTCATTAAAACGCACAACTGAGATATTACGTGCTCAAAAGCGATACATGTAACTAAGGTGTCAATCAATATTCCTGTAGGATGCAATAAAAATGTCGAGTAGCTCTTTATAACTAATCAACACTAAGACGTATCTCACGCAGGTAACTAACGCAGACTTGGACTTATAGTTATATCCCAGTAAGTTAAAACTTCACCCACAAAAGCGGCTATGTTTTGCTGGCTAGTTAAGCAGATAAATTATTTGTAAGAAGCGTCGCCCTTTTTCATGTTGATCTTAAAAGATAACTATAGCTGTTATTGGCGATTAACCCTAACCCCTCTAAATTTCGTGCATGCCATGGTAAGCTTATAGCATAATAAATGTAGGTACGTGTAGTAAACGGACTCTCATTATAGAAGCTAAATATATGTAAGTAATGCCAACGGCCTAACTACTTTTTGAGATGTCGAGTAACACACGTGTAAATTATACGCTTTCATGACCTTCTTGGGAGAGGAACAGTTCCTGGGTTACTCAACAAAATCTCGTAAAATTTCAGGCCACCTACATTGATTGCTCTGTTCAAACGGCCAATGGTGACCATGAATCAAAATGCAGTGTAAAAAGCTCTATTGAGACCCCGAAGCTTATTTCATTATGGTGGTGGTATAATTACGGGGGTTATTAGGGACGGGGTAGGTGTATTTCAGATATTATATTAGTTAGGGCACATATCAAATAAATGACATGCACTTGGTGATGTTCTTGTGCCGTTTGATAGCACAGTTTCACAAGATATCAAAAACAGTTAGTAAACGCAATGATGATTGGCCATATAGGGGAAGAGAAAGGGGGTAAAACATTTCACTTCCAGAAGGGGGGCTCACTTCAGAGGTGGGGGGAGCTTAAAACATAGTGATAAAGATAAGAAAAGGGGGGTCTTAATAGAGCGTTTATGGTACAACAAAAAACTACAACTCTTGATATACATTCGGGAAAACACTAAAACAAATGATGTTGCCAATCTTTTGAAACTTTTTCTTTGCTAAGTGATCGCTACACACTTTAACAATTTACCTCCTAAAAAATCATTAAGTTCTTCTAAACGTAATTAATTTGCGTTTAATTAAAGAGAAAATACCGTTGCATCACAACACGGCAAAAATAACGTCACGTTCAGTTGTATAGTTGCTCAGGCATTATCAGTTGGCATTGTCAGTTTGCTTGTATTCGTTGCAGTGAATAAATAAGCACACATTTTAGATATCGTTTGCTGCCATCTAAGTGTTGCAAACAACACTTGCATCCTCTCCATGAGAACAGTCATGCACTCCGTAGCCAAGATGCCTACAGTTGAACAGCGAGGCCTCTCCTCCTTGACAGTTAACCTCATCCATCCAGATAGGATCAGATCCCTGGCCGTCTTTTGCACTATGAGGAGCAGAGGCTGCGTTTAAGAAGCCAAGCTGACGACACACCACATTCGCATCGTTGGTATCCCAGCCATCATCGCACACTGTGCCCCAGATTCCGTTCACGCAAACCTCTACGCGGCCATAGTTATTACCTCCATTTGCCAAGCGAACAGAAGAACACTGTACACTGGCGTCTCGGCTGTGAGTACAATCATGGTTTCCCCATCCACGGTGACTGCATTTGTAGATATACGACTCACTTCCGGAGCATGCCACTTCATCTATCCATATCGGACCGGTTCCCTGACCATGAGTAGCACCGCTGAAAGCCTGCGAGGCTTTTGGATAGCCAAGCTGCTTACACACCACGTTGGCGTCATTTATATCCCAGCCATGATCGCAAATTGTGCCCCACTGACCATCATGGAATATTTCAACTCTTCCAGTTGACGGCGTACTACTATTTAGACGAATGGTGCCTCCTGTAACAGCTAAAATACAGGAAAAATAAAAGTTCATATGTAATTACAGCGCGGGCCTGACTCTGCGCATGACATTTACACCGCTGGTTAATAAAACAATGACGAGGACAAGTCGCTCAGACTGGGACGGCGATTTTCTTTCTTAACAGTTGTCCAAGCCTAAGCCTTCTTTAGCTTTCTAAAATCCAGTTTATGCAGAAATTAACCTTTAGGTAAAGATCACCATTTTAATCATACCGCCACCGTAGTAATAGGGTGTAAGGTTGTAGCGCAGGGTTTACATTAAATGAATTATCAACAAAAAAAAAACAACGATTTTTCGACAGGCATGCATGTAGTTATGACGATGCCATGGTAATGTCACAAATCGTTGTCTAAAAATTGACATATCGTAATTTCCACGAGGCATCCACCCAGAATCCCCCCCCCCCCCCCACCACCACCACCACCACCACCACCACCACTACCCCGCGCGCGCGAACCCCCACCCGCACGATAGGAAATTTCACCTACATGTTTCCACTATCGATTTCATTTCGATACTAAAAAAACTTCGTCGAAATAAATATCATCATTGTTAGATAGAAATAAACAGTATAAATGAATTATGGATAAGACACGAAATGGGATTGACGATGATTGAAGTCTCTGCTTCTGTCGAAACCTCACAAACAATCAACATGCCGAGATCACTTTAAAATTAATTTCATAAAATTGGGTGCTTGCTACCTTTGTATAAAACTGTAAATCCCTCGCTTTTATCTGAGCCATCGGTTGTAAACGTTACTTTAAGTTTGCTAGAAGAACTCATGATGGGTGCTGGAAGAGAAGATCCACTAAATGTGCCAATCAGAGGGTAGGAGGGTGAGCCACCATCGTAGACATTGACATAATCAGCAGACGAGTAAGTATTAAAATGCAGGAAGACAAGCTCCAGCCTCGCAGACGATGTAAAATTCCACTGGCAATTCATGTTATTCATGTAACCGTAAGTGCCATGCCGATTTGATCTTATGACACCACTTGTGTTGATATTAATCATCAATAAATTAGCACATGAGCTGGTCACTTTCACCTCCAAAAACTCTAAATTCAAAACAGGCGACAAAAAATGATCAAACACGTCCAGGGCAAGTGGGATTGAAGTAATATACTTATGACTGCATACGTAATCCCCAGTGGCAGATATATCTTTAAGTAACCTAAGTTATTCTAATCACATGACTGCAGTTTGTAACCTTGCAAAGAGTCATCATTTGTAAGACCCTTAAAAAGAAAGACAACGTCTTGAGAAATATTGGCATTAATCACATATGCCATCTTCGTTAATTTATAATTTTATAGTTGATTAGATCCTCCACTAGGATCCGCTGCTTCTGTTTTGCTGTGCTGGTGTTTTCATCCACAGGTTCTTATACAGTCAAATAAATAAAAGCCTCTAAAGAATCCTTCGAATTTTAAATTTCTGTTGGATAGTAAAAACAAAAGCGTTTTTCTCCACTTAATAGCCGCCAAAGCAAGCAACTAGAAGAAACTTTAAGAAGGTGCTCTAGAATGAACAATCAACATGATAGCTGTAAGAAAATTTTCTTAATCGAAGAAAAAAAGCGTGACATTATTTTCATTAAGGTATGTTATAGTTACCATCGCAAATGATCCCATTTCCAAAGAATCCAGGGATGCAAAAACAACTGAACGATCCTTCTGTGTTTTTGCAGGTGGCATTCAGGCTGCAGTTGTCGGTTTTGATGGCACACTCGTCGATATCTAAACAATGATAACAATTTGCAGATAAGTAGGCATAATTTGTATTTTTATTGTAAATAGAACGACCTTTTTGTACAATTGCCACTCAAGTCGGCGCCCATCGTAGACATTTCTAAAACGGTCGATTTGTTAATACGTAGTGACTAATCGTTTACCCTCGACTGTGAGAAACCTTTTTTTTAGTAATTTAAGCACACTAGTTGACGAATGGTGCACATGTGCAAATTATCTCATCGTATCACTTTCTAAATCCGCACCAAACAAATTGTTCACGCGTGTGTGTTGTATCCTTTTGAAACCGGGCTGTGTTTCAGAAGTGCTCAAGATTTAATTCTCTTAAAAAAAATAAAACTCTAAAAAACCCCTTCAAATTTGAGGTGTCAGTTGAATAGTACAACCAAATTCCTCGATTGAGTAGTCGCCAAAGCAAGCAGCTACCCTTAGTCTCTAAGATGGTGCTTTGGAATCAATCAACATAAAAGTTGTTGGAAAATTTATGTAATATAATAATCAAAGAAAATAGAGCGTGGCATTTCATTAAGGTATGTTATAGTTACCAGCGCAACTGGTTCCATTTCCAATAACTCCAGGGTTGCAAGAACAATTTGCAGATAAGAAGGCATGATTTGCATTTGTACTTGTAAACAAAACAGCCTTTTTATATAATCCCCACTCGTGCCTGCGCCCCTGGTGGAATTTTTAAAACGTCCGATCTGTTTATGCGTAATGACTAATTGTTTCTCAAACAGACCTATGTCCCGTCATAACATTTTTATCGAATTCCGGCGAAGTTAACAATTTCCTTTGCAAAACACCAGTGTCAATTTTCAGGTCAGGCACCCTTCGTCAAAATGTATCAGCCGGTTATTAACTGCGCCACTTAGCTTCTGGTCATTTCATCTCTAGTCTTTAACATGTGATCAACGTTTTTTTCCTTGTTGTTAATTATACTGACATGATATTCAACAAATGGACTAGCAAATTCGATTCCATGCAGGGGAAGTAAAAAAAAAATACCCCTAATCACTTTGCGCTACGAAAACCGGGATAAGCTCCGGCCTTATGCACCACATGGCTCAAACGCAGGCTTTACCATAATCCTTTATTATTATACATTTACTATCCTCTCACCGGTGCAAGTTTTGCCATCTCCGGTAAATCCACCTTTACAGGAGCAGTGATAGCATCCAGGGGTTTTCTTGCAACTGGCATTGACGTCGCAGACGGGGATCGAAGCACTACATTCGTCAACATCTATGATCGAAATGTAAAATCTTGAATCCTCGGTAACGAAAGTATGTTATTTCATGCTCCAACGAACCAACCCGGGTATGAAATCGATACGCTTCCTTAACAAAAACAGACATTCTCAAACACAGCGGGTATAATGATTTTTTGTCCTTAACTTTTGCAGATATAAATTATATATTGTTTTAATAGTTATGTTTTTTTTTTTCCATTTTCGCACCAAGCCCAAGAAAAGTCAAAACGTCTTCTATTCAGCACGTAATAATATTATAATATAAGTGTATAAGGCGCAATCAATTCTGTGGAGACCATCACCAGCCAATGGTCCTTTCTACCTCATATCCGCCGCACTCTATTTTCAGTAGTACTGCACCGATCCAAAGCGGCTCTGTGATTGGCTATCCTCCACTACTTCCGTACCGCAATGTACCGAACCAATCACATGCATGCTTTGGCTTGTCTTCATTGAATTATAAGCTTCTTGCTTTGGGTCTTACCTCCTTAGTGTTGTTAAAGTTAGTTTTTTCGTAATTCGTGCCGACTGTACCGAGCGTACCGAGCGTACCGACTGTACCGAACGTACCGACTGTACCGAGCGTAGCGACTGTAGCGACTGTAGCGACTGTAGCGACTGTAGCGACTGTAGCGACTGTACCGAGCGTACCGACTGTAGCGACTTGTACCGAACGTACCAACTGTACCGACTGTACCGAGCGTACCGTCTGTACCGACTGAACCGATTGTACCGAGCGTACCGACTGTACGTACCGACTTTACCGAGCGTACCGACTAGGTAAGGTAAGGTCAACTTTATTTAGGCAGGGTGGCCCAATCAGCACTTGGCTGGTACTGTGCGACTGTGCGTAACGTACTGACTGTACCGGAGTAAGGAAACTATCCGGCAATATTACTGATTTAACGAAGAAAATGCAAAATTCTGGTCGCGCGAAAATATTGGGCCGAGAGATAAAAAAGAAAAGGAAGGTGGAAGAGGATTGAGAAGGAGAGAACGCCAACCCCCCACCACCCATTCTGGAAAACGCCCACCGATTGTGTCGCGGGATTTATAGAGTGACAGTTTCTCAAGGGCAAAAAATTTTAGGGTTGCAGGATTTTTAGGCTGCTAGATATTTGTAATTATTTAATTTTTAAATGGTTTATTATAAAACCAAAATACTTCCAAAAGGGGCCATCCTTGTCGAGTTTTTACCTGAAGCCGAATTTTGTTCTCAGATGAATCGAAATTCGGGGGGAATTCATAATAGTTTTCGCGCTTCAGGACAACCGCGGTCTTTCCTAAAATGTACTTGCTTTCTTAATCTTCATCTTCAGAGTGCTATCATTCTTTAGTCGGTGTCTTCATATTTTTAATTTGACTCGGCATTTGTTTCTCTTTTGTTCGCTGTCATTACTTATTCATACTCCAAAACGCTGACATCTCGCTTAGTTAGATGCTCCGATTTTATGGCAACTTCGATGCCATCATCATCAACGCAAGAAGACCAGAAGATTTTAATCCGCACAAAACGGAATTACTGATGATCATTGACAACAAACAATTCCGTAATAGCGTGTACGTTCGCTCGACCTCTGCAAATTTGAATTCGTTCATACATAATGTATAAACAGAATCTGACAATAAAATTACACTTAAGCTTAGTGCATACCTCGTAATTGGAGATTGCTAGTAAATTCTGCAGGGCAAAGCTTTCAAACCGGAACAATAATATCAGAAATGAACACGCCAGTTTCTCTGCAAGCTTACTCCAACACCACCGACATATACATTATATGAATTATCAGCGAAGATCAGTCTCTTTCTACTCTCAGTGTAGCTTTTAACAGTCTTTTATCCACTAATCACTTCAGTGAACGTGACTGGCTCTGAGCTCACACTCGCAATTTTTGTTTAACGCCTTCTATCTTTTTTTTTAAAGCGCTATTTAAGAATTCCGCTTCTGTCATGACACACTACAGTATCCCTTGCATACCTCTCTGCAATGCTAGCTCATAAAGTTCTAAATCCGTGATGAATTCTTGGACACAGAAGTTGTCAGAAAAGGCCAAATTTTGAGATTTCCGAAGGTGCTCCGATTAAAACACGAGTGCCAAGGGAGGTAATTATGGTAATTATGGCAATTGCATTCCTCGCTTTATGTCAGAAAAGAACAATGCGTTTTTAAAAAGAACACGTTTACTTGTAAATTTTCATGCATTTGCTCTATTTTTTTTTGGAACAAGCCATTAAAAAATTCGAATGGAAATTATCCCTAATTCAGTCAGTCGGTACGGTCGGTACGTTCGGTACAGTCGGTACACTCGGTATAGTCGGTACGGTCGGTACAGTCGGTTCAGTCGGTATAGGCGGTACAGTCGGTACAGTTGATACGGTCGGTACAGTCGGTACAGTCGGTACAGTCGGTACAGTCGGTAAGGTCGGTAAGGTCGGTACAGTCGGTACAGTCGGTATGGTCGGTACACTTGGTACACTCGGTGCAGTCGGTACGGTCGGTACAGTCGGTACGCTCGGTACGCTCCGTACAGTCGGTACGATCGGTACAGTCGGTACGCTCGATACAGTTGGTACTAGCGGGCACGCTCGGTACAGTCGGTACTGACAGTCGTACGCTCGGTTGCGTCAGCTAACCAGGTATAGTAACTATCACTATCGATATTCTCACTGCTAACCATGCTAACGGTATATTCACTATCATTAACAGAGTAGAAAAAACCACCAGGGATATGTACCAAAAAAATGAACACGATGATTGCAAGATATGTTTTGCTAGTTATAAATAGGATGTGGCAATTTTTATTTCAGAAATATTCCATTGTTCTCGCGAGATAGCCAATCACAGAACCGCTTTGGATCAGTGCAGTACGGCTCTCTATTTTTGTTTGTTTTATTTACTGGATTGAAGCTCTGGTATCAAAAATAGTAATGCATTTATAGTTTGAGTTACCTTCTGTCTTCATGTCACAGTGTGCGAGTACAGTCTTCCCAGGTATAATAGAATCAAACCAGTATTTGCCACTGACCGCTTGTCCTCCTTCACTCGCCTTGATTTCTTTGCACGTTTCAGCCGGCAATTCAGGAATGGAACCGAGCGGTACTGAAAAGCAACAACACATGTTATTGTGAGTTCTTTGATTTTGTGTTACATTTTTTTGTTATTATTATAAACTCACCCTTATTCATGTCTACTCCAAAATAATATCTGTCAGAGTCAGGAACGAAATCTTCAGGTCTGGCTTCCTTGGTGCGGTTGTTCAACTCACACATGTACTGGGAAATTACGTAATTGAAGCTTTGACATCTGACGTCATAGAAACACTCCCGCAAGCACACATCACCAAGTACCCCTGTGATCCGTTTAAAGATGTGTCGCCGTAGCATCGTGCCAAGGATGGAAGTTTCGACTTTCTCTGGTATACATTGTTGAGCAACTGCTCCATATAGCAGTTGACACAGAACAAACAAAGTTGAAAGGTGAAAGACATGTTTATGGTCCATTTTGTTTCGGCTGAACGGCAGCACGAAGTCTGCAATGAAAATCTAAAAAAAAAGCAATGAATAAATGTACCTGTAACTACCAAGCAGGATGTCGAGAAACTGATCTTTTGGTAGGTATTAATGCTGTTACGTAAATGCTAACTGAAAGTTAAAACACTGTAACACGGCCGAACATTTGGTTCCATGGTTCGATTCCCGTCGCGGCCATGGCCTCGATTCCCGTCGGGGACTCAGAATTTTTCTTTGTCCCATGCTCGTGTCATTGTTGAAAAAAATCCGTCTTCATTATTTATTACCGAGCTTAAAATTTACCATCTTTATTATTTACTAAGAAAATTATATTTCAGCAATTCAGGCGTTCATGTGGATTTTTATTCTTAAAGTAGGTTAACGAGCGTTCATTACTTAAAATGGCTTTCACGCGTAAAATAAAACTGAGAAAGTTATAAGGACGTTTGACGTCTGCAGAAAAAAAGTTGAATGTGGTTCAAATTTATTTCTTGCTCGTCACTTGTTTTATAAAAGCAAAAACTACGCACAAGAGTGCAAAGAGCAACGACAAAATAAAACCAGAAGCAACTAATTAAAAAAAAATCGCAAACCTCAGAAAATAGCCATTTCAAAACTTACTAGTTAATCAGTTAAGCGGTAATTAATACCAGCCCAGGCAAGCTGCGTCTTATGAAAGCCCGCCAAATAAACGAACGATAAACATCGTTCTCAATAGCGATATTATGCATTTTATGTCGGAGAATACTCTTTCAACACCCGACCAATATTTCTGGTATCAATATTAAAGTAACAAACAAGCTGAAGTACCTCTCTCGTTGGAGGAGTTTAAATATTTGAACGGTCCGTTGTCTTCTTCTTCTTGGACTTCTGGTTATATATGAGTCAAACTGGAAACAAACAAAAGCTAATAATTTAATAAATTAAAGCATCGAAAATGTTAGGCTGAACACTTTTTCTAACTTCGTATGTTTTTAGCTTTTAATTATTACGCCATAGAGGCATATTTGTTTGTAATGAGGCTATAGTTTGTCATTTCGATGTTTTTTTATCTTAATTTTCATAGCGTGATATAATAGACCATGCTCGGCCGTGATACAGCGGAGCTCCATACCCATAGAAATTGGTGAACCCATCAAGCCAAGTAAATTTGGATGTCACGTCCGTCCGTACGTCCGTACGCACGGATTAGGGCTGGGGACGAGTTTGCTGGTCGATTGCTGGTCGTTTGCTGGTAACCCGCGTGTTTTCGGCGGGAAATCGCATCCAAGGTCCGTTTGTCGGTCCGTTTTGACAAATTTTCTGACAAAGAAAATTCAAAACGACTGTATTTCAGTTTGTCTGAAGATAAAGCGTGAGGGAAAAACTCTTTATTCTAACCTCTTGTTATGTCGATGTCGACAAACGAGAGTGTAGTAAATTCATGTTCAAGGAGACAGGGTTCAAGTGAACTGCGGCGAGAAAGAGAGCGACAAAGGGCAAGAGAAAACAGGCGAATTTGCAAAGAGCAGCGAGCAAACGAGCGAGAAAGGGCCCGACAAAGAAGACAGCGAACTAGCGAAGAGCAACGAGAAAAAGAGCAAGAACGAGCTCGGCAAAACAGGCAGAATAGCAGCGAAGAACAACGAGAGAAAGAGCAAGAAAGAGCTCGGCAAAACAGGCAGAAAAGCAGCGAAGAACAACGATAATTCAAAACACTGTAAGAACTCATATGTCGGTAGTGTTGGATAAGCTTACGAATGGTTTGAAATTTTAGCCCTGCAGAATTTACAAGCCTTCTCCAAACATGAGGTAACAAACGTAAATGTATGCACTAAACATAAGTCTTTTTTTGTTGTGCATGAGAATCTGTTTATACTTCATTTATGAGCGAATTTGAAGTTGTGTCGGTTTCGCATCTTTTCGTAAATATTTACAATTCAATTAGTGCTGCTTTCAAACTTGTTCATGTTTGTACATTTTATACCGACATTGTTTAGTAAAATATTTCATTTGGACTAATTGTTTTGTGTTTTAGTTAGTCGAGTTAACTGTGATGTCCATTGTTGGATTTTGAAAACAATATTAAATTATTAAGCTTCACGGATCAAAATCACGATTTCGATTTGTAAATTACAAACTACACGAAAGGAAAAATCCTGCAAACAAAAACGAGTAAAACTACTCAGCGATACTGTACACCAAACTATTTTTAAGTGATCTATTATCCAACCACTCTTTTTGATACTCGATTGCATTTTTTTTGTTTCTCTTATCAGCGAGTGCGTTGAAATGATCTCGAAATCTTGTACGGGGTAAACCAATATATATTTCGCCGATTTCGTTGCGAGTTACCTGTACGTGTTTGGCTCAATGAGTTCAGACTTTACCTCCCGGGCTTTACTTACCGCACTTTGCTTACCAGAAATGAAGAAAATTGAATCAGTTCTCTGCCTAAAGTTCCCTTAGGTATTTAGCAACGCATACAATAAAACAGAATTAGATTATCATGCAACCAAACCGCAGCGAAAAGAAAGAAGACGCATTGTAAGCTTATTCTAAGTTAGCGTGCACCACTTCCCAAATCACAAACTGTCACAATTCTTACACAAAATCTGACTTACAAAACCGGCACCATCAATTTGCAGAGCTTGTTTTGCTGCCGTGATTTTCTCAGTTTGCCGTGGCGTGAGTTCATTTGGTTTACTGTGTTTAGCAGCGATTTACTTTGTTTTTCTGTACTTTGTTTTTGCCTTGAGTTGATTTTTTGCCCTTACTGTTTTGTATTAAATCAAAACAAGATCAAGGTCCTTTTTACATTGAATAACTCATAAAGGTGTATTAATTTAGTGTACAGTATTAAAACGCTGTAAAAAGTTTTACAAAAATATGTTGTGTGCTCCTGTGTGCGTACGTGAGGAACCCAATAAAGTGCACTCGTCTTTCGGTTTAGCCTTGAAATATGTTGACATCGCTTTCGTAAACAAAACCATGAGAGGTTTTTACATGTAAGATATTTTATACTAGCTTATACTTAAAAGTTTAACCATGAGCGATTAAAAACTAATTTATTCATTTTGCCACTCTATAAGCTTAGAAATAGTGTGGCTACTTATTGCTAATGATAAATGGGAGCTCCGCTTTTAGGCCTGCCTAAATCTATATATTAATGTATATTTACGGTAGGTGGCAAACTACAATGAATTTTGCGCCCACCGCAGTTGGAGCGAAAGAACTAAGCGTATAGCTAAAGGAAAATAAAACAAAACCGCAGAAACAATCATATGAGAAGGAACACAATAAACAGTTACGCTTTCTCTGCGCTGGAATAAAATTAAAGAAATGGATATATTTTCATTCAACAATTACTCAAAAACCTTATTTGAAAGGAAAAACCCTCAAATTGATCGTGATGAAAGATAACTTGAATTGAATTATCTTGATGACACACACTCGCGCTGTGTCCTCGTAGGCGCTTGAATTAATTCTAGTTTTATCCAATTTCAGTGCTTGCTGCAAACAAACAATTACGAAACAAATAAGTTCTAAATAAAATTTCCGAAGCAGAGTTTCTGAAACTAACCTTTATTCTAATAAATTCGGCAGTCTGTGAGGTTTGTAAACTTGCAAACTTTCCGTGCAGTCGTTTGTTTTCGTGATGAATGACTCCTGCCACAGTTTGCTAAATTAATGTCCTCGTAAAAGCAACTTTAAATCTTCGAATGCATTTCGTCCGTTAACCGTTTTGTATTTTCTCTTTCCTTTCTTATGACATTTACAGCTTTGAACAGACTTTAAAATGTTTTCCTCGCGTCGGTTCGTGGATTTTGGTGTGAACTGTTGGTGAAGCTGAGCCTGTGTTTTGTTCTTTCAGCCGCTGTGATTGGTTTACCACTTAATTCGATGAACATGTTGAGAATAAGAAACTTGATCACGAATATAAAATAGATTCCTATTTCGTTGAGAAACGTTTTCCATAGTTAGTTCATAAAAGCATACGGCTCGTGATTTACAAGCTTTTCTCGTGTTCTCCCAACTGCCCGCGCAAGTTTATTGCGCTAGAAAACCACTAGAAAGTGTGGTCTGTTGCTTAATTAGATTCCCATAAACCATAAATAAACACTTCCATAATAACCATAATGAAGCAATAAAGTAAACATTAAATGAAAGTCAAAAGCCTTTTACACAAGTGAACGTTTCATTTTTGAAGGAAAAAATAATTCCACTTATTGGCAAATTTTAAGGGCTTTAAAACTAATATTTTAAAGGCCTTATGTGCCATAGGGCACCAGGAAGACAAAGTTACTAATTGATTGGCAAATTCCTTACAAAGGCGGAAAACTATTTATTGAACTAGATGTTGAAGGAAACCGTTTGTCCTTGTCCATATTTGTTTGTTAGGAGAATAAAAATGGTTTTGCGCATCTTTAAAATTGGATCAATTCTCTTCAGGATATCTTCGCGCAATAAATAAATGCACCTGTAACTACCAAACAGGATGTTGAGAAACTGATCTTTTGGCAGGTAATAATGCTGTTACATAAATATTGACTGAAAGTTTGAAAGCCTTTAACATGGCCGAACATTCTGTTTAAAGAAAATTATATTTTAGCCATTCAGCCGTTCAGATGGATTTTTACAGGCGCATTATTCTAAGTATGTTAATAAGCAAATGGCTTTCACGAGCAAAATAAAACTGAGAAAAGATATAGTTACGTTTCACGTCTGCGGAAAAAAAAAGTTGAATATGGTTCAACTTTATTTCTTATTCGTCTGGATTAAAAAATACAATTTGAGTGTCACTGGTTTTTAAAAGCAAAAACTAAGCTCAAGGGTACAAAAAGTAACGACACAATAAAGCCAGAAGCAACTTACTAAAAAAAAACATCGGAAATATCATTAAATGACAATTTTAAAAACTTACTAATTAATCAATTAATCGGTAATTAATACCAGCTTAGGCAAGCAACGTCTGATGAAAGCCCGTCAAATAAACAAACGATAAACATCGATCCCAATAGCAATATTTTGCATTTTATATCTGAGAATAGTCTTTCATTACACCCGACCAATATTTCTGGTATTAGTCTTGGAGTAACAAAAAAGCTGTAGTACGTCTCTCGTTGGAGGAGTTTGAAATTTGAACGGTCCGCTGTCTTCTGCTTTTACGACTTCTGGTTAGATATGAGTCAAACTCTAAACAAACAAAAGCTAATAATTTAAGACATTAAAACATCGAAAATATTAGGCTGAACGCTTTTTTTTAACTTCGTTTGCTTTTAACTTTTAATTATTACGCCCGAGAGGCATATTTGTTTGTAATGAGGCTGAAGTTTGTAATTTAGATCTTTTTGATCTTAATTTTCATAGCGTAATAAAATAGGTTAAACTCGGCCGTGATCGGCCTCTGTAAAAATAAAACATTAGATTCTCTGCCACAAAACATCCTCAAGCCATAAATATACACATCCGCATACGTAATAACCGCAATGAAGCCATATCGTAAACATTAAATGAAAGTGAAAAGCCCTTTACGCAAGTGAACGTTTCTTTTTGAAGAAAAGTTTAATTCCAGCTATTGGCAAATTTTAAGGGCTTTAAAACTAATCTCTTAAAAACAATTTGTGCCATAGGGTACCAGGAGAACTAAGTTAATAATCGCTTGGCAGATTCCTTACAAAGGCGATTTTTTTTTTTTTTTTTTTTTTTTTTGAATAAAGATATCATTATTTTTTAAGCTACATGTTGAAGCGAACCGTTTGTCCATATTTGTTTGTTAGGAGATAAAAACGGTTTTGCGCATCTTTAAAATTGGATCAATTCTCTTCAGGATATATTCGCGCAATACATAAATGCACCTGTAAATGCCAAACAGGATGTCGAGAAACTGATCTTTTGGTAGGTAGTAATGCTGTTACATAAATATTGACTGAAAGTTGAAAGCCTTTAACATGGCCGAAAATTTTGTTAAAAGAAAATTCTATTTCAGCAATTCAGGCGTTCATGTGGATTTTTACAGGCGCCTTATTCGTAAAGTAAGTTAACGAGCGTTAATTAATTTAAATGGCTTTCACGCGTAAAATAAAACTGAGAAAAGATTTAAGGACGTTTCACGTCTGCGGAGAAAAAGTTGAATGTGATTCAACTTTTTTTCTTGTTCGTCTAGATTAGAAACTACAATTTGCGCCTCACTAGTTTTATAAAAGCAAACACTAAGCACAAAGGTACAACGAGTAACGACAAAATAAATGCCAGCTTAGCCAAGCAGCGTCTAATGAAAACCCGCCAAATAAACAAACGATAAACATCGATCCCAATAGCGATAAGATGCGTTTTGTGTCAGAGAAGAGTCTTTCAACACCCGACCAATATTCTGGTATCTGTATTGGGGTAACAAAAAAGCTGAAGTACCTTTCACGTTGGAGGAGTTTGAAATTTGAACGGTCCACTGTCTTCTTCTTCTTTGACTTTTGGTTAGATATGAGTCAAACTGGAAACAAACAAAAGCTAATAAGACATCGAAAAACTCCGCTTGAAACTAAATGAATGCAGAAATATGAAGCAAAACTTAACAGACCTTTGGAAGTTTGCGAAAAATAAACAAACAAGCGGTTATCAGAAACTTGTGAGAAATAACACTCAAGAAAAAAGGATTATTAAAACACTTACTTGAAAAGAGAGGCAAGATATAGACACTATCTGCATGCTGAATACATATTGGGTTGTCTAAATAAGCCAATCAGGTTTGAGAACACGTCACTTTTCAAAAATACAATTAACATATGACAACATCTGCAGCTAAGGTGGGAGGAGCTTTAAAATATTGGAGCACGTAGAGACCTCCATTTAAATATTAAGTTGTCTAAGTTAGACAGTCAGTTTTGAAAAAAACATTTCCCAAAATAGCAAACAAGAACGAAAGAAAAAAAAACAGTAGAAAGAATAATAAGCTATGGGTTTTCCTTTATTAGAGGTTAATTACCTTGTAATTTGCCCTATTACACCCCCTGTAATTCAAAATTAGCTGTATATAAGTGCGTCGAGGTAAAGGCAAAACGTATTTAACTCGTGTTTTGACAAATCGAGCTCTTGTGAGAGAGAGACTGGACCCTACGGCAATACCGATCCTCGCACAAAGGGAGCTTAGCAGACACCATTACGATGCCAATGTAACTGTCAATCATATTATTGCAGTGAAATATATTGTATCATTCCTGAGGTTACCGTATACCTTAGAGATTGTACAATTCAACGCTGCTTCAAGTTTTAAGTAACAAGAAGCTTTACGAAGATTAAAAATGCGCGGTTAAAGTTGTACTGCGTATTTACTTAGAAAAATAAATAACTACCGTATTTACTAGATTAAACGCCGCAGTGTTTATTGAATTTCCAGCGCTTCCGATGTGGCGTTTATTCGAGGGCGACTTTTACTTTAAAATCATATCTCTTAAATCACTAACACCAATTCTGGCTGTAAAGTCCCTGTAAAGTATGGCCGCTTTGAACTCCACAAAAATAACCCGTCTAAATTCCAATTCGATCGGGAATTCGAGGGCCACAGGTTTGTCAGTCGCACGACTGTTACGTTCTACCATAGTTAAGCAAAGTCGATTCTTGTCTTCCTGCTTGAGTATAGCAGTTTCGTTTCCTTTTCATATTGTTCTATATAGTATTATGCTTATTTCTAAGAAAATAAGTGCCGGTATCTAACATGTTTATAAAATGACCACTTCCCTCGTTTCCCTTATTCAGTGTTATTGAAGCAGAAGTTAAATATTAAGGCTTTAGTCTGTGTACAGTCCCAGTAAGTAAAGTGAAAATCGCCCAGGTAGTCCGTATTAAAATTATCATTCGAGTTCAAAATGTTGAACTGAATAATTAAAAAAGTAATTCAACCGTTACATTCATTGACCGAAGACTAGGCATGTCTCGGTTCATGCAAATTTCGATTGTGTCACATAATTGTAATCGGTTCTGTTTTCCAACGATTCTCTGTTGCCAAACATCATCATTCATAAAAACATACCTACAAATTGCAATCTGAGTAGAAATGAATTGCTCTGAAACTTTTGTCGTCTTCCGAAAAAAGAGAAACATCTCATTAATTAGCACATATAACGATTGCGTGCACAATCTCTGATTTGCTTAAAACACAGACATTCAATTCCCCAGAGGCCAATACAGAAATCGCAACGCACGTTCGAATTTAGGCGCGTAACTGATCGACCATTCAGAAACGTTTCTTTGTTTTTAACTAATATCAAATAAGAGACGACTGTGTCTCAGGGTTCCCCAGAGCTCTTTCTTCCCCCACGGACAAGCGTGAAAGAGCCCTGGACTCGAGAATGGCGTTACCCTCACCTGTTTCGCAGTGTTCTCCTGTATAACCAGCTTCGCACAGGCAAATGTATCTCTTGCCTGTGAATCATTTCAGACATGTGGCATTATGAAGGCATGTTTAACTGGTGCATGGGTCCTGATGAGAAGAAAGAAATTATTTTCAGTATATTATTTTACCCTTTTTACTCAAGATGCCATCGAATGTCATTCTTAATCCTTCTTGTGGTTTAAGATCGTCAGGGTGTCGTATGTGGTCAGAATTGCTTAGTTGGCATAACCTGGCACCGTCGTTTGCTGGCGGGCCGATGTTGATAGACAAACGTGTACTCTCAAAGAGGCACATGACTCTACACTCCAAAAGTACTTCATCATTTTCCAGGTTTATAGAGATGTTTTCTATCAAGTGGCCTTGCAGATCAATTCCATCAACTGGTTTGGCAAAACCTGAGACTGCGGCAGCCAAGATCTGCAAATAATGACAGTTGATATTCCAGTTCATAACGACATCATATTAGCAAGACACCTCATGAGAGGTATGTTAAACACATTTAAAGTTTTCACCATTTTGTGACCAATCTAGCTGAAATAATCTTTATTCCAGTTGCATTTTTCAGTTGTTCATTATTCTGTGTTGTTGCTTTGAGCTGGAGGAATGTATCGAAATAAGACGAAAACAAAAATTCAAATTTGTTTCCGTTTTGGTCAGCAGGTATATAAAGTATCGATGAAACGGTGACAAAAGGAAATTCATAACCCGGACAGATGACACGGGGCACCCCACCCTCGGATATCCAGGGGCAGTTAGTCGGGGAAAAACGAAGTAAACCGGGCAGACGCCGAAGCGACGAACGCTACGTTTTCAATAAAAGCGGAAAGAGCCCCTGGGAAACGAGTCTCTCCGGACCCTTTCCAAACGGCTGTACGAATGCTGGCTCTTGATTGAGCAGAACAAATACTTTGTACAGGATCTTTGTATTATTCTGCCCAATCGGGGAAAAGTAACTTCAGAGTCGCTCTCGTGTGTTCTTATACAGCTTGTTTTTATTGGCCATAATTTAATTTTAATTTACACTAGATAGCTGAAAAAAGTCAGGAAATAATTCGTCATGTCAACAAAGAGATTTTTCAAGCTACACCGGGAAGCTATTGTTTGAACCGATAAGATGTATCGTAACAAGTGGTTTGTCGTTCGCCATGCTCGTCGACCTGGCTCATCCAGCACTAAAATGCACTCAGTGTGGAAAAAAAATACAGTTGGCCGAAATATGACATAAAAATATCCAAAAAAGAAAAAAAAGCAAATGGCAAATGGCAGATTGCTGGGGGTTTGTAGCTCTCAATTTTCTGATCTTCTTATGTAGGTTCTGTACGGGTTATCGAAAGTACTGGCGTGTACGTTTGACTTTAGCTTCTAGCTTTTTTAATTAGTTTATTTTATTTCAGCCGACTGAAACTACTCCGCGTGTATAATTCTTCTGATTGGCCCAAACGAAAACTTCCCGCAGCATCTTGAAGCATTTTTATTCTGACATCCGAAATGATTCCCGACTTTTTTCTGCGCTCTGGTGTAAATCAAAATTAAATAATGACCGATAAAAAACCGCCGTGTAAGAACATTAAAACGAAAGCGACTGTGAAGTTATTGTTCACCAATTAAGATTTTTTTTCTGCTCAATCAGGAGCCATCATTCGCAGCGCCATGTAGAAATGGTCTGGGAAGACTCGTTTCGCTGGGGTTCTTTCCGCATTTCTTGATTTTTTTTCATCGCTACGTTTTCTGTCCAGTTTACTTCGTTTCTCAACGACTAACTGCCCATGGGTCTTCGAGGATTCAGGGCACCGCCTCTTCAGTGGTACTTCGTTTTTGCTGTAATAGAACCCATCAAAAGTATTTATTTGACAGATAACGCCTAGTTTGCTCTACAATACTTAGGCATGTTGCTTCATATAACGCCATTAAGTCTGCCATCTTGGATTCGCAATCTTAGATTTTACTATTTTTTTTTCCGGGAGGTTGACGAGAAAAGGCAGATTGAAAAATAGTTAATTCAAAACGATAATGAATGTAAGAATATGCCAATTTTGCTTAAAATTGAATTAACGTGGATAAAAAAGTCTTCCCCATTTTTCAGCACCTCAACTTTGATAGATCGATACTGCAACTCTTTTCCAGTTGATGCGCGCGCAGTTATTACATCCAACGGATGCCCAATCACTGGTGAACAAGTTATGATTTTTTTTTCTTGGCATTAGAAGCTTGTTACCCTAATTAACGATTGTAATCAAAGGGATAAGAAGCAACTTTCGGCGATAAACTTTGCCAAAAGTTGCATCCTGTCTTGCTGATCAAACTTGGGGTTATCAAGCTCGTTTTTGAGTTATTAGCAGTTAAAGCTGAAATTAAGTTTGTATTTAGAAGGCTATACTGTTGCTATGAAAAGCTATGGTAACCTTTGGTTTCATAAAAATGACAACACATTGTTCACCAATCATCTGTTTGACACCATGATTATAGCCTTAACTGATAAAGAGTGGTTATAATGTTCCATCAAAATATAACTATTAGAAAGTGCTGGAAACTATAACCAGTCACCTTAAACAAGTTGTGAGTAAAACGAATTGTACGAAAAAAGTCGAATTTACCTACGTCTGTGTGTCAAAAATCATTGAACACATTTCACACATCCAAAATGTCTCCCTTGTACATCCGAGGTTAAAGAGTATCATATATCCATTTTTATCTTCATGGGCTTTAGATCAAAGCGTTATGCAGAACGTGTGTCAGACATGAAACTTGAAAAATACCCAGCCCGCCACGCGGCTCAACATAGTTCAGTGTTCCCGTCGGGGACTCGGAATTTCTCTTTAATTTCACACCAGTGGGATCGAACTGAATTTTCATCTTTCTTTCCATGATAGTACTTTGCACAAAATTATAATTTTTATCCGAGGCTAGCGTTTGTGGTCGGTGAATGAGAGAATGAAACCCACACTTGCCTCTTTTTCCAAGATTTCCGTCAATCAAAGTTTGAAAGGGTTTTCGCCAAAGTTTCGGTGGTTAAGAAATAGATCTCTTGGCTTCCTTTGAGAATTTCGTTATATGAAAAACTTCCAGAATTTGGAGCTTTTGTCAAACGTTTAAGCAAACTGAAACATTCCCTAGATACATTCGGATCTAATATAGGGTTTCCGTTCTAAGGCATTTTCTGCACATTTTGGTCTGAAATAAAAACAAGCCCTTTAAGCAGGTGTTGTATGGAAATGAGGCCAAATAATAAAAAAAAAAAATGGCGCGAGCGATCATTCCCCTTGCAAGTCCGTATGGCCGCTCAAGGAAAATTCTTGCAGCATCTCCTAACTTGCGATTTCACCAAAATCTGCCATCGTACCTTGCGAAGGCCTTATGCCTCACGAGACTGAGAGACTGACTTTTATTATTTGACCACAACTCAGAGACAGTGTAAAATGGCTAGCAGTTTTATTAGTTTTTACTAACAAGTCCAACAGAGTTAACACTAGATTTCATCTCAGGGATAAACCTACTTTAAAACGTTTAGCATATTTCATTCGAGTACCTATCGGGGGTAGCCGCTTAATAGCTAGGAGTTGTATATCTAACGTTAGGACTCTTGTCTTTTTTTTTTTTTTGTTTTTTTCTGATTTTCTAGTTGATGTTCTGCTGTCTAACATATTTTATATTCTTAAATATGTGCATCTCGTCGCACTCTGTTTGTTAAAAACTAAAAAGTGATGAAAGTGTTACGCTGGAGAGATGTTTAATGGGAATTAAAACTGATCGGAGTTTTGCGTTAACTCTAAACGTTTCCTCACCGGAAATAAAAACGCTCTTGAGTTTTGGGATGACGAAGGAACACCGAGGTGTTCCTCCGTCACCGCAAAAAACCGCTGGAGGTGAGATATAATGGTTATACCGGCAAATAGCTACAACTAAAAAGTGAATATCGTGAATAAATATTATATGTACAAAGCAAACGCTGCTTAAAACCCATGCCAACTTAAATTCAATGTTACGTGCTCAAAAGCGATACATTTAACTAAGGTGTCAATAAATATTCCTGTAAAATGCAATAAAAATGTCAAGTAGCTCTTTATAACTAGCCAACCCTAGGACGTATTCCACGCAGGTAACTAATGCATACTTGGACTTATAGTTATCTCCGAGTAAGTTAAAACTTCACCTTCAAAAGCGAGTATCTTTCCACTGGCTAGTTAAGTAGAACAATTATTTGAAACAAGCGTCGTCCTTTTTCATGCTATAGATATCAATGGAGTTTAACGCTTACCCCTCTAAATTTCGTGTATACCATAGTAAACTTATAGCATAATAAATGTAGCTACGTTTAGTAAACGTGCTCTCATTATAGAAGCTAAATATATGTAAGTAATGCCAACTACCTAACTACTTTTTGAGATGTCCAGTAACACACGTGTTAAATTATAGGCTTTCATGATCTTCTTGGGAGAGGAACAGTTCCTGGGTCACTCAACAAAATCTCGTAAAATTTCAAGCCATCTACATTGATTCCTCTGTTCAAACGACCAATGGTGACCATGAATCCAAATGCAGTATAAAAAGTTCTATTAAGACCCCGACGCTTATTTCATTATGGTGGTGGTATAATTACGGGGGTTATTAGGGACGGGGTAGGTGTATTTCAGATATTATGTTAGTTAGGGCACTTGGTGATGTTCTATTGCCGTTTGATAACACAATTTCACAAGATATCAAAAACAGTCAGTAAAAGCCATCATGATTGACCATATAGGGGAAGAGAAAGGGCGTAAAACATTTCACTTCCAGACGTGAGGCTCACTTCAGAGAGGGAGCTTAAAAGATGGTGATAAAGATAAGAAAAGGGTGGTCTTAATAGAGCTTTTATGGTACAGCCAAAAAGTACAGTTCTTGATATACATTCGAGAAAGCACTAAAATAAATGATGTTGCCAATCTATTGAAACTTTTTCTTTGGTAAGTGATATCAAATGGTCTTGGAGTATTTTAAAAGCTTCAGTGTCACATGTCTGAAGTCATCGCTACACACTTTAACAATTTGCCTCCTAAAAATTTCATTATGTTCTTCGAAACCTAATTAATTTACGCTTAGTTAAACGAAAATACCGTAGCGGCAGAACAGGGCAAAAATAACGTCACGTTCAGTTGTATAGTTGCTCAGGCATTATCGGTTGGCACTGTCAGTTGGCTTGTATTCCCTGCAGTGAATAATAAGCACACACTTTAGATATCGTTTGCAGCCATTTAAATGTTGCAAACAACACTTGCATCCTCTCCATGAGAACAGTCATGCACTCCGTAGCCAGAATGGGTACACTTGAATAGCAAGGCCTCTCCTCCTTGACAGTTAACATTATCTATCCAGATAGGATCAGATCCCTGACCGTATTTCGCACTATGAGGAGCAGAGGATGCGTTTAAGAAGCCAAGCTGACGACACACCACATTCGCATCATTGATATCCCAACCATCATCACACACTGTGCCCCAGATTCCGTTCACGCAAACCTCTACGCGGCCATAGTTATTACCTCCATTTGCCAAGCGAACGGAAGAACACTGCAGACTAGCGTCTCGGCTGTGAGTACAATCATGATTTCCCCATCCACGGTGACTGCACTCGTAGATATACGAATCACTTCCGGAGCATGCCACTTCATCTATCCATATCGGACCGGATCCCTGACCATGAGTAGCGCCGCTGAAAGCCTGCGAGGCTTTTGGATAACCAAGCTGCTTACACACCACGTTGGCGTCATTTATGTCCCAGCCATGATCGCAAATTGTGCCCCACTGGCCAGCATAGAATATTTCAACTCTTCCAGTTGACGGCGTACTACCATTTAGACGAATGGCGCCTTCTGTAACAGCTAAAATACAGGAAAAATAAAAATTCGTGCGTAGTTATAAGAAGTATGCTTACCAAAAGCTCTTTATATCTTACAGCGCGGGCCTGACTCTGCGCGTGACATTTACACCGTTGGTTAATAAAACTGTGACGAGGACAAGTCGCTCAGACTGGGACAGCGATTTTCTTTCCTAACAGTTGTCCAAACCTAAACCTTCTTTAGCGTTTTAAAATCCAGTTTATGCAGAAATGAAATAGGTATCTTTAGGTAAAGATCACCTTTTAATCATACCGCCACCGTAGTGCAAGGGTGTAAGGTTGTAGCGCAGGGCTGGGTGGGGGGTAGGGCGTGTGGAGGTGGAGTGAAGTACAGCAAAGCCAATTTACAATTTACATTAAATTAATTGTCTACAAAAAACAGGCATGCATGTAGTTATGACGATGCCATGGTAATGTCAGAGATCGTGGTCCAAAAATTGACAAATCGAAATTTCCACGAGGCATCCACCCACAAACCACCGCGAACCACCACACGCACAACAGGGGATTTTACCTACATATTTCCACTATCGATTTCATTTTCATTCTAAAAAAACTTCGTCGAAATAAATAAATATCATCCTTGTTAGATAGAAATAAACATTAAAAATGAATTATGGATAGCACACCAAATGGGATTGACGATGATTGAAGTTTCTGCTTCTGTCGAAACCCCACAAACAATCAACATGCCGAGATCACTTTAAAATTAATTTCATAAAATTGGGTGCTTGCTACCTTTGTATGTTATTGTAAATCCCTCGCTTGTAGCTGAGCCATCGGTTGTGAACGTTACGTTAAGTTTGCTAGAAGAACTCATGATGGGTGCTGGAAGAGGAGATCCACTAAATGTGCCAATCAGAGGGGAGGAGGGTGAGCCACCATCGTAGACAATGACATAATCAGCAGACGAGTAAGTATTAAAATGCAGGAAGACAAGCTCCAGCCTCGCAGACGATGTAAAATTCCACTGGCAATTCATGTTATTCATGTAACCGTAAGAGCCATGCCGATTTGACCTTATGACACCACTTGTGTTGATATTAATCATCAATAAATTAGCACATGAGCTGGTCACTTTCACCTCCAAAAACTCTAAATTCAAAACAGGCGACAAAAAATGATCAAACACGTCCAGGGCAAGTGGGATTGAAGTAATATACTTATGACTGCATACGTAATCCCCAGTGGCAGATATATCTTTAAGTAACCTAAGTTATTCTAATCACATGACTGCAGTTTGTAACCTTGCAAAGAGTCATCATTTGTAAGACCCTTAAAAAGAAAGACAACGTCTTGAGAAATATTGGCATTAATCACATATGCCATCTTCGTTAATTTATAATTTTATAGTTGATTAGATCCTCCACTAGGATCCGCTGCTTCTGTTTTGCTGTGCTGGTGTTTTCATCCACAGGTTCTTATACAGTCAAATAAATAAAAGCCTCTAAAGAATCCTTCGAATTTTAAATTTCTGTTGGATAGTAAAAACAAAAGCGTTTTTCTCCACTTAATAGCCGCCAAAGCAAGCAACTAGAAGAAACTTTAAGAAGGTGCTCTAGAATGAACAATCAACATGATAGCTGTAAGAAAATTTTCTTAATCGAAGAAAAAAAGCGTGACATTATTTTCATTAAGGTATGTTATAGTTACCATCGCAAATGATCCCATTTCCAAAGAATCCAGGGATGCAAAAACAACTGAACGATCCTTCTGTGTTTTTGCAGGTGGCATTCAGGCTGCAGTTGTCGGTTTTGATGGCACACTCGTCGATATCTAAACAATGATAACAATTTGCAGATAAGTAGGCATAATTTGTATTTTTATTGTAAATAGAACGACCTTTTTGTACAATTGCCACTCAAGTCGGCGCCCATCGTAGACATTTCTAAAACGGTCGATTTGTTAATACGTAGTGACTAATCGTTTACCCTCGACTGTGAGAAACCTTTTTTTAGTAATTTAAGCACACTAGTTGACGAATGGTGCACATGTGCAAATTATCTCATCGTATCACTTTCTAAATCCGCACCAAACAAATTGTTCACGCGTGTGTGTTGTATCCTTTTGAAACCGGGCTGTGTTTCAGAAGTGATCAAGATTTAATTCTCTTAAAAAAAAATAAAACTCTAAAAAACCCCTTCAAATTTGAGGTGTCAGTTGAATAGTACAACCAAATTCCTCGATTGAGTAGTCGCCAAAGCAAGCAGCTACCCTGAGTCTCTAAGATGGTGCTTTGGAATCAATCAACATAAAAGTTGTTGGAAAATTTATGTAATATAATAATCAAAGAAAATAGAGCGTGGCATTTCATTAAGGTATGTTATAGTTACCAGCGCAACTGGTTCCATTTCCAATAACTCCAGGGTTGCAAGAACAATTTGCAGATAAGAAGGCATGATTTGCATTTGTACTTGTAAACAAAGCAGCCTTTTTATATAATCCCCACTCGTGCCTGCGCCCCTGGTGGAATTTTTAAAACGTCCGATCTGTTTATGCGTAATGACTAATTGTTTCTCAAACAGACCTATGTCCCGTCATAACATTTTTATCGAATTCCGGCGAAGTTAACAATTTCCTTTGCAAAACACCAGTGTTAATTTTCAGGTCAGGCACCCTTCGTCAAAATGTATCAGCCGGTTATTAACTGCGCCACTTAGCTTCTGGTCATTTCATCTCTAGTCTTTAACATGTGATCAACGTTTTTTTTCCTTGTTGTTAATTATACTGACATGATATTCAACAAATGGACTAGCAAATTCGATTCCATGCAGGGGAAGTAAAAAAAAAAATACCCCTAATCACTTTGCGCTACGAAAACCGGGATAAGCTCCGGCCTTATGCACCACATGGCTCAAACGCAGGCTTTACCATAATCCTTTATTATTATACATTTACTATCCTCTCACCGGTGCAAGTTTTGCCATCTCCGGTAAATCCACCTTTACAGGAGCAGTGATAGCATCCAGGGGTTTTCTTGCAACTGGCATTGACGTCGCAGACGGGGATCGAAGCACTACATTCGTCAACATCTATGATCGAAATGTAAAATCTTGAATCCTCGGTAACGAAAGTATGTTACTTCATGCTCCAACGAACCAACCCGGGTATGAAATCGATACGCTTCCTTAACAAAAACAGACATTCTCAAACACAGCGGGTATAATGATTTTTTGTCCTTAACTTTTGCAGATATAAATTATATATTGTTTTAATAGTTATGTTTTTTTTTTTTTCATTTTCGCACCAAGCCCAAGAAAAGTCAAAACGTCTTATATTCAGCACGTAATAATATTATAATATAAGTGTATAAGGCGCAATCAATTCTGTGGAGACCATCACCAGCCAATGGTCCTTTCTAGCTCATATCCGCCGCACTCTATTTTCAGTAGTACTGCACCGATCCAAAGCGGCTCTGTGATTGGCTATCCTCCACTACTTCCGTACCGCAATGTACCGAACCAATCACATGCAAGCTTTGGCTTGTCTTCATTGAATTATAAGCTTCTTGCTTTGGGTCTTACCTCCTTAGTGTTGTTAAAGTTAGTTTTTTCGTAATTCGTGCCGACTGTACCGAGCGTACCGAGCGTACCGAGCGTACCGAGCGTACCGAGCGTACCGAGCGTACCGACTGTACCGAACGTACCGACTGTACCGAGCGTAGCGACTGTAGCGACTGTAGCGACTGTAGCGACTGTAGCGACTGTACCGAGCGTACCGACTGTACCGACTTGTACCGAACGTACCAACTGTACCGACTGTACCGAGCGTACCGTCTGTACCGACTGAACCGATTGTACCGAGCGTACCGACTGTACGTACCGACTTTACCGAGCGTACCGACTAGGTAAGGTAAGGTCAACTTTATTTAGGCAGGGTGGCCCAATCAGCACTTGGATGGTACTGTGCGACTGTGCGTAACGTACTGACTGTACCGGAGTAAGGAAACTATCCGGCAATATTACTAATTTAACGAAGAAAATGCAAAATTCTGGTCGCGCGAAAATATTGGGCCGAGAGAAAAAAAAGAAAAGGAAGGTGGAAGAGGATTGAGAAGGAGAGAACGCCAACCCCCCACCACCCATTCTGGAAAACGCCCACCGATTGTGTCGCGGGATTTATAGAGTGACAGTTTCTCAAGGGCAAAAAATTTTAGGGTTGCAGGATTTTTAGGCTGCTAGATATTTGTAATTATTTAATTTTTAAATGGTTTATTATAAAACCAAAATACTTCCAAAAGGGGCCATCCTTGTCGAGTTTTTACCTGAAGCCGAATTTTGTTCTCAGATGAATCGAAATTCGGGGGGAATTCATAATAGTTTTCGCGCTTCAGGACAACCGCGGTCTTTCCTAAAATGTACTTGCTTTCTTAATCTTCATCTTCAGAGTGCTATCATTCTTTAGTCGGTGTCTTCATATTTTTAATTTGACTCGGCATTTGTTTCTCTTTTGTTCGCTGTCATTACTTATTCATACTCCAAAACGCTGACATCTCGCTTAGTTAGATGCTCCGATTTTATGGCAACTTCGATGCCATCATCATCAACGCAAGAAGACCAGAAGATTTTAATCCGCACAACACGGAATTACTGATGATCATTGACAACAAACAATTCCGTAATAGCGTGTACGTTCGCTCGACCTCTGCAAATTTGAATTCGTTCATACATAATGTATAAACAGAATCTGACAATAAAATTACACTTAAGCTTAGTGCATACCTCGTAATTGGAGATTGCTAGTAAATTCTGCAGGGCAAAGCTTTCAAACCGGAACAATAATATCAGAAATGAACACGCCAGTTTCTCTGCAAGCTTACTCCAACACCACCGACATATACATTATATGAATTATCAGCGAAGATCAGTCTCTTTCTACCCTCACTGTAGCTTTTAACAGTCTTTTATCCACTAATCACTTCAGTGAACGTGACCGGCTCTGAGCTCACACTCGCAATTTTTGTTTAACGCCTTCTATCTTTTTTTTAAAGCGCTATTTAAGAATTCCGCTTCTGTCATGACACACTACAGTATCCCTTGCATACCTCTCTGCAATGCTAGCTCATAAAGTTCTAAATCCGTGATGAATTCTTGGACACAGAAGTTGTCAGAAAAGGCCAAATTTTGAGATTTCCGAAGGTGCTCCGATTAAAACACGAGTGCCAAGGGAGGAAATTATGGTAATTATGGCAATTGCATTCCTCGCTTTATGTCAGAAAAGAACAATGCGTTTTTAAAAAGAACACGTTTACTTGTAAATTTTCATGCATTTGCTCTATTTTTTTTTTGGAACAAGCCATTAAAAAATTCGAATGGAAATTATCTCTAATTCAGTCAGTCGGTACGGTCGGTACGTTCGGTACAGTCGGTACACTCGGTATAGTCGGTACGGTCGGTACAGTCGGTTCAGTCGGTACAGGCGGTACAGTCGGTACAGTCGGTACGGTCGGTGCAGTCGGTACAGTCGGTACAGTCGGTACAGTCGGTACAGTCGGTACGGTCGGTAAGGTCGGTACAGTCGGTACAGTCGGTATGGTCGGTACACTTGGTACACTCGGTGCAGTCGGTACGCTCGGTACAGTCGGTACGCTCGGTACGCTCCGTACAGTCGGTACGATCGGTACAGTCGGTACGCTCGATACAGTTGGTACTAGCGGGCACGCTCGGTACAGTCGGTACTGACAGTCGTACGCTCGGTTGCGTCAGCTAACCAGGTATAGTAACTATCACTATCGATATTCTCACTGCTAACCATGCTAACGGTATATTCACTATCATTAACAGAGTACAAAAAACCACCAGGGATATGTACCAAAAAAATGAACATGATGATTGCAAGATATGTTTTGCTAGTTATAAATAGGATGTGGCAATTTTTATTTCAGAAATATTCCATTGTTCTCGCGAGATAGCCAATCACAGAACCGCTTTGGATCAGTGCAGTACGGCTCTCTATTTTTGTTTTGTTTTATTTACTGGATTGAAGCTCTGGTATCAAAAATAGTAATGCATTTATAGTTTGAGTTACCTTCTGTCTTCATGTCACAGTGTGCAAGTACAGTCTTCCCAGGTATAATAGAATCAAACCAGTATTTGCCACTGACCCCTTGTCCTCCTTCACTCGCCTTGATTTCTTTGCACGTTTCAGCCGGCAATTCAGGAATGGAACCGAGCGGTACTGAAAAGCAACAACACATGTTATTGTGAGTTCTTTAATTTTGTGTTACATTTTTTTGTTATTATTATAAACTCACCCTTATTCATGTCTACTCCAAAATACTATCTGTCAGAGTCAGGAACGAAATCTTCAGGTCTGGCTTCCTTGGTGCGGTTGTTCAACTCACACATGTACTGGGAAATTACGTAATTGAAGCTTTGACATCTGACGTCATAGAAACACTCCCGCAAGCACACATCACCAAGTACCCCTGTGATCCGTTTAAAGATGTGTCGCCGTAGCATCGTGCCAAGGATGGAAGTTTCGACTTTCTCTGGTATACATTGTTGAGCAACTGCTCCATATAGCAGTTGACACAGAACAAACAAAGTTGAAAGGTGAAAGACATGTTTATGGTCCATTTTGTTTCGGCTGAACGGCAGCACGAAGTCTGCAATGAAAATATAAAAAAAAAGCAATGAATAAATGTACCTGTAACTACCAAGCAGGATGTCGAGAAACTGATCTTTTGGTAGGTATTAATGCTGTTACGTAAATGCTGACTGAAAGTTAAAACACTGTAACACGGCCGAACATTTGGTTCCATGGTTCGATTCCCGTCGCGGCCATGGGTTCGATTCCCGTCGGGGACTCAGAATTTTTCTTTGTCCCATGCTCGTGTCATTGTTGAAAAAAATCCGTCTTCATTATTTATTACCGAGCTTAAAATTTACCATCTTTATTATTTACTAAGAAAATTATATTTCAGCAATTCAGGCGTTCATGTGGATTTTTATTCTTAAAGTAGGTTAACGAGCGTTCATTACGTAAAATGGCTTTCACGCGTAAAATAAAACTGAGAAAGTTATAAGGACGTTTCAAGTCTGCAGAAAAAAAGTTGAATGTGGTTCAAATTTATTTCTTGCTCGTCACTTGTTTTATAAAAGCAAAAACTACGCACAAGGATGCAAAGAGCAACGACAAAATAAAACCAGAAGCAACTAATTAAAAAAAAAATCGCAAACCTCAGAAAATAGCCATTTCAAAACTTACTAGTTAATCAGTTAAGCGGTAATTAATACCAGCCCAGGCAAGCTGCGTCTTATGAAAGCCCGCCAAATAAACGAACGATAAACATCGTTCTCAATAGCGATATTATGCATTTTATGTCGGAGAATAGTCTTTTCACACTCGACCAATATTTCTGGTATCAATATCAAACTAACAAACAAGCTGAAGTACCTCTCTCGTTGGAGGAGTTTAAATATTTGAACGGTCCGCTGTCTTCTTCTTCTTGGACTTCTGGTTATATATGAGTCAAACTCGAAACAAACAAAAGCTAATAATTTAAGACATTTTTCAAACTTCGTATGTTTTTAACTTTTAATCATTACTCCCTAGAGGCATATTTGTGTATAATGAGGCTATAGTTTGTTACGGTGTACCATGAGTATCATGCATTAAAATCTTGAAAAGTTACATAAAATCTTGAAAAGTTACATAAAATCGTGAATAGTTTCGTAAAATCTTGAAAAGTTACATAAAATCTTGAATAGTTACGTAAAATCTTGGAAAGTTACATAAGATCTTGAAAACGGGAAAAATCTTGAAAAACGCGAAAAATCTTGGAAAACACAAAAAATCTTGAAAAACGTGAAAAAATCTTGAAAAACGCGAAAAATCTTGAAAAACACAAAAAATCTTGAAAAACGCGAAAAAAATTGAAAAACACTACAAATCTTGAAAAACGTGAAAAAATCTTGAAAAACGCGAAAAATCTTGAAAAACGGGAAAAATCTTGAAAACACAAAAATCTTGAAAAACGCGAAAAAAATTGAAAAACACTAGAAATCTTGAAAACGTGAAAAAATCTTGAAAAACGCGAAAAATCTTGAAAAACGCGAAAAATCTTGATAAACACAAAAAATCTTGAAAAACGCGAAAAAGATTGAAAAACACTATAGAAATCTTGAACAACGTGAAAAAATCTTGAAAAACGCGAAAACTCTTGAAAAACCGCGAAAAATCTCCAAAAAACGCAAAAGTAACTTGAAAACATTGAAAAATATCGTGAGGCGATAAGGATCAAGTACTATAAAAAGGAAGGTGCTGTTCTCTAATTTCTTAGTTGACAATATGGCGACCAAGGATGTAGAGGGGATTTGGCGTGGCACTTGCCGCAATCACTGCCCAAATCGTTTCGGGGGCTGTGATAAATATGTTTTCCAGGAAGGAACGAACAGATGCAAGAAATGCAATTGTGTTGCCAGGTCGCACGTAAGTACAGATTAATTTGTTTTCCTTAATTTTCTTTTTTGTATCTTTATATCAGAGTCAAACCATCCCGTACAAACCACCTCTGTAACTATCTGATCGCGTTTCTTCGCACAATCCGTTTTCATGGAGGAGGTTCGCTCCTTTTAAGTTAAAGTCGAATAGGCAAGATTTGCTTCTTGCTTTATATTATGAAGATCTCCATAAAGAACTAAAACATTTCGTGGGCTGGTTCGCGGGAAGAGAGGACCTTCCTCTTTTCCTGTTTTTTGTTTTAATGGAGAAAAAAGCGTTCTGTTTCAGCAGAATGGAGTACATGCACTTTCTCGTACGTTGAAACAATTTTAACTTAGGGAAGAACGCTTACGACAACTTAGGGATGAACGCTTACGATAAAAAGCTTTTCTCGAAAGGTGTGAGCGACAATGGTCCACTATTACACAAAGAAACGATATCTTTGTAGGCGTTGTACTTAGCTGGCGTTACTCGTCGTTGCTGGGAAGCTTTGTAAATTACAATTTTGGTGATGTAACACTTCCGAAGTATTTTAAGTTGCAGCTGTCCACCTTATCACCAAAACGGTAAATTGCCTTTTTTATTAATTTCTGTAGGGGACTGTTTGGTCCAAGTTCTGTTAGAAATAGCCTGCTGTCACGGTGGCTGCACTCGTACTCTTTTCTTATCAGTATATCTGTTCTCGGCTTTTAAAGGTCCGTTGGTTAATTGAATCTGCGTTAAACTATTTTTTTTTTCAGTCTGCTCATTCGATCTAGGGGAAGTTGATTCTTCTAGAATTTACTGTAGGCCTCTTTTCAGTGTCCATTTCCCGAAAACAATAGCAGCTGTTGTTTTTCTTGAAATCATAGCTTGCCAATTGATCGATATCCAGAACGACAATTTTTAAAAGTTCAAATTAAAACTTCAAGCGCTAGTCCTGTTACCAAAGTTCGAGGTGACAATTCATTCTCATTGGAGAAGGTCAAAGGCCTTTCGAATAGATAACTGTGTTAACCGAAACGATTCGTTTAGTTTTCCTTAAATGTAAGTTAATTTGTGGCAGCACCGGAATAGATATGCCATGCATATCGTGCATTCCCTATTGCGTCTTTGGTCATTTTAAGAGCTATCATGTTGAAGATAACTACGTGAAACTGATCTCTTTATTGAGAAGATAGCTCTCGTTTCTCAAACTATATATTGCATCACAAGCACTGACGCCATTCGCTCAATATGTTGCGGGATATTTCCGTTAAAAAAAATTAAACATTTTAAGCTAACACGAGAAGGATAAACGGTGAAAAAGGTGTAAAGGCGCTGAAATGTGGCATACATGGGACCTGTACATAACTGCACGTAATCCGTTTTAATGGATGCTATTGGAATATAATCCGAAGGCATTGTAGTTGTCTTGCTAATGTTCCATATCTATCTGTGCCTTATCGGGTGGTGGAACATTTTTCAACTGGGGGGCCTGACTAGTAACTTGAAGTAGGAGTGGGGAGGGGGCTTAAGAGACTCTTCACTTTGTAATTCTTTATTATTATTATTTTTTAATATTGGGGTGGGGGGGGGGGGTTAAGCCCCCCCTCCCAGAAACCCCCCCGGCACCGCCGTCCGTGCTGTAGCGTACAAAACTCCGATTTTAAACTTTTCACCAAACATTAGACACTGCAAACTAAAACAAAGATGCAATAAACTTTGTTAAAGGAATTTTAGGGACGTTATGGAAACGTTTTTTAATACTTTTCTAAAACAGACTATCAGAGAATGCAAAGGCCTTTTGAAAAGATTTCAAGCGATAAGCCACACCTTCCTTAATATCCTTGCTTCACTTCAGAGTTCCATTTGCGTCATACATCATTTTGGTTTTTGATGATTTTTGACGTGTAAAAGGCCCAGGGAAGGTTAAGGGGCGAAAGTGATCAGTGGATTCTCAGTGAGCTTTAAAACGTTAAGTTTAGAATATTTGCCATAAGCCTAATACTTCCTCGACTGAGGTGAGGAAGCAGACTTTTTATTTCAAAGACGCCTGAATTTCCGAGTGCTACATTTGCTAGTCCCTGCGGAGAAAAGAATTGGGTTGCTCGTCGGAAAGTTTGTCTTAAACTGCTAAATCTCGATTTTTGTGTAGGTCAAGTCTCACTTGACCGCCCGAAAGACCATTTCAAATTACACATACAGGTATACTAGGAATTTCATAACGAAAGTGAGTGCTGGTTATAGGAATTAAAGATTACACTACACTATTTTTGAAGCTTGGAGCGTAACAGCAGTAAAAAGCGTTCAAAATTAACAAAAGAGATGTCAGATTGAATGCACCCGAAATCACATAATATTGATCTCTTTCCCTGGGCTGGTTGGAAAAAATGGAGGAAAAAAAAACTGGCTGAAAATGTTACTAACAACATAACGGCCTTAAACAAGTATTCCACATTGAATAGAATTAACAGCTAGAATTGTAACAAGTTGCAGAAGACTCCCTTTTCTTAAAAAAATTAAACAATGGCTATCATTAAATTTAAGTGTCACGGCTCATTATGTGTAACTTTCGCTGCTCCTGAATATATTTCCCTTAGACCTGTAGACTGCCTTTTAATGTACGGACATTTTTGTCCACAATGCGTCCATTAACAAAGCAGCGTTCAACAGCATATTCAGTGTTCAATACCAGTTTAAGAAACAATCGTAGGAAAAAGCAGATGTTTCCATATCTCCCTAGAAATCAAACAATTGCCTCGCGAGCAAATACAGCAGAATTTACACGATCATACGCTGCAGAAGCATGTACAAATGGGAAAATCGCGTAAAATTTCGCTTTAAAATACGCCCAACAATATAATGGTGCTCAACAGGGTATTGAAAGCTGAATAGTATTAAAACTTTAATCGTAGAACTGAGCAGACGCTGTTTCCCAAAAAACATCGGAAGCATTTCTGTAACATTATAAGCTATTATATGGACCTTTTGCCCTGAATAAATGTACTAAAGTGCGTTTTTGTAGTGCTGCTTGAAATTCGGCGCAAATTTCGGTTCTAACAACAAAGAAGCATTAAACAGCACATTCAGTTTTCAACGCTATTCACAGGTAGAATGGTACAATGTATAGCAGATGACGTTTACATATCTCCCAAAACATCAAACAATTATTGACTGTATAATTTTAATAAACGCTACTTCACGCAATAATAAAAATATACAGAATCGTACACCGCATGCGCTAAATCTGACATCCAAAATTTGGCTCCGAACCGCATACACAACACAGGATACCCAACACACACACAGGATTACCAGCATAGTGTGCTGCCTCGCTAAGGCGAGCCAGCAATAACGGGCTATAAGTTTACCCGTTGTATGGCAATCTCCAGACGATTATCGGCTGCAAACGTAATGTTGAAGGTTTACATCGTCAGGGAGGGAGGGGGGGGGGAGATTTTCATCTATGATCGACAATAAATGTCTTGTACAAAAAATTATGAGCAAAAGTCTTCCAATAATTCCATAACCCTTTCGATTCCTTTCGGAGATTTTCATGCAGGTGTACATTGTTGAGTCTTCTTAGGTTTAGCAGTAAATTTCTTTTCACTCGACGATGACTTCCTTCTATCTATTTGTTGGCTCATTGTCTGAGCACTTTCTTCTTTTCACCTATCTTCGCGTTACCGTTCTTCCCCTACTTGCTTCTTCGCAACCCTAACCTCTGCCTATAGATCTTGAAAAGAGTACGTTGTCACAGTGAGAACTATTGGTCCGCGCTCTTAGGCTCCTTGTATTTTCTCCATTACAACTCTCGTTTACCGAGGACTTCCGCAGGTACGAAAGACGCAGTTAATGAGAAAATCAACAGCCGAGTTGGCATTTAGGAAGCTAAAGCTGGCCTGTTTTTCTAGTGATTTTGCTTGTGGCGGGAATGCTAATTATAAATAATGTTTAATTTCCTTTTTTCAGTTCGCTATTTCCAAATGTAAAAGTCACACATACTGCACAGGCTACGATGAAACTAACCTAGCCGGAGAATGTGCAAACTGTGGTTGCACCGTAGCAATGCACACAATTGCCGACCACGGTAAGCATCAATTTCACGTTTAACTTATTTCATTGGGCAAAGCAAGTTTTAAGATATTTCACGTCAAACCGAATTTTTATTTTTTGTTTCATTAGAAGAGTCCCTTCTAACTTTTCTATGGCACATCTCTTTGGACCTAGTGATGGGAGTAAAATTCTTCCCTGGAGCTACTGTATTCTGTATTTTTGGCTTCATCCCCGGCCCTTCCATTCGCCTTCGCTCTGCTGTTTGTAGTTATGGCGGTTTTCTGATGCAACCATGGCAACTCTTACCTCTACGCATTAATTTTATTTGCTCCGGTTGGCAATTTGATTTCAATATGGTTGGGGTGCATGACTGGATTTTGTTATTCCGTGCTAATAATCGTAGTAGCGCACTGTAAAACGCATTAAATTTCAGCCGTAAACGTTTTGAGAAAATATTTTCCACGCCGGTTTCCACGCTGTTTGCAAAGGGTTGAGTACCTTGCGATTGCGTTTCTTAGAGTTGGCATTTTAATTATCTTCTCACAGAGTCTCTGCCTCCAGCAACGGCCCGGGTGTCATTACCGGCTGGGGACGACGGCGATGCCTCAAACGGTGGTGAGATTATTTTCTTTCCCTTTCGTCTTTGCAAAGGAAAAATACACCTGAAATAGAATTACTAAAAAGTGATGTATCCAGCTAGTTGTTAATTACGACACTGAAATGAAAATGTGAAGGGAAAGATAAGGTAATGGCATGGGCTCTTGACCATATGCGCTAACTCCATTCTCGTTTGCTTTTGCATTTTTATTCACAGCAAAGAATGTTTGGAGTGAGGTGGCTAAAGCAGCACAGCTAGAAAGAAAAAAGATGCAAGAAACATGTCCACCCGTGCGTAAGGGCAAAAAAGGACACGGTGGGGCACGCGTTAACAGTGGTAGAAAAAAGGCGTTATATTACAAGGTGAATACAGAATTTTATATTACGGAATTTTCTGTGACATGTTTGGCAGAGATAAACTAAGTGCTTGCGACTTGGCACAGGTAGATATCCACTGGAACAACAAGTAGGTAAATGAACTGTAGGTTTGAATTGGCTAAGTTGCTATTTTATTCTGCAGGATGTCCAGGTTTGTCCCGTGCGTGTTAAAAATCGTGATCTGGGAACATTCTCATCCTGTGGCAAACGCATTTTTGTAAGTAGCACCGTTCAGCTAAAGAAATTCAGTTCCTAATTCTTTTATGGAAAATTCCACTAAATGAACAACATAACACCACACCCTTAATTCTTAAAATCGATCAGTATGTTTATTTGATATCCGATTTCAATGGGTTATTCAGAACTGTTTATGCACCTTCGTATACTAGTGGGACATTCTTTGATAAAAAAGGGGAATATCACAGACGCGCTCTTAGCTTTTGAGAATTGTTGTTAAACCTATCGCTCAGTCTACTGGTGGTTGATTGTTGAGATCATTTTTTCAGTGAATCTTCCAGGCCTTACTTAATTGATTTTTAAACATGCATTTTATCCTAGGTGTCACTTAAGGGAAAGCCCCTTACATTGGAAACCTTAGAGGATGAGTCTATGAAAGCTGTCTGTGGGATGAGCAGAAACGAGGCCATTGGTTTCGAGATAGACTTTTTCATCTTAAAAACATTAAAGGGACCTCGTTTGGAACAGGATCAGCACATACAGGGAAGCAGTTTCTACCTGTATTGTAACACATTCGATGGCCCTGAGGTATATTTTGCGGCTTAGATAAAAACGGCCTCCATATTTTTTCGTCGAGTAACTTCCTTCCCTTTTTTTCTAGCAAAGTCTGGACGATGATATTGATCCATCACTAGCGGGAAGCTTCAACAGTTCAAAATCCAGTCAGAGTAAAACTAATTTTTCAACGCCTGGATCTGTGGCGGAAAGTGGCAGAAGAAGTATTGGAATCTCCCCTTCTACTTCTAATGTTGCTATCCCCTCAACTAGCTTTGCGGCACCTCCGTCATCTTCCATTCAGGCAATGGCCATGCGATCACGAAATAACATTTTGCGATCGCTTAGGAGACCAGCGTTTACCGCCCAAAAGCGAATGCTTCCCGAGCCATCTACAATGCTTGGCCTTGGGAAGTCCTTGGCCCTACCGGCCTCCAGTGACCAAGGTAAATTACACAGCCATACAGTCTAATCCTATTTCTGAAGTCCTTAATTATAACAGGCAACAAATAATAACGACATTAGTGTTGCTTCTGAAATGCTACTGCCATTGACTTATAGGCCGAGTAACGTACAGCGTAGAACTCTACAACTTCGTCGTGGACGATGAATGGACTGGAGTCACTATCAACGGCCCAGAATCATCCATGTTGACAATTCAAGGCTATCCAGCCAATCCATTCCAATCAGGAACGTTCCAACTGGCGTACCACGCTGTCTGTGCAAATAAATGCAACTCCTTGCAGTTAAACGAGCGTCTTGTATTTAAACAGCATAAACTTGAAGAGTATGGTGTGGGCAATGAAGACATGATAGAGGTGCTCACGGAAGATGAAATTAAAAATATAAACATCAGGAATCAGAAACGGACTGCAAAGGTATGGTTCATTTCGAAGGGCGGGGTAACAACCCCGGCGAAACGGGGAAATTGGTGTCACGTGCACAATCGCGAAGTACCCTCACAAGTATAGAGAGCTAACCATGCATGCCTTTTCGCCATTTTGTCATTTCGTGTTTTAAACACGCCTCATTCCACTATGCGAACTACCAAATTAAGTATAAAAATACGCTTTTAATTAGATTCGATTCCCCATAACCCAAACAATGCAATCGTGTAAATTTTTCCTTTTGTAGGAAGCTCAGATTACTGCTGTGGCAAAGGCCTTGTGTCATCACTTCAACGCCGATTGCTCTTTAATCCCGGACTTTGGCAGGCAGATCAGGTATTTGTTGAATACATTTTAACATTTGACATTGATTTACAGAAATACATTTCACGACAGTTGACAGCAACAAAGGTTCCGGCATGTAAAATTTTAACAATTCAATTTTCAGTGGTCAATTCTTTTAGGTCTGTGATTATTGCATTCCATAGATGGTTTTCTTATATCTCTTTTTAATATCCTTAGCATTTTACCGTGCTATCACGTTAAGTTGACGTCCGTCCACTGTCCCCCTTGGGGTGTCGTAGAGCCGTTCTTAGGCACAAGCGACAGCCAGCCATGGTACAAATTTATCAACAACGACGGACAAGAGGTCGATGACGCAGGGCCAGCATCTTTATGGCCTCCTCCGGTGAAGGAGTTTCAACTAAAAGCGCAGTGTTTTGCTCACTGGTCGTATCAAAAATTCAAAGGCAAAGCCTTTGTATGCGATCTTCAAGGTTAGTAGCCCATGCATGATAGTTGATTAGATCTAGCAGAGCATATCTAGGACTACTGTGAATGTTGAGGCAGTAAATGGCATCCTGCACAAAAGACCTTCAGCGAGCTATTTTGTCTGTGTGGGCTTCGCCGCCTGTGGCACATGCCATTAAATTGTAATTTTTCATTTAAGGCTTTTTTTGCTCTTTGCATAGGCGCTGACTTTAAACTTACTGATTTGGAGATTGCATCTACTGATCGCAGGTAAATGTACAGTATGAACCACATAACATCGATTTGCGTAACTACTAAGATAACCAAACAAGAACACTGATTCCTACCTAAGTATAATTAGAGAATGAATGAAAGTTAGAAATGATGATAATAATTTTACATTTGTAGTTCAACGTCATCTAATTGGTTACTGCACTTTACTACTTAAGATATTTCAAATTGTATAATATAAGAAATTGCAAACAAATTGAAATAAAAATAACTGGGTAGGTGCGAAGAAGGTGGGGGGGGGGCATTATAATCGTAAAACGAGAGACCCAAATTAGGCAGCTTTACAAAAGATTAAGAAGGTCTTTTTGCAAAAAAAGGAAAAATATATTATTTGGATTGCAGTTTATTGTTATATTCCAAATTTTTTTGTGGAGATAAGCCCTACCTTTCGACTAGTTAATTTTCAAACAAGAACATTTTCAGTTTCCTTCGACAACATCAATGCTCACCATCTAATCGTTGTAAAGAGTAACCTAACATTGTTTGATTGTATTGCAGCTTGTTTGGAATTGGCAATCTTTCGTCAGTTGCGTTAAACAACTTCAAAGACTTCCACAGGTGTAATGTTTACTGCGCAGCCCTAGGATTACAAGGTGACTGTACTGTATTATGACTCCCGTTGGGGGACACATATACGAAAGGAGCGGTGATGTTCGTCGGAAATTTTGAAAAGGCTACTAGAACAGACTAATCTTGGCTTGGCTCAAGCTTTTCTTGACTCCAAAAAGATTCCAAAAAAGTAGGAATATAATTTGTATTTGTACATCTCTTCATGTGAAGCCCTAAACGAGACCTTAACCACTAAATATATTGGCGTTTTGCCCGGAACACCATAAGCGAGACCAGAAATCCTGAACTTTCTCCCCGACGAAAATGCCTGCCCCTTTTATAAGCGAGTCTTCCCATCCGGGTTAAAACTAAACGCTTGCATTTGTTTCAGTAAGGTTTGGCTATTGTTTCCAAAATTCGCGAAACGTATCAAAGCAAGATGTGCTTCCGTTGCACAAAAGCTGAGAGGGGAATTAAAGTGGACATAATGGCTCCGTTGTACTTGTAACTGACCAAACAAATGTATTGCATTCGATACAAGATTTGGTTGTTCAACCTGCTTAACGGGTACTTTCTTTGTAAATGATCCACTAGACGGGTGAGAACGCTAACGGCCGCTGGTATCTGTTTTAGATCCAATCCTTGTATCGACAGTACCGAGAGGGGAACAATCTACTGAAACACCTTCTGATGAGGAGCTAGAGCGCGAGGTAAGTCAGGCTTCACTGTATTAGTCCACATATACAAACCAAAAGAACCAACATCGTGGAACCATAATCTCGTCAGTTATCTGGTAATCTCAGGTCAGCAGCGCTTATATTCTAGAGATACGAATGATTTATATAAGAGCACTTACGGATCACGGACATACAGAAAATGCCTTGTCATGCACGTCAAACATAACTACGGCTACCAGCAAAATGATCAAAGCAAGACACAACAGCAGATGTACGGAGATATTTAGCTTTCAGTAAAGTCTACATCGAAAGGTCTAAAATTTCAGATATTTGAGTTGCACGAGTTATGAAGTTATCTCATTTCGTAAAATTCATATCTTGCTTATGTATATAGTCGTTCATTTGTTCATTTTTTATTCAAATGGCAGGTTACGTTCAACCCACGTCACGGCCAAGAAGAAACCGATCGCGCGGGTGAAGTAAATATTTTTTTACGCCTTATATTTATTGACGTTATCGACGCTTGGACGTGCTCGCTGGTGAACACAATGTCAATACATGTGCTATTGTCCCTTATATCTCTTAATTTAAAACGCCTGTAAGAAATCCTTTTAGCTCTTAACACATTTGCACTTAAAATGGGGCTTTCTACGAGACTATAACTTTAGTGTAACCGTGACTAAATAGTGTAGCAAGCTCTGCCTGGAACTGAACCACTAAAGAAAGAAGCTAATACCGCAATGTTGTGCAATTATACGACAATTTTAGTGCTTGCTGTCAGGCGGTTCTAGATCGATGATAACGAATGCTGATGCAGTCGATGCAGGGTGATTAAAAAAAGACAGTCAGTACGTTTGTCTGTCCTTACACGCAGCTATAAACTTATTTTTGTGTTCATTTCAGGTCTCTCATTGTCCGGGGAATACGCTGGAGACGGACTTACAAAATGAGACAAATACCAAACCAAAACTATGTAACATTTGCCTGGAGAGAAAGATTGACTCGGTTTTTTACGCCTGCGGGCATACTTATGCCTGCCATCCATGCGCTGAAAAATGCGCTGAGATGAAAACATGTCCTATTTGTAGGCAATCGATAAGGGAAGTTGTAAAATTATATTTTTAAACTAGGTAACGGTTTTGAAATACAGTAAAAACCCGCGAGTAAGAACCTAACATTTAAGAACATGTTACGGTGAAATTCACAAATTAGATCCCATTTTTATAAGAACCTATTTCGCCTCAAGTTTGGGGATGCTGGTTCGTATTTTCTAAAATGAATTAAACATTTTTACTGTGGGAAATAAGTTTGGACAAAGTTTTACTGTGCATGTATATAATGTCATATTCTAAATGATTAGTGCATCATTTCAACATAAGCTCTTTTGTGGTATGCAAATTTCATGCAAGAAATGCCGAATTCCACTAAAAGATCCACTAGCATCAATGTAAAGAACCTAGTCTAAATTTGTTTCAACCATTATTTATATATACATATATATAACTTGTTTACTAGGCTAACCTGGAAAAATTAAGCTCTTACTCGCGGGTTTTTACTGTACGGTAATCAACAGAGAAGGGAGTGACTGATGCCTGTTTTCCCGTGGGCCCGGTTACGGTCCGTTTCGATAATCCGTATAATATAACAATAGGGTTTATGTTCGCGGGCGTAAATATGTTTTAGGCCTGACTCAGGCAATGCCCGCAATGCGATGCCCGATGAAATTATTATAATTTAATAACAATCCAATGTTTATCAATGAATTTCCTTTTCAAACTGCTACAAGAGTGGAAGTGCAAAATTTACTGCATTATATATAATAAGGAAAGATGAGTGTATGTGAAAATGTGCTTTAGCATAACCTAGCCGCTAAGAGGCTCAAGAGGAAGTGAATGTGCCATGCTCTCACAACATCTTCCTTTTATTTAGTTTATAAGTATATCAAGAAGTAGATCTACTGTTATTGACAAATTTATAAAACGGCTGAGCGTTTGAGCTTGTTATTTAGCTAGAGGTTTCCAGTACAGAGTGAGATTAGTTAAGGGAATGCGCAATTCAACAATGTCGCAAGTAAAGAAGAAAGGAGAGGTCGGTTGTCTAAGTGGTACATGGAATAGCACCAGGCTAGCAACGTGGTTTCTCTGCTTAAGAACCACACCGGCTCAAGCGAACGAAGCAACCGATATAGAATTTGTTCGTGTTTCTTCTACTTATAGAAGAAAGAATGATCAAAAGGGGTATCTTTCATATATTTTCTGCATCTTCTTATCACTAGTTGCAAAGCACGCTAAATGTTGGCGTTAGGGTGACATCGAAGACGTAGGTAAATCGTACGTGCATTCTGAATAGTGATTTGGACACAATTCTTTTGGCACCATTCGTCGCAAATAAGTTGGACTGAGTTCGGCACACAGCTTGGGAGAGGCTCACTTAAATTAAAGTGGCAATCAACCTCTTCAAGATCTTCGGGAAGGGGATCATAGCCCATTTCACGGCCACCTGAAAAAAAAGTCAATACGTAAAGGCATGATCATAACACCAAACACATAATTCACATAAATTGCAAAGACAATCAGGTTAGGACAACCTGAAAGACAACAGTGAAAATTCGTGATTTATGACACATTCGTTTTATTACACAGGCCCATGTCACCAGCAGTCAGGGCCTGTCTGTTGCTTTCGGTTTCTTCTTTGTTGATGTTGGAAAGCATTGGAAGGTCGCACCTTCTGATTGGCTAAGAACGGATCATCTTTTATCAGACACTTAAAAATTGCCTGTGGATCTTTTTTTGAAAGGGCATTCAACGTCACTCATTTTGTTTGGCTTATTGCTGATCATATGTCATCAGCAACTGGAAATTGTTTTAAGGCATTAAGCGTGTTTGTGTGACTGAAAAAGGAATTGTTACTTAGACCACAACGCAACTTGTAACTGGGCAGTTAGAAACGCTAATACATGATATAAACGTAAAAGTTAATGTTGTACATGTATTCCATAAGTTTTACTATCAATAATAAAGCAGACTTCTCTTATATTTCTAGTAAGCGGTCAAAGCAGCATTTGATACCATGAAGATGTGACGGCTGACGGCGAAGTATCGCATAGCGCATTTCACGCTTTAATATAGTATATATACAGGGTTTTCAAAAGTTTTGTAAAGAAGCGGACATAAGGCCTTAGGGTTTCTTGTTGATCACTGAAATGAGGCATTATGACCTTACCATGCATCTCTGGAAAACGATACATGTCCTCCGGAATTCCATCAGGGCGCTGCTTGCCTCGCTGCTTACGAATCTTGTGGCTATTGTAATCCACAAGCAAGTCCTGTAGCTCTTTTTCAAACAACGGTAAATAAGTGTAAAGGAGACACCATCTGTTGAAAAAACTATTTAAATAAATACTACCGTTCAGGGGAAGCACCGTAGTCTGGGGATGGGCTCCCACATTAAAGGGACGAGGGTGATCGTTGTTAAAATGTGCGTTTGTCACCTGTTAGGGTGTTTCAAAAATAACAGCGTGGGAATTGAGCGGGAACAAACGGACTAGGCTGTTAGCCCGCAATCAAGCAGTCGATAAAGGAGCGATTCCGAAAAAGGGAGGATGGGACTACTTGCCCGAAAAGTGACGTTTCCAACCGAATTTGGTTACTATTACGTTATAAAATGAATTCAAGCCACCCTATCTAAAAGAAAAACTTTGATACCTTTCAGGTGTTGCTTCAAGTGCACGAGACGGTCAGTTTGAAAAAAAGCAGAAGGCATACACACTGAGATATTCTGAATTTTTGGTGACATTGATTTAAGTTAATAGAGAGGGATGGTTACGAAGTGTATTGCTAACATGCACGTGCCAATCTTCATAACCAGTCTCGTTAAGACGGTTTCCTACCTGTCAACAACATCATGTTTCGCCCACAAACCATTTTCAAAAAGCTCCTAGCGAAATAATTCATAAAGCGGCATGTTAAGTGAAGCCTCCCGTGCAGTCGTTTTTAGGGGCTATACTGTCTCACTCCTGTCAAACGCCGTTTGGGGGGGGGGGGGGGGGGGGGGGGTAGTGGAACACGATCGCCCCTCAAAACGACTGCGTGGGAAGCTCTGCAAAGTGCTTTTTCGCTTTGCTGCATGAACATACTTAACTCTAATGACAACGTTAGTTTTTTTCCTGTCACGGGGTCGGCAGAGTAAAGTGCACCGAAAATAATGTAGTAAATTTTGCAGATAATTTTAAGATATGCATATAAAGACTCACTATAAACGTCGGTACCCCTTACAGTAATTAACGACTAATTTGTGCTCGGCGGTAAGGCCATGTGCGATGCGAGATAACAAAAGCACTTAATGTAACGGCCATAGAAACAGGACTCAGTAAGTTATTAAATGGATGCCCACACCTTAAGTTCATCCATCCAGTATTGACTGTTTAAGCGTTTTTGCCTTGACCACCAGGCCTCTATTGTCTGATTTGAAAGAAGCAACAATAAAAATAAGGAAAAATGTTGGAATTTTAGATCGTTTTCTTTAACTCCTGTTACGTCCTACTCCTTTGAAGTTCACACACCTGATTCAAGGTCGATGGACCGTACTGATGACTTCTGGAGAAGGCATATTCGTCTCCATGGTTACGTCTTAAAAAGGTTTGGCACTGAGCAATAACTGTGGCTTCAAGACCATAATCAGTTCGTGTTCTGCAAGGTATTACTGAAAAGAGCGACTGATTCGTTAGTTGTTCAGCTAAATTATTTCGCAATCTGACAAGCCAAAAGAACGTGGGTCCTACGAAATTGCGGGAATGATAAGTGAGCACTGATGATTTTTCCTCCTTTCAACACAACGAATCTTATTCGAGTGCAGCGTACACTTAGGCCCAGTTCAGACGTCGTGCTTCTGCCGTGCCGAACCTAATTGCAATAGGTTCGACTGTAGCACGGCACAAACACAACTCTAATCCAGACGTCGTGCCAAATTCAGGACTTACTGAAGTCACGTAACAATTAGTCAGCGTTGATCAAACAAAAATGGCGCCGTAACTACCCCCGTCAAAATACATTTGATATAATTTATGAATTTTGTTTGGCACGGCAGAAGCGCGACGTTTGAATCACTGCCGTGCCAGAGTCGTGTAGCACGGCGGAGCTTGTCGAACTTAATTGCTTTGCCGAACTTAATTTTAAGTTTGATTCAGACGTCGTACTTCTGCCTTGCTTTTGTCGAACTTCATTCCTGAATTTAGTTCGGCACGGCAGAAGTACGACGTCTGAACTGGGCCTTAGTTCAAGTTGATCAAAAACAAACAGATGCAATCAAATATATCACCAGCAGATATCTGAAAAAAAAAAAACGAAGTAAATCGAGCTCGGTTTGTTGATATGATGTCCACCGAGAAGATCAAAAGACATTTTTGTTACCTTTTTCAGAACTGACAAACTGGAAGTAATACTTCGCCACGATGTAGGGGTCTCGGTTCGATGTAAATGCATGAAGCCAAAGAAGTCTTCTAGAAAATGTGTCCATACCGCCGTAAACATAAATTTCATACTCCTTGAGTTTATCCCATCCATCAAGAGACCACACCCAGTTACTACCCTAATGCAAAAAATGCAACCGAAAATGAAATTGTGTTAATGTTTCTGGCCTTAAGTCTCTCGCTTTATGAATCGGTGCCACTCGGCGAGACAGAGAAAGACGATGCATACGTGCAGTTACACAGTATTGTGTGGCTAATCCATTCATCGAAATCAATTAATTAGCGTATATTATAGTGCTGCCTTATTGCCATTCAAAAATCCGGAAGTATAAAAAAATGCCTTAGGAAAATTCTCACAACGTTAAAAGAGGAAAATTAACGAGTGAACAAATATAAAAAATAATAAAAATAAAAAAACAACAGAGAAAATAATTTCGTCTTTTTTTAAAAAAGAATACAGCCGCCTCTCTTCGCTCACGGCCGGTTTGACGGCGTATCTCTCGTGAAACGAGATGCCAAGCGGGCCGGATCGAAGAGAGGCGCGGCGCGGCTGTATTCACAGACTATTTCGCATGGTAACATTTCATTGCATTACGAAATGAAAGAAACTGATTGCATACTATAAAGCATCACGCATGATGTAACGTTCATTTACTGAAGGGGAGACATACCTTTGAAAAGAATACTCTTCTTTGAAGAACATGACGACGTCTATTTTGCATGCCTTGGTAATCAAGAATGGTCATCACGTCTCGTACTTGGTCTCTGTTAATCGAACGGTAAATCTTGTATTATTACTTACTTGCAGCTCGAAACATGGCAAAATCACCCTACCCGTACTAAGTAGCCTTATCAAAACTTTCTGCAGAAATTATAATAAAAAGAGCAGGGGGTATGTTATTGTTTTCATTTGAGCAAAAGCATTGTGTGGGTGTTACTAAGTAAAGTACTAGAGCATGCCAGCGGTATACCTTGTAACTAGTAGATCGTGATGCATCCTTAAACGGAGTTGCATGGTACGAATTCCAAAGAGTCTCCGGGCAGAGTCTAGTTCATACTAAAAAAAAAACGAACGAACAAGGGAAAACATAGTCAGTAAGTCGAGAATAATTTGACTTTTCACCGATAACAAAAGTGGAGAAATTCTACCTGAATAGCTCGGCTAACATCATTGGGACTTTCACTTCTGTAGTACTTTATACCAAGTTCACAGAGACGTCTCTTTAATGTTGCGATACTAAAAGAAATAGAAGGATATAAAAAAGTGAGATAACGTGAAACGATGATTGCCTGAAATCAAAATTAGAAAAATAATCATGACGGCTTCTAGCTACCTCCATGAAATGCCGAAGTCTCGGTCGAGATATTGACGAATGATGTTGACAGACTTCAGTGCTTTGACCTTAGCCCACAAGTAGGATTCTATATCTAAGAAATTGGCGTCAAAAACGAAATTACTCCTTCTATAACACAAGGTAGATACACGCAAGCAAAAATATATAAGCGACGCAGTACCTTCAAAATACACTGCTGCCATGCTGGTAAACAGACAAGTATTCGACAAGAACGTTGTGTCACGCAAGATCGTTCTCTAAGTTTACAATTATTTTATCAGGTTTCCTGCGTTTATCAAGATTTTTCGCGTTTTCAGGATTTTTAACTTTTTTCGAGTTTTTCAAGATTTTTCGCGTTTTTCAAGGTTTTTTCGCGTTTTTCAAGATTTTTCGCTTTTTCAAGATTTTTTCGCGTTTTTCAAGATTTTTCGCGTTTTTCAAGAGTTTTTCGCGGTTTTCAAGATTTCTACTGTTCTCAAGATTTTTCGCGTTTTTCAAGATTTCCCATGTTCTTCAAGATTTCTAGTGTTTTTCAACATTTTTCGCGTTTTTCAAGAGTTTTTCGCAGTTTTCAAGATTTCTAGTGTTTTTCAAGATTTTTCGTGTTTTTCAAGATTTTATGTAACTTTTCAAGATTTTTCGTGTTTTTCAAGATTTTATGTAACTTTTCAAGATTTCATGTCACTTTTCAAGATTTTCGTAACTTTTCAAGATTTTATGTAGCTTTTCAAGATTTTAACGTATGATACTCATCGTACACCGTAGTTTGTCATTTCGAATTTTTATTATCTTAATTTTCATAGCGTGATATAATAGACCATGCTCGGCCGTGATACAGCCTCTTTTAAAATCCCTTTCCATATTAGCAATATTTCATTCTTGTCCAGTTCTCTGCTGTAAATGTTTACAATCCACGTCTTCCTAACTACCTTTTCCTCTGGGTTCTATGGGCTTGCTAGTTTTCTCTTATGTCTCTTTTCGACGTCCACTTTAATGTGTTTGCAACTCTGTGCGATCATTCGCGCTAAAGTGTCATAGAACGGTTTCTTGGATTTGCAGCTTGTGTCTTTCAGTTTTCAGTTTCATCGAGCTCAAGAGACAAAACGTCCGATCAAACTAATGCAAAAATCATAGCCTTAACAACACCGACTGTCCCTCTAAACCAATTTTTCGAAGAAAAGCTACAACAGTCTCTGGGGAGGCTGAACAAAGATAAATGTCACATGTTATGAGATCAATAGATTTGGCAAAAATATTAATTAAACAGCCGGGCCAGGCACCACTGATATTAAATACAAGTAATCAACATTTTCACGGACAATTTCAGACCTTATCCTTCAAGAGCAAACACTTTGAGAGCTTACAACTGAGCCAAAAGAAACCGCACTGGCGAAACATGTGGCAAATTACAGAGCTAGAGGTATCAAACTCTATAAAAAGGAAACCGTGCAGACCTATGACCACTTCACATTCGAGATGCAACAGTCTTACGGCTCTATTCAGCTTGTACTTCCCCCAACTAATACACCACATAGTGCCCGAAAGACGGAATTTAATATAAGCTGGCAAATTTCCAAATGCCACGAACGGAGGAGTCGTGTAGCCTGTCATCCCTATTTCACTTTGTCTTCGAGTGAAGTAACCGCAATGATCGTCGAAACGGCATCAATTTGACTTAGCGCCGACATCGCACGTGGAAAGAGATGAAAGACCAAACTCTTTCCAAACCAGTTGGCAGTATTGTGAGGACATCGTTTCCATTGTCAAAATTCGTCAAGCAATTTTTTTCGTTATTTTCGAAGACTCTCAACAGGAAATTCCTTGGGCGCTTTGTTTGCAACAGATTTTGATACTTCATCCCCCCCCCCCCCCCTCCCTCGCCAATAGTGAAAGTGAAATCGTTGTATATCTTGCTAAACTTTTCCAATAGTGAATTTGGCTATTTACGCAGTTCTTGTAGTTTGTAGTTCGTGGACAAATAATTCTGAATCCTTAACATAACATTGTATTGGTACAAACAAATCCAGTCTACTAGGTCTGCGATGTTATTAATAATGCCCGTTATTTTAACTTACTCGTTCCATTAAATTAAAAAAGAAGGAAGATGTTGCTACACATTCATGTATGGACCTGACATTGTCGTGAGCTTAAGTTTGTTTTACTATAATAAGATAGAATTGCTTGATACGATAAGTTAAGTAAGTTAATGTATACTATTTTGCCTATCTTGAACCAAAAACTTTATGGATTTGTCAACTACATGCCATTTATGTTGAATGCTAGGATTCGCAAGATGTCCTGTATTTTTTTTTCTACCTTTAAAGTTAAATAAAATTAAAAAGAGAACCCTTTCTTACCGCAAGTCTCTTAACAAATGATATCCTCTAGACGGATATGAATATGTCACAAGACGCTTTCCTTCTCGAGACGAGTCCAATAATTTCTATCCAAGACTGGCAAGTAGAACTCTCTTAAATAAATATTTTCAAGCTGCTAATGGCACTTGTTCTTGTAGCAGGTTTCTTCGCCTATTGGATATGTCAATTTCCATTAGGGGTTTGGCAAACAGATCTTAGGTTTCGTGTTATAACGTAGGTAAACAGGTTATAATGTCAACAGTGTTTTGCCATTAGTAGACATTGATAATTGACTTACTTTTAACACAGATACTTCCAAAAAGCCTAAATTTGAAATTTTATGTTAGAAAGAGGCTTAGTATATACCATAAGTAGGCGTTGACGTGTAGCATTTATCTTCGTAAAGAATTGGATTAACAAGATAAACTTAATAATGTCATCTCTTCAGTCTATGAAACGTTAACTAATCTTTCCCATTTTGCAACCTGGGATAATATCGTTTGAAAAAATTTCTTGGCAGGGTAAATTGGTCCTATGTAGGTGGCAATGCAAAATAGACCGAATATTGATATATCTTTCTTAAACACAGATTTTCAAAAAACAAATGTTAAAAATAGGCTTTTAAAAACCTGTTTTTTTTTCATTAAACTAATTGTTGTATTTTACTTGGAACTGAAAATGGAATTTAAATTTCATATTAATAATTTAAACAAGTGAAGCAAATAAAAATATATAAATTTTAAAATAAATTCTAACGGAGAATATATTTCATCCACAGGGGCTCCAGTAAGAATCAAGTGTGAGCGTGTTTTCTTGACCTAAGGAACGTTTTTTGGTGGCTAGTTTCTCCGGTTATACTTGAAACCGTTGAGTAAAATGTCTTCAAACTGCTACTGACACTAGTTCCTATAGAAGGCTTCTTTCCTACACCAGTATCATATTACGTTCGGTTCCATTAGGATCTAAGGTTTGGTGCTATGACGGAGGTAAACAAGCTGTAAAGTAAACAATGTATCTGCCATTAGTAGATATTAGCATGCGATATTTATTTCCTTAATTAAAGAGTTGGACTAAGAAGATGAACTATGTCATCTCTTCATTCTTTAACACCATCAACTAATCGTTTCTGATTTCGCAGCCTAATCTGTTCTATGTAGTTGGCAATGCAGTGAAAAAAAAAACGAATTAAACTTAACAGACACCTTAATTCGAAACTTTATGTTAGAAAGAAGCTTTTAAAGCCCTTAATTGTTGAAAAAAAGTTATATATATATATATATATATATATATATATAGCTTGGATGAAAAATGAAGTCAGAAACAAACCACTCACAGGTCCATATTTAATGCAAACGTTTCGCCCTTCGGGCTTCTTCAGTGCAAATTACTACAGAGATCAATACTTGGTAAAAACTAAGTTGATTACAGCGTGGTGTGCCTTGTCGTGGCGGGGAGGCTTGTGTGACCTTACGACCCCCAGGGCTATGCCGGCGGGAGCCTTGTGCTCCTGGCAGGTCTAACCATGCCGGATTGGTCTGCGTGGTGAGGGTCCAGACTAAAGCAGCACCTAAGGGAAGGAAAACCCTGACAGAAAACCACTGGCCCTCCAGGTCATGGGGGTTGGGCGGTAGGCCAATCACCTGCCCCCAGAAAATCCAGAAGATTACTTAAACTGTAACTTATCAAGAACAAATTAGCAATGGCGAAGCTGTGGCCGTGGACGGAGGAACAGCCGGACACACCATGACGTCAGTGGGTAAAAGCCTACGGGAAGCTCACAGACCGACAAGGTCATTGGCAACGCCAAAATCTAAAATGCGTGTTGGATGCTGGAACGTACGAACAATGTACACAGTTGGAAAAGCAGCCCAAGTGGCACGAGAGATGGAACGATACAGACTTGACCTGATGGGGCTAAGTGAGATAAGATGGACAGGAGCTGGACGTATTAAGATGAGAAATGGCTATACAATGATATATGCTGGAGAAGAAAGTGAGCACCAGAGAGGGGTGGCAATCATGATGAGCCAGGACACACAGAAAAGCCTGATTGAATGGACAGCAGTAAGCAGCCGCATAATAACTGCACGATTTTACTCCCGCTTTAAAAATACAACAGTCATCCAAGCGTATGCTCCGACAAATGAATCTACAGATGATGAGAAGGATGATTTCTACGAGCAACTCCAGGCAACTTTTGATACATGCAACAGACATGACATAGTCATTGTTATGGGAGACCTGAACGCAAAAGTTGGTCATGACAACAAAGATATGGAAGGGATAATGGGGAAACACGGATTGGGTAACATAAACGATAATGGCGAACGATTATGTGATTTCTGCTCAATGAATGGCCTTGTGATCACAGGAACATGCTTCCTACACCGAACAACCCATAAAGCAACTTGGGTGTCACCTGACGGAAGAACGCAAAACCAAATTGATCACATGATGATCCGTAAAGAATGGAGAAGATCTGTGGAAGACACCAGAGTGTACCGTGGTGCAGATGCAGCCAGTGATCACTACCTGCTAGTTATGAAAATAAAGCTGAAATTACACAGAAACCCAGATAGAGCAAGGACCAATGCAAGATTTGACACACAAAAGCTTGAAAACGAAATGTTCAAATCAAAGTTCAGCGTTGAACTGCGCAATAGATTTGCAGTACTAGAGGTGGAAGAAAATATCAACGAGGACTGCATACAAATGGAAAAAGTTTACATAGAAACTGCAGAAAAAGTCCTAGGTCGAGTAAAGAAGAAAAACAAGCAGTGGCTGAGGGAGGAAACCTGGGAAGCCATAGATCAACGGCAGATGATCCATAACAAAATACAAAGCACAAAATCAGAGAGGAGAAAAAGCAAGCTACGACTAGAGTACAAGATGAAAGACAGAGAGGTTAAACGCAGAGCAAGAGAAGACAAAAGGGTTTGGTTAGAACAGACGGGACATGAAGCAGAAAAATATGCAGAGAACGGAAGAACCAGAGAATTGTACCAAACAGCCAAAAAAATCACCAACAAGCGGCGGTGCCAAGTTGCAACAGTTAAGAACAAGAGGGGTGAGATAATAAAAGACAAGAATGCCAGACTTGAAAGATGGGCTGAGCACTTTGAGGAGGTCCTAGTCAGGGAGGCCCCGGCGAACCCAATTGAAGAAAACGAAGTAGAGACAGATGAAATTAGTGAGATGGACACAACAGAGATAAAGGAAGCAGAAGTGAAGCAGGCACTGAGGAAGACAAAGAGTGGAAGAACACCTGGAATCGACGGCATCCCAGCAGAGTTGTACAAAGCAGATAGTGACGTGGCAGTAAAGGAGTTGACAAGACTCTTCAATAGAATTTGGCATGAGGAGAAAGTACCTGACCAATGGAAGAAAGGCTTGATAGTGAAAATACCAAAACGAGGAGATTTGAAAGAGTGCAAGAATTGGCGTGGTGTGACATTGTTACCTATGGCAAGCAAAGTAATGGGGAGAGTCATCATTGAGAGAATACAAAACGGAGTAGATCATGAACTTAGAAAAGAACAAGCTGGATTTCGAAAGAATAAGAGCACAGTCGATCAAATATTCATCCTCCGTAACATCATAGAACAGGTCAATGAGTGGCAGGCAACATTCTATGCACACTTTGTCGACTTCGAAAAAGCTTTCGACTCTGTACACCGCGAGGGACTGTGGAGAATTATGAAAGCCTATGGCATCCCTGACAAACTGATAACAATGGTGAAGATCATGTATGACGACTTTGAGTGTTCTGTACTGGACGAGGGAGAGCAAACAAGATGGTTTAAGATCACCACTGGCGTTAAACAAGGATGCGTCATGTCAGGCTTCCTGTTCCTGCTTACTGTTGACTGGACAATGCGCAGAACAACAGAAAACCATAGAAATGGCATCAGATGGAATTTCACAAGTACACTTGAAGACCTCGACTTTGCTGACGATATAGTCCTAATTTCATCAAAATACGAACACGTACAGAACAAGACCAACCGACTGGTAGATAATGCAGGAAGAGTGGGACTGAAACTGAATGCTCAAAAATGCAAAGTTATGAGAATGAATTCACGAAGAGAAGACAAAGTAATGATTGGAAGAGAGGAAGTAGAAGACGTCGAAGAGTTTGTATATCTGGGTGCGACTGTGACAAAAGAGGGTGGTGGCACGGAAGACATCAAGAAACGTCTAAGTAAGGCGCAAGGAGCATTTTTCAACTTGAGGAACATCTGGAACACACGGAGCATTGGTCGGAATACAAAAATCAAACTGTTTAAGACCTTAGTACGACCAGTTCTTTTGTATGGGTGTGAAGCATGGAAACTAACAGCTGCTGAGGAGAAGAAACTGGATAGATTTCAGTTCATGTGCCTGAGACGGATTCTAAGAATTTGGTGGCCACAACGCATCCGAAACGACACAATTTCACAAATAACAGGCGTAAAGAAGATCAGTGATGAAATCCGAAGGAGAAGATGGAATTGGATTGGCCACGTGCTCAGAAAGGAGAGGAATGATGACTGTATGGTGGCAATGGAGTGGCAAGGGAAGGGAAGAGAAAAGTGGGACGACCTAAAACCACATGGAGAAGGACGGTGGAAAAAGAAACCAGGCAAAAGAGGTGGTCCAGCTGGTCGGAAGTCAGGGGCGCAGCGCAAGACAGGGCTAGTTGGCGAGAAAAAGTTACAGCCTTATGCGCCTCATGGCGTGAAGAGAACTAACTAACTAACTATATGGAAAAACTAATAATTATTAACATCAAACGATTACGTAACTGTAACAGAATAACATAAAAGGAATGCTAATGAAGTAGCGACAGTAAACAAGTTAATAATTTACAGGATGAAAGGTTACGTAACAACAACAAGATAACATAAAAAGGATGCTAATGAATGAGTGACAGTAATAAAGTAAACAATAATGAACAAATTAGTGTTTAGCGAGAAAGCCTAGCTTGAAAAACGAAGGGCGATTCTTACAGATGATAGTTAATAAAGCATTGTTTCTTCGATGTAAAAAAAAATTTAATTTTCGATATTACATTACAAAGCAGATGATAAAAAATTAAAAAAACTATAGAAAAAAAATATATAGAAAAAAAATATATATATATATATACCTGATTTTATGAAAACGGGGTCAGCGTTATTTTCAGCGCTCTGTGCGAAATTCGCCGTAAACGCTTTTTTCTCGCCAGAAACTATCTCCAAAGTAGACGATATAAAAACTAAGGGAAATGTCATTTTTTTTTTCTACTCTTCTCCTTTGACTTATTAACCCTTTCGCGCTGTTTAACATTTTTTTTTCGTTTCTCGGCCCTCTTTTAAGCCTACTAAAGCCCCAAATGTACATTGACAAAGAGACCGGGGAGACTTTTCTTTGACCCCATTTTCATAAATCCACGTATATATATATATATACAAGGTGGAAACGTAAACAACGGATACGAAAAAATTCAAACGTAACAAAATCTTAGCGAAGAGTCCCTGAATAATTGCAACAATAAGTAAACAACAGTTTCCTCTAAAGGAGTCCATAAACGGAATAAAAAACCGTAATAAATTCCCCGATGGAAGCCCCTGAGTAAGCCCATGCAAACAATAATAACAGGATCCCTAAGATAAGCCTTTGAACGTATAAACTAAAATCGTATCATTATTTCAAAATTAAAATTAATGCACCTTGCTTTCAAAATAAAAATATAAACTTAGGGAATAAAAATGTTTTTAAAGAGGATTAAAAATGCTAAAGGCTAAATATACTTAATTAAACCTAATTCTATTCTTTGAGTTAAATTCAGATCTTTTATTAAGGCCATGTGGATGGAGGGTACATAGCTGGGAGCACCAAAAAGCCTCCCTTGTGAGAAGACGCCTGTCAATGTGGCCTTCGCTTTCATTAACGACTTTTTCAATAACAATGAAATCAAAGTCAGACATCTGGTGTTCAGACTTATTGAAATGCACGGCTAATTCGCACGTGGTCTTATTCGTTAACATAGCCGATTTATGATTTCGAAATCTGACCTTGAATTCATTGGAAGTCGAACCTACATACTGAACCTTACATTTCTTACAGGTGGCTAAATAAATTACGTTTTTTGATTTGCAATCAAGACGTTGTCTGATGGAATAAAAACGATTCGAAGAAGAGCTGTAAAACACCTTATCTTCCTTTAAAAAATTCTTACATAGATCGCATTTTTTGCTGCACTTGAAACAACCCGTAATGGAGTTGTCATTGTTATTAAAATTAGAGCCTTTGGGTCCCGCTAAAAGCTCCTTGATGTTTTTGGCTCTTCTATAAGATGGAATAATTGACCCTTGTAAATTATTAACTTGACCCTTGACCCTTGTAAATTGTATTAATTGACCCTTGTAAATTATTAACTTGTTTACTGTCACTACTTCATTAGCATTCCTTTTATGTTATTCTGTTACAGTTACGTAATCGTTTGATGTTAATAATTATTAGTTTTTCCATATATAAACGCTGTAATCAACTTAGTTTTTACCAAGTATTGATCCCTGTAGTAATTTGCACTGAAGAAGCCCGAAGGGCGAAACGTTTGCATTAAATATGGACCTGTGAGTGGTTTGTTTCTGACTTCATTTTTCATCCAAGCTATTTACTACCACGTGAAGTCAAGGCATATATATATATATATATATATATATATATATATATATATATATATATATATATATATATATATATATATATATATATATATATATATATATATATATATATATATATATATATATATATATATATATATATATTACGGTTACTCTATTTCAGCCATTTGGCCTGTGGCAAGATTACAAGGTTGACGTGTTATTGCTTTCGAGTTCGTGAGTTTAGGAACGTTTCCTTTAGCAGCATATGTCTATACACTTAGGCATGCATGTCCTCAATTTATGAATCCAATGAATATTTAATGAACTCTAGAGGAATCCATTTCGTAAATGACTGTATTTCTTCATTCAGCGCGATTTCTTCCAAGCCAAGCTTGAATGAAAACCCGCACGTTTCAAAATTTTCTGTGAAGTAAATCGGTACTAGTGGTGTCATTTTCATCGTAAGACAAATGCAAACGACTTATCGGCAATTGCTCAAAGGACCACACTAAGATGTTCAGCAGTTAATTTAAAACCAGTAACTTATTTGGTCAACAGTGATCTCCTTAGGTTTTGAGTTCAATTTGATGAAGGAAGTAAATTTATATTTCATCAGGGTGCACTATTCGGCAAACCTGTCTTGTGTTGTGTTGTAGTAAAAAACGGAAAAATAACGTAGTGAATTTACCTAGTAAATGTCATCGTGAAAATTATAAACGCACACAATTAAATAATAATGAGGTCTAAAGCTAATTATTATTTATAACATGTTTTGGCTCAGGCTGTCTCTACAAAGGATCTTCCGATTGTAAAAGGGAATCGATGTTAACGCATTTAAGGTTACAAGATGCCTTCGTTGGCGTCCTTCGGGATAAAATCGTACGCGCATTGTTTTAAAATAAACTACTACAGACTATACATCAATAATAAGATAAAGAACTGTGGAATTAGAAAACAAAATATCCAATGTTTGACAGAGCCATTCATGAGAAGAAAGAAGCCGTTAAACAGAAAACGACCGAGTGCCATTCCGCCGAATTGTAGGGTTGTCCAATACTGTGAACCAGATAGTGTTTAGTTGGCTGAGTTCAACCCACCCCTTCCTCCTGGGTTTTCCGCTCCACTTGGTGTAGCACCATTTGTTGTTAAAAAAGTGCCGCCGCTTCCGCAAGATGCGTTTGGTTCTTGCAGTTTTTCTCTCAGTGCCATCACAATCAAACGGTTTACTAAGAGATCTACAGACCATCACCGTTATGAACAGTCAGCTGGTTCATTTGGTCTTTACAAACTGGTGGGTGAATGTTCATGCATTAGTCTTGACCCCTTTTGTTGCAAATATTGAACACCATGAAGCTCAAGGTTCCGCGTTCGAGAAATCGTCTGTTTTGGGAAACCCTGTGGCAGTTTTTATGGACAACCTGAAAGATCCATTCGGTAGAGTGTCCTTTAATGCCAATCCAGCTTTAAAGTAGCCTGCGAGCAGGCTCACCTTTGGGTCACACGCGCGCGCGGCGAAGCCGGGTCAGAGAGCGGTGAAGCTGCGTCACACGAGTGGCGAATCCATGAGAAAGTGCGCCTGCAACGATCTCTCTATTTTTTCACTTCCACCACGGAAACCACAGGAATGCGATTAGCCAATTAAATTAAACCGAAAGTTTGAAATTTGACAGGACAGCAGCTCGCTGAACTTCTTCTCCATCACTCGCTCGGCAGAGGAAAACACGATCTCAAACGCAGATTCCGAGAAAGATTATTAAGTAAGGACACGCACTTGATTCCTAGTGACCTTGTTTCGGTAATCTGGTCTTCGATGATGCTGGTAAGCGGGCAAATTGCAAGGATGCATTTATGTTGTTTATGTTTCGTGCCATCACGTATGTTTGAAATATCACAATGTTGCCCCATGCAGTCAGTAAAACGGCTAGTACGTCTCCATTCCTTCTTTAATTTAAAAATCAACCCCGAAACAGACTCGAACATCGTTAAAACATCAGAAATAAGCACCAGACTCCTGCACGCCAGATCGCTTCGCTCGAAGATCACTCGCGCATGTGTCCCAAAGGTAGGCTAAAGGTGAGCCTGCTCGCAGGCTAGCTTTAAAGAGAGCAAACTCTAAGAGGCAGCAAGGATTTCGAAATAAGGCACCAGTTCCATTCACAATCAGTGATCAAGCCCCAAGTCCGCGGCTCCGGCGACTTCTTCCCCAAACACCAGACAAAAAAGATATGGGGAAACTCATCCTGGACAGGCAGAGAGTTGTAACTGGACAGGTGCGAGTCCAGGGAGTCACAGTTGTTTCCGTGGGGACGTCGGTTCGGGGTCCCAGGAAACCTGATCCGTAGGCGGCTGAAAAAAAAGGAAGAATATAAAACAACCTATTACCCAGAAATCATGCCTTTCAGTCCAGTGGTAAAAATCAAATCAGCTTTAAATAGACCAAATTGAGCGCTTGGCATGGGGAGAAGAGGGAGGGGCGATGGCCTAATGGTTAGTGGGAGGCGCAGTAGCCTAACGGTTATCGCGTTGAACTCCGGATCGTGCGGTCCAGGTTCAAGCCCGGGACGGGGCAGTGCGTTATGTTCTTAGGCAAGATACTATACTCTCGCAATGCCTCTTTCCACCCAGGTGTATAAATGGGTACCGGCGAATTTACTGCTTGGGGGTAACTCTGCGATGGACTAGCATCCCATCCAACGCGAAGTAGAAGTACTCCTAGTCGCTTCATGCAAAGGAAACGGGAATAAGTTCCGGCCTGAAGGGCTACTAGGCTCGTATGTAGACGCTACTTTCATGGGAAGAATAGCGTTGGGTTAAAAGAACGTTGTTAATACTTGTTGAACTGTTAGAGTTTTACATTTTGGAATGCTATAATTATGTAAGCGATGAGCTATGAAAAGAAATTAGCTACCCGCCACCCGACTTAGTTTTTGACATCTTTTTGACGGGTTTATTGATGAGTTTAACAGCTTATGGTTGCTTTAAACTACAATAGACGCCTTTTTCTCTTCAACTCCAAATTCGCATTGAATTTCGAAATTCGATTTTCATTTGTCAGTTTAAATTCAATGTTTTTTTTCTACCTCATTAAATATGCGAATTGACTGTAAACGGCGAAATCTTTAGAGTCATTAAAATGGAAATATTGACTGGTGGCAAAAGCGCTAATGAGCCACACATTTATATTTGAAACATCGGGCTCATATTTCAAGGGACGCTATATATTCAGAGTTGAAAATTTTGTTTTTCGACCAGTGACTGAGGCGCTTTTGTTAAATAAAAAAAACAGATAAAAATGGCCTTGTTGTGCAACGTGTGTATCATGGATTGCCTGTTGACAACATTTGTCTCATTAGCATGTAAGTGCTTCTGTTTTCCAGGAGTTAAAGATCGCGCTAGAAAAACTATTATTTTTGAATATTGAAAGAACATGGCACAATGAAATTTCACTCTAAATTTGAGTGCGATAAGTGTTTAATTTAATACCTTTTTTTTCTGCGATGCGTGTTTAAAAACTCAAAGTCTGAAAGAAACAAAATTTTAATGGGCTCGTTAGGGCTTTGAAAATCCAGAAATCTTTTATATTTTGAAATCTTGTATGCTGATTTTCGTATAAGAGTGTTGTAAAATTTGGCCGATTCTAAGGGAATTCTTATTTCAGCCCATAGATTTCCTTAAATGCTGGGACAGTTTCCAGCCTAGATATTACCATAAAGAAGGATTCTTATACGAAAAACGAGTGAATCGTCTTAAATAGTACACTCAAAGAGCCGATATTATCGAGTTTCACAAGCCATTTTTAAAAGCATCTGTTGTATGCAAATGAGGCCAAATGTAAAAAATAAAAAGAAGGCGTCAGCGAGCATTCCCCTTGCAAGACCATAACGAAAATTCTTACAGCATTTCTTAACTTAAGATTCACCAAAGTCTGTCATCGTACCTTGCGAAGGCCTTATATGCACCACGAGACTGACAGACTTACTTTATTGGACCACCAAACAGCGACAGTGTAAAATGGCCAGCAGCTTTAATAGTTTTTACTAACAACTCCAACAGAGTTAACACTAGATTTCATCTCAGAGATAAACCTACTTTAAAAGGTTACGCATATTTCATTCGAGTACCCATAGGGTTAATTTTTTAGGGGTTGTATATCCAACGTTAGGATTCTATTTTTTTTTTTTTTTACTTTCTAAGTGATGTTCTGCTTTCTAACATATTTTTATTTTCTTAAATATGTGCATCTCGTTGCACTGTTTGGTAAAAATTAAAAAGGTGATGAAAACATTTCGCTGGAGAGTTGTTTAATGGGCAAAAAAAACTGATTGGAGTTTTGCGTTAACTCTAAACGTTTCCTCACCGGCAATATTAACCGCTCTTGAGTTTTGGGATGAAGAAGGAACGCCGAGGTGTTCCTCCGCCACCGCAAAAACCGCTGGAGGTGACATATAATGGTTATACCGGCAAATAGCTACAACTAAAAAGTAAATATCATGAATACATATATATGTACGAAGGAAACGCTACTTAAAACCCATGCCAACTTAAATTCAATGTTCATTAAAACACATAAATGAGATGTTACGAGCTCAAAAGTGATACATGTAACTAAGGTGTCAATCATTATTCCTGTAAAATGCAATAAAAATGACAAATAGCTCTTTATAACTAGCCTAGGACGTATTTCATGCAGGTAACTAACGCATTAACTTGGACTTATAGTTATCTCCGGGGAAGTTAAAACTTCACCTTCAAAAGCGGCTATGTTTCCACTGGCTAGTTAAGTAGAAAAATTATTTGAAACAAGCGTCGCCCTTTTTCATGTTGATGTTAAAAAATAACTATAGATGTTAATGGAGTTTAACCCTAACCCCTCTAAATTTCGTGTATACCATGGTAAGCTTATAGCACAATAAATGTAGCTGCGTGTAGTAAACGGACTCTATAGTATAGAAGCTAAATATATGCAAGTAATGCCAACGACCTAACTACTTTTTGAGATGTCCAGTAACACACGTGTTAAATTCTACGCTTTCATTCTTGCGAGAGGAACATTTCCTGGGTCACTCAACAAAATCTCGTAAAATTTCAGGCCACCTACATCGATTGCTCTGTTCAAACGGCCAATGGTGATCATGAATCCAAATGCAGTATAAAAAGCTCTATTAAGACCCCGGAGCTTATTTCATTATGGTGGTGGTATAATTACGGGGGTTATTAGGGACGTTGTAGGTGCATTTTAGATATTATATTAGTTAGGGCACAAATCAAATAAATAACGTGCACTTGGGGGGGGGGGGGGGGGGGTGATGTTCTTGTGCCGTTTGATAACACAATTTCACAAGATATCAAAAACAGTCAGTTAAAGTCGTCATGATTGACCATATAGGGGAAGAGAAAGGGGGTAAAATATTTCACTTCTTCCAAACGGGGGGCTCACTTCAGAGGGGGGAGCTTAAAAGATGGTGATAGAGATAAGAAATTAGGGTGGTCTTAATTAATAGAGCTTTTATGGTACAACAAAAAAGTACAATTTTTGAAATACATTCGAGACAACACTAAAACAAATGATGTTGCCAATCTATTGAACCTTTTTCTTTGGTAAGTGATATCAAATGGTCTTGGAGTATTTTAAAAGCTTCAGTGTCACATGTCTGAAGTCATCGCTACACAGTTTAACAATTTGCCTCCTAAAAATTCATTATGTTCTTCGAGACTTAATTAATTTAAGTTTAGTTAAACGAAAATACCGTAGCATCACAACAGGGCAAAAATGACGCCACGTTCAGTTGTATAGTTGCTCAGGCATTATCAGTTGGCACTGTCAGTTGGCTTGTATTCCCTGTAGTGAATAATAAGCACACACTTTAGATATCGTTTGCAGCCATTTAAGTGTTGCAAACAACACTTGCATCCTCTCCATGAGAACAGTCATGCACCCCGTAGCCAAGATGAGTACAGTCGAATAGCGAGGCCTCTCCTCCTTGACAGTTAACATCATCTATCCAGATAGGATCAGATCCCTGACCGTATTTCGCACTATGAGGAGCAGAGGATGCGTTTAAGAAGCCAAGCTGACGACACACTACATTCGCATCTTTGGTATCCCAGGCATCATCGCACACTGTGCCCCAGATTCCGTTCACGCAAGTTTCCACACGGCCATAGTTAGCACCGCCATTTGCCAAGCGAACAGAGGAACACTGCACACTGGCGTCTCGGCTGTGAGTACAATCATGGTTTCCCCATCCACGGTGACTGCAGTCGTAGATATGCGACTCAACTCCTGAGCATGCCACTTCATCCATCCATATCGGACCGGATCCCTGACCATGAGTGGCGCCGCTGAAAGCCTGCGAGGCTTTTGGGTAACCAAGCTGCTTACACACCACGTTGGCGTCATTTATATCCCAGCCATTATTGCAAATTGTGCCCCACTGACCATCATGGAATATTTCAACTCTTCCAGCTGATGGCGTACTACCATTTAGACGAATGGTGCCTCTGTAACAGCTAAAATACGTAAAAAAAGAAGTTCATATTCAGTTATAAGAAGTGTGCTTACCGAAAGCTCTTTTTTATTCTACAGCGTGGGCCTTTAATACTTTGCGTGTGACATTTACACCGTTGGTTTATATATATATATATAACAAAAAAAAAAGAAAAAAAAAAGAAAAATTACGAGGACATTTCACTTAGACTGGGACAGCGATTTTCTTTCCACATAGATATGTGGGTGTTCTTTTCTAAAAGGGTACAGCAAAATCAATTTACATTGAGCAGAAAGCTCTTATCTTGCTCAAAAAAGGACGTAGGTTTGTGATGCAACTGCGTCATATGATCGGTTATATCGTCATCTTGGATTTCACTATTGTCTCAGAAAGTGGGAAAATAACAAAAAAAAAAGTGTTACAAAATCAGGCCAAAATGTTTATTGCATGTAAAATTAGACGATTTTTGGACAGACTTGCTAATAGTTATGACGGTGCCATGGAAATGTAAAAAATTATGGTCCCAATTAAAGTTGACATATCAAAATTTCCACCAGAAATGGATGAACAGCTACTGAAAGGTTTAGTGGCATGCACCTCCAAGCCCCCCGCTTCTGTCGAAACCCGAAAAATCGAAACATATTAATAATCAATATACGGAGGTCACTTCAACAAGGATTTTCATAAAATTTGGTGCTTGCTACCTCGGTATGCTGCTGTAAATCCCTCGCTAGTTGCTGAGCCGTTGGTTTTGAACGTTACGTAAAGTTTGTTAGAAGAACTCATGATGGGTGCTGGGAGAGAAGATCCACTAAATGTGCCAATTAGAGGGGAAGCGGGTGAGTCACCATCGTAGAAATTGACATAATCAGCAGACGAGTGAGTATTAAAATGTAGGAAGACAAGTTCCAGCCTTTCAAATGATGCAAAATTCCACTGGCAATTCATGTTGTTCATGTAATGGTAATAGCCATGCTGATTTGATCTTATGATTCCACTTGTGTTGGTATTAACCATCAATAAACCCGCACACGAGCTGGTCACTTTCACAAACTCTAAATACAAAACAGACAACACAAATATGATCAACCATGGGCAGGTCAAGTGGGGTTCAATCATATTCCTGACTGCAGAAGAGGGCAAACAGACGGCGGGAGGGTTACCGATTTGACCCTTGCTTTTTTAGAGCTGGACGTTTCCAGGAGAAATAAATAAACAGTAAATATGGTATTTACACGATACGCTATATACATAAGTAATCCTCAGTGACAGATTTATATTCAAGTTACCTAAATTATTCTAATCACATGATGATGATAAATACAAAGAAGTACAGCATAAGGAATGGAAGGTCACTTTTATTTAGTTTCTTACAACCGAATGGCTTCGCTTGAAGAAAGATTGCTATTGTTTGCTTTGTAGGTCCAACAGATTAGTTCTGGACGGAAGCTTATGCTATACACTTTCTAGAACGATAACAATTTCAGAATTTAATTAATGAAATGTTTATAATTTGAAAGAGACAAATATCTCAAATTAAAGAATATCGAGTTAAAAGCTGAAAGATACCAGCACTCACAGAAGCAAAATATTATCGGATACTTATCCAGATATAGTACATCTTCATTGAACTCTCAATGCAAGCTTTTAGCTTTAAACAACTCGCGCTGAACAACGTAAGAGGGCGTTATGTGCAGCCCTTGCAACCGGTGTCCCTTTTGCGAGAACAATTTGTAAAAGCCCGTAGTGTCTTGCCTGATCTATTAGCCGTAGACAATTTGCCCCATATTTTGGGTCCTACATAACACAGAGAATGCTTTCCATAAGTAACAGTGTTGTAGTGAAAAGAAAGTGCTTTACCAACTAGCGATTACCAGCTTGTTAATAATAAACTTGAAAATTCTATTTATGGCCTTTGGACGTAATTAAACATTAGCTGATAAACATGAAGTTGGATAATCTTCTAGGAAATTTGTGTGATCTTCGAAAATTTTCGACTTCTCCTAAGAAAGTCGGGTGATCTTCGGAAACTTACCGAAGCTTTTTGGTTTTCGATTCCTTGGATGTCTTCAAAATTCTTCAAAATACAACTTCTAAACGCTTCGGGTTAGCTTTAGCCTGCAAACGCAGACGTATTTCCGGCTGTCGCTTGTCTCCGCCGAAAACTAACGTCTGCGAACTCGAGCCAGAAAACGATTTCCGTGACGTAGAATCTTCTGTTTTCTCTTTGGCCAATCAGATTACGCGATAGAATAAGACACGAGTGAACACCACGCGGCTCCCTCGCGACATAGCTGTCGGCGGAAACAGGCAAGCTGCGAAGGGAAGTTGAATGAAACGCGAAAGCTTTTTGACGGCTGTGAAAGTTGATTCTTTGCAGAAAAACATTTTCAGTTGCAAAGGAGAAGGTTAATGTACTCGGTTAAAGTGTTTTAGTGCATACCTTCATTGATAAATCATGCTACGTGGGCTGTGAAAAGCTGACCATCTGTTGACAAACTGAAGTGTTGCAATCGACGTGTCCGATTAAACCCGGGGATTAAAGAACGTCCTTCAAAATTTCGACGAAATTGGGAAAGAAATCCGAAGAGATTTTGACGGTGATCATGTCTCATTTTGCGTCAATAGATTGGCAAAAAGATTCTGGCAACACGCAGGAGGCGGCAATCGACCAGATGCGTCTCATCTTCACCCGGGATCTTCACCTTCCGAGAAATTACATAATACAGTTGCGACAAGCGTCGTTGCAAACCCTGGAATTTGTTTGAGTCCGATGTTTTGGGGAGTTCTAAACCCTTAAGCGTTTCTAGTGCCTTTTTTTGTTGCATCAAGACTCAAAGATTTGGTCCAAGGAATGATAACCTTCGCAGGTTTCAGTGATAGCTCAAATTATGTTTTCATCTACACCGCTGCGTAAAGGCGAATCTCACGAGACTCGCTCGAAGGAATTGTCTCTACCAGGAGGACCAAAGTACAGCTCTGACAAATAGTATTATAATTTTCATTTGATATCTTCCTCTAGGTTTAACAGTGAAGTGTAAGTAAGTAATGCCATGCATTTTTATGGAAACACCTCAGTCAATAAATTGTTGTTGTTGTATTTTATCTCACCTTTCCAAGTCTCTTGTACGTGATCCGTACACGAACGAATAGCAGCTGTTTTCAATATTCGCTATTTTCAATGTATCACAGCGCTATTCAGTGCTAGCGACGATAATGGGCTGACCTGGCCATTCATCTAACTAACGAGCGAAACGACGATCGATCACAATGCTACACTAAATACTATTTCCTCTCAGGCAATGCTTGGAAAATAACTGATTTTCCAAATCCATTCGATAGATTCACGAATATGTCTTTCTTCTCCTTTGAATCATGTACTTTAATGCATTTACCTGATTTGACTTTTCAAATTAAACACTTTACAAACTTTCCCCGGCGCAGTGTCATATTGTTATTTTCAACGCGAACGTGCGATGCTCTCGCAGGCTACACGCGTGGCGGTTCTTGGATTTTGTGAGCCTAACTGTGATTGGCTTAGAATTTTGACGTCACGGAAATCGTTTTCTGGCTCGAGTTCGCAGACGTTAGTTTTCGGCGGAGACAAGCGACAGCCGGAAATACGTCTGCGTTCGCAGGCTAGGTTAGCTTCGGCTATTCTTGGTTTTCATGTTACGTCATAAAATTCTGAAATCAAAATTTAATAGGCCTGCTAAACTTTTGATATCACTAGGTGTAAGATAAACTAAAAATATATCTTTTCACAAATTTCCAGCTTGGTTGTGCCCTTCGTTTTAAAAACAGAGCATTTTGAATATTCGAGTTCTCCGCCGTATGTGATATCAAGCTGAGTGCCGTGACAAAGTTGTTTTGATTCAAAAAAGGCCTTTCCTTTCCATTTTTGCAGATCGAACATTTCCAATGTACTAAGTGCTGTTTATGCGAAAGTGTAATAGATGATGAGCCAAAAGAAGTCGCTATTAATAGGAAAATTAAGTTCCAGATGGTTTCTCTGACTCACGGCGGCCATGTTTGTGCCCCTCGGAAGGACACAAATATGGCGTCTCCATACTGAGCTTTATAAATTTGCGTGGAAAGTTTCGGCAAATAACTCGCAAACGGTGCACCGCACAGACCTGAGATTTGGACAAATCGTTTATCTATTTATCTTCTATAATATCTGAAATTCATAGCTTCTGTCGTTGAATGGTTTCGATTTTATTTTTTTATTGCGTGACAGTGAAAACCACCAATACTCCGGATACTTGCCGGCAGACTTTGACTAACTCTTTTCGTACTAACTCTTTGCTGTAATTTGCTCTCGTATTACAACTTTGCACTCGTGTTACACTTTACTGCACTCGTGCTACAGGGAAGCTACACCCCTTATTGCCCTTATTGGTAAATCAGAATTCAGATTACTATAAAAATAACAACGATATAACGATGACGATATTCTATATCATAGTTATCCGCTGTCATTTTTACACCCTTTTATACTCTTACCGTGACAAACTGTTCCGTCTCCAATAAATCCATCTTTACAAGAACAACGATAAGATCCGAAAGTATTCTGGCAGATGGCATCGAGGTGGCAAACTGGTTCAGAAGAACTGCACTCATCAACGTCTATGAATGAAAATGGATTATAGAACCTTGTTGAAAACCCTCGTCAGACCCGAATCGGGAAGAACCACACGTAGAAAGAAGAACCACACGTAAGCAATGAATAATAATCAACAAAATCTTATTTATGCCTTCCGGAAATGACATTTATTTTGAAATATGCATGATGAGCGGGGGACTCCGCTGGTCTCCTAATCGAGTGGTCCTGATTCGAAGACTGGTCGGCTGGTCGACTGTGTTGTGGTCTTAGGCAAGGAACTTACTCTCGGTGCTTCGCTTCGCCCAGGTGCATAAACGGGTACGGGCGAATTTAATGATTGAGTATTCCCGCGATGCACTAGAAACCCTTCCAGGTGGAGTAGAAATTTTCTCATTAGCTTCATGCTAGTTATGTGCTGGATTGAAGCTCTGCAATAAAAAAAATAGTCATTCATTTATACTTCGAGTTACCTTCTGTCTTCATGTCACAGTGAGCGAGTACAGTCTTCCCAGGTATAATAGAATCAAACCAGTATTTCCCGCTAACCGCTTGTCCTCCTTCACTCGCTTTGATTTCTTTGCAAGTTTCAGCGGGCAATTCAGGAATGGAACCGAGGGGTACTGAAAAGCAACAATACATGTTATTGTGAGTTCTTTGATTTTGCGTTACATTTACTTTTTTATCATATAAACTCACCCCTATTCATGTCTACTCCAAAATAATATCTGTCAGAGTCAGAAACGAAATCTTCAGGTCTGGCTTCCTTGGTGCGGTTGTTCAACTCGCACATGTACTGAGAAATGACGTAATTGAAGCTTTGACATCTGACGTCATAGAAACATTCCCGCAGGCAGACATCGCCAAGTACCCCTGTGATCTGTTTAAAGACGTGTCGCCGTAGCATCGTGCCAAGGATTGAAGTTTCAACTTTCTCCGGGATACATTGTTGAGCAACTGCTCCATAGAGAATTTGACACAGGACAAACAAAGTTAAAATGTGAAAGAGATGTTTATCCGCCATTTTGTTTCGGCTGAACGGCAGCACTGGTCTGAAATGAAAATATCAAAAAGCTATTTTGTGAATAGTAATTATGAAAACTACCTTTCTATATCTGCCGATATTTTTTTGTCTTGACGTTGTCTTTAAAACTCTATGCAATATTAAGGTAAAATAAAGTATATGTTTTTTTTGGAACGCCTCTCTTACCGCCTGCTGATAAATGTCCTTTTCTGACTGATATGCGCGTATCGCAAGAAGGGGGCCAGTTATCTTTTTCAATACTGACAAATGGAACACCTGAGTAAAATGTCTTCAAGCCGCGAATGACGCGTGTTCTTGTAGCATGTTTCTTCTCTACACCACTATGATGCTGGAATTGGACATGTCAATTGTTATAAGGGTTTTGATAAACCAATCAATATCCCTCAATATCTCTTAGTAGTCATTAGCATGCAGGACTATTTAATTTCTTAAAATTAATGATTATACAAATAAATTTCTTAAAAATTAACCATATCATCTATGCAGCCTTTAAATAAATAAATAAATAAATAAATAAAAAAACATTAATTAAAACTAACTTATATTTTTGTCATGTTGTCAGCTGGGATGATATCGTTTGAAAAAGCTTAATTGTCCTCTGTAGCTATTTATTTATTTTTTTAGTACAGGTAAGTTCAAAGAGCCTGAATTCAAAACTTTTTAAAAAGGGATCTCAAAATGGACTTTAAATTTAAACAGGTGAACAGCAAATTAAAGTAATAATAATAATAATAATAATAATAATAATAATGATAATAATAATAATAATAATAATAATAATAATAATAATAATAATAAAATATGTTAACAATATAGCCTGAATTCAAAACTTTTTTAAAAGGGATCTCAAAATGGACTTTAAATTTAAACAGGTGAACAGCAAATTAAAGTAATAATAATAATAATAATAATAATAATAATAATAATAATAATAATAATGATAATAATAATAATAATAATAATAATAATAATAATAATAATAATATAATAACTTTATTGAGCACTTTTCATACAAACTTGAATCTTAGGTGTATGTGGTTAAAAATATATATAGATACAAATTTTGTTTTCCTTAAGTTCTTCCCATGAAATAATGTCAGTAAAAATTTCAATAGCCTACTTACATAATGACACTCTGACAAGCTTTTACACGCTCTAAGTTAAAATATTACAAACTGAGGTGAACTATTTACAAAATATAAACTTATTTACATATTTCTGTTCATAAAAAATCTGATTTTCATTTATGTCTTTAATAATAATAATAATAATAATAATAATAATAATAATAATAAAATAAAATAATAATAATAATAAAATATGTTAACAATATATAACGGACAATCTATTTCAGCCGTTTAGCCTGCGGTGAAATTTCAGGATCGACGTGTTATTGTTTTGGAGTTCGTGAGTTTAGGAACCTTTTTGTTGTTGTTGCTTGTTTTGTTCTTGTTTTGTTCTTTTCTGTTCTTTGTTTTAGCAGCTAGTGCCTACAGTTATGCACGTCCCCAATTTATGGTTTCAATATTTTTTTAATGAACTCAAGGTAAAAGAAAAGGAACACATTACGCAAATGAACACGACTTTTTTTCGGGTCAAGCTTAAAATCCTCACCCTTTCACTTATTTGCAGTGTAAATTAATTTATTGCGCCATTTTCATCATTAGACGAACGCCTCATCGGCAATTGCTCAAAGGATGCCATTAAGAATTACCTCTGCTAAATTGGATGCTCCTGAATAAATACTGATTTAAATAAAAAAATAAAATAAATCGAAATTTTACAGTAAACACAAACCAATAAATAATTAGGTTTGCATTGATCTGCCAAGCTTTGTAGTTTCATTTAATGCAAATTTATCTTTCATCAATGTACACCATTCGGTTAACTGTCCTGCAAAGTTGTAAACGCAATTTAAACCGATTTAAATATATTTTCAATACAGATAAGGTTAAAACGCTTAAATTTAAACTTTATGCCAGAAAGAGGCTTTTAAACAACTTTATTCGTTGATTTAATTGTTGTAGTTTTCTTGGATCTCACGATGAAATTAAATTTTATATCTATTTTTGGAGTTCGTGACTTTGGGAACATCGTTTAGCAGCTAGAGTCTACAGCTAGGCACGTCCTCAATTCATGGATCCAATGATAATGATAATAAGAGGATTCCATATTGGAACTGGCTGAATTCCTTATTCATTCGGCAAATTGTGAGGCGAGCGCCCTTACCACTGCGCCATCCCTGCTCTCCATAGCTAAGCCGTCGTGTTTCACTTTCCCCAAGAAAATACCGGAAAATTGGCCAATTTTATTAGTTTTTTTGTGCTTATGCTTATCCCCGTAAAGGAAAGAACAGAAATTTGTCGTTCCCCTAATATGCACTTACGGCTTGGTTTAATCTTTCTTCCGATGAACTTATAATATCTAGGGGAGAATTTAACAAGATATTCCTTGATGCCGCAGTAGAGAATTTCAAACGTTGCTTTATAGAAAGCGAGGGGTCTTTGTTAAAAAAACTTAACGCAGCTCTTTGAAAGTTTATTTTAGGTGGGGGTAGGGGGACAGCGACTTTCACACTAACGACAGAATTATACGCTGCAGTGGCTCGATTTAGAACGCTGAGCTACCATTTTTAATGGAGCAAGCGAGCACATGAGTACTGTAATATTTGTAGGCAAGGGCCGTAGCCAGACTTTTGTCATTGACGAGGCAAGATCTACGAATGCCGAAGGCACGAGCCGCTGGCGGGTTCTGGAGGCATGTCTCCCACAAAAATTTGAAGTCTGGACGCTCTCACGAAACGCTATTGTCAGCATTTTCATACGTAAAGTCTTACTTCAAATAAAATCAATCTGGTTCAACTCAATTTTCCCAACCAAAAGGATATTTTTGTTTCAACTATAGGTGAAAATCTAGACGATGCAAGGGCCTCGTCTCGCCATCCCTGTCGGCTGAGGGAATATACATACGTAACTAAAATGTAAACGCTACGTTCCGGATAATAATCGTTGGAAATTTAATATCGATGTGAAGAATCGGTGGACAGGGACTTTAACGCACAAAGGATTGCCTGTACCCAAGTAATATATTTTCGCGCATATGATGCGGGCTGTGTTTTGCCCTTCGACATGTTGTTACTGGGCCATAAATCGAAAACAAAAGGATCCGCATCTTGCCTGAAAACGAGTTTAATAAAATGTTAGTAGATCTCTTGCTATGGAGAAAGGAGAAGTTTTTAAGCAAAGCGTCGGGAAGGGGACCGTGCTGTAGAATACAACCTGCAATATTGTGCAGTCGAATCACAGTACGAGTGATATTTGACAAAAATGATAATGACCTTTAATTTAATGGCCACCCGTAAAAACAACGCTAAATGCAAATAATTGGGAAAAATTCACTCATTTAGACGCAACAGTGACTAAGTTTTTATTTGTCCTCATAATACCAATGTACATTCTAGACTAAAAAATAGATAAACTGATAATGAAAAAAAAAATCGTTTCGGTGGTTTCAAATAATCGTGTAAAAACAGCCATTGAGCCATTGGAGTATGCATAATGGCTCTCATGGTTTATTTATTTTATTTATTCATTTATTTATTTATTTATTTATTTATTTATTTATTTATTTATTTATTTATTTACTTATTTATTTATTTGTTATTACAATTTATGGCTCTTGGCTTAAGAAAACAAAGGCCAAAGGATTAACTGCAAATGAGTCAAAGACCTCATATTAAAGCAGATCACCTAAGGTACGAAGATAAAAATACAAATGAAAATGAAATTATAATACCAGGAGGCAGCGTGGCCGAGTAGTTTAGGGCGCTGGTCTTGTAATCCGAAGGTCCCGGGTTCAAGCCCTCCACCCTGCCACTAGCTGGATTTGTCCTCAGTCGTCCCGAGTTCAAATCCTCGACCATGCTTTGTATATAGCCAACTGGTCTGCCTCCTGCCAGTTGGGATTTTTAACCATATTATGTTTCATTTAAAATATTTGTTTCCTCTGTTTCAGTGACATGCCTGCAAACTAGCTATCTCGAAGCTAAGTGCATGACCACTATAAACAACATTTACATTTACATTTACATAATAGTAATAAATAAGTAAACAAGAACAACATTCAAAGATTATGCTGATCCATAAAAAAAAACTTTTTAACTGACGCTTTAAAAGAGTTCACACTTCAAACTACAAGACTTACAAGATACATCACTTAAATACAATACATTACATTACATACATCGCTAAAAAGACACTATACTTACAAAAACAACACTTTCTTACAATACGTTACTTAACTTACTTAATTATTCTACATCGCTAATTACTCAAAGAGTTCACACTTGTTGCCTCACGAATGAAAAGTGGAAGCGAATTCCATGAACCCACTACTCTATGAAAAAAAGAAAATTTAATTACATTCGTTCTTGCATATCTCATCTTTAGAGTTAACTTATCATTATGTTGTAAGGAATGGTGATCAGTTTCCTGATAAAAATCCACATAAGGTTCAACATCGACGTCAATAATCCCATTAAGAGCTTTATATTAAAAAAAGTAACATCAGCTAACAATCGCCTCTTCAGTTCCAATTATAACAAATTTAATTTATTCAGGCGGCAAGCGTAGGTGCACTGTTTGGACCGCAGACATTTGGCAAAAAGTTGACACAGTAAATAATTACTTTTAGCAAAGTATATAATCATACACAGGGACAAAATTATTTTTGATCATTTGATTTACTTACGCGGATAATCTTTTTTAGTCAGTGAATTTTAAATAGTTAGACCACTTAAGTGCCAATAAACTAATATCCTTACATATAGTTTACAAAATCACTGTTCGTCTTCATAGAATTTACAAAGTCGGCCCGTGTTTAGAACATGGAAACACTAACTGAATTCCAATCAAGCAAAAGCTAACAAATTACGAGAAATACTTATCAACTAAATAACGTAACACGTAAGGACTGAAAACATCACTGACATTGACTTGAATCAGATGCGGTAATGTCTTGACGGTCGATAGTTTTCAACTGCTTTTGTTTTCTTCTTTACAATGATTTGTACTTTGTGAAATTCCTTGCGAATAATTCCCGTTAAAAGCCTTGAAATCGTCAAGGTTTCCATTATCATGTTTTCGTCCTTTTTTTCGGAAAACTCATTCATTTTCGTCGCTCAATTAAACAAAATAAACCTAGTTAAATTAAAACTGTTTGTCGATGCTTGCTAACAACAAACGACACAACAAACCAAGTTTATTCAACAAAGAAGAAAAGGCGCGAATCGTGATGTCAAAAAATTAGCGATATGACACTCGCAATCGTGTCAAACGGAAAATACGCCACTCGGGTCGGGAATGGAGGACGTGTAGAAACTACGAGTGGCTTAGTTCTCCTGCATATAAAAAAGGCTAATATCTGTTAGTTGAACCATATATCTTGCCAAAAGGCTTACCTTTGTGTCACAAGCACGAGCGGCGAAACCGCTCGCCGACTCGATCGATCCCGCGGCTTCGACGCCCGTGCTCATGACCCAAAGGTGAGCCTGCTTGCAGGCTACAATCATGGACAAAAGTAGTTGAAACAAACGAATATCACACATTTTTCGCTCATGTCTTCCCTTACAAGCGGGTAAAGAATATTAAGTCCCCCTCTCCCCCCGCTCAATGTTGTTTCCTGTGTCTTGAAGTTCACCCGACTTTGTTTTGACCACGTAACATCATTGACATCATTGAAATTGGGTAGGGGGGTTGAAAACATTAGTTATGGTACCCTGAATAAGTGAAAATTTGGTAAAGTGTCTCAAGAGTTTTGTCCAAGATTGTAGTTAAACCTGTTTTTCGAAAGCATCTTTTTAATAAGCAGCATCAGGCGCAGAACAGACCACATGCAATACATACAGCATCGAAAACATTTTTTTATGCATTGTTTGCTTTAATTTCCATAACGATATTTTGTGCAAAAGACTATATGGAAACCGATTAAATAATAAAAAAGGAATAAAACTCATTTTTTCGTCGCTGAAGTATTGATATCTTTACAGATTTTTTTAGTGTCAACGAATCAAACAGAATACAGCAACAAATGCATTATGTACGGCATCACATTGTTAGTAACGACAATAAAGAAAACTTTTAATAGAGTTAAGGTTGCCGCTTACCTCTCAAATTTTCATGATATTTCATTTGCAAAAAAACCTCCTTTTCGGAAATAGAGTAAATAACGAACACCAATAGAGTGTCGGAGATTCCGCTACCCGATTTTACACTTGTTGCCAAAAATTTTACTACAATAAAGGTTACAAATTTGGCGTTAAAACTGGAGATATTCTTGAAGCCGTCTACGGTAACTGGGACGCGGGAAATTTAAGTAACAATTTCGCCCGTACCAATAATTTGCTAGTACAGTGCGTTTTAGCAACGCCAACTGTTAGTGGAGCTGTAATCAATACTAACACCTTCATTGGATTTGCAAGTAGCACTAAATCTTGGTGATACTTCAACTTTTGTTGAAAAAAGTATTGGCCGTGACAGACTTGCATGCGCTGCACACAACTACAAATGAGTATCATCAAATGATTTTCGTTGGACTGCTCAAAACGACAAACATACTTTGATGAAAACTGCAAGGTCTTATGTCGATGTTTTGTTGTTGTTGTTGTTGTTTGTTTGTTTTCTTTTGTTGTTGTTGTTTTGCTTTAAGTTAAACCAATCTGTTAAAACGTACAAACAAGAAAAACTTAACAAACGTCTCAATCGCTGCCACAGTAGCCAAGGTAACAGGGATTGGCCGATGGTGTCCCACTGATGAAGTAGACAAAATAAGAACCGCAGTTTCTCACTAGAACGTCGATAGCAAATCTGCAGCAGTCTGATGACCAGCTGAAGCAAACCTGTCTGGTAACCTGACCCTCAGCTTCTGCAGGATGAACGCCATTCAACCAGCCTGCAGCGTTTGTTCCGCAATGATTTCCAGAAACACACGAAGTAGGCATTTTTATTCCAGCAGCGCCTTGGAAACGAAACCAGCCAGGACCAAGTGACTGATCGCAATGAGTGTTAGCAGCGTCAACAGTGGCGTAGGTGTTTTTCCTGTAAGAACTGGTCAGGCTTTGGTAATCGTGGCATTCTAAACGAAAGAGAGAGAAAACTCCATAAGCAGGGAACAATTTAAACACGTTTTAGCGATAAATGACTGACAATTCGATTAAGAACAAGACATTTCTATGAGGTAATAGTTTATAAGACGCAGGCCGGATCAGCTATCACTTCGTAAAAATTGAGAGCGAATAATCATTAGTAGTATAGTCGGTAGTTAACGAATACCACTTTGGGTTGGGGCGGGACTTGAAACTTTTTAAACGTCTGGTAATCAAAATCAAAAGCAACCAACGCTCACATAGCTCGCGTAGGTCGCTTTTGATTTTGATTACCAGACGTTTAAAAAGTTTCAAGGACAACCCAAAGTAGTATTCGTTAACTACCGACTATACTACTAAAGAATAAAAGAGAGTGAAAACCCCACCGCGAGGGACAAGCAATTAGAGAATTGACACCGTACAGTATAAAAGTTTTCTCAATTAGAGAATTGCCACCTTAAGATTATGATAATTAATTAAAAATATTTTTTCTACATAATATACGATGGACAAAATAGACTTCGAATCTTTGGAAAATGTCGACATCGAATCTTTGGAAGAAGAACTTGCAAAAATAGACCCCGCAGAACTGCGTTATTTATCGCAATTAATTTCTGAAAACGTGCCTGCAGTTAAAAAGATAATTAAGAATGTGCTGGAAGAACCAATTCCGGAAACTGTACAGAAGCAATTAAAACCACCTTTACAACCAAAACCTTTCCAACCAATACCACCACCGAGAAATAGGAACAAAAGACAACTTCTGAGACATTTTGATCCCATTCCACCGAATAACGTAAGAAATGTGACAGATTACCAGAATGAGATTCTGAATCTGTACGAAGCCACAAAATTCGAGGGTGAAGAGAGTAATGGTCGGCGTTACAAGAGGTGGCGCTTCATAAAAGATCTAAATAAAGATCTCACACCGAATTTTATGGAAAAAATCAGAGAGAACGTGAGGACATCATTTTACATCAGACACGTTTATTCCTATAAGTTGCAAAACATTGAAGACGGTACCATAATTTTCTACTACCAAAATAAAGGCTCCCCTTGGATGAAAGCGTATGGAGAAGCGGAGAATTGGTTAAGTAAAATGGAGGCTATACGTCTAGATTCAGATAGTATCGAAAGACCAAACACAAAGTGGATTTTCGAGGGGCACTTCAATGTTGATTTAAAAGTTGTGCTTGACCGGCAACCACTCATGGGAACAGGCCCATTACCAAACTGGCTGCGCAACCTTGCACGTGGGAATCATGCAATGGTAGCACTGGATACCTATAGAGATAACATGTGTCTATGGCGTTGTATTGCTGTACACAAAGGAGCTAGACCAGATCGAAGTACAAAAGCGGCGCAAGGTCTAGCCAAGAGTTTCTTCAAGCTCAGGAATACACCGACAGACTGTTCAAAAACATCACTGGATGAATTGGAAAAGGTGGAAATGCACCTGAACAAGGGCACTGCTTTCTCAGGTTGGCTGGGAATAAGGGTTTATGTACCAGAGCGTGTAGGAACAACTGAAGTTGTATGGCATCTAACAAGAAATCCTGCACCACAGTTTAAAAACGTTATGACAATAGGAATTTTTGGAAAGCACGCATTCTTAATAAAAGACATTAAAAAGTTAGCAAAAACTTATGCGTGCGTTCATTGCAACGCAAGATTCACACAATCTGGCAGTCTTCAACGTCACGCAGAAAGATGCGCCCAAGGAAAAACTGTAATAGATTGTCCAGGAGAAAAGGTCGAAGCGCCACAGACAGCTTATGAGAAAGCATTTTATCCAAAACATCAAGCTTCAAAAGAATCAATTCAGTGGCTTGAGTATGTAGCAAAGCATTGGAAAATCCCCATTCACCATGCAATGTCAGGCCACGGAGGAGAGCGTTGGATTGAGAAAAGACCAGTTGATGGCTACAACCATGAGAAAAAGCTTGTGTTACAGTATCACGGTTGCTACTGGCACGGATGTCCGAAATGTTACCGCGATCGTAACAAAATAATTGAACGTGGTGACAGAACAAGAGAAGATCTCTTCCAAGCAACAATGAGGAGAACAGCTTATCTCAGAAAGGCAGGATATAGAGTGATTGAGTGTTGGGCCTGCGAAGTCGGAGACAAATATGTCGAACAACTACCAGAACCCCAAACAAAAAGTTACCCCCACTCTATTTTGTATGATTTTGAGGCGTACGGAGACAACAATCAGCGGAAGGAGCCGACGTCAACGCTCACGATCGAGAACGCACACGTTCCAATCTCGGTGAGCATCGGTGACACGCTTGAAAGAGAGCCAACTCACATCTGTGAAAAAGATCCAGCAGAGCTGGTCCGCAAGTTCATGGAAGAGCTGGAGAGGCGCGGAAAAAACATAAGAACAAAAGTAAGAGATGAATTTATGCCAGCAGATGTAAACCTGCTACCAAAAGATCAGAGAAAAAAAATAGAAGAATGGTGCGACCAGGTCCCAGTACTGGGCTTTAACTCAGGCACTTACGATCTCAATCTGATAAAAAAGTACTTCGCAGAAAAACTTGCCGACACAACCAACAAAGTCAGAGTGGCAAAGCACGGAAACAAAATCATGTTCATACTCACTTGCGGTTTCCGTTTCCTTGACATAATCAACTACCTTGGCCCAGGAACCAGCTATGAGAAATGGGTAAAAGCCTACGAGTGCAAGACAGTAAAATCATGGTTCCCATACGAGTGGTTTGACAGACCAGAAAAGCTGGATTACCCAGGATTGCCAGATTACCCGCATTGGTATTCAAAGTTGAAAGACGAATTCACACTAAAACTGACGGAATGGAAAGCCTGCAAACAAACGTTCCGAGAAAAGGGAATGAAAACCTTCAAAGACTGGGTACGATACTACAATAATCTGGATGTGGCTCCCGGACTTGAGGCACTTCAAAAAATGAAAAACTTCTACACTGAGAAGGGAATCGATATAATGAAAGACGCTGTCAGCATCCCAGGTGTGAGCTTACATTACCTTCTAAGAGGAGCTATTGAACGCAACGCGGAGCTTTACAGCCCAAGCGACGAAGCATATCAGATGTTGAAAGAAGCTGTTGTCGGAGGGCCAAGCCTCGTTTTCACAAGATACCACGAAGTTGGTAAAACAAGAATAAGGTCACATCAAATAGCAGAGCCGCAGCTTTGTCAAAACATCCTCGGATATGACGCCAACGCCTTGTATCTCTCAACCATGCTCAGAGAAATGCCCTGCGGAAAAGAAAAAGTTGTACACTACACAGGAGAATACCAAACAGACGGCGCACCAGTACTAACGCACAGACTCAAAGAAGAAAGCTGGTTCGGATATGCTGAAATAGATATAGAGATTCCGAAGCACTTACACAAAAAGTTCGAGGAAATGTGTCCATTCTTTCACAACAAAGCGGTACCAGCCAAAGCTGTGCCCGAGCATATGCTCAAATACTTGCGAGCTACAGGAAGAAAACGAGGAGAAGACAAGAAACTCATGGGAACGTTGTCAGCACAGAAAATTCTTGTGTAGGCTCCTCTACTGCTCTGGTACGTGAATCACGGGGCAGTTATCAAAAGGGTTTATCGTACAATTGACTACCAACCAGCAAAGATCTTTCCCTGGTTCGTGGAACAAGTCACGGAGGCTCGCCGGACAGGAGATGTGGAAAAAAGCAAAGCACTGCTGGCTGAGGTGTTCAAACTGTTGGGAAACAGCGGGTACGGAAAGCTCATCGAAGCCTTGGAGCGGCAAACAAACGTAATCTACACAAAAGATGAGAAGGTAGTCGACAGAGCCCTGCGAAGCGCATATTTCTCAGATCTAGATGAGATTGGAGAGGCATATGAGTTGGAAAGTCGGAAACCGCGGATCACAATCAGAAGACCGTTTCAGATTGGAATAGCGGTATATCAGCTGGCAAAGCTGAGGATGTTGGAATTCTATTACGACTTCCTTGACAGATATTTTGACAGAAAAGATTTCGAGCTGATACAAATGGACACAGACAGCAACTACTTGGCCATCTCAGACAAGAAACTCGAAGACATTGTACGACCAGAGATGAAAGCAGAATTCGAAAAACAAAAAAAGAATTGGTTGGCATGGGACAAGTGGAGCGGTAGAACACCTGGTCTGTTTAAGATGGAGTGTGAGGGGGACCGGATGATTGCGCTCTGCTCCAAATGCTACTTTATTGACGACCGAGGAGAAAAAAAGAAGTTCAGCACAAAGGGAATGTCTAAGAAGCAAAACAATATAAACTGGCATCGTTTCAAGACAGCGCTGGAAGGAAGCAAGGATATGGCAACAAACAGAGGTTTTCGAATGCGAGACGGGAATATAGTAACTTACGAACAGGAGAAGCTGGGTTTGAGTGCATATTATGACAAACGATGGGTACTACCCGACGGCATACACACCGAACCAATTGAATACCACATTTAGTTCAAGTTGGTCGGGGGTAATTCTGTGTTTGGAGGTACAACAAGCAGTTCTTCACGTACAAAACCACGTTTAGGTCCGTCAGACAAATAGTAGAGAACAGGCTGATTCGGTTTGGCAAAGGAACGTTCAATATTATAAACATCCAAAGACCAGATTGGATCAGTGGCTCTTTTAAAACCTCCCTCAAGCTCACCAGGTTGGTACAAATACCTTACCATTACCAAAGAGGGGAGCTTTTTTTCATTCAAACCAACAGGTCTCAAATATTTGGTTGCTGGTTCGGAAATTACAACCTTTTCTTTTATAGCGGCAGCTGGCTTCATACCAATCAACCGAGTGACTTGGTTGTTCAGAGCAGAAACAACTTTGGGAAGCCTTTTTACCCATGCCCGAGAACGCAAACCCTCAGACAACCGCATTTCAACTGCGTACTGGTACCCAAACAAACGCTCAGCCAAGGTGCGATTGAAACGTTCAACTATAGCTTGGTCTCTGTGAATTTCAGGGTGGCCGCGTCTGATGGAAGTTTTGTGCTTCTCCATTTCCTTTGTAACAGCACCCATAAATTCACGCCCAGGATCAACCTGCAACATCTGCGGCCATTTTAAAGGTCCACGTGCGTAAATTGTCTTAAAAGCTTCAGCAACCTCAGAAGAATCTTTGGAGGTAAGAGGCTCAGCCTCTTTGAATCTGCTGGCAATATCAACAACAGTAAGCGCGTATTTGTAAGTGCTACGACCCACTTTGTCATGTGGCAGGAAAAGAAGATCTGCCTGATGCACTTTGTTGGGTAAGGATACATCAAACTTTGGTCGACGAATGTAGCGCGGAGCGGGGAGATAGATTTGCCAGTGCGCTTGTTTGAACAACCATTCTTTGGCAACAGCTTCAGGAACATTTACCGCATCCGCTAATTTTTTAATGGCGGAGATACCTTTCCAGTAACCCTGCGGGCTGTAGTAACGCCGCTCCAGTTTTCTTTCCATTTAAATAATTATGCGGGACCTATATACATGGCCAAAAAAAATGAGTTTGGGTATGGGGTGTGGAATCAGCAACTCAGTTGCTAACTCCGCGCGTGAACAACTGAAAAAAATGTTGTTGGAAAAGCATGAAGCGACAATAAAAGAAATCGTGCCGAAAAGAGACCCTCACGACCGTTACGAATGGGAATTCTACCCTGAGCACGAAGAGATGAGCCACCCTCCCAAACCAAAATTATGGTATTTACTTGTGGTACTAAAAAAAGCCGGCATTTCTTTAGAACAGGTCGGCGACAATATGGGGCTAACCTTTTTGGGTAATGTCATTCACCAGTTCAGGCTGTCCAATACTGGCTCATGTAACTACGTTTGTTTTTTATACAACTATTTTCAAAAGATCTCACATGACGATTGGCCGGCTAAAAACGCAGTACTGGAAAAACTCACGAAAAGTTTGCCGAAGATGAAACAAACCAGAAATAAAGCCGAAAAAAGTTTCAACAAATGGTGGTTGGTTGCAACTAAACAGCACTTGACTTAGATGTTCTTTTACTTTTGGGTACCCCATCAACGTGGTTTGAAAAACGCAGTTTTGTCTTTTCAGAAGTAAAGCTGTTGTACTTTTTGATAATACCTTTGTACTCACTGTCAGAGATTTCACCATCTGCAAGAGCGGTTGATATGAGAGAGTTGATTGAGCTGAGCGTTTCTTCAGCCAAAGTTTGTATTTTTTCGTGTTTTTTCGCTTTACGCAGAAAGAATTTGACGGTGACGATGCAGGAGGTTGACACCAATGAAAACAAGGTGGCGGTTGCGATTAAAGGTCCGCCAACAACAACGCCAACCGCAGAAAGAGAAGCGGCCAGCCCAGAGCCTGTAAGAATGGTAGCGACTCCGCCTGTTAACGCACATACTGTTTGACAACGCGTGTGCCACCGTTTAAACTTGGCTGAGGTTTGGTAGTAATGCACCAACTGGTTTTCAAGATTTTTCTTTATCAATTCTATTTCAGCCCGCCTGAACTTTGTTGCAGAATCCATTTCTATATATGTGTTTAAAAAATGTTGTGGGGTGTGGGGTTTACCCCACCTAGTCACAATATTGGTTATGCCATTTTCCATTTTTATATACAACCCGATTACATGGACCAGTTGTATTTTTAGGGTGTTTCCAAAACTTTTTGCTGAACAGGCCAGTTTTTTTGTTAAACGCCCCCTTGGCAATGTCACCCGACCAATACTTGTCAAGCAGCTTTTTATCAACTCCGGGCAACAGTTTATATATATCTTGAGCTTGTGAAAAACCGGGGATCTTTTTCCCGATTTGTTCATTGATCGTTTCACCGACACCCAACCCAACTTTTTGCTTCGAGCTGATTGCGTTGCGCGCCACGGCATGACCCCACTGCCGTTTGTTTTTGGGGATAGCGTCAAGTGCTTTCACCATTTTTTTGTCTGCTTCATGTTTGCAACCTTTCTCATTTTTCTTGCCTGCACAGACGGCATAATCAACGTCGTGCTGCATCGCAACTGCGTCCGTGGTGCCTGTTGGTTGCTGGTAAATCTTTAATATCTTTCCTGTTTGGCGGTCGTAAGAAAGCTGTTTTTCAAGGGGATTGTACGGCCCTGTGTAGTTGTGACCAGGAAGCGTCCACCCTTTTTTGGTTTAGGCAGCTTGCCAATAGCTTTATGCAAATCAAAACCCCGCCCCCCACGTTCATAAAGGGGGTTTGTTGGGTCATCTACTCTATTACCCGCATAAATTCTCATGTCATAGCCGGCACCTTGCGTTTTATTAGAAATAAACCGCGTCTTGGTGATGCCACAACTTGCACATTTTACTTTGAGCAGCCTTCTACCGTTTTTTGCGGTTGCGTATGTTTCACTTCCCGATACGTTGGGTGTAAAGCGTTTTTCTTTCACACAGTATACCTTCATCCTATATAACTACCAAAAATTCATTTGACTTTATTTCCCGGTATCATATCTTTTGGTCTTAATCTGTTTGAGGCTTTATTCAACAAATCCCCGGACAAAGCATCAATTGTGTAATTAACAGCTTTTCTCGCGATAGGTTTGGCTTTACTGGCAAGCTTCTTCTGATACTCTGGTTCTCTCAGAAACTCGCTCGCGATGTATCTTCCTTGTTTAACACCCTGTTTGGCCAAATAAGGAATTCCGTGCTCAATGAAAGCTTCAGCAGCTGTGTCTCCTATTGTATCAAAAATTCCACCTCCGAATATTCTTTTGTCAGCGGCAGCAAATTCGTCTCTTTTCTTTTTGGGCAAACCGCTTCTGCTCAACTTTAAAATTGTATCAAATAAATTACCTCCTTCTTGAGCAAATATGAATCTTGTCTTGGTAATGCCGCAGCTGGCGCATTTTACTTTTAGTAGTCTTTTACCATTTCTTGTGGTTGCAAATGTTTCACTTTCCGGCACATTAGGTGTGAAGCGCTTTTCTTTCACACAGTACACTTCCATATTATATATAATAAACAAAATTCACTTTAGGTTTTCAAAATAATCCTTCACCACAGCCTCGTTGGCGCGTGTATTTTCAGAAAACATGCTCAAAATTTCACGAAACGACCGCCTGTGGTGCCGTTCATTCAGGAAAAGCAAACAGTAGTAGCCGCAGCGCACACTGAATTCCCACTGAAGCTGATTGTCATTCCGGAGAAAGGTCTGTTTGCCCTCGAGAATCAACTCAATTTCCCATTCTGCGGGCGGAGGTAACCCGAAAGAGTCAAAGTACTCAGGTGGGGTTAGCAACTCAGTTGCTGATCTCCAGCAGCATACCCAATGAGTGCCTGGCCCTCCAAGATCATCCATGTTGATTATACAAGGGGAGTGTTTTTTCACGTGGATCTTATCTCTCGCAAATATGCCCTTTATGGGGATTTTCAAGTATTGGCACCACCGCTGCAAGTCAAAATCGGTCAAGGGGACATCAACGAAGGAAGGCTGTTTTTTGGTCACCCCAAGAACCTATAAATGGTGGAGGGCGCATATATGGTGGAGGGTTGATGCGCATACCCTTTCCTCCTCTTTTTGACACCTGCATGCCCGCCCCCTGCGCCGCCAACTTGCGCACATGTCTGATTTGTGTCTTGCTCATGTCTATGTCCACGCCCGTTTTGTTTTTGATAGCGCGCTGTATTTTTTTGATCTGCCTGGCGGTCAAGTGCAAAGTGTCACTGCCCCCAGCCAGGGCCTCGTTTTTGAATCTGAGCGTAACGGCTTCTCCTGGCCCAAAGGCCCGCGCGAGGCTTACCTTCTGCCCGTCCGAAAGTGTAATCTTGTGCGGATAGTAAGTCGTCATCTCTTATATTTCATACAAAAATTATTTTTCACTTTGGGTTAGCAACTCAGTTGCTATCTTAAACCATAACCAGCTCATTGCCCACCTGCCTGAGAACAAGTTCGGACTCATACAAAATTCCTGCATAAATGGTGTAGTCTAGTGCGTTGGCAGCCTCGTTGAGCCTGTAGTGGAAAACCATCTGCTTCGGGTCGTTGGTCATGTTATCTTTGTTTTCACGTAAGTCAAAATAGATAATTGGGTATAAAGTCCCGAAGTTGTTGGGCTGAAGCTGAACACCGGTGTTGTAGTCGTTTTTGCGGTACCGGTAGTTCATCAAGTCATTAAGAATGCGCAGTTTGAAGTTTTCGTCGTAGTCCAGCTCCGGATAGTACTGTGAAGAGCCGTACTGCAGCCGGCAGGTCGCTAGCTTGGCTGAATTGTCTCCGTGAATGTCAAAGGTGTCAAAGAAGTAGGGGTTTTGAGTCAAGGATTTTTCCTTCCTTGACTGTTGAATGAAAATGAAAACATGTTTGGCATCCTTTATACCAGGATTTATCTGCCACGAACCGAAAGCGTCACGCCGACTGCTGCTGGGCTGGATCATTTCATTCAGGTACGTCCATTTCTGAGGTTTCAAAAAGTTTTCGTTTACATGCTTCTGCCCTTCGCTGGTGAAACGCAGCATTGGCACCCACAGCTCGAGGTTTCTCACCACTACCCTGCGATCTGTGCCATCGTTTTGCCAAATCAGCTCTGCATCCGATTATAGCTCAATTTCGAACTCCAGCTGCATGGGGGGAGGAAGCTTGTCACTCAGCTCTTCGAAGAATGAGTACCTGTTAAGCGGTATGAGGGTTTCAACCGTGAGGCCCGCGTGGGCAAGCAAGCCCCTTTGTCTGATTCCTTGGTTAGTGGCAGCGGCGGCCGTTACATTGCTATCCGTTGTGTCCAAATACCAAAACTGATTTTTTGCCGCGCTCCTCGCAAAGTCATCAGAAACGTCCAGCAGGTTCTTTATGAATACGAGCTTGTGAATGTTGTCTACGTTGTAAATGGGTTTGCCTGATGATTTCACCCCAAGTTTGTTTATCAATGAAAACGAGCCGTTAATGGGTGCTGACCGGACGTCCCCTGCAACTGCCGCACCATCTGCGGTTGCCTCAAAAGTGAAATCAGCCCGGAAGTAGGCGTTATACCAGTCAAACCAGTTGTCTCGGTCGGTGACTGCGAATTTATAGTTAGTTTTTGTCTGGTGCTGATTGTTTCCGGGGATAGTAATCGGTTTTTTCCAAATGCCTGTGGCTTCTGAACATTTTCGCCTATATATTATTTTCAAAAAATAATTTTAATTTTCAGCCAAATATTGGTTTACTTTCAACTTTGCAGCCCGACCTAGTTTTAAAATCTGTTGCAACTTTTTTCCGTGAATCCCCGCTGAGTTTTGAAGTTCCTGATAGCAACTGAGTTGCTGGTACCCCACTGGTCAGCATCTTCTTCAGTTTTTGCCGCGACTCGGTACTAAGCGCAGTCTTTTTACCCCGCTGCGGGGTCTTTTTACCCTGGGGTGTGGGTAGCAACTGAGTTGCTGAAACCCCACTTCGCAAAACGGCTTGTATCTTGTCAGCCCCTTTTTCTGCGGCTTTCTCGGTGGCTTTGTCTGCAGCTTTTTTCAACATTTGCTTCGAGGCTTCATTTACAGCTTTCTTCAAAGATTGCCGGGTGGCTTGCTTTTTGAACCGCTTTCCTATGGCCATCAGGGAATCTCTGACAACCCCCGTACCTTTGTGTTTGTATCTGTAGTATCCCTTCGGCGCGTCGTAATATCTCGTCCACTCACTCGGATGGTTCATAGCTCCTTATACTCAGGTGTAAAATTATTTTTCTTTTTCTTCTTCAATGATAATACTTAAAGCCACGTCTTGGTCATTCAGATCTATAATGTTGTTGCGCCCATCCGTGATTTTGATATTTATGCTATTGATTCTGTTTTTGTTCACCGGGTGCCACAGGAGACGGCGAGGCTCTTTTGAAAAGGGGTAGCTGACTGTGAGTTCAGCAGTTGAAAAAGAGAACATAACGTCGCCCCCAATGTTGTCCACTGCCCTTGTAATGAGATCACAATGGATATAGATCCAGTCGACGCCTCTTGTTATATTTGGTACGCGGCCGCTCCTGTTGTTCGCTCCATCTATTGTTTTCTTGTCAAAGCCCAGTAGCGCAGCAAATTCACCTCCACTTAGATCAAGCTCGTAGCCGTCCTCCAACAAAATGACCGCCCGATACGTTGTGGTGTGAAAATACAACCGGAAAATAAACTTGGATTTTTCATCCTTGGGATCCACTCTTCCGATAAGTGACTGAATGGTGGTGTTGAGGCCTTTGTAATCATACATTCCGTCCGGAATAGTCACGGTTTTCCAGTTCTCTGTTTTTTTCCGCCATTTGAACTCGTTGTTGTTGTACCTTTTCGCGATGTTGTACCACGAATATGACATGGAAACCAGCTCATTTAACGCCGCCTTGTACGATTTGGAGGGTTCTAAAGCAATTGGTGGGTCAAAGTTAATTGTAAAGTCATGTGACTTGCTGTTGGCGTTGTTTTGTTTGGCCAGCTGCGAGTCGAGCAACAGATTGAAATGGAAATGGGCTGTCATGATGCTTATATAATAGCTTCCAAAATTTTGTGGGCTTCTTTTTCAGTTATTTCATTTTGACTTACCAGCATCTCCAACATCGACTCGACCTGTTTTTTCAGCTTGAGTGAAGTGTTGCCTGCCTGTATAGACGCCAAGCTTAAGTGTAGCCTTTCAACCAAAGCGTTTAAATCAACACTTCCGCTTCCTTCCTGGTCCAGTTCACTTCGGGGTGGTACCCTACCTGGCTGCTTATTCCCTTTTCTCCTTTCAAGGATTTCTTCTCTTGCCTTTTTTATGTCTGCCAACGTGTAACCGTGAAATTTTGATTTTTTGCTTTTTACGACATAGTCGGGATTGTCTTTATTTTTTGCTAACATACTGCTCAATGTCGTCAGGTCAACTGACTCTGATCCCTTGATACCTGGTTCTTTTGGTGATCCCCATTTCCCATATTTGGATGCGGGTAAAACATCATCACTTGGTTGCTCTTCTTCCATTTCTTCCATTTCTTCCCCTTCAGCCAAAGGCGGAAACGGAGATTGGGGTGGAGACGCTGTGTAGTATGACGGAGGCGGAGATGGGGGTGCCGGAGGCGGAGTTGGAGGCGGAGTTGGAGGCGGAGTTTCAGCATCCGGTTTAAAATCTTCGTTGAAAGGGTTGTTTAAGTCAAAATCCTCCATACCATAGTCTGGGACCTCTTCTTTCTCTTCTTTTGTTGCCGTCCCTACTTGGAGTTTGTCAAGCCGTGATGTGATCGGTTTGAACAACTCCTCACCTGAAACCAGGCTAAACTCTTTATCGATTTTGTTGTTTTTAATTGCTGTGAGGATTTTGTCGTTCTGCTGCTCAACTTCAGCCTTTTCGCTGACAAGTTTTCGCCACTTCTTCATGGACATATTTTTGCGGTATATATATCGAGAAAAAAAAAATGAAAATTCCAAATTACGATCCCAGTTTGAGCGCAAAAAGTAAATACAAACAGGAGCACCCTTCTATGCCAGCAGATACCTTTCGGATGCTTGTTTGTGGCCCGAGCAACTCTGGTAAAACAAATATTCTTTTGCATATGCTTTACAGGTTGTTGGTCTACGACAAAATATATCTTTGCGCAAAGAACCTGCATCAAGACAAGTACCGTCACATGCTTGATGATTTCGATGAAAGGGTCAATCCTGTGACTGGCTATAATGTTATCGAGGCTGTTGACGATGTTATTCCTCTTGATGTGCTACCCACTGACAACCAAAAAATTGTAATCTTCGATGATATGGTTTGTGAAAAAAACCAAAACGACATTATCGATTATTTTATCCGCGGCCGCCTCCGCAATTGCAGCGTCATTTGTCTTTCTCAAAGCTACTTCAAGACCCCAAAAAACATCCGAGATAATTGTAGCCACTTTTGTGTTTTCAACTTTCTTCCCAGAGAAAATAACCGTATTGCCGATGAATTGGGAATTGACAGAGAACTGCTTGAAAGAGCTACCAATGCTAAATATTCATTTTTATACTACGACAAGCCAAAAAAACAAACTCTAAAAAATTTTGATGAAGATATATAGAAGATGGGGTATCTTAACGGTGCTACAAACTCGACTCAAACACACAAGGAGACCACTTCAGGCCAAGGGGAAACCGGCCCTGCCGGCCCTGCTGGTCCAACTGGCGCAACTGGTCCCGCTGGGCCAAAAGGTGAAAAAGGTGATAAGGGTAATACTGGGCCGCAAGGTCCTAAAGGTGATAAAGGTGCTGTTGGAGAAAAAGGAATAAAAGGTGATACTGGACCACAAGGAGCAACCGGACCTGCAGGTCCTGCGGGAGCAACAGGACCAACAGGGCCAACCGGCGCAACTGGACCTGCGGGGCCCACTGGAGCAACTGGACCTGCGGGCTCAAAAGGTGCTATTGGACCAAAAGGTGAAAAAGGTGAAAAAGGTGATAGGGCGGATTTGTCAATCGCCGATATTACTGGAGATATTCTCATGAAAGATCATGGAATAAAGCAGCTTGCGAATCCTGTGGGCGATCAAGATGCTGTAAATCTCACTTCAATGAAGAAATATGTGGGCTCAAATTCTATTACAACTGGGCACGCCAATAAAAAGAATGTTTTTGCTTATGTAAACCAAGATGATTTGACGGCTGTCAACAATGTTACTTCTGTTACGTTTCAAGGTTTTACATCCAACCTTCACGCTGCCAATATAAGAGCTTTCACTTTTAATCTTGTGAGAACTGGTGTCAATTCTTTCAACTCACGTTTGAAGCTGAATAAAAAACCCCTGCCTGAAGGAGAGTACACTATATGTGTCGAGTTCTTTTACCCGAAAGTTGATACCGATTGGTTTATAAGTGCTTCAACCCCTAACCCGGTTGATACCCTTACTTACCATACCAAGCGCTTCAACACTCACAACCCGAAATATTCACGCACCATTATTCACACGCACAAATACAAAGACAGCGATGACACTATCTATCTCGATATTTCAAATCCGGGTTATGATGGCTCGTCGCCACTTGAAAAGGCTGCTTTGATTATTTACGGTGTAAAAGGGTATCAAACAGATGTAGATGGAATTGTTTACGATAATGTTTTCGTTCTCGATGACGTCGGTGATTTTGTTCTTCAAACAAATCTGGATATGAATGGTTTTGATATAAAAAATTATGCTCTTGATCTTCCAGGCTACAGAATAGACGGCAATACAATCAAGTTACAAAAAGATTTAGATCTAAACGGTTATGCGTTTAAGAATTTCCAATCTAGAATAATACTAACTGGAGAATGGAAATCCGATGAAAATAAATATGGTACAAAAACTTTTGTTAAATTCGGTAATAACATTCGTGTAATGGTGCCATTTCCTTGCTTACTTGATGGTATCTCAGCTTTAATTATAGATAAAGGTGCCTCTCTAACGTTTGAAAGAATAGGTTTTGCTTTTAGAATACCTGGCACTTTATTAACTAACCTTCCATTTAAAAGCATACGTAATGCTAATGGTTTAAAATACTAGTTTGCGGCGCCCCGTACTCATGAGGGTAAAAGAGAAAAATTAGATGCGGGACAGTATTTTACAGTTAATTTATCTCATCCCGACAACCCAAATATAAACCTATCTAATACAAAAACAGTATTAGTAAGTTTAATTTTAATAGACGATTTTTCTTTTAGGTAGTAAGTTTGCTCTGGTCTTCTTATCAGAAATTACGCAACTACTCCACACCAACCTACGTCGAAAGATTTCTTAAAGCACTCGTCGTAGTCATCTTCATCGTGAATAGGATAGACGAGATAGTGATTGACTCCATTTCTGTGGCACAGATTACAGAGATTATTCTGCGGGCATCTGCTTCTGTCACATTTATAACAAAACAAGACCCTTACAATTTGTTTATTGCGAACACAAAATGGGGCTTCGTGGATTGTAGCATGAACTTCGTCCCAGCCAAGAGCTTTTCGCTGCTTGAGTTTCATTTTTACAAAGCCTTTATTAATTTCTTTTCGAACATCGTCCCAGCCAAGCATTTTACGCTGGCAGAGTTTTATTATAATGTACTCTGTACTAATTTTTTCTCGAAGTTCTGGTGGAAGTGCTTGTATTAATTCATACGTGCCTGCCATTACAGCTTATACACTTGTTGGTGTGTTTCTCTAATTGGTAGGTAAAAGAAGATTCATTACATCTTGTGGGCTCATTTTTTTCATTTGTGTAATAATGTGATCTATTACAGCTGGTGGACGCTCTTGTTTGAAGAGGGGTGAGTGAAATATTTCAAAATTGGGTCGCCCCTTTTGTTTATATTTACTTACTTTTGGTTTTCTCATGCTTTGATTTGTAACGCCGCTTCTTCCTCTTCCCATCTCTGTGTTTTATACTGTACGGTGTCAATTCTCTAATTGCTTGTCCCTCGCGGTGGGGTTTTCACTCTCTTTTATTCTTTAGTAGTATAGTCGGTAGTTAACGAATACTACTTTGGGTTGTCCTTGAAACTTTTTAAACGTCTGGTAATCAAAATCAAAAGCGACCTACGCGAGCTATGTGAGCGTTGGTTGCTTTTGATTTTGATTACCAGACGTTTAAAAAGTTTCAAGTCCCGCCCCAACCCAAAGTGGTATTCGTTAACTACCGACTATACTACTTCATTTTTTTAGTACAATTTTAATCTTCACGCATTCCGAGCTCGCGTAAAACCGTTAAAAAATAAAGCACTAGAGTGTTTCTGTCGAGGAACTATCTGGTAAAAGTTGCCCCGGCGGAAATTTGACGTTCTAAAAATAATACTAATGATTAGCCGAGAATGGAAGCTTCGAGGGCAAGTATGCTAGTTTTAAGAACATTTAATTTCCAAGGGGCAGCTATCAGACCGATAGTTCCGAGACAGAAACACTCCATCGACTTTATTGTTCACCACTTAAATTCTTCGGCGCCCACTTTAAACCTGGCATCTTGAATTATTTTTAATTTTTTTAGTAAGAAAGAATTGAAAGCCGAAATATAACATAAGAAATTAAACAAAACCAGACAAGAAACCCAATAAATGTAGATCATTCAAACATTTATTATATAATTTTGTCTGTAGGCCCGCATGTTTACAAAAAAAAATCACGGACGAATACTAACCATCAAGGTATTTTCTGCGGACGGGCACTGTAATCGTGTCCCTTCGAGGTTGAACACTATCGCGTCACGTGATCAATTGAGAATCAGAGAAAGTTTATTGGTGAATTATAACGACTGACAGTACACGGGTAGCTCAGCCAATCAGATTATCGCACTTGCATTAGCACACTTATAGATATCTAATTGAAGGGATTATTTATGTCGAAGTGACTTTTGCGCGTGTGTTTGAAACACTGCAATCGGAGAGCTCGTACTGACTTCACACTGCATTACTTAACCATGTAAGCATTTGTTGCTGTTGTTATTGCCGTTGATATTACTGCTTTTCCTATAGTAATATATTCGAATACCATGTTTAGTACAGTTGAACAAATTATACACAAAAAAAAAAGTTTTAGTACAGTTGTGATTCATATTTGAAAAAAAAAAAAACAACACTAAACATAAACCTCGCAAATCCTCAGCTTGTCCGTTTATTTCTGCGTTTTTTTCTGCAGAGAACCCCCAGCACTCTTAAATTAAACATGAACAGTACAAAGATAATTCGACGAAAACAAGGACTTACCCACTGGCTTATCGCTGTACACCTCTACTCTAAGGCAGTTCCAGCTATTCCTATTGATCGGGTGAAAGCGGACGTATCTTGCGGGAACGATCACTGATAATTTGTGTTGGTCAACTGTATTGCTGTCACCTTCCCGGTGAAATACCTTCAGATAATACAAAACAATATACGAACTTGTGTGAGCGCTTTAAAGGTCCTTTCTGTTTGGTAGTCGTCTTCATTGCCGTGGAGAAACTACTCGATGAAATGCAGGATTTGAGCAGTTGCGCATCCGTTTAAGTTACATGGAACATGGAACATGTCCCGATGAAACATTTTTCCCTGGAACATGTTCGTCAAAGCAAGATAAGAACTGCAGTATTGTTGTGTTAAAGCTTAAAGCTAAGTACAGCGCGTGAATAGATGTTTGGGTCATATCAAACACTATTGAAAGTCATGCACCCTTATTTGTCGGTGAACGTTTATCATAATTAAAACAAATAAATGACCTTCATGGAATAAATATTCAATCTCCAAAGACAAATAGCCGTGCATATTCTCTTTTGAAGCTAAAAGAGGACTACTTCATTTAAGAAGACCTCGAAAAAGATATCAAATGTAAGCAAAAGGTGTATAAAGCGAGCGGAAGTATGTAATTATTGTTGATCCTCCGAAAATGGTATTGTTTTCTTTCTCTACAATATGCCTAATATTACAGCTATGCACCAAGACATGAATGTGGAAGCGGTGAAATCGTCCATGTAATGCAGAGAGAGAAAAAAAGGGCTTTAGGTGGCCTCAGCTGCCTGCAATATACCCAATAATGCTGCGAACCTTAGTAATTATCTTTAGAATAAAACTCGTGCTGTGCTGGGTTTTTTTTTGTGTGTGTTGTTGTTGTTGTTGTTTTTTTTCTTTGTTTGTTTGTTTGTTTTCAATTTGCCTGTTCAAAAACAAGTCAGCGGTGAGATTCATTACCCTTCGCGTAAGTCCTAGGGTAACAAAATTGTTTCCCTCGAGACCTGCATGTCACTGAATGTATATGTGAGGCGGCCGATAACTAAAATCTGTTTCTACACGTATTTCGTAACTTTACTGAAATCATTATTCAAGCCGTTAATTCCAAACTGGCCATGGAAACAATATGGACCCTGGGTCTTTTCAGTGCGGGCCTCACTCCGCCCAAACTTATATTAAGGCTTATGCTGTTGCATTTGACTAGCAAAATATCCACGCATTTTACCTGTTCTACACCATTTGTATCTTTATAAAGTGTCCAGTTGTTTCCATCAGATGAGTACGATAGCTTGAAGTCTGTAACCCATTCGTTGCCATTAACGTCTCCCTGGGTAGCAACTGCGCAGACTTGGACAGTTTTAGCAAAATCAACTTGCAGCCAGTCATTATTGCTGTTCTGGACTGCCGTGCACCATGCATCGCCTCTGGTATCATGCAGACGACCGTTGTAGGCTCTGTAGCTACTATAACTACTAGTGGTATACGAAGAAGCTGTCATCTGATTATCAGGAATGATATCAGGGGAGGAGACACCAACAGGATAGTCGAAGCAGTTTACCTCTGAAATATTTAGAAAAAAATCATGTTTATGACGTCTGAGGTGACAAGTGGCGCTAACACCTTAAAGCCATAAATTATCAATGATTGATCATCACGAAACGAATAAGGAGCATTCATAGTATTTTTATTCGCTGCTACATTATTCCACAAATTTGGAGAATTTATTTAACCTAATACTACTTATTTGTTTTGTTTGTTTCGTTGGTTGTTGTTGTTATTACTTGGTCAGTACAGTTAACTTAGGGCATCAAAAGACGCTTCCAGAGATTGAAATAAGAAGAACAAGAATAACGGCAAATCTCGCTTCTCGCTCCCTTGCTGAACCATCTCTCTACCTTAGGGAAAGGTGACCATACTTTATATCTACCTGTGCAGTTTTGGCCATCTCCTGTAAATCCAGGATGGCACAAACACTTGTAAGACCCATGAGTATTTATACAGCTGGCATTGAAGTCACACAACCGAACATTAGCACTACATTCGTCGATGTCTGAAAAAAAAAATAATGTTACATCCTCCATGGCAACTAGCAAATCTAGAATCTGTCAATTATCACCCCAAGTTAATTTTCGACATAACACTAGAGCATTATAACAACAAAGAGATCTACTCCAGAGTTCGCGGGCAATGATTGAAAGAGTCTGGTTGCTGGGAATGTAGGAGGTATAATTCTCCTTTTTTTAATGGTAGTGAAACTCCCCCTCTTAGAATTGCCACAATACCAGCTACGTTACAGATGATGCATCTTATATATCGATCTTTAAGAATATATTGTGTTGCCGTCGTTAAATAAACGACACCTTATGGTGAAGTAACCACAATTATACTAAAGAGGACCCAGCTACAGCATTTGACATATGAATCGTGTTGTTACTGTTTGGGGGAACATGAAGGTTTATAGCTAAGCTATTTTCTATGGCTTCCTGGCAGTTTCAAGGTCAAAAACAAAGCTTACCTTCTGTCTCCATGTCACAGTCAACAAGCACAACTTCACCAGGTATAATAGAATCAAGCCAATATTTGCCGCTGGCCGCTTGTTCTCCTTCACTCGCCTTTATTTCTGTACACGATTTAGCGGGCAGTTCAGTAATGGAACCTAGAGGGACTATAACGCAAAAAGAAACATATAACTTTGCTAAGCATATATTGCTTGCTAGATAAGATCATACAAACAATATATTATCTCACTTACGTGTATTCATTTAAATAAATGGCGCCAGTATCGAAGATGTCTTCTACCCAGGTGTATAAATGAATACTATAACTTACAAAATGTCGGGGGAAATAAACGATAAAAAAATAATAAACAAAAAGTATCCTATTCAGGGTGAATAACATTAATCTTAGGCGAAGAGTTTAGCAAATAAGCGTTGAATCCAAGAAGAAAACATCATGATTTTTTTTCCACACCAAATTAAGCACAATTACATGTCTTAGGTAAAGCATAGTGAGGAATGTGATCAATATTTTATAATTATGCTCTCCATGCAAATATAGATTTGACAACACAACGTCACCTCATTATCTTGGGAGCATTTATTGCGTAAATGGCGTATATGGCGTGTATGATTCCCAACTTTTGCGATTTTACTTTTAGCTTTAAGAACTCCCATTTACCTCTATTGTGATCTCTTGTAAGGTAATATCTGTCCGGGTCAGGAACGAAATCTTCAGGTCTGGCTTCCTTGGTGCGGTTATTTAACTCACACATGTACTGGGAAATGACGTAATTGAAGCTTTGACATCTGACGTCGATACTACATGCTTGTAAGCATTCATGACCAAGGGATACTCCCTTGATTACCTTAAAGACGTGTCGCCGTAGCATCATGCCCAATGTTGACTGTCCGCCTCCACATTGCAGTGAAGTCACTTGAAAAATCAGTTGAAACGATACCAGCACGGTCGTAATAAATTGAACCTTTCCTGGAGACATTTGGAATAACGCCGCTCTGGAAAAAGTAATTAAGCATTTAATTACTAAAGTTTTTGTCTGTGATATCTTCAACAAGGGAAACTCTCGTTTTACTTACAGTTAAGTATATTCATTGTTTCATGGAGAAGGAAATTCAACGTTAAAGAGAAAGGAAACTTTTTTTATGTTAAGTTCCATAAGATAAGTACTAGTTTTCCATCGACTCGTAACACCGGTCATCTTGTACAGTTATACACAATTAAAGCCATCAAATTTCAATCAATGATTTAAAGAATACAATGTCTAATTTTTCGGAAGTTTTACTAGGAAAAAGGGTAGTGCTCAGCACTGCTTCCCTGGCTTACTCTGGTGCTATTTAGCTTCTTGGAGTACAAATATCAGAAATTGCCAGAACCAGGGGCCTGTTGCTTAAAGCAACTTAAGATTAGGTGAAATTATGTGCAACTTTTCTCTTTGTTGCAAAGGATTTTCTTGTACTGGCAACGTGTTTTCCATACTCTTTAATCCATCTTCATCTGATTAATTCATAATAGTGTGGAAGAAGACCTTTTGGAACACAGGGTTCTACTTAATCTTAAGTTGCTTTATGCAAGCGGGCCCAGGGCCGCAGGTAGACGAAAAATCATGCCAAGGAAATATCGGAATAAGGAAAACAAAACACTTACAACATAAATTGCGGTTGTTTATTAGGATTTTGGCTTCGGAAAAAAACGATATCTCGATATGTGCAAAATTAAAGTGGTATTTATGTTTGTCACCTGCTGACACGTCACTCGTTTGAATTCGCGTTCATCTTTCGAGTTAAGGAAGGAATTGCAACGCCCTTGACTGGTTGCCCTTTCCAGTTTGCCGAAAGTTTCTGGATCTTTTTCGCTATTGCTTACGAAAATATTCTTGAAAGCAATGATGGTGTCGCTCATCGATGATAATATAATGTTGAGAAATTTCTGGAAGCAGGAAAAAATCAAAATCACAGAGGAAAGACCCAAAGCGTTTTGCGTTAAATGATGGCATATTTTGGTAGCGAAGAAGGAGAACAGATGTCCTGAACAGAACTCGCGCAAGAAAGCAAATTAACATTTTTACTTGATGCAAATGTATTTAGTAGAAATATGTCCAAGTAGATTTAAAAAAGAAAAACATTACCGGTTGAAGTATGCCATATCTAATCAAACTTTCATCTCATACTATCTCCATGTTTATTTTTATTTTATTTTATTCTATGTTGCGTTTTCCGTGAAGACATAATTACTTTTAATGCCTCGGTGTTTTGTTTTCATATTCCATTTCACAGCGTCGTCATTTTGCCTTCTTCATGAAAACGAGTACACTCGTGTAAACAAATACGCGATCGGTCTCTTATGATACTAAGAGTATTCACAAAACCGCGAAGCGCCGAAACGTGAACGAGAGAGAGAAATGTTTAAACTGAATATTTACAAACTCAGTTTTATATATGGATCTCACTGTTAAGGTTTCTAATTAACTAGGACTATGTTGCTCAGTACATATACATATCGAAGTATATGTTGCTTTCGGAGTTCCGCAATGGAAAAAAAAATACTAATAAAAAAAACCAAGATTGCAAAGGTAGCAATAAATGTATATTCTAAAGTATTTATATGCGGGCTTAAAGGAGATTACGGCCCTTTCGTGTTATCGTGTTCTAAGCTGCATTAACCAAAAATGCTTACTATACAATGAACACAGGTAAAGAAATAAGAAAATAACACTATGTTGTGATTAAACATTACCCTGCGCGTGTTCTCCTCAGAGAATCATCTATAGGTAACTGTGAAGCATTTTGTATTCCAGGTATTTTTGCATTTGATGGCTGTGACAAGTTTAAAACAGAGAAGACTCCAGGCGGCGTATTTAACAGAAGGAGCCAACTAACCTTTATTAATCATTAACAACCCTCTTGTACTAAGCAGAAGTTTAAAACCCTTAATTATCGTCATACAAAGTTGCCAATGACATAGGTTGGCGAAAAACGGTTCATTTTACAGATTTTTCGGGGTACAAAATTGGCATAAAACTTGACACTGATACAGGATATAATAGATTATACGAAAAACTGTACTAGATTGTACCGAAAACTTTTATTCGATACACAACTACGACATTGCATTTACTATGACTTAATATGCGCATACATTGAGTGACATTAAAATTTAAACAGAGCACTGACTAAGCAGCTTAAAAAAAAACGTTTTCTCATTTTAATCTTCAGCTACCAAACTTTTTTAGGTCAAAATTAACGTATTTATTGATTTTCATGAGTTTCTTTATTTTGTTCTCAACAATACGGAGGATTACTTTTTTCGTGATCCGTGAATGGCCTTTTTTTACCTGTGAATCGTGAAATTGTTACATAATTACTCTTGAAACGTGATTGAGAGTGATAAAGGGTTTCTTCTTTCTCCGCGAAAGGCCTTTTTTTTCGCGTAAATCGGACAATTAATTGTAAATAACTTATGTCTACAAAGCCGAGAACCCGTAATATGCAAATGTTCTGCTTTGATATCCTATGTTGTTGATGTAGTAACCGGGCTCTTACTCGATACACCATATTCGCGATAGCTGCCATTCAATATAAATAAGCCACATTGTCTGTCTAAACAGTAAAGTTTCTGCGTCAAAATCACATTTGAAAGCCAAGTTTTGTAGTAATGATTTCAAAGTTACGTTAGTTCGAATGAGTTAGTCAATAACGAGGCCCTACCAGGGGGGTGTCCCAGGTCGCTTGTCGGAATTTTAAAATGTCTCGTGTCGGCGTTTTGTCAAGGCTACACAACGCTGTCGGAAATTTAGCGACATTAATTTGGCTACGTCAAGTCGTTTGTCGCTATTTCGTTTGAGCGCTGTCGCTGCTTTTTGGCCCATGTCGCTTGTCGGAATTTACCCTGGCAGGGCCTCAATAACGTGACTTTTTAATTGTCGACTGACGCAAGCCGTTTTCTTTTCATAAAAGCGCCGAAATTGCGTAAAACTTAGACTATATTCACTACAATACTGAAACCAAAGAATAGAACAAAAAAGCAGACTTAATAAGAAACTAGGTGAAATTTGTTGATTTTACCTTGTTTGTTAACACACTGATTATGTGCCTAATTTGCATTATAGGGCTTGTTTTTAACTCCCGCACGTTAAACAGCAGGCAAAAAGCTTTCAAGTCGAAAAGTGAATAAATACAATCATTCAGACATTCGTTGCTTTTCCTATCCACTGGTATTTCGCTACAAAAGGGTATACGGTGATAGATACTTTTCCCTAAAACTGTGGCTGATCAAGATGTCAAAACCTAAATAAAAAAAAGTTTAAAAAGAAACAACTCACATAATGAGGTTTGCATTTAATATATATTATATATATCTATCCTACATGTTACCGTGATTAAACTCAATATAAGCAAACAAGACAAATAAGCGAGATCCAAACCCACCTTTGAAAACTCTGCGATGACTGCTTGAAACATACAGCGGGCAACAGAACTCCAAAAATATTGGAGGAATCGGTGGAGAAATGTTCTTAGCGACCTAGAATTTTTTGATTATTGAGAACCAATTTTGTCAGCCGAAAAATTGTCATCGGTCAAAACCCCTGCTCTTCTGCACTAACGTTAGTCACGTCGTTTTAAATCTGTCCAATTATAACGGCTCTTTAAAATGCACGAGGGATTTTCCCTCTGTGTACTGAGTTCAGAGTCACGTCGCTTTTAACTGGTCGAGACATTTAAAACAACGTTTTAAATGCGAAACTAAGGCGTCGGTCGCACTAAATGAATTTTTTTATTCTTAAATTGAAAATTCCATCGGCGCCGATGCCAAACGAGTGTCCGATCCTACCAAAGCCGGTTTCTATTGCCTCGGGGCTCGCGTGTCAGGCCACATTCATCGCATATTTTTTGTTTATTTATGTATATGTTCCTAAAATCCATTACCACTCTAAAATCCATATTGAAGTCAAGAATTTGATGTAATACATATTTGAAAAAGTGCGCTAAAGCTTTCAGCAATATTTAAGAAGCTGAATTCTCCAGAAGCAGAGAAAGGCTAGAATTCACAGTAGTCGTTAAGGAATATTCTGTAGTGCGAGATAAACTGCAAGCGTTATATAAGAACCTTCCTCGGGAGTATTATCTCATAACGCAATTTTCAGTCGCGCTTGGTAAATGAAATTATTTTTATGCGTGCTTTTAAACTTTTTGATTGACAATTCTTGTGACCAAAATTGTTGTCATATTTTCAGTACGACCATGCTTCCGAACAAGAAATTGGTTGAAAAAAATTGTCCTGGTTTTTAGTTGAGCATGCCAAATTTCTGTCGCCTGGTGCGACCGCACAGTGAGTGCCCGAGAAACTCTTGATCACTCTTGCTCCGTGTCCCTAGTTGGTTAGTCACGGCGTTTTTAATTTTTGTATTATTATTATTTTTTTTTGGTTGAAAAATAAAATAAAAATGCATAAACTGCCTTGTCCCTCCATAGACGAAATGCCGAAATCCTGACATGAGTATACAAACAGAGCCTCGTGTATACCAAATGAAAAATATATATGAGCTTTCGCCAGGACAAAAAAATAAACTCTCCATATAAGCAGGTGTTCATATTTAGTAGCTGGCCATAGAACGGAGATTTTAATAGCGATCTCATGTAAAAATCGCCTGGAGGAGTCGTCGAATTTGAATTGTGGATATAGATGCAAGTCGAGGGCGATCTTTGCAGCGAATTTTCTAACGTCAGTAATTGGAAATTAAGGACGGAAGTATGTATAAAATTCAGGGCTTCCGAACCCGCGATGCTCTACAGCCACATACTGAGAGCAAGGTCAATTGTGGGTTCATATTTTCCCGTGGAGAAGTCAAACGATGTAAAGTATATGCAATAATTTATGTGTGACCTGCGGATATAGCTGCACGCGAAAAGTGATCTTCAAAGTGAAAAGCGAAAGGAAATTGCTCAAACAATTGAAATCACAAAAACTTGGCCAGAACATTCTTTCCAGGATATATTACTCTAGGTTTTTCTTAGGAACACTATCCAACGTATATTTCTTCCCATTGACTAGTAGTCGGTCGCCGATGATCAAGAGCTGGAATTATAATATCCCTCCAAATATCGCGTACGTTGTGAGGCAGATCTTACGCAATCTTTAATGCCGAGTCAGTTGAGATTAAAACGTCATCGCCAATAAGACCCTTGTCTGCTCGGCACGTAAAATGTGCAATCACTGGCCTTGCCTTGGAGTTTCCAGAGCTTTTCCTTCCAAGGCGATGGGTGCCACAGAACATGACTGACTTCGCGTTCAGTTTTTATTTATTTATTTATTTTTTTGGTCTTCCAAATTCAAATTGACAGCCAAAGCGTGCTTGACTAACTTAAAGCAATCCTCCCCCCCCCCCCCCCTCTTATACGAGGATACCATGGAAGAGAAGATTCCATCGCCTACTGTATGCATGCTATGTCTGGTATACGTTCGTCATCATGCCTGCACTGGTCTTCTTCACGTTTTTCGATCCCTTCCTTCGAGAAAACTTTCAAGGTCTTTTACTTGTGAACAAAGCAAAGAAATATCGTACAATGCTTGGCCGAGTTTAGTCTGTAGATCGTTTTGGACAGCCTTGTCTCCTTCTTGTAGATTTCTAATCAAATCTGATAGCTCGAGGTACAAGATGCCCTCATCTTCGCCATTTTTTTTCCTCTCTTGTTGAGCTGCTTGGTCTAGCTTTTTTTTTTTTTCGGCTCTTTTCTTTGCACTTTTCTTCGGGCCCATATGTTCTCACTCGAAAAACCAAATTAAATACATGAAATTTACTTATTAGAAAGGGCTTGTGAGACGTATTTATTGGGCCACTGAAACAGGGAAAATTTTACGGACACTCGAGATTCGTGTCCGTTCAGCAATGCATCATGCATGTTACAAATAATGATGAAAAATGTTTTTCTTGAAAAACTAAAAGTTTCAGAGCCATAGAGGAAATCCTTTTTTTCTTAAATTCCGGCAAAAACCCCTATAGGTCCGAGGATTTAAGTTATATTTCATATTTAGGATACCTTCTTGGTAATAAATGGTAATTTTTTTACATGTTTTTTTTTTCTTTTTTTTTTACGTGATCGGACGCTAATCTGCTCCAAGACACAACGTCAGTCAGACGGCCTGGTATACCGTTAGTGCATTTACTGTATTTTCTCCTTGCACGTAATCACTGCAAAAATCGCCATAGTTTGAATCACCCTTTTGTGAAAACATTTAGTCGTAAAATATAAGCAAAATTTATTCCCGGTGACTTGTCTCGCGAATTCAAGAACTGCTTTGAATTGAAGGGAAGTCCAGCCCCTGGACTTGATCCTCAAAATTAGCTCGGTATACACAAGGGGACAAGTCCATGCTGCTGGTTCTCTTAGGCTCATTATTGTGCATGAAATGATATACACGGAGCGCGACTTCGATTCTAAAGTGACGATACGCGAATATTTATAAAAAGATCCTTTAAGATATTCTGTTTCTGTCTCAACAATCGAACCTGTTTCAAATCGTTTGATGGCACGAACTTCTTGTGCATTTTAAATATCATAAAGTTCGTTGTTTCTGTAGATACAATACGCCAGGCAGGTACAAAAGTCGGAGCGGATCAACTCGGATCGTTGACTTGACTAAGAATAGCTGCGTCGCAGCTACTGCGCATTTTCTTGTTCTTGAGTAGCTGCTATTCTTATTCAAACCAGCTATCCGAATTGATCCGGTTCGATGCTAGACCAGCGTATACAGCTGTTTCGAGAAAGGTTGTTGGTAAAAAAAAAAGCTCATGCACGCGTCAATCCCAAAAGGTATTGTGAGCAATCAGTAAGTTGACGGTTCCTTGAAATCAGTATTTCATCATGGACGTATGCTTGCGAGTGCTAAAAGAAAGTAACAAGAGTAGGTTCCACAACTACAGCGTCAGGAACACTGTATTGACCATATTCCAGATTACTTTTCGGGATTGTCGTGTGCGCTTTTTTCCGAACACCTTCCTCTAAACAGCTATATCTTTGTTAGAAATCAAAGCAGACCGCTTAAGATTCTTGTTGTTGTTTTTTTTTTTTTTATCTATATATATTTTTATCTGCGGTAAAGTTAATTGTCTTTCAGTTACCTGCTCTTAAGAATTTTAAGCTGGAGCTGACGGAAACGTTGAGATTTATTCATAAAGAAAAGATAGCGCGACGATTAACGTTACCACGTGTGTAGTTTATGCCTTTCTCCCTCTCCCCGAAAAATTATTCAATATCGGTTTATGTTCCCCCACACTTGTTTACTGGCAAATAGTAAAAGGAACCCGCAAAATGGAGTAAAAACGGCTGATGGCAACGACCCCCACCAATAATTAATCTCTCTATTCTCTATTGTCTATTTATTTAATTTTTCAACAATTATCTATTGTAACAAAGGTAAATGATTCTCTTTAAATTGAATATATTATAAGTAATGATTTCAAGTATTTGTTTTTTCTCGCTGTTTTAAGTGATGTAGTGTAATGTTCATTGTAAGTAGTTTAATGCGTAATGTATATTGTAATTATTTTTAATCTTATGTGAACGTGTAAAGTGTTGTAAATAATAAGCATGCAGAGTGCTGAAAAAATAAAAAAATACAAAAAAAATTCTCGATTTATTTCAAACATACATAATTCTTCATATAATTCTTATCCGTTCTATTTTCAGAGGAAAAAGGCCTGAAGTCACGTCGGTGGGAGGATTCAATATGGACAGGATTCAAGAAAACAAATGCCTGAATTTGGAGGAGGCAGAGATAAGAATTTTATTTGACTTTTATATTTCAAAAGCATTACTGGCATTACTTACACATTTACATACAGTAGTTACATAACTTACAGTGCGAATATAAGTACATTACTAATAATATACATGAAAAAATTACTCGATTCTGATTGGCTGAGACTGAGTGCAGTTCAGAGGTAACACCAGTGCAAAAAGTGTAACACCGGTGCAAATTACAAATAGACGCGGACGAAAACAACGACCGGGGTTTTCGCTAGGTAAACAACAGTAAAACACCTAAAAGATAGTTCTAAAAAACAAAATAAAATTATTAGCACCTCATTCTGGCTAAATGTACGGAAAACGTCAAGCGAAGAGAAAAAAATATCGCCAACAAAATAGAGGAAAACGAGCCGGCAAGCCGAACTATAAACAGTTCTGCCCTAAAGTAAAAGGACAAAACAGTGACGACTTGTCTTGGAACCAGACCGCTTACAGAATGATCATAGCTACACTCGACAGGCATATAAATAAACAAGGATACAAGTTTTTCAATCCGGCAAGTAAATTCTTCGCCGACCAAGTTCTTCGCCGGTCTGTCATGGGAAAACGTCCAACTATAAAAGCGCGAAGTTCAACCGAAGAAGAAGTGGACGTGCTATGACAGGAGGAATTTTTTGGTGCCAAAACGCCAGAAGCACTTACATATCTGTAGTTTGTGGTGGCTTTTTGCATTTATCAACTGCCAGATTTCTTTCATCTTTGGCCGCTCGAAGCTTACATCTCGGTTTCCAAAACGGCCGCCGTCCAATTCTTCAGTTTACGCCGAACTTTCACAGTCTAATATGTACATTGTCTTTAGTCGGTCATTGTTAACCGAGTTGTGCTTCAAAAACGTTTGAAAAACCACAAATTCCCAAGTTTACAGTACAACTGAATGAATCTGAATATTTCGCTCTTGTGAAAGTTTGAACTTGACATGTGTTTGCTGTGCTTCAACCAATCAATTGAATGAAAAATCAGAAAAGGCGCGCGGTGTCAACATTCAACTGGTTTTCTTTTTCTCTCTGTCCCTTTTTTTCATGTATATTATTAATAAGTAATCACATGATTTTTCTCGTGCAATTAGGAATAAATAAGCACTTGTAAATTTTTCAAAGACTACAAATTGCACTCGCCCTACGGGCTCGTGCAATTTTGTTAGCCTTTGAAAAATTTACTCGTGCTTATTTATTCCTAATTGCACTCGAAATCATGTGATTACCTAAACTTATAGCACTCTTATAGTACAGTTACAATACAGTACAATCAACTTTGAAGGTGATATGTGATCTTCGCAGTGAATTTCCAATTTAAGCAAATTGGAATAAAGAAGCCTGAAAAAAATCAGGGCTTCTGATTTTTTTCAGGCTTCTTTATTCCAATTTGCTTAAATTGGAAATTCACTGCAAAGATCACATATCACCTTCATATATATCCGCAGTTCATATATGGATCATTTCATATACATTACATCATTACAATCAACTTTATAAAGTCTCCCAATATGGATCTTCCGAGCTAATTTACAACTACGACAGACGACAACTATACTAGAAAAATTACAATAAATTTAAGGAATCATTGAATATCATATAAAAAAGGTAAAACTTCGTATGCATATTAGAGCGATTTTACATTGAGTGTCGTAAAACCAAAACCAAAGTAATCACTCTGGTCAATCACAAAGACACGGATAATCCAGTAAGCGAATCAAAACTCGAAGCAGATGCATGTAAACGGCTTTACTTCTTTACATCTTTTGGTTTTACTTCTGCTTGGTTGAGAAAGCGAGATTGTTACATCCACTTTCAGCGTTACGTGCAGAACGGCTATCGTTCGAAATACATCTCCCGAAATTATTTTTCGACATGCCAGAAAAACAAGGATCGAAATCCACCAATCACATCCCACTAGCATGACCTTTTGAACTCGTGGCTCATTTTGTCTCGTGTTACCATGGTAACACGAGAATTTGGTGTGGGTAGCTTTGGCGCAGGTAGTACTTCGTGTAAGATCTCACTTGTGGTTACGAAGCGACAAGTGAACACGGTTAAAACAATGGATATATATTTATGGTAAATTTGTGGTACATTATATGTGTTCTTTCTCGAAGAAAAGTTTTCAGGTATTTATTTCATACGCGGGTGACAATGTATTGAGTTAATTCTAAATGCTGGGACATTATGTGTGCTTTTACACGGATGTGGCGGCTTGGTTTTACTTCGTAATACTGCCAAAAAATGTCAAGAATGTGATTAACAGATTTTATCGAAGTGAACGAAATATGTAGTTTTGTCTTGTACTGTTTGACTGCGGCGGAGAGGTTCGATTAGGGTGATACTTCGTGAAATACATTACATAAGGTTTGTGATTGAGACTAAAGGAGTAAGAAACAATTCACTAGAAATCTAGGTAATTAAAATGATATTAGTATATACTTTGGTGAAGTGATTGTTGTAATACAGTGGTTCTATTTTTTCTCGTGTTACGTGAAGTAGCTTTGGATCAGAGGTCACGAAGTAACAAAATAAATACTATATCAATATGTATCTCCCAAATTATTGTTTTTTGTTGTTGTTGTTGTTTTAGATAAAGATGGACAGTCGAAGCTAATTCAATTTTGAAGCAGGTGTAACACGCCAGAAAAGCAGAGAATTGTTCAATTTTAGGCCATAAGTTCCCGGATAAGTTGCGCAATTCAGAGGACTGACATGTAGTATCTGATCACACTGAAAATTAAAGTTACGTATTTTATTCTTTGACGTATCTAGCCAAAGGCTTAAATAATTGTATCTAAAGAAAGTTTGTATGTTCTCATTTCAAGCTTTTTGCTTGCAAGTATTTCCTCCAGAAGGTAGTTACAAAAAAAACTACAGGCCCAGAAAAGATGAATTATGCTCTCTCTCTCGGGCCGACAGAAACTGCAGAGATCGTAATACTTTATTCCTATACTTTTAGGAAAACACTAGTCGCCAGTCGTCTGAAATGCATTTAGTTTTATAGATTTCTTGCTGCTATCTAATCTGTTGCCAAGTATGTTTCATCGGAAGCAGAGAGAGAATTAATACAATTAATTCTATGTATAGTACCAAAGCTAGCACAAAACGAAAGCAAGAACTAATCTTCTACATTACCAGAGCTTGAACTAATCGTTCTTCAGAACACAGCTAAAAATAATCTTCTATCGAACTAGTGCTAGAAATCAACTTTTACAGGACCAGAGCTAGGACAAATATTATAAAAAAAATACAAAATAAATCCTACACAGTACCTAACCTAGAACTAATCCTCTGCAGCACTAAAGCCAGAACTAAATAAATCTTCTACAAGACCAAACCTAGAACTGGTCTTCTACAAGACCATAACTAGATCATATCTTGTACAGAACAAGAGCTTGATCTTATCTTGGAAAGCATCAGGGCTTTTACAGGAACCGTGCTATAAATAATCTTGTACTACACGACAAGAGCTAGAACTAATTAAACATCGACACAACCAAAGGTAAAACTAATCTTCTACAGGACAAGAGCTAGAGATAATATTGGACAGCATCATGGCTTTTACAGGAACCATGCTATAAATAATCTTCTACTCGACCGGAGCTAGAACTAATCTGCTACAGAGAGGCTTGGACAAGACTAAAGCTAGAACGTATTGTCTGGGCACTTTTCCCTTTTGTAAACGGTCGATTCTTTCTTAGAACCTCGCCCATTTCCTTATCACCACTACAGGCCTACGTTGATCTGCCAAATCACAAAAAACTAATTTTATGAGGTATCTATCTAGGCCTTTCACATCTATAATACATGAAATTAAAACTAGAGGGGATGTATTGGATGTTACAAAAGACACTAAAAGGAAATTTCTAAATGGACAACTAGTTTTGTTGTGCCTATAATTTTCCCATTTTGATAGCATTGTATCACCTGTTTACAGAGAGCAAACTATTTATGCTAACCACTTATCCATATGTTTAAAGTGTATTCTCGAGTTGAGGAGCCCCATTCGTTGTTTGCAAAGTCCTTTTCAGGCCGTCCGCTTTCTGTTACAAAGTAAGGCTGTTTAGCGGCCGTTACGCCAAGCCCGTGACCAGCGCAATTTGAACAACCTCTCAGCCCTATTCCACCTCCGCCGATCATAATCACAGAGCTGCTCCATTCCCAGCTACACCAAAATCCGATCCTATTGAAACTTTGCATTGAGCCATTCAATCCCGCATTTATAAACCCTTCAGTTGTACTGTACTTCCCGCCATACTGTACAACACAATTCCCCAGACATTGCTTCCCGACCCATTTTTTGCCATTCCTAAAGTCACCATAGGTAGTGATTTTAGCGCGAAATGTCTTTCCACCAAGACAGTTACCAGTAGTCTGCAGCAAAGGAGTATGCTGAGAGTCGTCAGTACGCGTGATTTTGAGCTCGTTGCCACTGACCAGCCAAAACGCTGGCGATATCATGTCAGCGTTAGTCAATGGATCAGTGTTTTTCCCCGCAGCTTCAGTCCTGTCATACCACCAGTACCCAGAGTCATTCATCCAGTGTACGGTGTCCTTGTTAGAGAACCGAGCGATAAGAGTCCAAGCTTCACTGCCTGATGTCATGTCACAATATACCTGATACAAAATAATTCAATTTATTTTATGGCCGTGTCTTACCAATTTGATTGGCTAAAATCTATATTGGCCTCGGTCTTAATTTTCTCATATATACCTGCATCCTGACCACTAATTACAATATTATTGAAACATGAAGGCATTTAATTTTTTAGTCACTTTTAATCGTGACCGTGCAAATACTTTGCAATTTAGTATCAAGCTAGCTGATGTTTTGACTGCAAGCCTGAGATGAACGTGAATTTTCCAAAACTTACTCGTTCCTTTAACTGTTTTTCTTCTCAAACATTTTGGCTCTCCCATTTAATATGTTTAGGCAGCAGGAAAACTTCAATAATTTCTAAATACAACAACATAATCTGAAATTTCACAAACATGTTTCGCAGCACTAAAGGATGTAGACATTTCTTAATGATCGATATTAAAACTGTTGAATGGTATAAATCACAAAAACACGTCGATTAGCACACGTTGTTGTGAGCATTGACTCGGAAGTTCCTCAGAAGTCTCAAAACCTGCAATTCTGTGTCCAAATTATATCCGCCAATATAAAATTTCAGGAGTTGATTCGCGTGAAACATAAACTAATTGTGTTCTGGCAAGAGCGAATTTTGAAGGTTCGTTTTCAAACAGAAGACAGCACGTTTCAAAGTTCAGATTTCACATTTTTCCTTTCTTAGAAGCCAATAACCTCTAGCAGTTTTTGAATTCGAGAATTCTGTTCTTGGCAGAACACAAAAGAGGTTATGACTTCTCACCTGGTTATAAAGTCATTTAATTCGATACGCTATATATATTAGCTGAAGACTTGGACGCAAAATCGCACTATCTGCTGTGAAACTTTTAAGGGCTTGTAACATCACAGCAGATGGTCATCTCTCGATAAAACGACAATCAATACTTTATAAGTGTTACAGTAAGCGATGTAGTTCAAACCTCAGCGAATTGAAGCTATACAAGATAGCACCCCGTCAAGAAATTTGGTTGATGAATTTACCAATGAGCAAGGATCCTGAGTGACCTTTAACGAGAACTAACGGTGCAATATTATTAGAAACATTTTAGTTGAATCGGGAATGGCACAGTGGCGATGTCATAGTGATTTTCAGTGGCATGCCCGTAATTTAGGCACCCCCGTCCAAAAATCCCTAGTGAATTTGGCATCCCCTCTGAGGATGCCAAAATCACTAACAGCGTTGAATACAGCAGACTGGGGCAAGTGAAGACAACCAAAATTCCACTCAAAAACCATTTTCCTTTATCGCAAAGCCTTTTCTTCATAAATTTAATCGTTGTTAGCAAACTACTGACGTCTTTGCAAATATTCTTAAAGCAAAACAAACCGTTTGATTCAAGTTCGCACAGTCATTCTTAAAACCGAATCACGCGCAGGAATCCCTTGTACTAACACTCACGTAGTGGTTATCGCTAAACCTTTCAAGGCAGGTTAATATTTTTAACATAAAAGGCGCATTGTAAGAACTTCCAATTTGCACGGCGGATGAAAATTTCAAATGCAAACATGATCAAGAAACTAACAAGCAATATAGAAACTCAATATGTATGCTCCCCTCCCACCAATGAGGCCCGGGCTCGAATTATATGTGGGTTGTGTTTGTTGTTGGTTCTTGTTTTAGCACTGAGGGTTTTAATTTGAACTTAGAAAAAAATCTGTATTAAAGAAACAGTTTAAGTATTTTACCGGAAAAGTTTCCGAAGCCATCCCTGCTAATTTTGCATTTATTCTAAGCCAGTAGGTACCGCTAAGTTCTTGTCCTTCTTCGCTGGCGTCGATTTCCGCACATGAGTCGGCAGGCATCTCGGGAATAGAGCCCAAAGGAACTGTAGGAAACCAAAAAAGAAACATTGGCTGTGGTCACATTAAGGCTACTAACTAAAGTTAAGACAAACATTACTTAAGTTTGCTATTTCAGTAATGTGACCTCTTCTCTGTTCTCTCTAACTATAATTTGGAAATTTACACTTTGGTGATCCAAAACAATACGAACTAGCTACAGTCGAACCCCACTATTTCAAACTCGGTTAATTCGAAGTCCCCGCTATTTCGAAGGAAGATCGAATTCCCTTGGATTTGACAATATGTTTTCAGTCATTTATTATTAGCTACAGTTAGGTATGACGTCACGTAACTTAAGATTATCCAGGGTTAAAATGTTGTTAAGGCGCTGATGTGACAACGGCTATTGAGTAAAAGTCACAAGTTAAAAGGACATTTAGGGTCGTGGGGACACCTTAGGCTCATCATTATGCGTTTAGTTAGAGTGTATGCACGAAATGCAACGACTGACATTAGCAAGTTAACGAGACATTCATGACTGGATGAAATGTCGGCGCGTAATCTGAGGTGTCAACGTGTGGCAACAAAATCTCTACTCAAAAGTAACATGTAAATGGGCTCTGAAAAATAGATATCTCTGTTTCTGTTATTTATAAACTAGGAATATTGTAATGTAACGCAATTCTAAAACAGCCTTTTTAGAAAAAAGATAGAAAGCATTAACTTCAAATTTGAACATTTTAACGATTATAACTTGATGGTATACAGTAAATGAAAAAAAAATGCTTTCGTCCTGACACACCAGAGGTGTCGACTAATCAGTTTTTGACTAATCAGTCTTCTGCCTTCCATTTGGTACACAAACTTGTAAACAAAATCATACTTTTCCCCATTTGGCACTAATTGGGCTCTAGCATCGTCGTAAAGCACAATCTACCAAATAAAAGATGACAGTCGTAAACTTCAATAATTTCTTTACATCGCTCAATAGCACCAAACCCAGCCGAGATATGAGCGTTTTAAAAGATATGGGACGAGAAAAATTTTGCCCATTCATGACTAGATGTCCCCCGTGACGTTAATAGTGACAGTGCTGTTAAAAGCCTTTGGCCCAATTCCTGTGAATTTTGCTTTTATAAAGCGTTTATTGGATATTGGAGAGCATGCGCGGCCTGGGCGTGCGGTGGCACGATTGTTGAGAGAGGTCCGCGTCCCCAAGGTTTTCTTCCTTTTTAGAGTTAATGATCACTAATTCTGGTAGAAACGATGCCTCCCTGATGTCAGGAAAGAGTAAGAAAAATAAGAGAGGAGACCGGGGTTCAACGGACGAGGAATTGATAGAATCGAAACGGGCCAATATGGCGGCGACTGTAGAAGAAGGCGAGGGTGCGCCGCCGAAAGAACCAACAGAGATTTCAGAAGAACCGAGCCGCCGTGAACTCAGAGAAATGCTTGTTGACATTCAAATCACAGTAAACAACATCCTGCTCGAAAACAAGAAAATTAGTAACGATGTTCTGGAATTTAAAGCTACGGTGCAGAAACAGCAGTCGGAATTGGCGACCCTGAAAGAAGCGCTGGCTAAAGCAACCAAAGAGCGAGCATCGACAGGAAAAGAACTGGCCGCGGCAACAAAAAAGCTAGACGAGCAACAGGAGGAAATAGCAGAGTTATACGACCTACAGGACCGCGTGGAACAATACACACGAAAAAATTCTTTAGAAATACACGGAATTCCCGAGGAAGTATACATTTCCACAGAAGAAGTGGTTTTGAAACTTGCTAATGCACTCGAGGTCCCGGTCGTCCCGCAAGACATCGAAATTTCACACAAACTTACAACCAAGAGCGGCAAGGCACTAATCGCCAAATTCATTAGCCACAAAGTGAAAACAAATCTGTACCGAGCAAGAGCCAAACTGAAAAACATCAAAGTTTCGGACCTCTTCCCTGGCTCCTCGTACGCGACAAGTGCCCGTTCAGAGAAAATATTTCTTAACGAAAACCTAACGGGTTACCGCCGCCGAATCATCAATCGGGCAAACGAAAAACGTAGAAACGGCGAACTACTTAGTGTCTGGTCTTAGTGTAGGCCAGTCAAAATTTCCGAAATTGAAGACCTTGAATGCATCTAATCTTCCAGGATCGACAGCAGTACAAAACTGAACTGACTTCTAATTGGGGACGTGGATGATCCAGTACGGATCGGAAGTAGGAACCTTAATCTGTGTAGGCTCTGTGTTAGTGTTCGATTGTTTATCTGTTCTGTGTAGCTTATTTTTTGTGTGTGTGTGTGTGTTTGTTTGCGTTTCTCCTTATTTAAGCTATTTTCTCCTTACTTTTACTGATATGCAGGCTAATAATCCGTTTAAGTTTGAAGTCTTTTCCCTAAATGTTCGTGGTATAAGAGATCAGACCAAGAGAAGAAGTATTTTTACGTTTTTGAAGGACCAGAATGCAACTATTTATTTTTTGCAAGAGACATTTTCCGAACCAAGTGATGAAAATATTTGGAAAAAAGAATGGGGTGGCGAGCTATTCTTCTCACATGGCACAAAACATAGCAAAGGTGTGTGTATCCTAATCAATCCCATCGCGCAGTTACAGGTTGATTATCTATATTCCAACAATTCAGGCAGGATAGTGTTGATTACAACTTCTCTGAATGGTCAAAAAATCACACTTTGCAATATCTATGCACCTAATGATCAGGCCAATCAATTACAATTCATACAAGAGCTCAACAACTGTATTATTGACAAAACAGAACTTACATCACTAATTGTCGGAGGTGATTGGAACTGCACGTTGACAAAAAAAGATAAAATGGGAGGTGCGCCCTGGAAATCTACTGTGTATAGCAACTTAATCTCGACAACTATGGAAATGTTTGACTTAGTAGATATCCAAAGAGTACGGCACCCAAAACTACGAAAATTCACATACGTGTCAAAAGCGTTGAACTTAAAATCCAGAATAGAGTTTTTCCTAATAGCTAAAGACCTCACCGTAAGCATAAAAAAGTCCGAGATCTTACCAGCGATAGCACCTGATCACAACGCCATTTGCATCTCACTAGCTTTGTCAAATAAATGCCCCAGGGGCCCTGGTTTTTGGAAATTCAATAACACCCTTTTAAAAGACCCTCAATACACTGACAAAATCCGCTATACTTACACACGAGCTCGCAAATATTACAGCCACTTGACTGATAGGAGACTCTTTTGGGAGATGATAAAAATGGAAATTAGATCGGCTACGATCTGCTATTCCAAAAATAAGATCAAACGCATTAGAAATCGAGAACAGGAACTCTTACGGCAACTTGATCAACTCGATGACACAATATGCAATAATTTCTCCTCCCCCGATATTGATGGGGTGCTGCGCGAGTATGACGAACTTAAAACTGAGCTTCAGTCAATTTACGAAGAAAAAGGAAAGCAAGCTATGTTTCGAGCAAAATGCCGCTGGGTGGAAAATGGAGAACGCCCGACAAAATATTTCTTCAACCTAGAAAAACGTAATTACAAGAAAAAGACCATCGGTGAAATTAGACTACAAGACGACTCAATAACGAATGACGGAAATAGAATTCTACACCAAATTGAAAATTACTACAAAAATCTATATTTGTCTGACCATATCTTTTCTAACGAAGAATGTGACTCCTTTATCCGTAATCTAAAAATTCCTAAGCTTTCGGACGAAGATCGAGACAACCTAGAAGGTCTACTTACATATGACGAATGCAAAGAAGTATTAGAAACATTCCAGGCTGATAAAGCCCCAGGGGAAGATGGATTTACAGCCGAATTCTATAAGCATTTCTTTGAACTAGTGGGCAATGACTTAATAGCGAGCTTCAACGAAGCACACGTGAAAGGAGAATTAAGCATCTCTCAACGAAGAGGCGTAATCACGCTAACCCCAAAAGAGGACGGTTCACTATTAGATTTATCCAATTGGAGACCGATCACGTTATTAAATGTTGATCTTAAGATAGCCACTAAAGCAATAGCTAAACGACTTGATCAAGTACTTCCAAACCTCATTCATTCAGACCAAACAGGCTTTGTAAAGGGAAGATACATTGGTGAGAACATTCGACTCATAACTGATGTAATGGAAACAACGAAATCGCTCAACCTTAGTGGGATACTTACATCATTAGACTTTCGAAAGGCCTTTGACTCTTTAGAATGGCCGTTTATTATGAAGACACTCGACTACTTCAATTTCGGATGCGGCATCAAACGTTGGGTTAATACTTTCTACTCGAACATAGAGAGCACGGTAATCAATAATGGCTTTAGAACAAACTGGTTTAAACTGTCTAAAGGAGTTCGCCAGGGCTGTCCTCTTTCTCCTTATCTGTTCATTCTCTCGGCCGAGATACTCTCAAATAAAATTCGGCAAGATCCAACATAACAGGTATCAAGATCTACGGAAATGAAATTAAGCTATCACAGTTTGCTGATGATACCACTCTCTTTAATGCCGACTTAGCATCACTAGAAAGGGCACTAAAGTTAACCAACGACTTTGGGAAAATAGCTGGTCTATCCTTAAACGTGAAAAAAACAAAGGCAATTTGGTTGGGGAAATGGGCAAATAATAAAAACAAACCTCTAAACTTAAAATGGCTTCATAGCCCGGTGAAAATACTAGGAATCCACTTCTCATACGATGAAAAAAGAAACAACGAGCTTAACTTCATACAAAAAATTCAAAAACTACAAACTAAACTCGATATGTGGAGTTCAAGGGACTTGACAATATTCGGAAGAGCTATGATATTAAAGACTCTGGGATTATCACAACTCGTCTATTCTGTTTCTAATCTTCCGGTTCCTCAGGGAATTGCAGACGCAGTGAAAACTAAATTGTTTAAATTTCTTTGGAGAAACAAAAAAGATCTGGCCTCTACCAAGAACCAGATAGGGGTGGAATTCGTAAGACAGATCTCAACATAATGTTCAAGGCCCTAAAGTTAGCATGGATCCCCAGACTCTTGGCTTCGGACAATGGGAACTGGTGCACTATACCAAACCACTTTTTCAATAAAACGGGAGGACTTAACTTTCTCTTACGATGCAATTACGATGCGAGTTTTTTCAACGACTTACCGACCTTTTATAAAAGAATTCTTGACAGTTTTAATGAATTAAAAACTCTTTACAATTACTATCAAAAGCAAGATATAGTATTGTTCAACAACAAAGAAATACTTGTAGGTGAAAAGCCGGTCTTTATCAGTGAATGGTTTCAAAAGGACATTATTTCAATTAAAGACCTACTTACTGAAAACGGCAAATTCTTCACATTCCAGGAATTTTCACTTAAATATTCATGCAAAACTAATTTTCTCCAGTACTATCAAGTGATAAGCGCCATCCCAAAGCACCTTCTGTCCATTGCCAAACAGACTGACGACTTCAACAAATCTTTTTTCATCAGTAACGATAAAATCTTTCCCCTTAGCGAAGCTGTTCAAATAAATCTAGGCAAGGCCAGGTCAAGAGACTTCTACAAACTGCTTAATGTAAAAACTCACAACGATGACCACATCTGCGCTGGAGCCAAAATCTATCTATAAATAGCGACACCTGGAGCAAGATTTTCAAGTCATTGAATAGTGTCTGCAAAGACACCAAGCTCAAAGAGTTTCAATTTAAATTCATACATAGATCAGGCCTGACGACGAATGCCTATACTGTGGAGATAAAGACTCCATCGAGCACACATTCATTGAATGCCCGTTCACAAAAACTTTTGTGCAAAGGGTTGTTCAATGGTTTAACCAAACAAACATATGTCAGATCTTTCCAACCACCGAGGAAGTCTTGTTTGGCTACTTTTCTAGCATATGGGGTGCACGTATTAAAAAGAAACTTAACTACACCACCTTAGCTATGCGCCAATACATATATGCTAACAAAACCAATAGCAAAGCCATCTCCGTTCATGAGTTTATTGACAAATTACTCGTTAAATATAATCTTGAAAATATTTACTAATTAGAACCAATACAGGAAGAGACTAACTCCTTCTCGAAATCTCGAAAAAATTAAATCAAGAAACTCTAATCTCGGAAAATATTTACGAAATATTGATTAGTAGCACAACCTGATAATACTCCAATTATAGACTAACTGACTTGCATTGTAAAAAAAAAAACAATTCAAGTTATTTTTAAATATACACTTTGAAGTGAATTAGAAATAGAATTATTGTAGTCGACATGGAAATCAGTAACAGGATGGGTTTATAGTTAAACGTTCTGCTACCTTCAGTCTTCAAAGTGTGTAAAGTAGAAATTATTTTAAATGTATTACTAGAGACAAGAGTTGAATATTTAATAAAAGTAATTAAAGTTCAAAAAAAAAAAAAAGCGTTTATTACAAGGTTTCTGCACCAATATTTTTCTGTGCATTTTTTTTTTTTTTTTTGTGGAAACGGTTTGAAGATTTTTTGAACAAATGCGAAATATTTCAAAATTCAAGTTACGTTCTCGTATTCCAGATGCTGGTCTCAAATGTTTGACGTCATTTAGTTGCGATACGACCTCATTTTTCTGAGGTAATTGCCACCTACCTCTGTTAGGCCAGCTTCTAACATAGAATCTATCTTCATCAGTGACATAATTGTTCGGCCTTGCTTCTTTAGTTCTGTTATTTAGCTCACAGATTTTTCCCGGTATGAAGTAGTTGTAGCTCTGACAGGTGAGTTCGTTCTCGCAGAGCACTTGACAATCGAACGGAGCATTCACCACTGACGTTTTAAACGTGTGATCTTTGAGAGCTTGGCCATTCATCGACACCTCAGCAGGTTTGCAATTCTTTGCAGCGGCCACAAACAAATGCACCCGGAATAACAAGCAAATAACAAAAAGCACGGGGTACATATCGCAATTCCTGATAAAGACGAAATAGGAAAGAAGTAGAAAACTGAAATTAAAGAAGAATAAAATATTTGATTACATTAGTTCTGTACCACATATGTTTAAACGCAAAAACCCAGCATCACTTCCCGTAATTTTGTTTACAGTAATAAACAATAATTATGCGCCGGGAAACTATAGCTAAATTGTCTATACGTATGCGAAGTATATAGGTTAACCTTTAGGGATCTGAGTTTTTTAACTTTCTTCATGAAGGTTGGAACATTTGAAAAAGTTTATATAGCGGAAGTTTTGGTAGTAACTGTGCGCGCCTTCTTCCATTGACCACTGTTTAAAAGGGTGGTTTTAATCATACATAAAGTTACCAAATGTGAACGTTTGGTACATTAGAATAAAGTATACATCTGACCTAATTCCGGCCAGGAACGTTCAAGTTAGACACCTCATGTGTTTAATCAAAGAACGAGAGTCACCTTAAACCTAACGTATGACTTACAATGCCATTCATCTGAAAACTGTGCAAGGGCAACAATAGACCTGCCCCTGAACACTGTATTTTCTTGGTACTCTTCGCAGCTAAAATTAAAACGCATAAGCACATAATAATTTTTTTGCAAAGCGTTTCACAAAACGTATTGAGCATCCATGAAGAGAGAAAAAAAAGAATGTAAATCGTTGCCTCAATGATTTTTTTTTCGTTTCTCGACCTGAAGAAAATTCGCAGGCCCAAAAAGCACAGTGCCCGAATTTGAAGTCTTGTGTTGGGTTTGCCATAGCGGAAAAGTCCAACACGACCGGAGTTATAAGAAAAATACCACTGTTTAGTCTATTATTTACATTTAGAGAATTAGTTTTAGAAAAACAATTCATTCTGAAGTATATCGCACAAAATTATAATTAATGTGCTGTTATCAGATGTGTTATTTCGAAAATCAGAAATTCTGATAGCCCTGATATATTTTGCGACAGTTGTAAATAAAGTAGCCTATGTTTCCCCTAATTCCAGCCAAAACAGCTAGAGGGTCTCCTCGATTTCAGCTGTGGTTTCGTGTTGCCTCCATTCCTTGCCCTTCATTAAAAAAAAATAATCAATCGTTTCCTAAAATTTTCACAAAAAAGTTCCCGTTCATAGTAAATACAGCTCGTGTTCACTCAATATATATGTATATTGTCCCCAGGAAAAAATCACTATATTTCCTTCGCCCCAAAACACCTGGGAGGTCCTCAAAACGAAAAGCCCGCAGCCGTTTGCATAAACAACATTTCAACAAAAACCTATTATGACAGTGAAATTTCTTCCAACGAGCGAGTTAAGAAACGCCGAGGGTTCGACATGTAAAAGATGCAAAGCACATTCTTTCAGGAAGATTAATAACAATTTGCAAATGACTTAAGGTCGCGCTGGACCCTTGTTCTAATGATACATGTTTTTATTTAAAGAGTATGCACGAACTGGAACGACTGAGGACGACAATAAATGAAACATTCATGAACACATATTTTTAAAGTTCTTTGTATTAGTAATTACACGCTATTGTTTTCAGCTTTGAATCCCGTGAGCTGGAACATAGCGAATTTTCATATTTAGGTTCACGGCTTTCAAGGTTGCAAACAGCGACTCTGAAGGTCTTTGGAAGCCTTAAAACCTGCAATTTTGTGTCCAGGTTTTCTCCGCAGATAAAGAATTTCACGACTTTATTCGCGCGAAACATAAACTTGTCGTACTCTTTTGTGCCCTGACAGAAGCGAATTTAAAAAACTCTCTTTCAAAAATTTCTCTCTGTCAGGGCACAAAAGAATTAGAAGTTTAAAAATTTAAACTGGGGTTAATGAGCCCTGTGGCCTATGTCAAACTATTCTTGGCTCGTCACCAGCTCGGTTTTCTAGCTGCTGTCAGTCATTGTGCAATAAACTGGAGGTCAAGGTCTAGCATGAATTAAGCATTGTGTTTCCATCTGGAAACTTATGTCAAAGTTCCCAGTGTTTTTCCACCCACGCTCTCATGTGATCTCTGCATGCTTTGCCCCTCCCCAACTCTGTGCCAATCCTCACTTAGTAAAATCCCACTGATTTCTAACCTTGCCTCATTATTGTAAGCTACTCTTCAAGCTAAGGTGTTCTCCGCTTTCCCGCCCTCCCTCCCTGTATTGGTTGCTTTGTCATCTGTTATAATCCTATAAACTATAAGTTCTTAACTACTTTTCGTGTGAAAGTGTATTGCTCTGACTAAATGACAGTATTTCTGTTGTTTGTAAACCATAGCTTTGTAATCAATAAAGGTTTTTGGTGGCAGGGAAGTGCACCCTAGGCTGCACTTCGCCCCACAGTAAGTGCTATAGCCACCCTTGGAAATAGGTCCGGATCTCTCCAGGATGGTACCATCGTACCATCTGACCTATTGTCCTCCCAGAAGGGCACCCCTCTTCTGGCCCGGCCTATGTTACACTCTAACATAGGTTCCCCTAGAGACACCGCTACTCTAGGGGATCTCCCCTAGAGACACCGCTACTCTAGTGGAGACAGGCTCTGCCTTCCCTGCCACCCAAGTTTTGCCACCACAATTGGTATCTCTCCTTTTCTTGTGTCTACCCAGCACAGGTATGGGTGGGGACCAGTATCCCCCCCTCCTTTCCTTAGTGCAGTCCAGGGGAGGGTTTAATCTAGCTTCACACCCATATGGGTGGCTCCTTAATCCTTTAAAGAACAAGACAGCAGGGTCTCATTAAGTTATGATTTATCGCAAGATTATATAGTCACTTAATTGGGTGCGCTATTCTAGCAGAAAACTTGGACACAAAATCACATAATCTGCAGTTTAGCTTTGAGAGCTTGAAACATCACCGTAACCGGCGAGCTGCCAGTCAAACTACAACCATGATGTAATTACATCACCCCCTAATATCTATGATAAGATTTAGAGGAATCGATGCTTAAAATTTGGGAGAATTAAAGCTTTACAAAATAACACCTCCTCAAGAAATTTGGCTTATGAATTTATTAATGAACAAGGGTGCTGCGCGACCTTAAACATTGCTGGCTCAAAGTTTCTCGAGATACCGAAGTATGATCTCAGCCAGTAAATTTTTTTCCCACTGGTGATCCACGTCACTTCTGCAATCGAGGGATTCTATCTAAACAGCATGAATGACGCCTAGGTTTGTCTCCCATTAAAAATAATCTTGACTACTTCATGATATGAGTTTCCAAAGTTGTTATTTGAGTTTTTGTTGAGAAAGTCATAATTAATTAATTAATGGCGTATTTTTATTTTTTTGCACCTGTATCAAGCCCTCCTTACATACCCATCAACCATTAAAAAGCGGTAAGCTACGATCAAATTTTCTGTTTTCTCACCTTGTAGCGAACCTTACACAACCGTTGTTGCGATTAGGCTTAATGGCCTAATGTACGTAGGGGATTTTTTAATACGCGAAGTCGCTGTCTGGCATTTTAAAACCGGTGAGTCTTATTTATTTTCTTTGCTGCCAAATGTTCAACACAAGTGTTGCAGTTTCTGTTCATGTTGCTTCTCACTGGCTGGAATTAAGTAATTGATCTAAAATGGATAAGATGATAATGTATTTTTCTTTTGTTTGGAAGATGCTTGATTCTGACTTTCTTTCTTACGTGATCACAATGTGGTATTGCAAGTGCCCTTTCGAAACTAGCTTTCAAATTTTACATGAAAACGCCAGGTGATGGAAATGTAGTGTTGGGTTTAATTAAACGTCGTTTCAGCGCCCTCTTAACGGTGGCCTATTGTAGGTCCCAAGTTAGACGCGAAGAAACGTTGATTCATGCTGTACACGGTCTATTCCTTTTCGCAAGAAACTCTACCAGTTATTACCCATATTTCAGCGGGCTCATTTTGATACGTTTTCGTTTCCAAAGTTGGATTTCAGCCAAAAAAAAAATACAAAAATGACCCACCTTCAGTTTGCAACACAAGCGAATTCACGCCGGGTCAGCTGTTGACTTAAGATGTTTAACAGCTAGGGAACTCTTTTTCTGTGTTTTTAATCCCATGGAGCTTAAGCTTTGCAACATAACCGACATTGCAAATCCAAACAATCGTTTTTTCTTTGTTTTGTTTTGTTTTCAGTTTCAGTGTGTTTGGCCCAGTTGAACTGACGTCAGCAAACTAACATCAATAATCCATTTTCAACTTCTGACTAAACCAATGAATGACTTTGAAAGATAATGTTGAGACGAACTCAAATGTAAATTCAAATCAATTCATGTCATCGATCAGTACTGATTTATTCAGAGAGTTAATTTCAGCAATTAGCATTTCTCTTCCCTGTTGAGTATTCCCTAATTCACTCATTTAGTCAGTCTATGTATTTATGCACGAACTGCGGCGACTAAAAGCAGAAAACAAACGAACTATTCGTGACAATATATTTCTTAAAGTTCTTTGTATTAGTAATTTTATTATTCTCAGTTTTGTGTCATGCGCGATGGAACCTGGCTAATTCTCAAAATTTAATTCAAAGTTTGAACAGCGCACGTTGTTGTAAACATAATTCACTTGGAAGGTCTTCGAAAGTGGCAAAACCTGCAATTCTTGTGTCCAAAGTTTATCCACCGATATATAATTTCAGGAGAAGATACACGAGGAACGTAAACTTGGTGTATTGTGTACTGACGTGTCATGTTTGAAATTACCTTCAAAAAAATTCTTGAGTTCGAGAATTTTATTCTGCTGATAAAAAAGTACGAAGTTATGATTAAATCACCAGGTTATCTACAGCTTAAACTGATTGATACGCCACCGTAGAATGTGATTTGCAAGTGAAACGACAATCATGATGTAATTCCATCATTCCCTAATATTTCGGATAAGTTTTTTAAAGGAATAGAGGCTAGCAATTCAGAGAATTTAACCAGATAAAGGTAACACTGCATCAAGAAGTTTTACTCCAGAGTTTATAAATGAGAACAGGCCGGCCTGCGCGACGTTTAAATGAGGGGGGTGGGGGCTAAACTGAGTAGGGGCTCTTATTAAAAAAATAATTAAAAAAAAAAAACGAGAAAAAAAAAAACCGAGCATCGTTGGGTGCTAAGTCGATTCTTTTTGTAACTGAGGAGATGTAGATGGTTAGTGCGCTGGACTCAGGGTCGGGCGGTCCGGGTTCGAGCACTGGCCGGGGCACTGCATTGTTTTTTAGGCACGACACTTAACTCATAGTGCCTCTCTCCACCCAGGTGCATAAATGAGTACCGGCTAATATACTGCTGGGGGTAACCCTGCGGTAGACTAGCATCCCATCCAGAGGGGGGGGGGGGGGGGAGTAGAAATACTCCTAGTCGCTTCATGCTACGGAAACCGGGATAAGCACCGGCCTGATGGGCCACTTGGCTCGTATGCAGACTTAAACTTACCTTACTTATCTTACCTTAATCAAAGAACAGGGGTCACCTGAAACCTGACTTATGGCTTAGAATGTCATTCATCTTAAAACTGTGTAGGGGCAACAATAGAACAGCCCGTGAACACTGTATTTTCTTGACACTCTTTGCAGATAAAATTATAACGCATAAGCACGTAATTAATCTTTGCAAAGCGTTTAACAAAATGTATTGAGCATACATGAAGAAAACAACAATGAATGTAAATTGCTGCCTCAGTGCAGTTTTTTTTTTTTTAGTTTCTCGACCTGAAGAAAATGCGCAGGCCCAAAAAGCACAGTGCCCGCATTTAAAGTTTCCCTACGTTTGGGCAGGATTAATGCCCCCCCCCCCCCCCCCTCCCCCAATTGTAGATAATGCAGGAGGTTTGTGAATTCACCAGGTCGCTGTCCAAGAATACTTTTAGAACTCTCTTCCTTTCAACTTTGTTTTCGCTGTTTCATCACAGTGTCATGTGCTGTACCTTTCCCTTACAGCTCCTTAGAGCTTTGTTTTACGACAAGTAAACAATATATTTTGTTATAGCTCCCAACTGTAATGCTGTTTTCTATTGGACGAGAGCGTGTCACGTGGCGGGCGTCAAAACTCTATGACTCCCTAGTGCGAACAAAACTCACTAACTCCCTAGGACGACAACAAGTTAAACACAAGCTCCTATGCAGGTTTGATTTAGATGCATTTAAAAAAAATGTAACTGGTTTCCAAGATATTTTTTATTGTGACAAAATACGATTCATTCGTTTCTTTCAAATTGTTTACATTTTTTTACTTCTCGTAACACGGTCGATTTTTGTAGATGTGTACTTCCGATCTTTGGCTCTTCATTAAACTGCAACGTATTACACTCAACCTATTACACTCAACGTATTACACTCGATGCTCCCCTCGGCTCCTCCTCGGGGAACATCCAGGGTCTCGGAGGAACAAAACTCACTTTTCCCCTTGGGGCCAGTCATTAAGTGCTTAGTGTTGGGTTTACCATAGCGGAAACTCTCACACGGTCGGAATTATAAGGAAAATACCACTGTTTAGTCTATTATTTACATTTAGACGATTATTTTTAGAAAAACAATTCATTTTGACGTACTATATCGCACAAAATTATAATTAATGTGCTGTTAGCAGATGTGTTATTTGGAAAAACAGAAATTCTGATTCTTAGCGCAGATATATTCTGCCACAGTTATAAACAAAGCAGCCTATGTTTTCCCTAATTCCAGCCAAAACAGCTAGAGAGTCTCCTTGATTTCAGCTGAGCTTCGTGTTTCCTTCATTGCTTCGCACTCATTAAAAAATAATCAATTGTTTCCTAAACTTTTCACAAAAACGTTCCCGTTTATAGTAAATACAGCTCCTGTTCACTCAAAACAGTCAAATATATTGCCTGTCCCCAGGAGAAAAAAATCACTCTATTTCCTTTTCCCCCAAAATACCTGGGAGGTCCTCGAAATGAAAGGCCCGCATCCGTTTCCATAAACAACACTTCAACAATAACGTATTATGACAATAAAATTGCGTCCAACGACCAAGTTGAGAAACGCCGAGAAATCGACATGATATGTAGAACATGCAAAGCACATTTTTTTGTTTTTCAGGATGATTTACAATTTGCAACTGACTTAAACATTGCTGGCTCAAAGTTTCTCGAGATAACGAAGTGTGATCTCGACGGGTAAAAATGTTTCCACTTGTGATCCACGTCACTTCTGCATTCGAGAAATCTATATAAACGGCATGAATGACGCCTAGGTTTATCTTTTATTAAAAAAATAATCTTGACTACTTCATAAGACAGAAAGTCATAAGTTAGCAGAATTAATGGTTAGCAGAATGAATGGCGTATTTTTATTTTTTTTGCACCTCTTTCAAGCCCTCCTTACATACACATCAATCATTAAAAAGCGGTAATTTATGTAAGATATATCTTTACATCTATTTTAAAGTTTGAAATAATGGCTTATAAGTCAGCTACGATTAAATTTTATGTTTTCTCACCTAGCAGCGAACCTTATTAAGAACCGTTGTTGTGATTAGGCTTAATGTGCTAATGTACGTAGGGGATATTTTAATAAGGAAAGTCGCTGTCAGGCATTTTTGAACCGGTGATAATGTGGTACCATAATGTGGTATTGCAAGTACCCTTTCGAAGCCAGCTATCAAATTTTACATGTAAATGTACCTTTTGGGTTTAACTATGGTTTAATTAAACGTCGTTTCGTTGCCCTCTGAATGGTCGCCTATTCTGGGTTCCAAGTTAGACGCGAACAAAGGATGATTCATGCTGTACACGATCTATTCCTTTTCGTAAAGAAACTCCACCAGTTATTACCCAAATTCCAGCGGGCTCATTTCGATACGTTTTTTGTTTCCAAAGTTGGAATTCAGCCAAAAAACATCGTACATAGTAAAATATGTAGTCAGAATACAGAATTGACCTACCTTCAGTTTGCAACACAAGCGAATTCACGCCGGGTCAGCTGTTGACTTAAGATGTTTATCAGCTAGGGAATTTTTTGTTTTTGTTTTTGGAGCTCAAGCTTTGCAACATAACAGACATTGCAAATCCAAACAACTGTTTTTCTTTTGTTTTGTTTTGTTTTCGGTTTCAGTGTGTTTGGCCCAGTTAAACTGACGTCAGCAAACTAACATCAATAATCCATTTTCAACTTCTGACTAAACCAATGAATGACTTTGAAAGATTATGCTGCTCAAATGTAAATTCAAATCAATTCATGCCATCAATCAGTTATGATTTATTCAGAGAATTAATTGCAGCAATGAGCTGTTCTCTTCCCTGTTGAGTATTTCGTAATATTTTTCCTAATTCACTCGTGCAGTCGGTCTATGTATTTATTTAAAGAGTATGCACGAACTGCGACGAGTAAAGCAGAAAACAAACGAACTATTCATAATGATTTATTTCTGGAAGTTCTTTCTTTATATTAGTAGTTTAATTATTCTCAGTTTTGTGGAATCTGGCGATTTATCAAAATTAAATTCAAAGTTTTGAACAGCGCACGCTATCCCCTATTCCGAGGATAGCCCCCGTGATACCGGTCCTTTCAATAATAAAGAAATCCTAATTGGTTGCAAGCCTTTCTTTAACAAGGAGTGGTTCTCCAAAGGCATATGCGAAATCCAGGATCTCTTAGATGATAATGGCCGTTTCCTATCCTTTAGTGACTTTCAAGTGAAATGCCGATTAACTAGAACCAACTTTCTCCAGTTTTAGCAGGTTATTGACGCTATCCCAAGATATCTTTTACTGAAGTCACTAACTTTGCACTCGTCGGTGTTGACCAATTTCGAAGATCCATCGTCCTTTCTTTTAGTAAATGGGGTAGAAATTAACCTCTTGAACGCAAAATCAAGTGACTTTTATTGGCTTCTTATTAACAAGACGTACGCTACTAAACAAACTGGCCCGAAAAGATGGGACTTCACAGTAACTTAAAAAGAGCCTGGAATAATATTTTCAAATCAATTCGAAAAATTTGTAAGGAAAACTAATTAAAAGAATTCCATTTGAAATTTATTCACAGAATTACTGTAACAAAGAAAGAACTCCTTAGATTTGGGATCAAAACTAACAGTGATTGTCTCTACTGTGGAGAACAAGACTCTATTGACCACACCTTTCTTGAATGTTATTCACTGGAAACTTCATTAAAAGCTGTTTGAATTGGTTTAATGATGTCAACACTACTCACGTCAATCCAACTACTGAAGAACTTTTATTTGGAAGTTACAACAAAAAGTCTACTGTTGACAATCTGTTTAATTATACTCTCTTGTTCATGCGTCGTTATATATACACTAGAAAATTAAATGAGGATGCGTTACTCCTTCCGGACTTTATTAACAAAATCATGTATAGATGCAGTTTTGAAAAATTCCTCCTGAGTAAGAAAACAATGCCTCTCCTCCTAAATATCAACGTCGTTCCCTTCCAATTGTTATTTCTTTAAAAAAAGGTTTGGATGCAGAGGACCACGCAACGAAGAATAAAACTGCTTGAATTGTCTGTTGCCGGATCTCTTGAACAGGAATCATGAATCATGAATCAAATATAGCTGTAACATTGGTAGGAATCATGAATCTTCGTGTTTAAAACTTGGGAATCATGAATAACGAGAGATGGCTAAAAGAATCATGAATATCACAAATGAATATGCTTCCATCGATAATGAAGGCGTGTGAATATAGAATGCAAAATATGAAACTTCTTAACAGTTATATCACAGATATGGCCGAAATCAGCATTTCCGAGCGTCGAATTTTCAAAATTTTCTGGGGGAACAACTGCTGCCGCACATGTGATTACATTTCTCGTGACAGCACCCTGCGAGGGCCCCAGTGCGCAATTACCATCTTTATGCTTTCACCTGTCAATCGTCTGGCATGGTATATGCCATCTCTTGCCGCCGTTGCTCCGCCGTCTACATCGGCGAAACAGGCAGGACTCTTAGAGAACGCTTCGGCGAGCATCTCCGCAGCACCGAGAAAAGCCTGCCGGGATTGCCTGTCGGGGAGCATTTTAATTCAAACGGACATGCCCTGCAAGACGTACAAGTCCGAGGGGTCATGCTCTACGATGGAAACAAAAATCGCAAACGCCAGGAATGCGTCTAATTTTTAAGCTGGGCACAAGTCAGCCACACGGTCTGAATTCGGATTTTAAATATCTTTATGTTGTCGCGCGCACATTTCGCGCGCGCACGTTTTTTGAACTCAAATTTGTTTTCATGGTTCACGACAGCGTTTATAACTGAAATCTGACTGAAATCTTGACTTCCACTGATGAAGGGCTAAGCCCGAAACGTATGGAACTTTAAACGTTTTCCAAGGCACTTAATACTCATTTAGTGAGAACGTTTTTACGTTTTTTTGTATTTGAAAGTGCCACGCAGCACAGGGAAATTTATTTTTCCATTAATCTTAATCTAGAGGTATCCTACTTTGAGGTATCTAGCCTAAGGCTTAAAATTGTATCTAAAGAAAGTTGTATGTTCTCACTTCAAGCTTTTTGCTCACAAGTATTTCCTCCAAAAGGTATTTAAAAAAAACTACAGGCCCAGAAAAGATTAATTAGGCTTTCTTCCTCGGGCCGGCAGAAACTGCAGAGATCGTAATCCTTTATTCCGACTCTTTTTTTTTTAGGAAAACAATGGTCCCCAGTCCTCTGTGAACTAACTTGAATTGAAATACAATTTGTTTTGTAGCGGACCCCCCGCGAGCGCCGAAGGCGCCCGCGGGCGGAGCATCCATACCTATAAAATTGGTAAACCCATCGAGCCGAGAAAATTTGGTTATGACGTCATGTCCGTCCGTACACCCGTACGCACGGATTAGGCCTGGGGACAAGTTTGTCATTGTCCTTGATTTGGAGTCCTTCTCACGCAAAACGTGACACAAAAACATATTCGGTTCGTTTAGAGTTGAGTTACCTGTCGTAAAAATTTGTGAGAACACTTAAGAGGTTTTTTTCTCATGTTATAAAATGATCTGGACATTTCATTTCAACGTAAACGACGCGATTGTATGGAAACGCAGCAAATCTGTGGCACAAAATGTTTGCCGACCTGAATATGATATATCGGACAAGAAGTCAAACATAGCGAGTGTTGAAGAACTGTGTACGATTCCTGTGGCTGATTAATTCAGCTGACATTAAGCCGAACTAAAAGTGAGCTCAGAGCCGGTCAAGTTCACGGAGTGATGGATAAAAGACTGTTAACAGCTACACCGAAAGAAAGGAAGAGATTGATCTTCGCTGATAATCCATATAATGTATATGTCGATGGAGTTGGAGTAAGCTCGCAGGGAAACTGGCGTGTTCGTTTCCGATATTTCATGTGGTGCTGGTTTGAAAGCTTTGCCCTGCAAAATTTACAAGCCTTTTCCAAATATAAGGTTTCAAACGTAATGTATACCCTAAGCTCAAGTCTGTTTTTATTGTGAGAATCTGTTTATACTTCAGTCATTTATAAACGAATTCGAAATTGTATCGTTTTTCAGATCTTTCCGTAGGCTTACATATTTATAAATTCCATCATTTCTTAATGCTGCTTTCAAACCTCTTAGCTTTAATCACTTTTTTACATTTTAAACACGTTTCGCCTTGGCAAAGTATTACAAACTACACTTATACTGAGGAAAATCCAGCAAACTGAACAAGTCTAAACCAAAACTAGTAAAACTACTCAACGATACTGAACACTAAAATGAGTTTAAGCGATTTATTATCCAACTGCTCTATTTTATTCGCTCGCATTGTTTATTTCAGTGAGTGTATGTTAAATCTCGTACGCGTGGTTTAAGATTCGTAAACAATTCTCTACGCCGGTTTCGTTGCGTGTTACCTGTGCCTGGGTGAGTGAGTTCAGACTTTTTCTACCGCACATTTGCTTGCCAGAAACGAAGAAAATTCATTTAGTTCTCTACATAAAATTCTCTAAGGCATTAAGCAACGTGTACAATAAAACAGAATAGTTAATCATGGAAACAAAACAAGACGGCTTAAACTACATTGTTCGCTTGTTAGATAGCGAGCACCACTTCAAAATCACAAACTGCCACAACTTACACAAAAAAACTACTTTAAAATAACTTGCATAACCGGCTCCCAATGAATTTGCCAGGTTTTTTTTGCGGCCGTGTTTTTCTTTGTTCTGGCGTGAACTCATTTTCTTTTTCGCGCTGTTTTTGTTTTTGTTTTGTTTTTTTGCCTTGAGTTGATTGTGTTGCCTTGACTGTTTTGAAGTAAATCAAAACAAATTTCCTTGCCTTCATCGAGGTCCTTTTTACACTTATTTGCTCTAGGAGGTTTATTAATGTACAGTAAAAGTTGTAAAAAGTTTTTATACCAAAATTTGATATGTGCGCCTCCGTGCATAGGTACACAAAAAATTAATAAATGGGAGCTCCGCTTTTAGGCCTGCCTAAATCTATATATTAGATTTTTTACTGTTATCTAATCTTTTGCCTCGTATGTTTCATCGAAAACAGAGAAATAATTAAATTATATGTATAGGACCAAAGCTAGCACAAAACAAAAGCAAGAACTAATATTCTACATGACCACAGCTAGAACTAATCGTTCTTCATAACAGAGCTAGAATTAATCTTCCCTCGAACAAGTGCTAGAAATGAACTTTTGCTGGACCAGAGCTAGGACTAATATTCTAAATAAATACAAGATAAATCCTTCATAGTTCCAAATCTAGAGCTAATCCTCTATAGGACCAAAGCCAGAACTAATCTCCTACATTACAAGCCTAGAACTAATCTTCCACGGACCATAGCTACAACTGATCTTCTACACGACAAGAACTAGAGCTTATCTTCTACAGCAGAAAAGCTAGAACTAATCTTGGACAGCATCAGGGCTTTTACAGGAACGCAACCGGAGCTAGAACTAATCTGCTACAGAGAGAGCCAATGCCAGAACTTATCTTGAACAAGAATAAAGTTAAAACGTATTGTCTAGGCACTTTTCCCTTTTGTAAACGGTCAATGCTTTCTTAGAAAAACCCTCCCCCCACCCCTCCTTCCCTTTCTTTTCCATGCCAACATCCAAGGATGCAGCCAGAATCTTTGGCATGGAAAATCCCTTATCATCACTACAAGCCCACGTTGATCTGCCAAATCCCCCCACCCCCACCCCCTAAAAGAAAAAAATGGTTATATCAGGTGTCTATCTAAGCTGTCACATTTATAATACCTGGAACTAAAACTAGATGATTCATTGCATGTTACAATATACACTAAAAGGAAATTTGTAAATGGACAACAAGCTTTGTTGGCCTTACAATTTCCAATTTTGATAGCTGCCAGTTGTATCATCACCTGTTTACAGAGAGGGAACTATTTATGCTAACCACGTATCCATATGTTTAAAGCGTATTCTTGAGTAGAGGAGCCCCACTGATTGTTTGCGAAGTCCTTTTCAGGTCGGCCGCTTTCTGTTACAAAGTAAGGCTGTTTAGCGGCCGTTACACCAAGCCCGTGACCAGCGCAATTTGAACAACCTCTCAGCCCTTTACCACCTCCGCCGATCATAATCACAGAGCTGCTCCATCCCCAGCTACACCAAAATCCGATCCTATTAAAGCTTTGCATTGAGCCACTCATTCCTGCATTTATGAACCCTTCAGTTGTACTGTACTTCCCGCCATACTGTACTGCACAATTTCCCTGGCATTGCTTCCCGACCCATTTTTTCCCATTCCTGAAGTCACCATAGGTAGTGATTTTAGCGCGGAATGTCTGTCCACCAAGGCAGTCACCTGTGGTCTGCAACAAAGGAGTATGCTGAGGGTCGTCACTGCGCGTGATTTTGAGCTCGTTGCCGCTGACGAGCCAAAACGCTGGCGATATCATGTCAGCGTTAGTCAATGGATCAGCGGTTTTTTCAGTAGCTGAAGTCTTGTCATACCACCAGTACCCAGAATCATCCATCCAGTGTTTGGTGTCCTTATTAGAGAACCGAGCGATAAGAGTCCAAGCTTGACTGCCTGATGTCATGTCACAATATACCTGATGCAAATAATTCAAATTATTTTATGGCCATGTACATGTCTAACCAATTTGATTGGCTAAAATCTATATTGGCCTCGGTCTAAATTTTCTCATTTATACCTGCATCCTGACACCTTACATTTTCGATGTCACTGCCTTCTGGAACTAATTTGTACTTAGCTCGTATTAACCGAGCATGAGGTCTTGACCGAGGTCGTAAGTACAGTACAGGTCGTGAATACAATTTCTCCAATGCGGACGGACTAAGCTCTGCTTTTTATATGGCCAAAGAGGAAAACTTTTAAGCTTAAAAATTCTGTTTGGTTCGCCGTTCTTGCTGACATTTTAATTGCGATCAAGAGAAGAACGATGTCACCGGTATAATTTCAATTTCTCTAATATCGTTTCTTGACTGAAAGGCATTTGGTCGCGTTTAATCGTTACTGTTAACTTCTCACTTTACAATATTCAGATAAATATTTGATTAAACATGAACGCATTTTTAGTCACTAAATCGTGTTGTATGTTTTAATTATAATTTCTGGCCTTACAAAGACTTCGCAACTTCGTCTCGAGCTAGCTGGTGTTTTGACTGAAATCCTGAAATGAGCGTATTTTTTTTTTCAAAATTTACTCACTCGTTTTACTATTTTTATTCTTAAAAAAAATTTTGGCTCTGCCAGTTACAGTGCGACTACTCCAACTAAGGCCACCCAAGCAAATTCCTTGCAAAAGATAAATGAAAATCTTAGATGTTAACAATAAAATTTTGTGACAAATGAGCGATCCAAGCAAGCTGCACACCCCATAATCAATACATTTGAGTCAATTTTTTATCGTTTCATTATGCAAATGCTATTTGTCAATTTGCAAAGAATTTGCTTGGGTGGCCTTGGTTGCAGTAGTCGCACTGTATTTAATATGTTTAGGCAGTAGGAAACATCAATTATTTCATTTTGCAGCACTATAAGATGTAGACATTTCTAAATTATCTAAATTATAAATATTAACGCTGTTGGATGACATAAATCACAAATATTATTTTTGTTTTTATTTTATCTTCAATATTTTCGAACAAAACAGCGAGTCCTTGCATGGACAATTTTAATAGAAGACTACTGAAGTTCAACTGCGTATGAGATTCATCGACGTAATTCCCCGTGCCCTTAATGGCAAGAAACATGCCATTATTAATCGCATGGGGGAGCGGAGGATTTAGGGTGGAGGATCACTTGGTTTTCTAAAGAACGAAGGGGGATAAGACGTAATTGGCGGTTATTAAGGAGGCCGGTGGGATAGAATTTCAGGTGGCTATGGGAACGTCGTAAACAACATGAACTATTTCAATTCACATGAAACGTTCGTTAAACGCGAGCTAACAATGCAGTATTATTAAAAACATTGTAGTTGAACCGGTGTTGGCATAGTGGCGAGAGCGCTCCCTTCCAACCAATGTGGCCTGGGCTCGAATCATAAGTTGGTTGTGTTTGTTGTTGGTTCTTGTTTTTGCAGTGAGGGTTTTAAGTAAAACTTAGGAAAAATTTGTATTAAATAATCAGTTAAAATATTTTACCGGAAATATTTCCGAAGCCATCCCTGCTAATTTTTCATTAATTCTCAGCCAGTAGGTACCGCTGAGCGCTTGTCCTTCTTCGCTGGCGACGATCTCCGCACAGGAGTCGGCAGGCATCTTGGAAATAGAACCCAGAGGAACTGTGCGAAACCAAAAACGAAACATTGGCTGTGGTCACATCGAGGCTACTAAGTTAAGTTAAGAGGAAGATAACTTTAGTTAACTATTTTTAGTAATGTGACCTCTTCTCTTTTTACGCTAACTATAATTGGGATAATTATGCTTTGCTGGTCCAAAACAATGCGAACTTTCTATATTACCCAAGTAGGATGCATGGATTAAACCTTAGTTTACAAACGAAAGACCAATCAGAATTTGGTCTTTGACATTTATCTTCGCATGCGTACTTGCACGATGTACATAAATTGCAAACCATAAACCACTCGTGAAAAATAACGGGCTGAGGAGAAAGAAACGAAAAGCAAGCAAAAATTTGGTGTAGCTTGATCAGTGTCTAAATTTGGCGGCGTTTATCATCCGTAACAATTTGACCTTATTTCTAAATCTTCGTCGACGGTTTACCACACGAATATATGAACTAAGGGCGATGACTAGACAAAGTTTTCCCCGGGCATCCATGTTTAAATTTTAAGAATCACCAATTAGGGCTTTCATGAATTCCTTTTATGTCTGACGTCATGTAAAGGCTAACCAGAACTAAATGGTGTGATCACAGAGTCGACTGATAACACTGATTACAGTTAGGTATGACGTCATATAACTTGAGACTAACCAAAAGTGTAGTTACTGTGCTGATGTGGCCACGACCACTGATCTGAGTAAAATTAATAAGTTAAAAAGGGCACTTATGGTCGCGGGGAACACCATAGGCTCATCATCACACGTCTATTTAGAGTGTATGCACGAACTTCAACGACTGACATCGGCAGGTGAGGCATTCATGACCGGATAAAATATCGGCGCGTAATTTTTCACGTGTGGCAACAAAACCTCTGCTCGAAAGTAACATGTAAACATACTCTGAAAAAATAGATATATCTGTTTCTTTAATTGATAGAAGAAAAAAATAGGAACTCTTTAGAAATTTTAATTTAATTATTTTTGTAATCAGTTTTTTATTAAGTCACAGAGTGCTGCCTTTTATTTGATCCACACACGTGGACACAAAATCATGCTTTTCCCAATTTGGCACTAATTGGGCTCTAGAATCGCCGTAAAGCACAATCTACCAAATAAAAGATACATTCGTAAACTTCAATAATTTCTTTTTATCGCTCAATCGCACCAAACACCAGAGAAATATGCGTTTTAAAAGACGTGGGACGAGAAAAAATTTGCCTTTTGAATTTATTCATGAGTTGATGTCCCCCGTGACGTTAATAGTAACTGTGCTGCTTCAAGCCTTTACAAATTACCTGTAAATTTTGCCTTTGTAAAGTGTTTATTACAAGGTTTCTGCACCAAAATTTTGCTTTGCATTTTTTTTATTTTTGAAACGGTTTTTCTAACAAATCCGAAATATTTTCAAATTCAACTCACGTTTTCGTATTCCAGATGCCGGTCTCAAATGTTAAAAAAAAAACGTCATTTAGTTTCGATACGACCTCATATTTAGTGGTGATTGCCACCTACCTCTTCGGCCAGCTTCTTACATAGAATCTATCATCATCAGTGACAAAATTGTTAGGCCTTGCTTCTTTAGTTCTGTTATTTAGCTCGCAGGTTTTTCCCGGTATGAAGTAGTTGTAGCTCTGGCAGGTGGGTTCGTTCTCGCAGAGCACTTGACAATCGAACGGAGCTCTCACCACTGACGTTTTAAACGTGTGATCTTTGAGAGCTTGGCCATTCATCGACACCTCAGCAGGTTTGCAAGTCTTCGCAGCGGCCACAAACAAATGCACCCGGAAGAACAAGCAAAGTGCAAAAAGTACGGGGTACATTTTGCTATTCCTGACAAAGACGAAATAAGGAAGAAGTAGAAAACTGGAAGTAAAGAAGAATAAAATATTTTATTACGTTAGTTCTGTACCACATATGTTTAAATGCAAAAATCTAGCACCACTTTCCGCAATGTTGTTTGCAGTAATAAACAATAATTATGAGCCGGTAAACTAGTTGAGTGACTATAGTGAAATTTTCTATGCATATGCAAAGTACATAGGTTAACCTTTTAGCAACCTGAGTATTTTAACTTTCTTCTTGAAGGTTGGAGCATTTGAAAAGTTTATATAGCAGAAGTTTTGGTAGTACCTGTGCGCGCCTACCTCCATTGATCACTGTGTTGGATTAACAATCTTTCCAAGTAGGTTTCTATAAGTGTGGTTTTAATCATACATAAAGTTACCTAATGCGAATGTTTGGAATATTAGAATAAAGAATACATCTGACCTAATTCCAGAAACGTTCAAGTTAAAGACGTGTTTAATCAAGGAACATGACTTATGACTTACAACGCCACTGTATTTTTGTGACACTCTTTTCAGCTAAAATTATAACATTATTAATTTTTGCAACGCGTTTAACAAAATGTATTGAGCATGCAGGAAGAAAAAATGAATGTAAATTGTTGCCTCAATACATTTTTTTTTCCGTTTCTTGACCTGAAGAAAATTTGCAGGCCCAAAAAAGCACAGTGCACGCATTTGAAGTCTCCCTACGTTTGCGTAGGATTAATGCCACCCCAATGCCAATGTATTGTGTTGGGTTTGCCATAGCGGAATACTCCCACACAACTGGAATCATAAGGAAAATACCACTGTTTAGTCTATTATTTACATTTAGACAATTATTTTGGAAAGACAATTCATGTGATGCTTGATGATTAGCATAATGGCGGTTTGTCGTGTGATGCGAATTGAAGCGGCGTTCTTCTTCTACTCGTTTTCGTGTTTACAAGGGATCTCGGGATTAATGTGCTGTTAGCAGATGTGTTATTTGGAAAACAGAAAGTCTGATTGTTAAACAAATCATTCTTTGTTTTCCCTAATTCCAGCCAAAACAGCTGGAGGGTATACCCTCGATTTCAGCTAGGGTTCGTGTTGCCTTCATTCTTTGCTCTTAATTAAAAAAAAATAATAAATTGTTTCCCAAAATTTTCACAAAAACGTTCCCGTTCATAGTAAATACAGCTCCTGTTCACTCAAAACAGTCAAATATGTTCCATGTCCCTGGGGAAAAAATCACTATATTTCATTGGCCCCAAAATACCTGGGAGGTCTTCAAACCGAAAGGCCCACAGCCGTTTGCATAAACGTTTCAACGATAACGTATTATGACAATGAAATTTCGTCCAACGACCGAGTTGAGAAACGACGAGAATTCGACATGTGAAACAGGCAAAGCACATTTTTTTTTTTCAGGCAGATTAACAATTTGCAACTGACTTCAATATTGCTGGCCCAAAGTTTCTCGAGATACCGAAGTGTGATCTCGACGAGTAAAAATTTTGCCACTGGTAATCCACGTCATGAATGACGGTCTAGGTTGATCTCCCATTAAAAATAATCTTGACTACTTCATCGTATGACTTTCCAAAATTGTCATTTGTGTTCTTGTTGAGAAAGTCATAAGTTAGCAGAATTAATGACTTTTCTGCACTTTTCTGCACCTGTATCAAACCCTCCTTACATACACATCAATCATTAAATAGCCGTAATTTATGTTAGATATATCTTGACATCTATTTTAAGGTTTAAAATAATGGTTATAAGTCAGCTAAGATCAAATTTTCTGTCTTCTCACCTTGCAGCGAGCCTCATAGAACCGTTTTTGTGATTAGGCTTTTTAGCCTAATGTAAGTAGGGAATTTTTTTAACTCGCTCTCGGGCATTTTAAAACCGGTGATTCTGTTTTCTTTTTTCTATGCCAAAGTTCAACACAAGTCTTGCAGTTTCTGTTCATGTCGCTACTTCAAGTCGTCGAATCCTTGTTTTACCACAAATAAAGAAAGCGCTATGTTGGGTTGATTTCTCACTGGCTGGAATCTTCTAATTTATCTAAAATTGATACGATGACAGTGTATTTTTCTTTTGTTTGAAAGATGCTTGATTCTGAATTTATCTCTTACGTGATCACAATGTGGTGTTGCAAGTACCCTTTCGAAGGCAGCTTTCAAATTTTACAGGAAAACGCCACCCAGACGATGGAAATGTACGTGTTGGGTTTAATTAAACGTCGTTTTGGCGCCGTCTGAGTGGTCGCCTATTGTAGGTTCCATGTTAGACGCAAAGAAACGTTGATTCATGCTGTACACGATCTATTTCTAATCGCAAGAAACTTCACCAGTGAATACCCAAATTTTAACGGGCTCATTTCGATACATTTTCGTTTCCAAAGTTCGACTACAGCCAAAAAACATCATACATAAAAAAAAGATGTAGCCAGAATACAAAATTGACCTACCTTGCAACACAAGCGAATTAACGCCGGGTCAGCTGTTGACTTAAGGACTTAAGATGTTTATCAGCTAGGGAACTCTCTTTCTGTGTTATTTTTTTAATCCGATGGAGCTCAAGCTTTGCAACATAACCGACAATGCAAATCCAAACAATCGCTTTTTTTCTTTTGTTTGGTTTTGTTTACAGTTTCAGTGTGTTTGGCCCCGTTGAACTGACGTCAGCAGACTAACATAAAAAAATCCATTTTGAACTTCGAACTGAGCCAATGAATGACTTTGAAAGATAATGTTGTGACGAACTCAAATGTAAATTTAAATTACTTCATGTCATCAATCAGTTATAAATTTGAGTTTTTTAGGAGGGTAATTGCGGCAATAAGCATTGCTCTTACTTGTTGAGTATTTCTAAGTTTAGTAATATTTTCCCTCATTAACTCGTGTAATCAATCAGTCTATGTATTTCAATTAATGTTTTCTGATTGAAGCTTAAAACTTAAAGACAAGCTAAGACCGAAAGGACGTATGGGCGATGGTAGCGTGTTCTACACGTCCTGAATACAAATGAGATATGGCGATATGGCAAACGAGCCGCTTTGCCTTTCCTTTCTCTTCAGACATTTGAAGAAAAGATCTTTTTTCGCCGCATTTACATTTAAAAAGAATAAACCAAACCACATAACAGCGAAAGAAAAGATACTAGACAGGTTTCAAGGAACGAAAAACAAATACTCCACGTGCAAAGATACAAACTTGTAGATTTTTTCAACGCTGATATGCAAATTGCAGTAAATACTCATGGCACCATTCGGTCGTAACCCGTAGGCTTGAAACTTTAAGGTGGCTCGACTGGATTTTTTAGTGACAACACCGCTCAAGTTTGAGAACTAACCACATCGTCATTAACAACGCCATCGAAAAACGATCACAACAACTGAATTAGGTAAAGATTGAAATTTGTTATGACCAGTGTTATTTTGACATCGGAGTTGTCATAGCAACGTAATGACGTCATCACGTTTATCACTTTCGTTCGTATTGCTTGGCACCAGGAGATTTTTTCGGAAATCCCTCAAGGGAGCATGTACCTCCTACAGTTGCCTCAATGTTGGCAAAGTTTGAACAAATACGGTAAGAGCGATATAGCAATTTTTGAGGATGAAGTTTTGGGGGTTATAAACCCCATTGGATCTCCAATGTACTATTTTTTTTTCTCGCAGATTTTGTGTTTACAAGTGAGTGTCCTCATTATTCACGTGTATGGTTTTTAAGCGATGACGTCATTTTATGACGTCATCGGTTAATGCTGTAAAGCGAAAAAGCGATGGAATTTATGGAATTTTTGGTGTTACGGTGTTACGATTACTCCCTGAATTGAACCGAAGAGCAATGGGAACTAGGTGCATTGTTTGTATTCTTTTTGAGATCCGCCATCTTGTTTTGTGGCAAAGGAAGATATTTTTTTGCAGCTTGTATCATCACCGATCGGCAAACCTTATTTCATTTGTAGCTGTTAAATTGAGATGTCGAGTCTGCAGTGAGTGTTGCACTTTATCAGTTATCGAATAAATTTGGCATAAAGTTAAGAAGTGATGTCTGTCGTGACTGCAGACGAAGCAACCGATTATTAGCAGTTTTGAAACATCTGTTGAAAAGGTGAGCCATCTTAAACCTTTTTTTAAGCGATGACGAGGACGTGATCGATTAATCTCGCCGTGCGAGTGGACAGGATCTGTTGTTGTCTGTTGTCTGTTGCCTGTTGTGATCAACCGATCTGTATACTCACCGAAGGGAATGCACAATGAGCGAGCCATGCGAGGCAGACCTGCGAGGCATTTGAAAACACATTCGTTAGCCTAAATAGCACTCCGGTTAGCCTAAATAGCACTTCGGTTAGCCTACAGTTAGCTCTTAGGTAGCTTGCGGTTAGCTTTTATATTGGGATAAGGGATTTCTTGCTTGCCCGGTTCACATGGCTTGCGAGTCATGCGAGGCAAGCGAGCCATTTCGGTTAGCCTAAATAACACATTGGTTAGCCTAGCAACACTCCGGTTAGCCAAAAAAGCACTTCGGTTAGCCTACAGATCGTTTAGGTAGCCTTTTTATTGGTATTTTTAAGTGCCTCGCAGGTCTGCCTCACATGGCTCGCATGACTCGCTGGCTCGCATATTGTACACACTCGAACCGAATACTGGGAAAAGAAATCAAGTCAACTCAACAAGAAATCGTCGCATAGAACTCAAAGCAAAATACTCCTGGGCCGTTAGAAAGGACTAATTTAAAGCATAAACGAAAGAAACAAATTATATTTGATGCGTTCTATAAGATTTAGTAAACAGAAATCTCTCCATTCTTTAAAACAAAAGGTGTAAACAATTTTAGACAGCGTTTGACCTTGCATCGTATACACGGTATGTATGTATCGTATATCGTATGTCACGCCAAGATAACGCAATTTTTGTTGAACAATCATTCAGCACACAAGTTGTCAGTTACTTTTATGTACCCTAATTTTTTGACAAATGTCCTGAAAATTATAAAAGACCCCTTGTGAAACGTCATCGCTTCTGCATGCATCGCGTGCCGTTTATTTTACTTTCATGTCCACGTGCACAACTCAGCAAAAAAAAATCATTTGCATTAAGCAGAACGCTCAATGCTTTCTAAAAATGTTCGGAAAACATGCTAATATGACTTAAAAATTGTAATAACATATATAGCAATGCCTAGGGTTTCCTTTTCCAGAAAACGAAAAGCTATTTTTGTGTAGAACAGCAGATCAGGAAAAAAGTCTAGACTCTAAAAGTCTAGTTGTGCACGTGAAAATGAAAGTTGAATACAATGCCCGTGAATAATAAGGACATTCACTTATAAACACAAAATCTGCGAGAAAAAATTAGTACATTGGAGCTCCGATTTTATTGTCTTACATGTTTTCAATGACCTTGAAACTTGCAGTACCTATAAACTGATAGCTAACCTCTAGTTTGATAATTTTTTTTAAAAAATCCATCCTGCGATTTCCAAATAATTATCACATTTGTAGGTGTAGACCAAATTATATTAAAAGTGGCAACAAGAGCACCTGAACGCACGCTCATCAAATCCGTTTTTTCGCAATCGGCCGTAGCAATCCCCATCAATTTTGTATACACAAGTTTAAATGGCATCAAACTACTATGAGATGAAACTACATTCCCAAAGCGCGTCGTGTTCTTTAGATATTACCCAATTATCTCCATAGTATGTTTTTTACTGTATTTATAACCCCCAAAACTTCATCCTCAAAAATTTCGATAACGCTCTCACAGAATTTGTTCAAACTTTGCCAATATTGAGGCAACTGTAGGAGGTACATGCTCCCTTGAGCGATTTCCGAAAAAATCTCCTGGTGCCGAGCAATACGAAGGAAAGTGATTCACGTGATGACGTCATTACGTTGCTATGACAACTCCAATGTCAAAATAACACGGTCATAACAAATTTCAATCTTTACCTAATTCAGTTGTGGTGATCGTTTTTCGATGGCGTTGTTAATGACGATGTGGTTAGTTCTCAATCTTGAGCGGTGTTGACCCTAAAAAATCCAGTCGAGCCACCTTAATCAGACAACGTTAATGGAAATAGCTGTATGCACGAATTGCGACGACTAAAGCAGACAACAAACGAAATATTTATGATAATATATTTCTTAAAGTTCTTTGTATAAGTAATTAAATTATTCTCAGTTTTGTGTCCTGTGCGATAGAACCTGGTGAATTATCAAAACTTATTTCAGAGTTTTGAACAGCGCACGTTGTTGTAAACAAAATTGACTTGGAGAGTCTTCGAAAATGGCAAAACCTGCAATTCTTGTGTCCAAAGTTTATCCACTGATATATAATTTCAGGAGAAGATTAACGAGGAACGTAAACTTGGTGTGCTGTGTACTGACGTGTCATGGCAGAAGGATAATTTGAAAACATCATTTTAAAAAGAAGACTTCAAATAAATTCTTGAGTTCGAGAATTGTATTCTGCCGATGAAAATTACGAAGTTAGGATTTCTCACTAGGTTATCTACAGCTTAAACTGATTGATACGTCACCGTATACTGTGATTGGCAAGTGAAACGACAATCATGATGTAACTCTATAATTCGCTAATATTTCGCATAAGTTTTTTAAAGGAATAGAGGCTAACAATAACACTGCTTCAAGAAATTTTACTCAAGAGTTTATAAATGACAAAGGTTTCAGCGCGACCTTTAGAGGAGGGGGTGGGTGCTAAATTGAGTAGAGGGCTCTGATTTATAAAAAAAGACAATTAACGGGCTGCGCTGGGTACTAAGTCGATTCTTTTTGAAACTGAGAGGAGGCAGATTAGAGCGCCAAAGAAGGTTAAGGAACCCATTTTTTTATACACGTTTATTTTGAACATGTAAATGTAACGAGAAATTGGAGATTGATAACCTAAGCAGTCGTGTATTTAGCATCGAGTAAAGTAAATAGTTGATACCTTTATTGCAATTATACAATATTTTGGTTATACTACTATCGTGCTTTGCTTACAACAATACGTTACTTGTACACTTTTAGGCTACAGTATTATGAGAAACTAATGAAACAAGCTCGAAGCTCTGGGGCTCACAAACAAGGCTTGTCCGACTCTCTTTCGCACAAACGAACAACCACAAAAGCCCAAATACTACCCAAGCGCGCTAACCCGTTTATCTGAAAGACCTTTCACCAGATAATAAGCATCTTCGTTAGCCAGAACTGAAATTAGTCACCTTTCAGGACCAAAACAAAACGTAGCATTTTACAGAACCAATGAGACCAGAACTATAACTAATCTGATAAAAACCAAAGCTAGAACTAATCAGTTTGCTGGAGATCTAGATCAAATCTTCCAGAGCACCAGACCTGGAGTTAGTCTTATACAGCACCAGTGCTAAAACTGATATTCTACAAGTCCAGTGCTCAAACATGTCTTGTATAAGACAAGGGCTAATACTAATCTTGCAGAAGGCCAGTCCTAAAACTAATCTTCTGAAGGAGCAGTGCTAAAACTAATCTTGTACAAGACTAGTGCTAAAATAATCTTGTACATGATTACCAGTGCTAACACTAGTCTTCTGTAGGACCAGTGCTAAAAGTAATCTTATACATGACCAGTGCTAAATGACAAAATTAAAACTAAACTTCTACAAGACCAGTGCTAAAATTGATGTTCTACATTACCAGTGCTCAAACAAATCTCCTACCAATAACCAGTGCTAGAATTATTCTTCGAGAAGAACAGTGCTAGGACTAATCTTCTACAAGACCAGTGCTAGGATTAATCTTTTACAAGACCAATGCTAGGATTAATCCTCTACATGACCAGTTCTAGGACTAATCTTCTACAAGAACAGTGCTAGAACTAATCTTCTACAAGACCAGTGCTAAAAGTAATCTTATACATGACCAGTGCTAAATGACAAAATTAAAACTAATCTTCTACAAGACCAGTGCTAAAATTGATGTTCTACATTACCAGTGCTCAAACAAATCTCCTACCAGTAACCAGTGCTAGAATTATTCTTCGAGAAGAACAGTGCTAGGACTAATCTTCTACAAGACCAGTGCTAGGATTAATCTTTTACAAGACCAGTGCTAGGATTAATCCTCTACATGACCAGTTCTAGGACTAATCTTCTACAAGAACAGTGCTAGAACTAATCTTCTACAAGACCAGTGCTAAAAGTAATCTTATACATGACCAGTGCTAAATGACAAAATTAAAACTAATCTTCTACAAGACCAGTGCTAAAATTGATGTTCTACATTACCAGTGCTCAAACAAATCTCCTACCAGTAACCAGTGCTAGAATTATTCTTCGAGAAGAACAGTGCTAGGACTAATCTTCTACAAGACCAGTGCTAGGATTAATCTTTTACAAGACCAGTGCTAGGATTAATCCTCTACATGACCAGTTCTAGGACTAATCTTCTACAAGAACAGTGCTAGAACTAATCTTCTACAAGACCAGTGCTAGGACTAATCTTCTACAAGACCAGTGCTAGAACTAATGTTCTACTCTACCAGTGCTAGGACTAATCTTCTACAAGTAGACCAGTGCTAGAACTAATCTTCTATAAGACCAATGCCAGGACTAATCTTCTACAAGAACCGTGCTAGGACTAATCTTCTACATGACCAGTTCCAGGACTAATCTTCTACAAGAACAGTGCTAGTACTAATCGTCTACAAGACCAGTACTAGGACTAATCTTCTTCATTACCAGTGCTAGGACTAATCTTCCACATGACCAGTGCTACAACTAATCTTCTACAAGACCAGTGCTAGGACTAATCTTCTACGTGACCAATGAGTGCTAGGATTAATCTTCTACAAGACCAGTGCATGCTAGAACTAATCTTCTACAAGACCAGTGCTAGAACTAATCTTCTACAAGACCAGTGCTAGGACTAATCTTCTACATGACCAGTGAGTGCTAGGACTAATCTTCTACATGACCAGTGCTAGGACTAATCTTCTACAAGACCAGTGCTAGGACTAATCTTCTACAAGACCAGTGCTAGGACTAATCTTCTACAAGAACAGTGCTAGAACTAATCTTCTACACTGGCAGTGCTAGGACTAATCTTCTACAAGAACAGTGCTAGAACTAATCTTCTACAAGACCAGTGCTAGTACTAATCTTCTACAAGACCAGTGCTAGTACTAATCTTCTACAAGACCAGTGCTAGAACTAATCTTCTACATGACCAGTGCTAGAACTAATCTTCTACAAGATCAGTGCTAGAACTAATCTTCTACACTGGCAGTGCTAGGACTAATCTTCTACAAGAACAGTGCTAGAACTAATCTTCTACACTGGCAGTGCTAGGACTAATCTTCTACAAGAACAGTGCTAGAACTAATCTTCTACAAGACCAGTGCTAGTACTAATCTTCTACAAGACCAGTGCTAGTACTAATCTTCTACAAGACCAGTGCTAGAACTAATCTTCTACATGACCAGTGCTAGAACTAATCTTCTACAAGATCAGTGCTAGGACTCGAACTAATGTTCTACAGGACCCAGAGCAAGAACTCATCTTGAACTACACCAAAGCAAGGACGTATTGTCTATGCACGTAGACGGTCGATGATTTCTTCAGCAGAGACTACCAGCACCACCCCCGCCCCCAGCCCACTCCCACCCAGCAGCACTACCCCCTCCCCTCCGTCCTTTTTTTTTCTCTGCATGTCAACATCGAGGGATGCAGCTGGAATCGTTGGCACGCTAATATCAATCCCATTACACCACTACATGACCGCCTTGGTACGCGAAACATTGAAAAATGTCCCATCTGTAACAGACACTACAAGGAATTTCTAAATGGAGAACTAAGTTTTGTTGCGCCAAGATGTTCTAATTTTGAAAGAAATATATCACCTCTTAACTGAAAGGGAACTACTTAAGCTAACCACGTATCCACAGGTTTAAGGCATATGCTTGAGTAGAGGAGCCCCATTGGTTGCTGGCGAAGTCCTTCTCAGGTCGTCCTTCTTCTGTTACAAAGTAAGGCTGTTTAGCGGCCGTTACGCCAAGCCCGTGACCAGCGCAATTTGTACAATTTCCCAGACGTCTCTCACCCCCGCCGATCATCAACACAGAGCTGCTCCATCCCGAGTTACACCAGAATCCGATCCTATTGAAGCTTTGCAATGTGCCATTCAATCCTGCATTTATGAATCCTTCAGTTGCATTGTACTGGCCGCCATATTGTACTGTGCAATTCCCCAGACACTGGTCAAAGGTCAACGCTTTAACACTCCTGAAGTCACCATAACTTGTGATTTTAGCGCGGAATGTCTGTCCACCCAGACAGTCACCTGTGGTCTGCAGCAAAGGAGTGTGGTGCGTGTCGTCACTGCGCGTGATTTTGAGCTCGTTGCCGCTGACCAGCCAAAACACTGACGATATCATGTCAGCGTTAGTCAACGGATCAGTGGTTTTTCCAGCAGCTTCAGTCCTGTCATACCACCAGTACCCAGAGTCATTCATCCAGTGCTTAGTGTCCTTATTAGAGAACCGAGCGATAAGAGTCCACGCCTGACTGCCTGGCGTCATGTCACAATATACCTGATGCAAAATAATTTAATTTATTACATGGCCGTTTCTAGCCAATTGGATTGGCCAATTGGATTGGTCTAGATTTTCTCATCCAGACCAGCTTTCTGACAGCTTATAGCTGAATGACATAAGTTGCAAATACAAAGCATTCGATTTCAGCCTCATTATTTTGAAAGTTCTTGCATGGTTATAACTAATAGACGACTATTAAAATTCAACAGCACATAACATAAGATTCGTAGTTAGAATCCCAGTGTCTTTAATAGTAACTCAGGAAAAATCTGAAACGCATTAAATTATCAGTTTCAATATTTTACCGGAAATATTTCCGAAGCCATCCCTGACAATTGTTCTTTAATTCTCAGCCAGTATGTACCACGGACCGCTTGTCCTTTTTCGCTGGCGTCGATCTCTGCACATGAGTCGGCAGGTATCTCGGGAATTGAACCCAGAGGAACTGTGGAAAAACGCAAAAGCACTTAATAGTGATTGTGCTGCATGCCTCCAGCCTTTTCCATTTATGTTGTATTTTGCTTTTGAAGATTCTTCGAGCAAATGTGAAATATTTCAAAATTAAAGTTCGCGTATTCCGTATGTCGGTCTCAAATGCCGGACGTCATTTAGTTGTGATATGACCCATTTTTGCAGGTGATTGCCACTTACCTCTGTTAGGCCAGCTTCTTACATAGAACCTATCTTCATCCTGAACAAAGTTGTCAGGCCTTGCTTCTTTAGTTCTGTTGTTTAGCTCACATATTTTTCCCGGTATGAAGTAGTTGTAACTCTGGCAGGTGAGTTCGTTCTCACAGAGCACTTGACAATCGAACGGAGCTCTCACCACTGACGTTTTAAATGTGTGATCTTTAAGAGCTTGGCCATTCATCGACACCTCAGCGGGTTTGCAATTCCGGTCAGCGCCCACAATCAACTGCCTCCGGAATAACAAGCAAAGTGCAGAAATTACGAGGTACATATTGCCCATACTGATAAGGCCAGATGAATTAGGAAAAAGTAGAATTCTGGAATTAAAAACCAATAAAATATACCATCATATTAGTTTACTTAGTTCAGTTCTGCGTTTGTTTAAACAGAAAAAAAACGCCCCTTTAAGTAATTTTGTTTACGGTGATAAACAAAATAACTAGGTGGATAACATTTACTATTATTAAATTTGTTTATGCAAAGTACATAGCTTATCTTTTCAGTTATCTGACCTTTTTAAACTTTTTTTCTGGAATATTGTTTTTTTTTTTGGAAATTTGAAAAGTTTATACAACGACAGATTTGGCAGTAACTGTGCGCGCCTACTCCCTTTTGGCGCGCGGTGTTGGATTGACCATGTTTCCAAGTACGTACTTAATTGTGTGGTTTTAATCATACATAAGTTACCAAATGAGAATAAAGACAACTCTCGTTATAGTGGACACGCTCGGGACGTCGTTTAGTGTCCATAATAGCCTTTTGAAGTGTCTTTTGACACAAAGGGAGCAACAGACTATGATTTCTCGTAATCATGTTATGTCAGAAGTTCATGGTGTCTGCTTTATTGAGAGTCAAAACAATAAAATAGTTTTTTTGGTAACACGTGTGTCCGTAATTCCGTAATAGCGAGATTCCGTAATAGCGGGAGTCATTCCCAGTCAAACCTTTATAACTTTCGCCGGGGAGCTGGATTTTGTCCGTAATACGGGGTATCCGCAAGCGATAGTTGGCTGTATATTGTATATTGTGATTAAGTATACGTCCCGAGCATATTCCGCCCACAAACGTTCAAAGTGAACACGTGTTTAATAAAAGAACAGGGGTGACCAGAAACCTGACATACCACTTACAATGCCATTCATCTTACAGCGCGACTACTCGAACTGGGCCACTTGGAGCAAAGGTAGCCAATCAGAACGTTAATTGAGAACTTTGGAAAGCGACCTGTTTTTAGCAACGGACCAGTGATGTTCTAGAACGAAAAAAATAGATTGGCAGCAAATTTAAACAGTCAACATCGTTGCAAACAGTTGTGGACCTCTCATGAAACTTACCTTGTATTTGATTGGTTAGATTCGGGTAAGGTTTGAGTGAATCAGTTAGCGCTCGTGATTGCAGCGCTCGTCTATTTTAATTATTTTAACCATGATCAAGTTTGCATTCGTAGGCTGAAAAGTTCTTCAGAGGAAATGTTCTGATAACATATCATTATATATTATATCGCTCTTCGTTGCTTATTCACGACAACCGAAGACGCTTAAACGGGATGGAATTGTTTCAGGGAAGTCACGAATGCTGATCCTGTCCATGTTGTGAGCAAGCAATGAATACTAACTTCCAAGATCTCATGTTTCATGTGCTCACTGGTTGACATTACAGGACGGTAATACGGCATTCACCGACGTTATTAGTATTATTTTCACGACTAACAAAGACGCCACTAGGTGAAATTTTGGAACATTGGCTAAGAAAGTAAATGGCAGGACGTGACTCGCATCAATTTCACGACGACAGATGGAGTGAAATAATTACGGTGCGATTTTGATTTGACGGTCTTCAATTCACGAACAGGAGTGAACACGACATGAAATCTTCAATTCACCACCGTGTCCGTGATCGCAAGTGAAGTTTCATTTCTTGGAATTAAAAATTTACATGTCATTCTTAAACTATATGACCACTGAAACTGCTTGCCCTTGAAAATTTAAGGTCATTCTCCTGTATTGCATTGCGCATCCTTACTGCGCACGATTTATCGCGTCATTAGCTCGCGCTCACAGTGCGCGTTCGTCTGTGTCTCACAGTGCGCGTTTAAAGTTTGCAATGAGGGTTATACCTTTCATTTATCTTCTTTTTGTTCAAAGATGTAGAAAAATCACATGTTAGAAAAGTAACTTATTGCTAGAAATGCGTTACTTACGGAGATAAAATCAAATAAAATGAAGGACGCGCACGCGAGGACGTTTTTGAGCCATTCCGTCCGATGCTACGATTATTTGCCATAAAACATATATTAAATTGTTAGCTTGTTAACGATATAATATATCTATTACGTTATTTTAAGATTTGCTTTAGTTATGTGATTCCTGTTCCGATGGAAAGACGCGTAAACTGATCAAATAAACGTGTATTTGTTAGGTGAAGTTACAAGGATTACGGGGTAACTTGAGATGATAATATCTCGTAAACGGACACCGGGACCTATTCTTTTTATTTTATATTTCGAACATTGCATGAATGATAACAACTTGTGAAAGTTTGAAAAATTTCGGGGGAAAGACCTTAAGATTGAAACAAACTAATAAAAATCTTTTGTTTGCGCTCTAGGACGTCATTGGTCTGTCATTGGCCAAAAAAGTCGCTTTCCATTGTTATCAATTAACGTTCTGATTGGTTAACTTTATTCGAAGTGGCCCAGTTCGAGTAGTCGCACTGTAGAGGTGTGTAAGGACAAGAATAGAACCGTCCCTGAACATTCTAGTCTCTTGACTTTCTTTGCAGCTAAAATTATACCGCATAAGGACAGGATTAATTCTTGAACGTGTTTAACAAAATACAATGAGCACGCATGACGAAACACTTAAATCGTTGCCCGAGAGGTTTTTTTTTTTCACTTGAAATATTAACTTTTTATAAACAATTGTGTTAACAAAATAGTAACATCAACTACACTTAAACTGTTGTATTATACAATAATATTATTATATCCCAACAGATGGTTATACATATAAGACTGATGCCAACAAGAGTACTTTAACTTTGGAAAAAGGTTTCCATACTAGTGTCTTTGATTGAAGTAAATCCGTTCAACATTTTTATTGCGTGACCTTGGCAGGTGGACTACGAAGTCACACCATAATAACCCAGTAACAGCAAGTTGTCCTTGAACCTGATCATAATAACCACTTTTGTCAGTTTTTTTTTTTTTAAAGTTTTGGCTTGTCATTAACCATATGAAGGCAGAAGTTTGGATCCTTGCAGGCTTCCTCCATTGTATGATTTCTCCATGTGATTGTATTGATTGTATTTAATATCCTGCTTGTCCCCTTACGTTTCTTGGACAGTCCCCTTACACTGATTCTATTTCGTCATCAGCCTAGGTCGTTAGGGACTGGTACGAGAGAGAGCGTGGCGCAATGCATCAATCAGTTGTGTCGTGCTTCGCATCAAAGAAGGCGAGGAGAGTGTCCTTTTACCTATTTTCATCGAGTTTTTTAGCGTTTTCGTCATTTCTTATACCGTCTGTTCATCCTTGATTATCGCTGAGTTTACCAGGAATCTCCAGAGGTAAAATTTTCCCCTTTGGTAGAAAATTTAAGTTCCTTTGTGCCATTTTGTGTTTTCCCGCGCTTTCTATTTTCAGAGGGAAATGGCCGCCACTGATGACAAAGACGGTACCACGGCCGATGCCACGGACAAGCCGAATGAGCAAGAGTCTAGTACTCTCATTTCTGTTCTAACTAGCATGAAATCTAGTATTGATTCAGGAAACAGCTTGCTCCTAGAGCTAATGAAGAGGATGTTGACTTGGAGGACTCGGGGAATGAAGAGTCTGACAACGTTAGCTTGTTATCTGAAATCAGCTCATCTCTGAGTTGCTCTGAGGACACAGGTCCGCCAATTGCAGATAGTCTTGCAGAGTTAATAAATGGAAAGTTTAATGCCGATTTTTCCGTGGAGAAGAAAAAGGAAATCCTTCAGAAATATAAGAAGCCAAGTAACTGTGAAAAGGTGCTCTTTCCAAAAATAAATGAGGAAATATGGAGCAAACTACCCTCAAATGCCAAACGCTCAGACATCAAAATGTCGGCATTACAAGACACACTAGTGAAAGTGTCAAGTGCTATTATCTGCTCTACCGATAAACTTCTGGAGCACAGAGAAAAGAAGACAATCCCCAACTACAAAGCATTGATAAATCCTCTGTTAGACTCTGTTGCCCTTCTGGGCCACGTCTGTACAGAGCTATCTTACAAAAGAAGGGATGCCTTGAAGTCCTTTTTGCATCAGGATTTCCGTCTAGCCTGCGCTAGAAGTAGAAAACCAGGGAAGCTCCTTTTTGGAGATGATCTACCTAAAACACTACAAGAGTTGAAAACTACTAACAAGATTATGACCAGTAACAGCTCTGATAATAAACACTGCAAACGGAGTAACAACAATTTCAAACAACAAGGCAGCAACAGATATCAACAGAAACCTTTTTTAGTGCATCGAGGGAGGAGTTCCAATCCTCCCAAATCATCAGCATCTCAAGGTGCAACCCCATTCAAGAGGAAGTTTCACAAAGCCTTAGAGGATTTAAAACCTCAGGTAAATAATTTTCCCAACTATGTTAACTATTATCTGATACCCTACCTCAAGCTGAAAGCTCAGTCCTTTACAGCTGGCCAGGTATCTTTATTTTTAGAGAAATGGATGGAATTGACCTCGGACCACCATATCCTTCGTACAATTGCTGGAGAAGCAATTGAATTTTCCTCCCATCCATTCCAGCAATCATTTTGCTCCTAGCTCCATCTGTAAAGACCATGTTGCTCTTGTTGAGGAGGAGATTGGCTCTCTGAATAAAAAGGGAGTTATTGTACCATGTGATCATGATCTTGGGGAATTTATATCTCCTATCTTTACAGTCCCAAAGAAAGATGGTAATGTGAGACTCATTCTTAATTTGAAGAAGTTATTAAATACTTTTATTCAGACTTCACATTTTAAAATGGACTCTATTCATACAGTTTTGAAACTTGTTACACCAAACTGTTGGATGGCTAGCTTGGACTTAAAAGATGCATATTATAGTGTGAGGATCCATCCTGAATTCCAAAAATTCCTAAAATTCTTTTACCATGGCACTCTTTACAAGTACACTGTCTTCCCGAATGGTTTGTGCATCTGCCCCAAAAATTTTACTAAGATGATGAAACCTCCACTAGCACATTTACGACTACTCGGTCATATCATATCCGGATATATTGATGATCTATACCTGCAAGGCCAAACCAAACAGAAATGCATAGTCAATGTAATTGATGCTATTCAATTGTTTGAAAACCTTGGACTTGTTATACATCCTGAGAAATCTGTTATAGTTCCACAGCAGCGAATCGTTTTTCTGGGTTTTCTCATAGATTCTGTTTTAATGACAGTTAGTCTTACTCAAGAAAAGATCATCAGGATAAAATCACATTTGTCTAGCTTGCTTCAGAATCCCTATTCTGTCAAAATTCGTGATGTTGCCAAAGTTATTGGTCACCTAATCTCCAGTTTACCAGGTGTTAAGTATGGAGCCTTATACTATAGAAATTTAGAAATGGCAAAGATTGCTGCTCTAAAAAGAGCCAAAGGAAATTTTGAGGACACAATGTGCATCTCCCAAATAGGAATTTCTGAACTGAACTGGTGGTTATGTAACCTTGACAGCAGTTTTAATACCATACGTTGTCCTCCAGTAGATGTAACCTTGCATTCCGATGCCTCCCTTAAAGGGTGGGTGCAGTTATGAATGATGAGTCAACAGGTGGAAGGTGGCTCCCCACAGAAAGTGAGCATCACATAAATTACCTGGAGCTGCTTGCAGCATTTTTTGCTCTTCAATGTTTTCATTCCTCCCTTTCTGGCAAACATGTTAAGATAATGATTGACAATACCTCTGCTGTTGCTCAAATTAACAACACGGGCACATGTCATAGTGAAGAATGTAATTCTCTAGTAGTGCAGATCTGGGAATTTTGTATTTCACAGGACATTTCTTGGCTCACAGCAGCCCATATTCCTGGGTCCTCCAATGTAATTGCAGATGGAGAATCCAGAAATTTTCATTCCCAAGACACTGAATGGATGCTTAACCCTGATTTATTATCCGGGGCCCTAAAGACCCTTGATTTCCAGCCAAAGATTGATTTGTTCGCCTCCCGGCTGAATAAGCAACTGCCTGTTTATTGTTCATTCAGGCCAGATCCAGGGGCATCATTCATAAATGCTTTTACTTTTTCATGGGCCAATAAGAAGCTTTATTGTCCCCCCTCCCTTTATTTATTTATTTATTTATTTTTATTATTATTACTATTATTATTAATAAGGTGACACTTACAACACTTACAATACTATTGCGAAATACCATGCAAAACTTGAAATTACATTGTTCGGATTACATTTTCAAAAACTTGCGCATAGTAGTTACAGTACGATACAATACACTACGCTAAACCAAAAAAAAAACAAGTAATAGTAAATAGATAACTCAATAAGTACAGGATTTGGATTAAAAAGTGTCTGTTCGGCGCTTTTTAGTACAACACGAAAGAGGCGAATTGTTTGCTTAGAAATCACACTTATCGAGTAAAAACACAAAACAAAACAGATAAGAATTAAACTAAAGGATTTTACCCCATACAGACAAAAACTGATGCAGTTTATTTTTAATTTTTAGCTATGAAGCTTTGTTTTAGTATTTCCAGCTTGTTCTGGAGACTAGGAAGAAAGCTATCAAAACATAAGTTGCCGTTACATGAGCTTGTGGAAAAGATGTGGTATTTGGCGATAAGGAGAGTGACATTAAGTGCCTGCTTGTTTTGTATGTTGTTGTGCCATCCGTAAAGGACGGTGCATTCTGTTAAAGGAATGACTTGCTTAAATTTTAGATACCACCAGCTGGTGAATTTTTCCCAGAAGGCTTTAGATTCAGGACAGTGGAAGAGCAAGTGGATTATTGTCTGCTTTTCGGAGTTGCAAAAAGTGCATGCAGCACTTTCAGTAATTCCAGCTCGGAAGAGGCTTGATTTAGTTGGTAAGATATGGTGGATAATATTATACTGAAAGGCAATTAGTTTGGAATCTTTGGTATCTTGAACGGTAAAGTATACACTTTGTGTATATTTTCTATGGTAAAACCGTGATTTAAAATTCTATTTTCTGATGTTGGTGGACTCACTTGGTTGCTTAGAAGAGTAGAGTAGGCGGTTCGGGTTGACGGGTGGTCCTGGGAGGGAAGTGGGGTTGGGTTAATAGTTTGGGGTGAGTTGAGTTGATTCCTTAATAGCTTCTTCCATTTTGTTGGAATGGCCGTAATGATGCCGTAGTAAAGTGTAAAAGGAATGTTAATATTGAATTTGCGTGTAATTTCGTCCAGTGAGAGAAAAGTGTGGTTATCTTTAAGAAGGTGTTTAACTCGAAAGATCTGAGCTTGGAACATGGTTTTATAGAATATCGGTTGACCGTTAACTATGATGATGATTTTGTTTTGGATGTGGCAGTCGTCAGAAAACTTGTCGGTGTTATATTCTTGCCAATATTTGAGTAGGGGGTGGTAAAATGGTGGAGGGTTATCTAGGCGTAGGTACTTGATGTCATATTGGCATTCTGTTAGAAAGGAAAGACCACCATAATGCGCAATTGCGAATTCTGGGATTATTTTCCAGGCTGCGTTGGTGTTTTCAGTGATTCGCTTGATCCAAGCAATTTTGAGTGCTTTGTTCATAATATCAAAATCCATCATCTTTAGACCTCCTTGATTTATGCTACTTATAATGGTCTTTCTTTTTATTTTTGCTGGTTTACCTTCCAATATGAAATTGAACGCTAGTTTGTTAATTTCTTTCACATAGGGCTCAGGAATTTCTAGCACAGAGGTGTTGTAAATCAGCTTCGACAAACCTAGAGTCTTAACTATTTTTATTCTACCATGTAAAGTAAGTTTTCTTCTTTTCCAACCATTTAGCGTTTTTCCTAATTTACGAATTTTCTCTCCGAAGTTCAGGTTATTTGCTTCATCTGAATTGTAAGAAAAGAAACCGCCGAGAGCTCTGATCGGCTCTTGTGGCCATCTAAAGTTGTATGGTTTATCTGTTTTGTTTCTCCAGGCGCCTAACCACATTGCCTCTGTTTTGTTTGTGTTGATTTCTAGGCCCGAGGTATGTTTGAATTCAGATAGGAGTTTTAATAGATTGGTCACTGAGACTTGATCGCTTACAAACACTGTGGTGTCATCTGCGAATTGCGTGAGTTTTATTTCTTTTTTGCCGATGTTAATACCTTTGATGGAATCGTTGTTTTTCAAGGCTCTAGCTAGAAGTTCGATACCGATCACGAATAAGAGACCTGACAGTGGGCATCCTTGCCTGACGCCTCGATGCAATTGAAAAAAAGGTGAAGCGTGGCCGTTGTTCAGGACACAGCTGGGTACATTGTGATAAATAACTTCTATCCATCTTAGAATGTCCGGGCCGAAGTTAAAAATTTTAAGTGCGGATAGCAAGTAATTCCATTCAATTGTATCAAACGCTTTACGAAAGTCTAGAAAAATTGCAATTCCAGGTATATTCACATTTTTTGTAAAAAACATGATATCCTGAATCAGTCTAATATTTTCACCTATGTAACGACCTTTCACATAACCTGTTTGGTCGGGATTAATAATTGTGGGCAATACTTTATTTATTCTCTTTGCAATGATTTTTGTAAGAATTTTATAGTCTACGTTAAGTAACGAGATCGGTCGCAAATTTTCTAATAAGGATTTATCTTTGTCTTTTTTGGGAATAAGAGAGATAACGCCACGTCGTTGGCTAATCGATAGTGATCCGGTTTGAAAGGCGAAATGAAAACTTGACAACATTTCGGTTCGTAGCTCGGGCCAGAAGAATTTGTAGAATTCAGCCGTAAAACCATCGGTACCTGGCGTTTTGTCTCTTTTGAAGCCATTTATTGCGTTTAGGCATTCAACTTCCGTGATGGGACCGTCGCATAATTGTTGTTCGTCGAGGGATAATGGTGATACATTCTCGGCTTTGAAAAACGGGGACTCTTGGGAGTTGTTATTGTCAGTTTCTCTGGATTGGTAAATTGATTCATAGAACTTTTTTTGCTCTTCTAGAATTGCATATTGATCGTAGATGTATGTGTTATCATTTATCACAGCACGAAAATGGAGATTTACGGAAATTAAGGGTGGCTTAAATCTCCTTAAAGCTGGTCATCCAACTTTACGCCATCAATTAAAGGTTCTTAAAGGTGGTTAAACCTGAGATTTACGCTACCGTGCGTAAACCTGGCGTAAATTGGCTTAAATGTTTCAGTCTCTTTAAGCAAGGTTTAAACATGAGTGTAAAGCTGGTTTAAAGGTCAGCTTTAAAAAAACGTAAAGGTGGCGTAAAGCTGATTAAATTACAAATTTACGCCTGCTTTACTTCAGCTTTACGCCACATTAAAGTTATGTTTTCATGCTGTGTATTTTCAGTTTGTGGATGGTTTTTTTGGTTTGACTACGACTTTCTAAGTTGTAGAAATATCTGGTGTTGCGTTCGCCTTCCTCGTACCATCTTACTTTGCTTCTGAGGATCGCGCCTTTTGTTTTGAGATGCATGATTTTTTGCAACCGCAGTTTTGCTGCGTATAGCTCGTTTAAACTCTGGTTATTGTTCGGGTTGCTTTCTAGTTTTTGTTGGAGCTCATTTATTTTGTTTTGAAGGTCCACTTCTTCGTTTTTGCGTTTCTTTGCTTTCATTTTAGCGTACTTAACTGTGAACCCTCTTATTTCCATTTTTATGAGATCCCATTTCAAGCCTTGGTCGTCAATGTTTTTATATTTGGCATTATATGCATTAATGTTTGTACGTAGATGGTTCACATACTCCTCATCTCTTAGTAATGAATTATTAAACTTCCAGAACCGTGGGCCTCTCTTTTTGTTTTTAGCTTCAGCTTGAAGGTGTAACGAAATTGCAGAGTGTTCGGTTTCTGGGGCATGAAAGATTTTGCCGGATGAGACAACATCAGTGAGCTCTTTCGAGATAAGGAAGAAGTCTAACCTGCACTGAATCTTGTGCGACTTGTTTCTCCAAGTATATGATTCAAGTTCTGGGTTTAAACGACGCCAAATATCTACTAAGTTGTTATATCTACATAATTGTTCGATTTCCCCAATTACTTGAGCCTTCCTAGCAACCGGTTTTCCACCCTTTCTGTCTTTGCCGGACAAGGCGCAATTAAAATCGCCACCGATAATAACTTTTTCTTCTGTAAAATCTTGTAGCTTGTGTTGCAGTATATTAAAGAATTCGGTTTGTTGGCACAGGTCATTTGGGGCATAAATATTGACCAATATTATGTGGGAATCGTCAAAAGATACGTCCAGGATGACATATCTGCCATTTTTCTACTTTACAATCGAGTTTAGGATTGATAAGTATCATTACTCCTTTGCTATTTGTTGAACCATGGCTGAAGAAAATTTTGCCACCTCATTCAGCCGACCAAGTGTCTGCATTTAGTTTAGAACTGTGTGTTTCTTGAAGAAATGCGAAGTGTGCGTTTTGGTTGTGAATCCACCTGAAAACTGAGCGGCGTTTTATAGACTTGTTTAGACCTCTGGTGTTAAACGAGAGGCACTTAATGTCAAGGTTTTCAATGGAATTTATTGGAGTGTTGGTGATTTGAATTAAGATTTGGAAGTACGTAACGGCAATCTTAAAGTGCAATACGATTTTGACAGCTTTCTTTTGTCCTGTGGGACTGGGGCAATTTGCATACTTTGGCATTAAAACATAAATCTGGAAAATTAAAACGGATGCAATGAAAGATAAACAAAAAAGACCTTGGATTGACAATAATAAACTCACCAATACGTTGGGACTATGCACATAAATGACACGAACAAATAAAATAAAACAAAGCTCTATAAATGGGCTTGAAAAACGGGCTAGATCGCGTTTCGGGCTGGATGCAGCAAGTTTTGTTATTGTCGGGTTGGCTACCTATTTGTAGCGTTTGTCCGACCGCTAAACTAAATCAACAAAAGCTGATTATTGAAAAAGTAAGATGCGTTGCGGAAATTGGATGTTGATGAACTATTCTTTAAGGGGGGATAACGTATTAAGCGTGTAATTTAATGGGAGAATGGATCAAAGGGTTTCCCGATTGGCCATAATTTCCCTCTTATGTAAAGTTTATCTGGTTGCGACTTACTAAATGATGCTGGGATCTTGTTTCTTTTGGCGGTTTTGAAGACGTCCATTTGCTTTCTTCTTCTTTCAACAATGCCATAGGGCAAGTCCTGGTACATTTTATAGTCCGTGTCTTTCAGTCGGCGGCCGAGAGAAAGAATTTGCTCGCAATCCTTGTATCGTAGGAATCTTGCGATTATTGCTCTTGGCCTTGCGTCTTTCTTGTTGTTAAGACGGTGAACTCGCTGAATCTCGACGCTTCTGGCATCCTTGTACCCGAGCTCTGTTTTAAGGAAATTGCGAATTACGGTTTCTGTGTCTTCTTGGTTCCTGTTTGGGTCGGGTTCTTCTTCGATGTTTTCAAATTTGATGTTTTCTCGCCGGGAGTAGGCTTCCAAATAGAGATTTTTGTTTTCCAACTCTACAATTCGTTCTTCTAGCTTCTCTCCCTTATGTTGTAGCTCAGACAATTTTAAGCTGGTCTGATCTTTGTATTCTTTAAGGCCTTCGGTGGTTTTCTTGTACTGGTCCTCCTCAAGCTTTCTTTCAGGTCGTTTATGGCACGATTGGTCGAGGCTTGAGCAAGTTCCAAGTAATGGATTCGCGAGTCCATCCTGGATAGCGTTTCTAGGAGGATCTTAACTGACTTTTCGATTGCGTCAAGCTTTTCTAGCTTTGTAATAATCTCTTGTAGCTTCCTGTCCAGGATATCGGTCATTTCGGAATCTGACAGCGTTCTGTTCTCACCTTCGTGGACGTGAGCGTTTTCGTTTCTTGGTTCTTGCGATCGTGTGGTGGTAGACGTGGGGGTGAAGATTCTTCCGAGGATGAAGAGTGAAATCGTTTCTTTTCTATAAGTTTCCGCAGAGTTTCGGCCATAGAAGGCCGGCAAACGATGTGAGTTTTAGCGGTCGGACACGAAACACGTCTTTACGCTACCCTTTAGTTGCGTTCTACAAGTACTTCAGAAAATCATTCAGGATCAAGCAACTTGTGTGTTGGTAGTTCCAGACTGGCCCACTCAAGCATGGTATCTTCTACTGACCTCCCTTCTAGTACTTCCTCCAGTCCGGCTTCGCCCCTCAAAGACCCTGTTGAGACTCCCAGCAACACCAACAGCTGTACACCCTCTTCACAAAAAGATGTCCCTTCTTATTTGTTTACTGTCCAGCAACAACTTCCAAGTTTAGGATTCACTGAACGTTCCATAAAAGTTATCACTGCCTCCTGGCGAGAGGGAACGACCGCTCAGTATCAGTCCCATCTCAAGAAGTGGATTGAATTTTGTAAAGAAAAGAAGTGCAGTGTTATATCTCCAGGTCTACCTCTAGTTCTTGATTCCCTCACCATGCTTCATGAGAATGGATTGTCTTACAGCTCTGTGAACACAGCAAGGAGTATGTTATCCTCTATTCTTCAGCTTGATATCAACTCATCAATCCCAGTTGGACAACTACCCATAATGAAGCGTTTTATGAAAGGGATTTATGAACTCCGTCCTTCCTTGCCCAGATACACAGCTACTTGGGATTTGAGTACTGTGTTAAATTATTTCCGTAAAGGTGTGTCTGTATCAGAACTCTCCTTAAAGGAGTTGACTTTAAAGTTGACATTTTTGTTAGCCCTGCTGAGTAGACAAAGGTGTCAAACAATCAAATTCCTTTCAATCGAAAGTATGGAGCTCTCTGATCTCAAGAGTACCTTTGTACTTACTGAGAAAGTTAAACAAAGTCGTGTGGGTATTCACCTAAAACCTGTTGAGCTCTTGCCCTATCCAGAAGATGAAAAGTTATGTGTTATTGAACATTTACAAGAGTACATTAAGCGAACCAAAGTTATCAGAAAGGATTGTCAACAACTACTTCTTAGCCATGTAAAACCTCATGGCCCAGCTAGTAAGGACACCATATCCAGGTGGTGTAAGAATGTCCTGAAGTCTGCTGGTATTGATGTGTCAAAGTTTTCAGCACACAGTACTCGTTCTGCATCTACCCCTTTTTCGGCAGATAGGAATGTCAATATTAAAGATATTATGATGTCTGCTGGCTGGTCTAATGAGATTACATTTCAACGTTTTTATCATAAGCCAGCTGAGAAAGTTTTCAATTTTGGTGACACGATTCTGCATTTGGCAACCAAGGATAGTTAATCCTTTAATTTCATTGACATGCAGTTTTTTTGATACTACATAGTAACATGTTTTTGATGCAAGTTATGCATTGTGTTAAGCAATTATTAAATTTCAGATTTTGCTAGTATATCGTGTCATGCTGTCCTTTTCGATCCTTTTCTATTTTACCTCGTTTTGTTAGGACAACAGTGCCTCAATGATTGCTCTAAAATCTCGTACCAGTCCCTAACGACCTAGGCTGATGACGAAATAGAATTTCAAATTAAACGAGACTTACCTGTAAGTTGAAGTTTGATTACGACTCTATGAGTCATCAGCAGGGCGTGTAGGGAGTGGTACGCCCACCCTATTTTAGTTCATCACCCCACCCAGTGTGGTCTTATAATCATTGAGGCAACTGTTGGGCACTCTAAAGCCTGATTGATGCATTGCGCTACGCTCTCTCTCATACCACTCCCTACACTCCCGGCTGATGAATCGTAATCAAACTTCAACTTACAGGTAAGTCTCGTTTAGTTTGAAATTCTTGGATAGCCTCCTCGTTAGATTCATCGACAGAATCAATGCCCGAGCTTGATCCTTGATTTTTTTCTCGTTAAGACTGGCCACTACCACCTTCATATTATGGCCTACGTCTGTGTTAAAAACGCCTTTTTCCAATAGTCATAACAGAGATTCCAGATGGAGACGCCTGGCTAATTTCCGTGTAAACTCAGAACTTGTGGCTGTGGCGCTTGTAAAACTGTTGTTCTTTTTTTGATTGGATAAAAAAAAACTCTCTAGTTACCATTTTTGGAGCATATTTGCCCTCTGCTGTAATATTATCTTCTTATTTCTTTCGCCATCTTTTTTATCTTTTTTTTCTTCGTGATTGTTGATGGTTCCCCATGCGAGATGAAAGCGTCCCTGTTAGGTTCATTTAAGTTGTTGTTAGCTTATGTTTATTCGAGACTTACGGAAGTTCTTTGTAGCTATAGAGTGCCTTTACTCGCTCTTGAGCTTCCCGAAAATATTTCAGTTCATCACTTGCAAACGTTTGCGGGGTACAAAGGGCCTTTCGCTTAGTGTCAATAATTGATAACAAATCGGCTGCGAAATTCAAGGCGTCATTTACAGTGGCCAAGCAGGAGTCACCTTGCGACGTCATCACTGCTCTTACAGCCATCCACGCCATTCCGTTATTTAAGATAATGTCGCAACACATTTATCTATGGACTTAACATTGTCTTAAGCTGAAGTTTGTTTTACTATAATAAATTATTAAGTACTGTAGTATGCAAAATTATTTAGTTGTTTTGAAATTGTGTCGATAAGCTCAGATATGGCTTAATACATTTATCAAGTATTTCATGAAACAAATTAAACTACATTTCGAAGTAGTCATCAAGTAACGTTTTGGCTTGGTTTTTCAAACCAATCAGTATATTTTAAGCTAATTGCTGGTTTTCACTGTCACGCCACAACAAAGTAAATCCAAAACTGTTGAGTGAAAAAACTCAAGAATATTATAGGTTTTAGAAAATTACCAGATATTCTGTTTGTCCAAGTCTCGGGTTTGTACGGTATTCCGTACTCGAGTTATCCGTCAAAATGTTCCACACAAATTTACAGAGCTCTGTATGGAAACGCCATGTTGGTGCCCATGCAGTTGGGTACCAACATGGTGGCCGGAAATCAATGAAAACATCTGGAATTCACTTCTGCTATAAAAGGCAGTTATATCACTCTCATGAACAAGTAAGCATTCACATAAACACTTCTCACAAAACCTCATCTGTTCAGATTGTTAAAAATCGTAGGATAAGGCATTATTTTGAAGCATACGTGACAGCCTTCTGGCGGCCATCTTGATGTCGTGTGGCGTGAAATTCCGAATTAATTCAAAATGGTCTATCTTAAAGATGGCGGCTGCTATCGAGCTAAAAACCTTTAACAAGATAGTCTAATAGCCAGAGAAGGATTAAAAGTCAGGGGTCTTGCGATTCTGCATTTTAGAATTTTGATGACGTCACGTGAAAACCAAGAATATGAAATTTCATTTCATGTTAAAACAGCAATGAGAATTGTCAATCCCTTCTTCTGACATTCAACTGGAAATAATTATACTTCACCGCCCACCCGGAAGTAATCTTGCATGCTAGCATTCCCCACTTAATGGCAGTCAAAATTAACACGTTTTTTGTAACAACCAGAAAGCAAATAACTGTATTGCGTTTGAAAAAAAAACTTTCGAAAGGGAAGAGAGAATTTTCTTTTAAGCATTGAGTTAATTACACTGTTAAACCACAGTTTTGCACTTATTTATACTACTCATTAAACAAAATATTAGAACAAAAGGGCAAAATTATAGACGTTCTCTGACTATCAGTCTGGGGTATGTTCTTAGTATGTACTTCTTTATAAAATGAAAGGGCCCTATGAGGCCACGACTGTTTTTTTAAGCGATGACGTCATCGTCTAATGTGTTCGTGCGAGTTCTTGTCGCTTTTATTTAAAGGCCCAGTTTCACCCATTTGGCTTTGCGGGCGTTTATTATTGTTTTCAAATGGCAAGCTCGTTTCTGATTGGCTGTTACCAGATCGCGGGTTTCCCTGAATTTCTCGCGTCGCGGCAACTTATGTAGAAGCGGCAACTTATGTCGAAGGTCGCTTTAGTTTTCCTGAAGTCAAAATCTTCGTGATCTTTGTGGTGTCAATCATGGCGAGCTACCAACAGGAAGATGAACTTGTAAATTTTTATGGTTCAGGAATTGCAGACGTGAACGAGGAGGACGAAGAAATGATAGACATTACTACCGAGGTGAGATATAAGTTTCGATGTTTGAATACGAAACACGTGTGCTCTAAAAGTAGCTCCTGTTAAAATGTATTCCTTTCATTTCAGGAACCAGAAAACGCAGATAGTGCAAGGATTAACTGTTCATGTTCAGGGCAGTGCGCACGAAAGCGTGGAAGAGGAGCATGTCCTTGCAAAGAAGCGAATCTCAATTGCACCTCAGCTTGTAAATGCAGCAGATCGAAGTGCAAGAATCAGGTAATAATAAATCTGTAGACGATCAAAAGAAATAAGTATTCGACTTATGCGAAGTACCGTTCATTTATTAACTTTATAGGTGGCAGAGACCGTGGTCAATCAAAGAAGCCAGGAAAATGTTATTTCTGATGGCGCCGATCGCTTCGAGGCAGACGTCGAGCAATCTGCTACAGAGATTCAGGTAAGCCTTCATAAAAAATTGTTTCGTTTCTCTCTTTGGTCACATTTGAGTTTGTATGGATTATTCGTGACGATGTTTTTTCTGCACTCCCTTTTAGCTGTAGCTTACTTCTACAAATCCTAGTAGCACTTTATAGGAACAGAATACATGATGTTTATACCAGACATTTTTACGGTTTTATGTAAACATGGCACATGTATCTTTCTTTCTTGTCATTGTGAAAGTAATTTGCTTGCAAAGAAAATAGTAAAATTATTTTATATTCGAAATAATTTCGAAAATAACAGTAAGAAAAGAAAATCATGACTGTACATTTGGTCAGGGGTATGGGTTGACACATTTTCATAGTCCATGCTTATTTGCAATTGTTTACTTTTACTTATAGGAATTCATTCAAGGACTAGACGAGTCTACCAAGGATGGCCTGTTGGTTAAACTATTGAGTATGGGCAGGGGCAGTTTAGATTTCGCTAAACAGATGGTTGCAGAGAACTTACCCGAGGAACCTTCACCCCCGACTGACCTTCCATGGTGTAAATGTCGTGTCTGTGTTCCAATGGAAACTGAACAAGAAAATTTGTGCTGTAAGAAGCAACAATGTGTCACATCCTATAGAGCCTTCAACACCATTTGCCTGGACAGAGATATTCTCGAGGTGTGCATCAAAGCAAGATGTGACCTTAGAGCAGACGAATTTAATTTTTCAATGTAGAGTTTCCGCAAAGCAGCTTATTGCCAGTTTGCTCTATGGACATATGGCAAGTTGGGTAGGGGAAACAGGCGTGTCATACCCTCCTGTGCAGTAAGGCTCATTCGACGGGCCTACCCTTCTGCTGATGGCAGATACATGGGATTTAGAAACGACTAAGCCACAAAAAAGTGTCAATCAGCCATACAGTATCCAAATGACCTTTAGTTGCAATATGCTCAACACCTGTTATTGTTATTTTTTTATGGCATTGGCTTTGAATAACTACTGCCTTTTACATATTTTCGCATGTGTTTGGACCTTGTAATAAGGTTAGCTGAGGATTAAAAAAATGAAACAAGTAATAAATAAACATTGTACATAATAAAAAAAAGTGAACAGACACGAAGTTGACAATTTGAAAATGAACTTTATTCACATAATTTTACGTACTTTGCAAAAAAAATACCTCTTTCTCCATATAAGGTATTCCATAAACTGAATTAGTGAAAACCTGGAGACACTTGGCTACAGTTGAATTAAATTAAAAATGTTTTATAAGTGGTTTTGTACTGTTGATATTATCAGTTATCACCACAGCTTTATCTCGCAGCCAAACATGTGTTTGTTTACACATATCCAGTCAATAATTTAAAATAAACATTCAAATTTTTGCATGTCTGTATATAACTATTAGTTGTGTTCACTTTTGCTGACAATGCAGTATATTTAACTGCTTGCTGACAACAGCATTCATTGATAATGGACTGTCATTTTTCACATTGATTTTTTATCAAAGCGAGAGGGTCCCTTCAGTAATTCCTCTGTAGGTGGGGGCTCCTTCATTCCAAGGGTGGGGGCAATTTGCTTTGGGTCGAAGCTGTTTCTATCTGAAGGCAGAGTGAAGCTACCCTCACACACAGAGCGCCTTTGCAACATTTTGGACACAAGGAATGGGAAATAGCTGTATTGCTTTTCTTCCTTGACAACCTCTGCATGAAACTTCTGTGACCTTTTAGAATACTTTCGGTGGCCTTGCTCCTTCCCATCAGTAGTAAGCTTTGGTTTTCGAGATAGGTGCATGTTGTGGTCTATGGCTGCTAGCATCACCCGCATGATGAAGTATGGATACCTAGTTTCAGGTGATCAGATAATGCATCAAGTTATCATCAATGACATCAGTATACATAAAAGGATTACACTAGGACCCAAAAATTTAATTTATTACACTCACATTTTTAAACTGTTCAGGTAGTTTTGATGTTTTTCTGCATGTCAAAGCAAAAATATCCCGTTCTTGTTTACTTTTGGTTATGTGAAAATAATTTCTTGTTCTTTCTGTATTAGCTTTGAAAAGCTGCCTTGAATTGAATCCAGCCAGTATAGAAGTTGATCAAGCATAAAATATGTGAATTAATTCAGTACTCACTCAAATGCCATTCTTTTTGGGACATACTTTGTCATCATGCTGTTGTATGACTCTAATACACTGGTGTGTCTATAAAAACAAAAACAAAAGGTGGATTCAAAAAAGTGGAAGACATCATGAGCAGGAGATGTCTTGGAAAAGCCCAAGCTGTTCAATTTACCCAGAGCCTGGCTATAACTGAGACCACTGCATACCTTACAAGATTCTTAGACTTGGTGATGTATCATTCTCAATAATTTCACTCCTTCCAAAACCCCATGTTTGAGAAAATAATTTTACAAAGACATTACCTGAATTTCACATAGAAATGAAGTGAACTCAGCCATTTGGGATCAAGAACAATCTTGCGAAGTGCAGCCATAGCTTTTGAATTCTTCTCAAGATACTTCTTGGAGCTTTCATCGCCTAGTGGATCATGCTTGCACTGTCCTGTAGCCCATGTATGCTCTCCACAGACATGATGGAGCACGCCAACCCATGTTTCCTTTTTGCAATTCAAAAAAAAAAAAAGAAAAATTAAAGTAATGCAATAAGTTACACATTTTAAGTTGTCACATCTTTGCAGGTTATGTTTTGCAGTTTTCATAATCATTTCTTTTTCCAGAAAATTTATTTGCTCCTCTAATAATATATAGATTTAGGCAGGCCTAAAAGCGGAGCTCCCATTTATTACTTTTTTGCTAGTGTTATCAGAAAAAAAAAACTTCTGGTGTTATCAAATAAGTAGCCACACTATTTCTAAGCTTATTCAGTAGCTTATATAGGAACAAATAAATTAATTTTTTATCGCTCATGGTTAAACTTAATACCTTAAAAACCTCTCGTGGTTTTGTTGACGAAAGCAACGTCAATATATTTCGAGGTTAACCATCTGACTTTTATTGGACCCTTATTGCCTGACGTGGCAGGTTCTAAAATTGAAATTGACGAGTGCACTTTATTGGGTTCCTCACGTACGCACGTAGGCGCACACAACAAATCTAAGTAAAACTTTTTTTAAAACGTTTAATGCACACTGATTAATAACTCTATGAGTTATTCAATATATGAAAGACCTTGACCCTGTTTTGATTTACTACAAAACAGTGAGGGCAAAAAAATCAGCTCAAGGCAAAAACAAAACACAGAAAAACGAAGTGAATTCGCTGCTCAACACAGTAGACAAAATGAACTCACGCCACGGTAAACTGAGAAAATCACAGCGGCAAAATAAACTCAAATTGATGGTGCCCGTTATGTAAAGTCATGTTAAAGCAGATTTTGTGTAAGAATTGTGGCAGTTTGTGATTTGGGACGTGTTACACGCTAACTAAGAATAAGCTTACAATGTTGTCTTAACCGTCTTCTTTTCGTTGCGGTTTGGTTGCATGATTAACAAATTCTGTTTAATCGTACGCGTTGCTAAATACCTTGGAGAACTTTATGCAGAAGAAATGATTCAATTTTCTTCATTTCTGGTAAGCAAATATGCGGTAAGTAAAGTCCGAAGGCACTCAGCCAAGCACAGGTAACTCGCAACGAAATCGGCGAAATATTGTTGTTGTTTTTTTACGCGTACAAGATTTCAACACACTCGCTGATAAGATAAACAAAACAAATGCAAGCGAGTATAAAACAAGAACGGTTAGATAATAGATCGCTTAAATATATTTTGGTGTGCAGTATCGCTAAATAGTTTTACTCGTTTTTGTTCGCAAGATTTTTCTGTACGTGTAGTTTGTAATTGACAAAGCGAATCGCGATTTTGTGCCGTGAAGCTTAAAATTTTAATGTAGTTCTCAAAATCCAATTATGAACATCACAGTTAACTCCACTAACTAAAACACAAAACAATTAGTCCAAACGCAATATTTAATAAACAATGTCTGCATAAAATGTACAAACATGAACAGGTTTGAAAGCAGCATTAATTGAATTATAAATATTTACGGGAAGATCTGAAAACCGACACAACTTCAAATTCGCTCATAAATGAAGTATGAACTGATTCTCATGATACAATTAGACTTATGCTTAGTGCTTACATTAACATATGTTACCTCATCTTTTGAAAACAGTGTTGAAAAAGGCTTGTAATACTGCAGGGAAAAAATTTCAAACCAGCACAATAACTTCGGAAGCGAACACGCCACTCGTTGTAAGCTTACTGAATACTCCAACACCACCAACATGAACACGTTTTGAATTATCAGCAAACATCGATCTTTCCTTTTCTTTCGGTGTAGCTGTTAACAGTCCTTTATCCATCACTTAGTGAACATCACCGGCTCTGAGCTCACTTTTATGCCAGTTCAATGTCAGTTCTATTAATTTTTCAGCCTTGTTCAGCCGCAGTGCTTCAACTCTCGGTGTTGTCCGATGTATATCATGTTCAAGTCGGCAATTATTTTGGATCTTCCCGTTAAGAGGTTGTCCTTAATCATTTGGCATGAGTTTCCATGATGTAGATGGTTAAATAGAGTGAGAAATATTCAAGAAGAATGCTTTCTTCGCGTCAGCATGCTTTCTTCGCGTCTTCATTCAGCTTTGAAGGTGAACAACGTACCAAGTATTTTACCGCCTTTTCATACAATCGCTTCGTTTAAGTTGAAATGAAATGTCCAGATCATGAGAAAACATGAGGAAAAAAACTCTGAAATAACACAGTGTTCTTAAAAATTTCTACGACAAGTAAGTTAACTCTCAACAAACCAAAAAATGTTTTTGCGTTACTTTTTGCGTAAGAAGGACTCCAAATCAAAGATAAAGACAAACTCGTCCCCAGGCCTAATCCGTGCGTACGTACGTACGTACGTACGTACGTACGTAGACGACAACCAAATTTTCTCGCCTTGACGGGTTTATTAATTTCTATGCCTATGGATGCTCCGCCCGCGGGCGCCTTCGGCGCCCACGGGAGCTCCGCTATTAACACTCTCTGCCATCTGTATTAGTCACCTTTTGATTTCTATTTAAATTAATAATAAAGTTTAGAAGAAGGACACACAGCATTACCTTTAGCTCTTCCTCGCTTCCATTGCAATCTTGGCTGCAAAACCAGAAGTGGTTTACAATGCAGTCAATCCATTCCTTGAGGTCACTGCAACCTTTTATTTTGGCAGCCTAATGTAACAAACAAGTGAAATGTATTTTTCACTGAAAATGTTCATTATTAAACACTGTATTACAAATGTGCATACTTCATGGATACGCCCTGAAGAACAATGATTATTGGTTCACTTTAGGGTAGTTAACTTACCTGATGAAGGGCTTTGTTTAGTTTCTTGGCTTTGTGCCAAATATCCAGTGAATGGAACAGCTCCATGAGTTGAGGAAATTTTCCTTTATATAGTAACAACAGGGATAAATAACAGCATTTAACCACATTTACATATTAATAACACACAATAAAAATGAATTTCAACACCTGATTTCAACAATTAACATACAGTGGAATCCAGATTTCTGAAACTCTTTTAACAAACTGGTCACTCTGCCATCAGGGGGTCTACCGACAAATCCATCACCTCAAAACAACTCAAAATACATGTAGTAGCCCATGTTCATGTATCATTTTTTCTGTAAACATGGTTAGAGTAGTGGCAGGTTCATTGTTAGGGAGACTCCCTGATTGCAAGCTGACTAATAACTCTTGGTGGGAAGGGGGTGCTTATTGGAAGGAGGGCACTAAATCGAGTTATTACGGTAACTACAGTAATAAATTGATGAAAATTATCAAATAAAATTAAGGAGTATTCGAGGGCATCCATGAGTAATCAACAGGTCGCATAATTATTGGGCTTCAATTACTTTTCGTCCATCACCAATATTCAATGCCTTATCACTCATTGCTGATTACACACTGATTTCACATCAATGTCAGTGATCATTGATTAGTTACCTCTTTTATAAGATACAATAATATTGCAGTTAGATTTACATACCTTTCAAGTCCCTCACAAGTTTGATGATAGAAGGAGAAGCATCAGTTGTTAGCTCATGAAAAGGAAAAACAGTGGCCATTCTCTCTAACAACCTTCTCAGTGCCTCCTTTTCCATCGTAGTTGAATTGCCTCCTGTCTCTCTCTTGTCAACAACTTCGAAATCTACCACCACAGTAGTGAAGTGCTCCATGATTGTGTACACACAATATCGAGCACTGTGGCCGGGGGAGTCATTCCGGCCATCGCCACACAGGCACACACCCTCAAAATCTTTGAAGGCTTTTTTGACAAGCTCATTCATCTCACCCCACACCTCCTCAACGACTGGTGCAGCACAGTGTTTCTGGAACCTCATAAAAGTGATTTTGCTTATTACATTGAGGCCTAGGGCTTTACACAACAAACCAAATTTTTCATAGTTGTTACCTGACACAAGAATTGCAGCAGGCAACAAACAATCATTTAAATACACAGGCTGGCCTTTTTTATTGCTTAACACCTCAGAGGACACCCACTTCTTGCAGTGACCATTGACACATCTTGATGTTACCTCTACATTTCCACCAACCTTGTTGCTGCTGTGATTGAGTACAGCATGGCAAGGAAGACCATTCAATTCAAAAGAACACTTGGAACCAGCCAATTCCAACAGTTTTTCGACAGACACAATGTACCTACTCCTTTCATGGAGCATGGCAAAATCTCTTAATTCTTCACCAATGGTTGTCAGTTCATTCAAAGACTTTTGCAGTGCAGCGAGTATGTTTCCCTTGTTTTCCTCCACCTGTTTTGACTGCTCCTCATCTGCATCATTTCCTAGGCCTTGAAGAATGGCACCTTCCATGCCCTGGGAACTACCAGCTTCTACAATGTCATCATGTACAGGCACAGGTAAACTTTCCTGGATCAGGTCTGAGGCATCCACATCTTGGACCATGGTCAGTGTTCGCTCATCGTCACCATCTAAACTAATACTCATTTCTTCACAAAGAAGCTTGGTGTGATCATCATAACTGCAACAACAAAGAAATAAAAAAAAATGTACCTCCAAGGGTATTCTTTTTTGACAATGTTTGTACCCCAAATTTGACCTTAGCACCAATCATAATTTGAACAAAATATCCTGAAGAAGGCTGTCAGAGTTTTTACAGATCTATTGAAATGAAACTACCTTATTTTTACATGGTAATCAAATATTCTTTATCACTTGCAATAGTTGGCGTATAAAAGTCTAATTTTCAAATGTTGGTCAGTAACACAGCCCCTGCACTACATGGAATATGAAAATACAAAGGCACAGCAAAATAACAAAATACTTCTCCTGTGACACTCAGTAATGAGTATAAACATATCAGGTCATCAAAAAGATACTCACATCTGGTTAGCATCCATATCATCAACAGATTCAATAAATCCAGCAAAATCACTATCATCATCACTGTCTTCAGAGTCACTGGTGCATCTAAATTGTTCGATGACAGAGCCCATCCTAGTAAAGAACACGGTAAAACAAGAATTAGATAGTACTAAAATAAAAAGAAAACCAAATTTGAGTCTGAAGAACTCTAATGAAAACTTTAGTCCTTTGTCTAGCTTATATAGGAGCCTTACAACAATAATAATATGATAATATACATGTATAAGGTTTGATATTTACACTAATACAGGGCTAACTAAAATGCCATCCTTGATCCTATCAGTCAGGAAAAATTGAGATTTCTATTGGGGACTCTATTTATGCCTTATAAACCCAATAGGCAAGGGCCCAGATAAGCATCCAGATTAGTAGATAAGTACAGTACATGTATCAAGTCATAAAAAGCCAAAAAACAATCATGCAATTGCCTTGGACATACACATTTTTAGAGATGCCTGTCTAAAAGGCGAGCTGGAATTCATGTTTTTTTTTTCAAACCCTGCAATACCTGTCTGTGAAATTGTGGTCTTGAGTAAACAAACCAAAACTGTCAGGGTCATCTGCTGAATTGTCTGAGCTGACTGACACATCGTCAACATCACCATTGTCATCTTCTTCTTCGGGCTCAAAGACTGAGAATGGATTACCATCAAGTGCATTAAAAGAGCTGTTTGACATCAATCTCATGCTTTGAACAGCTGGTATCACACATGAGTTGACTGGTGTTACACCTGTTACGTCAACATCCCTAACAGAAAATACAGAAAATACAACATTTATCATTCAATGTTATGACAATGTTTCAAATGTCCAATATGTATGAAAATATTGACAGATCTGCAGCTCATGGTTCCACTTGATTTTTTTAACAAAAAAAAAACATTTTTATAGTACAGTTTATAGGTCTCCTCATGACAACTGCAGGTTATTTATCCATTCACACAATAACTTTTATACTAGTAAATCTTTGGTATCTACAAAACACTAGCTTACGAGTTTGAAAAGCTTGTAGATAAATGAAATGACTGTCGATCAGGCATACCACGAGCTGGTGTAGAACACAAAGGAATCAAGTCTGCAACAAACACATAATATTCTATAAATAAATGAATTCATGTAATTGAATGCACATATTAAAGCCCTTTCAAAATTTTATCATTTCTAGGGGTCAATGTAGCAGCTCTCGTAAGGTCTCACATGAGTGGTTGAGAGAACAATAGAACAAACAACAAGAACAATGCCCCTAGCCCCCAAAACAACAGCAGCTGCTACACTAGGGGACTAGATATTAGAATATGAAAGCGAGACAATGATAAGAGGGCATTCACGAAATAAATATAACAATTCATCACAGTGTTCGACTCTACAAATAAAACAACGGCTGCATGAGTTGCAAATCCTTGCTGGACACGATCTGGGCTTACCTGGATCATCTTGTGATGTTGAAGCCTGAAATGAACTATCACTTCTGGATACAGGATCCCTAACATCTCTGAAAGTAAAATAGCGAACAATAATTCAAGTGAGCTTCTGACTCAAATCAAAAGAAATATTTGCTCGAGCCTATCGCTCGTTCAAAAGGATGAATGTCAAGTATACAGAAATGACAGAAATCTCACCTTCGATGCAGAAGAAATTCTGCAAACTCACTGTCTGTAAGCTTTCCATGGCTTTCCTTTCGCTGTCGCCAAAGACTAAATACAGATTCGCGAAGACGAATGTACTTTGCCGACCCAGGTAAACGAGGTCTTCCAACACGAGCGCTTCGTTCGCTATCCGCCATTGCCGATGGCAACATACACAACTACATGCTAATCTTAACGATCGAAATGAACAACTTATCGGGAACACGAGCCAAAATAACAAAGAAAAGATAAACTACAATAACAGAGGCACTTATTTACACAATTTTGACAATCCAGAATAGTTAAATAATCGAGGATTGAAACGGATTTCTAAGTGAATCTACGAATCGGTAATTTTCAACTGCGAGAAATCAATTAGAGAGGCACGGGGCGCGCAATGCATTGAGGGTGAAACTGGGCCTTTAACAAGTGACGAATTAAATCGTCGAAGTCGAACGTACATCACTTGTTAAGATCTACACGGATTTACGTTGTTTTTTATTTTATTTTGCTTGGTTGTAAAAGAAGCAAGCTCCAAGCAGACAAATTCAAGTTTCCGTGTTTTCGTGCTAGCGCGTGTACACTCTTTTCCCTGTACAGCGTGTACGGTTGACGTTCAATTTCCGGAATGTGTTTTGATAGTGCCATGAGTATGATAAGTTTGATCTTGCATTCTCTGATTGCTGTGAACTAATAAAATTTATTTTGACATCGGCTGCGTTGACCTTTGTCGCGTGACACTGATAATCTTCTGTCAGCTAGCGATTACACAAACTTCACTTTCAAGTCTGATTTTGTGGTGAACTCAATGGCATGTGGAACGACTTTTTGGTGGAATTCGATTGCGTATATATCTGGATAACTTTGGGGGCAAGCTGTTTTCTTCTATGTATTTTTCTATTCGTGTTTGAAAACATATGATCACTTTTAACGATCCGCGCATCGTCTTTTATTTTAATATGCTTTTAAAATATGACTTTGCCTGCCACTATTTTGGTTGCTTATACTGTGAGTTTTGTTGTTCCTTCTTTACGGTAGGGTCCTCTGGCTTTTGGGATAGGTAGTCTTCTGCTAGGAATAAATCTCGCACCAGATTTTATCTCGTCGTTGAAACTCGAGTGTTCTCCGCTGCGACCTGTGCTGATGATTTTGCTTGCATGCGATGAACATTTATCTGTTGTGGGTTATAAAACTCAGCAAGGGTACTTCTTAACTCCGAGGCCTATAAAAGGTGTTTGAAATGCGTTGATTTAGGTTGTCGCTGTGAAGCACACGATGTAATTGTTCCTTCTTGTCGCTTCTATTTAACAAGTGACGAATTAAATCGTCGAAGTCGAACGTGCATCACTTGAAACGATCTATACGGATTTACGTTGTTTTTCATTTTGTTTTGCACTGGTTGTAAAAGAAGCAAGCTCCAAGCAGACAAATTCAAGTTTGCGTGTTTTCGTGCTAGCGTGTGTACACTCTTTTCCCTGTACAGCGTGTACGATTGACGTTCAATTTCCGGAATGTGTTTTGATATAGTGCCATGAGCATGATAAGTTTGATCTTGCATTCTTTGATTGCTGTGAAGATTAAGCGTCGCATAAAATTTATTTTGAAATCGGCTAGGTTGACCTTTGTCGCGTGACACTGATAATCTTCTGTCAGCTGGCGATTACATAAACTTCGCTTTCAATTTCGCTTTCACCATCACATGCAAACTTAAGAAAATTCTGTTGATTTTTCTATAGGGCAGAAACAACATACACCTGATTTAAGGTAAAATAAAAATAAAATATGTTCACAATCGATTTTGAAATTATCATCACGTACCCATCAAAACAAAACCATCAGCGCCTAAAGTACAATGGTCTGTCATCGGTCTTAATAAACCGCAACGTCAAACTGAGAGTAGCGTTACATGTAGGTCTGCCAACCATCTGTCAACGGCCTTTTGTTTACATCTGATCGACTGAAGGAATGAAGGAAGAATGGCTTCAAATCGCCACTCATTCCGTAACTCCCGTTTTGCATACGCAAAAACAGTCGTAAAAAGGTTCTTATAAAAAACGAGAGTGTGCTTAGGCAAACAAATTATAGGGAAACGGGATATTTGGGGGAAAATTAACACGATATGGGATATTTAAACAAGAGATTCTGGGATATCTAACCTAAAAGTTGCCGATTCAGACCACCGGAATTAATGATGGTATACGGGATATTTAGGCCAAAAATTAATGGGATAGGGGATACCCCTCCCCCCCCCCCAACTTTATGGGCCTCATTATGAGCTACGGTAGCACATCCTCGCAGCTAACTAGCCCCTCCTGGTTTAAATTACCAGCATTCAACTTTACAACGCAATTTGGTCCTAACATGAATGAGCTGGCTCTGAGAGCACTTTGATTTGTATCGTTTACCCATTACAATTCAGGTGACCTCAACGCGAAAAAGGTTTATATTTCAGCAACCAAAACCTCAAACTACGTTTTTTTAATCCGTACACAGCCGATAGATTGTGTGGATTGATGAGTCTTGCGTTTTTATTAATGCACTCGACTCTTTTTTTTATATATAAGGATATTGTTTCTCCGGCGCAGGCTGAACATTCTTATTTTTCTTCCAATTTTAGGCTGAAAATATTCCTGTAGATATTCGTAGAGTGTCTTTTGTGCACCAATGCGTATTTCATCGAACTGTCATGACTCGATACCTAAATCTGTCACCAAAACAAATTTCAGCAACCGAACCTCAAACTAAGTTTATTTAATCCGTACACATACGATACATTGTGTGGATTGATGAGTCTAGCGTTTTTATTAATGCCCTCTTTTTATATATAAGGATATTGTTTGTTTGTTTTTTTGCCGGCGCAGGCTGAACATTCTTATTTATTCTGCCAATTTTAGGCTGAAAATATTTCTGTGAATATTCTTAGATTAAACCATTTTATTTTGTTCGGTTTAGTTCGTGTCTTTTGTGCTGTATGCATATGTATCACAGGTACCTTTCATCGAACTGTCATTGGCATCGAACACTTGGCTATTCCAGGTTTTTGTATATGTAATAGGACTACATGCTGTCCAATTTGGAAATAATTGGATGAAAAAATTCCATGGACAGCCAAAATTGGACGAGGCCGTAGGCCGAGTCCAATTTTGCTGTCAGAGGAATTTTTTAATCTAATTATTTCCAAATTGGACAAGCATGTAGGCCTGTTACCTATTAATTATATAGCTAGTCAAACAATCCAACGTAAGCGCTTATTTCCAGAACGGAAAATGTATAGTAATAGCAAGTTAACATAGCATCTGCAGCTCATTCAAAGCATGGTCTTCACGAGTAAAACCTAATAAAACAGTGCAATTTTATTCACCTGAGTTTGTGAAGCTTGCTACAAGGTGAAAATACAACATCGATCGATCGATCGATGAAAGTCGTCAAGAAAGTGTCCGAACGAGCTTTACACCTTCTTGCCATCCTCCTTTCTAACTCTCCGGTTAAGACTCGTCGCTGTCCTTTTTTCGCATTTCATCAAAGAACGACAAAGAATTGCTCCTACCTCATGGCGAGGAATATCGTCCAGCTTTTTCCCTTCGCTACGCTGCTCATAAGTTCAGCCAAGTTTTCTTGTCTTGAAGTTGTTTTTGCTTTGGTTTTTTACTTCTTAGGTTAGCAAGCTTCTCTTCTGACAACGTAAGAATTTCTCACTTTCCTTACTACTGTTGAAACGATCAAAGGAAACGGAAATTTTATCCAATATCCCTGATGAAATTCCACCATTGTCAAACCATTGTCAAGTAACAGTTAACAGAGCTGACGCTACGCTTTGTGCTGATTGGCTTGTCTCTATCACATGTTGCTTTTTCTTACATTTGATTGGCTGAGAGAAACTGTCCTATTTTTCTTAAATTGGACAGCTTGTACATTTTTAAGAGAAAGTCCTAATTAAAACTATCCAAATTTATTCTAAATTGGAAAGCTCTTAGAAATTAAAAGATAATAGTTGTGCTGACAATATAGGATTCACTGACAGCTATATAATTAATTGTTTTATTGGTTCGTTTTGCCGTTTAGAGAAAGGAAGAATTTTATACGTACAATTTAGTTAAAAACATATAATTGTACCGTATTCGCAAATTTTCAACACACAAAATTAAATTTATGTTTTTTTCTCCGGGCTTCTCTTCTTTGCACATCAACTGAGTGCTGTATTGACTAAACTCGTTTACTGGCCAACAATAAATTTACTCTCAAAAATGAGGACTTTCGGCCCGCCGCTCGACTTGACAACACGTGTGAGATTGAACTCGCAAAAGAATTGTACGCTCCTAACTGGAGAATAATAGAAACGGAAACGAAACAACCGGACCCGAAAGACTAAAGAATACCTAAACGGAATGCAGAAATGAGCATGCTTACCTTACTTCGCAGAGTTTAAATAAAGGTCTTCACTCGATGCGAATGCACCACCACGACCGATAGCGAGGTTACTAAGCAGGCAGCTGCCTAGATGGGTAGCGATTTATTGTCCTTCTCCCCCACCCCTACGCTGTGTCACTACGTGACTGTAACCAGCAATAAGACCAGAGCCTCAGTGTTTATTCTTAAAATATTCTTAAAAATTCGCCGCAAATTTCAGCCTCGATATGCTTATTAATTATATAGCTGTCAGTAAATCCTATATTGTCAGCACAACTATTATCTTTTAATTTCTGAGAGCTTTCCAATTTAGAATAAATTTGGATAGTTTTAATTAGGACTTTCACTTAAGAATGCACAAGCTGTCCAATTTAAGAAAAATTGGACAGTTTCTCTCAGCCAATCAAAATCAAGAAAAAGCAACATGTGATAGAGACTACCCAATCAGCACAAAGCATAGCGTCAGCTCTGTAAACTGTTTCTTGGCAATGGTTTGACAATGGCGGAATTTCATAAGGGAGATTGGATAAAATTTCCATTTCCTTTGATCGTTTCAACAGTAGTAACGAAAATGAGAAATTCTTACGTTGTCAGAAGAGAAGCTTGCTAACCTAAGAAGCAAAAAACCAAAGCCAAAACAACTCCAAGACAAGAAAACTTGGCTGAACTTAAGTGCAGCGAAGCGAAAAAGTTGGAAGATATTCCTCGCCATGAGCTAGAAGCAATTCTTTGTCGTTTTTTGATGAAATTCGAAGAAAGGACAGCGACGAATCTGAACCGGCCGAAGAGTAGAAAGGAGGATGGCAAGAAGGTGTAAAGCTCGTTCGGACACTTTCTTGACGACTTTCATTGATCGATCGATCGATCGATGTTGTATTTTCACCTTGTAGCAAGCTTCACAAACTCAGGTGAATAAAATTGCACTGTTTTATCCCGGTGTTTTATTAAGTTTTATTCGTGAAGACAATGCTTTGAATGAGTTGCAGATGCTATGTTAACTTGCTATTACTATAAGCGTTTACGCTGGATTGTTTGACTAGCTATATAATAGGTAACAGGACTACATGTTTGTCCAATTTGGAAATAATTAGAATCAAAAATTCCTCTGACAGCAAAATTGGACTCGGCCTACGGCCTCGTCCAATTTTGGCTGTCCTCGGAATTTTTTTCATCCAATTATTTCCAAATTGGACAGCATGTAGTCCTATTACATATACAAAATGGTATCCTTATATAAAAAAGAGTGCAAGGTAATTTTTACTTATTTACCTCTGTTGTACCAAAAAGGCATGTTTTCATAAATGACATTTTCATCTATTAAGAAAACGAGCGAAATATGTCGAATGCTGGATTTTATGTACTTTTTTTACTTTAAATAACATACAAAGGAAAGCCTCTCTTACCTGACCTGCTAATACATTTCTTTTTCTGACGTATATGCATATATCGCGAGACGTTTTTCTTCTAGAAAAGAGGGGAAAACCTGAGTAAAATGTCTTCAAGCCGCTAGTGACGCGCGCTCTTGTAGCATGTGTCTTCTTTACACCAGTATGATGCTGGAATTGGACATGTGGATTGCAATTTGGGTTTTGGCAAACCAATCAATATCTCGACTATAAATAAAGTTCCGTGTCATGTCATAGGTAAACATGTTAAAATGCCAACAGTGTGTTTGCCATTAGTAGAAATTAGCATGCAGTATTTATCTAATTTACCATCTATGCAGCCTTAAAAATCATTAATTAATACTCACTTATATTTTCTCATTTTGTTACCTGGCAACCTGGGATGATATCGCGTGAAAAAGCTTGCCTTGTGCAGTTGGCAGTTGAGAAAACCGAATTAACTTTATTTGTAACACAGATCATTTCAAAAAAACTAAATTCGAAACTTTGTGTTAGGAAAAAGGCTTTCTGAAAGGATCTCTAGATGAAAATGAAATTTAAACAAGTGAACAGCAAATTAAAATCTCTAAAAAATATATAACGGATAATTCATTTTAGCCATTGGGCCTGCGTTGAAATTCCAGGATCGACGTGTTATTGCTTTGGCGTTCCTGAGTTTAGCAGCTAGTGTCTTAAATTGTGCACGTCCTCAATTTATGGAACCAATGAATATTTTATCACTCGTGGTAAACAAACGTCTCAACCGCTGCAACAGTAGCCAAGGTAACAGGGATTGACCGATGGTGTCCCACTGGTGAAGTAGACAAAATAAGAACCGCAGTTTCTCACTAGAACGTTGATAGCAAATCTGCAGCAGTCTGATAACCAGCTGAAGCAAACCTGTCTGGTAACCTGACCCTCAGCTTCTGCAGGATGAACGCCGTTCAGCCAGCCTGCAGTGTTTGTCCACAATGATTTGCAATAAGCATTTCTTTCCCTTGTTTGGTATTTCCCAGTATAACTTAGTAAGCTTTTCCCTAATTAACTCATCAGTTTATTCTGCGTCAATATACATGCATGTAACCATGTCGCTTTTGCGGTGAGGTGATTGCCGTAGCGCACAGGGACCTTGCTCTAAACACGTATATACTTTTTAAGAGCATGCACGAACTGCGACGACTGACGACGACAACATACGAAATATTCATGACAATATTTTTCTTAGAGTTCTCTGTATTAGTGATTGAAATTATTTTCAGCTTTGTGTCCTGCGCGCTGGAACCGAGTGAATTATCAAAATGAGATTCACAGTTTGGAACAGCGCGCGTTGTTGTTAACATTTTTGTCTTGGAAGGTCTTAGAAGGCAGCAAACCTGCAATGTTGAAAAATATGAAACCATATGCATCCTTTTGAAAAAAAAAAATTCAAAGTCAACATTGCACATTTTCATTCCAGTGACTACCAAAAGATTCTTGAGTTCGAAAATTTCATTCTGCTGATGACAAAAACGAGGTTATGGTTTAACACTAGGTTATCTGCAGTTTTTATTCAAAGGGAAGGTCTGCTCTAGAGACAAGTTAATGTTGAGTTGTTTGAAACAATCCCTAATTACAAAATTTACTGGACAATGGAGAAATAACATTTAATTATGATATTAAACAGAAAAGGTTGTTGCTTTTAAATTTCCCGCGCGTCGCCGTTCTGGATTTTATGACGTTATTGCGTTGCCGCTATTGTTAGGAAGTAGAAACTCTTTTGTGTGAAACAATTAGGCAATGCATTGACGTCATAAATTCCGAAATTTTAAATGCGACAATCTTTTCCGTTTTTTATTGTAATTAAATGCCATTTCCTTCTTGTCCTATTTCCCTCATTATCTCAAACAATCCATCGTCAACTTGCCTCAAGAACAGAGATTCCCTTTAAATAGACTGATACGTCTCCAAAACACGAGATGCTTGTTTCGTGCATTTTCAAATCCTTTTATTTCATAACAGGCAAATTAATCGAAATGGATTATTTTATTAGTTGTGTTCTCAGCATCAAATTACAAGTATAAGTAGTCAATACCTTGATTGCAGATAAATACAACATTTTTATATTATTATCGCGCTTATTTTACAGCAAAATATTTTAATATACGCTAACTAAAATGACCTACTTGTCACGCCATAACTATATCAATGTAAGCAAAGTTATTGAAGGCAGTTTACCAAAAGGAAAAAGGTTACCCTTTTTCAGGCAAAAGTATTGTGGGGAAACTGACGAAACAAGCTCAAAGCTTTGTGGTTCACAAACAAAGGGTTACCTGAGTGGGCAAAATTTAAATAAAGTTCGCACAAACGACAAACGACAATAACCCAAATACTACCCAAGCTCGCTTACGCATTAATCTGAAAGATCCATCTTTGATCAGATAATAAATATAATTATTTGTCATTCAGAACCTAAATTAGTCACCTTTCAATACCAAAACGTAAGTTACGGTTTACCGAACCAGCGAAAGGGTCATTCCTCTGCAGGACCACTGCTAAAACTAATCTGCTAAAAAAAGGAGCTAGAACTAAACTTCTGAAGTACCAGAGTTCATTGGAACTAATCTTAATTCTACAACACCAGAGTTAGATTTAATATTCTATGGCACAAGAGCTAGAAATATTCTTCTACATGACCAGACCTGGAGATGTTCTTCCACAGAACCAGTGGTAAAACTAATCTTATACTGGACAAGTCTTACTAACTAATCTTCTAATTAATCTTCTAAAGGAGCATATAGTTAGAACCAACCATATACGGACAAGTGCAAAGAATAATCTTCTACAGGACCAGAACTAGACGAACTTATCTTCAACAGGAACAGTGATGGAAATAATCTTCCAGAACCAAAGCTTTTACTCAGGCTCGGGGACCTTGTACCTTAAGCTGTAAGCAATCATGTACTTAGGCTACTAAATGAAATGAAATCACTGAATATTTAGGTATAAATAATTTTCTACAGGACCAAAAACTCGTCTTCTCTTGTTGCAGTCGAATATTCGACTGAGGTTCGGCAGTTGTTTTAAACGACGCATTTTACATGTGCCACGCACCATATTTATTTTTCAACTTCCTGCCAGTTTCCTGTGCGCATGTCAGGTAGCATAAAACTGTGGAGTTATGTGTAAAATATAATTTAGCATAATTTATGAATTAGATTTGGCGCATGTAAAATGCGGCGTTTAAAACAACTGTCAAACTTCAGTCGAATATTCGAATGAACTCGCATTTAATTCAAATCTGCCGAACTTAATTGTTTTTAACGTCGCATTTTACATGCACTTAATTCGGCAATTTCTTGCAGTGCATGTAAAATGCGGCGTTTAAACGGGGCCTTACTTAAAACGAAGAAGAAACTTAGCAAATAATTCACGGGAAGACCAGAAAACGGACACGATTTCATCTAGTGTTAAATGTAAAATTAGGCTCAGCACTTCAGTTACGTTTTCTTCCTTTCAAGCTTGATATTTCGATTTCCTGTTATACTTCAATTCCGTTTCAGCATAATGTAGTAGTCTTGATGACAGTCGTGGAGCCGTAAACAAGTACAATAAATTATCTAAACACTTGCTTCGTTTAACTTGCACAAGGCGTATAATTTCCAGAAAAGCTATTCCTTCGGATCTTCCCGTAGACCTTAATTGTTGTCACAATTTTCCAGACCATTTAAGAGGAGATTGTTCGTGGAAAATCTTCAGAAGAAAACTCTTGCTCGTTTTCCTCGCGTGTTTCATTTACTCAATTATTCCAATAAGAATTATTCCATTCGCCCTTGTTGGATACCTGGACCGCGCTAGAAAAATTGTCTACGTAACAAGCGTTAAATCTAACTTATACAGACTTCTAGAGCTTTTACTAACCCATCGGTTACAGGGCCAGAAAACTAAAGGTTTTGTGGAATGTTCCAGAAAATTACCATTAGAAGGAAATTTGTAAATGAAGAAGTAACTATGTCGCTCCTATAATTGACTCCTTAGATTAAAACAACATTTTCCTGCTCGGGGGACATAGAAAGTGAAACTACTTATGCTGACCGCGTATCCACAGATTTAAGGCGTACGCGCGTGTTAAGTCTCCCCATTCCTTGTTACCGAAGTCTTTTTTAGGTCGTCCCTTTTCACTTAAAAAGGAACGCGATTTAGCTGCCGTTAACCCTATTCCGTGACCAGCGTTCGAACAAGGCGTTCCTCCTCCACCGATCATCATCACGGAGTTGCTCCAACCCATGTTGCACCAGAATCCGATCTTATTGGAGCTTTGCATTTCCCCATTGCATTTTGCCTGTTTGAAACCTTCAGTTGTATCATACTGCCCGCTATACTGTACTGCGCACTTTCCCAGACACTGGGCATTGGTCCAAAGTTTGCCATTCCTGAAGTCACCATAACTTGTAACTTTAGAGCGGAACGTCTGTCCACCAAGACAGTCACTTTTGGTCTGCAGCAAAGGAGTGTGCTGGGAGTCGTCACTGCGGGTGATCTTGAACTCATTGCCTTTGGCCAGCCAAAACGCTGGTGATATCATGTCAGTGTTATTAAACGGATCACTGGTTTCTCCAGAAGCTTCAGTCTTATCATCCCACCAGTACCCAGAGTCATTCATCCAGTGTGCGGTGTCATTGTTAGAGAACCGAGCGATAAGAGTCCAAGCTTGACTGCCTGACGTCATGTCACAATATACCTGATGCAAAATATTTTCGTATAATAACATAAGGTCTAGCTAGGCATCACCAAACTTCTCCCGTGCCTTACTCAACTGAAAACCGTACTAGTTAACTTTTACATACCATACGGTTATTTTAAATTTTACAGACATGTTCCAGCGGAAAGTCTTGCATCTTCAGTAAAATTGTTTCATTCACAAACTCGTACTTCAACAACATTTGTAAATGCAGAAGGCAGATATTTTTTACGCACGCGACTTTAGCTTCACTTTTTGCAAATGCATGATTAATTAATGACACCTGAAGTTCAGCTGTGTATACGATTCATGGTTTGAGCAGAAGAATGCTCCCTGAATTTCCTTTATTGTAACTTAGGAAGCACCGTAAAGCATAAATAATCAACTCAAATATTTTACCGGAAAAGTTTCCGAAGCCATGGCTGATAAGTTTTCATTGATTTTCAGCCAAAAGGCGCTGCTGACCGCTCGTCCTGCTTCGCTGGCGTCGATTTCCGCACATGAGTCCGCCGGAATCTCTGGAATGGCACCCAGAGGAACTGTACAAAAAAATATATATATATATATAGTAATGTCGTGTTCTGTTGAGTTGAACTTTAGGGTTAGTTTTCGGTTGATTTTGATGAGAGGACTATTCTATATGAATCATCAACTGCGGATTTATCTAAACAAAAGTATAAATTATATTGAGAACCTTCATCCAAATCAACCGGTTTACAGTCGAAACCGAAGAAGCGTGAACGCCAAAAATTATTTCTGGAATGTTTATTGTTCTACGACCAATCAGATTCGAGACGTTACCGCAACAAACCGCAACAGTAATTAGCTCAAAGGTTTCGATTCTTTTATCACGAAACGACTTTTTCGTCTACATTAAGTCTTGAGATCACCACCGATTAACAAACACTCTGGAATTGTTAATTTTCTTCCATTTCAGAGTTGAAGCATAATCAAAGGATAACTATAAACGATAAATACTGAAAAGAGAAAAATAATCGAACAGACATGGCTAGACAGCGCGTCTGGAAGCGGAATAAAATTGATTTTTCACGGCAAATGCAAACTTGCGTGCCGTTGCAAATTCAAATATTATGTGTGCCGTTAAAACTTGAAAAATGGGTGCCGTTGCGTGACATACTGGGCCAGAGAATTTTGCTGCAACGCGCTTCGTGAACTGTTCTGGCTCCGCATCGAAGTAAGGTAGAGAGAACATTTTTGTAAAGTTTATTCAATAAATTTTTTGGTGAAATGGGGAAAAGGATAAAACCTAGAAATGTTTGTAAGTAGAAAAAACCGGATAGGCCGTATTTTTTTAAAACAATAAAAAATTCTATTCTGCTTCCAGACGCGCTGTCTAGCCATGTCTGTTCGATTATTTTTCTCTTTTCAGTATTTATCGTTTATAGTTATCCTTTGATTATGCTTCAACTCTGAAATAGAAGAAAATTAACAATTCCAGAGTGTTTGTTAATCGGTGGTGATCTCAAGACTTAATGTAGACGAAAAAGTCGTTTCGTGATAAAAGAATCGAAACCTTTGAGCTAATTACTGTTGCGGTTTGTTGCGGTAACGTCTCGAATCTGATTGGTCGTGGAACAATAAACATTCCAGAAATAATTTTTGGCGTTCACGCTTCTTCGGTTTCGACTGTAACTTGTTTAATATGGTGGTGGAATAAAAAATAGATCAACCACAGCAGCCAATGAATAAAAGTTAATTTTTCCGCTGCAAATTCTGCAAATGTGTCGCAAATGAAAGACAGCGTGGCTTTTTGGTCGATGCCATATTATTATACACTCTCGAATTGTGTTGATGGGCAAGTTTAATTCGTCATCTTAGCCTTGTTCAATCGTTCTCGTGAATAACGAACATTTGATATATCATGTGCCAGTTTTTTTTTTCTCTGTAGAATTCCCATTTACCTCTATTTCTTTCTCTTGTAAAGTAATATCTGTCCGAGTCAGGAACGAAATCTTCAGGTCTGGCTTCCTTGGTGCGGTTATTTAACTCACACATGTTTCGAGAAATGACGTAATTGAAGCTTTGACATCTGACGTCACAATTACATGCTTGTAAGCATTCCTGGCCAAGGGATACTCCCTTGATTATCTTAAAGACGTGTCGCCGTAGCATCATGCCCAATGTTGACTGCCCGCCTCCACATTGCAGTGAAGTCACTTCAAAAATCAGTTGAAGCGATACCAGCACAGTCGTAACAAATTGAACCTTCCCTGGAGTCATGTGGACTGATAGCGTACTGGAAATATAGAAAAAAAATATAATTAAAAGCCTAATATTAAAAAGAGAACTGAGTTCCTGCCATGGCGAAATTTCATAGTGATAGGATAATGGCCGAGTTAGGGTTGAGTTGAGTTTGAGTTAAGATTGTGCCATGTAACTTACCGTTACTTGCACATTTTTTGTCCAAAAAAATATTTAATTATCACAAGGAACCTAGAAGTCTGACTGCATGCATTTTATTTATTCACATTCTCACGCGCAGATTGTCCGAATAGAACTGAAGCTGAGGATAGTTTCCACGACAGCTGTCACATTCTTTCGCGATCATGCTGGTTTATACTTCTTTAATTCTGGGCGGCTTTTGGGTTACGCGGCTTTTTAGTCTGTTGAATCGAACTGCTCTTTCGATGGGTTGCTGCTGTGACTAGCGTATGGCGCACGAGTTCTGAGAAAATAGTTTCTTCCCTAAACGAACTAATAAATTCACCAGTACAGTCTTGAAAATCCCAGGTAATCAAAATTCAATGAAGACCGCTACTGCAGTTTACGACGTAAATATAAAAGCCAAAATTAATGAGCAAGCAGAATATACCCCGATAAAGTCAAACTGCTTGGCACGGACTTGAAATGAACCTGAAATATTGGTCAGCAACGATAAACGAAGAAGTTCAAAATAAGAATCGATCGTATTCGAAAAATGTATCTACAGTTAAGAATGTGTAATGGCTTTCATGTAATGCAACAGGCAAAAAGTAGTGTCACGCGAGTTAGTAAATAGGAAGAAACCTGGTATCCAGATAATCACAACTATCAAAAGTTGATAGTCGTAACGTCTACTGTTTCAATATGATCACGAGGATCGCAAAACATTTTTTCTGCGATTGTTGCAATTCTGACGAAATTTGTGAATATATATTCTTTTTACTGCCAGCTGGCATTTAGTCTATTTAGCTCTATTTGAACTACGATCTATTTAAGAGCGTCTGACTGTATTTTTTGAGAATTCCGGGACAGGACCGAAAATTCGAATTTTCTTTTATTTCGTCCAAAAGACCCTTTTGGTGAACTATTTTCAAAAATATTGTTTAAAAGTTCCAGCGAGTTTAATTTTTTGCGAAATCTGCAAAAGTTGGAAATACCGCCTGATCCTGCCCGAACACCAAATAATGGCGGATGGAATTTCTGCAAAATAGAGCAGTTTCAACACGCTAGTACAGAAAGCTGAAAACTTCCCTTGATCTCATTTTTACACAACTTCTTATCTATCCTTAGGTCATTATTTCTAACTATATTTCATCTTGAAGCAAATAAGTTTTGTCCAACTTTCAACCGTTTGAAAAATACAACTATCGCGATTCAATTTACATGCCAAATTTTAACTGATTTCAGAGGGTCATAATTCGCAGGGTATACCACTAGCTCGGAAAATAAGGATTTCACAAGAGAGAGGTATGCTATGTGTTTGTCATATGTAAATATCTAGTTTGGCCCGTAGAAATTAAGCGCGCTAGACGAAAAACTATGGAGGGCATTTTGAGAAATCGCGCCAGTTTTGGGCGGATGAGCAAAACCTTGATTTTGTGATCACGTATTAAAACATAATTCAACCTGTGTCTTGACAGAAAATATTCTTAGACATCGTTTATCGCACATACAAGTAATATATTTAAATCATACCTCATAAGTGGCCTTGCTAACGGATGGTCAGTCCTCTAGAAATCAGCGAACACAACAAGTTGAAAATACCGCCTGATCGTGCGCGAACACCAAATAATGGCGGATGGAATTTCCACAAAATAGAGCAGTTTCAAAACACTAGTACAGAAAGCTGAAAACTTCCCTTGATCTCATTTTTACACAACTTCTTATCTATCCTTTGGTCATTATTTCTAACTATATTTCATCTTGAAGCAAATCAAGTTTTGTCCAATTTTCAACCGTTTGAAAAATACAACTATCGCGATTCAATTTACATGCCAAATTTTAACTGATTTCAGAGGGTCATAATTTGCAGAGTATACCATTAGCTCGGAAAATGAGGATTTCACAAGAGAGAGGTATGCTATGTGTTTGTCATATGTAAATATTTAGTTTGGCCCGTAGAAATTAAGCGCGCTAGACGAGAAACTATGGGGGGCATTTTGACAAATCGCGCCAGTTTTGGGCGGATGAGTAAAACCTTGATTTTGTGATCACGTATTAAAACATAATTCAACCTGTGTCTTGACAAAAAATCTTCTTAGACATCGTTTATCGCACATACAAGTAATATATTTAAATAATAATTTAAAATTAAATAATAATAATTTTCGTCTCTAGAACTGCCGTTCGTGGTTTGAGGGTCGAAATAAAAGAAAATTCGAATTTTCGGTCCTGTCCCGGGATTCTCAAAAAATACAGTCAGACGCTCTTTAGACCCTGTCGGGTTGCCGGGCATTTCCACAGACCAGAGAGACCGACATTTACGGAATTTCCACAAATGTTATTCTTACGCAAATGCCAAACAATTCAAAACATGTACTTACCTATGTATCATATCTATGTATACAAATTCCAAATATGTCTGCAAAACTGAAAACTGAATGACTGCTTCTGTTTCTGTTTCAACATTTGCAAGAAAGAATGTGAATTAATATAATGCAGTCACATTTTTAAGGTTCCTTGTGATAATTTGAGACTTTTTTATTAAAAAATACATGGAAAAAATGGTAACTCATAACCTCAATCTTAACTCAAAAACTCGCGGAGTGGCCAATTCCAATTTCAAAAGGTTAAGAGGGAGTCTCTCTAATTTTCGACCGGTCGGTCCCGGATCGAAAAATCAAATCGCCTGATTTTTTGTGAGGTGAAAGGCCTTCATGCCAAAGTAACAAAACCACAATCTTTTTGGTTCTTGGCTTAAGGTTTTTTTCCGCTAGAGCTAAAAATAATTTTGACCGAATTTTGCTCGCGCGCGACCGAAAATCAAGACGATTGTTTACCTTTTTTAAGCGATCGGTGCAAAGCAAGGACAAACTGTACCGCCATATTTTTTACATAGCAAGAAAGATCTACTTCTATTTTATGAGCTGTAGGAGTTTCAAGCAATTTGAAGTTAATCTATAGGCATTCTATGATATTACTCACCCCTACGTTAGGAGGCTCGAGGGACAACCCGAAAATTGGTCATTTTGTGGACCTCTTTTCTCAGCTGGCGGATAAAATCAAAACATGGCATTTACATCAATGTAAAGTCTTAACCTTCTAATACACGAATATGTAAAAAAATATTGTCTATGACACCTTGTCTGTAAATGTCGAGGGGATAATTTTTCCTATTTTTGAGAAATTATCAAAAACAACACCAAATTGCAAATTGTTTAAAATTTGAATACCTTGGACCAATACCGGTCTTACATCAAGAAAATTAAAGAAAAGTAAACTAAAACATTAGGGAATAGTAAGAAAAAGCCATACTCAATAGGTCTCAATAGTGTTTTCAATTTTTAGTTCGCCGTTTCATTTTATTGGGAGGAGAGTGATCATCGGCTCATTAAATATTCACCGAACAGTGAAATTCGATCCAAACCAGAACTGTCAAATTTCATATCGCACTGGCCGTCTTAATTTCATTGAATCTCGTTTCAAATCACATTTGTACACAAAACGAATATCCTGAAAATGCTATTTTGTTGTTGTGTTTACGTTTAAGCCAAATCTGAGCTTTAAATACGCACTTAGAATACAAACGGAGTTCACTCACGATTTACTCGACCACTGTCAACACTGAATCGAAATTCATTTTCTCTGATTGTTGGACTGTAATTTGACTTAGTTTATCTGAGTTCCAAAAGGCTTTTCCCCTTTTTCTTTTGACTTTTCTGTTGGTGATGCATTTAAATGACCGGTACAATTAGGAGCTTTGATTCAATCAACCAGCTGCCAGTCCGGTTCTGGCCCTATCTGTCACGCAACGCTAAGGGGTGAAACAAGACAACTCTCAGAATTGAAGCTCATTGAGAACATCAGTTTTCATCATCGCTTAAAATGTTGCCTCGAATCCTTAGAACAAAGCTGTCTAGAAAATATTGTAGAAGTGCACAGGACAGAAAAAAACCTAATTTTTGCTTGTTTTATTTGTAATTATTTGGTGTAGTCAGAGCTATGAATGCACTGCGGAAATTTGGATGCAGTGTGCATTTTGGAACAAGGATTGCATATTATAAGGGACAAATATAAAGAGGGTATAGAAAGTTTGAGAAGTCTGAAGAGATGAGTGGTGTTGAAGTTTGCTTGTAGTGTAGTATGTTGCAAGTTTTGTAAGATAGATATTCAACACCTTTTTGGGTTTAATTCAGAATAGCCAGCCATATTTGCAAGAGATGAAAATGTTGCTTATACAGTCTTGAAGTCATAATAAGGTTATCCAAAAAGAAAATAACCGTTAGCAGTGCCAAAGCAAGAAATGTAATGCTGGGCAATGAAGCTTTTTCGTACCTTTGCTCTATCCGTTGGTTGATGCTATGTGTAATATATGTGTTTACTATGACTGACATAACTATTATAATTTTAACTGTGTTTATGGGACCGGTCATTATTTATCGTCTGGAGCGGGAAGGGGGGGGGGAGGTGCGGGGGATTTTTGTTGCTACACCGTAGCATTCACCTGATCTCCCCATAAAGTATATAGCATTTGAATGATCCCCCCCTCATTGGAAGCTTTCATGATCCCCGCCCCCTCCTTTCCAAGCCACCACAAAATATCAAGTTCATTGCAAGTGCGGATGGCCGTGACTGTCAAGGACGCCTTGAATTGCGCAGCCGATTTGTTATCATTCACCGACAGCAATCGAAAGGTTCTATATCATGATGTAGAGAGCACCATATCAAAAAAATAGCCGCCTTATAGGCGCATGTGACTACTGCTGGAGGAGAAAAAAATGAAAAGTATAATTGGTGTAAATATGCTGTTAGGGACCGGTCATTATTTATGTAGAGGGGGGGGAGGGAAAAATATATTGGAAAGATCAAAATTTCTGTAAGACCCCCCTCCAGGCCAGGTAATTAGCAAGTGACCCCCCCCCCCCCCGTTTTTGCAATATTTACGTGATGCCCCCCCCCCCCCCCTGCCCTCACCTCATATGTCCTCTTATATGCCTTAAGTAATTATTAAATGCACGCTACATACAATCATAAGATGATTTAATAGCTACTTTGCATAACAATGGAACTAACCTACTATATCACAAAATCGGCGTATTGTGTGGACCAGAGGCCACTTTTTCGAACATTTTAAGAGCTAAAAACTTATCTTGCATATGTGGATGAGCAGAGACTAGCCGCTATAGCAATACGTATGACAAGTTAAATACAGGTGTCCAAAATCTAGTAACGGGAAACTGTGCAGACCTATGACCTCTGAAAACATTTCCTGGGCGGCAGTCTTACGGCTCTTCTCAACTGAAAACGCCTCCCAATAATACAGCTGACAGCATATAGTGCCCTTTCTATACAAGTGAGAAGCAAAATAAATTGGACGACCAAATCCAATACAAAACGGCAACTTACAAATTTCGCGAACGTAGGAGTCTGTGTAGGCCTGTCACGTGCTTTTTACTTTGTTTATAGCAGAAAATAATTTCAGTCAAACCAAATATTAAACCAGATAGGTCTGGATTCTTTATTGTAAATGTAAATGTAAATGTAAATGTAAATGTTGTTTATAGTGGTCATGCACTTAGCTTCGAGATAGCTAGTTTAGGCATGCCACTGAAACATAGGAAACAAATAACTTTAAATGAACATAACATGGTTAAAAATCCCAACTGGCTGGAGGCAGACCAGTTGGCTATATACAAAAATTTAAAAATTAACTAAAATTTGAGATATATGGAGTTTAGAGGGCAAACAGTATTTCTGTAAAATACAAATCACTAAGTTGTACATAATAGTGGAGTTTATGCAAAAGAAAAACAATATAATTAGCATAAAATTATACAATTTAGCATTACTGTTTCACAGATAGTGCTTGCACTCTACTAATTAACTGTTTCACCCACCTTGGCCAGTGAACACCTCTACATAAATAATGACCGGTCCCTTATGTGGATGCGAATGCATGTAAAAAAGTTTAAATAAGGCACTGTTGTCGACGATGTAAAACCAGCATCTTGGCATGGTTTTACTGCTTCTGTTTGGAAGGTGATCTTGCAAGGTGATCGATAACTAGGTGAGTGTTTTTATATTTTACAACATTTACTTCTCATATCCTGCGTCGCAGACAGTCTAAGCCGCCGAGGATTATGTGACACGTCCAGCAGCACATCGAAGGACAGCTTTAATTGTTACCCGACCTCAAAGACCACAAGAGAGTCAAAAATTCTAGTCAAAACAAACCTTGGAGGAAGCGACATTTGCATAATCACTGGTATGTCAGCGTTTTGTTGAATGTGATCCAAAAGATCACACATTCCCTGCAAATGTTGTCATCAATTTCTTCATCTTCTGTGAAACTTTTAGTCAATCATAATAAACGTTCAGCAAGTAAGAAACAAACTTTTAATTTGAGCCTTTTCGTGACTTCGCATTATTATAAGCGAAGCGCGAAGAAAGACGGACACGCTGTCACGCTCAAATGTTAAATAAACAATTGGAAGAAGCTTACATTTGCATAATCACAGCTCTGTCGGGTTAAGAAGCTTAATTATCCCACAATAGGACTTAATATTCCTCGGGAGAGCCTCAGTTAAGTACATTTTCCTGTACCAAGCTTATGTACTTCGAAATTTCGGAGTATCGTCAAGCCTACGGGTTCTTTATGGAGCCACAAGCGTATACGTGTTGATTATCACGTGCTGCAAAATAACGATGAAACACCATAGAAATTCGTCGTATATACCGACCTAAAAGCTGAAAAATACTTACGAAACCTTTCAGCTGATCGGTTAGAAAGAAAATATGAAAGCTGTGAGAAGTAAATGTTGTAAAATATAAATACACTCACCTGGCAATCGATCACCTTCCAAACACAAGCTGTAAGCCAAGATGTTCGTTTTACATCGTGGGCTATCGGTAGGTCATCGTTGATACGAAGTGTTCGCGAAGAGACCACAAGATCTGTATTTATTTGTGCTGATTGGCTACGAAGTATATTTTATTGTTACTTACTTACATTCGGAAATCTTACAGGATCGCAATAGTGACTACGCGCAAGCGCAGTAGTCACTAAAAACTGTTCGCAAGTGATGAGCTGGAATATTTTCAGAAAGCTCAAGAGCGAGTAATGGTGCTTTACGAAGAACTGCAGAGAGCCTCAAATAAGTTGACGACATCTCTAATGAATTGAACCTGAAGAGGAAGTTTCTATTTCGCATGGAGAAAGATCAACAATAGTGATTGTTGCTGTTGTTGTTGTTTTCAATAATATCGCACCGTTCCGCCGCGTTGAACAAACGTTTCCATTGGCTCTTATTAAAATGCCTCTTTAAAGAATTTGACACATGGAACTTTAACATTTGAAATACAGAACTTATAAAATAGCACTGCCTTGGTCCTTCGATCATCAAAAAACCGGTTATTTCATCTACTTATTTGCGTACAAGCTGGTGGCCAAACACTTAAAAGTTACCTTACTGAAAGATTAAATCGCCTCCTAGCCTGCGTAGCTGGTGGGATTTCGCGAGCGAGTGCTTTTTTTAGCGGCCGCATGCTTTGGTCTTAGCCGCCAAGCAGCGAGGGGTTTGGTGAGGAGTCAAGTTGAGATCACTCGCGGCTCGGCCGCTCAGCGACGCGGGCTTCGCCCGCACGAGAAAAATTCACTGTGCCCACTAATCCCACCAGCTGCGCAGGCTAATCGCCTCCCTCACTATCCCCTCCATGGGATCCGCCATGCTACCAATTAGCTGCAACTTTAACATATCAAACTTTGCCCATTGTTAGGGTTTAAACTTTCTAATACAATGAAGCTATTGTTGTCCATCCTTAGGGATTTTCCTGTTCGGTGTCGCCAAATTGCACTCGAGTTTAATCGGATCCAGTCGGCACTTTGCTGATGATGACATTTTTGTTCTTAACGGGGGCCTTCTTGGGAAAACACAGATACCGTATACTAACTAACAAGTTTGAATAAAAAGCTAAGCGAGGCTTTATGTTCAAAGCGCGTCGATTCGAATGTTCACAAGTTTGAATAAAAAGGCTCAGCGAGGTTTTATGTTTAATTAAAAGCGCGTCGGTTCGAATGTTTACAAGTTTGAATAAAACGTTAGTGAGGTTCCATGTTTTAAGCGTCGGTTCGAATGTTCACTGACACAAGTTTGAACAAAACTTAAGCGAGGCTTTTTGTTCAAAGCGCGTCGGTTCGAATGTTCACAAGTTTGAATAAAAAGTTCAGTGAGGTTTTATGTTTAACGCGCGTCGGTTTGAATGTTCACAAGTTTGATTTAAAGTTAAGCGAGGCTTTATGTTCAAAGCGCGTCGGTTCGGATCATGCAGTTCGATCATACCGTTCACAAGTTTGAATAAAAAGTTAAGCGAGGCTTTTTGTTCAAAGCGCCTCGGTTCGAATGTTCACAAGTTTGAATAAAAAGTTCAGCGAGGTTTTATGTTTAACGCGCGTCGGTTTGAATGTTCACAAGTTTGATTTAAAGTTAAGCGAGGCTTTATGTTTAACGCGCGTCGGTTTGAATGTTCACAAGTTTGATTTAAAGTTAAGCGAGGCTTTATGTTCAAAGCGCGTCGGTTCGGATCATGCAGTTCGATCATACCGTTCACAAGTTTGAATAAAAAGTTAAGCGAGGCTTTTTGTTCAAAGCGCCTCGGTTCGAATGTTCACAAGTTTGAATAAAAAGTTCAGCGAGGTTTTATGTTCAAAGCGCGTCGGTTTGAATGTTCACAAGTTTGATTTAAAGTTAAGCGAGGCTTTATGTTCAAAGCGCCTCGGTTTGAATGTTCACAAGTTTGATTTAAAGTTAAGCGAGGCGCTATGTTCAAAGCGCGTCGGTTGGAATGTTCACAAGTTTGAATAAAAAGTTCAGCGATGTTTCATGTTTACAGCGCGTCGGTTTGAATGTTCACAAGTTTGATAAAAAGTTAAGCCAGGTTTCATGTTTACAGTGCGTCGGTTCGAATGTTCACAAGTATGAATAAAAAGTTCAGCGAGGCTTCATGTTGAAAACGTTGGCTCGAATGTTCACAAGTTTGATTAAAAGTTAAGCGAGGCTTTATGTTCATTCATTTTGTGGTTGGGCGACTATAAGTTTTTCATTGTTGGCGGCCATGTTGACTTACCATGAAGTATATGCCCTGTTGTTGCATTAGGAGACTATTTCATTTACCCACCCCTAGAAGAGTTGATTTTGTCACCACCTAGTCATCAACGAAGTTTTTGAATTTCGCGCTCGGAATTTGGCTAAGCGTCGGCTCTTTCAGACCTTTGTTCTGGCAACAAAAGACCGTCCCATTGCTGCAAACAATTGAAATGCCCATAAACGGGAAGGTGAAATCGTACCACTGATCACCAAAACTGGAGGCAAAGTTTGATATGAATCAGGCAGGATCACCCGGGATAAAGCAACAGCTGTTAAATATCACTTTGTTTAAAAACAAGTCCCACCAAATAGGAACTTTCAAAAATAACCCAATATCTGTATAAATACAAATGCTGTCGGGGAGATATGGATACGCGATTCCATTCCTATTTGCAGGAGTGACCAAGGATACTTACTTGTTTATTTAATTTGTTTCATCAGTACTTATCCAGTGGATAGGGTTATCCACTGTTTGAAAAACTAGGCCCAGACTTATAAGATATATTTACTGGGAGAGGGGATCTCCCTATAGTCACTATAGTAAAGTACGCTCTATTTTATAAGAATCGTTTTTATAAGAACGTCAAGGCTGAAAAAGGACAGAAATTAAAAACATCCTTAGAACGTACCCAATTTGGCTACGAACAGATTTTATACTTTCCTATTCGTTGTAACTGACAAATATGTGTGTATATACTAAATGAAGAATCAAGTCGTGAATCTTTAATCAAATAAGACCTAGAACAAGCATTGTATTCACCCATGAACGTGACGTGAACATGTACATATCAGTTTCAATAAAACTATTTTCACACGGGCGGCTCTAGGGGAGGGTGCAGGCGGCGCGGGTAGGCTTTCTAATACAACTGGCATTCTGCAAACAAAAAATATATCTGCACCCCTCTTTAGAAAAATTCTGGGTCTGCTCCTGTTTAAGAACATTTTAGGCTTAAATCATCGAAAACGTTCGGACAAAGATGAGAAGTTCTCTCCCAGAAGGGATACCTTTTTCAAGCTGCAGCTTTATAAAAAGGTAAGGTTTTTTATGAGTTGAAGTAGACAAAAGGAAAAAAAATAGGTATTTGAAAGGACCTTTCAATAATATCTCGAACACAGCCCCCGAAAGGGAAAACGTGAATTTAAGTGAAATTTTAAGAGGTCCAAAGAAGGGATAGAAGATAGAAGAAGTTGACCCCAACGTAAGAGCACCTGGTGTACCCCCGTTTTAAGTATTTTAAGGGGATTGGACCTCATGTGCAAGAAAATTACGAGTACTCCCTAACCCTGGGCAATTTCACCGCTTAGTGTTGCGTGACAGATAGGGCCAGAACCTGACTGGTAGTTCCTTCATTCAATCAAAGCTCCAAATTGCACCGGTCATTTAAATGCATCACCAACAGAAAAAGTCAAAAGAAAAAGGGGAAAAGCCTTTTGGAACTCAGATAAACTAAGTCAAATTATAGTCCAACAATCAGAGAAAATGAATTTCGATTCAGTGTTGACAGTGGTCGAGTAAATCGTGAGTGAACTCCGTTTGTATTCTAAGTGCGTATTTAAAGCTCAGATTTGGCTTAAACGTAAACACAACAACAAAATAGCATTTTCAGGATATTCGTTTTGTGTACAAATGTGATTTGAAACGAGATTCAATGAAATTAAGACGGCCAGTGCGATATGAAATTTGACAGTTCTGGTTTGGATCGAATTTCACTGTTCGGTGAATATTTAATGAGCCGATGATCACTCTCCTCCCAATAAAATGAAACGGCGAACTAAAATAAAATTGAAAACACTATTGAGACCTATTGAGTATGGCTTTTTCTTACTATTCCCTAATGTTTTAGTTTACTTTTCTTTAATTTTCTTGATGTAAGACCGGTATTGGTCCAAGGTATTCAAATTTTAAACAACTAGCGATTTAGTGTTGTTTTTGATAATTTCTCAAAATTAGGAAAAATTATCCCCTCGACATTTACAGCAAAGGCATCATAGACAATATTTTTTTACATATTCGTGTAGGGGAAGGTTAAGGCTTTACATTGATGTAACTGCCATGTTTTGATTTTATCCGCCAGCTGAGAAAAGAGGTCCACAAAATGACCAATTTTCGGGTTGTCCCTCGAGCCTCCTAACATAGGCGTGAGTAATATCATAGAATACCAATAGATTAACTTCAAATTGCTTGAAACTCCTACAGCTCATAAAATAGAAGTAGATCTTTCTTGCTATGTAAAAATTATGGCGGTACAGTTTGTCCTTGCTTTGCACCGATCGCTTAAAAAAGGTAAACAATCGTCTTGATTTTCGGTCGCGCGCGAGCAAAATTCGGTCAAAATTATTTTTAGCTCTAGCGGAAAAAACCTTAAGCCAAGAACCAAAAAGATTGTGGTTTTGTAACTTTGGCATGAAGGCCTTTCACCTCACAAAAAATCAGACGATTTGATTTTTCGATCCGGAACCGACCGGTCGAAAATTAGAGAGACTTGCTCTTAATTTGCGTGTTGCTTTCAAAATTTAAATTTTGTCCCGAGAACGAAATGAGAGGTGATGAAAATAAGACATCCAAAACAAAGAAATTCTGAAAGGATGAACAATTTCAACAGATGAAACATATTGAGCGATGAAATGTTTTTGAGATGCTGAAATGTGCTCTGGGCTTATTCCTCATGAAACATAATCTAGACTATGCTATACTCTCTATACCAAGTATTTCTATAATCTGTATTATTGGTCAGAAGGTCATAAGTGTAATGATTCATTTTATGGCTGTTTGGACGAATATTTACCTATAATTGTAAGCTCGTCAAATATTTCTGCTAATTGCTTTAATTCCAAACTAGATGAGGAGTAAAAATATTCGGCAAACAGTGATCTGTGATACGTTACGTATGGAAAAGGAAGAATAACTCAGTAAATCGAATGACTTGCCTGCTGGCACTGGTTACACGTCGCCACAGTTACAGACCGAGAGCTTGTTCCTTCAACAGTTATACGAAAAGGCTCCTTTGAAACTCAGTAAATCAAACTTATTTTCTTCTTTAAGTTAGTTACCGAGGTAGCAGTTTAGGCGTTGCTTATATACTGTCATAGGTAAATACAGGTGTCTTTCGGTATTGATTTCTAGTACAAAAGAGGTCTTCTGACGATGAAAAATATTTAGTTTTCCGTGCGGGACTCTGATGATTTTCCACAACATAGTATTATTATTGGTTGAGTTATAATTAAAAATCAAGTTTATCTTTCTTACGTTTATCTCGAAGAATATAAGGCAGGAATAAAAGGTTTCTTTGAAATGCAAAACTCGATTATTTTCATGAATAGATCGACCCATGTGTATATTTGATAAACCACAGGAGCTGCTCTTTTAAAATCTTTCCTTGAAATAAACTTTTAAACCTGTACTGCGACTATTCTAAGTGTTACACAATACAAATATTGTTCATCGGTGCCTTTAGTCAATTTATGTGCAGATTCACAAGTATTTTCTGGTTCTGAAGTATTTCCTCATCAGTTCGTTTTCTTATACTTTGGTCGGGGTGTAAATAAATGATGTATTTTTTATGTTCTTTTTTTGGCACATGTCTCAATTCCTGCTTTCACATATAAATTATTAAAAAGCATAAACTTTTGTAATAAAATTATGTTTCTTAACATCGATTTTGAATTTTGAAGTAATGGCTTAAAGGCCAACCACCATGAAAAAATATGTTTTCTTGACTATTATAATGGCATGATAATCATCATCATCATCGTTTTCTTATGGCATCACGGCAGCCATATCGATGTTCCAAAAACAAAGCCAAGTCATTCCTCTAATTTCATGTAAAAGTCGTCTTTTGTTTATTTAGGAATCCAATATGGCCGTTGGCCACGTGAGTGAAAACGCTCTATAGGCCGTCATGATGTCCTAACAGACTCTTTGCCAGTCGCTCCTGTGGTCTTTTTGACTAGAACGCATTGCATCAAGGGAAGGCCGCACGAAAATCAGGAAGCAACCCTTCTTTTCTTTTGCCCTTCCCAGTCTTCCCCGCAACCTTCATATTATTTCTCCTCAGTCTTTCATCACCTTTGAAGAACAAATAAGTAGGGGCTGGGCACGATTCTGATGTCCCAATGTAAGGAATACGTTAAGTCGCTGTCAAGCATTTTAGAGCACGAGATTCCCGGTGATTTTTGTTTCCTTGCTGCCATACTTTCAAGATGTTAAAGACACGCCTTGCAGTTTTTGCTCGTGCCTTCTATAGTCACTACTTCTTGCACCGTGTCAACTTAACGTCGTGTTGATAAAATGATGCTGAACTAATTTAACCCAACAAGTCCCCACAGCTTTGTTTTACAGCGCTATCTTAGTATTGATACTTCATAAAAGATTATCATGTTTTTTCGTCTGTTTGGAAAGACGATTCATTACAAAACTTGTTTTGTTCTGTTAGCGGATTTGTATTTTAGCCAATCCGAAACACACTGCTTGAGGTCCCTCTTGCTTGTCATTTTGAGTTCCCTAATGTTGCTCATTTTACTTGCATCTTGTTTTTCATTTTGAATTCCCACATGTTCGTCGGAACTCCAAAGAACTCAACATGGCAAACAAGAGAGAACTGTAAACGAAAAAAAATGACCAACAATCGGAAACTCAATATGACAAACAAGCAGGTACCCAACATAACCAATAAGACAGAACTAAAAATCACTACCATGCAAAAAAACTCAAAATGGCCGACAAATAACAGGGAACTCAAAATGAGCAACAAAAGGGAACTGAAAATGATCGTGCATGACAAACAAGGTAAGGTAAAGTCAGCATACGAGCCTAGTGGCTCATCAGGCCGGAGCTTATCCCGGTTCCGTAGCATGAAGCGACTAGGAGTATTTCTACTCCCCCGGATGGGATGCTAGTGACGTCCATCGCAGGGTTACTCCACGCAGTAAATTCGCCGCAATACCTGTTTATGCACCTGGGTGAAAGGAGGCACTGTGAGAGTAAAGTGTCTTGCCCAAGAACACAACACAGTGCCTCGGCCAGGGCTCGAACCCGGACTGCCCGATCCGGACCCAAGCGCACTAACCATAAGATCACCGGGCCTCCCAAAGCGAATTGCTAAAGCGACTTGTTGCAAAAAGAGGAAACTCAAAATTACAATCAAGCGGCAACTCAGAGTGACAAGCAAGGGGTAACTCAAGGTGACAAACAAAAGCAAACTCAAAGTAACGAACTGGAATCTCCACGAACTGAAATATGCGCGTATTCTCACGCTCGGATAAAAGCATAACAGGAGACAGTTAGGTGATCTCTCTTCTTTCCTTACCAGTAGCATTCGGCTTCTTCTGACAAACGGCAGAGAACTGTATAATTTCACGCGATTTCACGTTACGAGTGCATGTTGCCACGCGTGGACGATGTGACGAGGCGTCAATTTTGTCCTCGCCGTGTGGTACTGAAAACCATATTGAAGAATAATGTACTCCTCCCCGCTGGGGGTTAATTTGAATGGTGTCCAGTCTATTTAACAATGAAACCCGTAGCCCACAAGGGCTACGGTTCAATAGCCCATGAGGCGAAGCCGAATGGCTATTGACCCGTGGCCCTTGAGGGCGAGGTGTCTAATTGTTTAAGTATCACCCAACTAGTTGGACAGAAAAAGCAATAATAAAGTTAGCAAATGCAAGTTGAAGAAAGATTTATTGGGAATAAAACGAAAGAAAGCGTCACGAATTTCGCTACTCGATGACTATTGCTAATAGTCCTCTAGTAGCATAGCCAATCAAAATGTAGGATTTGCATTAGTCCACTAGTTGGGTGATACTAATATGGTCTGGCTATTTCGTTGTTGGGTATAGGCGTCACGGGCTATAACAGATTTTGTATTTTCCGAAGCAGCTAGTTGCGCTGCGGGGATGACGAGGTATGAGCAAGTAGTTTTCAGAAAAAAAAAAATCCGTGTGTAATTATTTCATAAAGATATGAAATCAGGATGTGAGCCAAAACTATTCTTGTGCAAATATTTGAGTCAATTTCGGCACGTGTCGAGCGCTGGAGTAAAACATGTTGCAACGATAGCAAACAACACCATGTTATGTCTCGTCGATAGTTTAATTTAGTAATTTCACTTTTATTCATTGGACAAAAACTATTTTAATATATGCAAACATCATGCTTGATCCGACTGTGGTTTTAACTTAAAGAGTTTGAAAATTAATGTGCTTGTATTGCAGCACAATTACTTATCAATCACTTACAATGCTGTACTCTATTATAACAATACTTTTTTAATGAATACGACTATCATGATGTAATTCCATCATCCCCCAATATTTCTGATAAGTTTTAAATAACAGCAGCAACAACAACTCAAAAACTCAAAAAACTACCCAAGCAGGCTTATTTTTTATCTAATAATAAATATTTTTGTGACTCAGAACTAAAATTAGTTACATTTCATGGCTAAAACTTAAGTTTACAGAACTAGTGTATGAATTAATTTCCTGCTGCAAGAGATCGAGCTAGAGCTAATCCGATAGAAAACAAAAGGAAAACTAATCTGGTATAGAACGAGAGCTAAAACTAATCTTCTACAGAGGTAGACGTAGAACTAATCTTCTTCAGAACCAGGGCTGGGGGTAGTATTTCACGGGATGGCCAGAGCTAGCTAATCGGGACTAATCTTCCTTAGGATCAGAGCTAGAACAGAACCAGAGATTTTCAACAATTTTCAGAACTTGAAATTGACCTATTCTCGTTCCCAGGTTTTCTTTCCTTTTCTTCCCTTGCCGTCGAGGAAAAAACAAGGGAAGAAAAGGAGAGAGGCCCTGGGAACGAGTTTGAAATTGACCGTGAAATAATGTAAACCTTGATCACGTACAAGGGGGAAGTGTGGGGAGGGGGGAGGGGTGATGAGATGGATTCCTTCCCCTCGAGACATTTTTTTGCAATTTTGACTTCTTTAAAATGAACTCCATAACTTCCAATCAAAGTTTCTGCAAAAAATCAGACATTTCAGGATATTTAATTAAATTATAAGTAACCCGGATTATACAAATTAGCAAGGTGCAAATACAACAAAAAAAAAATGGTGCAAATACCACTCGTACCAACAACAAACCACAATAACCCAAAAACTTCCCAAGCTCGCTAGCGCATTAATCTGAAAGTTAAAGGAAGGTTATTTTAGATCAGATATTAATTATGAACTAACTAAGGCACTCAGATTGGTCAAATTGTGTTCTACCGGTAAACTCGTCCTTCCCTACATGGCAGCACGGTGCTCGACTACGCGCAAGGACGAAGAATCAGTTAACGTTTAATACGTTAAATATTTTGGTCTATCTGATGATAAAAACATCGGATATGATTCTCATCTATCATAATGTAAACTTAGTGATGGTGGATCGCTAAAATGAATTTCCCAATCCACCGCAGTTAAGGCCGCGCTGGACCCTTGCTCATTAATAAATTCATTAGCAATTTATTTTGACGGGGTGTCATGTTGTAAATGTTTAATTCTTCGAATTTTGAACACCGATTCCTTCAAAACTTATCAAGGATAATAGGGGTTGATGGAATTTTATCATGATTGTCGTTTTACTGAGAGATGACCGTTTACTTTGATGTTACAAGCTCTTAAGTGTTAATCTGCAGATAATGCGATTTTGTGTCCAAGTTTCCAGCTAGAATAGCGCACCAAATTAAACGACTATATAACCTAGTGGAAAATCACAACCTCTTTTGTGTTCTGGTCAGAACGAAATTCTCGAATTCAATAATTATTAGGAGTTATTGGCTCCTAAGAGGGTAAAATTGTGAAATCTAAACTTTGAAACGTGCTATCTTCTCTTTGAAAAGGGATTTTAAAAATCCGTTTTGACCAGAACACAATAGAGTACACCAAGTTTATGGTCCCTGCAAATCAAGTCATGAAATTCTGTATCGGTGGAGAAAACTTGGACACAAAATTGCAGGTTTTGCCGCTTCCGAAGATTTGCCGCTTCCGAAGACCTACCGAGTCAGTGTTTACAACAACGTGCGCTTTATTCGAAGCTTCGAATCTAATTATGCTGAATTATGATAATTCCCTACGTTCCAGCGCACAGGACACAAAGCGGAGAACAATAACATGTAATTACTTATACAAAGAACTTTAAGAAATATATTCTCATGAATATTTCGATTGTTGTCGGCTTCAGTCGTCGCAGTTCGTGTTCGTACTCTTAAAATAAATGCATACATAATTATAGCAAGGGTCCAGCGCGACCTTAATGAGACGAAGAAACTAGCATGAGAGAAAAAAACACGAAAACGCAGAAACAAACAAATGAGAAGGAACACAAAAAATAGTTCCACTTCCACTGGGCTGAAATAATCTTAACAACATGGGTATCTTTCCATTCAGAATTTACCCGGAAACCTTATTTGAATAGAAAAAAAGAGTACTTCAAATTGGTCGCGATGAAAGCTTAGTTGAATTTTTTTTCATGGCAGAAACATTTCCTGAGTCATGGTAGGCACTTGAATTGACTCTAGTTTTATGCACTCTTATGTTTTACGCAAAGTCTGTCATTCGGCGAAAACGAAAAACTACTGAATAAATAAATTCGGAATAAGTTTCCAAAGCAGAGTTTCTGGAACTAACCTTTATTCTAAATCTCTTCGGAACTTCCCGCGCAGACCTTTACTTTTGCGATAAATGACTCCGGCCATAATTTGCTAGATTTTCTTCTCAAAGTACTTTTCAATCATTGAATACATTTTCCTCAGTTGACAGCCTACCTTTTCTTTTTCCTTTCTTATGACTTTTACAGCTTCAACAGAGCTTTTAAACGTTTTCCTTCGTGTCGATCCGCGGATTTTGTGTGTAGAACTGAACCTGTGATCTATTCTTACAGCCGCTGTGATTGGTTCACCAAGTCATCTGATGAACGTGTTGAGAACAAACCACTTGATCACGAAATTTAAAATAGATCCCCATTGCTTTGACAAAGTTTTCCAAAGTTAGCTCATAAAAGCAATAGGTCACACTTTTTAGGGGTTTTGCCGTCGCAACAAACCCACTTGGGATGTTGGGAGAACACTAGAAAAGTTCGTGATTTACAATCTTTTCTCGTATTCTCTCAACATCCCAAGTGCGTTTATTGCGGCGGCAAAACCCCTAGAAAGTGTGGTCTATTGATTAAATAAAAATATTTGGGACCAATTAGTTACCTTTCAAGACTAAAACTTTAGTTGCCGTTTTCGTCTACACGACCAGTTCTAGAATTACTTCTCACCACCACAGGCATAATAGCTAATTTTTTACAGAATCAGAGCTACAATTAATATTCCGCTGCAGGAGAGGTGCTAAAGAAAAACTTCTACAGAATCAGGGCCAGAACTAATCTTCTAAAGAACCAACTAGTCCTTTACAGGACCAGAGCTAAAACGTGTTTTGTCTACAGGACCACGTGTAGAAATAGCCTTCTACAGGACTAGAGCTATAAGAACTAATATCAGACTACAGGACTAGGGCTTGAACTTATATTCTACAGGACTAGAGTTTAAACTATTCTTCTACATGACCAATACTAGAAATGGTCTTCTTGAAATTTATATTTACAAATAATATTCTACAGGATCAGCCACTAATATTTTGCAGGGCCAGTGAGAGCTAAAAGAAACTAACCCGCTAGATGGAAATTTCTAAATGAAGTGACTATGTTGCTCCTGGCCTATCATTGTCACCTTAAAACACACAACAACATTTAAGCACTCTGCGGAGGGATATAAAGAGTGATACTGTTTATGCTAACCACGTATCCACAGGTTTAAAGAGTACGCGCGTATAATGGCTCCCCAGTGGTCGCTAGCGAAATCCATTTCAGGTCGTCCGGTTTCGTTCATTGCGAGGGAAGGCGATTTAGATGCCGTCACACCAACCCCGTGACCTGCGTCTGAACAATCCCTCCCTCCTCCACCTATCATCATAACAGAGCTGCCCCATCCCATGCTGCACCAGAATCCGATCCTATTGAAGCTTTGCATTGTCCCATTGCATCTTGCCTGTCCGAAACCTCCAGATGTATCGTACTGCCCGCCATACTGTACCATGCAATTCCCCAGACACTTCGCCCTGTTCCAAACTTTACCATTCCTGAAGTCACCATAGCTTGTGACCTTAGCGCGAAATGCCTCTCCACCAAGACAATTGTCTGTGGTCTGCAGCAAAGGAGTATGCTGGGAGTCATCACTGCGCGTGATCTTGAGCTCGTTGCCGCTGGCCAGCCAAAAGGCGGGCGATATCATGTCAGCGTTAGTCAATGGATCAGTGGTTTTTCCAGCAGCTTCAGTCCTGTCATACCACCAGTACCCAGAGTCGTTCATCCAGTGTGCGGTGTCCTTATTAGAGAACCGAGCGATAAGAGTCCAAGCCTCACTGCCTGGCGTCATGTCACAATATACCTGATGCAAAACAATTTTATATATTAACATTAGGTCTAGACAGCAGCAAACGTCAATAATGTTTGCAAACATTACAATAATTTTATCGTAAATACTCTTTTCCTTTGGCCATCGTAGCTTAACTAGAACGCAAACTACTGTCACTTCTGACAATGTGTGTAGAAGCATACGAAAAGTCAAGTATAAAGGTATATTTTTTTCAACAATGCGTCTGTTAGCAATGTGTATCACTGCAGTTTACGTGTTATACCTAGTTACGATAATTTTAAATTTTACAAAATTAATTTCCGGAGAAATTTTTACTTTACAACTGATAGCATTTTACGTTCTTTTATTCAAAGTCGCATTTTTAATAACTTTGCACGGAAAAAAGTAGACGTTTCTGCCAAATATAATTCATACGATTTCAGCTTCACTAATTTCCAATAAAAAGGAAGTTCTGGCATGAAAAAAAATATGACTCCTGATGTTCAACACTCTATGTGATTCATGGTCTAAGCAGAATAGTTCTTCTATTTATTGTAATGACTCAGGAAAAATATTTTACCGGAAAAGTTTGCGAAGCCATCCCTGCTAATTCTTCATTGATTCTCATCCAGTAGGTACCGCTGACCATTCGTCCTTCTTCGCCGGCATCGATTTCCGCACAGGAGTCCGCAGGAACCTCGGGAATGGAACCCAGAGGAACTGTGGGAAAACAAAACCATACAGTAAGGTCGTGTTTTATCGGGTAAAACCTTAAGGTTACGATAGGTTTTCCGTTGATTTGGTTCAAAGGATGTTTCTGTATGACAGAAACATTAATTTAAAAAAAAAATAGATTTTAAATTCCACTTCGAAACTTCCAAATGAACCATTTTAAAGGGGCACCGTCACGAGCATAACTTCAAAAATTCAACAGCCCAAAAACATGTTTACACCATCAGAAACCTATTAACAGTGGTCAGGTTTAATTAAAATTACTAAACCAGTGTACTGAAGATAAATATAGAGTGATAGCTCTGTGATACCATCGGGAGCTTTTGATCTCAACTTGAAAAAGTCAGCCTGACTTTTTCAAGTTCTGTCCCTGTGGTTTGGAAAAATTGATGAAAACTATTTAAGGTCACCCTCTTCTTTAAACAATTTGCCAGATATCATTCCCTTTACGTTCTAGGAGCATTTCCTGCATGGTTGAAAGTTCTTAGACGTAGTTTTGGTGCCGTTTTACTAAAAAGGTCACAAAATGGCCGTGACAGTGTCCCTTTAACATGATTTTATGTCTGTTTAAAAGTGGATCAACCAAAGCAACGGAATAAATAAATAATAATATTTTTTTATTTTTTTTGTCTGCCTTTCTGTTTGTATTTGTTTTTAGTTTTGTTTTTTGTGCGTGTGTGCGTGTTTTCATCAGGACTGGAACAAAGCCAATTAAAACTAAAGCGGTCGATTCAAATGGTAAACGAACCAAATATCTAGCTAAAAGCGTAAAGCCTGGTTTACACTAACGACGGAAGCGACGGAAGCGGAGTCGTAAGCGGAGTCGGAATCGGAAGAAAGTTTTGATCTAGTGTGAATCGGCGCGACGGAAGCGGAATCGTAAGCCTCGCTTTCATTTGCAAACATTTAAGATGGCGGACCCGGGAGATGAAGAGATACTGCTGTTTTTAATTTGCTTTTGCTTTTTCTTCTCATACGACGAAGAACATGTCTGCAACGGAACCAGAGAAGGAGAAGGTTGTGGGTACGTGGAGTATTTTTAAAAAGGAAAAGTCAAGGCGAATTTGGAAACCTTGTGAGAGAACTTCGTACGTCAGACAGAGAGCTCTACTTTCGATATGTTGTCAGTTTTGTATTTTGGTTTTCAAAGTGATTGCGAGTGTTTTACAAACTTGTTCGACGTCCCAGATGCATGAAATAAAATATAACACACACCTCTACATAGTTTTTTGATTGGTTGATAATTCCGCTTCCGGCTTCCGATTCCGTTCACCTTGTTCTCACTGGATCGGAAGCGACGGAAGCGGAAGCGGAATCGGAAGTAAAAGATACTCTTCTGATCCTTCTGACTCCGATTCGGGTCATGTAGCAGCTCTTGTAAGGTACATACATACATACATTCATACTTTATTGACTTTCCCCTTAGAGGCTTTTCAAAGACAATACAATAATAATTTAAAACTACTTAAAAACTCTAAGATAATATTCAGACTTAAAATTAATTAACTAGAATTAGGAATCTATAAAATCCTTGATAAGTTTACGTTTAAGATAAAACTTAAAAGCAGATACTTTCTCGAGAGTTTTTAGAGAGCTATCCATGGAGTTCCAGATACTGACTGTTCTGTAGTAGAACGTTCTCTGACCACTGGCAGACTTGAAAAGAGGAATGTTCAGCATTTGTGAACTTCTTGTGGCACGTCCGCTTATTTCTCCTCGCTTACTGAACTGGGAAGACAGGTACTCCGGCACGCGAGATGATAGACATTTGAAGGCCATGATAGCGCTCCTGAAATATAACTGAGTCGCAACATGAGTGGCTGAGAGAACAATAGAACAAAAAACAAGAACAATGCCCCTAGCCCCCAAAACAATAGCAGCTGCTAACTAGCGGACCAGTAGAATTACAAGCTTATGAGAGCTGCTACACTACTGTCGGATTCCGTCGAGCTTCCAACTCTGCTTCCGATTCCGTTTTTTGATTTACCCTGGATCGGAACGCTCCTTGCGCTTCCGATTCCGCCTCCGCTTCCGATTCCGTCGGTAGTGTGAACCAGCCTTAACTTGTCTGACAGCATTGATCCAATAATGGCTAAATTTGTTAATTACTAACTAGTTTACCACCACTTTTGTGCGCCCCAAAGCGACACGAACAGATAAGTGTCTGTTCCATTGAATCAAAGCCATTTTTTCTTCTTTTTTTTCATTGAACATTTTGCAAATATGCATGTCTTAAACGAAACAAAGTGGCTTTTTGATCAATATTATGTCATTATGCACTCCACCGGTGTTGTCGCTTTTTTTATTTTTTTTGAGAAGTTTACGTCATCTGCGTCAATCCTTATCGTGGATCACGAGCAATTGATTTGCAATGGCCTGCATGTTTCCCAACCTTAGAGAACTTTTATCTTTATGCAAGTCGCATTTACCTCTATTGATGTCTCTTTTAAAATAATATCTGTCAGAGTCAGGAACGAAGTCTTCAGGTCTGGCTTCCTTGGTGCGGTTGTTCAACTCACACATGTACTGGGAAATGACGTAATTGAAGCTTTGACATCTGACGTCAGAATTGCATGCTTGTAAGCATTCATGACCAAGGGATACTCCCTTGATTATCTTAAAGATGTGTCGTCGTAGCATCATGCCCTGTGTGGACTGTCCGCCTCCACATTGCAGTGAAGTCACTTGAAAAATCAGTTGAAACGATACCAGCACGGTCGTAATAAATTGAACCTTTCCTGGAGCCATTTGGAATATTGACACCGCTCTGGAAAAAATAATTTTAATATACATGTATATTGAGAAACATGTCATGACTGAGAGCTAACCCCTTCCGTGCCATTAACGTATACATACGTCCTGTGTTGCGTGACCTAAACGACCCGCGACGTATATATACGTCCTGAAAGAAAAAATTTCTTTCGTTGTTCGGTCGTTCACAAAACGGAAGGAAACTTAAGTGATGGCTGTCAAGAAGTACCCTTTTGGCTACTGAAATACCGCTGGCTGCTTTACTACGGGCTCACAGCCCAAAATGCTTTTCTGTCCTCCAAGCTAAAAACAAAATGGCGACTCGGCGACACGAGCGAGGGAGGATGGAATGAAGTTTTCGGCGACTCGGCGACACGAGCGAGGGAGGATGGAATGAAGTTTTTGCGTATGCTGACTCGGATTTTGATAGCAAAAGCAGTAAACGCAAGCATGAGAGCTGTGTTGGAGAGTCTGGCAATGAAGAATCGACAGAAGAATCTGAAAGTGATGAAGAGTTGAGCGAAAATGACGATCAAGGACGTGAACCACGTGGTTGTGAAACTAATCGTGACCGTGGAACTAATGGTGGCCGTGGTCAGGGTTGGGGCCAAAGAGCAGGAAGAGGCAATTTTACTCAACCATATTAAACTATGCTTAGAAATAATGTTGTGTTTTTTTAAGTTTATGCAAATCTTGGGCCGAAAAATCCAATATGGCCGCCGGCAGTCGCCTTCGAAATTTCGTTCAACGGCCGAAATGAGAAACGATAAAACTTCGATATCGGATCGATATCCAAAGCAAAAGAATGTCCAAAGGATGAACAATTTACAACATATGAACATAATTACGAGATTCTAAAATGTGCTCTGGAGAGGTCTGATATGGCTTTCTACAGATTCCTGGTCAGAAAGTCATAAGTGTAATAAACGAAACGTTTTAATGGCTGATTGGGCAACTAGTATATGTCTATACTTGTGAGTTGGCAAGTTAGTAAAAATGAATGGCAAACGGTGAAACTCATTGTGATACGTTGCGATACGGGAAAAAATAGGGAGCTTAATATGCAAACAACGACGGCAACGGCAACGAGAACATTACCACACAAAAGGTTTAATGAGCAGAAAAATAGCTCTTCGCGTAGCTCTAAGTCTTGCTGCATTTCCCTGCTCAACTGAAAACGCCTCCCAATAATACAGCTGACAGCATATAGTGCCCTTTCTATACAAGTGAGAAGCAAAATAAATTGGACGACCAAATCCAATACAAAACGGCAACTTACAAATTTCGCGAACGTAGGAGTCTGTGTAGGCCTGTCACGTGCTTTTTACTTTGTTTATAGCAGAAAATAATTTCAGTCAAACCAAATATTAAACCAGATAGGTCTGGATTCTTTATTGTAAATGTAAATGTAAATGTAAATGTTGTTTATAGTGGTCATGCACTTAGCTTCGAGATAGCTAGTTTAGGCATGCCACTGAAACATAGGAAACAAATAACTTTAAATGAACATAACATGGTTAAAAATCCCAACTGGCTGGAGGCAGACCAGTTGGCTATATACAAAAATTTAAAAATTAACTAAAATTTGAGATATATGGAGTTTAGAGGGCAAACAGTATTTCTGTAAAATACAAATCACTAAGTTGTACATAATAGTGGAGTTTATGCAAAAGAAAAACAATATAATTAGCATAAAATTATACAATTTAGCATTACTGTTTCACAGATAGTGCTTGCACTCTACTAATTAACTGTTTCACCCACCTTGGCCAGTGAACACCTCTACATAAATAATGACCGGTCCCTTATGTGGATGCGAATGCATGTAAAAAAGTTTAAATAAGGCACTGTTGTCGACGATGTAAAACCAGCATCTTGGCATGGTTTTACTGCTTCTGTTTGGAAGGTGATCTTGCAAGGTGATCGATAACTAGGTGAGTGTTTTTATATTTTACAACATTTACTTCTCATATCCTGCGTCGCAGACAGTCTAAGCCGCCGAGGATTATGTGACACGTCCAGCAGCACATCGAAGGACAGCTTTAATTGTTACCCGACCTCAAAGACCACAAGAGAGTCAAAAATTCTAGTCAAAACAAACCTTGGAGGAAGCGACATTTGCATAATCACTGGTATGTCAGCGTTTTGTTGAATGTGATCCAAAAGATCACACATTCCCTGCAAATGTTGTCATCAATTTCTTCATCTTCTGTGAAACTTTTAGTCAATCATAATAAACGTTCAGCAAGTAAGAAACAAACTTTTAATTTGAGCCTTTTCGTGACTTCGCATTATTATAAGCGAAGCGCGAAGAAAGACGGACACGCTGTCACGCTCAAATGTTAAATAAACAATTGGAAGAAGCTTACATTTGCATAATCACAGCTCTGTCGGGTTAAGAAGCTTAATTATCCCACAATAGGACTTAATATTCCTCGGGAGAGCCTCAGTTAAGTACATTTTCCTGTACCAAGCTTATGTACTTCGAAATTTCGGAGTATCGTCAAGCCTACGGGTTCTTTATGGAGCCACAAGCGTATACGTGTTGATTATCACGTGCTGCAAAATAACGATGAAACACCATAGAAATTCGTCGTATATACCGACCTAAAAGCTGAAAAATACTTACGAAACCTTTCAGCTGATCGGTTAGAAAGAAAATATGAAAGCTGTGAGAAGTAAATGTTGTAAAATATAAATACACTCACCTGGCAATCGATCACCTTCCAAACACAAGCTGTAAGCCAAGATGTTCGTTTTACATCGTGGGCTATCGGTAGGTCATCGTTGATACGAAGTGTTCGCGAAGAGACCACAAGATCTGTATTTATTTGTGCTGATTGGCTACGAAGTATATTTTATTGTTACTTACTTACATTCGGAAATCTTACAGGATCGCAATAGTGACTACGCGCAAGCGCAGTAGTCACTAAAAACTGTTCGCAAGTGATGAGCTGGAATATTTTCAGAAAGCTCAAGAGCGAGTAATGGTGCTTTACGAAGAACTGCAGAGAGCCTCAAATAAGTTGACGACATCTCTAATGAATTGAACCTGAAGAGGAAGTTTCTATTTCGCATGGAGAAAGATCAACAATAGTGATTGTTGCTGTTGTTGTTGTTTTCAATAATATCGCACCGTTCCGCCGCGTTGAACAAACGTTTCCATTGGCTCTTATTAAAATGCCTCTTTAAAGAATTTGACACATGGAACTTTAACATTTGAAATACAGAACTTATAAAATAGCACTGCCTTGGTCCTTCGATCATCAAAAAACCGGTTATTTCATCTACTTATTTGCGTACAAGCTGGTGGCCAAACACTTAAAAGTTACCTTACTGAAAGATTAAATCGCCTCCTAGCCTGCGTAGCTGGTGGGATTTCGCGAGCGAGTGCTTTTTTTAGCGGCCGCATGCTTTGGTCTTAGCCGCCAAGCAGCGAGGGGTTTGGTGAGGAGTCAAGTTGAGATCACTCGCGGCTCGGCCGCTCAGCGACGCGGGCTTCGCCCGCACGAGAAAAATTCACTGTGCCCACTAATCCCACCAGCTGCGCAGGCTAATCGCCTCCCTCACTATCCCCTCCATGGGATCCGCCATGCTACCAATTAGCTGCAACTTTAACATATCAAACTTTGCCCATTGTTAGGGTTTAAACTTTCTAATACAATGAAGCTATTGTTGTCCATCCTTAGGGATTTTCCTGTTCGGTGTCGCCAAATTGCACTCGAGTTTAATCGGATCCAGTCGGCACTTTGCTGATGATGACATTTTTGTTCTTAACGGGGGCCTTCTTGGGAAAACACAGATACCGTATACTAACTAACAAGTTTGAATAAAAAGCTAAGCGAGGCTTTATGTTCAAAGCGCGTCGATTCGAATGTTCACAAGTTTGAATAAAAAGGCTCAGCGAGGTTTTATGTTTAATTAAAAGCGCGTCGGTTCGAATGTTTACAAGTTTGAATAAAACGTTAGTGAGGTTCCATGTTTTAAGCGTCGGTTCGAATGTTCACTGACACAAGTTTGAACAAAACTTAAGCGAGGCTTTTTGTTCAAAGCGCGTCGGTTCGAATGTTCACAAGTTTGAATAAAAAGTTCAGTGAGGTTTTATGTTTAACGCGCGTCGGTTTGAATGTTCACAAGTTTGATTTAAAGTTAAGCGAGGCTTTATGTTCAAAGCGCGTCGGTTCGGATCATGCAGTTCGATCATACCGTTCACAAGTTTGAATAAAAAGTTAAGCGAGGCTTTTTGTTCAAAGCGCCTCGGTTCGAATGTTCACAAGTTTGAATAAAAAGTTCAGCGAGGTTTTATGTTTAACGCGCGTCGGTTTGAATGTTCACAAGTTTGATTTAAAGTTAAGCGAGGCTTTATGTTTAACGCGCGTCGGTTTGAATGTTCACAAGTTTGATTTAAAGTTAAGCGAGGCTTTATGTTCAAAGCGCGTCGGTTCGGATCATGCAGTTCGATCATACCGTTCACAAGTTTGAATAAAAAGTTAAGCGAGGCTTTTTGTTCAAAGCGCCTCGGTTCGAATGTTCACAAGTTTGAATAAAAAGTTCAGCGAGGTTTTATGTTCAAAGCGCGTCGGTTTGAATGTTCACAAGTTTGATTTAAAGTTAAGCGAGGCTTTATGTTCAAAGCGCCTCGGTTTGAATGTTCACAAGTTTGATTTAAAGTTAAGCGAGGCGCTATGTTCAAAGCGCGTCGGTTGGAATGTTCACAAGTTTGAATAAAAAGTTCAGCGATGTTTCATGTTTACAGCGCGTCGGTTTGAATGTTCACAAGTTTGATAAAAAGTTAAGCCAGGTTTCATGTTTACAGTGCGTCGGTTCGAATGTTCACAAGTATGAATAAAAAGTTCAGCGAGGCTTCATGTTGAAAACGTTGGCTCGAATGTTCACAAGTTTGATTAAAAGTTAAGCGAGGCTTTATGTTCATTCATTTTGTGGTTGGGCGACTATAAGTTTTTCATTGTTGGCGGCCATGTTGACTTACCATGAAGTATATGCCCTGTTGTTGCATTAGGAGACTATTTCATTTACCCACCCCTAGAAGAGTTGATTTTGTCACCACCTAGTCATCAACGAAGTTTTTGAATTTCGCGCTCGGAATTTGGCTAAGCGTCGGCTCTTTCAGACCTTTGTTCTGGCAACAAAAGACCGTCCCATTGCTGCAAACAATTGAAATGCCCATAAACGGGAAGGTGAAATCGTACCACTGATCACCAAAACTGGAGGCAAAGTTTGATATGAATCAGGCAGGATCACCCGGGATAAAGCAACAGCTGTTAAATATCACTTTGTTTAAAAACAAGTCCCACCAAATAGGAACTTTCAAAAATAACCCAATATCTGTATAAATACAAATGCTGTCGGGGAGATATGGATACGCGATTCCATTCCTATTTGCAGGAGTGACCAAGGATACTTACTTGTTTATTTAATTTGTTTCATCAGTACTTATCCAGTGGATAGGGTTATCCACTGTTTGAAAAACTAGGCCCAGACTTATAAGATATATTTACTGGGAGAGGGGATCTCCCTATAGTCACTATAGTAAAGTACGCTCTATTTTATAAGAATCGTTTTTATAAGAACGTCAAGGCTGAAAAAGGACAGAAATTAAAAACATCCTTAGAACGTACCCAATTTGGCTACGAACAGATTTTATACTTTCCTATTCGTTGTAACTGACAAATATGTGTGTATATACTAAATGAAGAATCAAGTCGTGAATCTTTAATCAAATAAGACCTAGAACAAGCATTGTATTCACCCATGAACGTGACGTGAACATGTACATATCAGTTTCAATAAAACTATTTTCACACGGGCGGCTCTAGGGGAGGGTGCAGGCGGCGCGGGTAGGCTTTCTAATACAACTGGCATTCTGCAAACAAAAAATATATCTGCACCCCTCTTTAGAAAAATTCTGGGTCTGCTCCTGTTTAAGAACATTTTAGGCTTAAATCATCGAAAACGTTCGGACAAAGATGAGAAGTTCTCTCCCAGAAGGGATACCTTTTTCAAGCTGCAGCTTTATAAAAAGGTAAGGTTTTTTATGAGTTGAAGTAGACAAAAGGAAAAAAAATAGGTATTTGAAAGGACCTTTCAATAATATCTCGAACACAGCCCCCGAAAGGGAAAACGTGAATTTAAGTGAAATTTTAAGAGGTCCAAAGAAGGGATAGAAGATAGAAGAAGTTGACCCCAACGTAAGAGCACCTGGTGTACCCCCGTTTTAAGTATTTTAAGGGGATTGGACCTCATGTGCAAGAAAATTACGAGTACTCCCTAACCCTGGGCAATTTCACCGCTTAGTGTTGCGTGACAGATAGGGCCAGAACCTGACTGGTAGTTCCTTCATTCAATCAAAGCTCCAAATTGCACCGGTCATTTAAATGCATCACCAACAGAAAAAGTCAAAAGAAAAAGGGGAAAAGCCTTTTGGAACTCAGATAAACTAAGTCAAATTATAGTCCAACAATCAGAGAAAATGAATTTCGATTCAGTGTTGACAGTGGTCGAGTAAATCGTGAGTGAACTCCGTTTGTATTCTAAGTGCGTATTTAAAGCTCAGATTTGGCTTAAACGTAAACACAACAACAAAATAGCATTTTCAGGATATTCGTTTTGTGTACAAATGTGATTTGAAACGAGATTCAATGAAATTAAGACGGCCAGTGCGATATGAAATTTGACAGTTCTGGTTTGGATCGAATTTCACTGTTCGGTGAATATTTAATGAGCCGATGATCACTCTCCTCCCAATAAAATGAAACGGCGAACTAAAATAAAATTGAAAACACTATTGAGACCTATTGAGTATGGCTTTTTCTTACTATTCCCTAATGTTTTAGTTTACTTTTCTTTAATTTTCTTGATGTAAGACCGGTATTGGTCCAAGGTATTCAAATTTTAAACAACTAGCGATTTAGTGTTGTTTTTGATAATTTCTCAAAATTAGGAAAAATTATCCCCTCGACATTTACAGCAAAGGCATCATAGACAATATTTTTTTACATATTCGTGTAGGGGAAGGTTAAGGCTTTACATTGATGTAACTGCCATGTTTTGATTTTATCCGCCAGCTGAGAAAAGAGGTCCACAAAATGACCAATTTTCGGGTTGTCCCTCGAGCCTCCTAACATAGGCGTGAGTAATATCATAGAATACCAATAGATTAACTTCAAATTGCTTGAAACTCCTACAGCTCATAAAATAGAAGTAGATCTTTCTTGCTATGTAAAAATTATGGCGGTACAGTTTGTCCTTGCTTTGCACCGATCGCTTAAAAAAGGTAAACAATCGTCTTGATTTTCGGTCGCGCGCGAGCAAAATTCGGTCAAAATTATTTTTAGCTCTAGCGGAAAAAACCTTAAGCCAAGAACCAAAAAGATTGTGGTTTTGTAACTTTGGCATGAAGGCCTTTCACCTCACAAAAAATCAGACGATTTGATTTTTCGATCCGGAACCGACCGGTCGAAAATTAGAGAGACTTGCTCTTAATTTGCGTGTTGCTTTCAAAATTTAAATTTTGTCCCGAGAACGAAATGAGAGGTGATGAAAATAAGACATCCAAAACAAAGAAATTCTGAAAGGATGAACAATTTCAACAGATGAAACATATTGAGCGATGAAATGTTTTTGAGATGCTGAAATGTGCTCTGGGCTTATTCCTCATGAAACATAATCTAGACTATGCTATACTCTCTATACCAAGTATTTCTATAATCTGTATTATTGGTCAGAAGGTCATAAGTGTAATGATTCATTTTATGGCTGTTTGGACGAATATTTACCTATAATTGTAAGCTCGTCAAATATTTCTGCTAATTGCTTTAATTCCAAACTAGATGAGGAGTAAAAATATTCGGCAAACAGTGATCTGTGATACGTTACGTATGGAAAAGGAAGAATAACTCAGTAAATCGAATGACTTGCCTGCTGGCACTGGTTACACGTCGCCACAGTTACAGACCGAGAGCTTGTTCCTTCAACAGTTATACGAAAAGGCTCCTTTGAAACTCAGTAAATCAAACTTATTTTCTTCTTTAAGTTAGTTACCGAGGTAGCAGTTTAGGCGTTGCTTATATACTGTCATAGGTAAATACAGGTGTCTTTCGGTATTGATTTCTAGTACAAAAGAGGTCTTCTGACGATGAAAAATATTTAGTTTTCCGTGCGGGACTCTGATGATTTTCCACAACATAGTATTATTATTGGTTGAGTTATAATTAAAAATCAAGTTTATCTTTCTTACGTTTATCTCGAAGAATATAAGGCAGGAATAAAAGGTTTCTTTGAAATGCAAAACTCGATTATTTTCATGAATAGATCGACCCATGTGTATATTTGATAAACCACAGGAGCTGCTCTTTTAAAATCTTTCCTTGAAATAAACTTTTAAACCTGTACTGCGACTATTCTAAGTGTTACACAATACAAATATTGTTCATCGGTGCCTTTAGTCAATTTATGTGCAGATTCACAAGTATTTTCTGGTTCTGAAGTATTTCCTCATCAGTTCGTTTTCTTATACTTTGGTCGGGGTGTAAATAAATGATGTATTTTTTATGTTCTTTTTTTGGCACATGTCTCAATTCCTGCTTTCACATATAAATTATTAAAAAGCATAAACTTTTGTAATAAAATTATGTTTCTTAACATCGATTTTGAATTTTGAAGTAATGGCTTAAAGGCCAACCACCATGAAAAAATATGTTTTCTTGACTATTATAATGGCATGATAATCATCATCATCATCGTTTTCTTATGGCATCACGGCAGCCATATCGATGTTCCAAAAACAAAGCCAAGTCATTCCTCTAATTTCATGTAAAAGTCGTCTTTTGTTTATTTAGGAATCCAATATGGCCGTTGGCCACGTGAGTGAAAACGCTCTATAGGCCGTCATGATGTCCTAACAGACTCTTTGCCAGTCGCTCCTGTGGTCTTTTTGACTAGAACGCATTGCATCAAGGGAAGGCCGCACGAAAATCAGGAAGCAACCCTTCTTTTCTTTTGCCCTTCCCAGTCTTCCCCGCAACCTTCATATTATTTCTCCTCAGTCTTTCATCACCTTTGAAGAACAAATAAGTAGGGGCTGGGCACGATTCTGATGTCCCAATGTAAGGAATACGTTAAGTCGCTGTCAAGCATTTTAGAGCACGAGATTCCCGGTGATTTTTGTTTCCTTGCTGCCATACTTTCAAGATGTTAAAGACACGCCTTGCAGTTTTTGCTCGTGCCTTCTATAGTCACTACTTCTTGCACCGTGTCAACTTAACGTCGTGTTGATAAAATGATGCTGAACTAATTTAACCCAACAAGTCCCCACAGCTTTGTTTTACAGCGCTATCTTAGTATTGATACTTCATAAAAGATTATCATGTTTTTTCGTCTGTTTGGAAAGACGATTCATTACAAAACTTGTTTTGTTCTGTTAGCGGATTTGTATTTTAGCCAATCCGAAACACACTGCTTGAGGTCCCTCTTGCTTGTCATTTTGAGTTCCCTAATGTTGCTCATTTTACTTGCATCTTGTTTTTCATTTTGAATTCCCACATGTTCGTCGGAACTCCAAAGAACTCAACATGGCAAACAAGAGAGAACTGTAAACGAAAAAAAATGACCAACAATCGGAAACTCAATATGACAAACAAGCAGGTACCCAACATAACCAATAAGACAGAACTAAAAATCACTACCATGCAAAAAAACTCAAAATGGCCGACAAATAACAGGGAACTCAAAATGAGCAACAAAAGGGAACTGAAAATGATCGTGCATGACAAACAAGGTAAGGTAAAGTCAGCATACGAGCCTAGTGGCTCATCAGGCCGGAGCTTATCCCGGTTCCGTAGCATGAAGCGACTAGGAGTATTTCTACTCCCCCGGATGGGATGCTAGTGACGTCCATCGCAGGGTTACTCCACGCAGTAAATTCGCCGCAATACCTGTTTATGCACCTGGGTGAAAGGAGGCACTGTGAGAGTAAAGTGTCTTGCCCAAGAACACAACACAGTGCCTCGGCCAGGGCTCGAACCCGGACTGCCCGATCCGGACCCAAGCGCACTAACCATAAGATCACCGGGCCTCCCAAAGCGAATTGCTAAAGCGACTTGTTGCAAAAAGAGGAAACTCAAAATTACAATCAAGCGGCAACTCAGAGTGACAAGCAAGGGGTAACTCAAGGTGACAAACAAAAGCAAACTCAAAGTAACGAACTGGAATCTCCACGAACTGAAATATGCGCGTATTCTCACGCTCGGATAGAAGCATAACAGGAGACAGTTAGGTGATCTCTCTTCTTTCCTTACCAGTAGCATTCGGCTTCTTCTGACAAACGGCAGAGAACTGTATAATTTCACGCGATTTCACGTTACGAGTGCATGTTGCCACGCGTGGACGATGTGACGAGGCGTCAATTTTGTCCTCGCCGTGTGGTACTGAAAACCATATTGAAGAATAATGTACTCCTCCCCGCTGGGGGTTAATTTGAATGGTGTCCAGTCTATTTAACAATGAAACCCGTAGCCCACAAGGGCTACGGTTCAATAGCCCATGAGGCGAAGCCGAATGGCTATTGACCCGTGGCCCTTGAGGGCGAGGTGTCTAATTGTTTAAGTATCACCCAACTAGTTGGACAGAAAAAGCAATAATAAAGTTAGCAAATGCAAGTTGAAGAAAGATTTATTGGGAATAAAACGAAAGAAAGCGTCACGAATTTCGCTACTCGATGACTATTGCTAATAGTCCTCTAGTAGCATAGCCAATCAAAATGTAGGATTTGCATTAGTCCACTAGTTGGGTGATACTAATATGGTCTGGCTATTTCGTTGTTGGGTATAGGCGTCACGGGCTATAACAGATTTTGTATTTTCCGAAGCAGCTAGTTGCGCTGCGGGGATGACGAGGTATGAGCAAGTAGTTTTCAGAAAAAAAAAAATCCGTGTGTAATTATTTCATAAAGATATGAAATCAGGATGTGAGCCAAAACTATTCTTGTGCAAATATTTGAGTCAATTTCGGCACGTGTCGAGCGCTGGAGTAAAACATGTTGCAACGATAGCAAACAACACCATGTTATGTCTCGTCGATAGTTTAATTTAGTAATTTCACTTTTATTCATTGGACAAAAACTATTTTAATATATGCAAACATCATGCTTGATCCGACTGTGGTTTTAACTTAAAGAGTTTGAAAATTAATGTGCTTGTATTGCAGCACAATTACTTATCAATCACTTACAATGCTGTACTCTATTATAACAATACTTTTTTAATGAATACGACTATCATGATGTAATTCCATCATCCCCCAATATTTCTGATAAGTTTTAAATAACAGCAGCAACAACAACTCAAAAACTCAAAAAACTACCCAAGCAGGCTTATTTTTTATCTAATAATAAATATTTTTGTGACTCAGAACTAAAATTAGTTACATTTCATGGCTAAAACTTAAGTTTACAGAACTAGTGTATGAATTAATTTCCTGCTGCAAGAGATCGAGCTAGAGCTAATCCGATAGAAAACAAAAGGAAAACTAATCTGGTATAGAACGAGAGCTAAAACTAATCTTCTACAGAGGTAGACGTAGAACTAATCTTCTTCAGAACCAGGGCTGGGGGTAGTATTTCACGGGATGGCCAGAGCTAGCTAATCGGGACTAATCTTCCTTAGGATCAGAGCTAGAACAGAACCAGAGATTTTCAACAATTTTCAGAACTTGAAATTGACCTATTCTCGTTCCCAGGTTTTCTTTCCTTTTCTTCCCTTGCCGTCGAGGAAAAAACAAGGGAAGAAAAGGAGAGAGGCCCTGGGAACGAGTTTGAAATTGACCGTGAAATAATGTAAACCTTGATCACGTACAAGGGGGAAGTGTGGGGAGGGGGGAGGGGTGATGAGATGGATTCCTTCCCCTCGAGACATTTTTTTGCAATTTTGACTTCTTTAAAATGAACTCCATAACTTCCAATCAAAGTTTCTGCAAAAAATCAGACATTTCAGGATATTTAATTAAATTATAAGTAACCCGGATTATACAAATTAGCAAGGTGCAAATACAACAAAAAAAAAATGGTGCAAATACCACTCGTACCAACAACAAACCACAATAACCCAAAAACTTCCCAAGCTCGCTAGCGCATTAATCTGAAAGTTAAAGGAAGGTTATTTTAGATCAGATATTAATTATGAACTAACTAAGGCACTCAGATTGGTCAAATTGTGTTCTACCGGTAAACTCGTCCTTCCCTACATGGCAGCACGGTGCTCGACTACGCGCAAGGACGAAGAATCAGTTAACGTTTAATACGTTAAATATTTTGGTCTATCTGATGATAAAAACATCGGATATGATTCTCATCTATCATAATGTAAACTTAGTGATGGTGGATCGCTAAAATGAATTTCCCAATCCACCGCAGTTAAGGCCGCGCTGGACCCTTGCTCATTAATAAATTCATTAGCAATTTATTTTGACGGGGTGTCATGTTGTAAATGTTTAATTCTTCGAATTTTGAACACCGATTCCTTCAAAACTTATCAAGGATAATAGGGGTTGATGGAATTTTATCATGATTGTCGTTTTACTGAGAGATGACCGTTTACTTTGATGTTACAAGCTCTTAAGTGTTAATCTGCAGATAATGCGATTTTGTGTCCAAGTTTCCAGCTAGAATAGCGCACCAAATTAAACGACTATATAACCTAGTGGAAAATCACAACCTCTTTTGTGTTCTGGTCAGAACGAAATTCTCGAATTCAATAATTATTAGGAGTTATTGGCTCCTAAGAGGGTAAAATTGTGAAATCTAAACTTTGAAACGTGCTATCTTCTCTTTGAAAAGGGATTTTAAAAATCCGTTTTGACCAGAACACAATAGAGTACACCAAGTTTATGGTCCCTGCAAATCAAGTCATGAAATTCTGTATCGGTGGAGAAAACTTGGACACAAAATTGCAGGTTTTGCCGCTTCCGAAGATTTGCCGCTTCCGAAGACCTACCGAGTCAGTGTTTACAACAACGTGCGCTTTATTCGAAGCTTCGAATCTAATTATGCTGAATTATGATAATTCCCTACGTTCCAGCGCACAGGACACAAAGCGGAGAACAATAACATGTAATTACTTATACAAAGAACTTTAAGAAATATATTCTCATGAATATTTCGATTGTTGTCGGCTTCAGTCGTCGCAGTTCGTGTTCGTACTCTTAAAATAAATGCATACATAATTATAGCAAGGGTCCAGCGCGACCTTAATGAGACGAAGAAACTAGCATGAGAGAAAAAAACACGAAAACGCAGAAACAAATAAATGAGAAGGAACACAAAAAATAGTTCCACTTCCACTGGGCTGAAATAATCTTAACAACATGGGTATCTTTCCATTCAGAATTTACCCGGAAACCTTATTTGAATAGAAAAAAAGAGTACTTCAAATTGGTCGCGATGAAAGCTTAGTTGAATTTTTTTTCATGGCAGAAACATTTCCTGAGTCATGGTAGGCACTTGAATTGACTCTAGTTTTATGCACTCTTATGTTTTACGCAAAGTCTGTCATTCGGCGAAAACGAAAAACTACTGAATAAATAAATTCGGAATAAGTTTCCAAAGCAGAGTTTCTGGAACTAACCTTTATTCTAAATCTCTTCGGAACTTCCCGCGCAGACCTTTACTTTTGCGATAAATGACTCCGGCCATAATTTGCTAGATTTTCTTCTCAAAGTACTTTTCAATCATTGAATACATTTTCCTCAGTTGACAGCCTACCTTTTCTTTTTCCTTTCTTATGACTTTTACAGCTTCAACAGAGCTTTTAAACGTTTTCCTTCGTGTCGATCCGCGGATTTTGTGTGTAGAACTGAACCTGTGATCTATTCTTACAGCCGCTGTGATTGGTTCACCAAGTCATCTGATGAACGTGTTGAGAACAAACCACTTGATCACGAAATTTAAAATAGATCCCCATTGCTTTGACAAAGTTTTCCAAAGTTAGCTCATAAAAGCAATAGGTCACACTTTTTAGGGGTTTTGCCGTCGCAACAAACCCACTTGGGATGTTGGGAGAACACTAGAAAAGTTCGTGATTTACAATCTTTTCTCGTATTCTCTCAACATCCCAAGTGCGTTTATTGCGGCGGCAAAACCCCTAGAAAGTGTGGTCTATTGATTAAATAAAAATATTTGGGACCAATTAGTTACCTTTCAAGACTAAAACTTTAGTTGCCGTTTTCGTCTACACGACCAGTTCTAGAATTACTTCTCACCACCACAGGCATAATAGCTAATTTTTTACAGAATCAGAGCTACAATTAATATTCCGCTGCAGGAGAGGTGCTAAAGAAAAACTTCTACAGAATCAGGGCCAGAACTAATCTTCTAAAGAACCAACTAGTCCTTTACAGGACCAGAGCTAAAACGTGTTTTGTCTACAGGACCACGTGTAGAAATAGCCTTCTACAGGACTAGAGCTATAAGAACTAATATCAGACTACAGGACTAGGGCTTGAACTTATATTCTACAGGACTAGAGTTTAAACTATTCTTCTACATGACCAATACTAGAAATGGTCTTCTTGAAATTTATATTTACAAATAATATTCTACAGGATCAGCCACTAATATTTTGCAGGGCCAGTGAGAGCTAAAAGAAACTAACCCGCTAGATGGAAATTTCTAAATGAAGTGACTATGTTGCTCCTGGCCTATCATTGTCACCTTAAAACACACAACAACATTTAAGCACTCTGCGGAGGGATATAAAGAGTGATACTGTTTATGCTAACCACGTATCCACAGGTTTAAAGAGTACGCGCGTATAATGGCTCCCCAGTGGTCGCTAGCGAAATCCATTTCAGGTCGTCCGGTTTCGTTCATTGCGAGGGAAGGCGATTTAGATGCCGTCACACCAACCCCGTGACCTGCGTCTGAACAATCCCTCCCTCCTCCACCTATCATCATAACAGAGCTGCCCCATCCCATGCTGCACCAGAATCCGATCCTATTGAAGCTTTGCATTGTCCCATTGCATCTTGCCTGTCCGAAACCTCCAGTTGTATCGTACTGCCCGCCATACTGTACCATGCAATTCCCCAGACACTTCGCCCTGTTCCAAACTTTACCATTCCTGAAGTCACCATAGCTTGTGACCTTAGCGCGAAATGCCTCTCCACCAAGACAATTGTCTGTGGTCTGCAGCAAAGGAGTATGCTGGGAGTCATCACTGCGCGTGATCTTGAGCTCGTTGCCGCTGGCCAGCCAAAAGGCGGGCGATATCATGTCAGCGTTAGTCAATGGATCAGTGGTTTTTCCAGCAGCTTCAGTCCTGTCATACCACCAGTACCCAGAGTCGTTCATCCAGTGTGCGGTGTCCTTATTAGAGAACCGAGCGATAAGAGTCCAAGCCTCACTGCCTGGCGTCATGTCACAATATACCTGATGCAAAACAATTTTATATATTAACATTAGGTCTAGACAGCAGCAAACGTCAATAATGTTTGCAAACATTACAATAATTTTATCGTAAATACTCTTTTCCTTTGGCCATCGTAGCTTAACTAGAACGCAAACTACTGTCACTTCTGACAATGTATGTAGAAGCATACGAAAAGTCAAGTATAAAGGTATATTTTTTTCAACAATGCGTCTGTTAGCAATGTGTATCACTGCAGTTTACGTGTTATACCTAGTTACGATAATTTTAAATTTTACAAAATTAATTTCCGGAGAAATTTTTACTTTACAACTGATAGCATTTTACGTTCTTTTATTCAAAGTCGCATTTTTAATAACTTTGCACGGAAAAAAGTAGACGTTTCTGCCAAATATAATTCATACGATTTCAGCTTCACTAATTTCCAATAAAAAGGAAGTTCTGGCATGAAAAAAAATATGACTCCTGATGTTCAACACTCTATGTGATTCATGGTCTAAGCAGAATAGTTCTTCTATTTATTGTAATGACTCAGGAAAAATATTTTACCGGAAAAGTTTGCGAAGCCATCCCTGCTAATTCTTCATTGATTCTCATCCAGTAGGTACCGCTGACCATTCGTCCTTCTTCGCCGGCATCGATTTCCGCACAGGAGTCCGCAGGAACCTCGGGAATGGAACCCAGAGGAACTGTGGGAAAACAAAACCATACAGTAAGGTCGTGTTTTATCGGGTAAAACCTTAAGGTTACGATAGGTTTTCCGTTGATTTGGTTCAAAGGATGTTTCTGTATGACAGAAACATTAATTTAAAAAAAAAATAGATTTTAAATTCCACTTCGAAACTTCCAAATGAACCATTTTAAAGGGGCACCGTCACGAGCATAACTTCAAAAATTCAACAGCCCAAAAACATGTTTACACCATCAGAAACCTATTAACAGTGGTCAGGTTTAATTAAAATTACTAAACCAGTGTACTGAAGATAAATATAGAGTGATAGCTCTGTGATACCATCGGGAGCTTTTGATCTCAACTTGAAAAAGTCAGCCTGACTTTTTCAAGTTCTGTCCCTGTGGTTTGGAAAAATTGATGAAAACTATTTAAGGTCACCCTCTTCTTTAAACAATTTGCCAGATATCATTCCCTTTACGTTCTAGGAGCATTTCCTGCATGGTTGAAAGTTCTTAGACGTAGTTTTGGTGCCGTTTTACTAAAAAGGTCACAAAATGGCCGTGACAGTGTCCCTTTAACATGATTTTATGTCTGTTTAAAAGTGGATCAACCAAAGCAACGGAATAAATAAATAATAATATTTTTTTATTTTTTTTGTCTGCCTTTCTGTTTGTATTTGTTTTTAGTTTTGTTTTTTGTGCGTGTGTGCGTGTTTTCATCAGGACTGGAACAAAGCCAATTAAAACTAAAGCGGTCGATTCAAATGGTAAACGAACCAAATATCTAGCTAAAAGCGTAAAGCCTGGTTTACACTAACGACGGAAGCGACGGAAGCGGAGTCGTAAGCGGAGTCGGAATCGGAAGAAAGTTTTGATCTAGTGTGAATCGGCGCGACGGAAGCGGAATCGTAAGCCTCGCTTTCATTTGCAAACATTTAAGATGGCGGACCCGGGAGATGAAGAGATACTGCTGTTTTTAATTTGCTTTTGCTTTTTCTTCTCATACGACGAAGAACATGTCTGCAACGGAACCAGAGAAGGAGAAGGTTGTGGGTACGTGGAGTATTTTTAAAAAGGAAAAGTCAAGGCGAATTTGGAAACCTTGTGAGAGAACTTCGTACGTCAGACAGAGAGCTCTACTTTCGATATGTTGTCAGTTTTGTATTTTGGTTTTCAAAGTGATTGCGAGTGTTTTACAAACTTGTTCGACGTCCCAGATGCATGAAATAAAATATAACACACACCTCTACATAGTTTTTTGATTGGTTGATAATTCCGCTTCCGGCTTCCGATTCCGTTCACCTTGTTCTCACTGGATCGGAAGCGACGGAAGCGGAAGCGGAATCGGAAGTAAAAGATACTCTTCTGATCCTTCTGACTCCGATTCGGGTCATGTAGCAGCTCTTGTAAGGTACATACATACATACATTCATACTTTATTGACTTTCCCCTTAGAGGCTTTTCAAAGACAATACAATAATAATTTAAAACTACTTAAAAACTCTAAGATAATATTCAGACTTAAAATTAATTAATTAGAATTAGGAATCTATAAAATCCTTGATAAGTTTACGTTTAAGATAAAACTTAAAAGCAGATACTTTCTCGAGAGTTTTTAGAGAGCTATCCATGGAGTTCCAGATACTGACTGTTCTGTAGTAGAACGTTCTCTGACCACTGGCAGACTTGAAAAGAGGAATGTTCAGCATTTGTGAACTTCTTGTGGCACGTCCGCTTATTTCTCCTCGCTTACTGAACTGGGAAGACAGGTACTCCGGCACGCGAGATGATAGACATTTGAAGGCCATGATAGCGCTCCTGAAATATAACTGAGTCGCAACATGAGTGGCTGAGAGAACAATAGAACAAAAAACAAGAACAATGCCCCTAGCCCCCAAAACAATAGCAGCTGCTAACTAGCGGACCAGTAGAATTACAAGCTTATGAGAGCTGCTACACTACTGTCGGATTCCGTCGAGCTTCCAACTCTGCTTCCGATTCCGTTTTTTGATTTACCCTGGATCGGAACGCTCCTTGCGCTTCCGATTCCGCCTCCGCTTCCGATTCCGTCGGTAGTGTGAACCAGCCTTAACTTGTCTGACAGCATTGATCCAATAATGGCTAAATTTGTTAATTACTAACTAGTTTACCACCACTTTTGTGCGCCCCAAAGCGACACGAACAGATAAGTGTCTTTTCCATTGAATCAAAGCCATTTTTTCTTCTTTTTTTTCATTGAACATTTTGCAAATATGCATGTCTTAAACGAAACAAAGTGGCTTTTTGATCAATATTATGTCATTATGCACTCCACCGGTGTTGTCGCTTTTTTTATTTTTTTTGAGAAGTTTACGTCATCTGCGTCAATCCTTATCGTGGATCACGAGCAATTGATTTGCAATGGCCTGCATGTTTCCCAACCTTAGAGAACTTTTATCTTTATGCAAGTCGCATTTACCTCTATTGATGTCTCTTTTAAAATAATATCTGTCAGAGTCAGGAACGAAGTCTTCAGGTCTGGCTTCCTTGGTGCGGTTGTTCAACTCACACATGTACTGGGAAATGACGTAATTGAAGCTTTGACATCTGACGTCAGAATTGCATGCTTGTAAGCATTCATGACCAAGGGATACTCCCTTGATTATCTTAAAGATGTGTCGTCGTAGCATCATGCCCTGTGTGGACTGTCCGCCTCCACATTGCAGTGAAGTCACTTGAAAAATCAGTTGAAACGATACCAGCACGGTCGTAATAAATTGAACCTTTCCTGGAGCCATTTGGAATATTGACACCGCTCTGGAAAAAATAATTTTAATATACATGTATATTGAGAAACATGTCATGACTGAGAGCTAACCCCTTCCGTGCCATTAACGTATACATACGTCCTGTGTTGCGTGACCTAAACGACCCGCGACGTATATATACGTCCTGAAAGAAAAAATTTCTTTCGTTGTTCGGTCGTTCACAAAACGGAAGGAAACTTAAGTGATGGCTGTCAAGAAGTACCCTTTTGGCTACTGAAATACCGCTGGCTGCTTTACTACGGGCTCACAGCCCAAAATGCTTTTCTGTCCTCCAAGCTAAAAACAAAATGGCGACTCGGCGACACGAGCGAGGGAGGATGGAATGAAGTTTTCGGCGACTCGGCGACACGAGCGAGGGAGGATGGAATGAAGTTTTTGCGTATGCTGACTCGGATTTTGATAGCAAAAGCAGTAAACGCAAGCATGAGAGCTGTGTTGGAGAGTCTGGCAATGAAGAATCGACAGAAGAATCTGAAAGTGATGAAGAGTTGAGCGAAAATGACGATCAAGGACGTGAACCACGTGGTTGTGAAACTAATCGTGACCGTGGAACTAATGGTGGCCGTGGTCAGGGTTGGGGCCAAAGAGCAGGAAGAGGCAATTTTACTCAACCATATTAAACTATGCTTAGAAATAATGTTGTGTTTTTTTAAGTTTATGCAAATCTTGGGCCGAAAAATCCAATATGGCCGCCGGCAGTCGCCTTCGAAATTTCGTTCAACGGCCGAAATGAGAAACGATAAAACTTCGATATCGGATCGATATCCAAAGCAAAAGAATGTCCAAAGGATGAACAATTTACAACATATGAACATAATTACGAGATTCTAAAATGTGCTCTGGAGAGGTCTGATATGGCTTTCTACAGATTCCTGGTCAGAAAGTCATAAGTGTAATAAACGAAACGTTTTAATGGCTGATTGGGCAACTAGTATATGTCTATACTTGTGAGTTGGCAAGTTAGTAAAAATGAATGGCAAACGGTGAAACTCATTGTGATACGTTGCGATACGGGAAAAAATAGGGAGCTTAATATGCAAACAACGACGGCAACGGCAACGAGAACATTACCACACAAAAGGTTTAATGAGCAGAAAAATAGCTCTTCGCGTAGCTCTAAGTCTTGCTGCATTTCCCTGACGTTATCTGCGAAACAACAACGCGAAATTACCAAATTCTGCGTAGTTTGGACAATGTGAGCCACTGCGGCTAAGTTTTCGTTTGTCTTTGGGGTTGAATGCTCTCTTTATTTATTCAGCTGGAGCTAGTTCTTCGATCGATGAATAATCTGATACCTGAATACGTCTGGATAATTGCGAGATTCTCAAATAAAATCTAAATTCATTCTCTTAATAGGCGTTGCATGAATTCATGCATGAATAGAGACAAGAAGAAAGCCATGCAATGTTTTAATCAACGAGCAGATATCACAGAAAGAGTGTTATTTCTGAGGACGATAACAACAGTCATATCTTCGGCAAAATTTTCCCCCTGACTTTCGGATGTCAGATTAAGTATCATGGGCATCTGTAGCATTTTGTTCCTGAAGCAATGTTTAATTTCCTCGTGTAGCTTAAGCTACCCGCGCAAAGAAAATACATATTTTCGTTTTTTTGCTTCTCGCTAAGTTAGTCACACAGGAAGCATAACATAAAGGAAGTTTAGTCTTTCATTGACGCAATTGGTAACTGTGGTGACAAAAAACAAGGAAATTCTTGAAAGCAATAATATTGAGCATTTAGCTATTTCTGTCGGCAGCTACTGTTTCCAGAGAAAACTCACTTTCTCTTATTTCTGTTCAATCCTCCATGATAAGAATTATCAACAGTTCTCGATCTATTTTTTTTTTTAAATCAAGGTAATTAGAGGATAACGGAGACAATTTCCAATGACTTGGTGCTCGTTGTAACAACCGCTTAAACTAGCGCTTTGCTAATAAGGTATTAATTTGTAGCTTTTTTATCTTGCAAAATTATATTTTGACTCCAAAATATGTTAATCACCTTCATCCTGCGAGACAAAGTCACACCTGCATTTCAAGCCTATAATTATATCCATACAGGTTTTAAACAAAATCGACCTTTTGGTGAATAAAAACATTCAATAGTTGAGCCCGCATATGACCGACATGTCAATCTCGTTCCAAAAACCAACGATTCCTTTTACATTCCCGTTGATAATACATAAGAAAATGAATTGGAACCAGTTCAACTGGCCTACTACATTCAATTGTTCTATTGCGCTAGCGTTAACCCAACTTTTGGGAAAAAAAATTCCAATCTGCAATATTATGGCATGACCTGGACTTCTCTCATGGGAATAATCCTTCGCAAAAGGAATTTCCCTGCGGTCGCCTCTCAATTCCAAATAACGCTACCCTAGCCGGATAACCCTAATATAACCCTAACACTTCGTGCTATCCCTAACTTTTCAATTTGGAAAACCGAGTTTTAGTAATCCCGAGTCTCTTTACATAGCCTGCATCATCTCTTCTATGGCAAAAGTCGATTGCAAAGGAATTACCCTGTGATTGCCTTACAGCTTCGAAAACGCAATCCTATAACAGCAAAACTTAGCTTAACCTAACTTTTGGAAAAACGAATCCATAAACGTCGTCAGTGACTTTCAAAAGCAAACAATTAACGAAGTACTTAAAACAATTAATACAGATCTTTTGTGGAAATCCAAACCAAGGTTAATAGACAAACCCAAACATGACCACTCATGAAATTACTGTTCAAAAATGAGAGCTCTTAACGAAATAGAACTAAGCGCTTAAGGTTACAAACTCTTTGTGCGGGCTTTCGGGACCTTGAATCACACTGGCACGGAAGCTACGAAATAATAATCAACTGATAAACTACACGTCGTGCGGTTCGAATGTTCACAAGTTTGAATAAACAGTTAAGTGAGTTTTCATTTTCAAAGCGTCTGTTCGCATCTTCACAAATTTGAATAAAAAGGTAAATGAGGTTTCATGTTCAAAGCGTCTGTTCGCATGTTCACAAGTTTGAATGAAAAGTTAAGCGAGGTTTCATGTTCAAAGCGTCCGTTCGCCTCCTCACAAATTTGAAGAAAAAGGTAAGCGGGGTTTCATGTTCAAAGCGTCGGTTCGCATCTTCACAAGTTTGACTTTCAATTCACAAGTAACTTTCAAATAATATCTTATACATTAAAGACACGCGGAATTAGCAAAATGAAAATTCCTCACTTCGAATTTTCAAAGAATTATCTTACCTTACAGATGCAAACGTGCCTTTTCTTTTTTGTACCGTTCTTTCGGTACAAAAAGCGTCCCACTGAACCAAGAATTCTATCATAAAGGAAGTTCAGTCTTTCACTGTCACAAATGGTAACTATGGTGACAAATAACAAGGAATTTTTGAAAGGAATAATATTGGAATAATATTGATATTCTGTCAGCAGCTCCTGTTTGCAAGAAAAAAACATTTTCTCTTGTTTCTGTTCAATCTTCCATTATAAGAATATTCAACAGCTCTCGATATAATCTTTTTAATTTAGGTATTTAGAGAGTAACGGAAACAATTTTCAATGACTTGGTATTCGTTTTATCTAAATTAGTTTTAACAACCGCTAAAATCTAAGCTGGTGCTTTGCTAATAAGATGTTTAACTTCTAATTATGTCTAACTTTTCTCCTCTTGCAAAATTATATTTTGACTCCACAATATGTTAATCACCCTCATCCCGCAAGACAAAAGATCAGTCTGACACTACCTCTCTGGAACCTCTATTTCCATTCGCCTACTGTAAACACTACCTCTATTGTTATTCAGGGCTAGGAGCATTGTTATGACCTGCTATCTATTGTTTTAAGAACCAACGAAGTAGCTCGTTCCGAGAGGTAGTGGGCGACCCCAAAAGATAGCTGTCAAAGTTACACCTGCATTTCGTTTGGTACTACACAATTGCACATTTTAAGCTTAGTATTCAGAGTTCCCTCTTTTTTTAAGGAGTATTTGTTTTGCACCAGATCGCAATTTGCAGACATCAATTATTTAAAAGGAGAAATTCATGTAAGATGTTTTTTACATCCATTTTTAATTTTGAGATAATGGCAATTTTCCGTTGTAAAGAACAGGCCGTGCAAATGTCCTGTTTAAAAGGAATTGTGAATACAGTGGATCGCTGACAAGCATTTTAGAACACGAGATTCGCCGTTGTTGTGTTGTTTCTTCCCTTCGATTTTTTGGCAGCTTTTGTTCACTTGTTTTGTTTCTGTTCTAGGTAAACCTCTCAAATGCAATATCTTGTGTCGGCTGGAATTTATTCCTCGATCTAAGATAGCATTGAAACAAATAAGTTAAGTTAAGTTTCCTCTTTGTTTGAATAGACGATTCATTCCGACTTATCTCCAACAAATATTGAAATTTAAATGTATATGTTCAACAAACAGGAACTCTAAATTGAGGGTAAAATGAAACTTATGGTGCGTCAACAAACGTTTAACAAAGAAACATAAAAACGTTTACTCATAGTTTCGTCACTAAAAATGCATTCGTTTCTCGGGCTCAGACTATAAAAATTAGCCGAATTGTATTTGAAGAGGGTTTTTATATCAGTTTAAACAGTAAATGTGGTATTGAACTTACCGTCCTTCAAATTTTACATGAAAACGTTATTCAAATGGTGGCAATGTTCTTGTTCGGCTTAATGAGACGTCGTTTGGTGCCTTCTTGACGTTCAAATGTTGTAAGCAAACAAGGTTTGAATCGCACTATACGCGAATTGTCCTCTACATATGAGACTCGCAAGAAACACATTAAAGAAAGTTATGCTCAAATGACGGTTAAAGCCATTTATTATTGCCGCCAAAGTATGGCTTCAGCCCAAACAACAGTTTATGTAAAAACAAAAAAGGTATAGAATACAATATCAACCTACCTTTGCAACACCAGGGAAGTTTATAAGAAGGAATAGATCACTCCACGCGGGGAGAAACTAAAATGGTTTTCTCCTTTGGGCTGGTTTCAAGAAGGAAACTTAAAGAATTTAAACTTGAAAAAATGCCCAACATTAATGTATAATAAATTCAACAGCGACAGCCTTTTACATTACCATAACTGCTTCACCCACAAAGTACGACAGTAAATCATATTCTTAGGATTTCATGGGACTGTTCAGAAATGTTCATTTTGAATAAAAAACTGGCATTTTTTGCGGATCTGGAGTGAACATAAGGCTTATCAACGTGGTAGGATTTCACCGTAAACGCCCAAAATGTACATTAGAGTATCAAACGGGAACTTCTTGGTGGATCTGGAATGAAAATTAGGCTTTCTCTACCTGCAGGAGACATTTGACGGGAATATTAAAAAGTACATTTTGAGTTAAAACGTGGCACGTTTTTGGGATCTGGAGTGAAAACTAAGCTTTATCTTCGAGGTGTTATTTCACCAAAAAGATCAAAAATGTACATTTGGAGTTATAAAATGACAGGTTTTGGGGATCTATAGTAAAAAATAGGCTTTATCTACGTGGTGGCATTTTACCGTAAACGCCAAAAATGTACTGCGTTACATTTTCAAATCGGCAGTCTTTTGTGGGTCTGTAGTGAAAATTATGCTTTATCTAAGTGCTGAACCAAAATTTCGATTTTTCTTTATTTTTGCCCAATCTGTTGATTCAAGGCCAAATAAACATATTCTGACGTTTCAAAGTACTTGGACTTTGCATCGCAGAGATATTGCAAGTTGAAAAATGCTTATTTTTGGTCTTCATAATCGTAGATCGGTCGGGACGATTGTCGGAAAATTGTCGGATAAACCAATTATGACGTCACTGTTGGTGAGCTGTAAGATTGCCAGAAATTCAAAGCTGTTCAGTTTTGAAGTTCAGCTGAGTCGGTGACTTCGTTTTGAGAGGCAAATCATGGTGTTTTGTGCAGCAATAAACTGCAAAAATAATATTAAGTCTAAAGAAAGTACTTTTAAGTTTTCTGAAAATCCAAAAGTTAGAGAACATTGGCTTGTAAAAATGAAAAGAAGATCGTTTAAACCAAAACAAGCACTCACGCATTTGTGCCGCTCATTTCACTGGAAACGTTTTTAAACAATCTTTCAATTAGGAGGTTTCTGGGTTCTGCCTTCAAGCCTCGAAGACCTGAACTTAAAGAGGATTCAGTCCTAACGATTCCTTTGACCAGAACACAGGCATCCCAAACTCACGATTCGTCACTCTGTTCTTCGGCGGGCATTCTTCGATATATTTCATTTTCTGGTCACAGGCATCCCAAAGTCACAATTCGATTGAATCAAGAGAGTATAAAGCTCTTGATCGAATGTTATGATTTATGTAAGCGTGTCGAGTGGGGCGTGACTGCCTGGAGGACGTCGTACAGTGTATTGTGTTACAATTTAGACCGTTGGAATTTTAGCGGTCTATATGAGACATTATATGGAGTTTAAAATAACGTGGAATAAAACTGCTTAACGAAATAAAGTTCACCTTGTTTTGAATGAAATAAAGAAAATGTACTCACCTTGCAATCACCTCTCCGTTGTCCTTTTTGTACTCGTTCCCGCCATCTTCGATGAGCTTTCATTTGACTCCATTCTTCTTTTCCGCTGATAAAACGAGGATGTTAGCGCCACATAGAGTCAGGTGGGTCGATTATTTAGGAATGTAAATGCTATTCGATAAGGCACAACGCGTACTATCTGCAATGTCGTTAAACAATTCTGAAATGATATACCATATGTATAGACCGCAGGGTTGTAGTTGGTGGGACGGTTTTGGCACCATTAGTAGATTCGAAAGTCGGAGCTTACTCAATTATAGGGGATGCCGTTCAATTTTGAATTTTTGCAGTCGAACAGTCAGTAAAGATTCTTTGGTTGTGAAACCTCCCACTTTTTTGTGCTCTAAAGTGAAAATTACGCTTAACTTACATGGTGGTATTTCACCTCAAAGCCAAAAATGTACATTTTCTGTTACAAACGACTTTTTCCTGGGTCTGGAATTAAAATTTACATTTTAAGTTACAAACTGGAACCTGCTTTTTGAAATCGGAATGAAAATTATGTGGTGGCATTTTACCGTAAAGGCCAAAAATGTACATATTGAGTCGGAAACTTGCACTTTTGTATGCGTCTGCAGTTAAAATTAGCCTTACCTAACATGGAGGCATTTCACCATTAAGGCCAAAAATGTACAGTTTGAGTGACCAACTGGCACTAATTAGTGGACCTGGAGTGAACATTGAGCTTTATCTACGTGGTGGCATTGCAACTTAATGTACAAAATGTACATTTTGACTTCCAATCTGGCACTTTTTTTGCGGATCTGGAGTGAAAAATAGGCTCTATTTACGCGATGGCGTTTCACAGGCGAGGCCAGAAATCGACATTTCGAATTAGGAACTGGCACGTTTTTGTGACATGGAATGAACATTAGGCTTTATCAACTTGGTGGCTTTTCAGAGAAAGAGCCAAATTGTACATTTATTTTGAGTCACGAGCTGGCGCTTTTTGTGGATCTGGATTGAAAATTAGAAAAAAACAATTACACGTGGTGTCACCGTCGTTGGATCCTTAGTGAGAAATAGGCTTCATTTACATGATACCATGCCAACTTAATTTTAAAAATGTACATTTTTTGGATCTGGAGTGAAAGATAAGCTTTATACAATCATATACGTGATGGAATTTCACCAGAAAGGCCAAAATTGCACTTTTTAGTAGCTCCGGGGTGAAAATTTTGTTATATTTCCGTGATCGCTTTTCACAAAAAGGCCACAAAATGTACATTCTGAGTTACGAACTCGCATCTTTCTGTGGATCTGGAGTAAACATTAGGCTTTATCTACGTGGTGGCATTTAAACTAAAAGGCCCAAATGTGCATTTTGAGTTATAAAATGGCACTTTTTTGGACCCAAAGTGAACATTACGCTTTATCTACGTGTCGGCATTTCACCCCAAAGGCCAAAAATGTACATTTTACTGGCACTTGCTTGAATGTGGATCTGGAGTGAAAATTGGGCTTTATCTAGGTGGTGGTATTTCAACGAAAAGGCCAAAAATGCACATTTTGAGTTACAAACTGGCACTGGTGTTTGCATCAGGAGTGGAGGTTTCTGCTTTTTTATTGAAAATTAGGTTTCATCCTCGTGGTTGCATTTCACCATAAAAGTAGACGGACTGCGAAAGTACATAGGGACTGCTCGTAGTCTACCGTAAAAGCCACAAATGTACATTTTCAGTTAGAAACTGCCACTATTTTGAGGATCTAAAATGAAAATTAGGCTTTCTCTACGTAGTGGCATTTCACCATGAGTGGCAAAAATGTAAATTTGGAGTTACAAACTAGCACTTTCTTTTGATCATGGAGTGATAGTCAGCTTTTTTTCTTTCGTCGTGGCCTTTCAACAGAAAGGCGAAACCGTTTGCCCTTCCAAGGACCTTGTAAGTACCTTTGCACGAAAAGTTCAGGATCAGCGGCCGATGAATTCTTGTTGGTGTCTGTACTCTTAAAAATAGGGCAATGAGTGTGCGAGAAATTTGACAGTTGTTGAAAAAGAGTTGAATTAGTTCTCGTAAAAATTAAACAATACCAATTAGCCCTTAAGGTCAAATGAACCGAAATTTCGAATTTTCATTTTTTTTAGGCCAATTTGTTGATTAAGAACCAAATAAACATATTCCGAAGTTTCAAAGTAATTGGACTTTGCAAAACAGAGAAATTTCAAGTTGAAAAATGCTTATTTTTGGCCTTCATAATCGTAGAGCGCTCGGAAAAATTGTCGGGAAATTTTCGGAACTAAAAACTGTGACGTCAGTATTCGGTGTGCTGTGAAATTGCGGGAAATCAAGAGAAAATGAGGGGAAATTCAAAGTCTTTCAGTGATGAAGCTCACAAGAATGGAACATAATGGTGTTTTGTACAGCACTAAACTGCTTAAATAATTCTAAGTCGAAAGTAATTCAAAGCTCAGGAAACAATGGCTTTTTGAAAATGAAAAGGAAAGAATTTAAGCCACACAAGAACTCTCGCATTTGTGCGGTTCATTTTACAGAAGACTGCTTCAGAGAAAATCTGGCGATACGTAGGTTTCTGGGTTCTGATTTCAAGCCGCTAAGACTCCACCTCAAAGAGGATGCTATGCCTACTATGCCGAAAAAAATCACGGGGAAGAATGCCTTCCGAAGCACAAAGACCCCCCTGTCCGTTCGGCTATTGCTAAACGAAGGAAGTTAGAGGTATGCATTTTGCACCTTTCTTATTCTACCTAGACCTAGATAGAGTATTTGTTATGATTATTAGCACTTTTACTGTGTTGGCTGGTCATGATCAAGTATTAGAATTTGAATTCGTTAGTTCAATATCCTCGCCAAATAATTTGCTTCCGTGCACGTGCACGTGCTTTTCGACGCGGATAAAATTATGCTTCAAAGGTTGTATTTATGTTGGGTTTACAACCGTTAATTTCGAGCACTAAATAACATGTACCGGCTATATGGACCAAAAAACAGCTAATACAAACAGAACTCACAGTGTCCGCGGGGACAGTGTGTAAACGCTCTGTATTTATTTCAACACTCAATTTTCCTTCAGCTGAAAACGACACGAATTTATTCATTGAAAGTTTTACCCTACGTGATGCTTTGCGGTTTCGAATTTGCATTGAGAAATATCCTTACATTTAAGTTAAATTTTTGTGTACAAATTTATTATTTCTGTTCTGTGTGACTCTCGAGTACGGAAAAGAAACAGTGAATTCAATCTTAGCTTTCGGCCACATCCTAGGATAACTTCTCGCTGCATACCTATCCGGGTTGCAAGCCGCACACGTCCTGATAAGAATTACGTACAAATCCAAAAACACTGCATTTAAATTGGGGTATATAACAAACTTAATTGTTCTATACCAAGCAGAGCAGACTGATGATTTTTATACGCCATCCAGTGTTTGAAAACCTCCTATATCGTGCAATGCTTACAATTTTACTCAGTGCTTTGATAATTATTAAGACGGAATCCGCCAGGACTTCGAGTAGTTGTTGGACAAAATTATGTACCAAAATTATTTACACCTTATTGCAAGCTTTTGTGTTACTGCTTCAAATATCTTATCAAAAGAATTTTTTCTAACAACACCAAACATCGAAAACCAATCTCGAAGTTCCGCTGAATTCCACCTAATCGCTTAAAAGACGCAAGCTTTTGCCTATAGCTTGTGAACATTAAATTTCATTTTCTCAGGCTCTGATAAGAAATCGTTGTACCAAAATTATTTACAACTTATTGCAAACTTTTGTGTTACTGCTTCAAATATCTTATCAAAAGAAATCTTTTCTAACAACACCAAACACCGAAAACATTTTGAAATTTCACTGAATTCCAATGAATCGCTTAAAGACGATTTTACAAAATGGCTGCACGTGAGAATTTCCCTATAGCTTGTGAACTTTGAAATTCATTTTCTAAGACTCTAATAAGAAATTGTTGTTGGCGTTATCAGTGATAATTACTTACATCTTTACCTTTTATTTAGGGTAGAAAATAACGCAATAGGATTTAAATTATTCTGGTACTCGATTTTTGTCCAACTTAAATAAATATTACTCGACTTCCTGGTGGATTCCGTCTTAATCTTTGAAACTGGATTCCAATGTCGTAAAAAATGTAGCAACCATGTTTAAAGAAAAGCTTAGATCCTTTCAGAATTATTTGAATTACTCAGACTGACTCAAACTCTCAAACTTTACATTATTTGCGCTTTAAACGACGATCGTCTCTTCGATCGGAAAGCCGTAAAAGAAAACTATTACGTCACAAAATTCAAAGCTCGATCCATTCCTTCCATTTCAGTGCGCGGTCATTTTGGAAACGTTTTCGTGAAGTCTTCGGAAATCTTCGTAGTTTTTGCTATAGTTCGCGCTTTGAGGCCCAGAAAGCAAAATTTCGTCTTAAGTTTACTTAATAATGAATTCTTCTAGCGTTTGGTTGCTTTAAAATCGCTAAAGAAAGAATGTCGAAATTTTGGTTCATTTGACCTTTAGTAAATTTGCAGTTGTCTACGCGCGTGCAACCGCTTTGTCATTAATTTCAAGCTTTTGAAGTCAAGAAACGGATAATTTCCTTAAAAATTTAGTAAAAATAATTAAAAAATATGTTGACACTGGCTAAAAAATATTTTGTTTTTGGACGTTTCGGCCACTGCTGTTGCCTTCTTCAGCAAAAGATAAAAATGCAAATGTTTAACGGCGTCCTGTTAGATTATGTAACACGATGTGTGATAAAACTAAATCACACCTGAAGGAACTTTCTAGGTGTAACAATAGATCTAGACTCTCGGGTATTCTTAATAATTTTAAAAATTCTTAATGTTATTGTATATGTTTGGTAGCGCAATGTGTTCGTTTATTGCGTTCCTGTCTCGCACGGAATGCCAAGCTTCAAGAATTAATCTTTGTCGCCATTGCGATGACCTGTCTGTGTGATTTAGTTTTATCACACATCGTGTTACATAGTCTAACAGGACACCGTTAAACATTTGCATTTTTATCTTTTGCTGAAACGTCCAAAAACAAAATATTTTTTAGCCAGTGTCAACATTTTTTTTAAATTCTTTTTACTAAATTTTTAACATGCCTGGCTACACACCCAATATCGATAATTTCCTTCTTTTAGTCTTCTCGGGAATTTAATTATCCATTTGCATCTAAACTTTCTTCTAATTTTGTGGACGACCGACAACCACTACACTCTAATGGCTGATAGTATACGAGTAGCTCAGCCAATCATATTGCAGCATTTACACAAGTATACTCGTAGAATTCTGCTAATATAGTATACAACCGCATTGAGCTAACTTCGCACACAGGTCCGCGATGCGTACATGTGACTATTCATTAGTCGGGGCAGCGATTTTAGTGTATTTTAAGAGGTTTAAAGAAGAGATAGATGGAGGAAAATTATTTTCGGAACTCCACCAAAATATTTTCATCATTTCAGCTTATACTGCTGCAAAATAATACGCAAAATAGTCGTAGTTTCAAAGATACCTTTGATTGATAAATATATATTTATATGTATTTAACAATTTAAACTTGACGTTTCTTACATCCAAAATGTGTTGGTTTGCTCAACTTGTTTAAATGATCCAACCCTTAACCCAGCGTCATAATGTACACTTTTGCATGGTTCGTAGCACAAATCAAAATTAAGGTTTCCTAAAAAGACAAAAAATGTTGACTTCATCTGAGAAAACAAGGCTTCTCGAGTGTTAATATGAGCAAAATGACGATGTCCTAAATAAAGAACTTGTTATGTTGCGCCTATACAGAACTCTACGAGGCCCCTTAAGGCAAAACAACATTCATACACTCGAAACCCGTTTACAGAGAGTAGAACTATTAAGGGTGACTGCGTACCCACAGATTTAAAGCATAGGCTTGAGTAGGGTTATACCATTGGTGATAAGCAAAGTCATTTTCAGGTCTTCCGGGAGGAACTGATACAAAATAGCTCGTCTTAGAGGCCGTCACCCCAATTCCGTGACCAGCCTCAACACACGTCCAACCCCCTCCACCGATCATCATCACAGAGCTGCTCCATCCTTTGGTGCACCAGAATCCGATCCTATTGAAGCTTTGCATTGTCCCATTGCATCTTGCCTGTTGGAAACCTTCAGTTGTATCGTACTGCCCGCCATACTCTACCATGCAATTCCCCAGACACAGCCCGCTGACCCGAGCTTTCCCGTTCCTGAAGTCACCATAACTTGTGAATTTAGAGCGGAATGTCTGTCCACCCAGACAGTCACTTGTGGTCTGAAGCAATGACGTGTGATGGGAGTCGTCACTGCGGGTGATCCTGAACTCGTTGCCGCTGATCAGCCAAAACGCTGGCGATATCATATCGGCGTTAGCAAGTGGATCACTAGTATCTCCAAAAGCTTCAATCGCGTCGTACCACCAATACCCAGAGTCATTCATCCAGTGTTTAATATCATTGTTAGAGAACCGAGCGATAAGGGTCCAACCTGTACCACTTGGTTGCATGTCACAGTATACCTGATGCAGAAAAAAAAAACAGTTTCATATATTAATTACCGTTCTTCGCTATCACGCAACAACACCCAAGTGTGTCCCCCTTTGTCCTACGAATTAATATGCGCATATCTGTGACTCCTGGACACGATATGGTTGGCGTATTAGCGTGCCGTGAGCGTACTATCACTTTTAGCATCAAAGTCCCGTGGAGGGTCACAATTTTGATTGACGGCAGCGAAAAATTCAATCTTGTGTTAAGTTTTGAACTTCAGAGTTCGCATGTTTAAAGGCGCAGTAATGTTGGAAACATTGTTGAATGATAATCAAAAGAACCGCAGCAGAGAAACAGAACATCCTTATTATTTGTGGACACAAAAATATGCTCAACCTTTGAATGAAAATATCTGTTCTGGCACGTGACAATCCCTTGTCTGTGATGTCACTGGACACGTTTTGTGAAAAAGGGAAAGGCTATGCAGCAAAATGTTACAAACATGTTGTTAACATAGTAAATGGTTTGAGCTCGGTTGTATCAGTAGCTCGTATAGTGATATCGTCCGGGTGAGAGTAGTTTTGAAAAGAACTGTTGTTGGTGTCTAACGCTTCGACAACCTGAGCGGAAATCATCTTCAAGTAAAACATTGTTTTAAAAGATGATATCATAAGTTTGGTCCGCTGAAGATAATTGATCAGTTTTGTGGTGATGTTATTGGCTGTTATGAACTCACTCAGATACTACGCGCACTCTGATTGGTCAAAAAGGTCAAAACCTGTGTTCTATTGTACCGCTAAACTCCGGCTCCCTAACGCGAGGAAGCACTACGCTCGACTACGCGTGAGCTGAGGATGAATAAGTTTTGACGTCAGTGTCGGGCTGTTGCATAAATGTACAAAATTCTGTCTTTAACTCTAAACAAGAAACCAAACTCAACAGACAAAAAAGCATAAACATCAATTCGTCCGCCATTTTGAATTAATGGTCGGATTAGTATAAACGGGGCCTTAGGGAAAATAGAAAGATCTGGCTTATAAAACAGACGAATATTGAAGCAAAAGTTGTCAAAGGGAGATAATTTGGTCGGTAGAATAGGGGGTTTAATCAGAAACCCATAAGGGTTGAAACGTGTAACTGCCTATATGGTTCGTACTGTACAAAGCGTTTGCAAATTCGAATTCGTTGCCATTAAGTACCATAATCAAATGATATAATCTTGTTTTGAACGAGCTTTGTTGAATTAAGTTTACATTTTAATAAATTCTGTGTCGTCGTCGCTCAGTAGTTTAGATAACTTCACTTGGATACACTTAAATTTTTTATATTCTTTAGTACTGTTCAGATTATGGCGTTTAGGTCAGAATTCAACTCACCACAAAAGCAAAAATGTTGCGTGTGTTGTCATATGTATTCTCATACAGACTCTTCATGTTTCCAAATGCGTAATTGCCAAAACTAAATATTCAAGTGTGAGCATGCGTTACACTTTTCAACCATTACGAGTTTCTGGATTAATAGAGTGCCACTCGTTGTTTATTATAACTTATGAAATGTTAAGTCAAAATATCTTTACCAGAAAGGGTTCCGAAGCCATTCCTGGGACATCTCCATTGATTTTCAGCCAGTATTTACCGTTGACCACTCTCCCTAGTTCGCTGGCGTAGATCTCGGAACAGGAATCAGCAGGCAACTGGTGAATGGAGCCAAGACGAGCTGCGAGATAGCAAAAATCGTAGAGTAAAAAGAGCACTGAACGTTTTGTTTCTCTTTTGCAGAGCGCCACTAGTTTAACAAAAGCCCGCTTTCGCTATGACAAAATTCAAACTTGGCACCGAGGCTTTCTGGTCCTGAATTTCGTAATAACTTCTGAAGAGATTAATGTTGTTTTTTTTGTCTTAGAATATATGAAAATAATAGCTCTACAGGATTAACAGTGAGCTAAAATTTTAGAATTTCGACTTTCGCATGAGCCACCAAAAAAACTTATTAGTTAAAAACAGCGCTTACGTGTTTGTCCGAAACGTGTCCTGCTCGCAGGCTGCAGCATGTCGCTGTGTCACAAAGCTAGTTCTCACGCCCTCTGAATGCTCTCTTTCTTCTTGCGGCTCGGACAATTCAGTTTTCACTAGGTCATAAGCTACTCCGTCGGTTTGATTTTTACAAGATCATAAGCGACGGAGTCACAAGCAGAATAGGAACTCTGCTTATGACTCCGTCGGTTTGATTTTTACAAAATCATAAGCGACGGAGTCATAAGTGGAATCGGAACACTGCTTACGACTCCGTCGGTTTGATTTTTACAAGATCATAAGCGACGGAGTCATAAGCAGAATAGGAACTCTGCTTATGACTCCGCCGGTTTGATGTTCACTAAATATCAACGCTCTGCGAGGGTATGAATGGGGTTTAGTGTTTAGTGTTATTTGCCCACATTTTTTAGTGTTTGCTGTTATAATGGCCATTTTTTTAATGTTTACTGTTTCCGGAAAAAATACTGTTAAGTGTTTGGAGTGTTTTTTCCGTCTTACAACATTGTAAATTTTTACCTGCTTTTCAAAAATCATGACTAAAATGGGGGTTGACAGAGCTACGCAACTCCTGCTGTGTGTCCATTGTGTTGTTCCACAGCCTTTAAAGTTTTGCTTTTGCAAGCATGTCTTTAAGCGATTTTCCTTTTCTATAAGAAATCAAGGGAGGCTCCTTGAATATCTCTCTGAGTAATGGTTGTTCTTGTATTAAATGCCATTTGTCCATAAGTATGCTTTCCAAACATTGTAATGATGGTTAAAATTGTGTCACAAAGGGTAGAAGCTTTTTGTGCGTTCTGTTTCTGTGTTAGAGCTGTTTTTCTGTCTGCATAGTTACCTTCTGAGAGAATCTTTTCGACCAATTTCTTAGGATAACTCTTAGAAATAAGGCACGTTTTGAAGGTTTTAATGCTGTCTGTAAAAGTAACTCTTGAAGAGTTTGTTCTTAGAAGTGTGAGAGCTTCTCCTTTGAAAAAGCCTTTTTTAACGCCTGGTGGGTGACAGCTGGTGAAGTGAGTGCACTGAAAGGTTTCAGTTGGTTTGAAATGTGAACGCACATTAAGAATGCTTTCATTCTCGAATCGCTCTCCGTTATAGACTGTTGTGTCCAAGAATGTTGTTTCATTTTCGGAGACTTCATCGGTGAACTTGATTGTATGGTGATAAGAATTTGATTTCTCAATGAAAAGCTGAATGTATTATTTGTTAGTGTCCCACAAACAGAAGATATCTTCAATAAACCTTTCCCACACTAGTTGTTGCTTAGTGCTTTGCCTGAAGATCTCCTTTTCTATTTTTGCCATAAAAATATTGGCAAAGGCTATTTTAGTGCCCATGGCTTGTTCCGTGTGTTTGGAGATAGATTTTTCCATTAAAATGGAAGGAATTTTCTTTTAGGATTAGGCTCAGCATTTTTCTAAGATAATGTGTAGCTATAGGAGGGTTTTTGTCATGAAAGGTTTCGTATGCTTGACATACTAAAGTAATTCCTTCCTCCTGCGGGATGTTTGTGTAAAGGCTAGTGACATCCATGGAGACTAGGATTGCGTTACTTGGAACCTTAGTGTTTTCAATTACCGTAATGATTCGATTTAGCGCCCGGGGCGCTTATTTACTTTTGGCACCTCAGCGGAGGGCGCTTATTCGAGACAGGGCGCTTATTAGGGACAGGGCGCTTATTTAATCTTTTGAGAGACAACCAAATGTTCAAAACAAAACTTTGATAAATATTAAAATAACTAACAAAACATAAACTATAACAGTAAAAAATTGTTGAAAGCTCAGTTACTTTTAAAAGAATTGCTCATTTTAGCGGTAACAAAAATACATGTATGGTACGGTGAATATTTATGAGTCAATCTATTCGACGAAGATGACTTCAGTTTCAAGAATGGGGAATGGGGTCGCCTATTAACCCTTAATATGTTGAATTTACACGTTTTTTTAACCGTTAAATTGATTCCTCCAAATCCCGTAAAAATCCGGACTTGGCATATTAAGGGTTAAAATGGGGGCGCTTATTAGAATGGGGGCGCTTATTGGAATAGGGGCGCTTATTGACAAAAACACATTCGAAGGGGGGCGCTTATTTGAAAGGGGGCGCTTATTGGAAGGAGGGCGCTAAATCGAATCATTACGGTAAGGTAATGAAATCTGTCGTATCTTTCAGTATTTGCGCTATAGGCTGAAGTAGTTTGTCTACAAAGGATGATAGGCGTTCTGTTGGGCCATTTCACAGCCCGATATGATAGGACGGCCGACCAAAGTCGGCTTGTGAATTTTTGTAAGAGTGTGGAAAGCTGGAATTTGAGGCGGATCTGGTGTCTGATTAAACCATTTAACCCTCTTGTACGAAAGTGGCATTCCACAAAGATGCAAAAGACGATTCAGTGACTGAAAATCAAAAAGGAATCGAGCAAAATACATGTATTCCACCAGCTGCAAGAATTTCTTTAACTAAAAAAATCGTATCTTTACGCTGTCGAAATATATCTTTTTCATATGTGAATATAACGACGAAAAGGTTGTGAAAAAAGTTCGGATTTCTCCTCGGAAATCTTCAATATTGTTCGGATATCTTCGAGAGCCTTCGGTAGTCCCCGGCGATCATCGTTAGTCTTCGGAAATCTTCCGAAATGATCGGGAGTCGTCGGAAAATGGCGGAAAACGTCTTGATCTACTAAAAAAACAATGTCGGCTTTTGTCAAGCCGTTTTTGTTTCTTTCTGGATAAAATTTACTGTTTCAGTGAATTTTTTACTGTTAGTGTTAAAATGCCTAAAATTTTACTGTTTCATGTTACAGAGCCTAAAAATTAAGTGTTTAGTGTTATCGAGGTACCCCCATTCAGACCCTCCTCTGCGCTTCTGATTCTGACTCGGTCGCTAATGAAACATGTAATGAAAACCAGCGTTACCCCTACCTCTATTGGGCCAGTTTCCCACATAGAACCTATCTTCATCCGGGACAAAGTTGTCAGGCCTTGCTTCTTTAGTTCTGTTATTTAGTTCACAGATTTTTCCCGGTATGAAGTAATTATAGCTTTGACACGTAAGTACGTTCTCGCAGAGCACTTGACACTCAATCGGGTCTTGGGCCACTGATGTCATAAATGTGTGATTGTTGAGAGCATGGCCGTTCGCAGGCAATTCAGAAGGCCTGCATCTCAGGGTAGCGGCCAAACATAAATACATCCGGGATATCAAGCAGAGTACAAAAACGGCCAGGCACATCTTGTAAATCCTGATAAAGCAAGGCGGAAAGTGTAATAAAAAATATATATTATTCCACTATTGCGCCATTTTACCATATTGGGGCAAAAGAATTACGTAAAATATGGCATGTTTTTTTACACTGTAGAACATGGCAAAAATATGGACTAAAACCAGAGCGACCAAATGGCAGAACCAAACTTTATTTTTTAGTGGAGTAATAAATCCCTTATTCGATGGCTCGTATTTTTCCTCGCCCCTTCAGGGCTCGGAAAAATACTGCGCAGCTCACAAAATATCCGCGCGTATTATATGTTAAACAAACGAATAAGGTTTATGAATATGAAATCTTTTGAATCTCGGGACTTTTGATAATTTAGCGTAGTTATTGTTTTGTTTTGTACTCCTGCTGGCTTCAAACTGACCAAGTTATTTGGCATTGACGATTTTTCAGCTGCAAAGCATTTTGGGAAGGTTTTTTATTATAATTATATATTGTTTTTATAATCATTATTATTAATAGTGGAATATAGGAAACATAACTACAGATTACTTCAAAGAAAGTGCCTTGTACGGATTTTTTTCTAGGAATTACAAAACTTTGGTAACTGTAACGAAAGACATACTAATTATAGAGCAAAGCTTTGAAGGTCAAAGTTTCCCCGTGTTGTCCAACAGCTGGCCTGTCAACGTTTTCTAACATCATTGTGAGTTTTCCAAAGTTGTCCAACATCTGAACTGAAAAATCTGTTCAAAGCACTCTATTTTTTGAAATTTTTACTTATTATGTGTTAAACAGTGTTAAACAGTGCAAGTGTATTAACAGATGATGCGAGTTTTTAAAAAACGAGTAACAGTAAAAAAGTATAGAAAAAAGTATGAAAATTACAAACTCGCTTCTTCTGTAAAACTCAAGACAGCATGCAGCTTTCCCAGACGTGCTGTATCTGATCCGTTTTCTTTGCATAAGAAAGCGTTCCAGCAGAAAATGTTGATCGTGACCACGAGCGAATAAAACATCAATTACAAACATCATATCCTTGTTTTTAAAACGTCTCTAAATATGATACAAAACCTCTATTCTGAACTGCTGTAAAGCTTACTGTTCCTGATTAAATATCTATGAAGCAAAACTAACAAACTTACCAAAAGAAGAGAAACTGCCAGGCGTGGAATATTGTCAAAATTTGTCCGTTTTTTCTTTAAGGGCTCGCGACAGCTCAGTGCGTGTACGCGTGTACTTTTAGCGCGCACACCTTGGGGCTACCGTGCGCGCGCAAGGCCCTTTCGTCTCGCTGATAAACTTTCAGCCACGGGGAAGTTAAGAGGCTCTACTCTCAGCACTTATGTCCAGAAATGAACCCAGTTGCGAAATTTACAAATTTTACGATTTTTCGTTACGCCCGTGCGAAAATTACAAATTTTACAAATTTTATGTTTTTTAGTTGCGGCGATGCGAAAATTGCAGAATTTACAAATTTAACGATTTTAACAATTTTTCGCTACTGCGCTTTGCGAATTTTACATTTTTTTTTCCTTTGTTATGTAAATTACAAGACATCAGCAAAGCGGCGCAGCAGTTTTTACAAAATTTGCGAAAATTGCGGATTTTGCAAATTTAACGAATTTTCGCTACTGCGCTTTGCGAATTTTACAATTTTTTTTCTCCCTTGGTTATGTAAATTACAAGACATCAGCAAAGCGGCGCTGGGGTTTTTACAAAATTTGCGAAAATTGCGGATTTTGCAAATTTAACGATTTTAACGATTTTTGGCTAAGGCGCTCTATGCGACATGAATATACCTCGTTCTTTAAGGAACTAGCGCGCTACGTATTATTATAATCCATCAAATATTTTTCGCGCGCGCGATTGGTCTAAACACGTCACGTGATGCAGCCAAAACTGGGGAATATCATCTGTTATATACCACACAAGTGAATAGTGCTTTCCGCGCGCGCTGATTGGTTAACTCGGAGGTGATTAGCAAAGTACTATTTACCTCCACTTCGGTGAATAATTGTTAAATATTCCCCAAGTGATATTCCCCAGTTTTCGAACGATTTACGTCCGCAGTTTAGCTTTCATCCCGAGTAAATTGTTAAAATGAATAAAACTAAACACTTTGACAGACTAATAATATTTTGAGCGCTGACAGAAATTCTTTGGCGTTTGAAAAGCTTTGAGAAAAGGTCTCCCAATATTTGAAGGATAATAAACACAATAGCATCCATTTGGCTTTAAAAAATATGCACAGATATTTGTCCTTGGAAAACTCTTCGCTTCTCGGAACAGGTAATGTCCGCGAACAAATATCCGTGCATATTTTCGCGTCAAATGGAGGCTATTGTTTATATATACCTTTATATATGAGCCGAAACAAGCGCGCTTCAGATGAATATACCTCGTTCGCTACATACTAGTTATGCAACGCTTTCGAGTGGTATACATACACCTTATTCGATGATTTAACATATAATACGCGCGGATATTTTGCGAGTTGCGTAGCAATACGAGCAATGAGCAAAATGTCCGCTCGTATTATATGTTAAACCATCGAATAAGGCATTTATTATTCCACTAAAAAATAAAGTTTTGTTTGGCCATTTTGTTGCTCCGCTTTCAGTCCATATTTTTGCCCTGTTCTACAAATAGTGCAATATGTCTAATACCTGATTCACGCCAGCAAAACATGTTTAGTTAAACCAGGTTTAAGAAAATGAAAATCAGCAACAGACAACTGACAGACTAAATTCTACATAAGGTTCAAGTATGCACTAACTTGTGCTTTCATTGTGCTAAATTTGAAGTTGATAAACATCCGTCGTCGACGCATATCGGCTACCATATATACCATTGCCTGTTAACCAATCAAAACTCAGGAATTGCAATATACCATTGCTAGTTTTTATTAATTCTTCATATCATACCCAGCCTCATCCAATAACTGCTAAAGATTAGAACTACGATCATTCTCGTGTATTAATTTTATATCTGCCCTGTTTCAACAAAATGTACCCCGTACACTGACAGAAAGGTATCCAATTCACTGGGACCCTATACATAATCGACAATAAAATATGAACATTATTTACAATACGAAGTTTAGTTATACCCCATTCACACCAAAGCTTAAACATGTTTAAATGTTGTTTAGTTAAACACGGTTTAAAATTGTTTTCTTCATGGAATGAGGTTGCTGACTGATGTTTATCAACTTCAAATTTAGCACAATGAAAGTACAAGTTAGTGCATACTTGAACCTTATGCAAAATTTAGTCTGTCAGTTGTCTGTTGCTGATTTTCATTTTCTTAAACCTGGTTTAACTAAACATGTTTTGTTGGTGTGAATCAGGTATTAGACATATTGCACTATTTGCTTATTTTACAAAAGGAGTGAAAGAAAGGTAAAAGGACAAGAAAAGAAAGGGCAGACAGAACGCTAGGACTGGAGGTACATCTTAAGTAGAAACACTTTGAGGGGCTAACGCGCATAAAGTTGTCCATTTCGATCTGAATTTCGAAAATGTGCTGTTTTTTTTTAAACCGATTCTTCTTTCACAAAGGATCTGGTCTTTAATGACAAGAAGGAAAATTTCGAAGCATGGGGAGATGGTTTGAAGCCAAGCTTGAAAAATGTGATATTTTGCGATGATTAGGACGTGATTTAAAGGAGAGTTCACTCCAGAATGGCCATTTATTTTCTTTACGCCAATAAAACGTTTATACAAAAATATGTTATTCACCAAAATTTCAGCATCCAACGAGCGCTAAATCCCTACGAAATCTTTCTCTAAAGTAGCCCAAAATTCGACAACTGAACGCCGCCATCTTGGAGCCAGTAATGTATGCGTGACGTCAAAGAGTTCAGCCTGAAGTTTAGCGGGAAAATTTAAATACTCGAAACTCCTTGTTTCTTTGAAGTGGCTTTTGTTTGTCAAAATGCCTGTCTGAAAGGAAAGAAAAGGTGAAAGGTTTTTTTGTATCTCTTGGAGATCTGTTTGAGAAACATGGAGCTGCACAAACAGGCATTTTGACAAACAAAAGCCACTACAAAGAAACAAGGAGTTTCGAGTATTTAAATTTTCCCGCTAAACTTCAGGCTGAACTCTTTGACGTCACGCATACATTACTAGCTTCAAGATGGCGGCGTTCAGTTGTCGAATTTTGGGCTACTTTAGAGAAAGATTTCGTAGGGATTTAGCGCTCGTTGGATGCTGAAATTTTGGTGAATAACATATTTTTGTATAAACGTTTTATTGGCGTAAAGAAAATAAATGGCCATTCTGGAGTGAACTTCTCCTTTAAGGCATGAAACTTAGTGCAGTCTGGTTTATAACCGTACAAGATATCAGACGCATTTAAAGAAATATTATCCGATCGTTTCTCATTCCACCAGGTGATAGCCTCGCACCAGAAACTTTGTGGTGTGGGGCATTCATATAAAAGATGGATTAATGTTTCGTTTGGGCAGTTGCAGCGTTCGCAGCGAGGTGACGTTTTCAATCCATTTTAAAAAGACCTTTGTTAGTGGGTTAAATACCATGAATTATTTTAAATTGGAAACATGAAACTAATGTCATTGACTCTTGACCTGTTTGCATACGTCAGGTGAAGTTGTAAGAACAGATTTGTTGTAGACTTGTTTAGAGAAGGCGAGTGTTTTAATGACGGAAACAATGGCAGTTCGTATATAGCTTTCGGGGGTAAGTTTTTTCCAACCAAAGTCTAGTTCTATATTTGGGGGTTTGAGTGCTTTTAGAGCTAAATGTTGGCGAGCAATTTTGGCGGTGACTTAAGAGGGTATTAAGTTAATGTTATCAACCTTAGTAGTGGCGTTTTGCTGAGGACTTGAGAATGTCTTTTTCCACTCACTAGGGATTGCAGCCGAGGAGGCCGCAATATTTCAGGAAGATTACTTTCAGACCATATTTTTCTTGAAATTCGTCTCTGGACAAGACCATTCTACCATCATTCAGAAGGTCACGAATTCTAGTCACACCTTTTTGGTACCACATGGAAAAAAAGATCGGTTTTTTGTCAACTTTAATAAAGCCTTTGTTCCAAATAATTTCATTTTCGTATTCATCAGCAGATGAAGGGTCTTTAGCGTGTAGCTTGCCAGGCTGAGAGTATTTCTTTGTAAATGGAGGGCAATTCTGGTGCTAGAGACTTTCCTTCGCCACATTCCTTCACCCCATTCACAGCCACATTCCTTCTGTTTTAGAATTAGAGAGCTTAAGCACAGGCATTTTTGAGCCACGGACGGCAGCCGGAAATGGAATCTTCTCGTCTTTAGCGCTTATTGTCAGCCTTTTATTCATAAATTCAAGTTGTAAGTGCTAGCATGAAAGCATTCTAACTTATTTTTGGAGGTAAAAGTTCGCCAAAACCTTAAACATTCGCCTTCCGGTTGCCGTCCGTGGCTCAAAAACGCCTGTGCTTAAGCTCTCTAAAACCCGAGCAAGTTCCGAATTCTTTCAGCAGTTTGAATAAGTGGTCTGCAGAAGAGTCGTTGTGTATAAAGGCTGTGATATCAGCATACAGACTTAGTTTCATTTCAGTTTCATTGAGTTTCAGGCCGCGTATTTTTTCATTCTGTCTGATGGACTGGGCCAGCGTTTCAATAGCTAAGACGAATAATAGTCCGGACAAGGGGCACCTTTGCCGGACTCCTCAATGAAGGGCAAAGAACTTCGACACAAAACAGTTATTAACTACGCAGCGGGAAATGTTTGCATAAAAGACCTGGATCTAATTTAGGAACATTGGCATGGCATGGCCTATAAAGGGAACTAAACCTCCACTCTTGGGACAAGTTGACGTTAAATTGTTTGAAATAATTCCTAATTTCCAAATTTGCCAATACAAGGGAGAAATAATAATTAATAATAACAATAAATGGAAACGTTTATGGCTTTTAAATTTCCAGTGCGCCGCCATTTTGAATTTCTATGACGTGTTATGGCTCCCGCTATTGTTTGGAAGCTTCCAAACAATAGCGGGAGCCGTAATACGTCATAGAAATCCAAAATGGCGGCGCGCTGGAAATTTAAAAGCCATAAACTTTTCTATTTATTGCTATTATTAAATGTTATCAGAAACCCATAAGGGTTGAAACGTGTAACTCCCTATGATTCGCATTGTACAAAGCGTTTGAACATTCGTTTCCACTAAGTACCATATTTGGAAAACCACGAGAAAAAAAATCAACCAATCAAAGTTGCAATATTTGGATTAAATACACAGCGCGCGCTACCTCGCGCTAAATGGCGTAATCTTGTTTTTAAACAACTTTGGTTAAATAGAGTTAAATTTGGTTAAATTCCCCTGTTTCATCGTCATTTTATGGTCCGGAGAACTTCACTTGGATACTCTTGATGAATTTCTTTAGTTTCTGTGAGTAATTCACGGCATTTAGGTCGGAATTCAAGTGACTTACCGCAAAAGCGAAAATTTTCTTGCGTGTCGTTACGTGTGTAAATCATTCGCGCACAAGCTCCTTGTGTTTCCAAATATAATTAATTAATAATAATCTTTTATTAGGAAGCCTTCATTCACTATACAGTGGTTTTCAGAAAGGTCCTAACTAAGATTAAAAATACTTAATAAGACTATATACAATAAAACGAAAAAATACCTAAGAATTAAAAACTATTATTAAAAGCTAACTTGAATACAAAAGGAAGAATTAACTAACAAACCTACTTAGAACGCTACGCTTAAAATTTACAAGATCAGGAGCATTTCTGGTGTCTCTGTCTCTATATGGTACTTGGCAAACTGAATGTTCGAACACTGTGAACGCGCGTTATACGTTTCAACTCCTTATGAGTTTCTGATGTTATTTCTCCCTTGTCTTGTAAAATTTAGAATTTTGGCATCATTTCAAATAATTCAGCGTCAACTTGTTGTAAGAGTGGAGGTTTCCTTTAATAAGAACCTCAAATAAATACTTCCATTCAAGCGAATCGAATGTCTTTTCGAAATCTATGAAAAAGCGCATGCCGGGCAGATTTTTTTTCTCATAAAAATCGGTCACAAGTGTATTGTATTAGGCTTTAATATTGTATAGTTTTCTTTGTTTCTTCAATAAAATAAAAATAAATAAATAAAAATAAAAAAAATAAAAATAAAAATTCACTGGGACCCGCCCTCCCTGTCCCTGAATGATAAGCTCATATACCATGGCCTGTAAAGCGAATCAAAACTCAAGATATATCTTGTGATATACCTTGACTAGTTTTTAAATAAATATATACATTTAAAGTTTTAAACTTGACGTTTCTTAGATACAAAATGGGCTGGTTTAATTTGTTCAATTTGTTTAAACGATCCAGCCCTTAACCCAGCGTCATAATGTACACTTTTACATGGTTTGTAGCACAAATCAAAATTAAGGTTTCCTAAAAAGACAAAAAAATGTTGACTTCATCTGAGGAAACAGGGTTTCTCGAGTGTTAATATGAGCAAAATGACGATGTCCTAAATAAAGAACTAGTTATGTTGCACCTATACAGAACTCTACAACATTCATACACTCGAAACCCGTTTCCAGAGAGTAGAACTATTAAGGGTGACTGCGTACCCACAGATTTAAAGCATAGGCTTTAGTACCCGTGCTCCACTGTTTGTCAGCGAAGTCCTCTTCAGGTCTACCATTGCTCACAAAATAGCCCGATTTAGAGGCCGTCACTCCAAGCCCGTGACCACCTGCATCACAACCATTCCCTCCTCCACCGATCATCATCACAGAGCCGCTATATCCATATCTACACCAGAATCCGATGTTATGGAAGCTTTGCATTGATCCATTGCAGCTCGCCTGTTTGAATCCTTGAGTTGTATCGTACTGCCCGCCAAACTGTACATTGCAATCCGCCTCACACTGGCTACTAGACGTAACTGCATCATACCTAAAGTCACCATAGCTTGTGAATTTAGAGCGGAATGTCTGTCCACCCAGACAGTCACTTGTGGTCTGAAGCAATGACGTGTGGTGGGAGTCGTCACTGCGGGTGATCCTGAACTCGTTGCCGCTGATCAGCCAAAACGCTGGCGATATCATATCGGCGTTAGCAAGCGGATCACTAGTATCTCCAACAGCTTCAATCGCGTCGTACCACCAATACCCAGAGTCATTCATCCAGTGTTTAATATCATTGTTAGAGAACCGAGCGATAAGGGTCCAACCCGTACCACTTGGTTGCATGTCACAGTACACCTGAGGCAGAAAAAAATACGGTTTCATATAATTAATTACTGTTCTTCTCTATCACGCAATAACACCCAAGCTCTGCCCCTAAGACGGTTGCGTTTTGTGCTGCTGTCAATCATCTTAATGGACCTCCCGGGAAACAGAAGTTCACGTCGATCTATAGGTTATAATCTTGTGGGTATGATCGCGTAAGTACATTTTGTGTGTTTTCTTTAATTTATCCAAGTCTTGTTGATTGTACGCCGTAGCGTAGCGTAGTATGCTCTAGTGTGTCAATTGCACGATAAGCGTGTCAACGATCCCACGTCACCGTAAGTGTTCAACACACAATAAGTGTGGTGACTCCACGCTAAGTGTAATTTAATTAGCGCACGCTAAGCATGACATCTAGCACGCTAAGGAAAACAAAAGGTTAATCCTGTCAACTCTCCTAAAACGATAATAGGTGTGTCTCCCTTTGTCCTACGAATTACGTGGAGGATCAAAATTGTGATTGACGGCAGCGAAAAATGCAATCTTGTGTTAAGTTTTGAACTTCAGAGTTTGCATGTTTAAAGGCGCAGTAATGTTGGAAACGTTGTTGAATAATAATCAAAAGAACCTCAGCAGAGAATCAGAACATCCTTATTATTTGTGGACACAAAGACATCCTCAACCTTTGAATGGAAATATCTGTTCTGGCACGTGACAATCCCTTGTCTGTGACGTCACTGGACACGTTTTGTGAAATACGGAAAGGCTATGCAGCAAAATGTTACAAACATGTTGTTAACATAGTAAATGGTTTGAACTCGGTTGTATTCTTTGTTTTCACGTGACGTCATCAAAATTCTAAAATCCAGAATCGCAAGACCCCTGAGTTTTTATCCTTCACTAGCTATTAGACATCCTTAATATATATCTTGTTGAAGGTTTTTAGCTTGATAGCAGCCGCCGTCTTTAAGATAGACCATTTTGAATTTCCGACTTTCACGCCACACGACATCAAGATGGCCGGATAACTCGAGTACGGAATACCGTACAAACCCGAGACTTGGACAGACAGAATATCTGGTAATTTTCTACAACCTATAATATTCTTGAGTTTTTTCACTCAATAGTTTTGAATTTACTTTTTTGTGGCGTGACAGTGAAAACCAGCAATAGTCTACCTTGTATAGAGATATCGTCCGGGTGAGAGTAGTTTTGAAAAGAACTGTTGTTGGTGACCAACGCTTCGACAACCTGAGCGAGAGTCATCTCTTCAGAGTCGAGTAAAACGTTGTTTTAAACGATGATGTCAAACGTTTAGTGCGCTGAAGATGATTGATCAGTTTTGTGGTGATGTTATTGGCTGTTATGAACTCACTCAGATACTACGCGCACTCTGATTGGTCAAAAAGGTCAAAACCTGTGTTCTATTGTACCGCTAAACTCCCGCTCCCTAACGCGAGGAAGCACTACGCTCGATTACGCGTGAGCTGAGGACGAATAAGTTTTGACGTCTGTGTCGGGCTGTTGCATAAAGGTTGTAGAGCGTAATGTGCAAAGTTCTGTCTTTAACTCTAAACAAGAAACCAAACTCAACAGACAAAAACGCATAAACATCAATTCGTCCGCCATTTTGAATTAATGATCGGATTAGTATGGACGGGGCCTTTGGGAAAATAGAAAGGTCTGGCTTATAAAACAGACGAATATTGAAGCAAAAGTTGTCTTCAAGCGTTTGTAAATTTGAATTCGTTCCATTAAGTACCATAATCAAATAATATAATCTTCTTTTGAACGAGCTTTGTTGAATTAAGTTTAAATTTTAATAAAGCCCTCTGTGTCGTCGTCGTTCAGTAGTTTAGATAACTTCACTTGAGTTCCTTTAGTTCAGATTATGGCGTTTAGGTCAGAGTTCAACTCACCACAAAAGCAGAAATTTTGCGTGTGTTGTCATATGTATTCTCATACAGACTCTTCATGTTTCCAAATGTGTAATTGCCAAAACTAAATATTCAAGTGTGAACATGCGTTACACTTTTCAACCATTATGAGTTTCTGGATTAATATAGTGCCTCTCGTTGTTTATTAAACTTATGAAATGTTAAGTCAAAATATCTTTACCAGAAAGGGTTCCGAAGCCATTCCTGGGACATCTCCATTGCTTTTCAGCCAGTATTTACCGTTGACCACTCTCCCTAGCTCGCTGGCGTAGATCTCGGAACAGGAATCAGCAGGCAACTGGTGAATGGAGCCAAGACGTGCTGCGAGATAGCAAAAATCGTAGAGTAAATTTCATTGGTTAAAAGAGCACTGAACGTTTTGTTTCTCTTTTGCAGAGCGCCACTAATCCCTAGCCCCTGGCGCCTTTTTTTTACACAAAGTTTAACAATAGCTCGCTTTCGCTATGACCAAATTCAAACTTGGTACCGAGGCTTTCTGGTCCTGAATTTCGTAATAACTTCTGAAGAGATTAATGTTGTTTTTTTGTCTTAGAATATATGAAAATAATAGCTCTATTGGATTAATAGTGAACTGAAATTTTAGAATTTCGACTTTCGCATGAGCCACCAAAAAAAGTCCTCATTAGTTAAAAACAGCGCTTACGTGTTTGTCCGAAACGTGTCCTGCTCGCAGGCTGCAGCATGTCGCTGTGTCACAAAGCTAGTTAAAATTCTCACGCCCTCTGAATGCTCTCTTTCTTCTTGCGGCTCCGACAATCCAGTTTTCACTAGGTCATAAGCGACGGAGTCAAAAGCAGAATAGGAACACTGCTTACGACTCCGTCGGTTTGATTTTTACAAGATCATATAAGGGACGGAGTCATAAGCAGAATAGGAACTCTGCTTATGACTTCGCCGGCGTTTAATTTTCACTGCGTAACACTCTGAGCTTCTAATTACGACTGCGACTCCGATCCGACTCCGGCGAATTAAAACCACAGGGCACCCACACAAATGGAACGACTGTTGATGTTTCAAAATTATAAAGGTCTGTATGGGAAAACCGAAACTTTCCTATTTCAAGATGAATTGTAGCGAATAATATTCACACTTATGTTCAAAATAAACGTAACCTTACCTCGATTGTTGTGCCTTGTCGTCCTTGTAGCTCAAAACGGCGAATTTTAGCGATTTACTGGGTTTTTGCGATGCTGTCTACTGTACATAATAAGATGTACAGAAAAACCCAGTAAATCGCTAAAATTCGCCGTTTTGAGCTACAAGGACGACAAGGCACAACGATTGAGGTAAGTCTACGTTTATTTTGAACATAAATGTGAATATTACTCGCCACAGTTCATCTTAATAGGAACGTTTCGGTTTTCCCATACACTCCTTTATAATTTTGAAACATCAACAATCGCTCCATTTGTGTGGGCTCCCTGTGATGAAAACCAGCGTTACCCCTACCTCTATTGGGCCAGTTTTTCACATAGAATCTATCTTCATCCGGGACAAAGTTGTCAGGCCTTGCTTCTTTAGTTCTGTTATTTAGTTCACAGATTTTTCCCGGTATGAAGTAATTATAGCTTTGGCACGTAAGTACGTTCTCGCAGAGCACTTGACACTCAATCGGGTCTTGGGCCACTGATGTCATAAATGTGTGATTGTTGAGAGCATGGCCGTTCACAGGCAATTCAGAAGGCCTGCATCTCAGGGTAGCGGCCAAACATAAACACATCCGGGATATCAAGCAGAGAACAAAAACGGCCAGGCACATCTTGTAAATCCTGATAAAGACGAAAAGTGTAATAAAACATTATTTTTCCACTAAATTGCGCAAAAGGGCAAACGAATGCGCAAAATATGGCACGTTTTTACACTGTAGAACAGGGCAAAAATATGGACTGAAGGCGGAGCGACCAAACGGCCAAGCCAAACTTTATTAATTAGTCGAGCAATAAGTCCCTTATTCGATGGTTTAACATATACCATCCAAAACCGCAATAAATGTCGATCAAAACCGAAAACCGCACACGAAATCACAAACTTGAACCCATTACACGTGAGGATTTATGGAAAAAAAGTGTTTTTAGATATATTTTCTTTCCTGATCAGTAATGAGCCAAATTATACTACTTTAAACCTGCGTTTAAAACAATCGACATATCTGATCGAGAGGTCCCTTGGCAGCAGTGTCTTGGGACGTGGATTGCAAAAGAAAAGCCGGAAACCACATCGATTACCAAATCCGAGAAACCGCTGGAATATTTGCCGAGAACCTAAAACAGAACGCTAATAAGAGGAAACCCCGCAAACCACAAAAGCCACCAAAGCCGAAAAACCGCAGTTTTTTTGGTGCGAAACTGCCGATCTAGAAAGCGGCCAAACCACAAAACCGAAAACCCCAACGCTCCCCTCCTGCTTTCTTCAATTCAGTCTGATTCAGTGCAGGTGAAAAAGAAGATGCGAAAAATATTAAAATATTAAAAATATTAAAAAATAAATTATCGAAAAAAAAAAGTATGGAAATTACAAGCTCGTCTCATCTGTAAAACTCAAGACAGCAGCTTTTATCCGAAGCATGTCTGTTAAACTTGAAATTGCCGTGCTGTATCTTATCCGTTTTCTTTACACAAAAAAGCTTTGCAGCCGAAAGTGTTGATCGTGACCACGAGCGAATAAACATCAGTTACAAACATCATATCCTTGATTTTCAAACGTCGCTAAATTTGATATAAAAACTCTATTCTGGTAAAAAAAAAAGGTAAAGCAACTTTATTTATACACGGTTTGTGTTTAAAGCTAGAAGCTTGTGGGGCCGTGTATATGAAACAAACATTAAATAAACATAACATGATTAAAAATCCCAACTGGCAGGAGGCAGACCAGTTGGCTATTTACAAGCATGACCGAGGATTTGAACTCGGGACAACCGAGAACAAATTCAGATAGTGGTCAGAACGGGACTTGAACCCGGGACCTCCGGATTTCAAGTCCGGCACTCTAAGCACTCGGCCATGCGCCTCGCAATTCTGAACTGCTGTAAGGCTTACTATTCCTGATTAAATATCTATAAAGCAAAAACAGCAAACTTACCAAAGAAAGAGAAACTGCCAGGCGCGAAATATTATTAAAATTTGTCCGTTTTTATTTGCGGGCTCGCGACAGCTCAGTGCGTGTACGCGCGTACTTTTAGTCAAACAGACGATTGAAAGCGCGCGCACCTTGGGGCTACCGTGCGCGCGCAAGGCGCTTTTCTTTTCGCTGATAAACTTCCCGATGTTCAGCCGCGGAGAGGCTCTGCTCACAGGGTGCTTGGGACACATAAGCGTTTACGAACACAGTGGGACGTAAAGACGATGCGCGGAATAATCTGAATCCAGTGCGGAAGTAGGCGGGTGGACGAAAAGCGCGCTGACCACTTCGTGCAACGTGTGGTACAGGAGTAGGGCTGGGGCCAGCGCTTTTCATTCCCGATGCGAAAAAAAAAATGTATTTGGACATGCAAGTTTGCGAACGAACGACCGACCGACACGACCGAACGAACGAACGAACATACGAACGAACGAACGAACGAACGAACGAACGAACGAACGAACGAACGAACGAACGAACGAACGAACGAACGAACGAACGAACGAACGAACGAACGAACGAACGAACGAACCGATCCAGAGCGAAAACAAAATAATAATAATAATAAAAAACAATCCATGCAAGAGGAAATGCCCATGTTTATAAAGACAGGGACCTTGCAGCTGAGCCACCGCGTAGAGCGTTTTCACTCATGTGACCAGCGGCCATATTGGTTTATTAAATAAAGACTATTTTTCCATAAAAATAGAGTTTAATTCCCAGAGGAATGACTTGGTACACCAATATGGCCCCCGTTTCTTTGTTTTTGAACACCAGTGAAGTCATATTAAAACGTTCTGTAACCATACTGCCGAAACAGCCAACAACTAACTTTTCTCGCCGTTGGTTGCATTTTAGTACAAATTAAATCTCAAATCTCATGGAAATATCATTTTTATTTCCTTGTGAGAAGTTGAATAATGTACAATTTCAACAAAATGGAATGTCCATAAGATGCTTGACTGAATGTATTGGATAAAACCTGGGATTTTATTCTCAAGTTATTGATGTTCTGCTCATGCACAGTGTTGCAGCTCAGACATGTCAACACGTTGAGGATAACAACTTCAACGAACTTTATCAGTCAGCGTATATAAACAATACCACAGTACTGAAAACGGCGATGATCAAAGTTCAAGATGATATTCTTCGGGCAATTAATAACAACTGTTGTGTAATTCTGCTGCTACTTGACCTTTTAGCAGCATTTGATACTGTTGATCATCGTATCCTACTAGATCGTCTGTCACAACGGTTTTGTATCGTGGACAACGCTTTGGAGTGGGTCCGATCATATGTCTGACCGACATCAAGTCGTCAAGGTAAATGGAAGTCAGTCTTCTCGTCGTGAGCTCCGATGTGGTGCACCTCAGGGTATTGTCCTTGGAACTATTCTATATTCCTCAGTACTCTACACGTCCCCATTAGGCTCGACATTAGGCGATATCATGTGTATTATCAGGTCAAGTTCCATCTTTACGCTAATGATACGCAGCTGTATCTGACCTTTAAATCGTACCCCGAGATGGCTAAAGCGGCGATGGAACTTGGATGACGGCAAGCATGTTAAAGATGAACAGGGACAAGACCGAGTTACTTGCCCCGAGGGCTCGTCATCGTCCACTCCCCCCATTGACGTCTATCTCAGTCTGTGATGAGGAAATCGACCTATCATCTCATCCATGGAAAACCACATCGCTGCTATGTGCAAGTCAGCTTTCTATCATCTTCGGAATATCAGTCGCATGAGGAAATATTTAATAATATTTACTGCTGAAATGCTAGTACATGCATTTGTGTCCTCCAGATTAGATTTCTGTAATTCACTATTGTTTGGACTGCCTAAACAAACTTTAAAGAAGTTACAGCAAGTTCATGATCAGAATGTAGCAGCCCGGATTGTGACACTTACCCGAAAATGTGAACATATTACACCGGTACTTTATAAACTTCACTGGCTACCTATAGAAGAGCGCACAGTCTTTAAGATTCTTCTAATGACATTTAAGTGCTTGATGGGTTTAGCCCCAACATATCTGTCTGATCTGGTCAAGAGATATGTCCCGAGACGCAATCTACATTCCATGAATGGCCATCGCTCGGATGACATTAATTATAATTTGCGCAACTACAGATTTCGAGCATTTTCTGTAGCCTCGCCGCAACTCTGGAATGCCTTGCCTTTAGATATTCGATCGTGCAATGACATTTCAGAGTTTAAGCGAAAACTTAAGACATATCTTTTTAGGAAAGCTTTTAGTTAGATATTGTTATAATTTATGATATGAGAACGATCGCGGCGAATTAGCTAGTCTTTTTATTCTTTTATCTTTTATTTTTTTTTTAATTTTTTATTATAGACAAATTGTAACTTTTTAAGGTATCAGCACCGGCAAAATTTTAGGATTTTTGTTTACTCTGTTTTTTCTCTGACATGTTTCTAAGTACTCCTATTTTACATAAACACAGAATTTGGGACAAAATACGCGCAAGGAAACGAGAACGATGACGCTAAAATTTGTTCCTTTACCGGAAGTGAATGGTATTTTTGAGTGGGGAACTGGGTCGGTTGTTAGGGTCTTTATCCATTTTTCGGTACTTCTCGGCGATTTTTGGGTCCTGGTGGCTGGTTTGTGAGGTTGTTTTGATGTATTCGAACACTGTTTGCTTGTGGACGCCATATTTGTTTTGAAAACTAGTACCTAGTCCTCCAAAACCAATTTTGGAGAAACCGGAAGTCTGGGCCTAGTGTCGCCCTAGCAACGGATAAACAAACATGGTTTTTGAGGCCTGCAAGCTTTTTAAACAGCGGAAATCGATCCAACATGGCGGCATCGAACACGAGTGGCTATGAACACGGATTTTACAGGATTTATCGTTGAATCTTAGACTTATTGGTGACATTTTTGGCATAACAGTATTAGCTGCAGTCAGAAAAAATGATTTTTTTCTAAAAATATTTGGCTGATGGACAAAATATTTGGCAGGGAGACTCTTTACATGCAGATGAACGATCGTAGTTTCAGCCCCAGTCATATCTGTTATTAAAAAATTCTGACAAGAACTCAAAAGCTACAAATGTGATGCTGGTCTTTTTTATTAGAAATTTTTCACTTGAGGATGGGGCTGAAACTACGTCAGTGCGTTTTGTGGCAATGAAGACAATTCCAATTTAATTTTGCTGTATTTCCAAATATCTAGAGAGAAAAAAGCAAATTTCACAATATTGCAGCTATTAATAATTAACCAGCCAAGCGCAGTAGGGTGTCCATATGTAAAAAAAAAATGACATTTTTGTACGTTTCAATGTATACACAATCATATTAAGGTATAAAAGATAGCACAAATACAGAACAGATATTTTATTTTATTTTTCAAAAGAGGCATATTTTAGCCGGTGCTGATACCTTAATATAGATATGTAATTTTTAATTGTAAATAACTTGTAAAGCGCTATTGGTAAGCAATTTGAAATAGCGCTATATAAATAAAGTGTTATCATTAAAGTGTTATTATATCCTTGCCACAGTCTGTTGTAAAATACAGTGCGAGAGTGGGTATCCTGTGTCTTCACATCTTCAAAGTTCAGCATAAATTTGGTACAATCCCAGTTCTCAAAATCCAGCCTCTACATCTTGGTTTTCCTTGCCTACAACAGATATAGAAAAAACTACTTTGAAGCTAAGTTGTAGTTCAGCTTGTAGCTATAAAATGTTGCTAACTGAGTAAATGGAAAATAATTTTAACACCATTAAATTACTGCAGGAAAGTGAAGAAAGCATGCTAAACCACAGGGAACTGTCAGGCCTCCAAAATTCACGGTTGGAGAAATCGATCGGATGGTCAGCCCCAGCCCAACGCAACATCGCAACACTGTTGCACACATTTGGTTGGCTACCCCAACACCCTACTGCAACATGTTGTGTGTTGTTGGCACAAGTTTGAAAAGAGTCATAGTTTTCTCACAACATTTTTGGATGTTGCATGATGTTGTGCTTGTTTGGGCCACGTTCATGTAACATTATTGTGCCCGGAGCAAGCACACTAGTTTGATTTGCTATTTCAAAGTGCCATCCAAGATGTTGTAACAAAGTTGTGATGTTGCATTGAATCGATGTTGCATGCATTTGGCCAACTCTTTCATAACATCTCACTACATGACCCAACAATGTTGTGAGATGTTGGGTTGAAATGTTGCATCCATTTGGACAGGGCTTTATGTTTTATGTCAGCCTTATGAAGGCTACAACAAAAACCTCAAGAGCTCCTAAACAATGAAACAGCCGAAAAGGACAACAGAAACCAGGCAAGGTTGGAACATTTTCTTTATTTTATTAAAAAGAAAGTTAAATTGTATATTTTTGCCTTGCCATGAGAGATCTACGTTTGCTAGCAGGGAAGTTTGTATTGCACATTATTTCTAACTCCATACAATGCGTTATAGAGCACTCGAATTCTCAACGACTTAAATTGTTACACAATTGCAACACTGCGTACTTGAGGTATTCACATGCCACTCCATATGCTTACATAAATTATAACATTCAAATAAGCCAGTGATCAACAAACATGATCCGAACATGAATGGGGTTGAAGAAGACAAGGTTTTCAACTTACTGCTTGTTTTATACAGGCTTTAAGTACATGGAATTCCTTATCACAGGCATGTTTCGTAATGTTTTCTTTTTGTGATACACAGCTTCCATAATGAAGAGCCTAGGGTAGCAATAACAAGATAGTTGATTCTATGGACATTTCTTAAACAACAGGACAGCAAGGGGGGGGGGGGGGGAGCTTCCATACATGAGCTACATATGTGCCGTGCTGTGCAGTAAAGGGTATGGTTTTGAAGCTATTTTGTCACCAAGTACTGAACTATGGTTGAAAAGAAAAAGCACCATTAGGAAGGAATTTTAGGCCGAAACCCCCCCCCCCCCCCCCCCCTTTCCAACATAGATTTCTAGGGTCCCCAACATAAGGCCTATTAAAAAAAGTAATGGCCAGGAGCACATGGCCGTGCAAGTGCTGAAGATTAAGGTGGTGGCAAACGAGGACGCAATGTTGCGGGAACATTGTGTCGGACAGAAATGTTTCCTTGTTTGCCTATGCGCGCAACATTTGTTGCGGACACAAAATTTGTATCTCAGACACAAAAATGTTTCTGATTTATTTCAGAAACATTTTGTGTCCGCAACAAATGTTTCCCCATTTGTTCACCCAAGAAAATATCATGAACAACAATGTGTCCGCCACTATGTGTCCTCGTTTGCCACCCCCTTTATTGGGGCAGTAAACTAATTTATTTTTTTTATGTTATAATTTGTATTCCCTACATTATTCCACAAAATACAATCCCATCAGTGTTTACACAGCCACTAACAATATGCTCCATGCCACCAATCATGTTAGTCAACAACAACAACAATGAAACTTTATTTACCCTAAATATTTACAAAAAGTGAATATTTGTATAGTATAAATAAATAATTAGGGGGTCTGACTGCCTGAAGTAACTGTAGAGTTAAAAAGGGCAGGCAGCCAGTTTCACAATTATGCAATACAATTAAAAGGTTGGTTAGTTAGGTAGTTAGGTAGGTAGGTAGGTAGGTAGGTAAGTAGGTAGGTAGGTAGGTAGGTAGGCAGGCAGGCAGGCAGGCAGGCAGGCAGGCAGGTAGGTAGGTAGGTAGGTAGGTAGGTAGGTAGGTAGGTAGGTAGGTAGGTAGGTAGGTAGGTAGGTAGGTAGGTAGGTAGGTAGGTAGGTAGGCAGGCAGGTAGGCAGGTACAGTGTAGGTAGGCAGGTAGGCAGGTAGGTAGGTAGGTACGCAGGCAGGCAGGCAGGCAGGCAGGCAGACAGGCAGGCAGGTAGGTAGGTAGGTAGCTTTAAATCCCGTTTTCAGTAGTATGAAACGACTAGGAGTATTTCTATTTCCCCCCGGATGGGACGCCACTTCATCACAGGGTTACCCCCAACAGTGAATTCGCCGGTACCCAGTTATTAGGGCTGCAACGATACACCGGTCCACCGGTGAACTGCGATATTTTTTGTAACGATACAAATATCGATATTTGAATGGGATATCGCTGTATCTCAAAACAATAAAATATTTCTCATCAAAAATCAGAAATTAATTACCTACATTCAGAAATAACTGTTTTAATCAGTTTTATGACTCCTTCCCCAAGTACAAGCCTTTTTTAGCCACTGAGGGCTTCGTCCTTGCTTAGTATCGCTTCGTGTGTGGCGGATCACATATTTTTCGAGATGCCAGCATAAGCGCCGTCAGGCATATTTTAATAAGTTGTCAGCTGACACAGTCTTACGTGCCCACAGCAAAAACATACGGTTTGTTCATCAAAATGTCTTACTCTGTTGAGTACAACTGGCACCGTCCTGGTTTAAATCAAAGGTGTGGTAAAACTTTGTATTTAAAGTATTTTACGATGACCAAGGGGAAAGGAACATTGTAAAAGAAATCGTAATTTTTCTCAATTGTTTCTCAGAACTTGTGTATCGTATCATGGCACTTGTATCGAGATATGTATCAAATCCTAAGAAAATGTATCGTTGCAGCCCTACCATTTATACATGTAGTACATGGAGAGAGGCACTAGGGAAGTAAAGTGTCTTGTGCAAGAACACAATACAGTGCCCCGGGCAGGGCTCGAACCTGGACCGTTCGATCCAGAGTCCAGCGCACTAACAATTAGGCCACTACACCTCCCACTGGCTTAAGTAGTTTACACTGCTTTTGGTAAAATATGTTGTTCCAGAAAAATTATATCCACACTTCCTCTACACAGTGTTTTTTTGCTGTTTGAACTCCTCCTCCCCTATAGAAATTCCAGTTTAGCTTCATACTTTCCATTAAAAATTTGGTCTTCGAGATCCCCCCCCTCCTCAGAATTTCCGATGACCCTCCATGGGGTGGGTATGAATATTTTCTGGAACCACATAAATACTACTAGCCTGCAAATACAGCCACCTCTCATTCGCTCCCACTACTACGTGCGAAACGCGAAGAGAGACGTCTGCAATTCACGGCCAAAAATTCCATACTCAGGGCGAGACGAAAATCAAAAAATCAGCTTGCCCTTCGGGCAAGCTGTTATTCCATACTACTAGCCCGAAGCTCTGAGGTGGTAGCCCGAAATTAATTTATTGAATAAAGACAATAAAATTTATTTACGTCGCAAACTACATGCTAATTAATAATGTGGAGCATGGATCAACTAATTCTACAGCACTTAATATATAGAAACACTCGATCTAACAAATGCTTGATGCAGTAACAACAGACTTTGTATCAAAATTTGAACATAAACGAGAATTCCAAAACTGAAAGGCCATAATGAGGGGGACATTGGGGTTTACGGTATTGCGGTATTGGGCTTATTTTCAGGCGGTATTTCGGTAATTCAAGTCCCAAGCTACGGTATTGCGGTATGCGGTAGCCCTACGGTATGCGGTTTTTCGTCGTTTTGACTGACGGTAATTGGTAAAAAAAGATATTTCGCGGTATTGCGGTACTGTTACCATGCGCTTTCCTAGCCTGTATGACATTTTAACAATCACACAGGAAGTGGTAAATGTAATAAAGGTCAATAAAAGTTAATATTTTTTAGGTATTTGAAGACTGTTTGTGATCGTTAATACGTAAGGGACGGACCATTATTTTTCTGGACGGTGTGGGGGATGATAAATATTGAAAAAAATTGTTTGCAGGGCCTAAAAAGACAAAATAAATTGTTTGCAAACATCATATGTATTAAAAAAATAGTTTGCACAGAAGCCAGAGAAACTTTTTTTTAATTTTTTAATTTTTTAACGAAGACTAGTTAGCAGCACAAGGAAAGACTTCTTGTAGTCGTAAGCTTGTAGTTTATTTCCGACGCGTTTCGTCTCTAACTGAGACTTCTTCAGGGAATGAATACAACTAGCAAAGAACAGCATATATAGCACATTCGCGTGCCTAGTTACAACCCCCGGGGGGGGGGGGGGGGGGGGACTCCGATATGAAATGGACGGGGATGCTCGTCGGACATTGTGAATTTAACCCCTAAAAGAGACCAATCTGGGTGTGGGCGAACGTTATGCAGACCCCTAAAAGAGTACATGTAACGAATCAAAATTCTTTCTTTTTTGTTATTTCTTCGCGTGCAACCCTAAACGAGACCTTGACGGCTAAAAATAATGACATTTTGCCCAGAGCACCCTAAGCGAGACCAAAATCCGAAATTTACACCCCTAAGCGAGACGACGAGCATCCCGTCCATTTCATATGGGGTCCCCCTGGGGCTACAACTTCCCATGGAAGTGAATGATAACTAAAATATGCCGTAAACGAACGTTGCGAAAAACGCCTTAATACATATGTTATTGTGTGCTGTTATATTTTGGGGACCATACGATTATACGATCGTATGCGTATGCGAACCTCCTTTTTGTGTCAGATCGTGGTTAAAAAAGATCGAAAAATTATTGTTTGCAGGAAGGTGTTGTTAGAAAAAAATTGTTTGCAGAGGTGCATAGATAAAAAAAAAGTTTGCAGAGAGAGATTTTTCACCCCCCCCCCCCCCCCCCTCCAGAAAAATAATGGTCCGTCCCTAATAGACCGTAATATGTGACAGACGCCGTGATAGTTCGTAACATATTAGACATTCGTTGTCACAATGCGTTGTCATAATTAATCCATAATGATGAATGATTACATAAAGTGCATTGTCATTTCGGTTAATATAAAGTGTTATTGTTTTAGCATCCAATAAACTGTTTCCATTTTGAGGCTACACGACCTACACGTGTTTCTTTCGAAGTCATTTCAAGTCACACTGTTCACACTTCTCGTCATAACTAGCTCCGTTTTTGTTTCGTGTAACATAGCAAACCAATCGTGATTTGCTTCATATCATTGTTGCTCTACAAAAATTACTTTGATACGAAAACATCGTATCAGCACATGAGAGAGATAACTGAACGCACTTAGTGGATACAACTTTAAGCGTGGCCGATTAAAAGTGCGGTATCGGTATTTTGTAGATTTTGCACACGGTATTTCAGTATTTGCATTTTTTTCTTACGGTATTGCGGTATTGGGTACCCCCCAATGTCCCCCTCCATAATACAGCTGATAATATACTTCCATGTTCTGTAAAGCCATTGTCATTGTCATTGCTGCATTGCATTGCATTGCTCATTTGTACTGTTTCACTTTCCCTCACGAACTGTTTGCTCCACACTTATTTCTGAATTTGCCATAAAAAAAAATTGCTTGCCGCCCGGCTTGCCCATTGGGCAACCTGTGATCTAAAGACACTAGCCCGGAGAATCATTCCACTAGCCCTGGGCTATCGGACAGCACTTTTGTCGCGCCCTGATACTGATGATGTAAATCTGTCCGGAATCCGGACAGGAGCGCTGATTGGTCATCTAGGTATTTTACATAATGTATGTGAAATATAACGCCGGGTCAACGCCGGTTGTTATTGTGCACCAAAAGTACACCGGATGCGGCAGGATTATGAAGATACAGTGGAGCAATAACTTACAACTTACATTTCTCTGATTTCTCACTTCATACCTTATTGGAAGACTAAGGCAAGAGTGCTTCATGAACGATCTCAAAGACGTTCAGGAAGGATGCGCCACTGCAGCCAGTTTCAAAACATTTAGATAAATTTTGACACCGTGGGTTTTATTGGTGACACATTTGGTGATTTCACAGCTTTGTTTTTCAAATCATAGCTAATGTGCAACTCGTATAGGGATTTTCGTGACCAAGTTGTCCGCTGTTTATGCGTCCTTGACTGCCTTGAAAGTGTTAGTGGTCAATCAATAATTGTTCAATGAATCTATTCTTCGAGCAGCGAGCTAGCAATGGGCAACTGAAAATGAAGACATTAATCATGCGAGACCAACTGCGTGTATTGTTGTTATATTCTGGAAATCTAATTAGAGGTCAACGTCATCAGTATGGAATTTTTGGCCGTGAATCGCAGACGTCTCTCTTCATGTTTCGCACATAGTAGCGGGAGCGAATGAGAGGCGGCTGTATTCGCAGGCTAAAATACTACAAGATTTTCATAATTCTGAGCATAAGTATGGCTGCCACAAAATTATATGAAGTTGATCTGAGCCATCTGGCTGATCATACAAATAGTCTGAAATGTCAGCTGCACCCGCAAGAATGGGTGGAGGGACTCCCGTATAAGAGGAACTGGGATGCCCATTGCCTTACGTAGGGGTGGAAGTTATATACTTTGATGATGGGCAGGACAGAATGCCAATCATAATTATGGGAATCTGCAACCAGGGTTGCTGGAATTGCAGGGTTGTATCTTTATCCCTTCATGCTGGCGAGATGCATACCCAAGATTATTCTGAGTGCAAAAATTTCTTCTGATGACATAATGATCTAAATATTTGTAACGTTGCTGAAATTTTTTATTTTGGCTACATCTTTATATATACAGTGCTTTATACATCTCTCCCAATGCAAGACTGACATTATTAATGTTTTCAGGCTATGAGCAATTACATTGCAACGGAATTCAGTAGGAGTAAGACGTTTTAAATGGATTATTTAAGGACAAGAAATTATGTTACACCTCTCCTCAACATTGAATGCAATACCCAATCTGAGCTGTGAGTACCCTGACTACCTTGAGTCAGTTCCTCGGCTCTTAAATCTATAGCTCATGTCTACGAAAAGCCTACCTGTGTATGACATTCCGCAATGAGCTTCCCGAAGCCAGAAATCCTTCTGTAAGCGTTTTCTTTGGAGCTCATTCTTTTGCGCTGTTTTATCACTTCACGTCCGCCATCTTTGAACGCGCGAAATGTGTGCTGGGTAATGCTGGGTGGCTGAAAAGCGGAAATGAAAGTCACCAATTCAAAAAACCGGAAGTTTCTTAATTCTTGGGGATTTGTAATTTGTAAAGAGAAAAACAAACAAACTATTATCACGTCCCAGCGCAATTCTGACCTTTGCGAACGCCGAAATTGATTGAAGTCCAAAATCTAATTGAGTATTTATACCACGCTGGCCGGCTGTGTTTGGTGGATGTATTGTTGCGAAAGGTGTTGTTGCGATCGCAGCGGGAACTCGCATGTCCTGTCCGAGAAAACCCGCACGAAATGTTGTACAATGTTACCTGATAAAAGAAAAAAAACAATTGATCTTTGTAACAGTGTGACCTGCTACCTGATAGGAACCGTGGGAAAGGAAGCTATGCCATGACCGCGGCAAACTGGGTGTAAACTGGGTGCAAAATGTTTCATTTGCTGGTGGTATGTACTAAAAACTTCGCTTTTATTTACGAAGCGCTGGTGTTGTGGTGATGTACCTACCACTCAACACTCAACAACGATATTTTATTTACATCAGATGTCATGCAGTGAGTCTTCGTATTGGCTGCAACATCGTAAACTCCGCCCAGATTCCAAGCTATTTGTGGAAAACGGTCCGAACTTCGTAATATCATAAATGTCCTCGTTAAAGTTATTGCTTTTGGATATTGGCTCGACTGCGAGTGATTGTTCAATATTGGAGCAATTGTATGTGGCTTTTGTGTTGGCAAAAGACACCCGCGTTTGTAAACAAGGATTTTCAAAAACGCTGAGTGCGGACTTCATAAACTGATCCGATTAGATTTTTATCGTTTCTAAATTGATACTGTGTACAAAACGTTCGTCTCGTTGGAAGAGCCTTCGCTTGGAAATTTTTCCGAGTAAAGCGATCAAGATGAATACCTGCCTAAACTTGTTCGTGGTTTTAACTATTTGCGTACATCAATGTATTTGTATAAATTCGTGGATGCCGTGGAATTGGGAAAACAAACCCCGCCCGATCGATGGAAACTGGAGTCCGTGGTCTTCGTGGAGTCCTTGCCAAATCCCATCGGACATTGACACGTTGCCATTTCGCTACAAGGAAAGAAATTGTTCAAACCCATCACCGAAAAACGGAGGCGCTGATTGCAATGGACAAGCTAGAAGAACTTCGAGCTGCGACGATTGCGATATTCCATTGGGTATGGAAAGCGGACGAATACAGGACTCTTTCGTGACAGCGTTGGATTCGCATAAAGAGTTCCCTGCTTATGCCGCTAGATTAAACGGAAAATCTGCCTGGTGCAGTGATAATCCCGATTCTCTACAAGAACCTTTGTACCTTGAAATCGAGCTCAGGAAATTAACCACGGTGTCAGCTATCGCCACACAGGGGTTTTATCCCGCGGCGGAACTTTTATCTCTTCGTATGGGACGTGTGAGCAAATATCAGCTGATGTACAGTATAGACGGTGTGTCTTGGGAGATTTACAAAAACAGCGAAAATGAGACAATTTTACCTGGGAACAAGAAGCGAAATGGGATAATGTTAAATGTCCTCACGCCAGAAATCACGGCGCGATTTATTCGAATTTATCCGACGAGTTATTTCACTTTTGTTTGCATGAGGATAGAGCTGTATGGCTGCACCTTTGGTTGTGGGGGATTGTTAACCCAAGATCCCGGAAGCATTATGACGGAAGGTCCCGCAACAAAAGATGAAGATTGTTTGTGGTTTGTGAACATGCCAAACAACACAAAACTACATTTTGATTTTATCAATTTTAATATACCGTGTAGTAATGGCTATGCAGAGCTGAAAGCTGGTGAGGTGCCGTACTCTGTGGCGCCAGTGCTGGCACAGTATTGTGGGTACGACACCACCCCTCCCTTGGTCAGTTCTGACAGTGGCAAATTGTGGGTACGATTCAAGTCAAATGCATCAGACCCTCAGGTCGGTTTCTACGCATTGTACTTCCCAGGGTGTGGTGGCCATTTACATGGAACTAGCGGTGAACTGACATCACCTAATTTTCCGAAAGAATATTTCCACAATTCCAAGTGTATCTGGACCATTACTGTTCCAGAAGGAAAATCAGCACAGTTACGATTTGTGGAATTTAAAGTTGAAGGGGACATAAACCGCCGCAGATGCCCTCATGATCACCTCTCGATTTGGAATGGTACCGATTCAAGCGCACCACTTATCGGAAAATTCTGCAACAGCAACCCACCCCCTCCTATTATTTGCAGCTCGGGAAACACCCTTCGTCTAAAATTCCGCAGTGACGATGCCCTTGCGTGGACAGGATTTCACATCAGCTATCATGCTGTTGATCCATTGACACCTTGCTTCGAAACATCATCCTCCGTAATAATTATGCCAACATCATCATCAAGACCGTTGACAACATCAAATATGCCACTGACTTCCACACCATTCATTACAACTAAGAACAGTGTAGCTACACAGCATGCATTTTTTCCTTCAAGTAATTATCTTGTGGAATTTACAACAACAACACAGTCAACATCAGGCATTGTTGTTTTGGCCACTTTTCATGGTTCGCCTTCAGTAAGCTCCGTCTCGATGGCTACAAATGCAACAGTTGGTTTCATGGGTATCCCTGTCAATGGAGAAATACAAGCTGCGGCACGAGGTAAACAAGATGATGATGATGATGATGACGATGATGGATTAACTACACTCATCATTATTTCAGTTTTTGCTTTTATTGTCATTTGCATGATCATTGCAAGCATTGTGCCAAGCATAAAGCATCATTTTGAAAAGCGAAGACGGGAGAAAGAAATGAATGTGATGCTTGCCGCAAGTGTCAGTATTCCTGAAACAAACAGCAAAGAAACATTCGAAGTTGTTCCCATTGCAAATGATGACAACGCATTACCAGTGTCAGCAATTGTCACTTGTGAAGCTATGTCCTACGAGGAGAGTGCACTTCCAGTTGAAGCTGCAGATCTAGATAGTGTGTCGCTTAGTGAAACCCCTACAGTCGAATTAAATAACGAACAAGGTGATGTAGTGGAAAGTGTGGTGCTTACTGAAAATGAGGCTAACATTGGTGAGGAGGAGGAAGAGGAGGGGGAGGAGGAGGAGGAGGAGGAAAAATCAGCAGCAGAGAACAGAGATGAACTGGACGATTTGGAAGATGGACAAACTGAGCAAGATACAAACGCGCCTTTTGATTTGGAAGGCGACACAGTGGAACTTGGTAGCTTGAAAATGTCCTATGAGGACCTTGGCAACAGTTTTGCATCTGAAATGCAAGCAATGCTGAGTCACTTTGTAGAAGATGATGACCGACCAGCTTTGAATCCCAATCCTTCTGCAAATGCAGAAAATTCTCCACAGGACAGTGACCATGGAGAAGCAGAGAAAACAAGCTTGGATGCTGGAGACAACATTCCTTGTGGGTCAGTGTCAACTCAAGATGACGCCAATTCAGTTCCATCTGACTGCGATGAAAACACTGGAGAACTGGAAAGGCCATTGAATAGTGATGATGCAGATACAATGGAAATATGGGAAATGCAGCCTGCTCTTGTCAACAGTCACAGCCACAGAAAAACAGCTGGAAAGGATCGCGTTTCAGCATGCACAGATAGCAAAGATTCTGGCTGTGCCTCAAGCAGTGAAAACTTGCAAGTTGTCGAAAACTATCTGCGTTATGCAGGTGATAGCGAGACTAGTGTCTAGAGTAAGTTTATAATAACATTTTCAGTAGACCTGGAGGGATCAAAGTTTTGATTCTCCTTACAAATTATATTTAAATAACTATATAGTAAACAGGTAATGAGAATTGGGAAAATGGTCTCTTGTTCAATTCTCCAAAATATTCTAGAAGAAATGTGTAGAGTCTATTAAAGAGAATTTGTATGCTAACTTTAAGGCTGAAAGGTCAACCTCTACAGCTCTAGCAGAGACTGTCAGATGGTATAAGCTCCTTATGAAATGATGAAATTTAACTGTTTGTTTACGGCACATCAGGAGGGTATACGTAGGGATATTTAACATTCAAGTTTATATTAAACAGACAGGAATAGAAAGACACTTGAAAGGAACCACAATTGACTTTTGTTTAGGTTTACGAAGATTCTACTATATATATATATCACTAATAAGCATTTTTCTTTTATACATCTAAACATCTGGTGAGATTGTGGATTAACATTATTTTCCCTTATACAGTGTAGCTTGTTTTGACAGTTTTTTTTGTATATTTGTAAAACAGAAGGGGTTATGTCACACAGTGATGGATAGTATTTATTGCATAGGGTTTGAAGTTAGGTGTCATACAAGGGTACCAGGGCTGTGCTTTAAGGGTGCCCGGGTGCCTCAGGCGACTGACTTTTGCCTTTGGGCGACCAGATAATCTTATTTCTTTCATATAAGCTTTATGCTGGACACCCTGGATTTCATTGTTTGGAACCTTTTGGCTCATTGTAATCTTTCTTAGAGCACTGAGCCTTGGGTACTATAATTAGTTTCAATATAATGGGCCTTATATGTCCTAATTTAATTTGCTCTCACAAATTAAATTATTCATATTATTTATCACATGGGATTCTCAAACAATATTCTTATATGTAACATGGTGAAATTTGGAAGGAGATTTGCATCAAAATTACTAAATAATTAATTTAAAAAAGACTATTTTGTATAAATATCCGAGTTTCATTATAGTTATATTGGCAGGTAGTTTTTGATAAATAATAAAATAAATATATAATAAACAAAAGAAAACGTGTTTTATTAATTAAAAGGCTGCACTCCAGGAAAAAAAATCATGACTCTAACAAGATTGACAACTGTGTAATCTGGATAGTAATAGTAATAAGATAGTGACTTTGTTTATTATATGGCTAACTTGAGAGAGCGGCGGAATTCAAGCCTAGCTGTAAACTGGCTACAGGAAAAAAACGAAATACGTGCATGCAGGTTCCGATGTGAAGCAAAAAAGTGTAATTTGTAATGGCAGTCTTCATGTACTCGATGTTATACAAATGCACCCATTTTATTCAAGAAATCTACTGTAGGTTATACAAATTATTAGGTGGTATTGGAATAAGTTTATTTTGGAAGCAAAAAATGATTTCAGTTTGGATGTTTGACAGTACCGCGTTAAATCAAATTTTTATTCTATTTAATATTATCAATTTTTAGTTAAAATAATGAAATACAAAAAATACATAATGAAATCTTGTTCATAAAATATTTAAAAAAAATTAATACATGTTCTTTGTTGCCCGACACCAGGTGGGTCCCGCGAGTGGTGAAGATCCTAATTTACATTACGTTGCTTGACAGTTTGTCAAAAAAGTATCATATTGTACTTGAATTTTTGGGAGGTTATGACAAGCTAATCAAGTCATATTTTTCTAAGATGCACTTTTCATTTTTCATATTGTTGGCTAATATAATTTGCAGTATTTGTTATACTATATACACAACAACTTATGACACATTATGTACATTATATACAGTCAACTCCCTCTTAACGCACACCTCTATAAGATGGACACCTGGTGTTGGTCCCTGCCGTTTTTCGGTCATTTTTCTGTTACTAAACTCCCTATAAGACGGATACCTCTCTAAGATGGACAACAGACACTTTAAAACCGTCAACAGGCACTTGAGAAGACATTGGTTTAGTAAATAATACTTCAAAACGGGAAATGCAGGTGCTGAATATGACAGCAAACTACGTTTTGAGGAGATGAAATAACCAGTTCGAATGTAAATCAGTCAATTTCAGTGCATGATTTTTTTTAGAACCTACTAATCTGCTGGAATTTTTTTTCTCTATTGCTCAAATAATTTTTTTAAGGCACAACCTCTTGTAGGTTTTTTTTAGATAAGTTTCCCTTGCAGGAATTTTTTTTGGGGGGAAAGTCAACTCCCCCAAACCGGTTATTTCTAAATGGTCTGTCCCTAATTAGAACTCCAGTTAGCCTACATTACCATTGGGTAGTTCCAATCCCCTTAGTGTCACCTTTTTTAACTTAAAAATTGTTAAGTGTGATTCATACCCGGTACTTCATGTATGAAAAATAAGAAGTCGCACTAAATGAACTGACTGGAATAGTCACTTATCTATCAGGTATCACCAAAGCAACAATGCTGTGCTGTAAAGGAAAGCCACTGAGTCATTTCACACTTTCTTTACATATTTTTTTTATTAATAACTCAAATGTTCACTCTTTTTTTACAATGACAAATTTGTGTCTTAATAACACTTTTTTTCCCAAAGGAAAAAAAAAAATCAAGAAAATCATTGGTTACTACATTATAAAATAAAGTTAGCCTTGCTAATATACTCAGTCAATTTCATTTTCAACATTTGCTTTTGGTCTGTTACTTATTGTTACTTTTTTTGACTGCATTTACTTTTTTATACACTAAAAGAACTGCAATTTAACCCGCGATTGAGTTCACTTGGGAAGCAGGGTAGCTAGTTAAAAATTTATAATATAAAGTTTTATAGATAACAGCAGTAATATTGTTTTAGATCTTACACTGTTTTTTTTTTTAGTTAATTAAAAATTCTACACAGGAATCAGCTGCTTCTAGTCAATCTTTTGTCCAAGATGTTTCAAAATGGAAACCTTGCATGGGACTGTCCAGCACGTTCATGCTGCAACATGTCTCAACATGGCCAAACTATGTTGAAAGAGGGAGTGGGTAAAAATTAATATTGCTGCGATTGTTATCCAGGGCTTGTGAAAAACAGACCACAAACATCAATTTTGCTGTACCTTCTTTGCACATCAATTTAACAGTTTGAAAAGAAGAAAATAATAATAAAAAAAAACTATGAAAAAAAATATTATTTAAAATAAAATATAAAATAATTAAAGTATCTTCTATGCACATGAACATTAAACCTTTACTTTTTTTACAAAACGTTTCAAGAAATCACTACAGTGTACTTTCATCTAGTGCTGATCCTTTCAGTTTGCAACTTATTTACTAATACTTTTATACATTGTATATTTACAGCTCTACTTTTATTTTTACCATTACTATAAAATGTTCAGAAAAAAAATATTCAATGTCCATCGTAACATGAACCAAACATACATGTAGATAGGAGCATCTAAAGTACCTGAAACCAACATGCATCATGCCTCATTCCAGAAAGGGTAAGAGTCGAACAGATCTGTAATACCTTCCGTGTCTGTCAATGTAAATAAGTACTCTTCGTCAGTGAGATTTGGAGAAAGAGGAATCAAGGTGTCACTGTCCAAGTCGTCGGGAATAGCACCGTCATCATTTGTCTGTAAGAGAAGGCTTTTCTGTGGACTGATCACAGACGTTGGAATATTTCTTTGTAGGTCTCCATTAAATTTCGGTGCTGGAGTTATCATTGATCCACTACAACTGTGAGGGGTTTTCTCAGGCGTCGGGAGAAAATGATTTGGCGTGGTTTGTGCAGGTGGTGGCCGCTTGACAGGAGAGATGTCCTTCATTGGTGATGGCAGACTCCCTTGGTCCTCTGGACAGAGGTAAACATCTATGGGCCCTCGCACACTTTTCAGCCAGATCTGGATACTCTGTAGGAAAATGAAGCACATGGTTGAAAAATAGCTCCGCAATGCATGTGCCAGTCTTCCTGGTGTACACCTAAGAACTTCTCTGAGGATGCGAAAGCCTCTTTCTCTTCTCTGAGTTTCTAATTCATTAATTCTTCATACCAGTAATCAGTTTCCTGGCAAATGATACCCTATTCAAGACCAAAACTCTCTGATTTCTACACCCTATCCCAGACAAAACTGCTTGAAAACCATACCCTTCACAGTGGGCACATACCTATGTAGCTCATATATGGGAGTGCACCCCCGGGTCTTAACCAGGGTTCGTACAAAAAATCGCAACCATTTTTCCAGGAGTTTTCAAGGACTTTTCAAGGACCAAATTGAATTTTCAAGGACCACCTACTAGGAATGTAATTTCACAGATGGTATATAAATCCACATTCCCAGTCCAAGCTAGCAGGTTTCTAATAAGGCTTCCAGTGTTTGCTCCATCTCCTTCTCTACATTTTTCAGTTCACTTGCCTTTTCTCTTTATTAGCTGCTTAAACACTCGTGTTTTACAGTGTTTGAAGTTGCTTTACACAGGAAAAGAATACCAAAGTCTATACAAAGCACTTTCCTTTTGACGCCACTACGTTTGAAGTTGAAGAAAATTCAAGGACTTTTCAAGAACTTACACAGAAATTTAAGGACTTTTCAAGGAAAAATGGAATTCAAGGACTTTTCAAGGACTCCCCCTAAAATTCAAGGACTTTTCAAGACTGTGCGAACCCTGTTAACCCTGCATTCTGGGAGACCTGTCTATGTGTATCAGTGGTGAACCATAGGCCTTCACTTGCAAGAAATCATCATCAACTACCATGTAATACTTTTGCTGACTACTATCACCTACAATACATAAAACAAATCACAGTACGTACCTCCTTGGGATCTGGCACTTCTAGCCTTGTTTCTGGTGGAGCTTTGATTGCGATCACAGTTCTGTTCTTGAAGTGTTTGACATCACGTATATCTCTGTACGTGACATATGCATGTGTAATAAAAGTTAAGGACCAAAGTACGATAGCTTTTAATTTCCTTCACACACAGGAAAAGTCGGAACACTTGTTATTAAGAGCAGATGCTCATCTCCTCAAAGAAAAAAGTAGCCCAGCTTGCCAAATGTCCTCATTATTTATACTACGCCCCTCAGCATGGGGTGACTTCTACTGGCAATTGACTTACATGTATACATGTAGCATTCCTAAAAGGTCTTCAGTTAAATTTCAGATTGTTTTTAGCTTGGATTGGAAATGAAAATTATGTTAACCTTTGTCCATTTGCACGTGTGTCAAGAATACCGGTAAGTTGTTCCAGGAAATATCCATACCTGGTTTGAGCCCCCAAGCTGCCGGAAATTCCGGTTGAGCTTTTCATACTTTCCTTTAAAAAAATTGGCTAAAAAATAGCTAGTCGCTAGCTGAAATTTACTTGAAAACAAAGACTTTCAGTAATTTTGAAGGTACATGTACACAGACCAGAAAAGCTGGCTGAGCTTGTTTTAAGCCTATAATTTATGTACTTAGCTTTTTCTTTTCTAACACGAAAGTAACTCCCACCATCCTCAACTAATACAAATGATGACACAAATGCAAGGATATTTGGAAACTTCTGAATCCTCTGTGAGGTTTTTCAGTTCCGCACGGCAGCCCTCAATCATCCTATCAAGGAAACATTCTTTAGCATCAAGATCAGCCACATCTGTATGAAGATCCATGATTTGCGCTGAAATTGACTCCATTCCTTTTGTTCGACGAGAGCTATCAGTGTAGCAGGTGCCCCTACAATTAATGAATGAACCATATTAAATTAAGATGTGCTTTGTGAATAAGGCCTAAATCTTAAAAGCAACCACAACAACTTAACATCTCCTGGCTTCAGGATGGTCAAAATGAAATAATTATATTAGAGGACCCTAATCTGCCATGCCTTTGTTTTTGTTTACATAATGAGAGTTTAAGCATTATATTAATACTTGGAGCCTGTCTCAAGGAAAGATATCACTGCGAAACAGCTAACTAAAGGTTGTTAAATAGATTTCCAGTGACAACTTACAGCAATGCAATACGATTTCGCTTCACCGTACAATTTTCATAATTTTGATAGCATTGAAAATGGTGGAGGCTAAAACTTTCTTTTTCACTTTATTTCTCCACCCCACCCCCTGTTGGGCAAGCCATGATCCCCTCCCTCCCTCCCTCCCTCCCTCCCTCCCAGGCCATACAGGGTCAAAATCTAGGACAAAAAACTCATTACATAACAAGAATAATGATATTAGGTGAAACTAAACCAAATATTCACAGACTGAAGAGTGCCAGCCCACAGCCCCTTATTTTGTTGTCACATCAATTGACTATAGTACTGATGAATTCATTCCCACAGGATGGGATACTGGTTCATAATTTGTCTTTCCCCTTTGTAAGTACATGTACCCATGGGGTAGCTTTGCATGGCCAGGTAGCTGTTTTTGCATGGCCTTACATGAATGCCTCGCTAACCTTGGAGAGAACAACAAAAACAATACTGCCAGCCCAAAAACATCAACCGTGCACTTGAGGGCACTATTACATGTAGCTTTGTATAATTAAGAGGCACAACAATACCTACGGTGTACTGGTGTGTTTCTTTCTCCCCCCCCCCCCCCCCCCCCCCTCCAGTATAATGACAAATTTGTCTCATTTCACTGACCTCCATTCAATGTTGTTCTTCGATTTCTTTTTTATTAATCCAACACCCTCTAAGACATTTGTAATATCATAGATTCTTCGCTTCTGAACTTCCAAAACATCTGCGGCTTGGTTCAAATCCACAACCCCATCTTCTGTGCTTCTCAGAAGGCCCACAAACTTCTTGGTCAAAATCCCAAGTGATGTATCATACCGGGTTTTTTCTATGGGGGATTTTACAATCACTGTAAAAGTAATAAAAACAAATGGCAAAAATGTCAGACGTGGAGTTTGCTGCACTGTGATCTCAATATTATTTTAAAGAAAAAAATGTGAAATTTCATCACTCAACTTGCAAGTATTAACTGATAGACGATGAATAAGTTAAGTTAACACTAAGGCTAAGCCCAGTGAAATGGAAAACTACGTGTTTGATTGTTTTCACTGCATGCGAGAGACGCAAATGGGAGCTTCATAAAAACTGCCTCATTTGTGCTTGCAGTGTTTCATGTAGTTTCACACAGTAGAAACACTGTCTAAGATTTGTGGCTCAAAAATTGTATCGATTACCTGTAAGTGGCTAAGTTCATCTTCTTAAAGTGAGCTGTAATTATTCCTAAACGCAAATGAAGACCACTGAAGTGGAAAACTTTCGACAGCTTCAATGAACTATTTGAAAGCTATATTTGCATACATAACCCTTTGTTCGCCTAAGACAATTTGTTCGACAAAATTCGCTGTCATTTCGTCAAAGCCAAATTTTGAAAAAGAAAACTCTTCATAAAAACGAAATGCTATTAAATAGTATCTTGGTAATTCGTGGGGAACTTGTGTCAATCATTTCTCGCTTTAAAATCAAAGAATTCTGCTGGCTTCTTTGTTCAATACAGAGTCTTCCCGGAAATGGACACGTGCTGAAATATGAATTGTATATCGTCAAATGGACCTTTACATCACGAATGACTTATATTACTTCATATAGAATCTTAAAATGTAATTAATAAGCAAGAAAATAGTTATTACATCTTTGGTAAGGTTGTATATCTCTTCGCGATCTCCTTCTTGCATAGCTCTTTGTCTTCGGGGCCCGGAATGATTGCCGCATTCGAGTAGGAGATTCGTCGAGATCAAGTCGACGCTTTGCCTGAAAAAATTAACAATCTTGTTTTAAAACCAGCATTTCATGGCAAAGATTTGTGACAAGAAACGGCAGGGGCAGATCGAATGCAGAAATGGACATGAAATTGACATACCTGAGGTCTGGAACTTGCGCAAACCGACGATCGTTCCTTCGAAACATCGGGTGTGCGAGAGGGCGACAGCGATCCTTTCGCCTTGAATACTTCCGACGAAATGTGATTAGCGTCTTGAAATTTTCTGTTGACTGAATTAACTTTGTGACTGTGGGCACTCAACGGCGGCCTTCCACTTCCCACGATTGAATATCTTCGTGCGGACGCCATATTGATCAACAATCGATTTCGTTTCTTCGAGTTTCTTCAGTCTCCTTCGATGTGTCAAATATGTCGCTAGTTCCAAGAAAAACTGATCAGCGTATGAAGGAACGGTTGTAGAATACCTTTATGAGCTTCGTCTTGGAATTTGAAGGCTAGATGACCAAAAACAGCTTAAAATCTGAGCATAAAGCTGGTATCAATGGTTCACCAAATCCTTCGCACTTTGAACAACACAAACAAAAGCGCGCGCTTTCAAGTTTCGCGCCAGTGCTTGATCACGTGGTACAGTTCCCAGGGTTCAGTCCCTTTTGGGCCAAGAAGCATGGAAAATTTTCACTTAGGTCGTTTGGTGCAAACAGTCTTCGGTTCTTTGGCTGTAAAACTGTGCTTCAGAGCCTTCAGTTACTAAAGAAATCGCAACAAGTGCTTGGAAATTATTCACATGAAAATGTATTTGCATAAATAACAACTGTTGTAATAATTACACAGTACACTTTTTGAATTGGGACCGTCACGGTCCAGGTATCAAACAGGCAGTCTCAATGAAAGGGTGCAACTATTGAAGCCTTATGGAGGTCAATTAAGGCGTAAGCTATTAATAAATATTTAACCCTTCTGTTCCTTGTTTTGACAAATGCACTTCTCGCGTTAGATTCGCTTGTCAGATAAGATTTGTAGAACTGTAAATTTCGTATGCCCACTTCAGCAGTAGGATTCCATGCATAGATTGGCATTCGTTTTGATAAAATGAAAGCTAATTTTCCGATCCACCGCAAAAAAGCAAATGAATGAGCTTTTTCTATCTTGTTATTCTCCCCCAGGCACTTAAAGTAGTTTCTGCCCGCTGATGGGCCCATTAAACTCTTGACAAACGTCCTCATCTCGAGAAAGTTTTAAAATGCAGCTTGCGAGGTTGACTGGTTTGCAACGACGCGACTCTTTAGAGCAGATTCGCAGAAAAAATAACAGACCAGCTGGAGGAATATATACTGAGTTCGCACAATGAATACACATTTTATTCGCGTCAGCGATTCCAGTGAATCAGTCTGGCGTTACAAAAGCAAAAGAACTTTTCACTCGTCACAAATGCGTAGGGCGAGCGCTCTGTTCTTTTTGTCGTTTAATTTTCTTTAGATAGACAAAGACAGTTTATTTACCCAAGAAGAGCTCTGGAGCGTTAGCTTTTCAGTTTTCCCGTGGATTTTCGTCAACTCAACCTTTTTTAACCAAACTATGTGAAAACACTTTTTTCTCCTCCTGTCCATAGACAGCTAGCTATTAAAGTTTGCAAGTTTCAGTACTCTACCTATTACATTTTGTTCGATATCAAGAGTCAACCGCAGATCGAGCGTGTCTCTATAGATGGTGTGGGATTACGTATAGCTAACCGAACAATTGAGTATAACTACATGTAAATCAGCGTCTCATTGATAAGAAAGAAATATAAGAAATATTCTTTTGAAAAAAATCTTGACAAGTTGGGGATAAATGTGAAATCGTGTGGCACAAAAGAGGCCAACTAGAGTGGAGTTAGTTTAAATTGAAAATCGAAAACAAGAAAATGTTTTTCATCTTGGCTCGCTCCCGGCATCATCAAATCACGTGACTGGTGCGAGGTCGACAGGAAGGGTACAAGTTATTTGCATCAGTCCAAGACTTCAGGTACTCAACAAACAACTGTTTAGCTGAGGTTGAAAAGAAAAAAAAATGTAATTATGATTAAGCAAGGGTCAAAACATTGCACCTACATGACTTATTGGCTGGCTTCGGTAACAACATCCTTATACGACCCTTATATTTGATGATTCACGTTGCCTCAGCGTCAATATATCTGCAAGAATGATTAACAACCCTTTTGTGATCTTTACAAAAAGGTTAAAACACACAACAGAGCACCATTATGTTCATCATACTTGGACAATTGGAACGATGGGTGGAATTTTTCATTCAATTTGACTGACTGGTTCAGTAATCAATCGGATATGAGATTTCTATTTTAACTCGACACTTTAAAGGTCGTGAGAACGAATTTGTAAATAGCCACGAAGTAAAAAGAATGGTCCCTATATGTGCATCCCATTCAGCAAAGCATACAATCAGAACGAGGGCTAAAATCTTAAATGCGTATATATACTAATGTATTCCCTTGAATGGCAATGAGAGGTTCTACAAGGCTACTCGTCACCCGTAATCGCAAGCGCATGTTGTTTTATGTATTTTACGTCGAATTATGTGTAGTTTAATTACGATATGCTTTCTGTACTTAATAGACCCCCTTTTATATAATTATCCCATCATAAGAAAACATGGCAAGCTTTCTTAAGGGATTGATTTTGGCGCCAAAATAATCAGCTGACAATTCAGCATAATTATTTTCCGCGGGAGTTTGACCAGCCACTATTACACAACACATGATCCATCATTGTGATTACTGAGTGTATTCACTCGAGTGCGGTCACTCGTGCCTTAATAATGATTGAGTGCCCATCCACTTGACTACTTTGACCATTTGAACCGTGACTTCAACATACAACTTCTCCTTTCTAGTTTCCCTACGATTCATATAGTACCGAGTTGGGAGAATATTCACTTTAACCAAGTCTCTTTTTCATAAATAAACTGAACGCCTAATTTTTATCCATGTTTTCCAGGGAAATAAAACAATCATCATCATCAATTCTTCTCCCCTGACTGGGAAATACGACCTTAGGTGAAATAAAATGCGTCACTACAAATGGACGGCTTTACAGATTGAATTCTTTGCATGCTAACAGCCAAGGAACCCGTTAGACGAAGGTAATATAGCGTTAACGCCAAACAGACAAAGCACTTTTTGTGCAAAAAGGGCGTTTTATTCGCTTGATGATTTTGAATTGACGGGGACGCTTCAGTGCTCTCGTTCATTGTTTGGTCCCTGGATATGAGAAACGAACACAACTGTTCTATTAAAATCATCATTTATCTGATTTTACTCTACGTTGGCGTTCTGGGTCACTTGTGTAAACATGAAAATTTTACACAAAGCGACTTTGAGCGGGTATATCAACGCACTGTTCTTTGCAGTCCGCAATCTGCGAAGGTCCCCGCATTAGTTTCACTTAGCAAAGCCTTATTAGCATGAATAAACTGCCCTGGAACTAATCCCTTGATTCAACTGAACATGTCATATCACGTCCACAGTTTGCATTGTAATTGCTAAACACATTCACTGTCACCAAAAAAAAAAAAATCATTGCCTTTAATTAAACACGAACGTTAAGTTTACCCGAAACTTAAAAGAGAGCTTGGGGCATGATAACGTTTTGCAAACGCTCACAGAAACTGCAACAAATAATCGACTGGTTTTAGCTTATTCTTTAAATTAGTGTTCAGCTGTTTATCAACAACACCTGTATATATAACATTGCGGACGCTATGGCCGGAAACAAACTGTTAAGACGGCATCTACGTGCCTATATTTACATATTAAGATAACAACTTAAACCACACTAAAAAGTTAATAAACTTAATTGAATCTTCATTAAACAAGGCATCGATCAACGGGTTCCTTGTTTAAGTGAGGGCGGGGCAGGGGCTCGGGTAGTTAGGGAGGGGAGAGTAAGGGCATTTTTTGCATTGTCCGAAGCAGAACAGCATTAAAGAATTCGAGCGACCAAAACGTTAGGAACGCCCAAGAAATATATGTCGTACAAAACGGATTAAAAAAAAAACACACAACGAGAACCGAACGTGAACGCTACAATCTTGTTGTTTTCTGCTCACAAGTTACAACTTTTTTATTATCCAAAGAAATGCAGAAATTATAATAACCTAACTGTGCGTAAACATTTCATCGTTGTTCACCGACTCTGAGGTGAATAACTGTTTCAAACCAGCGATAAAGTCCTGAAACAGACAGCGATGGAGGTCAATTTTCTCCTTCAAATACCAATAGAAACTTTGTAATGCGGGCTATGAGAATACGTGGCCTAATCATCACAAAAACGTCGTTTTGGTAGAGAGTTCATTCTCACTTAAGGTCTTGTTACAGACGCTTGTTTACCATGCAGTAAGCCGGGAGAGTATTTGTATGTTGAGATCGGTGCCGTAACAGATAAACGTTTGTTCCCTTTTACTGCTGAAGGATTCTTCATAGCTTCGAGTTACCCAGCCGCACGCCTGAAAGACTGGTGACAAGTTAAACCATGCGTCTTTCCTCTTACGACGCTTTGAATTTTAGTAGAATTGGAGTGGTTCCTCTTGTTAAGACTCGAGACACTCTCTCAGCCTTCTTTCTGTAAACTGGTCGGAGCGTCTGTGTTGAGAAAAGATGAAGCATTGATCAGGATTAAAAAATGGAATTTTGGGTCAGGGATAAACGATCTGAGTATCAACATCCTCAAATTTGTTGGACTCACAAAGCATTTGAAGTCAAACATAGTAAAATATCTCGTCGCTACGAAATAATCAACTGGCAATTTGCTAAATAAATAGCCTGCCTGTACTGGATAAATAAAAAATGGTAGATTCTGCGTCAGGCCAATGTGACCCATCTTGCCGGGGATTATTCCGTTATAAGTAGCACGAAGTGCTTAGAAGTATTATACAGCGCTACTGGCTCTGCGAATACTTTGCACCATGTTCAATTTTTACGACCCGAATAGCGACTGAAAAAACCATACTCTATTTATCGATGAGAAATAATCATACCTTTGAGATTTGAGCGTTTCGTTGAAGCAGCTCAAACTTTCTTCAAGGGAACCCAACGAGACATCTGGGACCTCCAATCCTTCAAGAAATCTTTGCGACTTCTAAACAACAACAACAACAAAAAAAACGGTTGCTATGGTGAGAAACGGTTGCTATGGTTCTCTATTATTAAAGGACTAATACACCACAAATATGCATACGTTCTAAGAAACGGGTACCTCACTCTAGATCCACCGTACTAAAAAAAAAAAAAACTACGATAACACAAGGGAAATATATTTTCTGATAGACCTTACTACCATATCGACAGCAAACACGGAATGTCGTGGAATATGAAACTGACGGGCTTGCATTCTCGTCCCCATAGCCCTTTTCGCTTCTCTTGACCGGTGGGGCCTTGGCAAGGGAAAAGAAGGGTTCAGAAGGCAAAGGATTTCCAGTCCTAGATTCTGGGGCTTCCGGTCTTCGTGTATGCAGTCGTGATGTTTCAATATACTGTATGGGAGAGTCATGGCGTTTTTTAACTTCCTCTCAAGATTTCTTTGTTTCAAACGGCCGATAAAAAAAATCGAATTAAAATTATTTCAAAAATCCCATGTCCCTAGAGCCCTTTGTTTCTCGTGCTAAGGCCTCGCCGGCTAAGAGAAGCGAAAAGGGCTATGGGGACAAGAATGAAGCGCTTGCTGTACCTTGCTTTCGCCTAGACTATGCGCTTTTCTTTTCCTCCATGTGCTCTGCCACAGTCTCTGGGAATTTTCCTCGTCTCCAAGGACGCTTCTCAGCAATTCTTCGAATCTAAGAGAAAAGAAAATGAAATTAATACACTTGAGGACCAATCAGCCTAACAGGGGGTACATGAATCAATGAAGAAAACGCAGTGGCACGACAGAATATTTCTCAATTTCTCTGTTCTCATACCAAACAGACAAAACAGAGTTTTCACAAACCAACAATACTAAGGCGGGGTACACCTGAAGCCCGATTTTCCACCGCTTAACTTGAGTTTAATGCGAATATCTCGCTCCCGTTTCAAGCATTCCAAAAACCCTATGCTCATTTCACAAAGCGGTATTTTGTAAATGTTTGGGTGATTTTTGGGGATGTTTGAAAAGAGAGGTTTTCCTCAAAGGATTAGTAAAATTTGGAGAAATATGAAATATTAAAGATTTAATGTGATTTTTAAAATTAGAATTTGAAGTTAAAATTAGTAGATGGACACCAAAGCAGTCCCCTGACAACCTGGGGTGCTCTTGCGCAGGGGTCAACTGTCTGGTGGTGTTCCAAAAATAATTTTGTTTCTTCTATCCCTTCTTTAAACTTCTTAAAATTTCACTCAAATTCACGTGTACCCTCGCCTTAAGATTGATTGACACCCCTTACTGTTTAGACTCCTCCTTCGCCGCTTCCACTGCAGCATGTAACCTCTCGCTTGTTGCTCGTATCGCAGAATCAGAAGATGAGTTGGGAGTTTGGCCAACCACGGATGGCGTGACCGGAATTGGCGTGACTAGAGGTGGCGTGACTAAAAGTGGTGTGACCGCCGCAGACGTCGAAATATGCGAGGGCGTGACCAGGGAAGTTGACTGCAGTAACGGGGTAGTGACAATATGAGATGCACCTGCAATAACAAGACTCCCTTTTTACCAAATGTTCAAAGAAAATGTGGGCTTTCCTAATCAAAAAGAAACATTACAATGAAATAGCAAGGCTGATACTACGTGAAAAAGTAGACTTTGCGACACACCAACACGACACAAAAGCAGTGCAACCGCGGACAGCTGTTTCGTCATTTTTGGGACTCCACAGTGAAATGTAGTAAATGATGCCAGCTCGATGGCCAGCGCAAATAAATTGCAATACCCCGGTCGTGTTGTGTCTCGCTTGAAGCCTACTTTTTCACGTAGTATCAGCTTTGCTACATTGCTCTTTTTCAAAATCACGTGAAATTGTTTGGTTGCCGCGGACTTAAAGTAGCGAGGGCTCACATTGGAAGGACAAAATTGAAATTCGCGGCTTGTAATAACAGTTTATTGGTTTGTCATGCCTTCTTATTACAACTTTTGTGTTCCATTATATACCTACTTATCACTACAGAAAAAAATTAAAGCTATCATTTAATTGTATTCCCGAGGGTAAAAGTCTTCGCATAGAATACACAAGCTAAATCAGAACAAAAAGTTGAAGCTGGAATTCTTTCACACTTGAATTTGCTCAGCATATTTACAAGTATCCTAGGCAATTACAGTCTATTTTCCGTAGAGTTAACCCTGTAAACTTAGTAAGGTACATCCAAATTGAAAATAGTTGTCCTTCCATTATGGGTCCGCGATACGAAATCACGTGATTTTGCAAGTGAGCCATTATCGTCATTTTTTGAGCTGATTAGATCTCTTGTAGATCCTACGTTAGCTGCTTTGTTGTTTGCGTTCCCTTACTGTTTCAAGTTTCAAAAAGAAAACAATTCCACGATTTTGAACAAATTTTCCCAACATGTTGTATAGAAAAGATATGGAGATCAGTACGGAGAATTTGGTTGTTGATGAGTTTCGCTATTCTCATTACTTGACTGCTTTAAAATGATCGCCTTTCCGGGGTAAAGTAGGCGTTGATGTGGCGTGACAAAACAGACACCTCCCCTAACGCACTCATTACCACCCTTCGAGTGAGTCGCATCAGAGACTCGGGCACAAAACTCCATATACTATAAAGACATAGAACTGCAGAGATACGCGTAGTTTCAGGCGGTAACACACGCGAGTGGAAAATTCATAACGGATCCGCAATCACTGATGACAGAAATAAGTAGCAGACTAAATTCCAAAGAGAACCATTGACAAAAATATAACAACACCTGTTATTATTTCATCAAGTTGCTGTTCCATGTCTAGATATGATTCGTGTAGCTTAGTTTCTTTAGTTTTTCTCGGTTTTGATGATTGCAGGCTGTGAAGAAAAAAACAACAACAAATACAACAGATATAACATCCGGGTAATTCACATGTTTTTCATTCAAACTTCAAACCTGGCACGCGTGACCGCAAATGTTCACCTTGCGTGAGACATTTTCCCACCTACAAGTCTGTTGGGATAACCCGTGCGCGTGTGTTTGCTTTAGCCACCATGCGAAAGGATCACGTTTTACATCAGTGGACAAATATTGGGCAATGGGGATTGACCGGTAGCTTTCTTTAACACGCTGTCCTCCAGTTTTGACGCGACTTATCATAAAGTCAATAAGAGTGAAATGATCACTCTCGATCAACTTTTAATCCTGGGATAGTGTTAATCGGCTTTCAAACGTCTCTGCCCTGGGTTTTGAGGGGCATTTTTAAATTAGTAATAATTTGTTTTCAATTTTTAACTTGGATTTGATCGGAAAAGTCCATAGGTAAGCAAGTGCAGTAACGCGCGCAAAAGGTGTACAGTCTGCATTAAAAAAAAAAAACGCGAGTTCGAAACTTAAAAAAAAAACAAAAAAACTTGTTATTACCTATTTTCCCTTTTGGCTTTAGCAGCTTCGTCCTTTGACATATTCGCCGATTGTCTCCAAAGCGACGGTTGAACAAACGTATTCAGCTCTTCTGCCAAGAAGTAAACGTCTTGCACTGCCAGGTCTGGGTCTGAATGCAGAGGAATTAGACGGAAGTCAACGCATGCGTCAAGGACGAGTGGCCAGGGAACCTGGGATGCAGAGAGCCTGAGACTGACAGAGAGGAAGTTGACCTCGTCCAAGGCTCGCTTGGTGCGAGCAAGAATCCACTTCACCCTGTAACAAGATCAAATAAATTAGCAGCTTAAGAATACTGCCCATTTATTCTGGGGAATTTGAAACTTGCGATGAAGGAATCTGAAATTTTTTTAGCTTGAATATTTTCCGTTGGTTTCGCTTTCACTTCGGCCTGAAATTTCAGTGTTTCCTTTGATCGTCCGACCGTTTTTGTAGCGTATTGAATTAAACTTTGAGGCTCGGAAAAGAAATATCTCCAGGTAAGACTGAGCAACAATTTACGGCACAATAATTTCTGGACCGCTTGGATAGCTGTGATTGGACGATGAGTTCCGAAGCCAACCAATCGTACCACAAGTTGGTTAAATTTAAAGATCTCAGCAACCTTCGTACCGAGAATTGGTGCCCATTCCCCCCGAAGTTTGTGGAGTTCTCGGTATTGCGAGGGAGTAAGGAGATAAGAGCGAGGATTAAAATGCAGATTAAATGAGTTGCCTTACCTGTTTAACAGGCTAGTCGTGTTCGGTGATAAACTTCGAGCGTATTCCAGACACAATTCGCTCTCCGACTCCCAGGTGCCTTCAAAAGTAAATAAAACAATTCTAAATACGATCTACCAGTTTTGGCTCTCTTTCTGTCACGCAAATTGGCAGTTGCCAATTGCCCGTGGACCCTCCGTTTCTCTCCCGAGAGCAAGCATTGCATGACAGAGAGTGGATCAGACCTGTACTAAAGGCGAAACAAAGAATTCGTTTGACAACAAAAATATTTATCGCCTTAAAAATGTCTAATATATCATCAGTGAATCATCTATATTCTCCCAAGCTAAACAATAGAATGCATAAGGAGCAGTGATGAGAATATGTCTTACCATCAACTGCAGCGGGCGGAGGCGGAGGCAGTTTTAACGCTGTAATAATGCTGTACAGCCTTTGCAGATTTTCATGGCTGTTCCAGTTTACATCTGGCAGACCTGCCGAATAACAGATAGTTAATAGAAAAAGACCACTGCGACCACGTTTGAAAATATTAACCAAGGCTTGAAAAAAAATCCCATCCGCTTTTCCCGGACATGAGTTGCTTTTTCTGTCGGGAAAGTAATTTTTCATTTTCACTTGCTTGACTAAATTATGATTTTGGGGCAGAAAAAAGGAAATTAGTCTTATACAAATGAAAGCAAAATTTGCGAGTTGCCTGTCCAGAGGGCAAGCTCTAATTAATTAGGCCCGATCGATTTCTGTTGTTTGGTCTTTGTTCCTCCCCGTGAAGAATGTGTTCGGGGACGGAGTGCGGGCTCATTTTGCCAGACAGCGGCTAGTAATCGAGCCTATGATTACCAATACAAGGTAACAAGAATGTCTCGTATCGGCAAAGAAGGTGCTTGCCACTGTATTCACTAGGTATGATACTGCTCATAATCAAAATAGCGAGAAAACGTCGTCTGAAGATTCACTCACTCAAGTGTTCTCTCTTCAACCCACTTAGCAATGCAACATTCAGACTGCAGGCCATTGGTAGCCCTTCCCCCAAATTATTTTGTTACCAGTTTACAATGCTCTACTGTGGCAAACAATGGCATTTAGTCTGCATTATCTCATTAAAGAAAAAAAAAAGAGAAAGCAACTATGGATGGTTAACTCGGTACGAAAGGCAATAAAAACCGGTCGACCGGTGGTGGTGGTGGTGGTGGTGGTCTTTCCGGAGGGTTAAATGTAAAAATATAAATGTTGTTTATGGTGGTCATGCACTTAGCTTCGAGATAGCTAGTTTACAGGCATGCCACTGAATTATTACATTATTTCAACTTTACGCTATTTCACCTGAGAAAACATTTCATTAAGTTCTTCAACAAACATTTGCAGATTAACGAGAAATGGAGTATTTCGAGGTCTAAACAGTATTTTTTTCGTACCGTGGTCTCTTTCCTCGTTTTTAGTGAATTCACTGATTGGCCATGAAAGACGCTGCAAACTCTTTGATGACACAGCAGCTCCAAGATGATCCAACACGCTGTTGTAGAGCTCAATTATAGCTTCTGGACACTGAAAATATAAAACACAAAAACGAAGCAATGCACCAGCAATTAACCAATTGCTACTTTTCCCGCGGTTTTGTCTCACTCCATTGGCTAAGGAAACTCGGGACGTCTATCCTGTGACTGCTCAATTAGAGCATACATTCTACGCAGGTAGAATAAGTTGTATCGTTCAGCAAGTACATTGATACTTTGTACTCAGATACCTAGACTGTTCACAACCCTATGTTTTTTGTGTTTTTCTTTGATCGTTGAACGCGGGAAAGAGCGGCGAATGAACTGGATGCCACCCCCGTGCTTCGCGCTTCGCGCTTCGCGCTCTGTTTGTTCGCCGACATTCTCGCGTTTTCTTGCGTTGATAGAGAGGCTGTGAACAGTCTACAGTCATCAGAGTCTGTTCCTTGTCTTGACGCATGCTTTACGTATTCAGATCTATGACATGTTCTATATTGCGTCAGAGTTCTACCGTGTACGAGAAAACAAGTGGGGAGAATTGAGACGCAGGTACGAACGATGCGCAATCCGTAACCTCGTTTCTTAAAAGACTGGTTTAACCTGTTTCTACGTGTAAGTACTGGCTACCCCACCAACCTGTTGTTCTAGTTTGGCTTGTTTTCGTGTGAACAGATCCTCGGAGACTGCTATTGTGAACTCTCTTTGAAGACCTGCAAAACACACAGCATCACTTGGATTGTTGTCTTGAGTTTGGAGTTTGCCCCGTAAGGTAGAAATGGTTTAACGAAATATCCACGGTGTACTGAAGAAAACTTTGGGTCGCGCTAAGTGGCCAATACTAGCCAGAGCTTATTCCCGGTTTCCGTAGCAAAAAGCGACTACGAGTAGTTCTACTTCTCCCTGAGGCTAGTCCATCGCAGGGTAAACGGTTACCCCAGCATTAAATTCGCCGGCTATGGGACCAAATAATACACCTGGGCCGGGTTGTTCGAAAGCCCGGATTATTGCTAAACCAGGGTTAAAAGTTCATCGAGAGTTCAATTTCTCTTGTATAAAAGTGTTTTTTTTTGCTTATGTTTTGTGAAGACTGGGATTAGTTGACGTCAAAACTGGAGAAAAAAATACAAACAGAAAACATCACTTTAAAGTAAAGAAAACTGAAACCAAAATTCACGCTTATGCCCTGGATTAACTTAATCGTGCTTTGAGCAACCCGGCCCTGGGTGGAGAGAGCCACTATGAGAGTAAAGTGACTCGTTCAAGTACACAACACAATGGCCCGGCCAGAGCTCGAATACGGACCGCCCGATCCAGAGTCCAGCGCGCTAACCATTAGCCACCTCGCCTCCCATGACGCATTTCTACCCTCTAACACCACACAAAAAAAAAAAATCACAAAAAAGTTAGACGGAGCGTCGCTTTTCTGTTGCATTTCTGGGAGAGAAGATCTGAGCTCCAAGGAATTTTAAAAAACCATTTGCTTCATAAACATGCAGCTGACACTTACCGTCCTCAATAAAATTCACAAGGCTGTCCATTCGCGGAAGACTGGAACGAGCCATGTGTCGACCTAGCCACGTGACCGCTGTGCTCAACTATGAAGAGAAGTTAAAATTATAACGTGACGTTATTGTCAGGGTGCTGTAGGGTGGCTGTATCCAATAGGCGATATATCAAAATCCTAAATTAGCTTAGAGACTTGAGGAAATAAAACAAAAGAACTATTGTTCATCATGTCACGAGTGTAGGACAAAGAAAAAAATCTGAGTCTCCAACGTGAATTGAACCAATGACCTCCCACAAAATAAACACGATTCACCCTTTTTCTTTATCACCCTATACAGTACGCTATCGACATTGCTGATCCTAGCAGTATGCAGGACGCGTGTCATATATGGCCTTGCTCACCATGAGTCTCTTATAGCTCAGTGGACGGAACGCCCGCCCGGTGTTTGAGAGGTCATGGATTTAATTCATCTTTCTCATTACACTACCAAGCTTAAAACCACCATCGTAAGTTCTTTAATTCTTTTCTTTTTAATCGCAGAACAGACCTAAGTTCGAATTTTATGTCGTATTTTCGTATTTTAATCAATAATTATTTCAATCAAATCAAATGGGCCCTAGCGTACTGCATGACACACCTTTTGTGAGAGATCGTCCTGGTGTCCAAGCGAACTGACTGTCCATAGTTTGCATTCAGATAAAAGGCCGTCAGTCCTCAATTGTTGAATGCCAAGAAGAGGCAAAACATCAGCTGCAACACAAAAGTAAAAGAACTTAAAACATTTTCGGACTGAGTCGTTTAACAAATTGGCGTTTAACTTCGGTTTCTGCAGCATGACGTGGCTAGGAATATAGCTACAGCTCTCTGGATGGGATGCTAGTCCATGTAGCAAAATCCCAAACAGTTCGCCGGCACATATTTATACGCCGGGTTAAACAGAGGCACTGTGAGAGTAAAGTGCCTTGTCCAAGAACACAACACAGTGAACCCACCATCGCGCTGACCATTAAGCCACCGTGTCTCACACACAAAACAAGAAATGAAAGGGACTGTGTCACCCGGTTGAGTTAAGTTTATTCTATCAAGTTTTGCCAAATACTCAAAATGAAACTTAATGTTTGCAAAGAAATTACTTCTATGGCACTAAATGATAAAACTATAACTTCATTACAACCAAATGTGTCTCCCGAGCGTTATAATTTACAAGTTACAAGCAAATGAGATTAACTTTGAACCGTTTAGCCCAACAGTATTTCAATAACTCATATCGCAATTTGTTTCAATCTTCTTCACTTTTGTCCATCCGTACCTTCTTTTGGTTGTTGTGTCATTGAAGTGTTCCATCACTGTTTTAAGCGGTTATTTTTATATTTCACCGAATTTTATGGCCATTTCCCATGACTAAATTTGGCTAAAATCCACGACACAGCTCCTTGAAGGAGAAATATATTTCACAAGGATCACCTTCCGCAAAGAACCCATATAAACCTACCATCAGATGGCGAGTTTTCGCCGCTGTCTATCACAATCACAGCCACTGGGAGTCTCGGTTCAGCTGGTTTGCTTTCTAACACGCGTCTTAGACGAATACGAGCTTCTCTTGCGGCCTAACAGGACGGAAAACACATCCGGTACCGAGATCAAAGGGTCATTTCTCTTTACAGTTTCTATACTTTTTCTTTAATGCTGGTTATGAGAATTTGGCAGTATCGTCTATTTAACGAGTTTCTTTCTTCGCATCACTTGCCTGCTTAATATTACAACGATGCTGTAAGGAGAAAGTCGATGTTGATCACTTCTGAATTTGGATTTTGACAATTATGACTGACTTAAAATTCTTGGAACTGAAAGACTTTATAGTTACCATGGTATAGCAAGAACAATGCAATATTGAAAGAGCTAGCCTTAAACCCATAAAGGAAATCTGTTTTTTTTTGTCGTTATCTCGGTCGTCACTCAACATCCTAAGGGTTGAGAGGGAATCACTTATACCTGTGGATTAAGCTGAAGTTCTTTCCAGTCAACAATGAACATGACTGCACAAGCTCCGTGAAACTGCCGGCTGTCCATGACTTCTCTCACTTCTGTGTTCGTCAACACGCCGTAACATGCCTGTAGAATGTAAGGAAAACTGATTTAAACAATGAACATTCACACTAGTTACAAGTAGTTACCGCTCGTGCAGCGAAAAGAGAAATGAAAGGGTCATGAAACACTCCAAGGAGAGCCGTGTAGCGTTTCCTATTACTTGCTGCTTTAGGCGCGAAATTTCGAACAGAACTACAACAACCCATCTTTTGATTTTCTGTAGAGTCACCTGATTGGAAGTTATATATGAGTGAATTGAGGGCGCTTCGTGAGCGGAACACTGCATATTCGCCGCTCTCGTCTGAAGCTCCGCAGGCGAAGTAAAGCACTCTCCCGCGAAATCTCAACACCAACTCAGGCGAAAAAAATCGGTCATTAGTGTCGACAATCACCCTGCACGGTTCAAAAATTGTTTCCACTTCTACTAACCTTAGTACAGATTTTGAGCACTTTGCAATGTGTTGGAATGCTTCTGATCTCTGCTCTGTAAAGGGACAACAGATCAACCTGAAAATGAGAGAAAAACGAATGAAAACAACAATGAACTTTCAGATAAAAATCGAATGCAGCAAATAGCTTGCCAGGAAATAACACGAACAGAATGACTGACAGCAGTTGAAAGTGCTTATTTACAAGATTTATTTGGGAAGAGGAATCATATGTCTGAAGCTCAGGCACAAAAATCTAACGCCACTTCTGGTTTACACCGCCTCGATATTTGTAAGCGTTTGAAGCGCAAATGTGCAAGACTTTTGAAAGAAAACAACAATTAATAAATTTTCTAGGCATATTCAACGTGCAATGGTTAACTTTTCACTGATGAAAGTGGAGGATTCCGAAACTTAAAACGTTCGTAAGCGCCAGTCTTGGCGGAACTTTACGCACAGTGTATTGACCGCTGTGCCATAATGGTATCCGGTCACTTCGCTACATGGTCAGATCGCTCCCAGTTAGATCGCTCCCAGCAAAAGTCAGCTCGCGCCATCGAAAAAGTCGTATCGCTCCCAAACTAAATTGATTTTGCTCCATGTTCAGCAAAGTGTAAGTAAAGTACGACCGAGTTCGCTCCAAATAAACGACCTAGAATATTTCTCGTTCTTTAAGCGTGAGAAAAGTGTGACTTGGTTGGGAGCGATCTAACTGGGAGCGATCTGACCATGGAGCGAAGTGACCGCAATTTCGACGCAGTTAACAGACATAAGAAATTTTAAGAAGTAAATTCACAGAATCTGATTCGATTAAGATAAAGCATTCATTAAGTTCATCAACAAACAGACCTTTTTCTTGAGTCCCGGTGGAATATTATCATGAAGCGGATAAACCCCTCTTTTGAATTTTTCCTTTATAACAAAACTCATGCGTAGCCCATTGTTGTCATTGCCAGTGAATTCAAGTCCTTTGCAGCCTTCTGGTAACGAAATAACCAATTTCCAATACACTGGAGAGATGGGATCTAATCTGCCAGCAACTGGCTGCGATCTCATCGAGTCTGCAAGCAATGAAGGTACGTCCAGCGGTCTACATGCATGTTTTCTGGGAGAGAAAATGAATAAACGATTGATTGATTGATTGATTGACTTTTTATTAAGACCAATGAAGTAAGAGAAAGGGTTGTCAACATTGTAAAAGATAAAAATGATGGATAACAAACTATCATGAACTTGACATGTTTAGCGTAAATTATTTACAGAGTGACTAACCAATCAAAAATTTATTGAGAACAAAGGAGTTTTAGGGAGTCGATTGTATAGAAATTCAAGTAAAAGAGACCTTTATTTACCTTCAATAGGTTTCAAATTTTGTTCTAGAACTATTGTCTGGATACTTAAACGTCATTGGTCTGTTTACAATGAAAATCGCCATCCATTTCTCTTAATTTAAGCATTGATTCATCAGGTCTCTTTCACGTGACCTGTTTCTTGTAATCGCAATGTAAGATACCTCATCCACAACATGACATTATTGTTATTCGAATCAACAATAATAAATGACTTTCAGGACCATGACTTTGGAGGGGTCTTTACACAGTTTGGGTTTATAGCCATACCTGTTATACTCCAGATCAGATTGTCTTTTCGTCAGCGCATCGTGCATTTCACGTCCTTCGACATCAGTTCTGTAAATATAGAGTCAAATTTAAGTTGACTGGCCGTTTGCAGTTACCTGTGCTAGCGACGAAGTCACTGTAGTGGAAGGATGTTAGTGATAAAAGCACACATTTCACCTTTCAAGACACTATTACTTTTAAAAACATGAAACAAACTGTGGTAATAAATGTGAAAAATCTCATTTTACTAACTTGACGTTTCGTATGCTATGCAACATACATTTTCAAAAGTATGACTGTTACAAAATTTAACGACTATTATATATTGTTATGAAAAGGGTCTGGAACCTATACTGAGACAATTGATCTACAGCAGTAACTTAATATTATCGCTTAGGTTAATAGGGCAACAACCTCTCACTGCCAACGTTGGCATTTAATGAGGGTTGTAGCTCTTGGATGAATAAGGTCTCTTTAATTTTACAATGGAGGTCAGTTTTGCCGGACGCTAGAATGTCAAAATGATACAACGTCAACGATGTTTTGAACAGACATAAAAACAAGCCAGACGACAGTCCCTAAAAAAGATGTCATTATCCTGTTACCCTACTTAGGTCTCCCCAACATCCAAATCACTAAACGTCTGAAATCCTGTGTATCCAACTTCTATTCGTTCGTCAACCTCAAGATCATCTTTCAGAACACACGCCGCATCAAATCCTTCTTTCCGTACAAGGACCGCCTTAATCGTTCTCAGCGATCTAAGGTCATTTACAAAGCTGGCTGCTGGGACTGCAATGATGTTTATATTGGTAAAACAAAACGACGACTTCATGACAGGAAAACTGAACATTTTAAGGCCCTCACTAAAAGCGATCATCTATCAGCTATCGCTGATCATATCATTACCACGGGCCATAACATCAAATGGGATCATTTTGACATTCTAGCGTCCGGCAAAACTGACCTCCATTGTAAAATTAAAGAGACGTTATTCATTCAAGAGCTACAACCCTCATTAAATGCCAACGTTGGCAGTGAGAGGTTGTTGCCCTATTAACCTAAGCGATAATATTAAGTTACTGCTGTAGATCAATTGTCTCAGTATAGGTTCCAGACCCTTTTCATAACAATATACTAGTGGTACCTATCGGTGGAAGTGCCAACGAGTACAACAAGAGAGAAGGGTTGTGAGGATAATAAATTTATTGTAAATGTTTGACTAAAAGTACACTTTATGATGTGGGTGTGATCAATGTACATTGTATGTATTCGTTGCGGAATGTTTATGGAATAAACTGATGCGATTTGGTGAAGGCCTAATGAAGGAGTTCTAAAATGATACTAAAGTAGTGAGAAACCTTGTAAAATCCATGTAATTTGAGGGTTGCAAGCCATTGCAGTTCTATGCCGCTATTTTGGAAAGGTGTCAGCTGTTTTTAAGTCCAATAGACCTTAAATCAAAGTGGCTGTGAGCAACTGAAACTCGGAAAATATATAGCCTTTGTTTACTTCATATATAGTAACACAAATAAAGGCTGCATTTTACCCAACCCCCTACCCGCTTCACAAGACTAATTGATTACTAAATTTAATATTAAAGACTCTCTGTCGACTGCGAGTGTTTGTTATTGTTTTGATTCTGGCGCTGAAGAAAGTCGTTCGAAAATCAAAAAGATTTAGGGCATTCGCGCCCTAAAATAAAATATACCGGTAGAAACAGGTATAAAATGTTTACTTTCGAGGTCATCCAGCTAAGAAATACTTTATTTTGAAATTATGACCTCGCGTCGTGGGGGCGCAAGCTACAATTACAATTACAAGCTCCTGTCGCCATACGCGTCATTTGAAACAACTCCATAAAATAAATTTCCTTTTTATTTGCTTTTAGAAGCACATATACAGAGTATATATATACAGTACTTAGTGCTCTTAAAATACAAGATTTAGAACTAGAGCAATGAACATTTCGTGGCGATTTCCATACCGGGGTTTGGAATTCCTGCGGAGATTGTTTCGATAAGCGGTTACGTACAGATTTTAAATGCTTTCAGTTCGATCTTTTTTCACTCCGAAAGATTGCCATTACTAGCGAGTAGGGGAAAAATGAAGCAAAGAACGCACTTTTCATCGAAATAAAAATGTCAAATAATCTCAATAAAGCTTACTTGGTACTGGAAGAATCTACTGGCAATGCGAAGGGAAATAATTCTGCAGCGATTCAGTGTCACTCAGCTCAATACTGCAACAAACGTGAGCAGTTTTCACTTTGCCTGTATCCGAGGTCATCTTCTTTGTTTCTCCGTTGATTCTGGGCAGATTTTCTTGAATAAATCTTTTCGGAAGAGCCTCTCGTTGGCTAAAAGCAGATCGCGTACCGGCCGTTGTTTAGGTTCTCACACATGTGAGTTTGCGGATCACGTATCGACGCCATGAATCATGCATCGTGCACGTGCTGAACAAATAAGTAGCGCGCTGATTGGCCAAAACTATGACAAATTGTGCACGTGCTGAACAGTTTCTGCTCAACAGATTGGCTAAAAACATCAGACATTGTGTCGTCACGATCTACCTTACATTACATTACCTTACATTACATTACTTACATTTCTACATTTTGGAGCGTTTGTGAGATTTTTTCCGCACATACAAATCTTCTCACGGCTCTATAATCTGCCGCCTCGTCAGGCCTTCTGGTCTTCCAGAAGGCCTGACTCGTTGGCAATAATAGTCGTCAAATTTTGTAACGGTCATACTTTTGAAAATGTATGTTGCATAGCATACGAAACGTCAAGTTAGTAAAATGCGATTTTTCAATGTTTATTACCACTGTTTGTTTCATATTTTTAATCAAGTTACGATAGCCTAAACAGCTCTCGTAAGGTCTCACATGAGTGGCTGAGAGAACAATAGAACAAACAACAAGAAAAATGTCCCTAGCCCCCAAAACAATAGCAGCTGCTACACTAGGGGACCAGTAGAATTACAAGCTTACGAGAGCTGCTACACAACTGGCCTAAAACCAAGAGTCTATATGATACTATTACTTTTATTATACAATTTCTTTACCGTATAGAGGCCATGGTGATGCTCTGTGTTCTGTGTCCCACGAGGTGCTGAAGTTGTTCCTCGGTACTCATGATGGGAGCCCCTGGAGGAAAGGCGCTTAGAAGGCCCTTGAGGTGCACACTGGAGCGGTAAGCTTTCAACCACCTGGACAAAAAGACAACTTGTAAATGAAGTGACATCATAAAATTCAAAAACAGAAAACCATCATGAAGAATCAAATCGTTGTAATGAACGTGGACAAGAAAAAATTAAAGCGAAAACTTGAAGCAAAAACATGAACCCGGCGGTGGCAAGTGCTGGGAAACAAGTTAACTGTGCAAAAGCGGGAAAATGTGACAACGCACGACACGAAGACACATCTTCGCTGTGACAGGTTATAGCACAGTTTATTAGCCGTGAAGACAGTGAAACGAGCCTCAAGAAACGCGTGAAATCGGATTTTTACAATAACATAGGCCACGTAGCGTTTTACGACCCCTGGCAGGATCACCAAGTCAATTCTGGAGAAAGAGTTCAAAATGGTTATTTAAACAAACATGACACCTTTCTTGAATTGCACGACGCGCGTGAAAGTAAACACACACAGTAACTTCAAGAGAAGCCTTGCCACATTTGATGAGACATGTCTGGAAATGCTCGCTTGTTTATTCGAGAACAGTATTATCGAGGGACAAGCACTTTGCACTGTTTCATGAACTTGTACTTTAAGAAAGTCAGTGAAACAAACATTCCAAACCTTTTAAAATATTGAGCTGTTCTTTTCCTCTTGACGTGGGAAGCAAGTTGTTGAAGCTTAGCATCTCTTTCTGCTTTTTCTTCCTCCAAAACCTCCTCAGCAAGCTCTTGTAGCTCATCTAATACTCCTTCTTCGATCAGTGAGAGACAGATCTCATTTGACGCCCTTTCTCTTGCTATTTGACGAAGTTCTTCGTGTACTTCCCTAAAAAAACATATGTGCAAAATTCAGTTGACATCCAGTGCCATACAAGTAAAACTCGTTTCTCCGGCAAACGTTTTCTAGTCGATTACCGTAAAGTTCCGGTTATAAGCTCCACCGCTTATAAGCCCTCCCGCTTATAGGCCCATCTAACTGGAAACGAAAAATACATCCGGTTATAAGCCCCCCTCCCCCCCTCCCCCGGATATAAGCCCCCCTCTGCCAATTTGGTAGCGATTTTCTTGCGTCTAAATTTGCCTAAAATCTGTGACACAGTTCCTTTTAATCTATAATCTCTGTGTCGCTGTCGAGTTTTTTTCGCGATTGCCAATGTCTTTAAATTAATCTCTTAGTCTTCAAGATAAAAATAATTGGAAAGAGAGCACTGAGTTTTCTTGTAACTATTATGACACTAAAACCAAATCGACGGTAATCACGTCCGTAACTGGTCACGAAAGTAAAAAGTGCCATTTGTCACAAACCAACCAGCACACAAAACACAATCATGTCACCAGCGGTAGGCGCGGGAAAATTTGGGCGGGAAAACGCTGGGTAAGCAAACGCAAGACCAAAGTGACATAATTTCGCGTTGAAGACGCATTAGAATATATTGTGTTTTACCAGAAGTCCATAACTAGAAGTCTACATCTGGTGTTGGGGCGCGTGCTATGTCTTTCGCGTGTAGGCTATTTTTAGAAACTGATGTCTCGCGAGAAAATGACGTAACCCACTATTTCGACACGATTGGAGTTCTAAGTTGCGGCCGAATATTTTGGAAAGTGGCAGGTGAAATAAATCAAATCACATCAAAACACTTGACAGGCCATTCTCTTTAATTCTCACATTTCGACAGAAGTAGTATCGTAGATAGTGATTTCAAACGTCTGTTCAGTGGCATTTGAAGGCGAGTGAAAAAGCAACCCGTCGCCGGGTTTCCGTAGACAAACTCACAAAACAAACAGGTCGACTTTTTATAATTTACGAGAGAATTTATGAACAGAAGATCCCCAAACTTTTAGTAGTTAAGTGTGTCTTTATTTTGTACAGCATATCCTCGTGTTAAAATACTGAACAACATACACAATACAATAGCTGCACACTGCGAAGTGCTCGAGAAGCACAACTTGAATTAAACTTTTGACGGATGTGAATGAAATCATCATTGTTCGATGAATTAAACTCGTATTTCTATTCATATTAAAACAAGTACATTACCTGAGTCAGTCTTTTGTTTTCATGCCGTCCGTATAATTCCAAAAACATGCGAAACTCGCCAAACTTGTCGTTTTCTCTGAATGTTGTTCTCAAACGAATCAAACTTCATTCTGTTCATTCCGCGCTCGATGTTGAGCGCTTCAGGGACCACGGTTTTGTTTTTCAAAATAGCAACGAACCTGTGCCAAAATGCACTTGCTCTCTTAATGCCTGTCTTCATCTTGAGAGTACCATTAATCTTTAGTGTCTTCGCATTTTGAATTTGACTCGGAATTAGTGTATCTTGCCCGCTGCCATTTCGTATTCTGACTCCAAAACACTGAGGTCCTCTCGCTTATTTGGATGCTCCGAATTTTTACAACTTCGATGCTATCGTCATCAATGAAAGATGGCCTGATGATTCTTGTCCGGACGATTTAATCCTCACAAAACGGAAATTACGATGACCAACAAACAGAAATTTCGTAATGCCGTTCGCTCGAGTTCACTCGTCCTCTGCAGTTCTGCTTTTCTTCAAAAATTTGTTCAACCAATCAAAGGCGCGAATTAAAAAATACTTCAATGTGATTGGCTACTTGTTCGCGGCAAAGCTGTTCTAAAAATAGCCTACACGCGAGGAACGCGAGGTACACGCGAAAGACATATCTCAAAGCCTATTACCAGAGATGTAGACTTCTAGTTATGGCCTTCTGGTTTTACCTTATAACTTCGTTCACTATTCTTGTACATTCAAGGGAAATAAACTCTTCTGTGAAGTCACTGTTAATGGTATTCGATACTCGTTCTTGTGTTGCTGCATTTTCCTCGTCAATTCTGGGGAAAAGAAAAAGACAATACTATTATGAACCGTTTTATTTTCGATCTATTCAGATTGACTGTTTTACTTCATCGAATCCTGTCTAAAAGTGAGAAATAAAGAGCAACCTTATGGAAGAAATACAGATTTAACTTTTGACATTTGGGATTGAAATTATAGTGTGAATCCATTCAAATTAAATGCGTTATTAAGTGGACCTTTCGTGCAGCTCTGTTAAGTATGCTGCACAACTGATTTTTCACTTTTGCTGAGGTGCTTGCAGACACACGCTGCTAAGCGGAAGTTACCAAGAGTGTTCTTTCAGCAGTGCTCTTCAATCTTCTCTTCTCTGTCAAGACTACAGGCTACTTTTACTTTTTATGCCAAGCGAAATCTGCGAGTTTTCAAGTCTGCGGATAATGCCCTTTTTACATGGTACTGTTTGCTTGTGTGTGAGTAATTGACTGAAAACTATTAAGCAGTATTTTTTTATTAAAAATTGATGCGCAGCCAGGGTGAGACATGATAAAAAATTACAATAAAAACGTTCACTGGCTTAAAATGTTTTAAAAGCTTTCGGCTGTCGCTCTACAGCCTTCGACGGATAAAAATGGAATACAAGATGAATACAATATATACAAAAAAGGTGAGATAAAAAGAAAAATATGAATAAAAGCAAAGTGAAAACGTGCTAATTAGGTGACTATTTCTTAAAAAGAATACAATACTGGTTTGGAATCGGCTTGGAGTTATTGTCAGCATGCTCAGTAGCAGAGATGTGCCAAGCTTCCAAAGTTTTTCTAATCCGAAAAGAGCCTTTGTCAATGACGCTAGAATTGTCAAAGTCTATGCGATGGTCGAATGGCCACGCATGTTTCGCAATGTTTGAGCCATTAGCACAGGTTTTGACATAATTCCTGATATGTTCTTTCTTGCGAGTTTCAAAGCAACGGCCAGTTTCACCTATATTGTTCTGTTTGACTATAAATTAAAGCGATGACTTTTCTTTTCCTTTTTTCATCGTCATCACCCTTGAGAGTGAAAATCTTCACAAGGCATGTAAGTGTAACAGAAATACGCATTTCAACATACCTCTTTTTATTCAATTCCTCACTGAGTACTGAGTTGGCTATCTCTCTTATAAACTCGGACACTGTTTGCTCGTGAATAGCATCGGTGATCTCCGTAGACAATTGCAGATAACAATGGACCTGAGGGGGGAGATGAGAACACGTTATTAAGTCAACTGTAAGACTGTGTAAGGCCCGACTAAACGTCGTACTTTTTCATGAGCCGAACCTAAGGCAAATGAGCAGAAGCCACTGCTTTCGCTTACTTACAATACGTTCGGATTATTCAGGTAGGGCGCTAAAAATGGGTATTAGCGGTTGAATCGACATTCAAGCTGTAATTTCCCTTCTAGGAAATAATACCGGCAGTAAATGAAAGTGTGACGACTCTCGAATGTCACGCAAAAGACTTCACGCTGCATTGATGTTTTTCCCCAGCCGCCGCTGCAGATCCATAGAGCTGGAGACGCTGACAGCACCGAGAAGAATTGTCGAGCGAAAGTCCTTAATCAGCAAGTGTACCTTGTCAAGAGCTTCTTTAGTGATTTCTGTGCACATTTCATTTATCACCTCCATGAAAAGCTTCTTAGTGAAACTTATTATTTCCTACACATAAAAAGAAAACAAAAACTGATTAGTGTTCGCATTTCCCACATAGCAACGTGTGAAGTCCCCTGCCAGGGGTGGGTGGTTATTTCATACAGTGGACTACACGGGGAGGGTAGGAAAAAAATGTCTTTAGGTTTTAAAAGGGCCCTTCAAAATATCCAGAACATATGCGCCTTACAACTGATTCCTCTTTAGTTAGTACTTTTATGGCTAACTGAAATGAAAAGTTTAGAAAAGGATCCAGTATTTCAACTGAAGATATGTGGAAGGGTACTATTTTGCAGGTGTCAACTAGACTATACAGTATCCATACACCTAGATAAGTGAACAGTGAACAGCGCACTAGTATGTTACACATTTCACGTGCAAGAGAAAATGCGTGCCTACACGTTTCGACAATACGTGCCATCTTTCTTTCTTTCTATTTCCTTTTGTATTTCAATTTGAATTGCAATTTCTCGATTCCACATTTTAAATTACTTGCTAGAAAACTGCGATGAACTGTTATCCACAGCAGAAAAAAATAAAACGCAATTGGTCAAAGCGTATTGAAGCGTCCAAAGGGCCGTTTACACAGGCGATTTTTGTCGCGTAACTCAATGCAATTTTTGTCGCGCCGAAGGTGCATGAAGTCTCCTACGACGATATCTCCACCTCGGCGATAAAATCGCCATGAAATCGCCGCGAGTTTGCACGCGTGCGGCGATAAAATCGCTGCGATATCGCGACTTCGGCGCGACAAAAATTGCGTTGAGTTGCGCACAAAAATCGCCTGTGTAAACGGCCCTTAACAGCCTCGCAAAGCCCACTTTATTAACCCACCTCTCCAGAGTAAACTACTGTGTCTTTGGGTGCTCTCTGAGGAGCCTGAAAAATCAACAACAGCAAAAGATTAATCGTTGGTGTTGCACCAAAACCAAGCAATTGAAAAGAGTACTCATTTCTTCATTGTTCCCTTAAACCAGCAAGTCTTGTACCTGATTCACACCAACAAGACATGTTTAGTTAAACCAGGTTTAAGAAAATGTGAAAAAACCAACAGACAACCGACAGACTAAATTTTACATAGGGTTCAAGTATGCTCTAACTTGTGCTTTCATTGTGCCAAATTTGAAGTCGATAAACTTCAGTCAGCAACTTCCATGAAGAAAACAATTTTAAACCGTGTTTGGTGTGAATGGGGTATTTTTTTCGCTTTTTTGGATGACCCTAACTGCAGTGGTCTTAAAAGTACTATCGCTTACTGCTATGCATGCAACTGTATTGTTCTCGGCATATACATTCTTCACATATAACACATGTACATGTCCCAAAACCAACCAAAGTGTTTAATCATATGATAATAAAACGGCCCATAGAAACGTTAGGCGATCTAATATAATACCGTGAACTTTCAAACCTAATCCATAACGACAATTCCCCACTCTCCAAGACAAGTCTCAAATCTCACGTAAAACGAGCCCTTGGAAAATAAGCCGAATCGCTCGCTTTCCCTAAAAGCCGCAGGATATTACAGAATGCTTTTTGGGGTTTTCCGATCGTACGCTGCCTACTGTACAGCTTGCTTGTTTTGTAGTCCATATTTTGTTACTGGCGCACGTGTACCTGTGTGAATGGCCTTTGAACAGACTGTCCTTGAACTCCAGTGACACCTGCCACTCCTGTCACTGCAACTGACACCTGTCTATCACTAGTGCCCGGTTTTGCTGTCACCATTCGAGAGAACGGCACTGCAGACGAGCTGGCACCGAATGCTGGGTGTGTTCTACCCTGATCAGTAGCCTGTGATGGTGGTGCGCTGTCTTGGCTGAAGACCGAAAGCAGCTCCTCTGTATCACCGATGTAGCGGCCATCTTCACTGAAGCTGAGGTATGGTTGATGTTGTGGGGGAGGTGGAAGGGGACCATTGTAGACCACCTATAAGTACAGAGTAAACCGTAAAACGGAGAGCTATATGATAATTGCGGTGGATAGGCCATTAAACTAGGTTTGTAGGTTAGGAAATTAACGCGAAAGAGATGCTAAAATTTCAAAATGAAGGAAATTAACACGACCACACAAAGAAACGCAACTTGTAGAGACCACAGGAACAAATTTATTGTAACACACTGTTAACAAAACCAAACTCAAACGAGTCTCGCTACTTCGAGCGCGAGCGTTCTTGCGCTAACGATACCGGTGAATCTCCACCCTGGTAACACAATGCTAAAAAAATCCAAATTAACGCTCCACTTATTTAATGGCGCGGAAATTAACGCTCCACCAAATTAAGGGCGCGGAAATTAACGCTAACAAATATTAACGCGACTTAAATTAACGCGAATTTTCCAAATTCCCGTTAAGTTCATGAAGCGTTTATTTACTATAATGAGGTAAATTATTATCACATCACTGCAAATATACGCAACACAACATCAAATGGTTTTATGTTTTTGTGACAATAACTTTCAAAATTGACACCAGACCATACCTCCCCAATGGAACAGGCTCGTTTGGATTCTATCAGCCTCCAAGCTCGTTTCAATGGAAGCCTGTTCTCTGGCTCAATAAATGAAGACCGTGCAAAATTCACATATCCTTCTGTGACTGTTAGGCCATGAGATGTGCAAAATTCACCAGCCTGTTGGAAAACAAGAAGAAATAATGGTTACAGTCGAAGCTCTCGTAAGCGGACACCCTCGGGACGCGAAAAAAGTGTCCGTAACTGGAGCTGGCCGCTTACGAGAATGGTTATCGTAAGCGGCCACTAGAGGTGTAGGGGATAGATGGCCGCTTACAGGAGCTTGCCCAGCTAACAATAAATACCGTTTTGTAACTGGACGTGGATGACGACAAAACAAACACTAAAATATGGCACTGAATTTACTGGAAAATCATTGTAACGAACGGCGATGTAAAGTTCATTGATAAAAACAAGATACAGAGGTTGTTAATAGGATTTTCTTTCAAGTGTTCGCTTACGGGAGCTTCAAAACAAAGAAAAAGTCGTAATCTCCGAAAGTGTCCGCGGACGCTTACAGGAATGTCCGCTTACGAGAATGTAACAATACAGAGTTTGTATGGGAGTTAAAACGGGGTTTCAAACAAGGCGGCCGTAAGTAGAGCTGTCCGCTTACGAGAGTGTCCGTTAAGAGAGCTTCGACTGTATTTCTGAGTAAAGAGACGTTTGAAGATTTTCCAGCTAACGTCCTTAACACAGTTAACCAATTACAAAATAATGAAGTCCTCAAGTACCTCAGCGTCGTTTTCAAAAGCCAAGATGTCTACCAGTTCTTTCAGCTGGAATGGTGTAGTCCTGTTGGTTATGCTCAGAGAGTGGTTTAATGTCTGAACAGCTTTGCTGCGAACCTGTAAAAATATGTCACTGAGTCAATGTCGCAAAAAAAGCAGTGTCACCAGATATTTTGATCAAAAAGCAGTGTAAAACTTAGTCCTGGTTTAAACGTCGCATTTTACATGCGCCGAATCAAATTGCCGAATTAAGTGCATGTAAAATGCGACGTTTAAAACAATTTAATTCGGCAGATTTGAATTAAATGCGAGTTCAGTCGAATATTCGACTGTTCCAGTTTCACTGCCGTTCATAGCCGTTCTTTGCGGAAAAACAACGTGAAATGACCAGATTTTGCGTATTGTGGACAACCTGAACCACGACGGATAATTTTGGGTTTTTATATTTGGAATTGAACGCTCAGCAATTAAATGCGACACAATTAAATATGACGTTAAAAACCAAATGCCGAAATTTTTTAATTCGAGTCGACTCGAATTAATGCGACGTTTAAACCAGCCCTAAATTATGTAGCAAAATTAGAGTTCACTCAAAGACTGTTTGCAGGCTATATTTTATCTCGTTCCCTGCCCCCCGTCCCCTCGCACCACCCATTTTACGTCGGCGTCTAGTTCTCAGGCGATTCCTTTCCCGCATTCGACGACTAAAAAAAAAAGACGGGAGAGTAGAAGACTGTAAACAGTCTATACATGTAACCCTAACATTCCGAACTATTATCATGAAACAGAACAGCCAGTTCCTCAGCAGTGAACCCATATGGAGTTCAGATTAATCAGGCGGAAACGGCACAACATCTTAACTAGTCACTCACGAAGACGTCACTGCTCTGAAACCTCCGTTTTCAATCGCTCGTTATAAACACTACCTTCCTTTTTTATTTCTCCTGGGGGCTAGGGTCATTACTGTGACCTGTTATCTACTGTTTTAAGAACCAATGACGTGACCCATTCCGAGATTGTTTCTGTGTCTAGTGCCCATATATAACTAACAATACAACTGCACATTTATTTTGTCGTACCTGTGTGAAGTAACGGTGTAATAGGCAAGCACTAAGGTACTTCGCGTTCCTAAGAAAAAAGGGAAACCATAAATGGCAGCCATTAATGGCATAAAAGGTTATAACAGACGTATGTTCTACAGAAAACGGGATAAGATCTAGGGCTGCAACGATACATTTTCTTAGCAACCGATACATATCTCGGTACAAGTGCCACGATACGATACACGATACGATACATCATAACATACAACTGACAAGTGACGTAATGTTACTAAACTGCTTTGAAATCTTTAATTTCCATTGATAACAATTAACAAATGGTAAAAAATAACACAAGAATATAACGAGAAGTGTCTTACTCCTTGGCCATCGTAAAAAACTTTGAATCCAAAGTCTTTCCATACCTTTGACTTATAAGAGGACGGTGCCAGTTGTAACTGCAGAGGAAGATATTTTGCAACCTCGTTCCCAGGGTCCTCTCTGATATAGAGAGGACCCTGGGAACGAGGTTGGATATTTTGACGAAAGAACCAACGTGACGAACGACCCGCGTGTTTTTGTTGCGGGCGCATAAGACTGTGTCAGGTGACAACTTATTGAAACTACGCAATGCTTTGGTGCCGCCATCTTGATAAATACGTGACTCGAAGCATGCGAAGCGATACTAAGCAACGACGAAGCGCTGTGGCTAAAAAAAGGCCTGTACTTGGGTAAGGAGTCATAAGACTGATTAAAACAGTAATTTCTGAATGTTGGTAAAGTAATTTTTCATTTTTGATGAGAAATATTTTGTTGTTTTGTGATACAGCGATATCCCATTCAAATATCGATATTCGTATCGTGACAAAAAATATCGCGGTTCACCGGTGCACCGGTGTATCGTTGCAGCCCTAATAAGATCTGTCACCAAAGGACACATTGATGCAATGAGGAGTTTAATTTTACCTTACTACACTGTATATACTTAAACTATGTTAAAAACCTAATAAACAATTTATCCTGGCCTTGTCAAAATTCAAAATTCCCCGTGTTGATAATTATTGCATCCTCGCCTAACCATTTTTGTCTGTACTATACACACTGTAGATGTACTGTTAAGTCTGTATACGAGCCTGGTGGCCCTGATCAGGCCGAAGCTTATCCCGGTGTCCGTAGCATAAAGCGACTAGGAGTATTTTTTCTCCCCACTGAATGGGAAGCTCGACCATCGCAGGGATACCCCCAGCAGTAAATTCGCCGGTACCCATTTATACACCTGGGTGGAGAGAGAGAGGCACTATGGGAGTAAAGTGTTTTGACTAAGAACACAACGCAGTGCCCCAACCAGGGCTCGAACCCGGACCGCCCGATCCGGAGTCCAGGACACTAATCATTACGCCACCGCGCCGCCGTAGATGTACTGCGCTATACTTTAAAGTAGTAGAACTGTACTGTAAATGGCTTACTTCAGTGTTCGCTAATGGTAAACTGAGAAAAACTTTCGTGTAATATCGTACCTGAGAAGTCGAAAGAACCTGACAAAGTTATTGCTGTTGAGAGCGTGGAAAACAGCCATTGCAAACTTCACTTCAGGCGACTTCTGGACTTCATCTCGAAATGTCATAACTTCCCTGAAGAGAAATTAAGCAAGGGTGAAATAAATACAACTTCCACTGATAAAATAGAACTTCAAAGTGTGGAAGGACACAATGGCTAAAAAAAATATTGGACTCTAGATTGAGAAATCTTGGTTTGACGGTTCATGCGTAAGACACTTCTATGCTAATCTGTTTGCGCCGCGAGGGACTGGACTACGATCCCATATTGAGGGAGAAACATCTGCAAGCTCTGACTACTTGGGATGTGTAGACCGTGAGCAGAGTCAACATATATCCTTGGTAAAGCTAGCGACACAATGAACAATTATCCTGCGAAATCGCGCGGAATATCGCCTGAAACTAAGCCGACGTAGGCCGAGTTGGCTAAAATCAGACGATAGGCCGCAAGATTAAGCAGGATAATTGCTTTATTATTCGACAAATTGTCAACGAAACGCTTTTTGCAGCGAGAAATACTGTGGTTGTGCAGCACTTTGCAAGATTTTGGACGAATCTTGGAAACCTACATATATCGCAGGATATCTGTTATGTGCGGATACCTATTACTTTCTTTCTCTGACCATATATGGGCATCGCACGAATTTGGTAAATAATATTCATATAAAGATATTTTACAGTAACTCAACAAAATTAAAACATGTATTTGCTAATAAAAATATTAATAAAATTGTTGTCAACCTACCTTAAAATGTCGCCTTCATTTAAATTCAACAGAATGTCGTAAGCTCGGAACTCTGCTTCCTGCGGGCATGTTATTCCCTTGAAGTAACACACAAAAAAGGTTTTTTAAACAAATGTATGTCTGGAGTTTTGAAAACTGGGTTAAAGTCAACTTCACTGTTTTTAGTGCAACTCGCTCTAAACGCTTTTTCTCTCTCCGAAGTCGACGATGCTACAACTAATTAATAAAAGTAATCGCAGTCTTTTTTTCTCTCTCCTCTGCTTTCGTATCTTCTTTTCAGCATTCTTTTAAATTTTGTTTTCTTCCCTTTTTGGCCCTATTTCAAGGGATATGTCACACTAACGTCGATGGTGAAAGGACCTTACATTTCATACATCCAGATATAAGCATTTCATAGTTATAAGTAGCACGACATAAAATAAAAACTATCATTAGGTACACTGTATAAACATAAACAAATACTAAAATGCAGGAAAAGGTTATCTGCTTGAGCACATGTATTGTGCACGTAAATTTTAAAATATTCCAATCCTCCGAAAGAAAAAAGATGGCGGCGGTACATTTGACCACAATACCTTGCGAACCAAACGCAGCCCATATCGCACATAGAAAGCCATACTTAAGCGAAATTCTTCAGTCCCCGTACTAAGGGACGGTTCATTATTTATGGGGATGACCGGGTCAGATAATCCAAAATAACTTTTCGTTTTTTTCCTAATGCCCATTGTAGCATCATGCCAGAATTAGCCCGTCCTGACTCATTTTAAATTTTTTAAAGCCCCGTCAATGGAAATAATACTGAAGTTGACACAAAATTATGACATGATAACACCATGAAAGCTGTTTAATGAACACATTTTGTAGATTGGTTAAACTTTTTCCGGCAATTGGTTAGATATATATATATTTTTTTTATTGGTTAGATTTTTTTCCAACTCTGAAACAAGTAGTTTTTTTTTTGTTTCCCGACCAGACTACTTCAAGCCAGGTATACTCTCAGTCTTTAACTGTTTTTTCTGTTAGCACTTTTTTTTCCTGCACAGTGCATCCCCTTGCTTTGATATTGCCCTGAATTTTCAAATCCTGTAAATGTGATTTTTTTCAGAACCCGGTCATTTTGCTTTTAAAATACTCATAGCCCGTAGTTCCAGGAACCAAATTTTTCATGACCCGGTCACTTTTTATCTGACCCAGTCATCCCCATAAATAATGAACCGTCCCTAACAACATTGTTCAAGCTGGGTTTCAAGGTTTTAGAGCTTTTCAGTGCGTTTTCATGAGTGTTTTAAATAATAAATAATTAACCAGTAGCCACCTTTCTGCGTACGGTGGATTGTGTTCACCTTCCACTTAACCAAAACCTGGCTACATGTACATGTAATTACCGCTAAAAATCTTAGTTCGTGGTAGCTATATCTTTTACCTTGTCCTTGTAAAGGTCTCCATAAAATTGCTTCAATGTCTGCAAGCATTTGGTCAAGTTCTCAGTGTTGATCTTTGCGTCAAAAGAATTCATGTCGGCTTCGCACAGAAAATGAGCACAAACAATGTGAAACCTGCAACAAAATGCATTTTATTTAATAACACTGCACACCGTATACAAATTTATATAAAAGTAAATAATTTTTGTTGATTCCCAGGATCTTATTAAGGGTCGATTTTGCTGTTATATAATACAAAGAATCTTCTGTGACGATCGTTTATCCCCACCTTGACCAGTCCTCTGCAGGCGGATCTGATGGCCTACAGTGATTATGTAGATAGCTTCTCTTCCGTTCAGGTTGTCCAAGCGTCAGTCACCAACAACAGTTCTTTTCAGAACTATTCGTATGCAGACTAGCCTGCGAAGCCCCGAGGGGCTCGTTTTCGCGGGTTCGCTGCTTACTCGCGCGCTTAAACCCCACTAAAACCGTGCTATGCAGGCTACATCCGGACGATCACATGCAGTATTACACACTAATGGTATACAAAGACTTTAGTTAAATTATTTAAAAAGTCATATGCATGGTCAATCACCTTGCTGTTTTCTCCACAAGATCAACACAATCAGGATCACACAAGTGCTGTTGAGTAATGTCCTAAACAAAAAAAAAAAAAAACAAGAAAAAAAAATACGATATCATTAAATATTTTGTAAAATACGTATCATCTAATGGGAAGGACGGTGGTCTTATGGTCAGCACGGTAGACTCAGCATGAAGCATTCCAGGTTCTAGCCCTGGCTGGGGTCAAAGTGTTGAGTTCGAGGGGAAAGATATCTACAGTTAACAACTAAAAACCACACAGTTACGATCGTGTTGTATCAGCGATAAGTATAAACTAGGCCGTGTTGTATTGGAAATCCATGAATCTGATCGGTTCTCCCACTGTTTTCTATTTAACAATTAGACTACTTGCCCTCGTTTTCTATGAGCGATAGTCAACTCCACTGCGCCTCGTTTACTATTCGCTCACAAAAACTCGGGCTCGTAGAACCAATCAGATTGGCAGATTTCCAGTAGAACATGATACACTGTACGTGTCTTCTCTATGCACACAGCTAATATTTAACTGAACTTATTTTCTCCAGTACTGTACATTTAGAGTACACTGCTCTCTACAGGACAACATTAGAATTGGTTTGGCTTATAAAAGCCGGATGCCCCTAGCCCCAAGAACAATTGTAGCACCTGGTAAACTAGAAAGGTAAAGGTTAAGTCTGCCTATGAGCCTAGTGGCCCACTTATCCCAGTTTCCATAGCATGAAGCGACTAGGAGTATTTCTACTCCCCCCTGGATGGGATGCTAGTCAATCACAGGGTTACCCCCAGCAGTAAATTTGCCGGTACCCATTTATACACCTGGGTGGAGAGAGGCACTATGAGAGTAAAGTGTCTTGCCCAAGAACACAACGTAGTGTCCTGGCCAGGACACGAACCTGGACCATTCGATCCAGACTCCAGCACACTAACCAAAAATAGGCCACCGCGCCTACCACAAAGGACTAGTAGAATAACATTAAGCTCACAAGAGCTGCTGCTACACCATTGCTTTGAAACCGATCCCAAAACTGTTGTTTGTTTAATAACATTTTAAAACTGTTACCTTTCTGATTCCCCTTGTTCTGTTCCAGACAAAATCAAACCACTCCCCTTCTCTTCCCTCGACCTGATCCATAATATTCGTTACCAAGTAATCCATTGTCATTTTCAGAACACGAACTGGACGAAGTTCGTGAGGTAATGGATCTTCCTAAGAACAAAATAATTACTATTATTTAATATTTACTTAATAATTTTCTCCTTTTTTTTTGCAGAAACTCAGTAAGACAACGTAAGACAACACAACAAAACACAACACATTACAATGCAATACAATAGAATGCATTGCAATGCAAAGCAGTACAGTATGGTAGTGAGTGCAGTGCAGTGTAGTGTAGTGCAGTGCAGTGCAGTGCAGTGTAGTGCAGTGCAGTGCAGTGCAGTGCAGTGCAGTGCAGTGCAGTGCAGTGCAGTGCAATACAAATAACAGATATCGAAAAAATAAAAATAAAATTAAAGTAAAAGAAGCAATACGTAGAACAAAACACAAAAATAATACAAAACATGTACATATGCTGTGGTTCAATTTTATCATTGGTTCAAATTTTATTTTTGAACTCATTACTATACATTACCATACCAAAAACATAGGAAAATAGAATTTAATCCAAGGATAAAATTGAACGAAAACTAAAAGAGGAATAGAATCAGGCTGCAAGGAGCAAGGAGAATGTTTACAGTGTACCTTGTCAGCCGCTGATCTGTCGTACTCTTTGATGGCGCGATTGTGGTCAACTTGAGGATTTTCATCCTGTATAGCAGAAACAAAATAACTAATAAAATTACAAGGTACAGTATTTTTATTAATAAGGCGCAAGAAAATGGCTGCATGCATCTGATAGACGGACAATGACAGTGCTGAATGGTTCTTCAAAAAATTATATTAAATTTTTGTCAAAATTTTAGAGGTCTCACTGTCTCAACATTTCTGTTGTTGGAGTCTCAATATCTTAATACAAAGTTAGGCTACTCCTGTTACAGTAGTCTTGAGCTTGTCATCTCGCAAAGTCTTGGATTTGTGTTGTCTACTATTCATCGCTCCCATATAATAGATGGTCATTGTATGTCTGATGTAGGTGACGGCACACAATGACATTCAACAGAAAAAACAAAGTTAACAACAGGAGTACATTTTGTGCTTACAATGCTTCCTGTCCCAGGAATGGCCTCAAACACACTCAACCGTCTCTGATATTCTCGCATGTACCTCTCCTGTGGGATAATCAGACAAGCAAATTAGACTTTTGAAGAATACCCAGCAGAAATAACTTGTGCATGCTCTCTTCTATTACTCCCATCAATCCCTCCCTCCCTCCCTCCCTCCCTCCCTCCACCCCTCCCTCCCTCCACCCCTCCCTCCCTCCAACCATCCACCCCTCTGTCCCTCCATCCCTCACTCTGTCCCTACCTACAACCCTCCATCCCTCCCTCTGCCCCTACCACCCTCCCTCCAATCCTCCCTCACTCCACCCCCCATCCCTCCCTCCCTCTACCCCTCCCTCCGTCCCTCTGTCCCTCCTTCTCTCCATCCATCCCTCCATCCTTCTGTCCCTCCCTGCTTCCCTCTTCCCCTCCTTCCCTCCCTTCTCCATCAAGTGCACCCTCCAGCTCATCATACACACACCGATCTACTCCCTTCCTTCCTCACTTAGTCAAACCCTGTGTCCTAAGTAGAGCAGCTGAAATTATTTTTGTACCTTCTCTGGACACATGTCTTTGCAGGTTCCAACAACAGCTTTTGCAGAAGTAATGTCTGACGATCTTTTGAACACTGAAACATTGAATGATACATGCAACAATTAAGAACAGAACTAATATACATGACTTGTATATTGTATGTAATTTCGAAAGAAAAATTAAAATAATAATTATGACCTAATTCCCTGTATCATTATAATTATTATTATTTATTACATGTATTATTATTATTATTATTATTATTATTATTATTATAATTAAAATCATTATTATCCACGGTATAATGACAATATTATTTTATGAACATACCATGTCTAAATTTCTTATCAATTTCTTCCAAAACTTGAAGTTTTTCCCCTGCACTTTCACTTGTCTGTACTGACTTTAAATCTGCAATACGAGAAATGAGATTTCCCGTACATTAATGTTTGATAAAAAAACAACAACAGATAATTATACAAACATCAAAGTTGTGTACAGACTTGCACATGAATAGTTTGTCCAGAGAACATTATTTACATTATTTTACTTGTAGTGGTTACGTACATTCTTGAACATCCTTCAGGACTTCTGAACTTCTTACACTGTGTGAACCTTCCCCTCTTGATTCAGTCTACATGTATGGAAAAAAACACGAACACAAAAAAATAATTAAAATTACTTTTGAGTAAAGTTGTTTACTCTAAACTAGTGCCTGTGGTGGGCTTGTTACATGCAACACTTGCCCGTGGACTTGCTACACGCTGCTCCGCCAGGTGTTTAGAAAATATACAATGTTAATTTCCTGCTGAACAAAATAATGTAGTTTTCAAAGACACTAATTATTTTTTGTTTGTTTGTTTTTTTGGCCTGCACTGTGAGTCATGTCTCCTTAAAGGAGCTATGTCATGGGGATTTCACCAATTTTTGGTCCAAACTATTCTGACTGGTGGTTCAGATTCAGTCCCAAAAAGTGGCTCATTATTTTTTAGGGTACCTAGCCCACAAATATAGATTTTTGCTGTTTGAAAATCTGTTAAAATCTGTGACAAAGCCACTTTAAAGGTGCTACATGTACATCACAGGGAATTTTCACAGATTTTCGGTCTAACCTATTCTGGAGGTGGGCAACTTAAACCGCGAAAAACATTATCTTCAAACATCTTAAGGAAGATATAACCATAATTTGTGGAGAAAAATCAAACTACGGCTATGAATTTATTTTTTTGAAAATGCATGGAAACAACTTGACAAGATTAGCCTCATTTTTTTTTTCAAGTTGTAATCCATTTCCATCCTAGCCATCTGCAGCCTAAGACACTTATTAGCAGTTTCAGTGCTCTAATATAGCAATTTTTTTTAATAAAAATGTACCATTAGTTTTAGATTTCTATGACACAAGTATATATTTTGGTTGTTCAAAAGTCTGTTAAAATCTGTGACAAAGCCCCTTTAAACCTATAATTTATTAACGAACATCTACATTACAATGCAAGGAGAAATGAGTTTAACAAGATCACCATGACCACAAAAGACCATCCACTTCAACATTTTGTTGCACTGCCAAAACATGCTAAGAAAAAAGTGGCATGAAACATTTTAATTTTTAATTAAGACTCGTTTATTCAATCACTCACTCACTGCACCTGGTTTTGACCAATTTAGGAGTCCAAGGTTTCATGCAGCTATGAAATACTATATGCAAGTGAGCAGGATGTAATCCGGCACTTGACGACTTTTTTGTTCAATGAAAATTTACTCACATGGTGACTATAAAAGCTTTGTTATCCCATGTGACTGCATGTGTTCATATGACAGTCACTGTACCCTTGGTACAATTTGGTATTTTTCTTTATTTTATATTCATTATTAATAATGATTACCATATTTAATATTACCATACATCAGAACAAAGAAAAAATGCCTAGTAAGTGAATCAAGTATAAAATTGAACCATAACACACACAGCTGTACACATGTACAGTACTACTCAAAAGTTACCACCCTCCCAAAGGTTGTTTGTTCTGATCATTGCAAACAAATCAGTGATCTTTTGACTCTGAGAAAATCTTCGAATTTACAAACCAGTGGACAACATGAATGCTCCTAATTTATTCCAAAAATAATATCCGCTTCAATGATTCTCTTGCGACACTTGACTCTTGTCTCTTGATCGCGAGATGAAACACTCGTTCCTTGAGACAGGAGTCTTGTCTCTTGATCGCGAGATTAAACACTTGTCTCTCGAGACAAGAGTCTTGTCTCTTGATCGCACTTGATGAAACACTTTGTCTTGTTCCTCGAGACAAGACTCTTGTCTCTTGATCGCGAGTTTAAACACTTGTCTCTCGAGACGAGAGTCTTGTCTAGAGAGAAACGAGGCAAGAGGTGATAACTTACTTTTGAGCAGAACTGTGCATGTTCTACTGTATGTCCATTTTACACTTCAAATACCTGTTTAGAAATTTTCCTACTTTTGTCTGGACTGAGCTGTCTTTTGCTAGTTGTTTTATCAAAATCTGGACTTGTCTGTTGATCACTCTCTGTGAAACATAAAAAAAATAAACTTTGAAATAATAGACAGTATGATTAATTAAGAAACAAAGTTCATTGCACTCAATTTATTTTAAAAGCCCCGGGAAATTTGGAATGTGCAGTTCAAGATAGCCAATTTGAAAATACATGACTTCTATTACTCTTGCAGTAGTCATTTCTCTGAAGAAGACTGCATAAGGCAGTCAATGAATCTGTTTAAGATAATTGACATTGATACCGTATATAGATTATATTTTTTTTAATTTTAAACATAGTTATATTCAGTAATGTAACTAAGCAAGATTTCCAACAAGCAAAATTAATTTTGTTGATCACAGGTGGAACATAAATTCGCCACATTAACGAGAAAGTCAGTTAGGCAGACATGACCTTTCAGCCACAAAATCCAGAAAATCAAGAAAAGTCAAGTAGTCAAAATGGTTAGTTTTGCCGTCTTTACATTTTTTGTGTATAACTGTACAACAGCTACTAAAAAATAATATCTAATGATGTTTATTCACCTGTCAACTGTCAGTGTAGACATTATGAGGATAATTAAAATGAACAACAAAACATGACTGGTTTGGACATGGTGACTGGACCCCTTCAGTACCTGAAGTTGTACTCCTCCGACTTCCTTGCTGCTTCCAGAAAATTATCACTGGAGGCAAACCGGGTCTCAGAATCTTGCCTTTCTTCTTAGCTAATTCTGCAGCTTCCTGAAAATTAAAGAATAAAGCACATCCCAAAATACATAATTTATACAGTGTGCCCTCAGACAATGTGATTGTACTTTGTACATTTTATATGTAAGTCATTTTAGCTCTTACTTGGTGTAGAAGACACAGTTCACCTATAACAATAGCGAACAAAAGGACAAAAGAATGTGGAATACAATAAAAACAATAGGTTTGCGAGGCAGTGTTCTATTGTGACGTGTCCTGTGTCTTCTACACCAAAAAGGAGCTGTTGTTTTGCTGTGATAACATGTATGCTGCACATGTACACTATTGGAATAAAATAATCAAGGCCAAGGTATTGTAAGTGTTATCAGCTTCACCCAAAGACTGAGGCTAGCAACATTAAGTGGGATTTTCTGGAATCATTCCCTGCATTCTGGGACTGCAAGATCTTCTTGCACACTAATAACGGATAAATCAGCCAATGCTGGTACAAAAAAATCCTTTGGTACACAGACGAGAGAACAGTTGCACAAAATCCCACTTAATCGACGACTAAAGTACCTTTTGACATGGAACTATTCCCAGGACCTGTACTTACATGAGTCTTGAAAACTACTGTCGCGCTCTTCTTGGCTGCACTGCACACCACCTTTGTCACCTCTCCAAATCGTGAATAAAACCTCTTTAACCAAGCATTCTTGTTATAAGCTTCGGGAATGTCTTTGATGACCAGTGCTGTCAGAGTTGAGGTCTCTAAACTTCTCGTCTTCTCCTCTGCTAATTTTTCTTTGTTTTCTTTTGCCTTGTAGCCTCCTGTTGCTGCAGCAAATGCACGGCCAAAAATTCCTGTTGCTCCTGTTTGAGGCTTGTTCACATCAGTAACACCAAATGCAGCAGAGGTAGACTGTGACGTTACTGGGAAAAGAGGTTTTGAGGCGCTTGATTTAACCTCAAATGATGGCCTTGCCATTCCAAATGTTAAAGGTGCCGAGGCTGCATTGTTACCAGAAGTTGCACCAAAAATGTTACTCGAAGAGACTTCTGTTGAAGCAGAAGATTCTAGGTTGCTAAAACCACCGAATGTTAAGCTAGTAGAAAGTGGCTGTTTCCCTTCTGCGCCAAGTTTGAAAAGTATACTTGAGCTAGTACTTGCTGTAGCTGTGTCTACAGAACTGTTGTTGAACCCCGAGCCAAAGACAGGGTTTGAAGCTTGAGGCGGCAAGAGTGATGAGGAAGATGCCTGGGCACCTGTTGCAAAGATGTTAACTGGCATGCTAGAGGATGCTGAACTCAACGAGAGATCTGTCTTGGATTCGCTCTTGCCAAACCCTGACCCAAAAACATTAGTGGTGGATGGCATTATGGCTGTACTAACTTCCCCTGAGAAAATGATTGGAATTTATTTTATTAATAATTATGGCATTTTTTCAGGAGTACCACAACTTGAACATCTCTCCGCCATATACATGTAAAGTTGTTCACTCTGTGGTCTTTACAAGATTGAAAAACAGAATAGCTCATTTCCAAGATGCCATTTTCCTCTGTTTCAAGACAAGTCTTGGTGCACAACATTTCATGTAGAAATTAGTTTTACTAACACATCTATCCTTTAAAAAAACTCATTTCCATTAAGTGAAGTGCCAAGACTTGTTTTACGAACAGAGGTAGAAGGCAACTCAGAAATGGTTTATTATCCACATGTGCATGTAGCAGTAAGCGTGAAATATGTACTGTACATGCAACTCCCCTGAAGGAAAATGTAACCCTTGAAATATGCATGTAATTGTACACTGTATATGCAAAATAACTGTAATCTACATGTATATTTATATGTTAATTAAATTTACATGCACATGTTGTGGTTTAAATTTTATTTTCCTTTGTTTTTGGGTATGGTAATCAACAATTGAAAGGAAAATAAAATTTGAACCAAGGATAAAATTGAACCACAACATATTCATGAGTTGTTTTGTAAAGAATGACAAATTTAAAAACTCAAGATAAACAATTATTAACTGCAGGGCTGAAAAAAAAAAAACAATTACATGTATTTCCAGCCTGTCCTTCAGACAAGCAGCTCTTGAAGATACCTCTCCAACAGGAAAATCTACTATTGTACTTAATATCCTGGACAACAAGGAGCATTTTTTTAAGTTTTTTTTTTTTTTTTTTTTTTTTTTAAAACTTATATACTGTCTACTGTTACCATGAAACTATGTTGTGGTTTAATTTTGTATTTGACTCAGAATTTCCCACACTGGCTTGATTTTTATGTTTCATTTTTATATTCATTATCATAATCTGAAACAAAGGGAAATAAAATTTATCATTGAAGTGGACGGTGTGAAAAGTTTACACCCCTATAATTAATGTAAACCACAACAACAAAATTGGATAATTAACAAGTTCAGAAACTATCACTCAGTCATGTAATTAGACATGTACAGTGTACTAGTTAAGAGAATTGCAATAAAACAGAACATGACAATCAACCTGCACTGTGTTGAAAACTGGATGCAGATGCAGAAAAACCAGTCCCAAATACTGGAGCTGCTGGAAATGTTGAAGATGTATCGGTTGTAGTTTGCGCAGTGCCAAAACTGAAACTTGCCATCTCAGCAGGTTTAACCTGTTTTGGGTCAGTGTTACCGACGATAGAAGGATCTCGGTCAAGTGGACTAGCATAGCTTCTCTTCGCAGGTCTTTTGTTTGCTCCGCCTGGCTGCTGTCTCCGCATTTGTTGTTGATCTACATGTACAATGCAGAAGTCACAACAGAAACAAAATTTCCCTCGTATACAAATCTATAGCCTGCATAGCAAACATTCCCGTGCGATCGAGCGAAGAGCTAAAATGTGTTGCGAGCGAAGAGCGAAAGATTTTGGCCGCGAAAAAATTGGGGCAAGAGCAAAAAAGGGAAAGGAGGAGGAGGGGTGCAGAATCTCCGCTCACGCGCGACACACAGCACTTCGCTTGCAAGGGAACGCTTGCTACATGTACGCAGGCTAACAAACTTGTACTCATGTTGTGTGCAAGCCAGGCCAATTAAGGCATACATGGCTAAACAGCTGGTCAATTAAAAACAACAAAAATATTTGGGCTTAATACTTCTAAGGCATAAAGAAATCTGGGAAAGCTTAGTACATGTATTTTTTCACTTTGTAAGGCGAAAACCAACTAAAGGATAATTATTTTTATTTGGACTACAAACGTACATGTGCAATGTACATACAGTGTAATACATTGCAGGTTTTGGACAAAAAGTGCGTGGAATTACAGATGTAGCAGTTGCTTCCTGTTATTTAAAAATGTTCAATTACAGTGGGTAGCAAAATCATTTTTCCTGATAGATGATGAGGATGAGCCAACTACCCAAAGGCAATAGAAAGCGAGAGTGAGCTAACCATTTTAGTATAACACAAAGATTGATCAATAGATCCATTCAACAAAAATATTAATATTCAATCAGTGAAAGTGCTTTACATTGTACAGTATTTGTATACATCTATAAATAGTATTACTTTTTATTCCAATTTGTACTTTTAAAATTTAATTTTTAATTTTATCGTAAATAAGACCATCCTTGCATAGCTAAATAGATTGCAAGATTGCCTACACGTACAATGTAACAGTCCATCACTTGATGTTACACTACAATTTTGTACATTGCACAGACAAATACTACAAAAATCAACAAACTGTGGAAAAGGCCTGAATTCTCATGTTGCTGCCCCACCCACTTTCTTCCACTGCCTGCCTGCTTTTGTCAGCAAATTCCAACCGTCGACTTGTTGCATATAACTTACATCTCCATTAGGATCATCGTTGAATAAAGCTTTGAGTAAAGGGTTGGTAAAAGAGAATTCCATAAAATTTTGTTTATTCCCTTTACATTGGTAGTGACAACAGTTTCATCCTAATTTTTGAGTTATTTTTTTTCAAAAAAATAACTCTTAGTCGGCGTGAAGACGTATTTGGCTATTAAGGGGTGGATGTTGGATGTTGGTTGGGTGGATCATTCATGTATGTATTTCACACCAATCAGATTTGGGATTCTATCAAGGACCAATCAAATTGCGGCTTGTATATATGGATCGTTTCATGAATATTTGTTTTGGATTCAAGGTACGGCCATCTTTGTTTTGCTACAGATTCGACCTTATTAGGCTTTGTTGGCCTGAAGTCTCTATTCCAGTTCTTGATTTTTATGTAGCTTTGGGTGAGAACATTGTGTGTGGGTTCTGAAACTGAAAAGTGTTTGGAAATTTCATTGTGATGAAGGTGATTCTCTTGGTTTACGGAATTAACTAGTTCAGTTGACGACAGAATATGGGTATAGTATTTGTTGACCACTTCATTTACAATTTATGATGTTTTTGAGTAGAATAAATATGTGTATTGAGTATAAATTAAATGTTGTGACTTCCATTTTTTATGTCAGTGTTGTGTGTTTGCTCAACGTTTTGTTTTGGTCCCCAAATGAGAACAAACTGACGCACTCTGGGTCGTTTGTAAGGGCGAGTGTTAAAGAAATTAAACGAGAAATCTTTGAGATTCTAACCGCGCGGTGTTTAAACTGTTTTCTCTCGGTTAAAAGTATAGCATTAGTAGGAGCTTTGGCTAAGTAATAACACGAGCGACCATAAACCTCTCAAGGTTTTCCCCAAAGAATAACGTATTTGTAATAGGTTGAGGCATGTCGGTTTATTTGGGTTCAAGAGTTGCCAAATAATAGGTATTTTCGTGAGGTTGGAATGTGGTCGGAGAAGGTTCGACGTTTCCTGCTTAGGAATAGTAGGACTTCACATGGGCGGCCATGAGTTATTTATTGTACGATCGTTTGAAAAGCTCATAACGTGATGATGTTACAAGGGCACGTTTTGTCTGCTCGGCAAATATTAAATTTCCCCTCAGGTGTTTTGACAACGTAGTTGGATGGCACGGAAAGAGAAAATCATTATTTGTGCCGCGAGTGAGGGCCGCAGGAAGGTATAGTAGTCGTTGTGCGAGTCTCGCATTTCAAGCTTCGCATCCGATTGTTGATGGCTATCTTTAGTAGTACGGCCGTGCAATGCGGTTATTTCCATACCAATGACGTAATGCTTGCAAGTGTTTACGTCGGCCAAATTTATTTTCTTCAGATCTCAGAACTCCCCTCGTTGTAACAGCCAAAATATTCACTTCAACTGGCTAAACCGACAAGAAATAGTCGCAAAATTGCAAACAAATTAACGACCGTCGCTTCTGGGAAATAAACATGCAAAGTAAACATAAATTGTCACGTACCGAAAGTGAAAGCTGCAACGTCAGCGCATTCCATGGCTGACGCAATACCTTTTTAGTGTATTTAATATTCCCAACGCAAAGCGGTTGCAGTTACATGTACGTTTACTCATAGGCAAAAGAAAAAAAAAGACAGCCAGCTTTTTGGTAGTCTCCTTTACAGCCGTTGTTTGGGCTCGTCACGCAAAAAACAACGGCTGAAAAGAAAACTAGCTTTTTGGGTGTGCAGTCAAGCGTGTCACACAACTTCATCGACAGCTATTTTTAGCACGGCCGTGGGAATATCGGTACTGATCATGTTACGCTTACAAGTTAGGGCACGTTTCTGCTTCTGGTTGCGAAATTACATATTGTACCAGTCCAAGTAAAATCGTCACGTGGTTTGGCCGAAATGCACTGGTGACTAGAGTTGTTTGTTTCTCGCGTTCGTCGAAAGAAAGTCGTCCTTGCTTGCAGAAAGGTTTCTGTTTTATATTGATGATGAAAATAATGGAGCCATTTCAGAAACCCGAGAATACTTTGTTCTTGTTCCATCTGGCTATTCGTTTGCAATTTCTGGGTCAATTTGGCTTTCTTAGTGAGCGTGTTTGCGATTTTGTGATCATGTTTACGGTAAATGTTGTCAACAGTTTTCAATCCATGTTTTGATGTACTTAGCGGTTTTTTTTTTCGGCTTGGAATGAAAGGGGATGGATAGTTAAACATCAAGGTAACCTTAAAAGTGACTACCAGATATTTTTTTCTGTTTACGTTTGAAGAAATTACTGACATATTTTTTGTCTTCAACAGTATGGTTCGATCGATCGGTTGCACACCACAGTCATATTTACAAGGCAAAGCAGCCTAATTTTAGAACATTTGCACAATTTCTTTTTAAATTGTTTTTGAGTTATTTTTCCAAAAGTAGCTCTTAGTCGGCGCGATGGACCGTGCACATGAACCATGCACAAATAGCTCAACCCATGAAAATAAACCATCCCAACAGGACTAACACCCAGTTCTACCCCAAGCCACCCAATCAATTGAAAAAATAACTCCTGCACGCTTAGCGTGCCTATGTTTTTCTTTTGCTGCAAAAATATATATATTTAACCAAGATTATTTTCCACCACATTTCAAACAAGCTACCATACACAACTGTGGTGGCAAGTAGCCACGGCACACAAGCCAAAGGAATTTCTAGAATTTGTAAAGGGAAATGGGTGGGGCAGCGAAATAAAGGTTTCAGCCCATTCCAAAGTTTGGTAATTTTTAATTTGCAGTATAATGTTTGAGATTCTGTAGGCCAATTCACGTACATGTACTTGTAGCTCTTGTACTGGTTACAAGAGGGCATTAATTTTTTACCCAGTAAAATACAGTCAGGGCAAGTTACCCCAGGTGAGCCAACATGTACCAATAAGAAGTCAAGATATTATTTTACCTGGGAATTTTCTCCGTTGAGGCCATTGCCCGGGAGGTTGTGACATGGCTACACCCTGATCCCGAGCCAAACCAGAGCCATGTGATAGTCTGCGCACAGCTTCCTTTTTCTACAAGAAACAATAAAAGATTCAGTTACATTGTGCTACTTTTTGTTACCGGCTCCTTATACCACGGAAAGGCTACAATGCCAAATCAAACCAAACTTGATTGAGTTCCCCAGGGCAGGGAGGTGTGTGTGTGGGAGGAGGGGGGGGGGGGGGGGAGGAGGAATCATGTAATCGAACAGTCATTAACATTTTTCCAGCTGAATCAATTAAATGCAAGTAAAATAATGTCCGCAAAGGCCAATGATCGCATGATTGACAGAATGGTCTATAGTCTCTACAACATAAACGTTTTTTTTTTCTTGCAAGTAATGTTTTAATCCGTACCAAGCTTTTCTTTAATAAAGAAATAATTATTATTGCAATCGTGTTAGCGTGCGCGCGCGTGCATGGGGATAATTTGAAAGTTTGACACAGTCGAACCACCACGCAATTTTCGGTGCGATCGAGTTAGAAAACAGTGTTTGGACTGAGTTCCATCTATCGGGTTTCGATTGCAAGAGTCCGATTAGCGAGATAGCTTCCAAATAATCAAACCGAGTCATCGGAACTCCAACGAACTAAAACAGCCGAGTAAACCATTGATAATGAATACACTTGTAAGCTTACCTTTTTCTGTCGAATCTGACTCAACATGCTTAACAACAACAACAACAACAAATCAAAGATTCAACTTCGCTTTCAAAAGGAAATTTAAGGTGACAATGGTTTCTTTGCAAGCATCTGAATGACGATGATGATGAATGAAGGACATAAGCTTACTGCTCAGAACTGCTCACTGCATGGTAGAGAGTTGAGAGAAAGTCGAGAAACGATACAAACCGCTGATACAGGAGAATACCTTCATAAAAGCTGCATGAAGTGTCTGTCTGTTTTTCCCCGCCAAAAGTCGTTTCGTCATCTTTATACATGGTATACTAGTCACGAAGTGTCCTTATCGTCGCTCCTTCCCTTTTCTTAGTTTTCTTTTCCCTAGTTTGTTTTTCTTATTATTATTTTACATTTCTCTTTCGATTCAGCCTAACCCATCCTTCCCTTCGTCATTCTTCGTTACATATCCTGACCAGAATTTTGATCAGGCTGGACAAAATCGTCGTTCAGCCTCGCAAGGGGAAAGCCTGGAACCTGGAACCTGGAACGAGGTTGATGAAACAGTTCTATAAACTCCTCACCTGCCACACGACAATACGTAGCGTTAATGTTGCTTGGTCTTTCTTATTTTTCCTGGTATCATTTCTTTCTAATTATTTCTACAGTTGTAAATTAAAAAAAAAAAAAATTGAAAACTCGGAAAGGAACACGTTATTTTGTATCTTATTTTAATTTTAGTTTTCCTTGCCAGGTTGATTGAATAAACAGATCAGGAGAATCATCACCTGCATAGTCCCTAGCCGCCGATGCATTTAGATGATGAGAGCGGGAAACTCGATCCGTGTGTCAGTCCCAAAACTCCACAAACATCGAACAAATCGAACACAAACAGTCGACAAACAGCCAGCTCTCTTCTGGAGATCTGCTGTGAATTCAGACGTAACTAGACGTGAGGTTGAATCCTTGTCAGGGTTCAAGAAACCTGCTTTTTTTCTCAAGTTTACAAGAAAAATAGTTTTCAACGCTCGTTAAGAGTTATTAGGCCGGTGACTTCATCAACAACACAATAATTGTATAAAGCTGAGGCTGCTTGCCTTGCGTTGGGAAGAAATTAGATAAGTCGTTATATTTTATATATATATCTTTTACAGTTTAAAAACGTGCAAACAGTAAAGGCAATCTCGTCAGTAAAACTCGTAAGCCACGCATGAACGTATTGCGGATCTGGGTTTTTTTCCTAATGGCCTTTCATTTACACAAGAACTATTTTTGGAGAATTTGCTTACATCTCCAGGTAATACTTCCCTTTTTTGTTGATGTCGTTCTAAATTCTCATTGCTTATTTACACAATTAGGGCCTGTCATTACAAGGAAAATATATAGAGTGAGATCTTGCTGTTGTAAATTAAAACGTTATCACAAATTATACGCTTCAATCCGACACATCATCCCTTTAGTTCTGGTGTTAGTTAAATTAGGACTAAAGACAAGCACAAAAGCATCATCAAATAAAAAGCATGGTCGATATGCGTTTGCTACTACCTTGTTAACCAATGAGAGTTTCCACCAAATTTCCAACATAAACGTTCTGTGTTTGCTTGCTTGTTTGTTTGTTTAAGGCGAAAGGACTTTTAGTGGGCTTATTTTCGGGGACGCTGTATAATACATAAGGAGACTTAGCAGGGGCACCCAACGACCGAATCTTTCCAAAGACGTCAGAAGTGTCGTAAATGGATCTCTCTATGTTCTAGAAGGCTTTTTAGTTAATTTGGAGATGCCCTAAAAAATATTTATCTGTTCGGATATTTAAGGGGAACTTTCGTCGTTTCGAAAATTCTAGGGTCCTTTTTTGCCGTCATCCGAAAGTTTTAGCTATCCTGATGGATCTTGTCGAAAGTTCGAGGACACTGAGAGACCATATTTTCACTAGAAAATTTTAGGGGAAGTTTTTCGTTATACGTGTGCCTATCGAAATTTCGCGAAAATACTAGGCAATATAAATGTTTATCTGAATATTATAGGCGTTAAACCTATTCATCCGAAAACGTTAGGGGGTGTAAATTATACGACCGATCAAGGGATTGTTGTTGGCGTAGGAATCTTTTTACGGTCAAAACCGAATAATTTGATCGTTTTAGATGCTCTGACCACAAAAATAACTTCTCCAATAATCTGATAAGTAGGCTAATGCCGAGCTCAATCACCTCAATTGCCTTTATCTTTCATTAGGTTCACGTACATTCCTGATTACCTCTAATGCTCACCGAAACTTTTAGCAGCTTTTGGAATAATTAAGCCAAACGAAAATTTTAGAGAACAAACAAAACCGTCCGAAAATTATGGGACATGATAAAAGTGAGCACATCAATTCCGAAAATACTAGGGAAACTTTATGGTTTTCCGAAAAAATTTGAGAAGTCTAGAGCGTCGCTGGGAAAAAATTTCGAAATTCTTAGGCGACCTTCCATCCGAACAGATATTTTACCGAAATATTCCGTTGGGTGCCCCTGACTTAGGGGCGAATAAGATGGTACGATTTTGCAAACGATTATCGCATTTAACACGCTTACACCATGACAGCAACACGAATCGCGTCGTGTAAATCAACCTACAACGTCCTTACGACAGACGCGTGGACGTGTAAATGGTCCTAATTTCATGTCGTAGGCCTGTCGGATAGAAAAATGCGGATGGTAAAATGTATTTTATCATCCACATTTTTTCTTCCGTCATCCGCTATCCAGTCAGCTTTTTACAGAGACCCTTAGCAATCATAACAAACATTAGACTGGCAGGAGTTTCATGTTTAAGATTAGGGCCATCTACGAATTTTTAACACAAAATTTTGTTTTTAAAACAGCATTAAAATCTTCTCAAATTTACAAAACACCCCATGAAGTTAAAAAAATGTGAAAAAAGATATTTCCAGTAAACACATGTTAAGTGGCGCAAAAGTGGTATTCGTAAACGTCCGCCTTAACGGACCCATTAACTCGGTTAAGAGGCATTCTGGCTTGAAAAACAATTCACGATAAGTGTAAAGTGAAACACGGCGAGCCAGAAACTAATAGCGAAGCTCGCGAGTGACGCCGTGACTCAGACAAGACACAGACAAACAAACCGGAATGGCGGACGATTTTCACCTAAAACACTTTCTAAAGCAGCCGGTATTCCTATTTTTTTTTTGAAACGAAAACTTCGTTTAGATTCTCTCTATCTCTCTCGGATCACACTGGTGTTGTCTGAGCCTCATGGGGGGTCGGGGTGGTAGCGTCGTTTGCATTCTATTTTTAAACCTCGTGCGTTTCGCTATTAGACACCTGTCCCAAGAGGAATTTACTTCCGTGATATCCAATACTTTATTTATTGTATCTTCGCTAGCTGTCATAACAACTGTGGCAGCGTGCATTTATATCACAACATGTTTCGCAAACCAAATGCTATGGTTCATGCTGACGAGAAGCTTCATGATGTTGTAGACGTGTGAACGAAAACAACTTTAATGTTTTTTTGTCCTTGTTTACCCATATTGAAAAATGTTCTCTTAAATTCTTGCACACTTTTCAATATTTGAATTATTTTCTTTCCAAATTTAGATTAAACAATGAGCCGGAATTTTGATTTTCTTTTCGCAAAATAACCCCATGCTGAAGGCATGGCTCAATTAATTTTGAAAAGCTTCGTTTAACTTGGAAGACGTTTTGGTTAACTAATCGTATTTCAACACCGCAGCTTGTTTTCGAAGTGAAATATATATTTTTGAGAATAAATATGCCTAAAAGCTTCCTAATGGGAATATAGCGTCTCCTGTATGTTTATAGTTCCATTAGCCTGAACAGAATACGGCATTTTGTTACATACAATTGCAACTACCACTTCCCTTTTTCGGACAATGACAGACTTTAAAAGCTTTGTTGTCGGCATAAGTCAAGCATAGCAAAAGGGAACCCGAAGATTAGGCGAGGTAAGAGAAATAAGGTTCTATGTATGTTATTTACCGGCTTCGGGTCGGTCCGTACCGTGAAAAACTGTGACCGAGGTCTTGCAAATGCTGCCCTCGGCCGAGGTCACAGTCTTTCACGATACGGACCGACCCGAAGCCGGTAAACAACTTTTTTTTTTCTTACTTGGTTAAAAAAATGTAATTGTATTATACACGCGCATCCAATGAGTCTCCAATGTTCAATCGATCGCTAAGCTACGGCAAGAGTGAATTGAAGAACGATTTGCATGTTTAATACCGCCAAACAAAATAAATTTGCTAAAGTGAACAGTACTCACGGAAAAAGGTCATCAGAAAAAAAAAAGAGAAAAAAAAAAACTTTAATAATAAAAACGAATCACGATGTAGCAGCAAAAGAGAGCATAAAAAAATCTCGAGTGCCTTCTCCCGCCAGGGGCAAGATCGAAAATTTCAGCCCGCTCCCGGAAGCAATCAGATTGCAGGAATTAGAGAATTCCGTCCGCTCGCAGGCCAAGAAAAAAAAAAGGATTTGATCGTTGTTTTTCCTTTGCCATGTATCAAGATCATTTAGGATGGGTTAGTCGGAAGGGTGTAAAAAAATGCAAGACAGAAGGAGGACCTTCATTAAAATAAAAATATGCATTACTAATTGTTCCTTGTTCAGCGTGAAAGAACCGCGTCAAATGCGTCGAAATCGTGAAAAAAAAAACCCAGTGGTCTACAGAACGATTTAATAGATTGTATAAATTCCTGCGCTACAAACCTTGAAATAACAGTTCTGAACTGTTCACTCGAGACTCGACTTGAGTTATGCGCGCTCGACGAGAGAGAAAAAAACTGTTCGCAGCGTACACCGGACAGCATTTATACGCTAAAATCGGTACAAATTGTTAAGTTTCCTACAACTTTAGAAAACGTTTTTAAGCAAACCAAGATTGAGATAAATGCAGAATTTTTTTCTGTTCAGTGTAAAACTTAGCGGAGAATGATTTCCTAGACTGAATTCTCGAGAAATTTATTGCCTAACGATGAAAAGGAGCGGCGATTTACACAAAACGCGGCAAATTGAAAATAGAAGCTTTTTCTATTTTATCTTCGAATTTCCATTTAAAATTGTGAAATAAAAACATCTTGTTGCACGAAAATTAAGTTACTTATGAAAGTGAGTCGTTTTATTTACGTAGCCGTCAGAGTGCATGGAAATTTAATTCCACACTTAAATGAAGGAAGTCTAATCTGACCATAATTGCAGACACAGCTACTGGAAAATACTCCTAAACTTACGTAAACACTTCAATTAACGCAATAACTCAAGAGAACTTACCGCTCGATCAACGTGTGAACTGCTTTTTCCAGGATTTTTTCTACTCACTTGTTTAAAATAAGTTTCATTTTAAGGGCCTCAGGAAAAAAAATAAACAACTCTTCAGAAATGACGAAAGTTCTTTCCGCGTTCTTTTAATTTCAAATAAAATCGTAAGTAGGCTGTCGTTTCATTAGGCAAGACAGAATCCTCTCTTGTCTTAGGCTATTAACGAATTTACTTGCTTGTTTATGAACACTGTGTATTTTTGACTTCAAAAGCGTAAGCATTAAAATCAGTTATTTATATCGCCTTCGATAAATGGAACGTTTACTGATACAAAAAAAATATTTCTAGTGATCTTTATCGAATTAAACCTTTCGGCAAAAATACTGCGGGCAAGTACACACAATTTGAGCTTAAAGTTTGCTAAAAAAATAAACCGTTCTAAGAATGCGGTCTAGAAATCTGATCAAAATAAATAAAGATTAATCCCTCTTATTTATTTTTTGCGGGTTTTTAAACTCGGTACACAGTGTCAATTATCCGAAAATAATAATAGTTTTTTTATTGCATTGCCAAGATTCACCATGTGCTTTTTTCAAAAGATATCCCAGATTGCACAATGGGAACAGACAAATTTGCTTTAATTCATTTATTTTAGACTGCAAGGGTGCGTGTTTCGGCATCTTCCAATAATTCTTCATGCTAATTATGTCAACTAATATTAAACATACTGTTGACATTATAACCTGTTTTCCGTCGCTATAACACGAAACATTATTTATATAGTCGAGATATCTGTCTGCCAAAACCCTAATGGGAATCGCTTCGCTATCCAGTTCGAACATAATATCAGATTTGGGTAGCGAGGAAACTGGCTACAAGAAACAGTGTCACTGGCATTGGCATAACGCTCAAGAGTTTTGTATCAGTATTTTAAACCGATAACTGGAATCTCGTTAAAGTAAAAAGAGTGTCAGTCTGTTTTACATTCATATCTGAAAGACCTCAAGAAAATCATTAAGAGTTGGTGAGAGAGGCTTTCCACGTTTTGTTGTATTAGCGATTGAAATCCCATCCGTAGCAATCGACGAACACAAGTTTTCGAAAACTAATCGCGAGGATATTTAGAGTCATTGAAAAAAGTTGAAGATAATGATGACTTGAAAACGATTTGGCGCAATTTGATTGCTTCAGTTGTTTTAATTTAGAAGCAAGTTAATTACAATCCATGAAAACAAACGTGCAAGGGCCCAAAAAAGGGCCAACGAAGAAAAATAACAAACTTTAAGAGGCTTAAAATGAACACCAATTTGTCTTATATTTTAGGAGTAGGAACGTTGTTTGAGTATTTTCCGTTTAAACTCACTGCAAGAGATTTTCATTTCGTTTTGCTTTTCTAATCATACGCTGTATCCGCTCGTGTCTTCCGTGAAGGTAGAGTGCGCATCAGGCCAACGTTTCCTGTACTTCCGGACTTGTTCATGGGCACGTTCCAGCTACTGTTTGGCTTTTTTTTTTGCACCAATTCAGGCCTCCCAGCTTTTACGACCACGCAAAATTTCGCTTTTCGAACGAGGTGTGTGTTCCTCGAGAAACTTCAATGGAGACACAATTTTCCTAAACGGAAATTCCCAACCGAAATTTTCGATTTTTTTTTTTTTTAATTTAATTTTTTTTCAAATGGTAAGCAACCAACACGAGTTTTGTCGTAGGAAAACTGGTGAGAATATTTTCAGCCAATTCTATGCAAAAACTGGGAAATTCCTGAAAACAGGAAAACCCACCCGGGCAGGGAAATATTTTTTGGCCTTGTTTACATTTAACATGAACTAATCGATCGGTTTGACGTATTGAATTTTCGTACGTATGTATTCGGTTAGAATAGTCTTTGTTTAGAAACCAAATCGGCGTCATTCGTTATTTTCGGCGCAAAATTTGTTTCTTACACAACCTCAAAACGACGAATAATTTAACACGAAGCTTACTAATTGAATATTTATAGCAACTTGAGAACAAACTTTTGCTCAAGTAAACAAAAGGCTATACTACAAACAAAACAACGGTAATGAGCAAATACAGTATGTTTCTACATTTTCAAATTTGGAAAAATTAAAAATAAAGAGACCCATCGCACTCTATCATCAAGTAACGTTTGAGATAGAATTAAAGCTCAGAAAACAGATCACGCTATTCACGGCTTGGCATTAACCAAGGCCGCTAAAAAGTAAAACGCCTGAGTATTTTCAGCACGTCACTCCAAGGGTATACAATACCAGCTTAATCAAGTGAAGCGTTCCAATATGACGAATGGCGAGATTTTTTTTTTCGTATTTTTCTTTCTTTCTAGAAAAGACTCGGACGTATCCGAATTTGGACAAAATCCAGGAAATTGCTGCTTTCCTTTCGTCATGTTAATTTTACGGGGTTTTACATTAAAAATAAAATCGCATTCTCAGATCAAATATATTTTTGCTTAACCAAACATTGATATCCTGATTTCTGCTCAGACAAGAGAGGTTTTAAATTAACACTTCTTGCTATTTTAATTTTAGGCATTCTGTTGCTGTATCCGTTAAAAAAGTCAAATGGCCGTTAAACAACTCTTTCGCATTCCAATTTTACTTGTCCTGTGTCAAATGCTCTATAGAGCAGTTGCTCAACAATGTATCCCAGAGAAAGTCGAAACTTCCATCCTTGGCATGATGCTACGACGACACATCTTTAGACAGATCACAGGTGTACTTGGCGATGTGTGCTTGCGCGAGTGCTTCTATGACGTCAGATGCCAGAGCTTTAATTACGTCATTTCCCAGTACATGTGTGAATTGAACAACCGCAACAAGGAAACCAGACCTGAAGACTTCGTTCCTGACTCTGACAGATATTATTTTGGGGTAGACATGAATAGAGGCAAGTTTATATAACAAACAATGGTTAATGTGGCAGAAAGTCAATGAACAGAATTATAACGTGCTTTCTGTTTTGCTATCCAGTACCCCTCGGTTCCATTCCTGAATTTCCCGCTGAAACGTGCAAAGAAATCAAGGCGAGTGAAGGAGGACAAGCGGTCAGCGGCAAATATTGGTTTGACTCTATCATACCTGGAAAGACCGTACTCGCTCACTGTGACATGGTGAAAGAAGGTAGCTTGAATTTCTAGAGTACTTTTGCCTTATAACCACTGTGACAAAAAACAGTGCACAAAAGTTTAATGCCTACTACGAATTTTCAACTAAACGCAGTGACTTTATGGGATCATAAATATGAGGACCTTATCTCCTTAACATTTGCACTGTTGTTACGTTACGTTGATTTTTGTTGTTAATCTTTTGCATTTACATTGTAGATGTGGACGAGTGCAGCGCCTCAATCTCTGTCTGTGACGTCAATGCCACTTGTAAAAATACTCGGGGCTCCTATCGTTGCACATGTAACGCTGGACTCACTGGAGATGGGAAAACTTGTGCTGGTGAGAGGAAAGTAGAATAGTACAAGTTCTGTAGAGGTTTTAATTTTACTGCAGTTTTCTGAGGGTATTATATTATTAGGCTAAGTTATTGGTTTGGCTATAATAAAATATATATTTTGATAATAATAATAATAATAATAATAATAATAATAATAATAATTTTACAATAATAATAATAATAATAATAATAATAATAATAATAATAATAATAATAATAGTCATCATCATCATTATTACTTATCCTATAATGATTTCGTTTTACTTTGTTGTAGACATTGACGAGTGCAGTGCTTCCATTTGGGCCTGTGACGTCAATGCCAACTGTCAGAATACTCGCGGATCTTATAATTGTTCCTGTAAAGCTGGATTTACCGGAGATGGAAAAACTTGCACCGGTTGGTAGAGATTTAAATTTTTTGTATAGTTTTCTGAGGGCATTCTGACTAAATGAAGAATTCCATTTTATTACCGAGTGGTCATAATGTTCGCCACGCCTTGACGGTTACTAGGCTATTAATTAAGTTAATGTTCTTTAGTTATATTAAATAGTGTATTTTGATTATCCTGTTATAGTTTGTGCTTATTCATATTGTTTGCTCTTTACCTCTTTTTATAGACATTGACGAGTGCAGTTCTTCCATTCGGGTCTGTGTCGACGTCAATGCCAACTGTCAGAATACTCCCGGATCTTATGTTTGTTCTTGTAAAGCTGGATTTACTGGAGATGGCAAAACTTGTGCGGGTGAGAGAATATAAATAATTCAGAGTTTTGGCCCTTCAAAAAATGTTGCCTAATTACTTTTTTTCTGCTATGAATACCGCGGGCTTATTATTTCTGTATGTGTAGTGGTGTATACACATGAGACGAACAAATTTTCAGTGGTACGAAACAAACAAACAAATATATTTGATCATTATGTTAGATTGAAGTCTTGTTGTTTAAAAGCAACGACGCTATTCAACTTTTCGCTAAGTTATTGGTTTTTGGCCATAATAAAATATATATTTTGATAATAATAATAATAATAATAATAATAATAATAATAATAATAAAAATTTTACAATAATAATAATAATAATAGTCATCATCATCATCATTATTACTTATCCTATAACGATTTCGTTTTACTTTGTTGTAGACTTTGACGAGTGCAGTGCTTCCATTCGGGCCTGTGACGTCAATGCCAACTGTCAGAATACTAGCGGATCTTATGTTTGTTCCTGTAAAGCTGGATTTACCGGAGATGGAAAAACTTGCACCGGTTGGTAGAGATTTAAATTTTTGTATAGTTTTCTGAGGGCATTCTGACTAAATGAAGAATTCGATTTTATTACCGAGTTGCCCTAATATTCACCTCGCCTTGTCGGTTATTTGGCTATTAAGTTAATGTTCTTTAGTTATATTAAATAGTGTATTTTGATTATCCTGTTATATTTTTGCTTATTCATAATGGTTGCTCTTTTCCTCTTTTTATAGACATTGACGAGTGCAGTGCCTCCATTCGGGTCTGTGACGTCAATGCCAACTGTCAGAATACTCCCGGATCTTATGTTTGTTCTTGTAAAGCTGGATTTACTGGAGATGGCAAAACTTGTGCGGGTGAGAGAATATAAATGATTCAGAGTTTTGGCCCTTCAACAAATGTTGCTTAATTACTTTTTGTTTTGTGATTTTTTTTTTTGCTATGAATACCGCGGGCTTATTATTTCTGTATGTTTAGTGGTGTATACACATGAGACGAACACATTTTCAGTGGTACGAAACAAGCAAACAAATATATTTGATAATTATGTTAGAATTAAATCTTGTTGTTCAAAAGTAACGACGTTTCTCGACTTTTCGTGGAATTAAGTTGCATTGCCATGCAAATATGTCCTATTGTTTGGGAACACCAACATAGTCGCCATGACAACGCCTTACCGCCACCAGTTCTGTCCTTATACGACAATATTAATATAGATAACCGAATCACATAAATATACTATCAAAGTTACATTAAGGCAGGGGTTTAACGTAAATTTGAGTGAAATTTTAAGATAGAGGTTTAAAGAAGGGAGAGAAGAAAGAAAATTGTTTTAGAAACACCACCAGACAGTTGACCCCCACGCAAGAGCAACCCAGGTTGTCAGGAGAATGTTTGGGTGTCCATCTACTAATTTTTAACTTCAAATTCTAATGTTGAAATCACATTAAATCTTTAATATTTTTTATTTTTCCAAATTTTACTAATCCTTTGAGAACAACTATCTCTTCCCAAACATTCCCAAAAATCACAAAAAAATTTACAAAACACCACTAAACATAGCTTTTTTTGATGAGCTGAGGGTTTTGGGAATGCTTGAAACGGGAGCGAAATATTCGCATTAAACCCAAGTTAAGCGGTAGAAAAATGGGCTTCAGGTGAACCCCAACCTTACATAAGTATTATACCGAACACTTCTCAAAATATTTCTTCAATACGAACACTTCTCAAATTTAACAAACCTCTTATTAATATGAACAACACAACCTATTTTTTTTTTCGCGTTCCTCGATACTTGCAGATATCGATGAGTGCGTCAGCGGTGTACACGGCTGTCACAGTTCGGCTTCATGTACAAACACTGTAGGATCCTACACGTGTTCGTGTAACCAGCCTTACAAAGGAGATGGAAAAACGTGCAGTATGGTAACAGGTGAATATTACACGTTGATCTTGTTTTGGCATATAATCGACAGTCATCCTCTATAAGCATTTAGTGTCGCGCGATCCTTATTAAGTAACGATGTTTCCAGTTTTGGTTTAAGTCGACCGTATACCCTCAACTTAACAGAAAATGCCCCAATTTTAAATTTCATTATTTTGTTTTTTTCGGACATTTACAGAAAGGGGGAGGAGGACAAAACAGGTAAATAGAGCTCAGTATTACGGACCAATTAATAAATTCCTGCAGGACGATAAACTTCTGTGTTTCTCTTCTTGGCGCAAACATACTTTTTGCTGCGTTGTTCGGTATTCTTTTACAACTGCCCCTTGTCTAACTGAAAAAAAAAAATGAAACGTCACAACCTAGTTTTTTCCCCCTATAGATTACCCGAACACTGGACATGTAGTTAAAATACAAAACATCAGCGTTTCCTATGGCGAAAAACAGAGCTCGAGTTTTCTATTCGGAGGGCGGTCCGTTTTTCCTTCAAGCATTTTCGTCCACAAACGAACATTATTATCAAACAAAAGTGCGTCCTACTTTTATTTTTAAAAACCATCGAATAAAATCCTATCGTGAGCTTTTTGAACGTTTTTCTCGATGTTGTTTTCAGTTGTCCTGAATTCTAGCCAACTACTTCCTCTGCTAGTCGCCTGCTCTCGGGAAAGGAGAGCGTGCGGCCGGAGAAAGACTTGAAGAAATTTCAGGCTATCGTTTTCAGTTTTATTACATCCACATCCACTTTGAAATCTCTGGACTGATTCTTGCAATCTGATTGGCTCGCAGCAGTGCCATTTATTAACAAATCGCATTATTTTTTGCTGTAAATCGCATCTTTTTTTTATTTACTGGATCAATAAAATATTGGTACTGACTAGAATCCTGTATTTGGGTGTCAGTTGTGCAATTTCAAAATGGATGTAATAAAGTGGTAATTGAACTTCGTGTCGTGCAACTTTGGTCTGAAGTCATGTTGTGATTTGAAATTGTGATTGTGATTTTGAAGTTACTCGGATAAATTCAGACCAAATTTCACTCCGCTCAGTCACTATAAATTGACTAAGATTAATCCGTTTGTTGAGAGGAAACAAAATTTTTAACTCAAAAGGTATAAAAAACACTTTTCTAATATAACATTAACGGGATTGCTCTCTTTAGTTATAATTTATAGTGATAAATTCCGCATCAGCATCTAATCCACAGTTTAGGGAATATCTTCATACTTTGCTCAAGCATTCATAAATTGTGAACTCATCTGAATATTTTACTTTTACTTTGTTATAAAGATGAAATTCAGTCGTATATGTAGAAATATAGCCGGGAGAATCAAAGTTTTAATTTCAAGTTAAAAAAACCAACCAAACAAACAAACAAAAGAAACAAAGAAGGACACGAGGTTGTTTTCCCTTTTTTTAATTTGTTGGGTTACTTCACTGCTTAGACTCCATTGACTCTTTTTTGGACCGTGTTCCTCAGAATGTCAAAACTACCAAACTCTGACCGCTGCTAACAGAAAGGTGACACACGGCTCTAGCCACGCATGTGACAATTTACTTGGTCCTGGCTGGTTCCGTTTCCAAGGAGCTGCAGGCACTAGAATGCCTACTTCGTGTACACCTACACAGAGGTGCAACACTGTAGCAACCGGTTGGTTAAATGGTGGACATCCCACAGTCGCTGACGGCAAAGTAGCCAGGCGGGTTTGCTTTCATTACAGTTCAAACTGCTGTAACTGGTCCACCAACATCCAAGTGAGAAACTGTGGCTCTTTCTATGTTTATTACTTCAATGGTACACCGCAATGCTATCTCCGCTACTGCGGTACGGACTAAATCAGAGATAAAGTCATAATGTGCACGGACAATAAGGTTCGAATTAGACCAAAGAAGACAAGCAAAGCTATTTCTCACATTCCTGCTTAGACTTATATAAGCTTGATTGATGTTATGACACATCAAATCCAACTTCGAAAACAAGCAGTATCGTCTGCTTGAAAGAAAACAGCTATTCAGAACAACTGAATGAGAATTCAAACAACCACACACCGACCAAATTAATGACAGGAAAAAATATCTATGCGTATAAAGAAAGGAAAAACAAATCGAAGCAAGAACTTAAATTCTCCAATGAAAGATGAGAAATATCTTTGTTAGGTAATATTAACCGTTCCCGAATTTAAGCTTCAAGTTTATCATATGCAGTGCGCGTAAAAACGTTGCATAAATACCAACCTTCCCTAGAACTATTTTTTTGTAATCATTTTTGATAGAATTACTATCGTTTCAACTAATTAGCAGCGAAATCAAATAGTACAAGTTCATTTTTGTTATTTTATAGTTCATTTTATGGCTGGTCAAGTATTAACATGACATTTGAGGTTTACGCATGGTTTTGTAGCTGGAACATCATTTTAAACTAACATGGATAATGATCTAAAGATTTTCGATATAGTTACTAGAGTCTCTAAGCACAACATATTCGCATTATAGAATACGAAAGCTTTTTCATATTCGTATACCAAAGGTATGATTGATTTTTCTTCTTCACAAAGGCGTACGGGCCGGGGGGTGGTTATTAATGTAGTACATATCCTTGCAGCGATACCTGCTACATCGTGCTCAGCAGAACGATCATTCAGTGTGTTGCGCAGATTGAGAACTTACCTGCGCAACACCATCGGGCAACAACGTGTCAGTAATGTTCATCGCACTTATTAACATTGAAAGGGCATATGCCAACTCTGTAGTCAACAATGACATGGATCGTATCATTGATATCTTTGGCCGTCGAAATGGCCGAGAAAGCTATTTCTTTTAACGTGTTTTATGAGCTCATATGATAGATTCATTTGTAAGAATATTTTCACTTCGTAAGTAGGCCTATGTTCAGCATCGTATATGACCCTCGTTTCTTTTCGACTTTTTCGTAAAAATTTGGGCAACTTGCGAGAATTTTTTGGGCAAATGGTTCACCGCCCCCCCTGGTAAAAAAATTGCCCGTACGCCTATGCTTCTTCACATCTTTCCAGCAGGACCCTACCTCTCTGGAACCTCTACTTTCAATTGCAATTGCCCGTTGTTAACACTACTCCTATTTTAAGGCCTGTTATTTATTGTTTTGAGAACCTCTGAAGTAACTCGTTCCGAGAGGTAGTGGGCGGCCCAATTTTCTTGCTGAGTGGCTTGAAATATATATATATATATATATAATATATATATATATAATATATATATATATATATATATATATATATATATATATATATATATATATATATATATATATATATATATATATATATATAACAAAAAAAAAAAACAAACAAACAAACAAACAAACACAAAGGGCTCAGATACGCGTGCCAAGCGTAGGCAAACGAGGCTGTATGACAAATGCCTGAAATGCAGACTGCAGACTCCGATTCCTGTTAACCTAAACAGCAGTCCGGTTAGCCTGTTTACAGTCATCTCTCTCTATATCTAGTTTTAGTCTGCAGTCCGGTTTCTAGTCTTCACTCTGCAGTCTGCAAATGTCAGACAGCAAGCGTACAACTTCTTTTTAGCTACGGATTCCAATCTTATTTTAGATCTTTTGACGTGTATCCCTGTTACTATCAGAGGGACCTCCCATTTTTGGGATACAGATATACATCACTTAGTTGTGGCAGAAGTTCATAAGCTAGAAGCCTAAACATCTAGTATATGGGCACGTGCTATGTCTTTCGCGTGCAGGCTATTTTAAGAACAAACGTAATTAAACCTTGCGCGCGAGAAAATGACATAGCTCATGGCGTGCACGTGCTTTACGCGGTTGGCTTCTAGTTCGCAGAAAAGCCGTTCTAAAAAATGCCTGCTCGCGAAAGAGATATCTCAAGGCCATTATCAGAGACGTGGACTTCGAGATTATGAAATTCTGGTTGTGGATACGTTTTGAGGCCTGCTTCAAATGTATGTTGCAGGTACGACCTCTGAAATATATTTCGATTGTATTACTTTGTAATACAGTGAAGTCTGTTGCCATTCACGAAAGCTTTCACCCCAGTATTGAGTTTTGACAGACATAATTGTCATCTTTATGTTAGTTTGTGAAATGTGCTTCGCAATCATAAAGCCAACGTTTGGTCTATCAGCATCTGGTTTCCTTTGTTCCCACAAAATGGCCCTGCAGTGCCAGAGAAAAATGTCAAAATCGTTCATAGAGCTTTTGGAGTGGTGATGGTGCTACATTGTATATTGACATTATATTCATATATCGTGCATTATTCAATTAATCTGACAACTCCTTTATACTTAAGGTTAAAAATTTTTATTAATTAGAAGCTACTTAAAGTAGCTAAAATGGCATAAAACGCAGGATATTATTTAAGGTTAATTTGGTAAAATTTTGTTTTTGATAGATTATATAGCTTAAGTTCGTACAGCATTGTAGGTGATACTGCGAAACTTATTTTGCAGCTATCAATAAACGTATTATGCAGATGACACGACTGTTTTTCTGAGAGATGCCCAATCACTAAATAATCCATTTAATTTACCTTCCCAGTTTGAAAATTGTTCTGGGCTACGAATAAATCAATCCAAATCAGAGTTGCTGTGGTTAGGATCATTGCGTTCTCTAAAATAATTATACTCTTCTCGATCTAAGATTAAGTGAAGAACCTATTTATGCCCAGGAGTTTACTTCTCGCATGAAGACCATCTCGCAGCCAAAACATCTCGTCTTCAAGAGATATATTAATATTTGGGAGGATCAATATATTAAACAATGGCAATTTCAAAATCAGCGTTCGTGTGTATTTTGTTAAACACACCAGAAACGTTCGCTACTGAATGGAAGTACAAAAATCAAAATATTAAAAAAATCCAGCCTAATTAACAAGGCCGCCATGTATTTCCGCGAAGCTGGCGTCTAGCTGACGTTTATAAACTTTCCTGCCTCTTAGAGGAAAATCCAATTCAATTTCTATCTTTTGATGCATTGGTAAAAAAAAAAAAAAAAAAGGTAAAATGCAACATTTTTGCAGTATTACGGTCTCTCTTCTGCAATATCTAGTAACTGGAAAACTAATATAAAACAGGAACTCTTCACCCTTCATTTTGAAAAAAGAGGTAAATCTCTCAGTATTTCAATACAAAATTATTTACAATATTTGTACACAAATTGCATTCTGTATCAAATGAAAAAGGTCGAAGACCCTCATAGTCCTTTTAGCACTAACATAGACCAAACTGTCACTAATTTATTCTTATCGTGTCTCATCGCTCTTTCTTTCTGGTCCGACTCTATTATTTGACATCAATCTTCCCCCCCCCCCCCCCCCCCAAAAAAAAAAAAAATTCTGTATGGTGTGCTGAATGGTTCGTCTTCTTGTTTAACCCTAAACTACCTAATCCTCATTGGTAAATACTTTCTCCATTACAAAGCTTTAAACAACGTCAATTTTCAGTTCGCAGATTTTACAAATCTCGTATATGATAAAATTGAAACCGAACACTACAGAGCTATCATGCCTAACAAATACAATACCTTTTTTTTGAGTAGTGGTCTAATTTCATAAACCTATGTGCATTGACTTTTGTACTGAAGTTTACCCGTTTTCATGCAGCAACGCCTCGTAACGTACAGTAGTGTTCTTATATAGCTTTTAAGTGTTATTATTTAGCTTAAGTGTTATATTGTGAGAAGACCTGTGATGCAGGGTATTGTAAAGACGCTTGTAAGTAATTGTAGTAGCGTAGTACAATATTTCCAGTAGTGTTTGAAGACTTTCTGTCGACCGGTATGCATTGTTATGACGTTTGTTAAGACAATCGTTTGAAAATAAATAATAAGAAAACGATTTGGGGCATTTGGCGGCCTAAATTAAAATTTGTCGGTAGAAAGAGGTATAAAACATATGGTTTTCAGGTCATTTGGCTAAGGATTAACTTCATTTTGAAATTATGACTTTGCGTCGTGGGGTCGCAATTCCAGCAAATTACAGTTTACAAGCTCCCGTCGCTGTAATCTTCTGAGACCCAGGGGCAGTTAGTCGAGGCGAAACCAAATAAACTGGCAAGAACCCCTGGGAAACGAGTCTCTCCAGTCCATTTCTAAACGGCTCTGCGAATTCTGGCTCCTGATTGGGCAAAAAAAAATCCTTTGTGTTATTGTGCCCAATCGGCTAACAGTAACTTCAGGGTCACTTTCGTGTGTTCTTGCATCATATATATTACGTCTTCCATTGCCAAGACACTGTTTATTTCTATTAACTATAACTTGAAAAAAAAAATTGTTCAACAAAGGGAACCTCTGATTCGTTAGACGGAATACTGCTTATTGTTCGAAGGAAACTTATAGTTCTTTTTTTTAAGAAATTATTAATCTTATTTAGCAGTCACTAAAATATCAAAATTGTACAAAGCTTCACTTCATTGTTAGTTTCGTCCAGGTCACAAGCCTCGGCCACACACGAGTCGATGTTATTTTAAAGCCTTGGTTAAAGTTTTTTCCCAATACGACAAGGAGAAAAAGGCATTCTGAGGATATAGGTAAAAAGAAATTACGAATATTTTTCCCCCCCGTTTTATTGCAACTCAGGCGACGAATTAAATCGTTAATAGCTAATTATGCAGCACGTTTCTAATGTTTTGGCAACATGATAAACAATCACAATTCTCCTGCCAAATGAACTTCTTCCCTATTTTGACTTAATTAATTTATTTAATTCCGGCGGATTGTTGTTTCTGCTAACTTTCATTTCCATATTATTTTACGATAAAGAAAAAAAGGAAACTTTAATAAAAAAAATTGAGCAAAGCGACCTGTACGGAAATTTCTACTGTCGAAAGCGTATATACGTGCAAAATTAGGATGTGATACAATTTGGTGATATTGGGTTTAAATCAAAAGTATGAGACCCAACTTATTATTGTTAAAGTTTCACTGCAGGCAAAAGGCAAGATAAACTTTTAACTGAACCGTGTAGTCCCTCCCATTCATGTTGGGGACCTGCTTTCTCCTTTGTATTGGATTCGACAGTCCGATTAGTGGTTTTGACAATTAAACAGATTACCAACAGGGAGTTGTAGTTACGTTGTAAATAATTCAACTGCAGGAAGTGCTTACGGATCACGCAATATCGTGTGGGAAGTCACCTCTATAGCTGAGCATAGAAACAAAGTATTGTTCTCACCTTTTTAATCATATAAAGAGCATCAGCAATTGGAGTGCGTCATGTTTTGGCATTGTCACATTAATTCCAAACTTGTGGTTACCGGGTTCTTTTGAATTATCCACCTTTGTAAATAAGAAACTTCAGAATTAAGCAAAGTTCATCACGTGAAAATTAACCTGTCGCCTTGGAGAAAGGTATTCAAATGCAAATTGGCTAGGAACGTGGAAACTGAAGATGCCGGGCAGGAAACCTGCACGTCCAATAATAATATTATCCAATTCCAAAGGCAAACTGATGTGACTGTTAGTAAGAGTGATGTAGTTTTATTTATTTTTTTCAGGTAACATTTTTCAAGTAAAACGTCCCATTTTACACATGTGAAGTAACGAAGTTAGACCCTTTTCCACTTCAGAGAAATCTTAGGTAATCAATTCGCTGCTAAAGCGAAAGTTGTTTATGTCAAACTATCAATTATGCTGAAAAAAATCTATATTTTTTTAATATATTTTATGCAAATAGTCCGCACTTGCACGCTGAGATTTTTCGTCAACAACAGATCTCAGGGCGATTTCTTGCAGGATTCAAGAGGAATACGTTTTTTGCTAGACATGCCGAGATGAATAGCTGTTCATGCATAACGGTCCAATATCAAGACGGGAAAGTTGACCGCCCCAATCACGCTTTAGCTTTAATTATTTAGCTTTTATTATATTGCGAAATCTTCTTACGCGGATATAGGCTTTGAGCACAAAGTGATGTTGTATTGTAAAGCAGCTTACAAACGACCATCACATCCAACAAGACGTGATTCTTTGCAGTAATTTAATTGAACGCGTCATAAAATTTCCACCAGATGATATTTTCCTCAATATTCTTATAATTTATATATAAGTGACAACTCGAACCTGATACCCGCCGAAGGTGGATGGATGACGTAAATGAAGAAGGAGTAAAGCTTATCTTATTAGCTCTTATTGGTGGTATTTTTGTCTTTAAAACACCAGAACTAGTAGTGATTAGACAATGAAATGTTTCAGCAAAAACAAATTCCTGCCGCCAACAATGCCTATAGCCTTTAGTGATAAAAAAAAATTCCCAATGGGTTAACAATTATGGTCCAATTAGCTCATTAAAATAATTCTTAAGACAGATGTTTCAGCCAAGCTTTTCTATAGGTCAGAACTGACAGTGCAGCTAAATTGGTAAAACGTTTTCAATCGGCCCTACTCAAGACTGAATTTGAAGTTGGAGAGAGTTTAAAGCTTCAGATAAGCTTCCCGCGTCATTTCTGGAAACTTGAACGATTTCTAAAGATATAACTTGTTTTTATTCGACTCACGTTCATCACCACCACCATCAAAAGAAAGTTATCTAAATACTATTGTGAAAATGCTTAGTTCTCGCATCTTCGCTCTGCTTGTACTGCTGAATCCTGTGTCAGCCTGCGTGGATGGTAAGGTTACTAAGTATTCAGTTCTTTTAAATTATAGTACATACATACATACATACATATACTTTATTTAAGTGTCGGGGTATTTAGCTAAAGATAGCTAATTGGGGACACTAACATAAATACATGCAAATGTAAAAATATAAAATACTAATATTATGTTAAATAGATATATAAATAGGAGTTAAGAATTTAAATATATTTTATAAATTTAATTAGTTAAGAATAAGTTCAGATTACTTAAATTAGTTGTATTATTATGTTGAGCAAGCATGGCAGCTGCATCTTCCGTCCAACACATCTGTGAGATTAATGGCCCGAACTGCTTTTTTAAATTCATGAAGGCTTGTTTTGTTGCGGAGGTCTTTGTCCATTTTTTCCCAGAGATAGGGACCTAAATATCTAATGCTATGCTTACCGTAGTTTATAGTGTTAAATCTAGGTATAGGGAAATCGCTACTACGCAAATCATAATTCTTAAGTTGCTTATAAAATATGTCACAAATGTGTTTAGGTGCCATTAAATTCTTAACCTTGTACATTAATATCAGTATATCTTGTAGGCGTCTATTGACTAAACTAGGAAGCTTTGCCTTGCTTAATAGTTCATCATACGCTGCCGTCTTGCTATTGTATACTGCACGTAGTGCCCTCTCTTGCACCCTTTCTAGTTTTCTAGTGTCAGATGCTTTACAGAAATGCCACACTGTATGACAATACGTGAGATTAGGTAGAATTGCTGCTTTGTATAGTTGGAGCTTGGCTTCTGTAGGGATCATCTTTCTAAGGCGTACTAAGACACCTACTTTCTTGCTTGCCTGTTTACATATATCACTTACATGTTTACTGAATTTAAGCTTATCATCCAATGTAACTCCGAGCAATTTGAGGTCTGGGGTAGACTTGATGGTATATCCATCAATGTTTACATTTATGGACTGGACACTGTTGTTTCTTCTGTTTATCAACATTGCATTGTACTTATCATAGTTCCCCTTCAGGAAATTGTCCCCGTACCATCTAGATATTGTTTGTCCCTCATCATTAAGTGATTGTTCAACATATTCTACTGAATTTCCCGCTACGTAGAGCTGATGATCATCTGCGTACATCGATAGCCTTGCTTTGTTCACTATGTAAGTCATATCATTTTGGAAGATGTTCCATAATAGTGGACCAAAAGATGATCCCTGGGGGCAACCTCTAACGGCCTCCTTCCAACCACTCACAACTGAATCTAGTTTCACTCTGTTTTGTCGACTGGCGAAATATGATCTGATCAGTTTTAAAGATCCCTCTGAGAAACCGTATGCCTTAAGTTTGTTCATAATCAGTGATGGATGAAGGGAATCAAATGCCTTACTCATGTCCGTTGACAGTACTCCGACATATTGCCTGGAATCTGCAGCTAGCTTCCACTCTTCGGTTAGTCTTAGCAAAGTTGTTTCACAGCTATAGTTTTTTCTGTATGCTGATAGGCATGGATCCAGTATGGTATGAAAGTGCTCATTTACTTGTTCACTCAGCAGTTGCTCATAAACTTTGTCTACTGTACAGAGCAGGGTTATGGGGCGATAGTTCTTTTCATCTAGTCGATCGTCCTTTTTGTAAACAGGACTCCACTCGCCTTTCTTCCATGCTTCTGGCCATTCCCCTTTCTGTATGCTTTCATTGTATAACTTTGTTAAAGAGTCTGCTATACCACTTGACGCCAGCTTCAGCATTTTGGGAGTAATTGAGTCGTAGCCAGAGGCCTTTCTAACATTCAGTTTCTCGAGGGCTGTCTGCACCTGTTTGCTTGTTAGGGGTTTAAATCTGAAATAACCATGCATGTTCTTATTTGCGTTTAATATATTCGTAAGACTTTGATGGTTTGACAAGTCTTCTTCTCTTAAGCTGTTGACATCTCTTCCGCCAATCTCATCCGCCATCGTGGAGAAATAGTTCACTAGGATATTAGCTACCTTGTTTTGATCTTTCACAATCTCCCCGTTTTTCCTGAGATTGATGCATGTTCTGTTTTGGCCCTTATTTTTATCACTAAGAAAAGGTTTGAACGTCTTATAGAAATCAGTTGGCTTAGATTTCAAGTGATCAACCTTCTGTTGCCAGTATTCTCTAATAGCTCTCCGTCTGCATTTAGTTGCTTCATTCCTCCATTTCTTTTTCAGTTCCCAATTCTCTTCAGTCCTTTTGTGAGCATACTGCTTAGCATATGTTCTCTTCATCTTTATGGCCTTTCTCCACTCTGCTGTCATATATGGGACGTCCTTTCTTCGGAACCTCATTTTCCTTGTAGGCATGTGCTCCTCTACAACAGAGTTAAACAGGGACTTCCAATATTCGTACTTGTCTTCGAGTGTATCAAAGGTATCCATAACATTCCAAGGAGCAGCTTTGAGATCATCATTCAGTTTCTCAGTATCCAGTGCTTTGGTACTTCGAAATGTTATTACCTTTCTTTGATGTTGGAACACTTTATCCTTCATAACACCGTAAATTAGGTTGTGATCACTTATCTCTGGATTGAATACTCCACTTGCCCTGAAGTAGTCAGGTTTATTTGTTAGGATGACATCCAGTAGAGTAGCAGATGTACGTGTGATTCTCGTTGGTTCCGTTATTAGGCACTCTAAACCATACACTTCTTCAAGGTTAATCAGAAGTTGCCCTTCTGTGCTTTCCGGTCGTAGTCTATCAAGGTTAAGGTCCCCAGTGAGAATAACTGTTTTACACTCCATTGTAGCCCACATGCATAATGAACTGAGCTCCATTTCCAATTTAAGATAGTAATTTGATCCAATTACTTTAGGGGGTCTATAAATTCCAACAAATAGTACATCATTGTTATTTATCATAGCCTTGATAGCCAGGACTTCTATTAGTTTGTACTGCTTGGGTAGTTTCATTTGTTGAGATATTATCTTTGATGACAAATATGCCATCAAACCACCCCCGCCTTTTGCCCTGTCTTTCCTGTAACTGTGGTATCCTTCAAGTTGAAACTGGGCACTAGGGTAGGAGGAATCAATCTTAGTCTCCGTCAGAAAAATTATGTGTGATTTGAGTTCCCTGTTGAGTATCTTCAGATCATCAAATTTGTTTTGAATGCTGTTTATGTTCAAGTGAACAAAGAGCAGATCGGTTAGGTTTCGCTTTCTTTCCTCAATAATCCATGGCTCTGATGTTTGTAAGCTGGAGTTTTCAGTCATCACCGTTGGCACATCAGTTTCATCACTACATACAGACCAGTTCATAGCATCAAAGAAGGGTAGAGTTTGTAATGAGCAGCTGTCACATTTCCAGGCTTGGCATTTAGTATTCATATCACGTGTATTGAGCGCTAATCGTGTGCATTTAGCGTGGGATATTTGCTTGCAGTCTTCACAAACATATCTATAATGCCGATTACTCACCACTTTTGCACACACAGGGCATTTAGTGGTTGTGGGTCCAGGCATGGGATGTACATCGCCGCTCAATTCGAGTTTGATTATCGATGGATTGTAAGAAGCTGTTCCATTTGGATAGTAAGCGCTCCTGCCTTGTAGAAACTTCCTTCGAGTCCAGGTGAAACTGTATTTGTAGTTGCCACTTGAGGGTAGTTTTCCAAGTTTGATGGATCTTTCAAAACTTTCTTGTTGTTCGTTTTCAAAATGGCCGCCATCGATTGTCGAAGGTGATATTGGATATCTTCTCGAAACAGCATCTGTGCCACCTGTGCGTGCTCTTTTATTCGACAGATAGGGCGAGTATCCGTTTCTAAATCGTTGACCTCGGATAATATTGTTCTGGCATGTTGCATAGTGTAATAAAAATATTAAAATAAGGGAGCGCGAAAACATTTGACCGTCCGCCATTACTGCCGCTGACCTGAAATAAAATAATGACAAGAACCAGAACGAGATAGTTAAAAGTATTCCCTTTTTCCTCAACATTGCTGTAAGAAACTTAACTTCTTTATTGAAACGGCTTCTTCCTATCATCTTATAAATCCATGTGATTATTCTTAAAATAGTTTACAGAGCTAATATCTCTGAGCTTTTCAACAGTACAGCATTTCTATGGAAGTTTTTAAATCCATGTGATTATTCTTAATATGGTTTCGGCATTTTTCTTTGCCCCCAACAACGTTTAAATCATTCATTCAATGTTACATAGAACACACCATTTGCCAGTTTTTTTTTTTTTTAAATCAATAACCACTCAGGTTTTGAGGCTTTTGTAGCTTCTGGAAAAAAAAAAAACAATTCAGCGAGCCTCCATTGTGAAGGGGAGTGAAGTGAATAGTTTATTTATCCTCCGATTGTAAAGTTGCTCTGACGGAGCTGATATCTCCGAGCTTTTCAACAGCACACTGAGCATTTCCATTTAAGTCTCTGTTCCTCAAAACCTCCCCTTATAAGCGTCGTTATTTTTAAGAGAAGTGAAAAAATAAAATAAAATAAATAAATAAATAAAATAATGACAAGAACCAGAACGAGAAGGTCTACGTATGTATTTAATTAAGAACACATTTACTTATAGCAGGTTGTTTTGATATCAAGTTACCATTTGCGCATTTTTCCTTAGCAACGCTTTAGAAAAACTTTTACATTTGGTTGATTTCTAAATATGTATTCACAAGAAGCTGTGAACATTTAAATTAACACATTTGTATTGGTGCTTCAAACGATCAAAACAGTATCATTAAGAGATATAATGTTTTTATTTAGATGTCTTCGTGAACTTTTAATTGCTAGCCGCCACTTGTTTTTTCCGGAAGATAACCCCGAAAAAAGTGAGATATCCAAGCTAGAATAATTCGGCCACGAGAAGCTATTTATTGCCTAAAATAACTTCAGTGACAAATTATTTACCTAAATCGTATATGTCAGTTGTTATCTTGATACCTCAAATCATGCTAAGCTATGGAAAAGGATAAAGTGCTTTAAAACAAGAGAAAATGCCTAAGGAAAAGGAGCAAAGTTATACTAATGCAAGAACGGCCATGCTTGTGTCCATATTTAGTAAGATGTTCGTCAGAGTAGGAAGTGTTTCTAAAACAGCTTTCTAGCCGAAGCCCGATAACGGGCCCAACGGCCATACCTCTAGGACAGCAAGCGTTCGTGGGCCTCGTAAGGAGCTGGGAATGATGAAGACCCAGCGAGCAAGAGCGAACCTGAGCGAATCAGCAATGAAACGGCAACATATAGCGCAATGATTTCAGTGCAGCAAGAGTGAAAGCCAAAAGCTACCGAAAATTTAACACAACAAACAGAAGGGCTGGTTTAATAAACCAAAAAGAAAAAATCGCTGATTTGTCTACCAAGAACATTTATAGAAAATTCCCAGATACGTGCTTGAAAAGTGTATTTTGTTGAATGGAGCAGATAAATGCTGTAACTATAGAGTGGAATCCCGATATCTCGAAACTCCTGATGACTCAAACCAAAAGCGATTTCCCTTCCCGCAGTCGAATACTGCAGTTTTACTTCCGATTTCTGAACAAATTTTCGTTTCTCTTGAAGATTCGAGAATTTATACTTTCACTGTAAGTTTCTTTAGGCCCTTTATATTCTAATTTCGGAGGGCACAGCACCAGATGTCGGCAGTTAAGAAAATGATGGAATGTCACACATATACTTCCAGTTTAAATTAAAAAAATCAGATTGAGCTATACAACATGTTTTGACCATCACTGATAACAAACGAAAATACACTATCCGAAAGGATATTCCTCAGCTGAGGAATCGCCCGAAAGCGAACATTTCTGTAAAAATAGTAACAAATCACGGGGTTTGCCAGTTCATAAACAATAAGTTCATAAACAATAAAAGAGTAATCACTGTTTTCATGACCTAGACCTCCAAGAATTGTCTAACGATTGTTTTCCAGATCAATGCCGGGAATTGGAGTTTCCAGGCTCTTACTTCTTCTATGGAGAACGTCTGATAAATCACGTGATAAGAACCATCAAAGTGTTGGACCAAGACAAGTGTGAATTTCATTGCTACCTGGAACACAACTGCGTCAGTATCAACTTTGAATTTACAGGAACACACAACTGCGACTTGAACAATTCAACACATAAAGAGCACGAGAAGGACCTGGTGAACAGAGACGGTTACGTATACCATGGAACAAATGTAAGATTATAATTTACAAAAAATACATATCCATTCCATGCGTGTATTTAAAGTAAATTTCGAAGAGGTTTGCTTAATAACAACAATTTTCCGAGATCACTGAACGCTTTAAAGCTTGGGGATTAACCTCCCTAATCAAGCTAAGTTGGGTACATTCATTTGAACATAAACAAGAGTTTGTCCGAGAGTTAAAGTTAAAAATACATTTTTTTAAACATTTGAAAACACGGCAAGACGTTATTTGTACTGCTTTTTTCTGCTGTTTTTCAAAGTACTTGTTTCCTCCAAAGGTGTCAGAATTATTTGTTGTGAGGAAAGGTAATAATAATCTTTAATGAGGAGACTTTTTCACACATAAGTGGTTTTCAAAAAGGACCTCGAAGATTAAAACTAAAAACAAAATTATCTACATTGAGTTAAGAATTATGCTAAAAAGTTAAGAGGACTAAAAATAGGAATTTTATAAACACTTAAATTAAGAAATTAATTGCTGCTTAAAAATATTTACATTGTCAGAGTCTCGTATAATCTTGCTAAGAGAATTAAAATCATTAACTGCGTGATAGGCGGTTCTCTGTTTTCCCCAATTTCTCTTGACGCAGGGGAGTCTGAGATTGACTTTATTGCTGGTATTATAATTATGTTGATGTTATTGTGTCACTTAAGTCAATTCATGATTTATAAGTCTATTTAGACATTTGTATACATGCACACATCTTTGCTGGAAACGCCTTTTCTCTAATGGTATCCATTTAAGAGTCGCTAATGCATGCGACGCAGATGATCACAGCGGTCGATCTAAAATTATTTTAGCCGCCTTATTTTGCAAAACTTGTAGGCTAGACATGTAGGACTTGTAGGTGTCACATCGCACGGAAGCCTATTCTGATTTGTAATTATATATATTTTATTTATAAGAGTATTTCAACTCCCGATGGATGCGATGTTAGCTATCGCAGGCTTCCGCTTCCTCAACAGCATTCGAATGCAAACAGACCTAAGTGACCTCAACTAGAGCTCGAGTCCCGATCACTCAATCTAGAATCTAGGGTCTTCCCTAAGAATCACGATATACTTTGTCATTCAAAGATTTTGTCTCATTAAATAACCTAGGCCTGAATGAACATTTTCCTTATTTTTAAGAATGCTTGTGGAAAATCTCCTTGTCATAACAACGCAACCTGTCAAACTGGTTTTACAAATAAAGGATATCGCTGTTTGTGTGCAACTGGATTCACTGCAAACGTGGTAAGAAATCAATATTCACATCAGTCTTAGTGACGTTCAGTTGTTCAAGCCCACTAAAAAAAACGAACAAGGAATTGCAACGAAAGCCCTGTTGGGGGGGGGGGAGTACTCCATTTTATTAATTTTATTAGAGTATCGGAATATTTTGTGCCGCCCCTAAGGGGATGGTATTCAAGCAGTTTTGGTCTGATATAGGCTTGGGTATATATTTTGAGCATGATGGCATGAAAGAAAGGTATTTTTTGTACACTTTGGTCATGGATTTGGTGAGAATATTGGGATAACCTTTTGAGCATTCTTGAAGTATTATTAAAAAAATAACCCTTGCCAAATGTTAACGCAAACTAAATAAAATTCCCGGATATGGGTTTTCTTGATGCATAACAGGAAATCGATTGTGGGGTCTGGTCTGAATTGTGGTGGTTGAAATACGGTAAGGGTCTCAGGAAGATACCAGCACACACTTACCTAAATTATTGAAATACCTCTCCGGGTGGCAAATTGCACTAACAATAATTGTTACTTTTTATGGCAATAAACGAACAAGGAAATGTTGCCACATTCACTTTGCGCATTTCTATTCTAGATATTGACGAATGCAAAGAAAAAAGTAACAAATGCGATGCCAATGCAGTGTGCAAGAACACCAAAGGATCATACGTTTGCACATGCAAAGCTGGATACACCGGAGATGGACAAAAATGCGAAGGTAAATTGAAATTGTACTTTGAACCTTAGATAAAACCTTCAGTCTACGAGAAGGTTTCAGAAATCATTAATACTACGTAATAAATGAATTCAAATATCAGTCCTTAAGGAAAGTTTCGAATCTTCTTTTAGTTATAGCTTATTCCTTTAACAAAACAAACAACAACGCAAAACTTCCAGATCTTTATTTTAAGCAATCTTTTACCTTTTATTTCAGATATTGACGAGTGCACAAACAACTCGCACATTTGTGACTTAAACGCTGTATGTAACAACACCAATGGGTCCTACGAATGCACCTGTAAAAACGGATATACTGGATACGGCCACAGCTGCGCAGGTAAATGATTATGTTTGCCTTATAAGCCAAATTAGAAGAACCTATCATAATTATAGCGGAGCTCCCGCGGGCGCCGAAGGCGCCCGCGGGCGGAGCACCATTGCTATAGAAATTGGTAACCCATCAAGCCGAGAAAATTTGGATGTCACGTCCGTCCGTCCGTCCGTCCGTCCGTACGCACGGATTAGGGCTGGGGACGAGTTTGTCTTTGTCCTTGATTTGGAGTCCTTCTCTGGCAAACAGTAACACAAAAACATTTTTTGGTTTGTCGAGAGTTAACTTATTTGTCGTAGAAATTTGTTAAAACACTGTGTCACTTCAGGTTGTTTTTTCTCGCGTTTTCTTATGATCTGGACATTACATTGCAACTTAAACGAAGCGATTGGATGAAAGGGCGCTAAAATAGTTGGTACGTTGTTCACCTTTTAACCTGAATGAAAGACGTGAAGAGAGCATGCTGGAAAACATAGTGCTTCGTGAATATTTCTCACTCTATTTACTCATCAACTTTATGGAAACCTCATGCCAAATGATCTAGGACAACCGCTTAACGGGATGATCCGAAATAATTGCCGACTTGAATATGATATACATCGGAAAACACCGAGAGTTGAAGCACTGCGGCTGACCTTGGCTGAAAAGCTGCTGAAAAGTTAATTGAACTGGAATAAAAGCGAGCTCAGAGCCGGTGAAGTTCACTAAGTGAACAACTACACCGAAAGGAAAGGAGAGATCGATCTTTGCCGATAATTCAAAACACTGTAAGAACTTATATGTCGGTGGTGTTGGAGTAAGCTTACAACGAGTGGCGTGTTCGCTTCCGATATTATTGTGCTGGTTTGAAATTTTAGCCCTGCAGAATTTACAAGCCTTCTCCAAACATGAGGTAACAAACGTAAATGTATGCACTAAGCATTAGTCTTTTTTGTTGTGCATGAGAATCTGTTTATACTTCATTTATGAGCGAATTTGAAGTTGTGTCGGTTTCGCATCTTTTCGTAAATATTTACAATTCAATTAATGCTGCTCTCAAACTTGAAAATGTTTGTACATTTTATACAGACATTGTTTATTAAATAGTTCATTTGGACTAATTGTTTGGTGTTTTAGTTAGTCGAGTTAACTGTGATGTTCATTATTGGATTTTAAAAACAATATTAAATTATTAAGCTTCATGGATCAAAATCACGATTTCGATTTGTAAAAATCCTGCAAACAAAAACGAGTAAAACTACTCAGCGATACTGCACACCAAGATATTTTTAAGTGGTCTATTATCCAACCGCTCTTTTTGATACTCGATTGCATTTGTTTTGGTTCTCTTACCAGCGAGTGCGTTGAAATAATCTTGAAATCTTGCACGGGTAAACCAATATATATTTCGCCGATTTCGTTGCAAGTTACCCGTGTTTGGCTCAGTGAGTTCAGACTACCTCCCGGGCTTTCCCTACCGCATATTTGCTTACCAGAAATGAAGAAAATTGAATCAGTTCTCTGCGTAAAATTCCCTTAGGTATTTAGCAACGCATACGATAAAAAAGAATTAGATTATTATCATGCAACTCAAACCGCAGCGAAAAGACAGAGGACGGTTCAAAACAACATTGTAAGCTTTATTCTAAGTTAGCGTGCACTACTTCCCAAATCACAAACTGTCACAATTCTTACACAAAATCTGACTTACAAAACCGGCACCATCAATTTGCAGAGTTTGTTTTGCTGTGGTGATTTTCTCAGTTTGCCGTGATGTGAGTTTATTTGGTTTACTGTGTTTAGCAGCGATTTACTTTATTTTTCTGTACTTTTTTTTGCCTTGAGTTGATTTTTTGCCCTTACTGTTTTGTATTAAATCAAAACAAGATCAAGGTGCTTTTTACATTGAATAACTCATAAAGGTGTATTAATGTAGTGTACAGTAAACGTTGTAAAAAGTTTTACAAAGATATCTGTTGTGTGCTCCTACGTGCGTACGTGAGGAACCCAATAAAGTGCACTCGTCAATTTCGGTTTACCTCGAAATATGTTGACATCGCTTTCGTCAACAAAACCGTGAGAGGTTTTTACATGTAAGATATTTTATACTTAAAAGTTTAACCATGAGCGATTAAAAACTAATTTATTTTGTACCACTGTATAAGCTTAGAAATAGTGTGGCTACTTATTTGCTAATGATAAATGGGAGCTCCGCTTTTAGGCCTGCCTAAATCTATATATTATTTATATTGACTTGTGCAGACGGCAAGAAATGTTCGTAAACTCTAATCACACTGTTGTTTCTGTACCATTTTTCCAAAATTTTACAACGGATTTTTAAGTGCATTTGATTATTTTTAATGAAATGTGCGATTCATTCATTTCTTATTAATATATTTATTATTACTCAATGTGCCATATATCAAATGACCTTTTTTTTATAGATATAGACGAGTGCGCGCAAGGTATCCACAACTGCAGCATGGTTGGTGCTTTGTGTAACAACACCGAGGGGTCATTTTACTGTACCTGTAAACCTGGATTCGCTGGAGACGGGCACAACTGTACAGGTACATAAGACGTACTGTTGGTGAGCTGTAAGATTGCGGAAAATTCAAAGCCGTTCAGTTCTGAACTTTACCTGAGTCAGTGTCTTCGTTTTAGGTGAAAAATCATGGTATTTTGAGCAGCAGTAAACTGCAGAAATAATACAAGGTCTAGAGTAAGTTATTTTAAGTCTTCTGAAGATCAAAAATTTAGAGAGCGTTGGGTTGTAAAAATGAAGAGAACTGTTTGAACCAAAACAAGTACTCACGCATTTGTGAGGCTCATTTCATTGACAACTGTATTAAACAAAATATGACAGTAAGGAGGTTTCTGGGTTCTGCCTTCACGTGTCGAAAATTTGACCTTAAAGAGGATGCAGCTAGCTCTAACAACGTTTTGATGAGAAAATTAAATACGGCGAAGAATGCCCGCTGGAGAACAGAGAGACTCTGTACAACTGTTCGTTCATCTTGTGCTATATGTAGGAAGTTGGAAGTAACTAAAGCTTGTTGAAATCATTATTTTGATTATTAGAACTTTTGTTTTGTTGGTTTGGCTTGGCATATATTGCGAATTTCAATTCGTTAGTTCAATATCGATTCAATATCCTCACCAAATAATGTAGCTTGCACGCGCATGTTTTTTGAGACGTGTTATTTGACGTACGTTAATATGTAGCAGCTAAATAAAACAACCGTATCTGTGGCCAAAATGTAGACCATAAACAGGTTATTAAAACAATTAACCTCATATTGTCCGCGGAGACAGTCGGTATTAAACGCTCTGTCTTCATTGTTCGCCACTGACTTTTCCTTCAGCTGAAAACAACACGAATTTATTCATTGCGATTTTTACACTGTGTTATGCTTTGAGTGTTCGAATTTGCATTGAGAAATATCCTCTGAGTCAAATTAAATTTGTGTGTACAAATTGTTTTTGTTGCTTGCGCTCATACCTATACCGCGGGTTTCAAGTGCACATGTCCTGATTATAATTTAGTGTAAATCTAAAAAAAATGCATTTCATTTTGGGGAATATAGCAATACTCTTTGTTACATACCAAAGTGAGCGGACGGATGTTTTTTATACTTTTATACCTCATCGATGGTTTGAAAGCCTCCTGTATCTCACAATGCTCAAAATTTAACTCAGTGCTTTAATAATTATTAATCTTTTTAACCGGATAAAAATGTGGTAAAAAAAATATAACTACCAATTAATTCGTCTCAAAATTACTTGAATTACTCAGACTGACTCAAATTCTCAAACTTTACATCATTCGCTCTTCAAATGACAATCGTCTCTTCGAGCGCAAAGCCGTCAAAAAAAAATTATTTCGTCAGAAACTTCAGAGCTCGAACCATTCCTTCCATTCTAGTGCGCAGTTATTATGGAAACGGTTTCTTGAAGCCTTCGGAAATCTTCGTAGTTTTTTCTCTAGTTCGCACTTTAAGGCTCAGAAATCAAAATTTCCTTACTTTATAATGGATTTGTGTAGCGTTCGACTGCTTTAAAGAAACTTAAGAAAGAATATCGAAATTTTCAGTTCGTTTAACCTTTAGTCAAATTGCCCCTTGAAGTTAACATTAATTTGAATTTAGATCGCTGCGGATTATATGGAATATATTCGTAGTTATGTCTCGGTATGTCATTTTAGTTTATATATCGGTATGTCATTTTAGTTTTTTAGTGTCAGTTAAATCTTTCTTTCAGATATAGACGAGTGCGCTCAAGGTATCCACAACTGCAGCATGGTTGGTGCTTTGTGTAACAACACCGAGGGGTCGTTTTACTGTACCTGTAAACCTGGATTCACTGGAGACGGGCACAACTGTACAGGTACACGATTCGGTAAAGAAAAAGCATGCACAGTCTATATGACAATCTAGGTGCTTATATGAAAGTTCCGATGGATTGTGTACGCGGCTTCACCAGGCAAGCACTGTCCAGGTATCTCCAAAGTAGAATAATGGCTCGCAAAACTAAACTGGATGTGGGAGGTCGTAAAACAGTTGAAAGGCAGTGGAAATGTACGAAATACAATCAATCTGGTGACCCAGAATGGACAAAAAGTGGCGTGCGTTTGTAGATGATTTGTGCGCCTCTATGGGGGACATAGAACTTTATTGCCGGATGCAACGTCTACCATTTTGTCTAGATTTTATTTCAATAGGCCATTTCCGAGTTACCCTTTGCCTCTGTTTCAAAACGAGTCTACATTCAAAACCATTCATATGACAATGAATTTCACCTTCACGTCCATTTTCATGCAAATCGAAGTCATTTTCATTTCAATGGATTCCCACGTAGACAAGTTTTGAAACTGAAGCAAAGGGCAACCCGGAAATGGCCTATTCATTTGTTAAATAATTGTAACTTCAGTGTTACTGTAATCGTATCATAACAATTAAGCTAGAGCTGTTTTATTTTTCCTATCAGTCATGGTAACAGCATTTTTTCCACTGTTGTGAAATATTTTGAAAATTGTGATGTTTCTTATATACCAATGGAACTTAACTACTACTACTAATTATAAAAAAAAATAAATAAATAATTATAATAAGAACCTTTCCAGAATCCTTTGCAACTGAGAAATCGTCAATGCCAAATAACTTGGTCAGTTTGAATTTAGCGCGAGTAATACGTCGTATAGAAATAACCCTTGCTATAAGATACTTCTTGTATCCAGGATACGGTTTTTCTAGATGCATAAAAGGAAATCGATTGTGGGGTCTGCTCTGAATTGTGGTAGTTGAAATACGGTAAGGATTTTAGGAAGATACCAGCACACACTTACCTAAATTATTGAAATACCTCTCCGGGTGGCGAATTGCACTAACAATAATTGTTAATTTTGTATGGCAATACACCACAATCTGTGGTGTGTTGCTACTTTCACTGTCGCATTTCTATTCTAGATATTGACGAATGCAAAGAAAAAAGTAACAAATGCGATGCCAATGCAGTGTGCAACAACACCAAAGGATCATATGTTTGCACATGCAAAGCTGGATACACCGGAGGTGGACAAAAATGCGAAGGTAAATTGAAATTGTACTTTGAACGTAAAACTTTAGATAAGACGTCTTCAGTCTACGAGAAGGTTTGAGAACGCATTAATACATACACCTTATTCGATGGTTTAGCATATAATACGCGCGGATATTTTGCGAGTTGCGTACGAACCTAGGAGCAATTAGCAAAATTATTATTTCACTAAAAAATAAAGTTTTGTGCGGCCATTTTGTCGCTCCACTTTCGGTCCATGTATTTGCCCTGTTCTACAGTAAACTTACAGTATAATAACGTGGCATATTTTGCGCGTTCTTTTGCCCTATTATGGTAAAATGGCGCAATAGTGGAATAATAATACATAGTAAATGGAGGCTAATATCAGTGCTTAGGAAAGTTTCGAATCTTCTTTTTGTTATAGCTTATTCCTTTAACAAAACAAACAACAATGCAAAACTTCCAGATCTTTATTTTAAGCACTCTTTACCTTACATGTCAGATATTGACGAGTGCACAAAACTCTTGCACAGTTGCAACTTAAACGCTGTATGTAACAACACCAATGGATCCTACGAATGCACCTGTAGAAACGGATATACTGGAGACGGCCACAGCTGCGCAGGTAAAGATCATGTTAGCGTTATAAACCAAATTTAAGAACCTATCGTAATGATATTTATATTGACTTGTGCAGACGGCTTAACTTGTTCGTAAACTGTAATCAGACTGCTGTTCCTTTACCATTTTTTTTAAATATGCGATTCATTCATTTCTTTATAAATATATTTATATTTACTCGATGTGCCATATATCAAATGCCCTTTTTTTTATAGATACAGACGAGTGCACTAAAGATATCCACAACTGCAGCAAGGTTGGTGCTTTGTGTAACAACACCGAGGGATCGTTTTACTGTACCTGTAAACCTGGATTCACTGGGGATGGGCACAACTGCACAGGTACATAACCCTTGAATACGAAGGTATCCAACGTCTTAATGGTAATCTAGGTACTTTGATAAAATTGCCGGTGGATCGGCATGTCTTCAGACACCCGTGTCCTCACCAGACAAGCACTGTTCTGGAATGCCCATAGTAGATGGAGAACTCTCCCCCCCCCCCCCCCCAAAAAAAAAAAAAAAAAAGAAATTAAGAAGGTCAGTCGTTAATAGTTTGCGGACAGTAGGAAAAGGATGGGTCAGAATCAATCAGGTATAAATAATAAAAATATATTTGGTAGCCATTTTACCCTCAAGAAGCTCATTTGTGTGAGCTTTGAAATTATTCACATTCTTTCGTACAAAGTTAATCCAATCAGAATTCAACTGGAAACTGTCTGACTACTCGTGTAAAATCGGAAAAGCGAAATAAATCAATCAATAATGGAACTCGTGGTTCAAACTTTTTACTTTTTTCAGATATAGATGAGTGTGTTGAGAATGTCCACAGCTGTAACAACACTACCGCTATGTGTAGCAACACCAACGGTTCATACAAATGTATTTGTAAGTCTGGTTATACTGGAGATGGACATAAGTGTACAGGTAAATTTTTCTGGTGTTTCGGTTTGCTTTGATAAAAGCGAAAAACGGATTACACAATAAGGTCAAATGAGCCAAAATTTCAATTATTTCTTTCCCAAAAGAAAAACATATTCTGAAGCTTCAAAGTAATTGGACTTTGCATCGCAGAGATATTGCAAGTTGAGAAAATGCTTATTTTGGCCTTCATAACCGCGAAGCGGTCTGGAAAATTGATGGGAAGTTGTCGGAGATACTAAATAATTAAGACGTCACTGTTAGTGAGATGCAAGACTTAAGCGAAATATCATAGTGTTTTAAGCAGCAATACACTGTACAAATAATGCAAAGTCTAGGGTAAGTTATTTTAAGTTTTCTGAAGATAAAAAATTTATAGAACGATGGGCTGTAAAAATGAAGAGAACTGTTTGAACCAAAACAAGCACTCACGCATTGGTGAGGCTCATTTCATTGAAAACTGTATTCAACAAAACCTGGCAGTATGGAGGTTTCTGGGTACTGTCTCGAAAACTTGACCTTAAAGTGGATGCAGTTCCAACAACTTTTTGATCAGAAAATTAAATACGGCGAAGAATGTCCGCTGAAAAACAGAGAGCCTCTGTACAATATTCGTAAATTGAAATTGTACTTTGAACCTTAGATTAGATGAAACCTTCAGTCTACGAGAAGGTTTGAGAACGCATTAATACTACATAATAAATGAATTCAAATATCAGTCCTTAAGGAAAGTTTCGAATCTTCTTTTAGTTATAGCTTATTCCTTTAACAAAACAAACAACAACGCAAAACTTCCAGATCTTTATTTTAAGGAATCTTTTACCTTATATTTCAGATATTGACGAGTGCACAAACAACTCGCGTATTTGCGACTTAAACGCTGTATGTAACAACACCAATGGATCCTACGAATGCACCTGTAAAAACGGATATACTGGAGATGGCCACAGCTGCGCAGGTAAATGATTATGTTTGCCTTATAAGCCAAATTAGAAGAACCTATCATAATTGTATTTATATTGACTCGTGAAGACGGCAAGAAATGTTCGTAAACTCTAATCAGACTGCTGTTTCTCTACCATTTTTCCGAAATTTGAAAACAGAATTTTAAGTGCATTTGATTATTTTTAATGAAATGTGCGACTCATTCATTTCTTATTAATATATTTATTATTACTCAATGTGCCATATATCAAATGACCTTTTTTTTTATAGATATAGACGAGTGCGCGCAAGGTATCCACAACTGCAGCATGGTTGGTGCTTTTTGTAACAACACCGAGGGGTCATTTTACTGTACCTGTAAACCTGGATTCACTGGAGACGGGCACAACTGTACAGGTACGTAAGACGTCACTGTTGGTGAGCTGTAAGATTGCGGAAAATTCAAAGCCGTTCAGTTCTGAACTTTACCTGAGTCAGTGTCTTCGTTTTAGGTGAAAAATCATGGTATTTTGAGCAGCAGTAAACTGCAGAAATAATACAAAGTCTAGAGTAAGTTATTTTAAGTCTTCTGAAGATCAAAAATTTAGAGAGCGTTGGGTTGTAAAAATGAAGAGAAATGTTTGAACCAAAGCAAGCACTCACGCATTTCTGAGGCTCATTTCACTGAAAACTGTATTAAACAAAATCTGACAGTAAGGAGATTTCTGGGTTCTGCCTTCAGGTCTCGAAAACGTGACCTTAAAGAGGATGCAGCTTCAACAACTTTTTGATGAGAGCTTTTTGCATATATTGCCAATTTCAATTCGTTAGTTCAATATCGATTCAACATCCTCACCAAATAATGCAGCTTGCACGTGCATGTTTTTTGAGACGTGTTCTTTGACGCACGTTAATATGTACCAGCTAAATAAAACTTACGTATCTGTGACCAAAATATGGACCTTAATACCGACTGTCTCCGCTGACAACGTGAGGTTTATGGTCCATATTTTGGTCACAGATACGTAAGTTTTATTTAGCTGGTACATATTAACGTGCGTCAAAGAACACGTCTCAAAAAACATGCACGTGCAAGCTGCATTATTTGGTGAGGAAACTTAGGTCATTTCAGAATTACTTGAATTACTCAGACTAACTCAAACTGTCAAATTTTACATTATTCGCTCTTCAAATGACGATCGTCTCTTTAATTCGAGTGCAAAGCCGTCAAAAAAAAAAATATTACGTCACAAAATTCAGGGCTTGATCCATTCCTTCCATTCTAGTGCGCGGTCATTTTGAAAACGGTTTCTTGAAGCCTTCGGTAATCTTGGTAGTTTTTGCTGTAGTTCGTACTTTAAGGCTCACAAAGCAAAATTTCTTTTAAAGTTTACTTTATAATGGCTTCGTTTAGCGTTCGGTTGCTTTAAAGAAACTAAAGAAAGAATATCGAAATTTTCAGTTCGCTTAACCTTTAATCAAATTGCCTCTTGAAGTTAACGTTAATTTGAATTTAGATTGCTGCAGATTATATGGAATATCAAAAAAAACATCATTAGCAACAGGTTTAACCTTTTTTTTATATATTGGTAGTTATGTAACGGTAGTGTCATTGTAAGTTAAATCTTTCTTTCAGATATAGACGAGTGCACTCAAGATACCCACAACTGCAGCATGGTTGGTGCTTTGTGTAACAACACCGAGGGATCATTTTACTGTACCTGTAAACCTGGATTCACTGGAGACGGGCACAACTGTACAGGTACATGATTCGTTAATGAAAAAGCATGCAAAGTCTATATGAAAATCTAGGTGCTTATATGAAAGTTCCGATGGATTGTGTACGCGGCTTCAACAGGCAAGCACTGTTCAGGAATCTCCAACGTAGAATAATGGCTCACAAAACTAAACTGGATGTGGGAGGTCGTAAAACAGTTATAGGCAGTGGAAATGTACGGAATACAATCAATCAGGTGACCCAGAATGGACACAAGGTGGCGTGCGTTAGTAGATGATTTGTGCACCTCTATGGGGAACATAGAACTTGGCGATGCAACGTCTGTCATTTTGTCTAGATTTTATTTTAATTCATTTGCTAAATAATTGTAATTTCAGTGTTACTGTAATCATATCATAAAAATTAAGCTATAACTGTAACTAACTATAACTATATTTTCCTATCAGTCATGGTAACATATTTTTTCTCCTGTTGCGTAATGTTTTGAAAATTGTAATGTTTCTTATATACCAATAGACATAGACATACATAGACATACTTTATTTAATGTGGACAAGTACACGCTTAGCCCTTCGCTAGTTTCCATGTGCTCCACGATTTAAATTAAGTAATGTACAACATTATTAAAACCTAAAATAGTAGTTACATCAGGCTAATTTAAAATCGCTTAAAAACATCAAGTTAATTCAGGAAAAAAAGTCGAGCTAAAAGCAATGAAATGTATCAAACGTAAACTCAGTTTGCCGAATCTTTTTCAAAGTCTTTTGAGCCTGCCATGGAACGAATATTACGAGGTAGCATGTTCCAGTGCTTTGCTACAGCCTAACGCCACGACTTAAGACCGTATCTAGTAGTGTTCACTTTAGGTATGGAAAAATTGAAATTTGCGCGAAGATTGCACGCTGTTCTCTTCTCAGTTATAAGATTTTTGAAGCTGGATGGAGCCCTGCCTTGAATGACATTGTTCACAGTCAGTAACATGTCTTGAGTGCGTCGATTTTCTAAGATTGATGTTGATCCGATACGCCGTAAGAGCGCTTCGTACGACGAGATCTTGTCGCTGTACACAAATCTCAAGGCTCTCGCATTTGTTCTTTCCAGTTTTTCTATATTTCCTCTTCCACAGTGATACCAAACCTGACTACAATAAGAAAAATATGGTAAAATAAAAGCTCGATACAAGGATTCCTTCGTTTTACAAGGTGCAATGTTCTAAGAGCGTTTATTTGGCTCCCCACCTTCCAATTACATGAAGAATGGATTCCATTACCTGCTTTGTACACGCCTCACCGTGACGATTACTAGGCTAAGCTATTATGATTACTAGGCTAGGTTTATTCAGTATCGTGTCACATTCTTTATGTATTTATAATGGTTCTTCATTACTCCGTTTTAGACATTAACGAGTGCAGTGCTTCCATTCCGGTATGTGACGTCAATGCCAATTGTCAGAATACTGTTGCTTCATATGTTTGTTCCTGTAAAGCTGGATTCACTGGAGGTGGCAAAACTTGTGCCGGTGAGTCAGAATGTAGTTTTTTAGGCATTCTAATTGCCTGAAGAATTCGATTCCTTTACTTGCCTTGTACACGCCTCACCGTAACGATTCCTAGGCTAAGCTATGGTTCTTTGATTGCTGTAGTTTTTTTTCAGTATATTGTCAAATTGTTTATGTATTTATAATTGTTCTTCATTACTTTGTTTTAGACATTAACGAGTGCGGTGCTTCCATTCCGGTATGTGACGTCAATGCCAATTGTCAGAATACCGTTGGTTCATATGTTTGTTCCTGTAAAGCTGGATTCACTGGAGATGGCAAAACTTGTGCCGGTGAATGCATAGTAAAATGGCAAAATGAGTGAATGAAAAAATACTTTATTAAATTAGAGTCAAGGTGTTTAGGTGTTTAGAGAATTTGCCAGAGTTTCAAGCTTGTGCAATTTTCTTAGGGCATTCGGGTTTAAAAAAAAACTCATTACCTCGTCCAACATCCGCCTTGTAGTGCCAACGTATAAAAAAATGTGGCTTTGAACCAAACCTTTCACATGGAGAATAGTGGACAAGGCCGTTTTTGCCAATTCTTTAGGGTACCTTCGGTTGCGACAAAGGCCCTTTTGAATTTGATCGAAGGTAATACACCCGAAATAGACATTGACGAGTGCAGTGCCTCCATTCCGGTCTGTAATGTCAATGCCAACTGTCGGAATACTCCTGGCTCATATATTTGTTCCTGTAAAGCTGGATTTACCAAAGATGGAAAAACTTGCGCCGGTGAGAATGTAGTGAAAATGATAAAATGAACCAATGGGAAACTTTATTTAACTAGAGTGAAGGTTTTAGGTGTATGCAGAATTTGCTAAAGTTTCAAGCTTGTGTAATTTTCTGAGGGCATTCGGATCTGATAACTCATTACGTTGCCAAACACTAGCCTTGCAGTGCCGGCTACTGGACTAAGTTCGAATTTTCATTATTTCAATAAATTAATCAATGAAACAATTTATCTTAGATGTTGTTATTTTGATATTCCTCTCATATGTTTTGCTTATTCGCTGCTTCGCTAACAGACATTAACGAGTGCAGTGCCTCCATTCGGGTCTGTGACGTCAATGCCAACTGCCGGAATACTCGTGGTTTATATGTTTGTTCCTGTAAAGCTGGGTTTACTGGAGATGGAAAATCTTGTGCTGGTGAGAGTAAAGTAAAATAATAAGATGAGCCAATTTAAAACATCATTTGACTTACGTCGAGGTGTTCAGATGTCTGCAGAATTTGCTAGAGCTTCAAGCTTGCGTGATTTTATGAGGGTGTTTGGATTTGACAAGGAACTCATTACTTTGTCCGACACTCGCCTTACAGTTCTGACGTACAAAAACTTGATTTTGATCCAAACCTGTGACTTGTGGTAAATGTGGTAAAGACCGCTTTTGCCAAATCTTTGGGATAAGTTTGATTGCGACAAAGGCCGTATTTGAATTTTATCAAAGGTAATACGCTTTGGCGTTTATCAAAACTGTGATAAAGGACCATAAAGGAACCGTGAAATGTGACTTTGGAATGTCACATTTGCTTCGTGTCAAATCTATATTAACTTTGACGTTTGTCAAATCCCTGAAAAAGGTGACATGAAAGGTCTTGGTTACCTTTGACACCTGTCACAAAGTTAGTTCATCCGTCTTTCATTATTTCCTTGATGTGAATGAAAAGCGGGTTAAAACAGACTTCTCGAGAGGTGCTAAGTAAAGATTCAATCAATCAATCTATCTTAGATATTGTTATTATAATCTTTTTTCCTTATTGTTTGCTTAAAATGGTTGTTCGTTGCTTCCCGTAATAGACATTGACGAATGTAGTGCTTCCATTCCGGTCTGTCATGTCAATGCCGACTGTCGAAATACTCGCGGATCTTATGTTTGTTCCTGCAAAGCTGGATTTACCGGAGATGGAAAAGCTTGTGCCGGTAAGAGTGTAGTAAAATGATGATATAAATGAATGAGAAACTTCATTTAACTAGAGTGAAGGTTTTTAGGCGTATGCAGAATTTACTAGAGTTACACTCTTCTGTGATTTTCACAGGGCATTCGGATTTGATACCTCCTTACGTTGCCCAAAAGAAGCTTTGAAGTGCTGACTATTGGGCCAAGTTAGAATTTTCTTAATTTTTTTTTTCTGGTATTGGTTGCTTATAATGGTTGTTCGTTGCTTTCCTTGATAGACATTGACGAGTGCAGTTCCTCCATTCGGATCTGTGACGTCAATGCCAATTGTCGGAATACTCGTGGTTCATATGTTTGTTCCTGCAAAGCTGGATTTATCGGGGATGGAAAATCTTGTGCCGGTGAGTTTGTCGTAAAATGATAAAATGAATGGATGAGAAACTTTATATTTCGAGTGAAGGTTTTAGGTGTATGCAGAATTTGCTAGAGTTTCAAGATGGTGTGATTTTGTGAGGGCATTCGCATTTGATAAAAACTCATTACTTCGCCCAACACTAGCCTTGCAGTGCCGACTGGGCTAAGTTGGAATTTTCTTTCTTCCAATCAATTAATCAATGAAACAATTTATCTTATACGTTGTTATTTCAATGTTTCTCTCATATGTTTTGCTTTTAATGGTTATTTCTTACATTCTTTAATAGACATTGACGAGTGCAGTGCCTCTATTCCGGTTTGTGACGTCAATGCTAAATGTCGGAATACTCGTGGTTCGTATCTTTGTTCCTGTAAAGCTGGATTTACTGGAGATGGAAAAACTTGTGCTGGTGAGATAATTTTAAAAGCAAACGTTTTTGCTGGCGATAATGCTATTAGCGTCGAGACATGATGCCTACGTAATAATCCGCAAGATCACTTAGAACCAGGAACTGAAAATCATCTGAGGTTAGAGTGCAGACCTCATTAAGATGAAAGTAAATTGCCTAATCTGCAATAAGTTGACTCCTAGAGCGTGCGAATACCAAAACATGCCCCGCTATACCAGAAACAAAATCCGTCTGGCCCGTTACTTGGTTACTTAGGTCGTCACACAACACCGATGCCAATCGTTGCTTGACGACACAAATAACGGCTGCACAAGAGACTAATTAACTGTAGCTTTAAAGTGAAAACCAATTAACCTTTGTTGCTGAATTATTTTATTTGATAGACGTGCACGTCCTACTCATCAGCAGGAATTTGTTTTATCCATTACACGAATACTTTTTTTAAGCCACAGCCGCTTGTAGCCTCCCCCTTTCCCCCTCAGGTTATTTCTAATGGTCCGTTCCTTAGTCACTGAGGTTGGGGGGCAGATGTCATTAAGATGAAAGCAAGTTTCCTATTCTGCAAGAAACTGACTCCCAGATCATATGTATACCAAAACTTGCCCCACTATAGCAGAAAAGAAGAAATCAGTCTGGTCCGTTCCTTGGGTTGTCACACAACTGTCGGAGACTTCGTGTTTCGTGCGTATTTCTTTGTGGTTTTTATAAGTCTAGACATCATGTCAAGAGACAATGGACATTTAGTCGCAGACCTAGATTAACCTTTTTCTGATTATCACCTAGCAACGACCAATCACATTGTCTAATGAAACAGTATAAAGAGAAACATTTATTTTCATGCATTCAGAGTAACTATTACACGCCCGTTGTAACAGTGAAAGCTAAGAGAAGAGATTAAAACGTGTGTTAAAACCCAAACGACTTTATTGATTGGGGCCTAGTTAGATCGTCGAGTGACTAACCCTAGTGAACGGGGCTAAGTTCGCGAGACGTGGCACCTCCGGCAACGCGACATACCGAGGAAGGATAAGGACAACTTTGTGAGTATTTCATTAGTCCTGATTTTCTGTTCGAACGTCTAAGAAGAAATGGAAGCGACTGAGAAAACGCTGGACATCAAGCTCACCCAGCTTAAAATGACTATCGGGAAGACGAACACCGTCGTCGAAGCAGGCAAAGCAGAGTCTATCGAGAGACAGCTTTCGACTTTGAGGTCCATCACTGCAGAAATAAGTCGTGTGCGACTCGAAGTGGAAGCGAAGAAGATCGAAGCCAAAGAGGAAATGACGGAAATCGAGACATGGAACGCCGAGATCGACGCGCAGTTGGAGAAGGCGGACCTCGAAGTAGAGAAAGAGCTCAAATGGATCGAAGACCGAAAAAGAGAAGCACAAGCGCTCGTCCAGGAAGAACAGCTTAAGTTCCACAAAACGAAGCTAGAGATGCAGGCAGAAATCCAAACTGCGCCACACCCCCAACAAGTTGCGACACCGAGCGACATGCAAGCAAAGCTACCGAAGCTGGTTATTACTAAATTTGACGGTAGCTTCATGGACTGGCCACGATTTTGGGGACAATTCTCAGAAACGATTGACAAAACAAGTGTGGCAGCGATTACCAAGTTTTCGTATTTAAGAGAACTCTTGGACACGAAGGCGAAGCGCACAGTCGAAGCACTCCCTTTCACGCCCGAAGGATACAATAGGGCGAAGAGTATCCTGCTGGAGAAGTTTGGGAAGGAGTCTGAGATAGTCAAGGCCTATACGAAGGAAATTTTAGATCTGCCTACAGTGTCCAGTGGAAATCCGAAGAAAATCTGCGAATTTGGCGAAAAGCTAACGTATTGCGTGCAAGCATTGCAGACAATGAACAAACTCGCGCAAGTCAATGGGATGGTTTCGATGACGCTAGACAAGTTGCCAGCAATTCGCGGAGATCTGGTCCGCAACGACCCGGAATGGGAGAAATGGGACTTCGCACAACTGTCCGAGGCTATTCGTCTGTGGATAAGAAGAAACCCGGTGGATGCAAGCCAACGCGAACGTGAACAAGAACAGCAAATTGCGAAACGGAACTGACGCCCATCAAGAATTTACCACGCCCGTCGCGACGCCCATCTGAAGCCCCGCTGTTGGCCTTGCGTTTATTGCGGTGAAGATCACAGGGCAGCCGAATGTACAAAAATAACAACTGTCGCCGATCGCAGACAAATTCTCCTTAACAAGCGTCTATGCTTTAACTGCACCACAGGCAACCATCGCGCCATCTATTGTAAAAGCAGTTCTGCCTGTCAACACTGCCACAAACGTCACCACACGTCCATTTGCGATATGCCCGCCCAGGAACCTATTAACCAGCCAACGCCTGCGAGAGGAGTCGCCTTGACTACAAACCAAATTGGAGAAGGTTTATTTCCTGTCATCGTGCTAGAAGTCAATGGCATTAAGTGTCGAGCGCTCATCGATTCTGGAGCCGGGAGCTCATACGTATCCGCAAAACTGATCGAACTACTTCGCATAAAGCCCACCGATGTCCAGACAAAAACAATCGATATGCTGATGTCCTCAAAAGCTGCCAGACTGGAAACTTACGATCTAGAATTACAATCTGTCGACCATCAATTTTCGCTGTCAGTCAAAGCAACCAAAGTAAACAAAACAGAACTGTTGTCCATTGACAACCCTAATTATTGTGCGCTAATTGAGAAGTACTCACATTTGAAAGGCGTAAATGTCAACGACGATGACACGAAAGCGTCTCTTCCGGTTCACGTGATACTTGGCAGCGGAGAATACGCCAGGATTAAAACAGGAACCAGGCCCAGAATTGGACAAGACAACGACCCGATCGCAGAACTGACTAAGTTCGGATGGTTTTTAATGTCCCCCGGGAAAGAATTCGACAAAAACATTATGCTTTTCACCCAGACAAGTCAAAGTAACTACGAAGATCTGTGCAGATTAGACGTCTTGGGATTGCGTGACATGGCAGACCATGATCAGTCAATGGTGTTTGACGAGTTTAAGGAACGATTGACACGCTCGCCAGAGGGCTGGTACGAGACCACTCTCCCGTGGAAAGCTAACCACCCAGAACTGCCGTCGAACAAGGAAGGTAGCTTGAAACGACTAAAGAACCTAAGCAGAAAACTTCAGCGAGAGGGACTAACGGCGCAGTACGACGCGATAATCCAAGAACAATTGTCAGAAGATATTATCGAGAAAGCCCCCCCTGTGTCACAGCCGCTGAAAGGATTCTACATCCCACACAAGAGCGTGATACGCAAGTCCGCCGAAACTACAAAAATGCGAATCGTCTATGACGCCTCAGCCCGAGCGACACCTGATGCACCATCACTAAATGATTGCCTGTACCCAGGACCAGCACTACAGAACAAACTATGGGACGTACTTATTCAGCAGAGAGCCTACCCGGTAGTCTTAGCGGGGGATATTAAGAAAGCCTTCTTGCAAATCCGAATTCACGAGAGTGAACGAGATGCCCTTCGTTTCCATTGGCAAACCAATCTGAATTCAGATGTACAGACATATCGGTTCACGAGAGTTCTGTTTGGTCTCGCCCCATCACCCTTTCTATTAGGCGGGGTTCTTGAATGCCAACTTGATGCCTGGGCTGAAAAGTACCCGGAAGAAGCGGAGCGACTACGCCGAAGTTTCTATGTAGACGACCTGTTGACAGGCGGTCAAGACGTGCAGCAAGCACAAACACGAAAGAAGATAGCGCAAGAGATTATGAGTGACGCTACATTTGAGCTACACAAATGGCACTCAAATCATCCACAGCTAGAAGATAAACCCCAGTCTGCATTGAGTGAAGACAGCGCCCAACCTGCATCAAGCGAAGATCAGACCTATGCCAAACAACAATTACTAGTCAAAACAAGTGAGTCCAAACTATTGGGCGTAAAGTGGGACAAGTTCCAGGACACCATTGCCGTGCAGTTTCCAAGTACAAGTAGCGCACCGACAAAACGTGAAGTCTTAGCCAAACTAGCGAAAGTCTACGACCCCCTCGGTCTGGCATCCCCTACTACACTACAAGGGAAGCAAATCTATCGAGAACTGTGCGACTGCAAAGTACCATGGGACGCAGACATCCCAGAAAACCTTCGAACACGCTGGCAGAAATGGGAACAATCACTTCCGGCGGAAGTAACCACAAGAAGACCCTTAGCACCTTACCAGCAACCAGTTATCTCAGTTGAGCTGCATGCGTTTGGAGATGCGTCAGCATACGGGGTCGGAGCGGCGGTGTATTCAGTCGTACGCCAAGAAGATGGAATCACCCAAACCCTGGTTGCGGCAAAAGCAAGATTAGCCAAGAGAGAACTAACCATCCCAAGGTTAGAGTTAGTCAGCGCGCACATGGCTACCAATTTAGTTGTCAACGTCCAAAACACACTGAAGGATCTACCTGAGCCGACGGTTTACGCTTGGCTGGACAGCACCGTCGCCCTTCACTGGATTATAGGGAATGGACAGTACCGACAGTTCGTCGCCAACCGCGTGCAGAAAATTAGACAACATCCACAGATCCAGTGGAGGCACGTACCCACTGTTGAAAACCCAGCAGACCTAGCGAGTCGAGGAGGCCAAGTAACTAACGCAGAGCTCTGGTGGAATGGCCCAGCGTGGCTGCGGGATCCTAACAGTTGGCCAGAGAATCCAGTTACAGTGAAAACTCAAGCTTCCGAAGAAGAGGCGAAAGTGATTAGAGAAGTACTCAGCATGGCAAACGAAAAACCTAAACAAGAACGAAATGTATTCGACGAACTCCTCGAGCGTTATGATCTACGTCGAACTCTGCGCATCCAAGCCTGGGTGCGCCGCTTCACCACCAATAGAGCGCGCAAGGGACCGCTAACTAGCGAAGACATACAAGAAACAAAGAATTGGTGGATAAGAAGAGTCCAGTCCCAAGAAGCGCAGAAGTCTCACTTTGAACAAACCAGACGTGAACTCAACCTCATTCCAAATGCCGACAGAGTGCTTGAATGCCATGGCAGAATCCAGGGACAGTACCCAGTTTATCTACCAGCTGACAGCCTATTCACTAGAAAGCTTGTACAGCGGATTCACGCAGAGACCTTACATGGAGGTGTATCCCTCACGATGGCAGCGATTCGTGAAGAGTACTGGATCCCGACCCTGAGACAGCTAGTAAAGGCTGTACGATCTGCGTGCTGGGGCTGTAAACGTTTCAGAGTTTCACCTGTAACAGTTCCACCCCCTGGACCACTACCCACAGACCGTACCGTAACCCATGGCGGAGCAGCCTTTGAAGTCATTGGCACCGATTTCGCAGGACCAATATTGTACAAACTGACCCACAAACGCGAGGGAAAAGCATACTTGGTGATATTCTCGTGCAGCCTATCAAGAGCAGTACACCTAGAGCTAGTTCCCAACTTAGAGACTAGTACGTTCATTCCGTGCCTCAAACGCCTGATAGCTAGACGAGGACGTCCAACTGTCATTTACTCTGATAATGGCAGCACGTTTGTCAAGGCAGCCAAGTGGTTACAACAAGTACGAAGGGACGAGCAGTTGCAGGGATTCCTCGAGTCCCATGACGTAAAGTGGAAATTCAATCTGAGCCGCGCCCCTTGGTGGGGCGGGCAATTTGAACGCCTAATCGGGATAGTGAAGAAAGCAATGCACAAGGTCATCGGGAGAGCCACCCTTTCCTGGAATGAATTGACTGAAGTGCTTCTGGATGTGGAAACTCAAGTAAATCGTCGTCCACTTAGTTACGTTGAAGACGACGTAGAGTTACCCATCCTGACACCAGCCAGCTTTATGTTCCAGCGAACTAATCAGCTTCCAGAAATGCAGACCTGGAGAATTGAGGATACAAATTTGCGAAAACGAGCCAGATTTTTGCAGACCTGCAAAGATCAAATGTGGAATAGATGGCAACGTGAATACCTGACAGCGTTGAGAGAGCGTCACAACCTTGTTCACAAGACTGCTAACTACAAGGTCAGAGTTGGAGACATAGTATTAGTGCGATCTGACAACAAGAATCGAGGGAAGTGGCCACTCGCTTTCGTCCAGCAGGTCTATCCAGGACGTGACGGCCACACTCGTGGAGTTCAGCTGAAAACCAGCAAAGGAGTGATAGAGCGTCCTGTTCAACACCTCTACCCACTAGAGTTACAGTGTGAACTTCCAGTAGGAGCCAGACAGCAATTGAACCCTGACGCGCAGACATTCAGACCAACAAGAGCCGCTGCGGCCGCGGCAACTGCAAGAATAAAGGAGATTACCGCTGATGAAGAAATCGAACAATTATAAACATTAAATCGAGTGATTTCTGTAGAACGTTCATTTAGCTTGAATCGCCTAGTAGTTTTGTTTCAGTCTCCAAAGTAAATGCACCCTTGCACGCAATGCTGCATTGGGGGAGTGTGTCGGAGACTTCGTGTTTCGTACGTATTTCTTTGTGGTTTTTATAAGTCTAGACATCATGTCAAGAGACAATGGACATTTAGTCGCAGACCTAGATTAACCTTTTTCTGATTATCACCTAGCAACGACCAATCACATTGTCTAATGAAACAGTATAAAGAGAAACATTTATTTTCATGCATTCAGAGTAACTATTACACGCCCGTTGTAACAGTGAAAGCTAAGAGAAGAGATTAAAACGTGTGTTAAAACCCAAACGACTTTATTGATTGGGGCCTAGTTAGATCGTCGAGTGACTAACCCTAGTGAACGGGGCTAAGTTCGCGAAACAACACCGAGGCGAATAGTTGCGAGACGACCCAAATAACGGCTGCATAGAAGACTAATTGAAAACCAATTCAAGGTTGTTGCTGAATTATTTTATTTGCCAGACGTGAACGAGTGCAGTGCTTCTATCCCCGGTTGTGACGCCAATGCCAACTGTCAGAATACTGTCGGTTCTTATATTTGTTCCTGTAAAGCTGGATTTTCTGGAGATGGAAAAACCTGCACTGGTGAGATAACGGTAGTTAAAAGCAAACATTTTTGCTGGCGATAATGCTATTAGCGTCGAGACATTATGCCTGCGTAATAATCCGAAAGATCACTTTGTACCAGAAGTTGGAAATCATCCGATTAGTCACTGAGGTTAGAGGGCAGATCATATGAGATCAAGTTGCCTATTCTGCAAGAAACTGACTCTTAGATCGTGTGAATACCAACACTTGCCCCACTATACCAACAAAGAATCCGTCTGGGCCGTTACTTGGCTCGTCACACAACACCGATGCGAATCGTTGGGTGACAACCCCAAATAACGGCTGCACAAGATCAGAGATTAAGTGAAAATCAATTAATGCTGATATATTTTATTTCACAGACGTGAACGAGTGCAGTGCTTCTATCCCCGTTTGTGACGCCAATGCCAAATGTCAGAATACTCGTGGATCTTATATTTGTTCCTGTAAAGCTGGATTTTCTGGAGATGGAAAAACATGCACTGGTAAGATAACGTTAGTTAAAAGCAAACATTGTTGCCTGCGTTAGTGCTATTAATGTCGAGACATGATGCCTGCGTAATAATCCGCAAGAACTTAGAACCAGGACCTGAAAATCATCCAATTAGTCACTAAAATGTTAAGGGGGAAGATCACATTATGATGAAAGCTAGTTGCCCTAGGCAATTCGTCCTTCTTTCCCTCCCCATCGGAGATCAGTAAATTATCTCTCCCACCGCCTCCCTTCTCTCCGCTTAGCAGATTACAACGTATTAACATTTTTCCCAATGTTTCTATTTTTTTCGCATTAATCTTCATATTCTGCCTACGATTATTGCATACGATACGCTTATGCTATGACTGCAGCACGAATCGCGTCGTGTATATCAACCTACCACATCATTAGGACAGTCACGCCCGCGTGTAAATGGTGCTAAGTCATGTGTTAGGCCTGTCGTAAAGCTGTGTAAATAGGCCCTTAAACCAAGCGTATCACTTTCGTGGCAGATTTATTCAACACAGTTCTCTATTTGTTATATTTGCGCTCTTCAACGGAGGATAAGCAGAGCTGGCTCTTTGGATTGATCTGTCTTTCAAATGGGACATGCGTGTCTTAATATAAACGGTCGAGAAAGAGGAGTAACGTTATCAGTTATTTTCATAGAGCGGAGAAAAGGGATTTTTTTGCCAATTCCATAATAAATTATCTATTACTCGTCGTATTGTTGTTACGAGGTCTCAGTTATCGTAGATTTTATATAATTGGATGCTAATCATTCTCTCGTATCTATTGCGTATTAATTATGTTCTTTCCTTAGATGTGGACGAGTGTAGCGCTTCTATCTCTGTATGTGACGTCAATGCCAACTGTCAGAATATTCCCGGATCTTATGTTTGTTCATGTAAAGCTGGATTTACGGGAGATGGAAAAACGTGCACCGGTTAGTATAGATTTAAGACTTAGTGTAGTTTTTGGAGGGCATTCTGATCAGATGAAGAATTCGATTTCATTGCTGAGTCAGTCCCGATACTCGCCTCGCCTTGTCAGCTATTAGGCTGTCTAAAATAATCATATTTTGATTACCCTATCACATTCTTCGCGTATTTTTTTCTTGGTTTTCACGTGAGGTCATCAAAATTCTAAAATCCAGAATCGCAAGACTCCTGAGTTTTTATCCTTCACTGGCTATTAGATATCCTCAATGTATATCTTGTCGAAGGCTTTTAGTTCGGAATTTAACGCCACACGACATCAAGATGGCCGCCAGAAGGCTGCCACGTATGCTTAAAAAATGCCTCATCCTGTGATTTTTAAGAGTCTAACAGTTGAGGTTTTGCGAGAAGTGTTTATGTGAATGTTTACTTGCTCATGAGAGTGATCTGTCTGCCTTCTTTAGCAGAAGTGAATTTTCGTTGATTTCCGGCCGCTATGTTGGTGCCCATCTGCATGGGCACCAACATAGCGTCTCCATACTGTGCTCCATATTTGTTTGGAACATTTTGACGGATCACTCGTGTACGGAATACCGTACAAACCCGATACTTGGACAAACGGAATATCTGGTAATTTTCTACAACCTATAATACTCCTGAGTTTTTTCACTCAATTGTTTGGATTTACTTTTTTTGCGGCGTGACAGTGAAACCCAGCAATAATGGTTGTTCGTTACTTTCTTTTATAGACATTGACGAGTGCAGTTCTTCCATTCGGGTCTGTGACGTCAGTGCCAACTGTCAGAATACTCGTGGATCTTATGTTTGTTCCTGTAAAGCTGGATTTACTGGAGATGGCAAAACCTGTGCGGGTGAGAGAATATAAAACGAATCAGAGTTTTAGCCATTTCCTAAATGTCCGAATGAATACCGCGGGCTTATTTTTTTGTATGTGAAATGGTGGATACACATGAGACGGACAAACAAACAACCAACAAGCAAACATACAAACAAACAAACAAACAAACATATATGTATTTGATATTAATGCTAAAAGTAAAAACTTATAATTAGTGTTCAAAAGTAACGAGATTTCTCAAATGTTCTTTGAGTTAAGTTGCATTCTCATACAAATATGTCTTATTAAGACCACCAATGTAGTCGCCATGGCAACATTCTGCCGCCGCAAGGTCTGTCCTTTTACGACTCTATTAATTTTCATAGCCGATTTCTAAGCACAAAATATACTATCAAAATTGCATATACAATTGCCAATATTAACATAAACAAAAATACCATTCTAAAATGTAATCTTATTTAATATGACTGACACAACTTTTCCTTCTCCCAGATATCGATGAGTGTGCCAGCAGTGTACACGACTGCCACAGTTCAGCTTCATGTACAAACACCGTAGGATCCTACACATGTTCGTGTGACTATCCTTACTCGGGAGATGGAAGAAACTGCATGCATCCCATAGCAGGTGAATATTGCACATTGATCCTGTTTTTGGCGTAGAAAAAGACAGCTCAGGCTCTTCAAAGGGTTCTTGAATCCGAAAACAACAACAACAACATCAACAACGAACATAAAAACAAAAAAGCAAGAACAAAACTGAAAACAAATGATATGTATTGTACTACAGTCCTGGGCCCGGTTGTTCAGAAGAGGTTTAAATCCTAAATACGGGTTAATTAATAATTGGTTCATGCTTAGCGTGCGTATATCGAGCTATGGATGCACGCGGGAAGTTTGGAGAGCACGAAAGAAGAGTATCGCCTCGAGCAACTCTAGCTTCTTGAGTGCTCTCCAAACTTCCCAAGTGCATCCATAGCTCGATATACGCACAGCTAAAAGCATGAACCAATTCTTTTATAACATAACTATAGCAAAGTTTAGCGCAAAAACAGGTTTTATTTGTGATTAAGTTCAAAATTCTTACAATGTACGCGAAGAAAAACAACGCTCCTATTGGTTGGCTAAAATCACGCCACAATCACGGCGCTTTGAGCTAGAACTTTTCATCTTAAGTTTTAAATATAGTCAATGAAATTTCTCAGAATTGACTTCTTTAACTCAGTGAAAATGCTGAAAAACAAGATCAAAACTATCAAGTGTTCTTAAGTTCAAACTGTTTGTTTTGAAAACTTTTCTTGGTTAAAGTCAAAGATCCGAAGAGGGGTTTTGATTGCTCATAACGATGTTGACGTTCCCATGCAGCAGTGTGCAATTTGTGAAGACGGACTCTAGGAAACTTCCACTTCGTTCCTGGGCGAGAACCAGACTGTTGTTTTGACGAACAGTTGTACCGGTAGCACTACCGGTAGTGCTACCGGTAGATGCAGACTCAGGAGTGGCGGACAAGCTTCTTGATAAGACTTCACTGCAATTGCGAAGCTGGGAAGTGGATGGTCGCCTGTTGTAGTTAGCAGGCTTTGCTCATTTCTGTGCCCGGAAATCGCCATTTGTGCCTGTTTGGGATTCATGCATTAGACCAGACAGTTATGGCAGTTGCTCTGACACTGTGGTTGGTGTAGAGTTGTGACAGGGAAGCTGCTTGTCTGATATTCTCAATTCATCATGGTGTCGAGCGAGTTAACTCCGAGTGGACGTGCTTCGTACTCCAGTTCTTTCGTGGATATTTTAAAAATGACTCGCACTTTGGATTCAGCTTGGACAGATAAAGCCTGAAGACTTTGAAGCCGTCGTTTACGTCTTCTGTTTCGTATATACGGGCGAATTTTTCGGTGCTAGGAGCATCTGCAATACCACCAGGATGGTTCTTGGTCGCCTCATCATGCGCAATTGTTGCGTAGTTTCGGCCGGTTGGATCGACGTCAAACCCCGGCCAGGGCTCGAATCCGGACCTCCCGACCTGGAGTGCAGCGCACTAACCATTAGGCCACCACGCCTCCCACGAGAACTGAAGTACAGTGAGAAAAGGGAACTCGAAAAACTCGAAGGGAACTTTTGCAGCTAAAATAAAAATGCATACATCATCTTATACACGCACGGCCGTGCGTAGATAAAGATTTACATCACGATCGTGCACGTGGGAGGTTAAATTTTATCCGTATGTCAGTTCTGTTGTTCGAAGGCAGGTTAACACTAACCTCGGGTTACATTAAACAACGTGTTAAATTTAATTCACATTTCCAGGTGGGTTAACTCACTAACTTCGGGTTAAATAGCAAAAGTCAATAATAAAAGTCAAACAAAATGGCGGACTTCCTGTTTTGTAATTTTGAGCGACGGTGGTGAGAAAGAAAGTTTAGCCACGGAAGTCAGTGTGAAATTAACGATTTCACGGACAAAGATCTGCATTTTATTCCTTTGGCCGGGGTTCATTTTTATTATTATTACTAACCTTCTTGTCGGTGATATCCATCGCAGCAGTCGATGTACGGTAGATTTTAAAAGTACTCAAGTTCGCTTCTACTTTGTCTTTTTAAACGGCAATTTCAGGCTCGCTGAAGTTTTGTTTTCTCCCCTTGCGTGCAGCTGCCGGTGACGCGGAAGCAATATTTTTATAGGTCTTTTATTGCCTGCCCGAAGTAAAGCAAACAAACAAACAAACAAACAAACAAACAAACAAACAAACAAACAGAGTATTATGGGACGCTATCCGCAGGTTAACAGCGCATTACCCGAGGTTAACTAACCAGCCCGCTAACCGTGCTTTGAACAAGGGAATTTCATTCTCAATAAGAGATTTAACCTCGGGTTAAGATCTAGCCCAAGGTTAATTTAATCCTCTTTTGAACAACCGGGCCCTGGAGGCTATGAAGGGTAGATCTTTTGTTCTCCCACTCAAAATGACATTTTTTTTAATCTAGTCCATGTTTCAAACTAAAAAAAAAAACATAAACAACCATAGCAGGTCACGCGGATTGTTGATTTCTCCCGTTCTTTTTCCTCAGAATGTCAAACCTACCAACGTCTGGCCAGTGCTGACAGAAAGGTGACCAACGGCTCCAGCAATATCGTGTGCGACAGTTTACTTGGTCCTGGCTGGTTTCGTTTCCAAGGAGCTGCAGGCACTAGAATGCCTACTTCATGTCCACCTACTTGGAGGTGTGGCACTCACGGAACCGGCTGGTTAAATGGTGGACATCCTACAGTCGCTGACGGCATTATAACCAGGCAGGTCTGCTTTCACTGGAGTTCAAACTGCTGTTACTGGTCCACCAACATCCAAGTGAGAAATTGCGGCTCTTTCTATGTCTATTACTTTCATGGTACACCAGCCTGTCATCTCCGCTACTGTGGCACGGACTGAATCAGACATAAAGTTGTAATGTACACGGACAATGTTCGAATTTGACCAAAGAAGAAAAACAAAGCTATTTCTCATGTTCCTGCTTAGGCTTATATAACCTTAATTGGTGTTGTGATATGTAAAATTCAACTTCGAAAGCAGGCAGTATAAATTGTCTGCTCGAAAAAAAAGCAGCTATTCAAAACAATGCGAATTCAAACAACCACACAACTGAAGTGTTTACTTATACAATACAATAAACATTTTATTAACACTCCCCACAGCGGCTTTTCGGTGATAATGGCCTAAAATTCACTTCACAAGTGAAGTGTTTACTTCACTTCACTTCATAAACAAAACAAAAACAAATAAAAACAAGAACTTTAATACTGCAGTGAAAGTATGAGAAATGTCTTTCTTAGGTAATATTAGTTGTTAACTTCTTTATCAAATGCAGTGGTAAAAACATAACATCAGTACCAGTGGCGGATCTAGGATCCTTCACATTTTTTTAGTAAGACACAAAATCTCCTGCCTCTCTGGAACCTATATTTTCATTCGACCGCTGTAAAAACTACCTCTATTGTTATTCAGCCCTATTGGCAGTTGTTATGGCCTGTTTTTTATTGTTTTGAGAACCAATGAAGTAACTCGTTCCGAAAGGTAGTGGGCGACCCCATTTTTCTTGCAGCGCCGGTGGTGTGAAATAAGAAGAAGTGTAAAATGGTAAAATTCGTTACACATTACTCATGACTATAATTCTTCACCCATGATAACTTGGAATCTTTGTTTAATTTGTCGGCATGCGAAGCTGTAACATGCGCTATGCAATCTTGAAACTACGATCGAACTAGCATTTTTCACGACCTTTGATAAATATTTTTATGCTAGCCCCTTAGCATGCTTAATTGTAGAGAACGTTGTAGGTTAACATTTCGTAATATAACTAGACCTCCAAAAATGGAGAGAAAGTGTCATTCCTTTCCTTTGATACAGTTTTTAACTTTTCATATTTTTCTCAGTATAGAGCTTGTTAACGGCTAGTTTTGAAGTGGCTATAACTTTGAGTTATCGCGTATATTCATGCACATAAGATTTCATTACTTTTGGTTTTTAGAAGTTTAGAAGTTTTAGAAGTTAAGTTTAGATGATAATCTTCAACAGGAACAGAAGTACATAACACTAGTTTGGTTTTAAAGCGCTACGTGTAGAATGTGAAGGGAAGTAACCTTCTTAGTGCTTGCTTATGGACAAAAAAAGAACTTGAACTACGCCTACCAAGCGTACACAAACGATCGAGGCTGTCTGACAAGTGCAGACTGCAGGGTTGCAGACTTGCAGACTCCGATTCCGGTTAACCTAAATAGCGGTCCAAGTCATTTATCCTGTTTACAGTCAGCTCTCAATTGAATGGTAATACGATATCTAGTTTTAGTCTGCCGTCCGGTTTCTAGTCTTCAGTATGCAGTCTGCAAATGTCAGACAACAAGCGCACAACTCGTTTTAGCAAAGGATTCTGATCCTATTTTGGATCTTTTGACGTGTATCCCTGTTACAATCAGAGGGATCCTCCCGTCTTGGGGATTCAGATATACATCACTTAGTTGTGGCAGAAGTTTATAAGCTAGAAGTCTATTTCGGCACGTGCTATGTCTTTCGCAAGTAGGCATTTTTTTTTTAAACAAACCTTGTGCGCGAGAAAATTGCGTAAAAAAAGTGCGAAGAAATGATGGCGTGCACATACAATATACGAACAGCAAATGCTTCAACGCGATTGGCTACTGCTTACCGGAAAAGCCGTTCTAAAAATAGCCTACTCGCGGAAGACATCAGTTTGAAGGACCATTAGCAGATACGTCTACTACTAGCTTATGAAATTCTGGTTGTGGATACGTTTTGAGGTCTGCTTCAAATGTATGTTGCAGGTACGACCTCTCAAATACATTTCGATTGTATTTTCTTTGTAATGCAGTGAAGTCTGTTGCCATTCACGAAAGCTTTTACTGAGTTTCGACAGACATTTGTCATCCTTATTTTAGTTTGTGAAATTTGCTTCGAAATCATAAAGCCAACGTTTGGTCTTTTAGCATCTGATGTTTTTTGTTCTCACAAAATGGCCCTGCAATGCCAGAGAAAAATGTCAAAATCATTCATAGAGCTTTTGGAGTGGTGATGGTGTTCCATTGTATATTGACATAGTATATTCATATATCGTGCATTATTCAATTAATCTAACAATTCCTTTATACCTAAGGTTAAAATTGTTTATTAATTAGAGAAGCTACTTAAAGTAGCTAAAATAGCATAAAAAGCAGGATATTATTTTAGGTTAATTTGGTAAAATTTTGTTTAGCATAGATTTTATAGCTTAAGTTAGTTGGTGTGAACGGAATATTATAAGTTCGTACAGCATTGTAGGTGATACTGGCAACTTATTTTGCAGCTATCAATAAACGTATTATACAGACGACACGACTGTTTTACTGAGAGATGTCCAGTCACTAAATAATCTATTTAATTTACTTTCCAAAGTTCGAAAATTGATCTGGGCTACGAATAAATCAATCCAAATCAGAATCGCTGTGTTAGGATCGTTGCGTTCTTCAAAAGGTACTCTTCTCGATCTAAGATTAAGTGAAAACCCATTTATGCCCCAGGAGTTTACCTCTCATATGACGACTATCTCGCAGCCAAAATTAAAGGAACTTTTTTGAACGACTTCTTCCATTAAGGAGAACACTAAACATCTGGCCTTCAAGAGATATATGAATACTTGGGAAGACCAATATAGTAAAGACAATGGCAATTTAAATTTAACGTTCGTGTGTAGTGTGCTAAACACACCAGACACGTTCTCTTACTGAAGTCATCAAACTGTTCTTTGTTTTAGTATGGTAGCACACGAATTAAAAGATTAGAAATCCACTGTAATCAAGAGTCAGAAAACGAAGGTCTTAACATGATTGATTTTACATTGTTTGATAAAGCTTTGAAAGGTGACAAATTATGGAAACTCATCCCTATGCGATTTCTCTTCAATGTTGGCGAAACATTCCTTTTTCAATGTAATTACGACGTAATACATTTGTACTTAAATCAAAAGCCACACCCGACTTTTACTCTGCCAGGCCGGGACTTTGGCAGAAGCATGAAAGAGTCTCTGAAACGAGCAACAAAGTGGTCGGCCTTCTACTTCACTCATGCTAACTCGTACAATCAGGTTCCTCAGATAAAGGTACCCCTAGGGATATCCCAAAAGATAAAGCGTTTTCCCGTACACGTGCGAGGTCTAAGCAGGACCAGGATCCATGCGCCAGTGGGAAGGTAAGCATGGCAAAGCCGTCAGACAGCTCTCGATTCGTCAGAACAACACCAACGTTACCATGCAACAGCAACTCTTCTAAGCATGCATAGGAAAAAGCTGCCTTTTGGCGACCATGTCATCGATCGAAGAACTCAGTTCAGTTGATGATATCGGTGACCAGCTGTCAGAGTATAATTCTGGCTCTAGCGACGATAAAGACATTGGAAGCCACGAAGAAGACGCAGTCGAGGCTGTTCCTGTAAACTTTTCATCAGGGACAGTGCTCACGCTTGCAGAACAACCCTTCACGCCCTCATATCGTGCTCTTTCGTCATACTGAGGTATGAAGAGCAATTTTTTGTAGTAGCCTTACAAAACGCGTAAATTTAAAATATCAATCCAAAGGACCAATCTAGATCTGACATTTACTAGCTTTTGCAGAAATTAGTCTTTTAATGTACTTTTGGAAAAAGGCGGGATTCGGAATAGCGATGAAAAAAAATTCGGGACACGTGATTATTTTCAAAAAGGACTGGGGATGCGGGATCAGAAACCTCCCCTCCCTCCCCCCTTCCAGACCCTGAGCTATGTTATAAACATTATTGAGGCACAGTTTAAGAATCTTCTCTCAACTAATGCGCATTATCTGCGGGAATTATCTGTTCTTTCGATTCTTTATTGTTTTTTTTGGCCGGCTCTAAAAATATTTCTTTGAATAATATATTATATATTGTCATGTTACTGAAAGATAGACCTTAAAAGGAGATGATGTCACGTTTGATGTTTTAAGGCATTTTTTATGATGTGCAATATTGCTTTTAAATTGATGGAAATCTGTGTATAACAGTTTTTTGTGAGAAAAAACATCAAAGATTAGTATATAGAATAATGAGCAAATTAAAAATTGCCCCGGCGCTTTTTCGAGAAAAAAATCTTCGACTAGTTTTCTTGGTTATGTGATAGTCTGAAGTGTCAGTCGTCTTCTCTTCCTTCCGGGCGAGAAGCACCGTCCTTCTCGCCCGCTCTTTGTGGAGTCAAGTGTCCTGTTCAATATTTCAAGCAAAAATGGAACGCATTTTGTCAGTTTCTGTCGTAGAAAATTCACCGCTTGTCTATTAGCTGTTTACGCTTTGATTGATGACTGACAAGTGGGCGTAATGCACAGGGAGCAGAGGAGCGAAATTCAGCCTTCGTAAATATTAAAATGTTCGATCTATTTCGTAGCGCTTGTCATATGTTATCTGACCTTTTTGTCTCGTGTCGTCATGACGTTGTCATGACGACACGAGAATATGCGAGGGGGAGAAAGTGCATTCCATGGACCATTCCATGCGTGTTTGCTTTGTGAGGCCGCGGAATTTTCCCGCCATGTCAATATTTTTCCCGCCACATCAACATTTGCTTTGTGAGGCCGCCGGAATTTCATATCAAAGAACAGATAATGTTTCTTTAACAAAGAGGTCGCAGCCCGCTGGTTTATCAAACTGTAGGTTAGGAGTATTTATTGTAAAGGGTTTATTATGTGAAATACAGGCACGCTTTACTGCTCTTAAAATTGATTTCTTTTCTTTTACGTTTATTGCTGTAGTTAGTTCACAGTCTTGTGCGGTTCTTCTGATCGGTCTATCAAGCCCAACAAATTCGAGCTAATTCGGTGCACTCGCACGATGATATAAAGCGTTTACGTTATCTGTAAATAAACGACACGCAATGCACGCAGAAGAGATGGCGTTTTTTTATGAACTTGCAGCGAACGAGCAAATTCTTAGCTGTCCAACAGTGCGTTGAAAAGGGTTGAACAGAAAAATGAGACCCTAAAGAAGACTGTGATTGCTACGTGAGTATTGCACAACATTTGTTTTGAAAAGTGCGACCTCTATGGACTCTATGGCACGGATAACAACGATCCAATAACACAAAATAAACGATTAGATGAAGACAATTATTTTGATGCTAAATCTTTAAAAATGTCTTTTAAGCCAGCAAGTATGGCGTTTGTTTGTTCCATTTGCCTGCTCTGGGCGTCACGGAACATTTTCGTCCAAATCTTGCGTTGTCCTGTTCCATACTCTTTTCAAGCATTTCAATAAAGGAACTCTGCCAGTCTGGAGTCGTACTTTCTCGCCTTTCTTTTCTCAGGCGGTTCTGATTCATGAAGAGAAACATTTACACTTTCGATTTGCGAAGCCTCGTTAACACTCGGCTCCGAGGTAAAGGTAGTGACTCATTTGATTGCAGTTTTAGATGGACCGATGTCCCACCACAGGCACCTCAACAAAGATGTCGAAATAGGGGAAGCCTTCTATAATTTTCTGAACTCCAGCTTCTCCAGTCGAGCGAGACCGCTGCTTTAACTGCTAGAACTCGTCCTCTAGATTCTGCTGCCGTTACTTCACCTGCTGTAGCATTCTCTGGCTTTCTGGACACCTTTCTTTATACAAAGAATAGATATCGTTCCAGAGTTTGATTTTTTCTCTTTGTAAAACTCCCCACAGCTTACTAAATTTTGGCGCCTACGCTTCAAGAACTTCGTGCGTTTCTTCCTCAGTCCAGTTAGCAGACTTAACGCGAGGTTGTTTCGTTTTTGTGTTTGCCGTAACAAGTACTTCGACATCACTTGGAACTGAAGACTGAGGCGATGGCATGCTTCTCGCCAGTAGTAGTAGCTGGACGATAAAATATGGCCGGCTTGTCGATGGAAATGGACAATGTTGACCGCCATTCATTGGCTGATCTGGATTTGCTACTCTTGCAAACCGTCGATTTAATAAGTAAATCGCTAAAGGAACAAAATGCGTGATTTATGATTGTGTGAATTTTCTTTTTACAGAAAGAAATGTACGTGTCGTACAAGTATGCGTGTTCTGATAACTCATCGAAAACTCATTTGATTGACATTTAATTTCCTGAAATTGTTTTGATAGTGCGTATTAAATAAAGTAGCGCGGCATCCGACAAACGATACAAGGTCAAACGGTCTCAGTTAGTCCTTCAGTTGTTTACACTTTTTAAAAGAAATTTCTGTCTACCGAATCTAATAGAACTCGTCAAATATAATTTATCTCTTTCGTTTATACTTTGTATTAGTCCTTTCTAACTGCCGGGGAGTAGTTTGCTTTGTGTTCTACGCGGCGATAACTTGATTTCTGTTCGCATGTGAAAAGTAGCCGGGCAGTGGCTTTGCCGTGAACATGGCACCTAACTATTTTATTAACTTTTATTTATAAAAAAAAACCTTCCTTTCCAAATAGACCCATGCGTTTTATGATTTTACTTCCAATCATTGCGAAATGTTAGACGGGGATGTTAGATTCTTAGTCAACTTTTATTTTAGAAGTGAAAAAAAAAAAAACATACAGACCACGAAATTAAGTAGCCCTCTGATTATAGATTTTGATAATCGAGAAATGTTTACCAGCACATTGAGATAAAATCAGTCAGCTGCGTATTAAACGAAACGCGAGAATAAATATAGACATTCCTTAAATGTTTCTTTTTCCTTTCGCGTGACAGTCAGGACGTTTCTCGAAGGTTTCTTTTTCTCCTCACGTGACAAGAAATCCACCATGGATCCTGAACGCGTGATCGCTTCGATTGTAGCTCTTCTTTTCCTGATTATTGCGCTTAGAAAAGTCCAGAGATTTTTTTCGAGTTGAGGATTGCGGTCGCGATGTGAGAATCGTTACCGAAAGAAGAACAGAACAGTCATTTTATAAAATTATAGAACGAAAACAAACTTAGCACCAAAACGAGGCTATACCTTGTGGTTTAACGTTTTAACACTGAAATCACAAATTACACAAAAATATTGAAAACAGACACGAGACAGCCCAAAGGGCCTTTGATTGTTTACACGACGGTTAAACCAGCGGGAATCCTGTTGCGCTTGGCGTAGCCGCAGGCTCAATGACCGTGGGCGCCTCAAGATCGTTACATATACACAGTAAGAAAATAATCTCTTTTTCTTCTTGGCACTTCGTGCCTCGCTCGGAAAGCTTCCCTTTCCGTTCGTTGTCCTTCGGGCAACGAACGAAAGCCAACGCAATTACGCAGCATACCAAAAACGGATGGTTTAACCGTCGCGTAAACAAAAAGATCAGATAACGTATGACAAGCGCTACGAAATAGATCAAACATTTAATGCTTAGAGCCGTCGAAGTTGGCTCCTCTGCTCCCTGTGCGTAAGGATGACCAGATGGGCACGGTGGCATAAAGATAAAGCGGCATCGTGTCTTTGTTTGCGCTTGCAAGCGCTCTCGTTGCTGACGGTTATCTTTCCTATATTTGAAGAACATGTTTTTCAGTTACGAGTTTGTTTGCCTTCACGTTAATACAACGAGTTGACACGGTGGTTACGAGCGTTCTTCTGATTGAATAGTCGCCCCCACTTTGTAAATAGTTCACATCGAATGGAAAACAATATCGTTTTGTTGCCTGCTGGACTATAACTAAAGTCGTTGAGTGATAGAAGTCAGATACTTCAGGGGAAAGTATTCAAGAAGGTTAGACTAGTGCTAGTCTCCTTCGCAGCCGTTGTCGTCGTTGCGTGACGAGCCCAAACAACGGCTGCGAAGGAGACTAGACTAGTGCGCGAATAGTGATATAGTTTGTGGGGCATTCTTTAACTCCTTCCCTTAAACGATTGTACGTATGCCGTACCATTTTGCCTAGTTGTATAGTTTGTATTGATTGCATTGATCTTAAAGATGAGGATTTTTTATTTGAATTACGCTGCATAAAATACATCCATTGTTAAACAGTTGTACCACACCGTACTATACTGCCAAAATATAGCGATAGCACCAAAGAAACCTGCGTGTTGTTAAAAGTGACCAATACACCGATATCGAAACAAAAAGGACTCCATACGTTTTAAAAATATTCTTCCGCCTTTTGCAATTTCAGTTTTTGTGATTTTTTCCCCATATGCCAACTAACTTCCGGATTGTCTAAACGCACGTTAAATTGCACATTTGCTATAAGTTGCTTTTTTCAAAACACGTCATGAACAGACATCCTGAATAAAATAAATATCGGAAAGAACAGGAAAGCCGAAGTAGTCTAAGTTTTCGCATATAATTAAGCAACCGTACTTCAATTGCGTGACACAATCGAGTTCTGTTATTCAGTCGTTTTGTTATTTGATAGTCAAACGGGGATTCCCTTGTAGTGAAGTAGGGAGTCAAGAATTAATAACACACAAAAGTTACTTTATTAACTTTCTTCTCAACTAGTCAGGGCGATTGTTTCTACGTTACTTCTTCAAGGGGGTTCAATCCAAGAACAACGGAAACGGCAACAGTAACGGGGGCAACAGTGACGGCAACGATTTATGTATTAAAGTGGCTCTACACGTGTTTTATACGTGTCCGTGCATTTCTTAGTCGTCATCGTGAAAATGACAACAGGTAAAATCGCCATCTTTTCGACATGGTAACCGCGACTGCCGAGAATATCTTCTTTATCTTTCTCTATTTTGAATTGGAGGCTGCCTCTACATATTCAGCTATAGACAGTTTTTAAACCGATCTACAAACTTAAATGATCTAAAGATTGGCAAGAGTCGAGGGTAGAATGAAGCTTAATCAATGCTGTCCCTGTTGTTGCCATCACAGTTGCTCGAACTTTCTACATTATCTAATATATCGCCGAGTTTTTTAATCTGTAAAACAATTAAGGTACGTCTTTTAAGACCAGCCGTGAGCAATTTGAAATTATGAGCTTGTATGCTCTGTTTTCGTTAAGGATATTGTAGTTCTAAACTTGTTAAATGGCATGTAAATGGCATTGTACACCGATTTGGTGAAACGTAAAACCTAAAAGCTGCAAGATCCGTAAGTGAGAATACAATTGCTCAGACTAGCTCCAAGCAACTGAAATGACCAATGTAACAAACTCTTTTACTTTTATAAAAGGGAAATTCACAATTATATTTATAGTAAGTACTAAAACTGCTCCTGGCGCATTTTTTTTAATTTTCAAACAGCATACTGGAAACTCTAATGATTCACACCTGGCTGTGAAGTTCATTCCAAATTTAAACTACCTTTCAGTTGCACTAAATCTTAAAAACCCCATTGCGGGCTCATTTAGTTAATCAGCTGTTAGAAAAGGCTTGGTTCATAATATGGCAAAACAACAAAGGACATATAAAAGATTAAAAAGAAGTGACTACAACTGTTTTATTGTTAATCTTTAAGTAGTATCGAATCACATGGTCTCAGAGTCCTGTTAGCTAAAGTTCAACTTCCCTTCAGATTTAAAATTGGTTAAAAAAGCATATCAGCAAAAAATACATAGATATATCAAAAATCAAACAAACTTTCATGCTTCTGCAACTTAAACAACCTTTTCTACTCTTTAGTAAGGTAATGCGGATTGTCTTAATTTCTCGAGCAGCGAATAACACTAGCTAAAACATAAAATGTGTTGTTATGGCTTCCTCTGTGGAAAGCAACACAGAAATAAAATACAGCAAGTAAGTTCACTTGATATAAATGCCAGAATCCATTGTTCCAACGATTTACTTAAACGAATTATTAATCTAATCATAAAATAATGCAAACTACTATTAACTTTGTCTTAGGGAACGGTCTAGTATAGCTTTCGTTTTTGACGCCATTAGCTTACTTCCACTAATAACAAACCACACCTGCATCCTCGCTATGATTACAGTGAGTACGTGAATTCTGTTGGTGAGGACAACTTAGTAGTGAAGTTTCCGTTCCGGTGCAATGTATATGATCTCTCAAGATAGGCCCAGTACCAACACCGTATGCTGTAGTTTTTGGAGCGAAGGTTGCACCAGTGAAGCCAAGCTGACGACAGGTCACTTGCGCATCATTCATATCCCAGTCATGATTACACACTGTGCCCCATTGTCCGTTGTCATAAATTTCAACACGGCCATAGTTAAATCCGCCGCCCACCAAACGAATCACAGAAGTGCTCGGGCCATTAGAGCACTGTACACTGGCGTCTTCGCGATGCTGGCAGTTATGTTTTCTCCATCCATTGTGTCTGCATTCATAGAGATGTGACTCAAATCCTAAACATTTAACGTCATCCATCCATATCGGACCGAATCCCTGACCATGCGTAGCGCCTCGAAAAGCACGTGAAGCTTGTGGGAATCCAAGCTGCCTGCACACTACGTGGGCATCATATATATCCCAATCGTCATCGCAAACCGTGCCCCACATACCATGGTAGTAGATTTCGACTCTTCCAGTTGATGGCGATCTGCCATTGATGCGGATGCTTCCCTCTGTGAAAGCTAAATAAGTATATTGCATATTTTAGATGGATCTGTGTGATTACCATGTAGACATCTTGTGAATTTGATTTTTAAAATAACATTGTCGTGGACAGGAGCCCATTGGGCTAATGATATGGCAGATATGGAAATGTACAAGTGAATTAGACGGAAAATCTGCGAGCGTTAGTGCGAGAGCTCGTATAATCGCAGTTATTCCACTTGAAGCTGTCGAATGTGCAGAAAATTTCACCCCAAAAGCTGACATTTCACAATTCAACTTGCAGGATTTTGGTTTTGGAAAAGTGACAACAATTTACGAAGTTTACCGAAATTTTCCTTATGTTGCGTTAAAGATGTTTTCATTTTCGTTGTCTATTAAAATCTCATCGACCATAGCTCTTGACTTATGAGCGCGCGGAAATTTTCTCAGTTACTGTATTTTTTTTCTTCCAAAGGAAGTTTTGACTACCAATAAGTCTGATCTGGCTAGCATTTTTAAAACAATCGGGTGACTTCCCTGGTAAAAACACCAATGGGAGAAACTTCTTAAAAGTATAGTACTTCTGGCTTAAGATAGGGTTTAACGGTTACTTTAAATCTTCTTCTGAGTAACGTTTACTTCATACCCACCGTGTTTAAATACAAGTCATGATTGTCAAAATCGCCATCTACACAATTGTAACATGTCAATCTAGGAAGAAGTGCTCAAAATGTCGAATGTGAATATAGGCGTGCTTTATTCGTATAAAATATTTGTCTGATTTCCATTAACAACACGCCGCTTCGATGAAGATAATGTTCGAGACAAATACATCGTGTGAAAGACTTCCCCACTGTTTTGTTCATACTGCATTTCGACGTTACCTGGTAACCATATATACTTGTGTAAATGTAGATTAACCGTTTTTAGACGCATACTATTTCTGACTCAATGATGAACGTATTTCTGGAGAAATAATAAGCTTTACAATATAAGTACAATCTTTCATCAATTTATAGATACTTTTGGCAAAAAATGTCATTCTAAAGAACCTATTTTTCCGAGCTACGACTGAAACATCTTCATTTCAGTTTTCTTTTTCCCCTTGTGGAAAAGGATTTGAAACTTTTTTTAATCGATAATCGCTGTATTCATTTCAATCAGAAGTCTTTCATTTTTGCATGTGCACTGAACCTGGGAAAGTATGCCCTTCAAAAGGTCACTTATGATTATCATGGAGAAAGTGTTTTGTTTATCACGCAATATATCAGTATATTTTTATATTATTTTTTAAACACGATGGGTACTGAAAAAAATGCAATCAATAAGATTTACATCATCTCATTTGTAAACGAAACAAATATCACGGTAACTTTGCCCAAACAAAATTGAACTAAATGGCACGCGTCAGGAAGCACTCGTGAATGACCTCTCTTGGCTTGATTCTGGCTATATTGATGTAAAGGATAAAGAGATTTATATTGGAGATAAACTTGTGAAAGAAATCGGAATTCTTTTTACACTCGTTGCGAAGCAATCAAGAATCACGATTAACAAGTCGCGTCTGACAAATAATATTTCTGTGTGTAGCAAAATAAATCATCAGATAGGCGACTGCCCCTTATGCGATCAGACTTGCCTATATATTAACTCGGATAACCTGAGAACGTACAGTGATAGTATGAATTTATACATTGATTTTCAAGCGCTAGTTGACAACAGCGATAGCTAATGCCGAAATGGGACGATCACTCGAGAGATGCAGAAATTAGATTGGTCATCGCAGCAAGAACAATTAAGCAAAAACAAGAACAACAAATTTAACTTGTTTAAATCCTTCGCTGTCGTCACTTTTTGGGAAAAGATTAGTTGATATTCCTACAACAGATTGCAAATTTAGTTCATTTTGGTATTAATTAATTATCTACGTTTTATTGATAATCAAGCAAAAGCACACATTTTCAGTCCGTTGTGATGCTTTGCAATGTTCTTCAATCCACTATTAACATTGTTTTAATAAATAAAAAGAAAGGGAAGATCGAATTATTGGATGCCAGCCATCATTGAAGTACCAGGCAAACAGGCAGTAAACGTTCCACGTATTGGGTATTGCTCTTCAACTCTGAAACGTTTAATTTCGATAATTTTTCGTAGCTGCATGTTGCAAAAAGAGTTTTCATTTCGGTCATTTAGAAACAACAAAAAACAAACGTTATACGAAGTAGCTTACCTGCTGTGGCGCCAATGAGCGTTAGGAAGCAAACAAGCAGCAACACCCTCCCCTTCGCAGAGTACATTCCGGCTTGATGCTATCTCGAAGTGATCACAGCACCTTGGAGTGAAGAAACTAACGAGGAACGGTTAAGCTTGTTATATTTATACCAGTAGCAGAAAATGAACAACAGGAAATGCAATAGCTGTCGTCCAATCCTGAGCGTGTGCATATACAAGGAGATCACGTAACGAATGTTTCAGCGTAAGTTTCTGAGAAAACGGTGCTTTGGCAAGGTCAAAGAAGCAATGGTGCAAACAAATAAGAAAAAAATATATATTACAGAACTAAACCGGAACCTGAAGCACGCAACGGAAATTAGTCTTCCTTCGATAGAAATATCGTATCTTCATGTTACCAATATTTTAATATTACTCAGAAATGACACTGCCTGGACTGATCAGCGTATCTGTAACCATATGATAGTAATTTCCATATTATACGCGCACAAGTGGGTAAATAAGGAAACAAGGAAGCAAAGTGCTTCCTTGTAACCTACAAAACCAGCGCGTAAACAAAGTCCACTCGTGAGAATTATAGCAGACTATCCGACTGCATCAAATCCTGCGTGTGCGCATACAAGGAAATGCAATGTCAAGTGTTTCAGCTTAAGCCAAACAAAACCGCGCTTTGGCGAGGTTAAATGAACAAAGGATCATAGAAGACAGGCACGTACGTAAACGCGTTTCATCTCGAGTCTTGATTACAAGGAAGAAAACGGGCTTATGCTTTATTGCTTCAACACGGTAATTAACCATAACAACAACAACAACAACAACAACAACAACAACCAAAATCAAACATGTCTTTTCTTTTAAATGAGAATATTACTGTTTTTCAATAAAATCACACGCATCCCAAGCACGATATATGAGCATCTGTTGTACGTTCATTTACGTAAAACTCGAGATAGGATTTGTATTTGACAATTGAAAGAGTTTGAAATAAAAAAAAATAATAATAACAATAATAAAAAAAGGTATCTTATCTTTATCGTATCTTTATCTTTTTAGTGAGGTTTCTTGTAGGTCAATTTGGTGCCATTTAGGCGGATTTCAGTTCATTTCCTTTGCGCTCTGTATTTGTCTCCTTCGCTGTTAGTTGGTCTCGTCACGCAACGCTCCCTCGACAACCAACTCAGGTGTTAAAAGCGTTGCGTGACGACCTAAATAACGGCTGCACAGAAGAACTAAACCCCGCCTACATGGCTATATCTACCCAGAAACCTCAACGGAAACATGAAGAGAAACGACTGAAGCGAAGTTAGATGCTCTTTTGTTCCAAACTCGTTGATATTTTCAGTTTTTTTTAATACAAGAAAAATATAGATGTCTTACCAACTGTTCTATAACTCACAAACGACGAGTGATGGAGCTCAGATATTTTCAATGAATGTTGTTGCATGAGAAAGGCCGGATGCATGGATGATAGCACTGGTTGTAGGTCATTCTTTGAAATATATTTCGTATGGAGACCCATTATGACTGAAGAGTTCAATTACATGACACTTTTTTGTCATTTGATAGTGAACTGGGGATTCCCCTATAATGGTGGCTGGGTAAGTAAATAAGCAACACGCCAAGCATCAATAACCCACACACCCCTTCTTTATTAAACTGTCTTACGGAAACAACGTACTGGTCAGAAAGTACTTTTAAGAGTGGTTTTTCGAAAGCTACTTCTGCTAGCGAGTTGAAGAAAATAACAACGGAAATGGCAATGTAACGGAAACGATTTACGACGAAAAACAAAATAAATAAATAAATAAATAAATAAATAAACAATAAAGCAAAACCGTAAAGAAACTCTGCACCTACGTTCTACGTCTTTGTACGTTTTACTGCCGTCCTCTGCAAAAATGACAATACTTGGTATATTTATACCACTAGTAATAGAATAATCGTAATCAGTTGACGTTTCGGCATCATCTTGACGCCATTCTCAAGACTATCGAGGCAATCCATTTTGTCCTTACACTTTGCATTAGTGTAAGAACAAAATGGATTGCCTAATCAAAGAGATGATTTTCATCCGCAAGATGCGACCATTCCTTAACGTGCAAACGGACTCAGTCCGTGCAAAAGTATTCATCTAGGAATTTTTGCTTTATGCAAATTTTGAAACTCGATCTTTATCGACATCGCATTTTTAATTTCATTTTAGCCTTGAGAATGGCGTCAACGTCGACTGATTACAATTATTTTCGCATGTATATGCTTTACAAAATCACTAGCAATAGAATAACAGGAATTAAAAATACTGTCATCCAATCCTGCGAGTGCGAATGCAACGAAATCACGTACAAGCGTTCAAGCGTAAAGCAAAAGAAAACAGTCCATTAGCAAGGTCAGGGAAGCACTGTCAAAATATTTTCGCACTTGGGCTGTCTTACTTAAATCAACTTTAATTACTTTAATTGTGTAATTTATTACAAGTTGAACGACAATGTAGTTTATCAAATTTGATATTTTGAAATGTAATGTAATGTAGTGTATTCGAGAATTTGTAAACAGACTGTAGCTGGTGTAGTGTTTTTGAAAATTGTAAACTGTAACTGGTGTCTGTGTCTGAAATAATAAAAAAAAGTTCAAGGAAGCAATGGTACAAAGAAACAAGAAAAATATTACAAAACTAAAAAAACCCTCCTCGTTCGATAGGAATATCGCAGTTCGATGTTTCCAATATTTTAATATTACTTAGATATGACACTGCCTGGACTGTCCAGTGTAGCTGTAACCATAAGATAGCAACATGCGTATTATATGCGTACAGGTGGGTAAACAAGGAAACAAGGAAGCAAAGTGCTTCCTTACAACTGACAAAAACAGCGGGTAAACAAAGTCAACACGTTACAGTAATAGCAGAATTTCCAATATCTGCATCAAATCATGCGTGTGCGCACACAAGGAAATTCCATTTCAAGTGTTTCAGCTTAAGGTGGCTTACTACAGTTTTAAGGGGGTAAATGAGTGCACCTTTTAACTCTTTAATAAAATGTCCAGAAAGGTTTTAGCTTTCACTTATTATTGTTTGTTGCATCCTACAACCAATATATGCGACATTTGAGCAATATAGATGTTAATAAACAGCCAAAATGAATATCCGAGTGCTTAAGAGGAGACTGGGTACTAGTAGTTTCGATGGCGTTTTTCTCAAAATCTGCCCGTACGACCCTACCTCAAAAATTCAGAAATTAGAAATTGGATCAAATAAAACATTCATGCAAAATCAGTTAAAAATCTGTAAGACAGATTTTTTGCAAAATAGGAAAATGGATTTTTTTTGCCTATTTAAAAATAGCTCAAAATCTGTCTTACAGACTTTTTTTAGATTTTGGCAGTTGACGCGATTCACCCCAAAAAATTAATTGTGAAAATTTCATTATGGGTCGTACGGTAGGTTTTTGAGAAATTTTGAACCGAAGTTAGGTTTTTACGACCTCCGACAAGAATCGAATTGCGCATGCCCTTTTATTTGAGCGCGCGCTCGTATGACGCCACACGTTATGAGCGATGAAAAAAGCGAATTAGAACTCCTCCGTCGGTTGTTTAACAACCTATCTCTAGTAATGTTTTCGTCCTATGACATGTCTAAAACCTTCTGAAACTTTCTGAAACGATTAACTTTCGAATAAAGGGCTCAAACCTGTTTTCGTTTCCTTTAGTGTTGCTCGCGAAAGTTTTGCGAGCGTGAGCAATATTGACGTCATGCAGCCGAATCGTAGCGCGCACTCTTGCCTCGTAAAAACTGTAGTAAGCCACAAAACAAAACCACGCTTTGGCGAGGTTAAAGGAACGCCGGAACTTAGAAGGCAGGCTTCTCACCTCGAGAAACGCTTCTCATCTCGAGTTGTGTACGCATACAATTAGGAAGAAAACGCGCATACGCTTTATGGTTTTTTTTCCGCGTTAAAACGCGGAAATTAGTAGCAATATAAAAAAGCAAACATGTCTTTCTTTTAAATACGAATATTACAATTCTATAGAATCACATGTATCCCAAACTCGATATGGGTAGCTGCTGTATGTTCAGTTACGTAACACTCCAGATATAAGGATTTGTATGGGGAGAACGGTTGCATTTAGTAATTAAAATATAAACGAGTTTGAAATAAAAATTAACAACAATAGTAGAAAAAGTATCTTAACTCACTTTAGTCGTTTGTGTTTATGTTTTCGGTGAGTGTTTCGGGTCAATTGGTGTCATTTAGGCGGATTTCAGTTTATTTGCCTTGCCCTCTATATTTGTCTCCTTCGCTGTTGTTTGGTCTAGTCACGCAACGCTCCCTCGACCACCAACTCAGTGGGTAGAAGCTTTGCGTTACGACCTAAATAACGTCTACGCCGAGGAACTAATCCGATATGAAAGGTACGGGGATGCTCGTCGTCTCGCTTAGGGGTGTAAATTTCGGATTTTGGTCTCGCGTAGGGTGTTCTGGGCAAAATGTCATTATTTTTAGCCGTCAAGGTCTCGCCGAGTTTAGGGTCGGACACGAAGAAATAACAAAAAAGAAAGAATTTTGATTCGTTATATTTACTCGATTCATATAAACAAAGTTTATCATAACATTAATATTTTAAGTCCATTGTACTTTTTATTTGTCTGTATTTTAAACCGGTCTCTAATAGGGGTCTGCATAAGCTTCGCCCACGCCTAGGTCTCTTTTAGGGGTAAAATTCAAAATTTCCGACGAGCATCCATGTCCCTTCCAACATGGCTATAAATCGACCCATAAACCTCAATGGAAAGCATAAATACAAACAACTGAAGCGAGGTAGATGCTCTTTTATTGCAAACTCGTTGATATTTTAACCCTGTCTGTCTGTTCTATAACTCACAAACGACGAGTGATGTTGCATTAGAAAGGTCGGATGCATGGATAATGGTTCTGGTCGTAGGTCATTCTTAAAATATTTTTCGTATGGAGACCAGTTATGACAAAGTTATGACTAAGTGTGTATTGTTTTTTAGTACTTGAATTTTGCCGCACTACCATGCTGCGAAATTGTTATCCCAGTCTAATATATAATTAGCGATAAGGCTTATATTGAGACTCGGAGACTGAAGATTCTATTAAAAACGTTATTAACTAGCCCATTACCATGAATACTAATGACGTCTGCTGCTCAATGTCGAAAGTAACTAGTCGATCCTTTTTCGTCCATCGGAAAATATCCATACGAATGCCGAAATTATATCCTTGATGTGTTGTCTATATTCGGCCCATTGTCATGATAATTCTGCAGGCCATTTGGATTCATTTCGAGAAATCCTCGACAATGTGGGTAGAAAAGTGTGCATTTTGAATGCATTTGATGACTCGAGTCAACATAATATTTCGTAAATGCATATCCGTTTTCATTAGCAAAATTTCGATTTTCCCTAGGCGAGTATGATGTTTTCTTAGTAAAGGGAAAATTCTATATCCAAACAAAGATAATCCGGTCACATTAAAACCTTTTAACTTAATTGTTTTGCGAAAATGAAGCCATGGACAGCTGAATGACCTTCTGAATAACCTATAGATCGTTTTCACGTGACGTCATCAGATACTAAAATCCAAATCTAAAGAGACACCAACGTTTGCATCTGCATCAGGCATACGAAGCACTTAAATTATATCTGTTTGCAACTTTTTAGCTCAATAGGGTCCTTCGTTTGGAAACCAGCGCACTTTGAATTTAGAGTTATGGCGGTGCGTGACAGACAGTTACGATCGTGTTTGTCAAAAAGTATACATTTCTCTTGCGATTTTTTGCCATTTGGGAAGTTAAAGTAGCAGGAAATATGTTTATGCAAATGTTTTTTTTTTGTCCAGTACAGATAATCAGTGGCCTAGATGACCAAAGTAAGCTCCAGATGTTTACAGTATTTTCCCGCCGCCATATTGGTGCACCACAGATGTGCACCAATTCTTGGTTTGCATGTGACGTCATAAAATTTTAAACCCATTATTGTGAGGTCTTCTAATTTTTTTTTACACTAGAATGAAGATGACTTAGAAAAAAATCGTTTTGCAAGTTTTCAGTCTTGTAGTTTCTGTCGCTTTAAAAATACAGCATTTTGAATTTCCCAAATTTTACCTTGCGTGACACGGAGATAGTGGCCGCGACAAGGTTGTAATGGTTGAAAAAAGGTCTCCTCTTGTGGTTTTCAGCACTTAAAACATTTTAAAATCTTAGGAGATGTGTTTATGCGCATATATAAGAGCTCACGAGCGAAGAGAAAGCGCTTTCATCGAAGAAGTGAATTTCAGATGATTTGGCGGCCATGTTTGTGTACTAAAGTTGTACACCAACATGGCGTCTCCATACAAAACTCTATAAATTTGCGTGAAACGTTTTGGCAAATAACTCAGAAACGGCGCATCACAGAGACCTGAGACTTGGAGACGTTTTTCCAGTGTAGGTCTGTTATAACATTTCATTTTGTTAGCTTCTTTCATTGAACGGTTTCTAATTTATTTTTTTGTGGCGTGACAGTGCAAGCAAGCAATATGGCGGATCCATACTGGGCTCTGTAAATTTGTGCAAAACATTTCGTCGAATATCTGAAGTTTGGGATAACGCACAGACCTAAAACTTGGAGAGATGTCTTATTTACTTATTTTCTATAATATCCTATTTTATTGACCTCATTCAATGAATGGTTCTCCATTTTATATTTTTATTGAATGACAGTGAAAACGATCCATTTACGTTTTGCTTCAGCAAATCGCTTTTCATTTGTCAGTTATCAGTTAATGGACTATTAATAATTAACCATATAACCTCATTATTTCTTTTTGACCCAAAATGTAGCTAAAATGTAACATTCAGAATGTAAATTATATCGTTAATATTGAATTTTGGTGTTGAAATAATTGCACCTCCAAGCGGCTTCTGTTTCTAGAAGGCGTTTTAATCAAGGCAAGTCATTACTCACGTACGTGTATTTAATGCGCTTATTGCTGATAAAGAAAAGCTGTGCTGGCCATTTCATTGTAGACTTTTACATAATGTTTTAACTTGTGATAAATGGTTACGAACAATTTTATGGCTACACATGAATGTCACATGACAGGTAAAAGATGAAGAAATGGTCCTCCAAGAAGACTGAAGGGTTCAGGTGGAGGGGGGCTTTCCATTTGTGTGGAAAAATTGATGAGAAGATTCTATAACGGTTTTCTCGTTCCTTTTTACCCTTCAAATCCTTCTTTCTGGCAGGAAAAGTTTGGCCCAAATCATCGATTAACACTGAAAAGGGGACGTTGATCAATTACAGGTGTGTTGGCCTGTTTATGCACCGATTTTGCACCAAAAAAGGGATCGTGTGTTTTTTTAGTTTTTTTTTTCGATTAGCTCTGTCACAATGCAGTCGATATCCAAAATACACAGTCCTAAGGAAAGACCAATCCACGCTGTGCCAGTTGCTTATCTGAAAAGTTGACTGACGTGGAAATTGATGACGTCAAAAGTGGTTCTATGACCACTTTTCCAAATGTCGACAAAACTCGACTCTGGCAACGATTAATGTTGTCATTGTTAAGTTGGTTTTCTTACTAATTCAAGTGTGAAATGGGAACGTGACTGATTTTCAGTCACAATCATCTGTTAAAACAATAAGTAAAAGTAAGGGAAATTCATGCTTAGAATAAATTCTACCCAGGTCGACCTTGTCAGATATTTAACAATTATTCTTTGAAATCGAGGTGAATAGTGGCAGAATATTTACCGAGCCGCGTAGCGGCGAGGTAAATATTCTGCCGCTATTCACCGAGATTGAAAAGAATAATTGTTTTAGTATATACACACGAAGTGATCTCAAAACAGACAATCTAGACATTTTCAAAAGGAAACCTATGAAAGGCAATTTTATTGACGTCTAATTTGACGTCTCAACTCATGCGTGAAACACGTACAAAACTATTTACAGATTCTTTTAACATGGCAAACACACAGTCTTCGATAAAATCCTCGTCAAAATGGTCCTTTTACACAGTTCAAATCGGCAACTTAAATCGAAAGTCTGCTTGGAAATCGATAACTGATCAAACAAAGTTTTCGAAGTTATCGAGAAAGGCTTGTTGTTTGGCTCGTTGCGAAGGTGCCTGTCAATGGCGGCTCGAATTGAGGTGAGTGTTGCCTTGTTGTAATATGACCTGCCCTGTATTCTCGCGGAGATATAAAACTTCAATTCTTCTTTTTCTGTTTCCTCGATTTCGGTGAGAAATTCGTTCTGTCAGCCAAACCAGTCTACAAAAATACTCGTAATGAGACAAATTGTAGTCGTGAAGATTAATTGCTGCCTATTTAGCGCCAGGTCGAATTGATCACAGTAATTATCTCGATAAACAAACTGAAAAACACTTGTTTGCAAAACATGACTTCTTCACTTATCTTTAAAAACTTTTAGGCCAGAGTTCGTTGCCTTCTTGGTGTTTTCTGGCTCGCTGTCGTCTTTTATTTTCACTATTTTTGATTCTGAAACGCAAGCGAAACGCGAGTTTACGCCGGCCATTTTGTTTTGTTTTATGGGATAATGCATTATCCACTTGGTAGCGAGTGAATAATGCGGCATTAGCCCGAGATAGCGAACCAATCAGATTGCTGGAATAGCCAAGATCACTGAGTGTGTATATACTAAAAGGCGATGTCCACTTTTACTGATCTCTGGGTGAACATGTAACTGTAACTTAGGGCCTGTTTACAAGCAGGTAGGGTAACCCTATTGCTAGGGTTACCCTAGCAAAAGGGTTAGAAGATAGCCCGAGTTTACAAGCAAAAATTCGCAGGTAGGGTAGCCCTACTACCCGGTTCAACTTACACCAGTTACGTTTTAGTTAACCTTGTAAATATAGCATGTAACGGGTAATAATCAAATTCCAAAACCGATTTTCGTTTTATTTACGCAGTTTATCAGTTCCAGTAAAATCCTATTTCAATTTCCAAGCTTAACGTCCCAAGCACTATTTTTTATAGTTGGAACGCGTTAGACGGAGAAACTATAAATAATCATGTTATGGAATGACCTCACATATGCAGCGCCAGACATTTTACCAAAAATTTTGTCGAAAGAAGCTGTTATTCGAAAATAATTCCGCTCCATGCAAAAGTACGACAAATTGTGAATGGACACGATGTTTCTTGGTTACAATTCGTTGTTTTTGTCGGTATTTTTAAACATATTTAGCTTCTTGGAGCCAAAATAAAGTTGTCCTGGGTAGGCGAGTTATCCCTAGCAGAGCGTTTACAAGGCCCTAGGGTTACCCTAACCCTAATCCTAGCTGCCTTGTAAACACGTCGATGAAAAAAAAAAAAAGAAGAAATGTGGGAGCGCTAGGGCAACCCTAGCACTAGGGTAAACCTACCTGCTTGTAAACAGGCCCTTATATATAGCAGATGGATATTTTTTTTTGATGTAAATACTAACACTTTCCTTTATTAAGAACTAACTATAACCTAGCTTAAGGAATACATATAAGAAAAAAAACTAAACTTGTTTAGAACAAGGTATTTTTGAAACTCACGAAACTACCTTATCGGAGAAGCATAAGGTAAACATATTCAACAAAACAGTTCACTTGTACCTTTTATAGAGTATAATAGACGATTGATGTTGTCATAATTCAGGCTTCTATCACAGGTCTGTTGGTTATCTTTGTGCTCTGGCTTATCAGCGGAGGAAAAACATTGAGAAAAGATGCAGGTTAAAACTAGTCTCAGGACGCTTTTAAAATTTGTTATTGAAGTCCTTTTCGTTTGCAAAAAAACAAATAAACAATAAGTAGTGACGCATTTAGACATTGATATCTAAGTACTTAAAAGAGATAACATAAACCCTTTGATGATCCGACTCCCATGTCCCTGCAACAGTTAAGGGGTAACTAAAGTTTAATAAATTCTGCTTATCTTATTATTAAAAAAAATGCAAAACAAAACCAAATGTATAATAACGTATTAACATGATTCGCTTTGCATCTTTTAAAACTGTATCACGATTTTATTGGCAAATTTGACTTTCTTGAGTTATTTCCTCCACCTCGATGTAGATTTGGCCCGCAAATGGATACCATGACTGAAGTCTTGCTTTGCTTGTCAGGAAATCCAAGCAAACCAAATGTTTGAAAAGAAAATACAGTGTCTTTAGGCCATAACGTGTTTATTATCGAAACCATTTTGCTGAGGTCCATGCCGAAACTTGTGCACCTTCTATGTCAGTTATTGAAAACGCCCCCTCACGTTCGTCGCTGATATAAAGAGAAGCTATACATTTTTTCGGCACTGTTCAGTTCTAAGAAGCGGTAATCACTTCAACTGAATATCAAGCCATGGTGTTTTCAGTTAGGGAATGCGTATTGCTGCTGGTTTGCCTATGCTTGATGTACGAGGGCACAAAAGGTATGCACACTATTCCGTTTCCTTTTACTTCGTTTTAACAACTTAATGCGGGAATCATTGTAGAAATTTCGAAACAAAATTATCGGGGGTTTATAAAGTTAATATTTTACTTACCAGGTAGCAAAGCGTTCTACAGTCATTTTCTGACAGTCATTTTCTGGGGTAAGATTTAAATCGTCTCGCCAAGTTAAATTCCAAACCGAAATATTTTTTATTAAACAGCAATATTGTTTCAGGCAATTGTTACAGTATGTTTCTTCCAGCTCCATTTTCAGAACAAATCATGTCATTCAATTTAGTTTAGCAAGCAATGTTACAATAAAAACCATTTGAGAAAACATCTTGATTTTGATCGTCAAGTTCAATTTATATTAGTCAGAAAGTAACTGAGTAATACAGTTAGGGTAAGAGATTCGGAAGAAAAAAAAATTCGGCTAGCCTGATTTTGCTATTTAATGACTTAAGGAGAACTATGTCTTGAGTTTAAATCAATTTTTTTCTGGCTCGATCATGTGCATGTCTCGACTAAACTTTTAAAAGTCTTGAACTGTTCGCTTCGCTTTCCTGTTCATAGTACACAGCTACTTTTTTTTAGTCTTTGGCGCCTTACGACCTACGATTTGCATACCCCAACTGATATCGCTATGTGCTTTAGAAACTTTTTGGAAGTCCTAAATTCCATTTGGGAGTTGTTGCTCTCCCGTACTTTAGAACAAAGAGTCGACTTTAAGATGAAATCAATCGTGTGGTGTTATCCCAGGTCAAATTCAGGCTAACAACAACAACAACAACAACAAAAAAAACTAAATAAAGCACGCAGCGTAACAATTCATTTTTGTGTCATCGGTGCTAACGGAAAACCTCCGTTGACACCGATTTTTCTGTTCGGTTTAGATCGTGTCGCCCGGACTAAGCACGACGTTTGTATCTTTAAAATAAGCGATTTCCACAACAAGTTGAAGGGACAAAAAAGCTCTTGTTCGACTTTGGTACTAGGGTCACCTTCATATACGTTTTAAGCTGTTTTGCAATATCAAAAAGAGCAATAACCTTTTCAGCGTTCAGTAAAGCTCATTTTGCTACATATCCAATGATTTGATATCTGCTATTTACCTTGACTCTTATTTCTGTCAGAATTGATTCATAGATGACCTCTATATTTTCTAAGATTCGAGCGACGCCTCCAGCTCAAGGAAACAATTCAAATAGAGTTTAGCATTCAATATTGAGACGACATCGAGTGGCGAAGAATAATTATTTTGCTAAATAACCAGTTTTTCCTGAAGATTTCCTGCTGCCTGCAATTCCGATAAAAAGTGAATTCGAATTAGAAATATATCGGTTTTCTTGTTATCATTATCCGCTAGTTGACAATTGGCAAACAGAGAGCAATGTCACATGACGCGCATGAAGAACACATCATGTTTATGCTGAAAACAATTGAGTTGCGAGGCTGGGCATGCCACATGAAAACACGACCGTTGAAACGTTAGGGATGTGATGATCACAGAGTCGTTGCAACACCATGAAGTCATTTGCACCGTTTCTACAAACCGCTGGCTTCAAATTGCGTAAAATATATTAATTTGTTCGGTCAAAAAAGCAATGCAATCAATATATTTTAGACAAACAGGAATAAACATGAAGATAATTGTTCTATTTTTTTGGGCAACTCGCAGTTTTCAAGTGTAATATTTTTCTTCTTTGTCTGGTGGAGTTTCAGGGACCCAAAAACAACAGCCAGACAATTAGCTTTTGAGTTGGAGGTCTGTGATTTTTTGAGGCCTCGCTGAGCTGTTTATCACGTTTTAGAACACACACAAAGAGTCACATTCGCGAAAACAAAAGCACCCGGACTGACTATTCAATTATAAGAATTTTACATATTATAAAGATACGTGAAAACGAGAATAAATTATACATTAAATTAAGCAATTGCGTCAGGTTAAAGTGCGTTCTAGACTGTTTGTGCTATGAAAAGAAATTAGCATTGACCGTTTAACAAGTCTTGTCAGCATTACGCAAAGCACCAGAAAAGCTATTTTTGTGCATACCCAAAGGTTTGACGTCCGCTATTTACCTTGGCTATCATTTCAGCCAGAAATGATTGATCGATGATGACGTCCATATTTTTCACCGTTTCAGCTGTTTTTAAGAGACCTGAGCCACTCCCGCTCCAACTGAGGTAAATTAGAAAAAGTCTCAGGCATAACTTGAGAACAAATCAAGTGGCAAAAAATTATATTATATTCTCTGAATAATGGGGCATTTGCCGGTACTTATGATTTCGAGCAGCTATCAAGCGCATAGCCAAAGCAAACCATTAAGAATATGAAGACAATGAACATCAGAAGTGTATTGCATTGATGTTTCGTTATCAGATTAACCGACAGAGGTCAATGTAGCGCACCAGAAACTGGCCAGTTTTCAAAGTCTTTGTGAGTATCTAGTGTGATCGATTACTTTGTTAATCATGTCTCTCTGATTTGAATTTTCGCCGCGTGAAAATCATTTGATCGATACTCCTTCGGACAGCTTTTTTGCGGCTTGCTGACGTATAGAGACAATTTTAAAAAGACATGACAATTATGGAACACTGCCAGTACCCATTCGTGACTGCAAAATACCCGGCTTTGAAACTGTGCGCACCAATATTCGTCTTGAACGGTATTTTGTTTTAGGTAACATAAAATATGCGAGCTCGTCGTTGATCAGTTTTCAATCCGGTTGAATTGAGAAAGAGGAAGATACTAACAAGGATCATTTTCACGGCTGCACTTGTTTGAAAAGAAAAAAAAAAGAACAAAAGGCTTAATTCAGTCATTGCATCATGTGAGCACGTTAGAACTCATTCTGTGCTATCATAAATTTTCAATGTTTGACGAATCCATCTCGTCAACATTGCGCAAGGCACCTGAAGAGATATTATTTTTCGTTTGACGTCTGCCATTTATTTTGGCTGCCATTTTGACAGAAACAAAAATTTAATGGTGACGTCAATATTTTCACAGCTTCATTTGGTTTTAAGAGATCCAAGCCACACCTCCAACTGAGCAATAGAATGGCAAATTTTATGAAGAACAATGCGTTGTGTTGTCCGATGAATTCTGCGAACAAGGACATAGCTCAAGTATAACCAAATAGGATACATAAATTTCAAATCAGATTGCATTTATGTTTCGTTATCCAATTATTGAACAGCTGAGGATCCGATGAAGGCGGTGAAACGTAACACCGGAAAGTCACGAAGGCGTCACAGAAGGCTACAGAAAATCGACGACCTTTCAGAGTCTGTTTGAGTGGAGTGTGAGATCGATTACTTTGTCAATTAGGGTTCTCTGGATTGGTCTGTCACTGCGTGGAAATCATTTCATCGATATTCCTTTGAACAGTTTGAACTTGTAACGTTGTAGAAATTATTCTAAGAAGCCATGATAATCATAAGACAGCGCCGAGAGCGTGCGCGACAATAAAAGTATCCGGCTTGAAACTATGAGCCAATTATCGTCGTAGCTGGTGTTTTGGTTTCAACAAGTGCGTGAAATCGTAACCGATCGATTTCCTTTTAAAGGATGTGTACTGCAAACGTAGAGACCGTGTTAACATTTTGTCCTCAACGTGAATAAAAATATCGCGAAACTAGATCTTCCACTAAGGGCACTTGAAGTCTACTGGGTAAAAGATAACCTGTCCGTACGTTTTTGCATAGAACAATAAAATTGTAAAGTGGTTTGCCCGGATGAAAACACGTACGTCCTTGTTTGACCTTCGAAATATCAGGAAAAGTGTCAACACCTGAGTCTTGACAACCCCATGGGATCTTTGGGGGTCCCTACAAGCCACTGCCTTAAAGTTGTAGACGATATACAACCTTTTCCAGTTCAATAAAACAATTCGTATTTTAATTAGACAAAGAGAAGTGCGATAACCGTCCATTCTGTTACGGTGAAATTCCTGCCGTTCTGACAATACAATGTTTTTTTTCGCGACATTTGTTGAGTGGAGTTTCAGTCACCTGAAAATGACACATACATTATCAACAAGCTTCGGCGATCCTTTTAAAATCTATTCGAATTAATTATGTAGGTCCGTTTGAGGTGGGAAAGTAAATATTATTCCATTGGGTATTTGTTGATAAAGAAATTAAAAAGTGGGTATAGTTTACAGTATGTTTATTGGGTCAAAATGTTATACGAACGTCGCTAATAACCGATTAATAACTCAAACTAATGATCTGTATTGCAGCAATCAGTTGTAAATGCTATAGCAGCATTGGGAATGAGTCAACTGTTTTTGAGATTCGAGAATTTGACAATAAATTGGAATTAGAAAAAAGAGATCCAAAGGATAACCATTGGCGTAGAGTTTTATTTATTTTTATTCAGACCCGTCAATTTTTTTGTCGGCGGTGGAATGTAAGCTATATAGCTTCTGTAATTGTGTGCTAGTACCAAGGGTATAAGCCGTTTACATGCGAGAACTTAAGATCGAGAGTATAGATTTTGCATATTTACAAGTAAAAAGGGGATGAATTGTGCACTCTGGTTAGCAATTAGGTATAGTTCTGAAAAGAAACATTTTCTTAAGATGATTGTTGTTTAACTATCGATATAAGTGCAATTAGGAAAGACGAGATTAGCTATTCTCTCTTAAACAGGTTATGGTCTTGTTTTTATTTTTTGGATAAATGTTGAAAAAAGTTCATGGAAATTAAAATTGCGTATTTTGAGCTGAAATAGGGTAAGAAATTCTGAAGGACGCCACAGAGCCTTATTTCAATTTCCGTAAAGCACACCTCTTGACTTAGACATGTATTTTATGGCCTCTGATACTTCCTGAGAGACATAGCTGAATAAAAAAAATAATTCCTGTTTTTCATAGGTAAACATTTGAAATTCTCGTTATGGTTGAAAGGTTTTTTTTTAAATGCCGACTTAACTATTTTAGTGCTGCTAAAATAAATTATTTTCCTTTTTTAGCAATTCAGCGGGGAAAAGTTGACATTCAGCAATCGGGAGTTGATGGTTCCCACTGTGAGTACGTGCCATTTAACAGCAGTTTTTCCAGTGGAACTCCCATACGAGTGTTTGCTTCAATTAACCATGGAAACGAATCTTCAGGAGTCTATGATACTGCTTTTATTTGGGTGGAAGATGTTACAACAAGTGGTTTCAAGGCTTGTCTCGTGCAAGGTGGCCAGAGTAATGGCGGCAAAACCATCATCGATTGGCTCGCATTCCAAGGTTCCCAATCAGGAGTGTATCATGGGCAGGCTAGTTTTACTCTTTTTACTACTGGAACAAAATGCAACCAGGTGGCATTTCCACAGGTGAGATTTGATATTACGTTTTCCTGCTGAATCAGTTTTTTTTTTCTACTTAACGATACGCTTTCATCTTGAGATTATGCTAAATTTAGTCAAGCTGGTCTGAGCATATATCCATGACCAATCCGACAATTCAACTGGGAATCAATTCAAATTTTGAAAAATAGGTTAATCATTATCGAACTGTCCGAACTTCTAAAATTCCTTCTACAAGATTGCCATATGGTATTTAACCCTATCCAGACCTGGGGGGGGGGGGGGGGGGGGTGGAGTGCCCGCGCTGACTTTGAACGTTTATAACTTTTTCAAGATTCAACCAAACGCTGCCAAACTTTACGAGTTTTTCTAAAATTTATCTGGGAATAAATTGGTAGGATAGGTTGTTGTGTCTGGAACTTGACGTTACCATGGCAACGTCATTTTGACAGACATGTTTTTCCAAATTTGTAATTTTTTTGTTGCCATTAATAAAAATTAACTTTAATTCAACTATTTTCACCTCTTTTAGGTTTTTTTGCACTGTTTTATAGATTTTGAGTATTTTTTAGAAATTTTGGGCGGTTTTCTGATGTTTTGGAAAAAATTTGAAATCCAAGATGGCGGATCCAAGATGGCGGCTGTTTTGACATCATGATGTAATTGTCACGTGATGTGACGTCATCACCGCACGGGACGTATACAAAAAGATAGATTTTTGGACATACTATATATCCTGTAAGTTTTATTGCGATTGCTTAAATATTCTGGAAGTTACGGAGGGGGGAGGGGATGGGGCGGAATCCTCCCCCCCCCCCCCGGTCTGAAAAGTTCCAAAAAAGCCCAGTATGAATAGGGATAATGAATACTTTCTTAGAGTAAGATCTCATATCAAAGTACAGGGTTGTAGACGTGGGGAGGGGGACATTGGGTGCCTGTCCCCCCATGTAAGTACCCTGGGTGTGACACAGTGTGATTATCCCCCTTTCCCCTTTCGGAAAATCCTATCTACGAGCCTGAAGTAGACACTTCAATAAGTGACAAAGTGCAATTTGTATCGACTAGAACTTTTCAGCAGAACCTCAAGTCCACGTTACTGTGCAGCATGGTACTCTAAACCAGAAGCAGGACGCCATAAGTGTTTGGATAGAAAGCGTTTCCACAAATCAGTTTGAAGTTTGTTTACGAGAATCAAGGACATTTGATGGGGCTCACAACAATCTTGCGGTGGTACGTCTTTCATGTACTATTATATATTGTATTTTTCTCGATTCCAAAGATGTGGATACTCTCCTGCGTAAGCTCTATATCCAGCTATAGAAATATCTGAAACGCTGTAGGCAACCGCAGAACCGTGAGTGTAGATCTTGCAACATTGTCTTAAACTGTTTGAAAATTAACACTGTAACAAAAACTCATGTTATACATTTTTGATTTTATTCACCAGAATTGGATGGCATTCGAGCGTTACCCACCGTCGTGGAAAGCTAAAGAGTCGTCAGAGATCGTGTTTTCTGAGAAGGAAGTACCAACTGCACAAAACAATTATTCCCTCTGTAAGGTACGTATCCAGATCTATAACGTCATTAGAAAAGCATTTAAAAAGCGCTTTTTTCTGGTTTACGACAATCATGTTTACACTTTCTTTGCAGAATATCAGCTTTACAGACCCATTTTACGCGCCGCCCGTGATAATCACAACTGTTCTTAATGGAGGCAGTAATAATGCCAATATTGCCTGTCCGGTGAAAGGTCCTTTAAGCAGTTGGCTGGAGGTAAACTATAACCAACTGGTACCTTGATTACATTAGAAGCACAAATCCAGTTTTACTTGACGATAAATCGATAGACGTCAGACCAGTGAAGAAAAAAAAAATCTTTTCATTATCAATAGACTCAGTGCAGTAAGATTTCAGTCAGATGCAAAAGTTCCTTGACACATTACACCTTATTTGTGCTTAAATGGCCTGCCCATTATATTGTGCTTGTGACCACCCTCCGTGCCTTATTTAAAGTTGTTAGCAATACGAGACCATGCTCAAAACTTGGAGAAACAACAATGGATGGAGGGGAGGAGGGAGGTCAGCATTATATCTCAAAGACCCGCGACTAGCAGCGATTTGAAGCAGGACAGGTCGGTTTTTCGTGGCAGTATCTCAACATTTGTGCAACTGGTTGCAGCTATGTACAGAGTTACTTTGAAATCGATATGTTCTGAGCAATCTTGCAAAATTGGAGATGATTTTGGTTAGATACGTTTTCACCACCAAAATGTATAAATGGGTATCGGTGAATTTACTGCTGGGGGTAACGCTTCGATGGACTGGCATCGCATCTAGGGGGAAGGGGGTGGCTGGAAGAAGTACTCCTAGTCGCTTCATACTAGCTACGGAAACCGAGAAAAGCTCCGGCACGATCAGGGTTTACTAGGCTTGTATGCAGACTTAACCTATTTACGTTTTTGTCTAAAAAAACATGGCGAGGCAAGCAATGAGAGAAACGAAAGAGAGAATAAAAGGAAAAAAGACCGAGAAAAATTAATAATCAGCTGAAATTTACAAGCAAAAAACGTAAATAAATACTCATAATTCTGGACTAGCAACGGAGAACAATGAAACCGTGAACTTTTAAAGGAATGACGGAAGATAATAACGGCAGGCTGTATTGTTCTTGACCATGCCTTACATGTGTAACTATCTCCTTGAAGGAAGTGACGATATCCTACTTTAGAGTGTGCATTAAAGACAGCGCAGGATACGATGGTCAGAGAAGCAAGGTCATTGTCGACTACTTGGTTGTCGGAGGTAATTATTCGTATTTGTACTAACTTGAATTTACACCCATGTTGTAATATCTAAAAACTCTCCGCACCATGAACCTTTCATTTCTTTCTAACAGTAGCTACATCATTTAAGAGGCAGCTAAACATATAGTAAATTTATTTACTTACATGTACACTGCATAACCATCTTTCAAAGTGCACCCATCAAATTACTGCTCGACGTGCACAGCATTCCCAGGTTCAACTGATTGGCCATATACAAGAGTGTTTTTATTTGAAAGCGAAATATGTTACTAGTATATAAACATAAATTTGTCTTTGAGAGTCAACGGGGTATGAAATGGTGAGAGAAGGGTTCCAAGTGCTATCCGTTTGTACATGAACTCGATGGCCCACAATTTTGACACATTCTTCTTTCATCTGAAATTAATCGGTTATAAGAGTAGTCCTTTTCAGAAGGGCCAATTTACAACAAATGTTATAATTGCTAATTTCAGACTTGGATCCTTGTACAAATGCGAGCTGCAACTACCACAGCCACTGCGTAGCTTTGTCTCCGCACCAGTTTACTTGTCGTTGTGAAGACAGATGTCCGTCATATGAAGAACAAGTCTGTGCTTCTAACGGTCGCACATTCAAAAATATGTGTTTGCTAAAGCAAGAAATCTGCCAAACACATGGAAATTATTCTAACTACCAACCTGGAAGCTGTACAGGTATTCTTTATAATTTTGAAAAACACTCTTAGATCGAGAGAGAGACAAAATACAGACAGACGGACAGACAAACAGACAGACAGACAGACAGACAGAAGAAAGGCTGGACGGACAGACGGACAGACAGACAGAGAGAAAGACTGAAACAGACAGAAAGACAAACCAATCAACAGACGAGGGTTTCTTTTCGTTTGGGTCCTTATTGTATCTTTAAGACAGCTATAATTGCTAAAATATTCAATTTCAATAAATGTTGTTTACCTCTAGTTATAAAGCCACGTAGATCGCCCTTATGTTGTCGGTTGTCTATGAGCGTAGCCAGAAATATCAATTAAAAAAATCGGGTCAATTTGAACAGCCTGGTCATTAAAGATAATTAACCACTCCTGATTACAACTGAATAGATTGCTTTTGTCCACTTGCAGGCTTCCCAATTCAGAAAGGAAGGCACAAGTTCCAAAACCTTCCATCATGGGCAGAGGATCAGTGTGATGTCATCAAATTTGAACCATTCATATTTTACCCTCATAAGAAAATTTACATACAACTTACTGTTAACCACATCAACTACTCTGACTCCACCTTTGTACATGAGGCCACTACACCGTGGGTTGAAAGCGTTAACAGCAGTCAGTTTACAGCATGTGTTACTCGAGCTGGTAGGAATGACTATCCCTCAGATAGCTTTGCCACAATTGATTGGATCGCCTATCAAGGGGCTCCATCTGGTGGAGTGGCGGGCGAGGAAATGTTCTCTCGATGGTGGACTGGGACTAGCTGTCAGACAGTAACTCTTCCAAATGTAGGTGGAAAATTACCCTGAAATATGTAAAACGATTTGAAGACAAATTTGTGCCTTTAATTTAGAACATTTTCCCCTTGAGGCAGCTGTGTCACGGATTTTGGCCAAATGTAGGCATGAGAAATGGCCATAAAATTCGTTGAAATATACAAATAACCGCTTAAAACAGTGAAGGAACTTTTCAATAACACAGTAAATATAAAAGAAGGTACAAATGGCCAAAAGTGAGGAAGACTGAAACGGATTGCGATATGGGCTTTGGAAATACTGTTGGGCTGAACAGTTTTCAAAGTTAATAAAATCTGCTTGTATCTTTAAATTATAACGTCCGGGAGACACATTTGTTTGAAGTGAAGCTATGGTTTTGTCATTTACATCCATAAAAGTAATTTGTTTGCCAACATCGAGTTTCATAGCGAATATTTGGCAAAATTAAATCATATTCATTCTGTGCTTTTAACTTACACTCGCATCCCTTTGAATTTCTAGGGAAAGTTCTCTAATTTACCGACGGTATTTGCTACGGCTGAACACCACAGGTCACGCCTTAAACACGATGCTACCAGTGTGTGGCTGGAAGATGTCTCAGCGAGTTCCTTTAAGATTTGTCTCCGGGAGCTTCAAAACTTTGCAGGGGTTCATGACGACATTTCAGTGGTAAGACTGTTCTCCTCCTATCCAATTTTACCTCCGTTTAGTGGCTTCCTTATGCCTCCAGATCCAATGGAATTTGCACCGTAGTTTTAGTCTCTTGTGGCGGGTAACAGTGCTTGGTATGGCTGTACAATCGATCCTTTTCCGAAGAGGCATATCGTGTTGCAATTCACGTAAACAAAGTCCGCGCTTTGCTTTATGCGTGAGCGGATTTAGGGGGAGGGCTGTACACCCCTTTTTTCCCTCGAATTTATTCTAAAAACTATTGTAACCAACCGTCTTTTGATCAGTATTGTGGAATCAAGATTGTGTTGTGGGTATGGATCAAGGTTGCGGTGTCACCAAAAATCCCCCCCCCCCCCCCCCCTCCTTTCTGATTTTTTTTTTCTGGATCCGGCCCTGTTATGGGTATGCCAAAGGTAAAGGGACTAAAACGTTACTGCCGCATAAAGAACAAACTCACAACGGTTAGATAAGGCAAGTTGTACTTTTAAAAGCCTTATTGATAGAAAGACAGTAGGTGTCTTTCATATTTTAGTTTGGTAATATTGACAGTTTCCAGCACTTAAACTTCGGTGGGTCAGTACTACAAATACCTACCATTTACTGGATACGGTTGCGAGCCTCCTGAATTGTCATTTCTTTTTTCATGTGTGTGATACAGAGCTGGCTGGCGTTCGATTCCCTTCACAGACCACTATTTAAAGAACATAATGACGTCTACTTTCAAAATAACGTATTGCCTTCTAAGAACCACAACTTCGCATTCTGCCAGGTAAGTGTCATCTGTACCTCCTGTAACAAATATGTAACAGATGTTTTCCATATACAAAATACGAAGATACAAAATACTTGATACATATTTCAATACAGATGTCGATAAAAAGTAATCAGGGAAGATTAACAGTGACTGTAATTAATGGAAATGGTAATTTCTCAATTTGATAATGGCGTTTAACACAAAGAAACGGAGATATTACGATAGTAACCACGAACTTTCTTCACACTTAATAAACAGATATGTTTTTCTCGTACTCAGGATGTGAACTTCCTTCGGAGCTACAGCAAATCCCCAACAGTGATGCTAACAGCCAAACATTCTACCAGTGGTGGAAATGCAGCCGCAGAGTGTAACGGGATAGTAAGCTGGATCGAGGTATAAATATGTCGAGCTACTTAGTTCGTATTGGATGCGATAATTAACCGCTTAGCTTTAATTAAGTGAAGTCAGATACCAACTGCCGTTCACATTAAGGTCCATAAAAAGGGCGAGTTGGAATTTATGTGGGTACGGTGGGGAGCCATAAGGTCTCTAAAGGGTGGGTCTGGCTACCAATGCACCGATCTAAGTTTCAATTTAACTCAAACATATATAAACCAACGTCTAACCCTCAGAAATTCACGTCGCAAATTCGTACGCTCACTTTGGCCAGGAGGGGATGCTCGAATGGGGGCAAAAATCAAGACCCAAAAAATTCTCAAGAGCTTCCAAAAAGGGTCCTCCCCCCCCCCCCCAAAAAAAAAAAATAAAATAAATAAATAAATAAATAAATAAATAAATAAATAAATAAATAAATAAATAAATAAATAAATAAATAAATAAATAAATAAAAATAATAACCCTGGGCCAAAAATTTACCCTCAAAAAAATCCCATGCCAAATATCTGACCCTTTTATTTCCACTACTACTTTGCAGCAAGGCACTACCACAAATCTTTACAATGTTTTTAATACCCAAAAAATCCCTTCTTAAATCAATCCACCCAGAATACCTGCCAAATTTTCCTACCCAAAAAATCCCGGAATCAAAATCAATCATCCCTGTCACTTCAAGTTCCGAGGTCCCCCACCCCCCCCCCCCCGGGACTTTGATTCCAAAGGTAGATTAACCGCCACCCCCACCAAGTTTCTCGTTCTATTAAAACCAAGTCCATACTAAATATATCTTTTTCATTCATTTCAAGTTTATCACCAACTCAGGCTTTCGAGTTTGCGCCAAGGAACTGTTCGTTCAACGCTTCGATCCGCTGGCTGTGTCATATGCAGTATTAGCAGGTGAATAAATATTGTAACGAACTCATCAGACCAGCCTCTCCTCAGTGGTCTTAAAGGATGGTCACTACTATTTTTAAAATTTCATTACGCTTTGCCAAATACTCCCTTCTCCACCATGGTAGAGGGGGGGGGGGGGGGGGGGGGGGTTGGGAAAGAGGGGAAACGGTGTGAAATTAGACCATATCATAATAAAATGGGGCCCCAAATGACAATGTATGAACACCTTGGTCACTTATTGCGTAATCTGTTTCGTTACAATTATGTTCATTTTCAGATTTCTTTCATTTCGCTACTTAGTTTTTCGAAAGCGTTTGCTTCTCATCGTTAGAAATATATGCATATAAAAGTAACCAAAAAATGGAGTGAAATTCTCATCTACTACAAAGTCCTCAATAGCTGAACTAGAGCGGTGAATAACAGTAAAAACTCAAGGGCTAGGTTATATGGTCATTTAATCGCTACTCCGAGTTTCATGCCTCATGCGAAGCAATCATCAGGCGACTGCCAGAAAAAACGGTTACATTCAAAGATGTTTGAAAATACAGAACAATACAATACATAGTTACTACAATAGGTGTGCTGGGTGTCACATGTCGAGTCACGCGGGATCTTAAACGCTAATTAGATGATAACACATTTCAGCGAGAATTTCCTAGCGTGTCTGCAACTCGATGTAAGCTCATTTCTGCTGCTCAGGGTTGACATTTCCGGTTTACATAAGACAGGGATCGGACCGCGGAGGGGGAGGGGCTGGTAGGGCTATAGCCCTACCACTCTTTTGCTTGGGTTGATTTTTTAGGGCTCTATTTGACATGGATATTTTATTAATTTTACCACTTGAAAGCAACAAATCGCGTCTACTCTTGCATATGCACGAAGTCAAAGGATCAGCAAAGCTGCGCGGCGACAGTTATTATCGCAGGCCTTCCCATCATACCAACCGTACTGCCAAAGATCACTTTAGAAGTGTGTATTATGAGGCCCTTGATCTTATCGTTAGTGTTATCGACAAGCACTTTAGTAACCAGGAAAGCTTCAGCTCCTACGCCCAGATGGAGACTCTCTTTGCTGCTAATGGCGAGGACTACGAGTCAGACTTCAAGTTTCTGGAAACGTCGTACTTCCCGCTACCCAGGGAGCTAAGTGTTTTGGAAGCTATGTTGAAGATAGAACCAAAGAAGAAGCTCTTTCAGGAAGTCCAAATTATCTGCTGGCTGCTAACTGTAAATCCTGCTACCAACGCGTTCTTTCTCATCTGCCCGGCCTCTGAAGACGTGGCTCAGATCCAGGATCGAAGGCAAAAGGTTGAGAAGCCTTTTCCTTTCCAGGCTCTCGGTCATTGGGGCGAAAACCGGGCGAGCGCGAGCAAACGAAAATTGAGTGGGGGGTCTCGGGAAGGCGCCTTCCCGCCTACCCAAGACCGCCCTACTGACCGAGAGCCTGGAACAGGCTATAACAGCCTGGGTTTTTAGCGCGCACCCACCCCTAAAAATGGGGCCTAACAGACCGTGTCTGAACAGCTGAGGTCACACAAGAGTTTGTTTCTCGCAACGAGAATCGCAAGAGAAATTTTTGCAACTTCAAAAAGTAGAGAGCATAGGTAGTTATATTTAACATATTAACTGTATTGCGTAGTATACCAAGTGAGTGCGGCTATGTTATATTTATGAGGGTTGTATGATGGCGTGCAAATGCAACATAAATGGAGGAGCAGTGGCCCCTAATGCTTGTTAATTGATCTTGGCCCTATTTATCGTAGCCCTACCACTTTTAACTGGTCTCCGCGGTCCCTGTAAGATGAAAAATTTCTCCCACAAACACAAATTACATCTCTTGGTAACATTCGAATAAGACCTAGCCTGTTTAACTATGCGCCACTTAAAGTCGTACTTAATGTTCTGATATTTCAGGCTCCACTTGTATTTTCAGAACATTAAGTACGACATTTGGAATTGTTCGTGTGCAATATTCAGCCAACAGAATGCTGCATCACCTTCATATAGAATTTTATGAGCCCGCTGAGTCTAGGTATAGCTGAAACCTTCAGTACAATTACGGTTCTAAACAGTTCACTTTTTCTTTCAATAGATATTTGCGAGGATGACTGGGCCTATTTTAAGGGATACTGTTACAGAAAGGTGTCTTCCTGTGATTCGTGGAGTGGCAGCCAGGGGAAATGTGCCACATTTGGAGCTAATCCTCCCAGTATTCATAGTCAGGAAGAAAACGTTTATATCCAAAGTCTACACGGTGGAGAAAATTCTTGGTTGGGCCTCTCTGATATTGCTGGCTTGCACCGTCACGCCATAAAAAAATAAATTAGAAACCGTTCAATGAAAGAAGCTAAGAAAATGAAATGTTATAACAGACCTACACTGGAAAAACGTCTCCAAGTCTCAGGTCTCTGTGATGCGCCGGTTCTGAGTTATTTGCCAAAACGTTTCACGCAAATTTATAGAGCTTTGTATGGAGACGCCATGTTGGTGTACAACTTCAGTACACCAACATGGCCGCCAAATCATCTGAACTTCACTTCTACGATGAAAGCGCTTTCTCTTCGCTCGTGAGCTCTTACATATGCGCATAAACACATCTCCTAAGACTTTAAAATGTTTTAAGTGCTGAAAACTATAAGAGGAGACCTCTTTTCAACCAGTACAGCTTTGCTGCGGCCACTATCTCCGTGTCACGCAAGGTTAAAATTAGGAATTTCGAAATGCTGTATTTTTAAAGCGACAGACACTACAAGACTGAAAAATTGCAAAACGAATTTTTTCTAGGTCATCTTCAATCTAGTGTAGGAAAAAAAAATTAGAAGACCTCACAATAATGAGTTTAAAATTTTATGACGTCACATGCAAACCAAGGATCAATACTGAAGGAACATTCGTGTGGAGCGATGGAACACCGCTTGACTTTCATTACTGGGCGAAACACCAGCCAAACAACTTTCAAAATGAGGACTGTGTTCATACTCTTGGGTTTCTTCAAGGTCATAACTACGAATGGAATGATGTCAATTGCACAGACTGTCACAGATACACCTGCAAGAAAGGTACAATACGCAGCATTGTACAACGTGTAAAACTAAACTAATATTATTATGTTACGTTAGTATTCCAGATAAAGGGCCATCAAGTAGATTTTGTTTTGTATCATCACACATATGACAATGTAATTTTTTGAAACTGAGAAAACAGGCCTGTAAGTTTACTGGCCTGATTGCGTTACGAATCATCGATTCAAGCCAATAACGATTCATCAAATAAAAAGCAACGAGTAATAAGACGAATGACTTGCATAAATAGCTTAAAAAATACAAAAAAGGGAAATCTTTTTACAATTAAAATATCTTTTCAACTATTTAGGCAACTTAAGTATCGTTTCGTTTTGGCTTGATATCACCGAACTTTTGGGGGGTATTTAAATAGAAACGTTCCTTTCACAGATTACAATGAATGCAAAGACTTCTCGCATGATTGTCCAGTGAACGCCACTTGTGTGAACAGTGATGGTTCTTACTCATGTCGATGCCCTGTTGGATATCGTCTAGATGGAAATAACTGTACAGGTTTGCACAATTGTCTTTTCTTATATCTATTTTAATGGTAATAAATAATGAAGATGCTAGATTTTAAGATCAAGGAACAAATGATAAAGATGAAATGTTCATTTATCACGAGCGTGGGACAAAGAAAATCCGAGTCCCCGACGGGAATTGAACCTATGGCCGCCCAGATACCCAGATACCATACTGCCAGGATCAGCAATGTCGAAAGCAAATAGTCCGATTTTCCGAAATCTTTCATCCGCGATTTTGAATTTTTCAAATTGTTTTGTTATTCATTATACTAGAAATCAAAATAATTGGATTGTAAAACTTAAGTCCTTGTAAAATAATGATTCAAAACAGAGAAAAATAGGGCAATCATGAAATAACAGATAGAAATGTTCTGCTTAAAAATTTAGTTCGCCAAATTGGATTTTGAATTTTCTTTTCTTTCCCAAATTAAAGGAACCTCTAATCTTCTGACAAGTTGACATTGAAGTGTTTGAAATGATGCCTTCGCTCCAAATTAATCAGAACTAGGCAGAAACAACATAATAGTAACAACAACTTAAGATTTGATTACGTGTAATAGTTGCCCAATTATTTCACACAAACGATCATCTGCTTCCAAACTACACGCCAAAAAATCCAAAGGGGTGACAAGCGATAAATTTAAAAGCGATAATATTTTCCATTTTTGTTACTACAAATGTTATTTTTCCCTTGCTCAATGCGATACACTGTTACTACACTAGGAATAGTTAACACTACAGCTGCCCCCGCTGTTATCCTTTTTTTTCTCAGCGTATCCGTTACTACAGTCAATTATTTCGCTTGATATTTTGGCTATTCTATTTTCTTAATTGATTGAAAATCAGTTTTTTGTTTGGAACAGTCTTGCGATAATTTTTCTCGTGTTCTGCTCACAAAGCATCACTTGTTTCTGGCCTTCTCTCTTTCAAGATCATGGGACGAGGACGTGCCATTTACAGTCGAAACCGAAGAAGCGTGAACGCCAAAAATTATTTCTGGAATGTTTATTGTTCTACGACCAATCAGATTCGAGACGTTACCGCAACAAACCGCAACAGTAATTAGCTAAAAGGTTTCGATTCTTTTATCACGAAACGACTTTTTCGTCTACATTAAGTCTTGAGATCACCACCGTTTAACAAACACTCTGGAATTATTAATTTTCTTCTATTTCAGAGTTGAAGCATAATCAAAGAATAACTATAAACGATAAATACTGAAAAGAGAAAAATAATCGAACAGACATGGCTAGACAGCGCGTCTGGAAGCAGAATAAAATTGAATTTTCACAGCAAATGCAAATGCAACGCGTGCCGTTGCAAATTCAAATATGTGTGCCGTTAAAAATTGAAAAATGGGTGCCGTTGCGTGACATACTGGGCCGGAGAATTTTGCTGGGACGCGCTTCGTGAACTGTTCCGGCTCCGCATCGAAGTAAGGTAGAGAGAACATTTTTGTAAAGTTTATTCAATAAAATTTTGGTGAAATGGGGAAAAGGATAAAACCTAGAAATGATTGTAAGTAGAAAAAACTGGATAGGCCGTATTTTTTTAAAATAATCAAAAATTCTATTCTGCTTCCAGACGCGCTGTCTAGCCATGTCTGTTCGATTATTTTTCTCTTTTCAGTATTTATCGTTTATAGTTATTCTTTGATTATGCTTCAACTCTGAAATAGAAGAAAATTAACAATTCCAGAGTGTTTGTTAAACGGTGGTGATCTCAAGACTTAATGTAGACGAAAAAGTTGTTTCGTGATAAAAGAATCGAAACCTTTTAGCTAATTACTGTTGCGGTTTGTTGCGGTAACGTCTCGAATCTGATTGGTCGTAGAACAATAAACATTCCAGAAATAATTTTTGGCGTTCACGCTTCTTCGGTTTCGACTGTAAAACAAACTTTCAGTATGAGTTGTTGAGGTCAAGTAGCTAAGTTAAGCAAAGATAAATTATGCAAAAATTCTGAAGGATTACATGTAATAATCACGTAAATTTAATTACACGCACGCGTTCCCAACATCCTGAGTTTAGTTTTTTCTTTTTTGCTGTAATGAGTGATCGTAGCGAGGATAAACTTTGGTAATAGCGAAACGGTTTAAAACTACCAATTGAGACCAGCTGTTTTCAGATTTTTTGTTTCAATATATTAAGGCTGGGAACTCAAGCAGCAATGACCAACTTGACAACTGAGCTCGAAACGGATGCCAAAAGATTTCTCACCTCTGTCAATGTAAACGCCTGCCGTGAGTTTTGATTATCTCAAGAACTCTTTTGAATTCTCTTTCCTTCTTGACAAGTCTCAGTTACAAATTTTACTTAAATGCCTAAAGACTGATCGAGTCTTTTATCTTTTATTTCTACCACTTGCGTTTTTTTTTTAAAGTTATGATGTTCCGCCTAAAATTAAAGCCGAAAGCACTGGTTCGACAGCTGGCTAGTTATACATGTATGTCTCAAGTGAAAACTTTCTCACTTCTCTGCGAGTTTCAATGCTCGCGGTATCTTTCAAAAACTTTCCTTCTTTAACTCTTTTTGAACTTATTGCAGCTGCTACCTTTATATCTTGGTTGTGGCCTGAGTCTTTCAAACCCTTTCAAACCCCTCGTGTAAAGTGTGATTTGTGTCTGACAAATCTCGATTTCGGATTGAGTCTGTCAATCCTGCGAACGAACGAGAGCTGCTCGCAACACGCTAACAAGAGAAATTTCTAAACCAATACGTACTATTCTTGTTTTGGATCATATCAATTGCGTACGTTTCGGCCTCTAGACCTTGTGAAATCAAAAAAGCTCGAACGAAACTGCAGCAACCCAACTGCAATCAACGTTTGCAAGCGTCGTTTGTTGACTTGTCATTTGTGCACGCGCACGTGCTCACGCTTTGGTTTGTCATCATCACCCAATCATCGTTTATCTTGCGTCATCATTTACCAATCACAGTACAGGGAAAATTATCACACCTACCGATACTACTTGCGGGCATTTTATCACACCTACCGATACTACTTGCGGTCCCACTTTGGCCAAGTCGAGATTTTGTCTGGTACATACTATATATATAGTCTATATACGCGCGGACTACAATGATGCCTCCTCGGGTTTTGGCCTCTGGGCCAAAACCCTGCGGGGGCAATTAAGTTTAAAATTTCAGATGTAATGATAAAACAGAGAAAAACCCCAATTTATTATTATTAAAAAAAACAGAGCTGTCAAAAACGGGTTGCCATGGAAATATTAGAGTTGGCGGTCGCGTGGTACGGGTATCAAAATGCTGCCAGAAGATGTTTTGGACAAGTCGGAAGTTTGGTGGTCATAGCTTTAATCATTTTGAAACTTATAAATCTTTAACGTCGTTGCGAGCCTCAAAAAGCCTCCCGTATGAATCGCGTTAAGAAAAGCATCTAAGGATTCCATTTTTTTACTTTCGCACCCTTACTGCAGCACAGCTCTGGTTAACAGTGTCGTGCCTTGAACCTTTCGTAACCTCAGGACTTCACCGAAAGATAAGTAGAGCACGCACGCGCTTATAGTTGGTCTGTCTTTCAGATAGGACGTGTTAACATAACTGTAAATTTCACAGTGTGGAGAAAAGGATTTTTTTTTCTTTTTTCATTTCGTAACCTTAGGACTTGCAAACCAGTGTGACAGTTAAAAAAACGTAACAGTAGATCTTAAAACAGAAAAAAAGAAAGAAAAACAAACAAATAAAAAACGAAAGCAAAACCAACCCATTGCCGTGGTTTGACTTTGCTCGGAACAAAAAAACAACGGACTCGCTAGTGAACACATCTATTCTGAAAGAAACTGATTCTTGGAGTGTTAGGATACCAAAACTTCCCTCACTATACCAAAAAAAAGAAAAAAAAACTTTTCCCGTCCTGGCCGTTACTTGGGATTTCACACAACAGCAGAGAGAATCATTGCGTGTCCTCCAAACTAACGGCTGCACAAGTATAGTGCTTCTATCCACGTTTGTGACGTCAATGCCAACTGTCAGAATATTCGCGGATCTTATATTTGTTCCTGTAAAGCCGGATTTTCTGAAGATGGAAAAAGCTGCACCGAGATGACTGTGTTAGAAGCAAACATTGTTGCCAACGTTCATGTTATTAACGTCGAGACATGATGCCTACGTAATAATCCGGGTCACTTAGTCACTTAGTACCAGAAGCTGGAAATCAACCAATTAGCCTACAAAGTTTAAGAGCAGATCCCATTAAAAAAAGATAAACCGAGGTTCCCCTTGGCAATTCCTCCTTCTCTCCCTCACCATCAGAGATAATTAAAAAGTGGTTCTCTCCACCTTCTTCCTCGCCGCCTGTCGGGTCATATCTTTCCCCTTAGTTTGTATTTATCATTTGTCTTGTTTTTAGGTTTATTTTTGGCGCTCCACTTCAGATAATGTTGTTAATATCTTTACTAGACTTATGGGGACTGCTGTACACAGGCTAGACTTATGGATGTCTTGTCCTGGTTCAATAAAACGCATCAACTCCGTGGCCAGCTTTATCCAACACAATTTTTTTATGTTTCTATTTGCCCTTTTCACTAAAGGATAGGTAGAGCTTGCGATTTGGGTTGGCTTGTCTTTCAAATAGGACATGTCTCGATATAAAAGGAGTAAACTTAAATGTAATTTCCGTACAGTGCAGAAAAATGATTTTTTCCCCAATTCCATAAGAAACTATGTATTATTATGCTTGAAGTTATAAAACACAGGACATAAGACATAGTTACGAGGCCTCAGTTATCGTAGATTCTACATAGTTGCAGGCTGATTATTCTCTCCTATCTTTTGCGCATTTATTTTTTCCGTAGATGTGGACGAGTGTAGCGCTTCTATCTTTGTCTATGATATCAATGCTAAATGTCAGAACACTGTTGGTTCCTATGTTTGTTCGTGTAAAGCTGGATTTGCTGGAGATGGAAAAACTTGTACAGGTAGGGGTATTTGACTATGGTGGGATAGATGTTTTACATATTAGATGCTTCCGAATTACTCAAGGAGAGAAGAGAACTGGAATTGAAGCTAGACGATGATTAGGCCTGGGGTCAACCTGGCAACTCTCCCGCTTCACAAGAACGAGCGGGTTTGTTTCCTGGAAATCGTCAACTAAGAGACTTTATTAGTTAGTATTGAACCATAGCTGATAACAAGATTTTTACATCAGAGTATTGTATTTCTCATCCGAACTTTTGTTTTTTAAAATATTATAAATAATTACAGCAAATGTCTAATTGAAAACCTTGGGACCTTTCAGCGAGTGATTTCATTGTTTGCCTCAACTAAGAAAAAAAAACTGGTTCCCGAATTGCAACATTTTATATAATTTACGTGCACCATTTTCTAGGACATGGATATGTGATGTGTCTTTTCATTACGGGTTTCGAGAGACAGATAGAAAGTATTCTCTTCACGCAAAACGTGTACATTCCGAAACAAAATAAAGACCACTCGTAAGCTCCGCATAGATGTAATATTATCGTCAATAATCCCAATAACTGACTTTCTTGGTAGTGGGTGAGGTAGGGCGCCTCTAAAACAGAGTACCTTACTTTGTAGTGCCCTTCTCATTTTTTTTCTCTGATTTAGAAATCACATTACAACAGTTTTCCGTGATCAGATCTAGCGCTGCATAATGATGATATGATATCGTTATTTTTTTACAGTCAGTAAAAACTGTGCTGTGCTGTACAAATCTGGAAAACGAAACAGTGGTGTTTATACAATCAACCCTGATGGTTCAGGTACCTTTGATGTTTTCTGCGACCAAACAACAGACGGTGGGGGGTGGACAGTGTTGCAAAAAAGACAAGACGGATCAGTTGATTTTTATCGCGGCTGGGCTGACTACAAAAGAGGCTTCGGTAATTTAAATGGCGAGCTTTGGCTCGGCCTGGAAAAGATACACCGGCTGACCAGCAGTGGACAATACAAGCTGCGTGTTGATCTGGAAGACTTTGCAGGAAACAATGCTTATGCAGAGTACGGTTCGTTTGGTATTGCGAGTGAGGGGACTAAGTACCAGTTGAGCACGGGAAGTTACTCAGGTCAGTTTGTTTGTTTAATTTGCTTCTTGATATAGTTTTTTGTCATGAACATGATATTTTGAACAATTCATTATTCAAGATTCAGTTATTCATTCGTCATTGGTGAATGGGCGATTATTAACAGCTAGTCAGAAAATTGCTGTCATTTCAGACACGAAAGTTAATTTGTGCTTGGGCAAAGTATGTGAAAGGAAAAATTAACACATAACATTATTTGTTATTTTTAGGTTACTTATTTATTGTTCTTTATGGTTACTTAATTGTTTTCTTGCACTTTTGTAACAATTATCGGTGGGAAATACTATCTAGTTTTCTGCTTTATTTGATTTAGGAACCGCTGGAGATTCACTGGCTTATCATAGTGGTTCTTCATTCACAACAAAAGATCAAGATAACGACAACAACGGAAACAACTGTGCTTTATATTATAAAGGAGCCTGGTGGTACAACAGTTGCTACCACAGTAACCTGAATAGTCCCTATCGTCAGGGACAGTACTCGGGTAGTGATAGTGTTAAGTGGAAGACTTTTTCGAGTTATTCAGCAAAAAGAGCTGAAATGAAGATTAGACCGGTGAATTATTAAAGACCTACACTTTAATTTGTCTTCTTGGCCGTGAAAAGATAAATACCCTTCCATTTGTTTTTGAAATTGCCTTTATGAAAATTTTTGGGTAGATAAAACGGAAACATTCGTACTGAAATCGCAACTGCGGAAAAAAATAACAACTGAAAGGAACTTTCAGTGACATATACAAATGTATCGTGTTTTTGATAAATGAGGTTGCTTTCAGATGTATTAAGTAAAGCGATTTACCAGTGATTATCAGAGCTTATTACTTGCTCGTTTAGGACTAAAATCTAACCGTCAACTTTCAAAAAGGGTATTTTTTTACCGATAACCCTAAAAAATGGTAGTCGATTTTGGCAAACATTTTAGCAAGAAAATTAACGAAAGAAAAGTGACTTGACGTTTCGACGACCTCATGCCCTCATTATCAAAAGTGAAATATGAAAAAGTAACATAAGATATAAAAACAAAAATAGAAGTGTGAAATACATAATGACATATAGCAAGATAAGCGCAGAAGCCGCTGTTTGAGCTCGTCACGCAACGCTCCCTCTTCCACCAGAAGCGTTGCGTGACAACGGCGATTCTTAACACTTACAAGCGGATTGACAAATGCAAAACGGCCGATCTCCACTCCGGTAGCTTGAACAGCGCTCTTTTAAGCCAGAATATTACCGCGAAAGGCCTGAAACACCACGATTATATTAGCCTTTTTGAGGTTAGCTTTAAATAATGATGGTAACGCGCAGTTTCTAGTCTTCAGTTTGCAGTCTGCCAATGTCAGACACGCACGTGCTACCTTAGTAGGTCTTAGCAAGGGATTAATTTTAACATGTTTTGAAGAGTATCCCCTTTCTAGTAAAGGGGTCTCCTTGTACCTCGTGATGCAAATATGTATCACTTAGTTGTGAATAAAGTGAAAAGTCCTTTATGAGTTCCGTATGTTTGTACTGCGGCTACAACTTAATTTATTGTGGTTGAATTGCTCTGTAATACGGTGAAGTTTGTTCCCATGCACTTTAGTTTTTATTGAGTTTTGGCAGGCATTTTTTATCTTCCTGTTAGTTTGTGAAACATTTCGGGAAATCAAAGAGCCATCGTCCAGTCTATCAGCGTCTGGTTTGGCCTTTCAATGCTCGAGGGAAATGCGAAATTCATTCATAGAGCTTATAGAGTGATGACAGAGCGCTTCACTGTAATTTGACATTATATTCATTATTGTGCATTTATAATTATTCATCAAACAATTCGTTCACACTTTAAAAGCAACTTAAAGTATTTGCTCTTAAACAGTGTAAGATTATTTCAAGTAAGTTTTTGTTTTGATTTTGGGAAAATTTTGCATTTAGTTTCTGCTACTTATTTTAAATTTTAAGAATTACTTTAACACCGGTTAGCTTAAGTTAGTTGGTGTGAACGGGATATTGTAAGCTGTTTGAACATTTATGCTGGTACTGGAAACTTATTACGCACCTATTAAGTGGTCCATTATGTTATTATTAAGGAGGCGCGGTGGCCTAAGTGCAAATCGAGCGGTCCATGTTCGAGCCCTGGCCGGGGTGCTGTGTTGTGTTCGTTGGCAGGATACGTTGCTTTCATAGTGCTTCCCTCCACCAAGGCGTACAAATGGGTAAGGACGAATTTCATGCTCGGGGTAACCCTGGAATGAACTAACATGAAGCAGGATGTTTTCCGGCCTGATGGGCTCGCACTAGGCTCGAACGCGGACTTTACCTAGCAACATTGTTGGTAATATTGGAAACTTAGTGTGCAGCTATCAATAAACAAATGGTCCACTACACAGTTTGTTTGTTATGTGTTGTACACTGTTACTTTATCGATCCGTGGAAGAAAAGTGTTAGTCCAGCCGTCAAATTATTTAAACAACTTTAAGTGCCTTTCCACGTAAGGTTCAAGTCATTTTGGAAATGGCCAAAAAGAACCCGATCTCAAACTTTTTTTTCTCTGTTGAAGGATATTCATGAGTAAATAACAAAAAAGGTATTAGTTTGAAAAATACCATCTGATCATGTGACAACCAATAAAAGTTCCCCCCCCCCCCCCCCCCCCGTGGAGACCGTGACCAATTTTTGACGGAAAATTTCCGAAAATTGGCTAACTTTGCATGCACCTCATCACGACACGAAGGCATTACCTCTTTTCACGCCTCTCTTTCTTTTTTTTGTGTAAACCGTATTCATTATCCCAGGTACCGCTTCACTGCAGAGAAACAGTTTAAAACAAAAATGGCAGTTTGCAGGTTTTGTCAAATTTGCAAGTCTAGTCATTTTTGATGTCAAAATCTCTAAGAAGGATTTTCAATATCCCATTACTTTTTACTTCGGATTAGAGCAAAAACTAAAGGGTCATATTTTCAAAATATAGAGAAATCTCTGCGGGCAAATTACTTTTCGATGTCAGCCGAGAGCGCTGAAAACTGGAAATTTGCTAAATTTGCATATTATATAATACAGAAATAGATCAGCTTTTATTGCCCTTAGAAATCTTAGAAGCAAACGATATCTGCATCACATTTAAACTAAGGTTTTTAAATGTCACAGTTTACATTTGCCGAATTTTGAAGAGAAAGGTTTACCTTACCGTCAACATCGCCCTTCATCCACCCCTCCCTCGACAGGTTTTACCGCTAGCTCTGAACTATCGAGGAAAGTGTTTCAAAGCGTTTGAAATATACCCTATGAAAAATGGCTGCCAATTTAAAATCTTTTTGCATGTATTTAAATAAGCCTAACTAACCTCGTGTTTGAGTTGATAACCCAAAATAATTTTTAATCTAGAACGGGGTTAATTTTTGTGGATACAAAAGAATTCAAAATTAGCAGCCATGCATTGGGTCTATATTGTTCCGTTTTCGTTTCCTTCCTATAATATGATCGTGTGAGGTTACCTGACTCTAAAATACTGTGAGAAAGCCACTCGTGACTGTAATGGTCTGAAAACGACAAAAAGTACAGTGAAAATGTTCGGGTTACGGGTTACGGGTTACGGGTTATGGGTAAAAGAGCGAGTTCTGCTGGCTTCTAGCTTTCTCGCGGTTCTTGCCAGCGTTCAACGACCGTAACAAAATAATACATAGAATTAGGCAGGCCTAAAAGCGAAGCTCCCATTATTTATTGTTGTGCTCGAGCTAATTACAGTGTTACCATATAAGTAGCCACACTATATTTTTAAGCTTATTCGGTGGACCATATAGGTACAAAAAAAAAATAATAATCGCTCATGGTTAAACTTAATATCTTAAAAACCTCTAATGGTTTGTTGACGAATTAAGCGACGTCGATATAGTTCATGGTTAACCCGTCTGAATTTTCTTGCCTGTGACAAGTTAAAAATTAAAATTGATGAGTGCACTTTATTGGGTTCCTCACGTACGCACTTAGGCACAAAACAAATCTTAGTAAAACTTTTTAAAACGTTTAGTGTACACTTCCAGGACCTCTATGAGTTATTCAATGTAAAAAAAAAAAAAAAACCTTGACCTTGTTTTGATTTAATACAAAACTGTCAGGGCAAGAAAATAAACTCGAGGCAAAAACAAAGTACAGAAAAACAAAGTGAACCCGCTGCTAAACTGAGTAAACAAAATGAACTCACGCCACGGCAAACTAAGAAAAACACGGCGGCAAAACAAACTCTGCAAATTCATGGTGCCGGTTATGTACTGGTAAGTCATTTTGAAGAAGTTTTTGTGTAAGAATTGTGGCAGTTTGTGATTTGGGAAGCGGTGCACGCTAACTTAGAAGAAGCTTACAATGTTGTTTTGACTGTTTTGAACCGTCTTCTCTAATTCTGTTTTATCGTACGCGATGCTAAATACCAAAGAGAATTTAACTAAATGAATTTTCTTCATTTCTGGTAAGTATTGTTTATCTTCCTTGACTATCTCCTCCCTTAAGGCTGGTTTTCACTTGCGCATAAGCATAAGCATAAGCATAAGAAATTAAGAAGCGAGTGAGAACACCAGGGCATAAGCATAAGAGCATACGCAGGCGCAGTAATAACACAATTCCTCCATACCAGCTTTCCTTAAAGGTCAAATGAACCAAAATTTCGACATTCTTTCTTTAGCGATTTTAAAGCAACCAAACGCTAGAAGAATTCATTATTAAGTAAAATTAAGGCGAAATTTTGCTTTCTGAGCCTTAAAGCGCGAACTATAGCAAAAACTACGAAGATTTCCGAAGACTTCACGAAAACGTTTCCAAAATGACCGCGCACTGAAATGGAAGGAATGGTTTTATTTTACGGCTTTGCGATCGAAGAGACGATCGTCATTTAATTAAAAAGCGAATAATGTAAAGTTTGAGAGTTTCAGTCAGTCTGAGTAATTCAAATAATTCTGAAAGGATCTAAGCTTTTTTTAAACATTGTTGTTATATTTTTTACTACATTGGAATCCAGTTTCAAAGATTAATGATTATCAAAGCACTGAGTAAAATTGTAAGCATTGTACGATATAGGAGGTTTTCAAACACTGGATGGCGTATAAAAATCATCAGTCCGCTCAGCTTGGTATAGAACAATTATTTTTGTTATATACCCCAAGTTAAATGCAGTTTTTTTTGGATTTGCATGTAATTCTTATCAGGACGTGTGCGGCTTGCATAGGATGTGGCCAAAAGCCACATCCAAGATTGAATTCACTGTTTCTTTTTCGTACTCGACTCGAAAGTCACACAAAACACAAAAATAAATTTGTACTCAAAAATTTAACTTGAATGTAAGGATATTTCTCAATGCAAATTCGAAACCGCAAAAGCATCACGCAGGGTAAAACTTTCAATGAGTAAATTCGTGCCGTTTTATTTTTCAACTGAAGGAAAATTCAATGTTGAAATAAATACAGAGCATTTACGCACTGTCCCCGTGGACACTGTGAGTTCTGTTTGTATTAGCTGTTTTTGTTCCATATTTATTTAGCCGGTGGCTGTTATTTAGTGCTCGAAATTAACGGTTGTAAACCCAACATAAATACAACCTTTGAAGCATAATTTTATACGGGTCAAAAAGCACGTGCACGTGCAGGGAAACAAATTATTTGGCGAGGATATTGAACTAACGAATTCAAATTCTAATACTTGATCATGACCAGCCAAACCAACAAAGTAAAAGTGCTAATAATCATAACAAATACTCTATGTAGCTCTTGGTAGAATAAGAAAGGTGCAAAATGCATACCTCTAACTTCCTTCGTTTAGCAAAAGCCGAACGGACATGGGGACCTTTGTGCTTCGGGAGGCATTCTTCCCCGTGATTTCTTTTCCGAACAAAAAAGCTAGTCGGCATAGCATCCTCTTTGAGGTGGAGTCTGAGCGGCTTGAAATCAGAACCAGAAACCTACGTATCGCCAGATTTTCTCTGAAGCGGCAGTCTTCGGTAAAATGAACCGCACAAATGCGAGAGTTCTTGTCTGGCTTAAATTCTTTTCTTTTCATTTTCAAAAGCCATTGTTTCCTGAGCTTTGTTGAATTTGCTGGAAACTTAAACGTATTTACTTTCGACTTAGAATTATTTAAGCAGTTTTGTGCTGCACAAAACACCATGATATCCCATTCTTGTGAGCTTCATCACTGAAAGACTTTGAATTTCCCGCAATTTCACAGCACACCAATAATGACGTCAAAGTTTTAAGTTCCGAAAATTTCTCGACAATTTTCCCGAGCGCTCTACGATTATGAAGGCCTAAAATAAGCATTTTTCAACTTGAAATTTCTCTGTTTTGCACAGTCCAATTACTTTGAAATTTTGGAATATGTTTATTTGGTTCTTAATCAACAAGTTGGCCTAAAAAGAGAAAATTCGAAATTTTGGTTCATTTGACCTTTAACTACAATCAAGATGGCGAATTATAACCCTTATGCTTATGCTTATTTCACTCGCGTTCGCACTAAGGGCCAATTCGCACCAGCGGACAAATTTTGTAACAATTGGTAGATTTCATCATTAATGTGTCACTTGTTACAGAAAACAAGTGCGAATCCTTTTTTTGAGACCTAGAACTTGTCAAACAATTCAGGCAAACAAAGAAGCAGTTGTCTTATGATTGGTCCTCGTTGCACGCGCGATACATTTTGTCAAACAATCGCAAAAACAATTGCGAACGACTTGTTGGACAAGGGAAAATTTTGTCAAAACGGACAAATCTTCAAAGGGGCCGATGTCCTGCCTCAAGGCAGGACAAGTCATGACAAGTCGCATTCCAACGCCCCTCGTAATTCCAGATAACAATACGTTGTTGATTGGCTGTTGTGTTTGGTCTGGATTGTACTAAAAAAACAACACGCGAAATTTTTCCGTGATAGACCGCAAAACATGTTTGTGTGCCGAGGTGAGGTCGTGCAAGGATGGTAATACCGGGGCTGGAACAAAAAAATGCGGAGGGAACCAGTTTGTGTCGATAAATGGAGGGGAAAAGAAATAGTTTACTTGCGACATTTTTCCCGCACGAGCACAAAAACATCAGCACACGCACACTTCAAATGCTAATCGTTTTAAAATTTTTCACCACATGGACCTGCCTGATTATTTGATGTTTGCACAAGACGACCGTGCCGAGAAATGTACTAGGATGCCAGAAGCACGTGCAGAGTTATTGTAATAATAATTACACCTTTTGTTTTCTTCAAAATGTCTCTGACTTGTCACGACAATTTTGTTTTTGCCAAAAATGTTATGACATTTAAAACTTGTCCGCTAGTGCGAATCGTGTGCTTATGTTATGCTTATGTTATGCTTATGTTGTGGGTGTTCTCACTTGCTTATGCGAGTGTTTGTGCTTATGCTTATGCTTATGGTTATGCGCTAGTGAAAACCAGCCTTTATATACGTAGCAATAAATATTCATTAAAATTCCCGCGCTTAGCAACAGTCATGATTTAATGATGAATGAATTAAATTAAGAGAACGGTATTGTGCGTTTATTCAGTTCATCTTAATAAGATTGTCTAACAATTTGGTACGTTCCGAAGCCTTGTGGCCTTTCTTAGCATCTTTAATTTTAAAAACTGACAACCAAGGATGTCGATATACAGCTATTTCGAGAAAGTTTGTCGGAAAAAAAGCACACGACAAGACCGAAAGGTAGTATGGTATAGAGCTACTGCACGTGCTGAATGTGAAAATAAATGAGAAATAACGACAAGACAAAACGTGAATTTACACGTTTTCTTTCTCTTTAGACATGTGGAAACAAGGTGCATTTAGCCACGCTGGATTTTAGAAGAAGTTTCCTCTATCAAAAGACACGCGCACATGTGTACGTAAAATCTTTTAAACCCACGCTAAGACACGTAACCAAGCGCGGAAATTTCACTTATTATTCAATGCACGTGCATCAGGAAAACTCCATTCTCGATTTGCTTCAAAAAGCTGTTGGAGATTATTCTAAAATTTCGTCTACATGTAGCCAATCTACAGCACTTAAACATATTTTAAAATGAATGCCAAGAGTTAGTCTAGGTTTAGAGGGAGTCAGGCTTGTTTTGTGACATCATCAATCATGGCGCCATTTTTTACAGCTTGATATACTTCTGCAATTGAAGTGACAAAATCAACATCGATGCTTTCTTAGGTTCGTTTGGCCCCAGCGTTTTTTACTCGAATTTCCGTTTTAAAACTTTGAAAAACATTTGGTTGCACGAAAAGTGAGTCATTTATTTACTCATTTATCAGAGTGTATGGAAATTTAATTCCGTAATTAATTAGGGAAGTCCAAAATTGACAAAGAAATACACCAGCTGCTAAAATAGTCTGCTTATTAATCTACGTTCACAGTGTCATTTGGTTGTTAGTTCAAATCTGTTTTTGCTGCACTGTTTTACTACACAGCCTTCACCAGGTGCTTTTTTAAACGGCAATATAGCGGGTTATGCGATGAGAAAAGGGTGATATTCTTTAAATGGCTGCATGGAAGTGCGCGTGTTTATCTTCCTAGTCTGCTCAAATATCCATTAATGAGAAACATACTGTTGACATTATAACCTGCTTACCAACATAATGTTTACAAATTAAAGTCAACATCACGATAGCATGTTGACATTGTAACCTGTTTACCTACGTAATGTTTAGCTACTTAATGACAACATGACAGCAATTGAGCTTACTGTCGTCAAAACCCTTATGGGAGACGGTACACCTAGTTGCAACATAATATTGGATTGGCGAAGTGAGGAAACCTGCTGTAAGGACCAGCGCCACTAGCATTTTGAAAGCATAACGCTTAAGAGTTCTATACCAGTATTGGATAAGGATATCTAGAATCTCTGTGAGCAAAAAAATAGCGTTCTGTTATAATCAAATCTGGAAGAGAAATTCATAAGGAGTTGGTAAGTTTTTTTTTTTTTTGTTAATTGTTATTCAATTCAATTCAAACCCATCGTCCGAAAAACTAAGCCATGTTCTTGAGTTTAAAAACCAAACGTGAAAGTATTCAGAATTATTGGGAAGGTTTGCCGTGATTTGCTTGCATGATTTGCGTAATTTAAGCTCAAAGCTAATGCTTTTTATATTGGATTCAGAGGTTTCATAGAGCTTTTATAGTTAGTACCGACAATATACTTAGAAAATTTTAAAGCTCATGATTCTTATTTTGAAAACAAGTTGAACACATTTATAAATACAGTATATTAAATAAAATTTAGAGAACGCAAGTAAAATAAAACATTAGCGAGAAAAAATGAGCAGAATAATATGAATCGAAGCATTTCACACAAAGATGGAACTGAAGCTCAGAGGATTTTGAACATGAGGATTTTGGACATTTTATGACAGAGTATACATTTAAAGCCTCAATCAAAACAGAAAGTGAAAAGTTCTGTTTCGAAAGATGGTGTAAATTAAATTTCATCGTTTTTATTTTGAATTTCGACGACGAAATTAAATAAAGTGGGCATTAAGCGAAAACTGTCATTAGTATTAAAACGAATCCGAATCTTGGACGAAATCTAGGAAATCGATATTTTGCTCTATTCTGAAAATTTAAAAAAGGTTTTAAAAAATAATAAAGTAAAAGTGATAGAAAGAGGTATTCAACCAAATATTCATGTCACTATTAGCACTCACACAACAGAGGTTAGTTAGACTTCTTAATATTTTAATTCCAGGCATTTTGTTGCTGTGGCCGTTAACGAAGCTCAAATGGCCGTTAAACAACTCTTGCGCATTCCAATTTTACTTGTCCTGTGTCAAATGCTCTATGGAGCAGTTGCTCAACAATGTATCCCGGAAAAAGTTGAAACTTCCATCTTTGGCACGATGCTACGGCGACACATCTATAAACGGATCACAGGGGCATCACTTGGTGATGTCTGCCTGCGGGAGTGTTTTCATGACGTCAGATGTCAAAGCTTCAATTACGTCATTTCTCAGCACATGTGTGAGCTGAACAACCGCACCAAGGAAGCCAGACCTGAAGATTTCGTTCCTGACTTTGACAGATACTATTTTGGACGAGAATGGCAAAGAGGTAAGGTTATTAACATAACAGTAACTGCTGCAACAAAAACAAAAAAGAGAGAAATAACATGCCTAGATATTTGCTCTCTAGTACCACTAGGTTCCACTCCTGAATTGCCCGCTGAAACGTGCAAAGAAATCAAGGCGAGTGAAGGAGGAAATGCGGTCAGCGGCAAATATTGGTTTGATTCTATCATACCTGGGAAGACCGTAGAAGCTCACTGTGACATGAAGAAAGCAGGTAACTTGAACAAGCGTATTTTCCCCCTAAGAACTGCATGTGATAATTAGCAGTGCGAAAAAATAGCAATGCCTACTAAAACGAGGCATAATTAACGTTTTATTAACATTTGCGATCGACCAGACCTTGTTATATTACACTGTCTTTTTCACGTTGTTGATTTCTCTTGTGAACCTTTGTAGATGTGGACGAGTGCAGCGCTTCAATCTCTGTCTGTGACGTCAATGCCAATTGTAAAAACACTCGGGGCTCCTATCGGTGCACATGTAAAGCTGGATTCAATGGAGATGGGAAAACCTGTGCCGGTGAGTCATAATGTGGTTTTCTGAAGCATTCCAATTACATGAAGAAATAGATTCCATTACCTGCTCTGTACACGCCTCACCGTGACGATTACTAAGCTAATTAAGCTATTACGATTTCTAGGCTAGGCTGTTTTTTTTTTTATTCAGTATCCTATCACATTTTTTATGTATTTAGAATGGTTCTTCATTGCTCCGTTTTAGACAATAACGAGTGCAGTGCTTCCATTCCGGTATGTGACCTCAATGCCAATTGTCAGAATACTGTTGGTTCATATGTTTGTTCCTGTAAAGCCGGATTCATTGGGGATGGAAAAACTTGTGCCGGTGAGTCAGAATGTAGTTTTCTGAGGCATTCTAATTGCATGAAGATTTCGATTCCATTTCTTGCCTTGTACACGCCTCACCGTAACGATTGCTAGGCTAAGCTATGATTCTTTGATTACCGTAGTTTTTTTTCCAGTATATCTTGTCAAATTGTTTATGTATTTATAATGTTCTTCAATACTCCGTTTTAGACATTAACGAGTGCAGTGCTTCCATTCCTGTATGTGACGTCAATGCCAATTGTCGGAATACCGTTGGTTCATATGTTTGTTCCTGTAAAGCTGGATTCAATGGAAATGGCAAAACTTGTGCCGGTGAGTCAGAATGTAGTTTTCTGCGGCATTCTAATTGCATGAAGAATTCGATTCCATTAGTTGCCGTGTACACGCCTCACCGTAACGATTACTACGCTAAGCTATGATTCTTTGATTGCGGTAGTATAGTATCTTGTCAAATTGTTTATGTATTTATAATTGTTCTTCATTACTCCGTTTTAGACATTAACGAGTGCGGTACTTCCATTCCGGTATATGACGTCAATGCCAATTGTCAGAATACCGTTGGTTCATATGTTTGTTCCTGTAAAGGTGGATTCACTGGAGATGGCAAAACTTGCGATGGCAAAACTTTGGAATGCATAGTAAAATGGCAAAATGAGTGAATGAAAAAAAAAATACTTTATTAAATTAGAGTCAAGGTGTTTATATGTATAGAGAATTTGCCAGAGTTTCAAGTTTGTGTAATTTTCTGAGGGCATTCAGTTTTGAACAAGACCTCATTACCTCGTCCAACATCCGCCTTGCAGTGCCAACGTACAAAAAAGTGGCTTTGAGCCAAACATTTCACATGGGGAATAGTGGTCAAGGCCGTTTTTGCCACATCTTTAGGCTACCTTCAATTGCGACAAAGGCCCTTTTGAATTTGATCAAAGGTAATACACCTTTGACGATTATCAAAGTTTTGACAAAGGGAGCGTGAAATGTGACTTTGACTAAAGTCAACGATCCCTTTGCCTCGTGTCAAATCTATACTAACGACATTGGTGCGCGTCCCAGTTAGTCATCTCTCTTCGTCTTACCTTTTCTGTGAATCAAAAGCAGTCAAAACAAACTTTTCGTGACGTGCTGATTTATGGTTCAATCAATAATTTTCTTTTTTTAGATATTGATATTCAAATATTGTTCTCATATTGTTTGCTTATAGAGATTGTTCGTTACTTTCCGTAATAGACATTGACGAGTGCAGTGCCTCCATTCCGGTCTGTGACGTCAATGCCAACTGTCGGAATACTCCTGGCTCATATATTTGTTCTTGCAAAGCTGGATTTACCGGAGATGGAAAAACTTGTGCCGATGAGAATGTAGTGAAAATGATAAAATGAATGAATGGGAAACTTTATTTAACTAGAGTGAAGGTTTTTTTGAGGTGTATGCAGAATTTGCTAGAGTTTCTACAATCTTGGACAAAACTAGTTGAAACATACGATTTTCACGCATTTCTCACAAATGTCTCGACTTGCAAGCGGGTTCAAAATATCTTATCCCCCTCCCCCCCTACTCAATGTTGTTTCTTGAGATTTGCGGTTCAACAGGCTTTGTTTTAAAAACACTAAAGCATTAACAACATTGAAATGGGGGGGAGGGGGTTGCAAAACTGAACTGTGTTGGCTAAATACGTGGAAATTTGCTAAGTGTTTCAACAGTTTTGTCCAAGATTGTGTAAACGATATTTTGGCTAACAAGTAGAAAACGCGTTTAAGTTCTGCCATAAAACGCCTTTAGCTTTTTGTACGCTTCGAGTTCTTTACCACCAACTACTCGTTGCCACAACATGCCTTCATGAAGCCACGGAATCATCAATTAAAATGGTTTTCGGAGGCTCGTTACGAATCGAGTCAACACAACTTTCAATGATTCTACTCAGTCAGATTCTTTTCAAGGATTTCAATAGCAAATAGCTTTATTGAAGGGCTGATGCAAGTTTCCATCAAATGTCTGCATTCTAAAACTTCAGATAAAATACAAAGTTTGTTTTTTATGTGCGTCATTGATGGTAATTAGAACAAGTTGTTACGCTTTAGTCGATACATCAGTTATACATTCAAACGACCAGAGTACAATTCAGACAAATGAAGTCATAAAACGAAACATTCAGTACGGAAAATAACCCAAAACTTAACGTATTTACCATTCCATAGGAAAAGAATGAAAATGCATGAAGTTGCACGCGTTTTTTGAGTGGGATTACGTGAAAAGCAACGGCGTGACGCCATAACGTCTCAAGCGTGACAAAATGGATGCGGCGTGACAAACAGGCGGTTAATAACAGACTATTGCTAACGACTGTTTTTATGTACTTAATGGGACTTTTCTCTCTCAATTCGCACCAGTTACCCTTAGTTGTCTGCCGCAACTTTGAATTAGCGTAAACACTGTGATTCTGAACGATTAACAAAAGGATTTTCAGTGATTTGAACGGTTAACAAACGGTTAACACCGATTAACAGCTATTCATGAAAGATACCTTGACATCTTCTATTATTTCAAAAGACTTCCATGTTAACCGTTGAAAAGCTCTGTTAACCGTAGTTTTTCGCTTTCTTTGTGTTGATCATTCAAAGTTAATCGACTGGTGCACGATTTCATCTATTGCTTTCTAAATTCAAGGGGAGAAACAGCATTTCGAGAATTGCGGGATTCAGTGTTAAAATCCTGCGGGTTAGCGCGGGATACTGTAACGTGAGCCCTGATACCTGGCTATTTTTAAGTGAGCTATTATTGCAAAATGCCCTCTCTATTATAGTTTACAACTAGATTCTTTGGTCAAATACTTTTTAAATGACTACAACACGACCACTGGTCTTCAAAAGCGCTTGCCCTACTCATAGTAGCATATTCGACCGCCATAGAAAAAAAAGCATGTGTGCGCCATTGACCTGAGAAGTCGCTATTTTGCCTGTAAAATTTGAATGAATAATATTTTTGAGGCGTAAATTATTTTTACAAAAGCAATTCGAATAGTTTTAAATATACATGGCTCCTTAGCTCACCGAAATATGGTAATTCCTCAAAATTCCTGAAAAAGCAGCTTACACAATCTTGGACAAAACTAGTTGAAACATACGATTTTCACGCATTTCTCACAAATGTCTCGACTTGCAAGCGGGTTCAAAATATCTTATCCCCCTCCCCCCCTACTCAATGTTGTTTCTTGAGATTTGCGGTTCAACAGGCTTTGTTTTAAAAACACTAAAGCATTAACAACATTGAAATGGGGGGGAGGGGGTTGCAAAACTGAACTGTGTTGGCTAAATACGTGGAAATTTGCTAAGTGTTTCAACAGTTTTGTCCAAGATTGTAGCTTATGTGATTTTCTGAGGGCAGTCGGATTCGATAACTCATTACGTTGCCCAACACTAACCTTGCAGTGCCGGCTAATGGACTAAGTTTGAATTTTCTTTCTTTCAATAAATTAATCAAAGAAACAATTTATCTTAGATGTTGTTGTTTTGATATTCTTCTCATATGTTTTGCTAATAATGGTTATTTGCCACTTCATTAACAGACATTGACGAGTGCAGTGCCTCCATTCGGGTCTGTGACGTCAATGCTAAATGTCGGAATACTCGTGGTTCATATGTTTGTTCTTGTAAAGCTGGGTTTACTGGAGATGGGAAAACTTGTGCTGGTGAGAGTTAAATAAAATGATTAAATGAGTCAATTTAAAACATCATTTGATTTCAGTCGAGGTGTTCAGATGTCTGCAGAATTTGCTAGAGCTTCAAGCTTGCGTGATTTTATGAGGGTGTTTGAATTTGACAAGGTACTCATTACTTTGTCCGACACTCGCCTTACATTTCCGACGTACAAAAACTTGATTTTGATCCAAACCTGTGACTTGTGGTAAATGTGGCAAAGGCCGCTTTTGCCGAACCTTTGGGATAAGATTGATTGCGACAAAGGACGTATTTGAATTTAATCAAAGGTAATACGCTTTGGCGTTTATCAAAACTGTGATAAGGGCATCGTGAAATGTGACTTTGGAATGTCACATTTGCCTCGTGTCAAATCTATACTAACTTTGACGTACGTCAAATCCCTGAAAAAGGTGACATGAAAGGCGTTGGTTACCTTTGACACGTGCCACAAAGTTAGTTCATCCGTCTTTCATTATTACCTTTGATGTGAGTGAAAAGCGGTTAAAACAGACTTCTCGTGACGTGCTGAGTGAAGATTGAATCAATCAATCTATCTTAGATATTGTTATTATAATCTTTTTTTCTTATTGTTTGCTTATAATGGTTGTTCGTTGCTTCCCGTAATAGACATTGACGAATGTAGTGCTTCCATTCCGATCTGTCATGTCAATGCCAACTGTCGGAATACTCGCGGATCTTATGTTTGTTCCTGCGAAGCTGGATTTACCGGAAATGGAAAAGCCTGTGCCGGTGAGAGTGTAGTAAAATGATGAAATAAATGAATGAGAAACTTCATTTAACTAGAGTAAAGGTTTTTTGGCGTATGCAGAATTCACTAGAGTTACACGCTTCTGTGATTTTCAGAGGGCATTCGGATTTGATACCTCCTTACGTTGCCCAAAAGCAGCTTTGAAGTGGCAACTATTGGGCTAAGTTGGAATTGTCTTAATTTTTTTTTTCTGGTATTGTTTGCTTGTAACAGTTGTTCATTGCTTTCCTTTATAGACATTGACGAGTGCAGTGCCTCCAGTCGAATCTGTGACGTCAATGCCAATTGTCGAAATACTCGTGGTGCATATGTTTGTTCCTGTAAAGCTGGATTTACCGGTGATGGAAAATCTTGTGCCGGTGAGTTGATAAAATGAATGAATGAGAAACTTTATATTTAGAGTGAAGATTTTTAGGTGTATGCAGAATTTGCTAGAATTTCAAGATTGTGTGATTTTGTGAGGGCATTCGCATTGATAAAAAAAAAAAAAAAACTCATTACTTCGCCCAACACTAGCCTTGCATTGCCGACTGGGCTAAGTTGGAATTTTCTTTCTTTCAGTCAATTAATCAATGAATCAATTTATCTTATACGTTGTTATTCGTTCGATGTTTCTCTCATATGTTTTGCTTTTAATGGTTATTTGTAACTTTCCTTAATAGACAAAAATAGTTTAAAAATAGATTTAAAATAGTGTTGTGTTTGGTAAGGGGAGTGCAGTGCCTCTATTCGGGTTTGTGACGTCAATGCTAAATGTCAGAATACTCGTGGTTCATATCTTTGTTCCTGTAAAGCTGGATTTTCTGGAGATGGAAAAACCTGCACTGGTAAGATAACGTTAGTTAAAAGCAAACATTGTTACCGGCAATAATGCTATTAACGTCGAGACATCTCCAAGATCACTTAGTTCCAGGAACTGGAAATTATCCAATTTAATAGTCGCTGATGTTAGAGTGCAGATCCCATTAACCCCATTCAGACCGCATTCAAGTATTCTTGGTTTTCACCTGGCGTCATCAAAATTCGAAAATCCAAAATCGGAAGAACCCTGAGTTTTTATCCTTCCATGGCTATAAGACGTCCTTGATATATATCTTGCTGAAGGTTCTTAAGATAGGGCATCTGGAAATATGGAGTTTCACGCCACACGACATCAAAATGGCCGCCAGAAGGCTGCCACGTATGTTGAAAAAATGAAATGCAATTTGTCCAATTTCTTTCTCCGCATTAGGAGTATTGGAGCACCCCGCAAAAATTATTTTTGGAGTAGTTATTTATGTGTTATAGAGATACCAAAGCTATAAAAATCCTATGGGCTCGACAGACCCAAAGTCTAATCCTGTGATTTTTAACATTCTGAACGGTTGAGATAAGGGTGTTTAAATGCAAACATTTTTGCCGGCGATAAATATATTAACGTCGAGACATGATGCCTCACTGGGTAATAAATAGATTTATGCAGGCCTAAAAGCGGAGCTCCCATATTGTATTGCTTCAATTAACTACAGTGTTACCAAACACGTAGCCACACTATTTCTTAGCTGATATAGTGGCAAATATTGGTACAAAATCAATACATTTTAATCGCCTATGGTTAAACTTAATATCTTAAAAACTTCTAATGGTTCATTGGCGAAAACGACGGCAATATATTTCAAGGTTAACCCTTCTGACTTTTGTTGCCTTTGACATTTTCTAAAATTGAAATTGACGAGCGCACTTTATTGGGGACACGTAGGTGCACACAACAAATCTTAGTACAACTTTTGACAACATATGAGTTATTCAATGTAAAAAGTTAGGCCAAAAAAATCAACTGAAGAAAAAAACACAATACATGAAAACAAAGCGAACTCGCTGCTAAACACAGTAAACAAAATGAACTCACGCCACGGCAAACTGAGATAGTCACGGCGGCCTTAAATAAACTCTGTAAATTGGTTGTGCCGGTTGAAAATTGACTGAAAACTGACAGCTGTAGTGCCAAATGCCACATGCAAAAACACCGAAGGATCATTCAACTGTTCTTGCAAACCTGGACTCATTGGAAATGGAACCAGTTGTGCTGCCCGGGTAAATATAACATACCTGGGGCCACTAACAAGTGCATGTAAAATGTATGCTGCCCAACTAAAAAGGAAACCTTTCAGTAGTCTGGAGCGCAAACCATAAGTAATAATTTACAATAATTGCGGTGCCGAGATACAAGGATACAATGCCACACGGAATGTTATTAGCTGAAACCCCAGTCATTTTTTATCTGCCTTAAGTAGAACCCATAGCCTAAACTTTGTGTCATCAAAAGACAAATGTAGCGTCTAAATTTAAAGTCAACATTAAAATTAACCTAAAATCTTTCAGCACAGTAAATTATACATTAAGGCGGCTTAAACTATCCGTAAATCTTACAGCACATTTATGATATATTTAACCCTATTCATACCGGGCTTTTTTTTTGGGGGGGGGGGATTCCGCCCCCCCTCCGTAACTTCCAGAATATTTAAGCAATCGCAATATAACTTACAGGATATATAGTATCTTTTTATATACGTCACGTGCGGTGATGACGTCACATCACGTGACCAATTACATCATGATGTCAAAACAGCCGCCATCTTGGATCCGCCATCTTGGATTTCAAAATTTTTCCAAAACATCAGAAAACCGCCCAAAATTACTGAAAAATACTCAAAATCTATAAAACAGTGCAAAAAAACCTAAAAGAGGCGAAAATAGTTGAATTAAAGTTAATTTTTATTAATGGAAACACAAAAATTACAAATTTGGAAAAACATGCCTGTCAAAATGACGTTGCCATGGTAACGTCAAGTTCCAGACACAACAACCTATCCAACCAATTTATTCCCAGATAAATTTTAGAAAAACTCGTAAAGTTTGGCAGCGTTTGGTTGAATCTTGAAAAAGTTATAAACGTTCAAAGTCGGCGCAGGCACTTTCCGCCCCCCCCCCCCCCCCTCCCCCCCCCAGTCTGAATAGCGTTAAGGTAAATTAAACTAGACCTAAATCTTTCAGTGGATTTAAGGCAGGCCTAAATATTTTAACATATTGAATGACATATTTAACGTAACTTAAACTTGACTTAAATCTTTTAATGACTTTAATACTCATTTAAGGTGTCTCTCAACAGTTTTTTCCTGACCATACCAAACATTTTCATTTGGCCGTTTAGCAAACTTTCCGTACTCGAATCTATGTGAAATTTACACCAGATATTGGAATTGGATTGAAGTTTGAAATAACATTTTTTTTAGGGAAATTGATATTTCCATGGTAACGATAAACAGAAAAACTAGATATCAGTTAAACTTGAATTCTAAGTGAAAAAGATTTGACGTAGAAAAACTACCACCAGTACCTGAAACTATGGTGTACTGCACATCAAATACACAAGTATAAAAAAATCTGTATGTTTGATTTCGAATAAATCGAAAATATATTTCAAACCATGCTTTTTGCATTATAATGATAAACGGACCGATTTGAAGACACTGTTTTGATGAAATTATTTCGAAATAACACCAAAATGTGTATTTAACTTATCTTTCGTCGCCGTGAAAGTTTTGTTGGTCTTCGTTATCGCGATCTCGAGAATTGGATTGTTTCATACGGTCACTACCAATGTAATTTTTGGTAAATTTTCTACTTTTAGCGCTTTTTCAAAAATCTCCAAAACGGCTCAAACGATTTTTTTAAAACTTTCACAACACATTCTTGATAACGCAAAAAAATTAATTCCAAAGTTTTATTAACGTTGATTTACTAGAACACGTCCAAAGTTATCCTTAAAGAAGGCGTTCGAACCGACAGAAAAGTTGCGTTACAAATTCAGCGTTCGCAATTTATGCTAAAATATTCAATTCCATGTTTTTTACATTCCATCTTGATAAATACAGTTCGTTGCTATTGTTTTCAATATTGTGTTTTTTTCCCTCACTATTTTGCCCACTCGATGGAATGCCAGGGGGGGGAGGGGGGGGGGGGGGGCTCACCGGTTCACCCTCCATTAGTTATTTTATAAGTGCTTATATTACAAAAACAATGCTTCACAGTTAGGCCAGGATTTCTTTTTCTTTCTCGAGAGTCAAAATCGTAGAAAAATGCTGATCTGATGCGAAGTACAATGGTGATAAACTAATAACGATAACGAAATGTTGTATGAGCACAATTACGTTTGTTTAGATTATATCGCCGAGTGTGCCATGAAAATCGACAACTGCAGCATTTATACCTTCTGTAATAATACGGAGGGATCTTTTGACTGCACTTGCAAGGACCAGTTTCGTGGAAAAGGAAACAATTTGACTGGAAAATATAACATACATTCTGCTATGTTACGTTGATGTCAAGATATTGAACGGTCTCTCTGTTTTCTTAGCTTGGATATATCTCCAAACAGCCACAAAGAACTGAGCCGCCATCTTAAAAAATATAAAATATGTAAAAATCGAAAATTTAGAGTGACTTTTTAAAAACATTTGAGTGAGGGTGTGTGTTTAAGGTGGAGGGCGGCAAGGGCAGGAAAGGAGAGTGGCTGCTTCACATAAATTATTTTAGGATCAGAACAAATTTAGATTAACGTGAAAGATGGCCGAGGAGCCTGAGTGCTATTGTATTCTCCGTATATTGTGTAACAGCGCCTGATAGACGATTTAGATAATGTGCAGTTATATTCATGCACCACTAGTTCTCATTTTAAATTCGAATAGCGAACATAAAAAGTGAATACGAGAGAGAAAGCAGTCTTATTGAACGTTGTGTTTCAGCGATATACGGCCGAAAAAAAGAAAAAAAAAACCCACCCCCATCCTCAAGTCTCCTCTTTTGTCCTTCTATTTCTTCTACTCGACCAGTGGGCAAAAACGTCTAGTTTCGGATCCAGATAACAGATTTATTTACTTTTGATTTTCGTTTGTGAATTCTTTCTCATAGACGCAAATTCTGAAACGTTATTAAGGTTGATATGTGACCAGAAGTGAACATAAGAAGAGTTGAAGGCTAGGTATTGGGGAGTTAAGTACTCTAGCATTCCAAAGAGCAATAAGAGCCTTCTGCTTTTATAAAACGTTTCATGATTTAGCCTTATAACGCTACCCACTAGTTCACTCTCAGTGTTACTAGCGATATCTGTTATAACCTTTGATATGAAAGGAAAGCCGCTTTAGCTATATTCCCGTTTTTAGACAATCCTCAAGTATTTTGTACGAAAATTTTCGGCTGGCAGGTCAAAACTGACATTTAACTTTGTTTTCGTTATTACCCAGTATTCACTGCTGTCTTTACAAATCTCGGTGCGGGTGGAAGAAATGGTCCAACATCACTTGGTAGTCACTACACAGGTCAGGATCATGACGGTCAGGTTACACTGTCCAGCGGTATTCAGCAGTGGACTGTGCCTTACACTGGTAAATACAGGATTGAAGCAATAGGTGCGGCAGGGGGGTACGATATAGTCAGTAACAGTGCTCAGTATCGAGGAAGAGGAGCAAGAATGATCGGAACTTTTAGTTTATCCAAAGGTGAAACCATCAAAATACTTGTTGGTCAAAAAGGAGGAATCAACAGCGTCTCGCATAGTTCTGGAGGCGGTGGAGGCACCTTTGTAGTGAGAGGAAGCAACACGATTTTGATAATAGCTGGAGGTGGAGGTGGCACAGAGGAAGCATACTCAAGACATGCAGGATGTGATGCAAGCACGAGCACAACAGGGAATCCTGGCTACAAGTCATGGTCAGGGGGGAGCAATGGAAATGGTGCACAGGAAGCTGATAATGGACGGTCAGGTAACAATACATAATGCGATCGCTTTCAATCCAGCAAAATGAGATATTACAGCAAAAATAATTCGACTCATTGCAAACAGTTAGTATTGTCATACTAGTAAAAATATACTCATTACTCAGGTATGTGCATTCGCTAATCTCCAAACTTGGATACCCTCAAGCCTAGCGGTGGACAGCTGTTTCGAACTGCTTTCTCTCAGTATCAGTATCCACTATGACACCTATGTAGGACGAAACAGCTGTACACTACTAGGCTTGTGGGGACCTTAGTGTGGGGATGAGCAAATACGGAAACTTGAATTCATCCTCTTCATCTCTCTTCATAGTTCAAACAATTTACTATAGTAGCTGCTACACAGTTGAAACGTTTGTAAGCGATTTGTATTTGTCAAGTCAATGTCGTTGCTTACGGGAGGTGTGTCGCTTACAAGAGGTCAAACCACAGGGGTCTGATTTTTTTTTCTCTAGCAAACTCGCACCTGCAGTCATTTAAGAGGCTACATCCAAGATATATTAGAGTTTCCCTTGCAACTTCCAAGTCGCAATAATTGCAGTGTCACGAAAAAAATAATAGTCTCTCGCAAACATTAGAAGGAAGGAAAAATAATTATTCAGATCGAGGAGGGTGTTATCCGCTTCAGCCTTCGGCTTAGACAGATAACACCCTCCTAGACGATCTGTATAATTCTTGACCATTCTTCGTATCATACGAAAGCCGAATTCAATAATTATTTTTTTTTTATTCATTCAAAATTACTTCTAGAGCTCTAAAAAACACAAAATGCATTTAAATGGTTCTCACTTCGACGTAGAATTTTTGCAAAACAGTAGCAAATTCCTCCGCTGTTGCTACATTTTGGATGTTGCTCGCCTGAAGATAAGCTTTAAAAATCAAGTGACTTCCATTCGAAGCTTTTTTTGTGTTTTTGCTATCTTTATCATCTAATAGTTTGGGAATGTTTTCGTTGCAATGTTCAAACCTTTCGGTCATTTTCAAACTTTCTAGCTGTTCGGCATAAAAGCCGTTGTTGTGTGACGTCAATCGTCCAATAATTTTTCTATTATTGGACGATGGACGTCAATCGTTCAATAATGGAAACGCCTCCCAAATTTGGTCGGTGCTAGCCGGTTAGCTGGAATTAGCCGTGGATTGAAAGTCAATGAGAAACGGAGTATCTTGGATGAATAATAATCTAAAATGTAACGACAAACTTTACCGTCATATCGGGGTAGTTAGGAGTCTTGTTACCTAATTGGCGCCCTTAGAATGATCATTCATGTGAAGTGACTGCTTACCGGAAGTTCAAAATAATGGAGTATTTCAAACCATCAGCTATAAACGTGGTAGCAGTCGACAACGAAAGGTGGTTACTTATAAGAGTTTCCGAAGGTAGTAAGTTGACAAAGAAACTTTTCGTATGAAAGTGATCGTTTCGAAAGGCCTAGCGCCAGTTGATATAGCGACAATGTCATTCTTAGTAACAGGTTGATTGGCAGCATTCTCATCATTGTATCCAGGCACTGCTTTGAAGACAAAGGTATATGCCGCCTTGCTGTCCCCACTCTGGTCGCGTTTTAGCTGTTTTATGCGGACAATATGGCAAACAGTTGAAAGAGTTGGTGATCAAACATGGGTGAGAGGGGAGGGAAGAAAAGCCTCCTCCTGTCATTTCCGTCGATGTACGAAAAGTCTTCATGCATGTCCTTTTAAGGTCATTCCACTGAAGTAGAACCTGCACTGAGATTTTTGTCAAACTTTGCCTATTGACTATTTTTCTTATAGGCACTTCAATTTCAAATTAAAATGGAGGGCCCAAGTGCTCAACAACACCTTCTCTATACCTAATAAATCCTTGCAATATCTCCATGATTATAGTCGCGATTGCTTGATAAATTCACGTTTCGGACGAATATTTCTTATTCTACTTCATTCTGCTTCACTATTTCATTATTTTACAGAAAGAAATTTATTACTCAATTCAAAACAACAGAAAAAAACGATAGGTCACCGTACTCCTTTTTCGAGAAAATGACGATTTACCTCTCTGATGAGGTCAAGCAGTAACGAAAAGCCCCATTTCAAAAGTCATGTGGATAGCAGATAATTTATAACAAATCACTTCCACAAACCATGCTGAACCGCGCCTATCATCTCTCGTCCTCATGACAACATTTCTCTGAAGAGTGTGAACTCAACCATAACCCAATTTGTTACCTCAATGGCATCCGGGCTACCCACGACGACATCCATTTAAGGGAAAACCCCACATCAATCAGTTTGCCTTTTAAAGATCAGAAGTCAGCGGATGTTGTGCGACGTCAACTGCGAGTCTTAGGAAACAAATTGGTAAAGAAATTCAACCAGTCTTTATAAGCAGAAAAATCAAAAATGCACAAGCCAAAACCACCAATCATCAAATGGCAATGCGTTGTCTACAGCTATAAATATGTCCTGTGTGATGCAGGTTATGTCGGCTACAGTGCGCCGACATCTCTTTCAGCGCGTTGAGGAGCATCACAGATCAACCATTGGTAAATGACTCGAGCAAATACACAACCTGGCAGTCAACACTCTTGATATGAAGCACGTTTCGATCTTGAAGAAGTGTTAAAGTAAAATGGATTGCCTCATTTATGATATGTTTTTTACAAGATTACTTAAACCAGATTTAAGCCCCTAATCGAATTCTATCCATGCTAAACTTTTCACGTAGAACAATGGTTTCCTAATTCTTGTTTCTAATTCTAATTACATTGAAATAATTCACATTTTTTCACGCTTTATTATATAATCATATTCATGAACAGCCATTGCACTTGACATTGACATTGACCTTGAAAATACTTTTATGAGGGCAGCGAAACGTTGATCACTATTATTATAGCTGGTTTTCATTTTGAAATGTGTAACTAAGAATTCTTTAATTTAAATTCACTAATCCTGCACCCCTCCTCCTTCATAAAAGTTTTTTTTATAAAAATCATTTGTTACATATTCGACTGTGAATTAATGACTACATTTTCAGCGTTCGTTAAAAATGCTAATAAGGTAATGACAGCGTAACGCTAAAACGTAGGTAAGCAAGGCTTTCAGGTTTAATGCCTCTTAAATTATAACTATTAATATAGGAATGTGTGAAATTTTCCCTTTTTTAGGTGGTGGTGGTGGCGGTTTTTACTCCAGCGGAAGAAGTGCAAAGAATTTTGGTGGCACCACGGGAACAGGCGGAGAAGGCGGCAAGGGATTTCTTCAGGGAGGAGTGGGTGGAAGATCCGAGCGTAACAATGTTGACGGTGGGTTTGGTGGTGGCGGTGGTGCTGAAGGATGGGGAGATGGTGGTGGTGGAGGAGGAGGATACTCTGGTGGAAGCAGTGGAGATGGTGTAGCTGACTCCTGTGGGGGAGGGGGAGGATCCCTCAATGCAGGAACAAATCAACAAAAAGAGTGTTGCTACAACACAGCTGGTCATGGTCAGGTGACCATTACATTTCTGCCGTAAAATCAAAACACGTGCCACAAGAAACTAGTTGTAATATCAAATTCAAATGTAACGTCTAGCGTGAAGCTAATTATATGCTACCGAGTGCAAAATGAAAAAGTTACATGTATAAAAATATAAAAAAAAAAGACTGTCGAGGGTTCGTTTTAGGTATTATGAAATAGAAAGGTATTGCAAATAGTTTATAATGCAAATGTAGTTCGATAATTGAGATATACGTTTCTTCTTTTCCCTGACGAAAAGCATGTTTTATATTTTAAGTTCATACACCACAAAGATTACTTAAACACTTCTTCAAGATGTCAAGACGAAAAATGGACGTAGATTTTCAGCACACTGTGCCTTTTTATGATAATTAATTCACGCTATTGATTGCATTTTATCATTAACCCTCTTTAAGGCCCATAGTCCACATACAAATTCTCCTGAAATATCTCCTTACATTTTCTTATAGTATTAATTGGGGGATTTTTGAAAGATCCAAACAATAATTTTTCGTGGTAACCATGTTATTTATTCTCATAGTTTTGATTAAGTATAATAATATATTGCGAGGAGAAATTTGATGCTGGTCACTCTTGGGACTTAAAAGCCTAATCTGATTACGCCAGCGCTTTTTTTTTTCAGCTAGTGGTAGTCTTCTGCTAAATAACGTACCTACCGTTTTAAGCTTCATAAAGAGTCCCAAAAAGGACAAATGCATAAATGGAGCAGCTAGCTGAGCTATTAAAAAACAATTCAGAGAGCAATGATCATTATCAAACATAGAATCACGAACTACTTTAATACTCAAACAGGTTAAAAATGAATCATTCTTTACTTTCACGTTCAGTTCGTCTTTCAATGGGCGTAAATGGTCTTAACAATAAAATTATTGTTTATTACTGTTTTTGCAGTCTAATGCAAAGCAGTTTTACAACTGTTTACGCAATTTGTGAAAGAGCAGCGTTGTTACGTTCTGGAAAAGTTTTGTAAGTGGCTTTGAAAGTAGGACGATTTTAACATCGGTTATAATGAGAACTACAGTGAGCGTATATAATTTGGGAACCTATCGTTTACGTTACATTGGGGTTGCACCGATATATGTGTATGTGGCGTGACGGAAAACCTCGTCTCCTTGACAGTACAACAATTAACTTGGGTCGATCGTAACTCAATGTTTCTAAGTGAACCAATGCGTGATATTGTTTCCAAACCCATGTTACAGGCTCTAATGTACATAACTTAGTTGTAAATAGGTTGAGGAGCGTGCATCAGTTTAGTGAATATGTTACGTTATTAATGCTTCATATTATATAATTATGTTATACTATACCGCTAATATGCTGTTGCCATTCTCAAAATTGTTTGGTCAAGTTTTGACCGACCATCTTTTGTCATTTTCTGTTGATTTTCCAAATATTTTGACCAATCAAAGAGTCTATCGGATTTGTCTAGTTTGGCTTCTCACAACGGATCGGCCATGCAATGGGAGAGAAATGTCAAAAGCTATTCAAATACCTTTCTTAGAGTGGCAGCAGTGTTATAGTGTGATTTGACTTTTATCTTGCATTTATTAATATAAAAATGCCGTTCACATTTTAGGTTAAATGTTTATAAGCTATTTATGGATATTTTTGTAAAACGTTTAAAAGTGTTTTGCACATGGCTGTGTTTACCGAGGCTTATTGAAAATTCCAAGGTGGAAGCGTTATTAACTTTGTGTCAAATTAATATCTCGTAGTTTTTGCGACTGACTTTCAATTTTGAACAATTTTTAGCTAGATAAAAGTTAGATGGTGTGAACGGATTATTTTAAGCTTTGCAACATTGTAGCTGATACTGAAAACTTAGTGTGTGGCTATCAATAAACGAGTTATCCAGTAACATGGTCGTACAGTGATTGTTCTGTGCGTGAAATGGTGAGACGAAGCTGTTTAATGAACTCTACTGGACTGTTTGCAACATCTTTGTTCGGGTTGAATTTTGCGAAATATTGAATGTTTATGTCTTATCGCTTTATACACTTTACCCTAAAACAACTCGAAGAACACTTAAAGTTATATTTTAATTCACCTTGATCTTTTACAGTGTGTGATGCAGTTTCGAGCATAAAAATAGTATTGTAGACGACAGCTAATCGTGGTTTCCCTGTGCCGTGAATCCTAAATTTATTCACACCTTAACCTCCCCCCCCCCCCCCCCCCCCGCCCAAACTCCCCGTATCTAAAGCCGATTCTCTTTAGTGATACATTATTTATTAATGAAGCTCCGCGGGGTATCACGGGGTATCAAGGGAATTTTGGTATGGTTGATTTCGCCATATATAATTTGAATGACATGCAATCAAATTTGATCTTGACACAGTAAGCCAAGACAGAACAACCGTCATTATTACGTACTCACCAAATTTTGCCAGTTTCATGTCGCTTGTGAGTAAATCTGTGCCAATCGTAGGATGCAAATAGTTCCCTTTTCAGATTGTTCTTTTAGGGTCATGAATTAGATTACATTTCGGTCGAACGTAATCTGTGAGTATTACTAGTACTCTGCCGTGGGGCGAACACGAAGGCTGACTGTCGCAGAATAACAAAAACAACGCACCAAACGACTAGATTCTCCTTAAAGGTCAAATGCAAAAAAGTTTGGCCAAATTTGATTTTAGACTAATTTTAACTTAAAATAAAAGAAAATACCTAGATTAATCATAAACCGACGTAAATGGATCTTGTGACGTCATATGTGACGAGCTTCCCCTTGAAAGAAGAGCGAAAGCACAGCAAAGTATTGTTGTCTTGATCTTCTATTCGGTTGTTTCAATATTTAAAATGCCGGATTAAGCCATTGCAACAATCGACATGTCATCTAAAAGACTAGGAGCGATGTAAAAATGGTCGAGAAAGAAAAAAGGAGAGGAATTTACCAGGGATTTTAAGTCAATTGCATGTAATTATCATCCGCCATGATTTTCTCTGAAAGCTTCAAGCAGAATCTTGTACTGTGATGCACTGTGGTCCGAGCTTCAGTTCCAAAGCTTCGAATGAGACTTGACGCTGCAGAAAATATTACCAACTTAGAAAGAAAGCCGTAAAGCTAGGCACTAACGCAAAATCCTTTTGGAATGCAGAAAGCTACACTGGAGCTTTTGAGCTAGCTAGGACAGCTAGAGGTAATGGGTGCTTACCATTTGTCGGAAGGAGCCGGTTGGGATGAACACTGAATAATGGTAAGGGATTTTCCAAAATCAGCAGACCAACCGAACGAGATGGCGCGTACCATTTGAAATTCGGTTTCCTGTTATTGTTTTCCGTTGATAAGAGACTGGAACTGGGAGATCGTGCAATTGCTAAGAAAATTTCTGACGTTCCGTTCCGAACGGAAAAAAGAGGACTACCTGGAGCTATGTGCCCGCACTGATTTTGGTGTTTATAACTTTTTTAAGACTCAACCAAACGCTGCCAAGGAACTTGACGTTACCATGGGAACGTCATTTTGACAGACATGTTTTGCCATTAATGAAAATTAAATTTAATTCAACTATTTTCACCTCTTTTAGGTCTTTTTGTACTGTTTTATAGATTTTTGGTATTTTTCAGTAATTCCGCTCCCCCCGGTTTGAAGATCCAAAAAAGCCCGGTCTGAATAGGGTTATTTGAAATTTATTATGGATGCAAAATATAATAACAGAAGTCCTTCCGGCTTGATATTGTTGGTACCCAAAGCAAATGTACATACAGCGCCTTAGTTCTCTGCCAATATGATGAGTTTATTCTTTTGTGAAGGAATTGAAGGCCACTAGACCATTTTCGTATTCTCGGTATTGGATTGAAACTAGCTTGCAATGGAGTCATAATGCGGGGAATCTTTTCACATGCGAAACTAGTTCCAGTCCAATACCGAAAATATGAAAATGATCTTTTTACCTGTTAAAATTTGTTGGCCAGCATTCCTTTTGTAATGTAAATCAGCTCAAATACATTCACAACATCTGTTTTTATTGCAAATTCTTTATTCGTTGTACTACCTTGCACTCATTATCAGCTGCAAGCCAGGACTAACCTGGTCAATAAATTGGTGTGTAACTTGCTGGTAACTCAGTTTTACTCCCAGGTATTTATTAAGGAAATCGAAGGCAAAATCCAGACAAGATCAGTCGTTGAAAGAAAAGAAAAAAAGAAAAACAAACAAACAAACAAAACCAAACAAAAACAAAAGCAAAACCAACCCATCGCCATGGTTTGACCTTGCTCGGATCAAGAAAACCACGGACTCGCTAGTGAACACTTCTATTCTGAAATAAACTGATTCGTAGAGCGTTAGGATACCAAAGCCTGTTCAACTATACCCCCTCCCCCCCCCCCCCCCCCCGAAAAAAAAAAAAAAGAAAGAAAAAAAAAACAGATTCCGTCCTAGCCGTTACTTGAGTCTTCACACAACACCAGGGAGAATCGTTGCGTGTCGACCAAACTAACGGTCGCCCAAGAGACTTAATTTATCAGAGTTGAAACGAATTCAACTTTGTTGCTGAATTATTTTATTTGACAGACGTGGACGAGTGCAGTGCTTCTATCCCCGTTTGTGACGTCAATACCAACTGTCAGAATACTCGTGGTTCTTATATTTGTTCCTGTAAAGCCGGATTTTCTGGAGATGGAAAAACCTGCACTGGTTAGATAACGGTAGTTAAAGGCAAACATTGTTGCTGGCGAATAATCCGCAAGGTCACTTAGTACCAGGAGCTGGAAATCAACCAATTAGCCTACGAGGTAAAAGGGCAGACCCCATAAATAAAAAGATAGAAGCAGGTTCTCCTTTGCAATTTGACTTACTTTCATTAAAAAAAAAGTGGTTCTCTCCACCTCCTCTCTCTCGCCGCCTGGCGGGTCATAGCTTCCCCCTTATGTTTGCATTTATCATTTGTCTTGTTTTTAGGGTATTTTTGGCGCTCTATTTCAGATCAAGTTGTTAATATCTTGACTAGACTTATTCGGACTGCTACACACGGGCTAGACTTATAGATGTGTTGTCCTGCATGTCGCAATAAAACTTATCACCTTCCTGGCCAGATTTATCCAACACAGTTTTCTGAGTTTAAATTTGCGCTCTTCATTGGCGGGCAGGCGGAGCTTGCGCTTTCGGTTGGTGTCTCGATATATCAGGAGTAAACTTAAATTTAATTTCCATACAGTAGAGAAAAAGGGGTTTTTCCCAATTCCATTAGAAACTATGTATTATTTTGCTTGTAGTTATAAAACACGGGATATAAGACATACGACATACGAGGCCTCAGCTATATCTGTATTCATTAACGTTTTTTAAAGACGTGGACGAGTGTCGCTCTTCTATATCTGTCTCTGTGTCAATGCCAATTGTCAGAATACTGTTGGTTCCTATGTTTGTTCATGTAAAGCTGGATTTACTGGGGCTGGAAAAACTTGTACAGGTAGGGGTATTTTACTATGGTGGGATAGATGTTTAACATATTAGATGCTTCTAAATAGTAAAATTACTCATCAAGGGAAGAAGAGACTGGAAAATGAAGCAAGGTTCCCATCTCACGAGAAAGAGTGAGTTTGTTTCCTGGAAACCCTTAACTAAGAGACACTTCATTAGTTGATATTGAACCATTGCTGATAAACAAGATTTTTAATTTACATTAGAGTATTGTATATCTCATTTGACTTTCAGTGAGTGATTTCATTGTTTGCCGCAATAAAGAAAAAAGCTGGTTACCAAATTACAACACTGTTTTAGTATTTGCACATCGCCGTGGTCGCGGGCCTGACCAATGAGAGTCCATTTTCCAAGCCATGGATATGGTAGCGGGTGAGGTAGGGTGTCTCTACAACAGAGTGCAGTGCTTTATAGTGCCCGTGGTTTTTTTTTTTTTTTTTTACTGATTTTATAAATCACCTCATTTAAACACTTTTCCGTAATCAGATATAGAGCTGCCTAATGATGATAAAATATCGTTACTTTTTTTTACAGCTATCGGTAATGACTATGCTGTGCTGTAAAAATCTAGAAAACGAAACAGTGGTGTTTATACAATCACCCCTGGTGGTTCAGGTGCCTTTGATGTGCTCTACGATGAAACAACAGCTGGTGGGGGACGGGCTGGGCTGACTACAAAAAAGATGCACCGGATGATGATAATTCACATACAAAGCTGCAAAGTCAAGAATGCGAGTATAAGTAAGTACATAATGATTGAAGGACACGGTGCAAAAAGGGCGTAAGCGAATTTGGCTAAAATTGAACATTGCATGTCAAAACATCTCCAATTTTCGCATGCAAGTTTGTTGACGTGTGTTGGACATTGTCGTCGATTTTTTTCCCGCTGTTGTTTGCTTCGTTTCCGAGAAATTACGCTTGCAAAAAGACAGAGCTTTTTAAGGTGTTTTCTTTGATAAGGAACAAGCATGAAGTTTAACCGGCTGCTGTTTTAACCCCAGCCTTAAGCCCTAACCCTAACCAAAAACACCAACCCTAAACCTTGACGCTAAGCCGAACCCTAGGGTTATTGTTTTAACCCTGGGGTAAGGGTTAGAGTTGGTGTTAGAGTTAGGGTTAGGGTTAGACAGTTATACAGGGAGCAGAGCAGCCAAATTCGACCGTTCTAAATATTAAATGTTCGATCTATGTCGTAGCGCTTGTCATACGTTATCCAATGTTTTTGTTTAGGCGACGGTTAACCAGCGGGAATCCGTTTTCGGTATGTTGCGTAATTGCGTAGCGCCCACTGTCATTGAGCCTGAGGTTACGCCAAGCGCAACAGGATTCAAGGTTTAACCGTCGTGTAAACAAAAAGGTCAGATAACGTATGATAAGCGCTACGAAATAGCTCAAACATTTTAATATTTACAAAGGTCGAATTTGGTTCCTCTGCTCCCTGTGTAATTTACAGCTCTTCCATCAAAATCTCTCTTCAGAATTGGTGTGAGCGATTTAAGAAATAAGATTTTCAAGTAAAAGCCGCTCTCGAATAAACGCTTCATCGGATACACTGGAAATTTAATAAACACTGCGGCGTTAAATTCAGTAAATACGTTAGTTATTTATTTTTTTTCTGAGCAAATACGCAGTTCAACTTTAACCGCGCGGTTTTAAGCTTCGTTAAGCTTCTTGTTACCTATAGCTTGGTGCAGGGTTGAATTGTGCAATCCGGAAGCGCTACCTCTTTTAGTTGGCGTAAAGACACCACTTAAGGTATACGGTAACCTCAGAAAGGGTACAATAAATTTCACTGCAATAATATGATTGACACTTACATTGGCATTGTAATGGTGTTTGCTAAGCTCCCTTTGTGCGAAGATCGGGAATGACGTAGGGTCCAGTCTCTCTCTCACAAGAACTTGATTTGTCTAAACACGAGTTTAATACGTTTTGCCGATTTACCTCGACGCACCTATATACTTACAGGGGGAGTAACAGGACAAAGTACAAGGTAACCTTTAATAAATGAAAACCCAACATAGCTTATTATTCTTTCTGCTATTTTTTTTTTTTTCATTCTTGTTTGCTATTTTGGGAAGTGTTTTTTTTTTTTTTTCAAACCTGACTGTCTAATTTAGACAACTCAATATGCATTCATAATAATTAAATGGAGGCCTCAACTGTCTGTTAGCTTTCTCAACGTGCTCCTTCCACCTTAGCTGCAGGTGTTGTCATCTGTTAATTGTAATTTTGAAAAGTGTTGTGTTCTCAAACCTGATTGGCTTATTTTGACAACCCAACATACATTCAGCATGCAGATGTTGCATTTTTCTCGCCTCTCTTTTCAAGTAAGAGTTTTAATTATCATTTTTCTTGAGTGTTATTTTTCACAAGTTTCTGATAACCGCTTTTTATTTTTGTTTTCCGCAAACTTCCTAAGGTCTGTTAAGTTTTGCTTCATTTTTCTGCATTCATTCAATTTCAAGGGGAGGTTTTCGATGTTTTAATGTCTTAAATTATTAGCTTTTGTTTGTTTCCAGTTTGACTCATATCTAACCAGAAGTCAAAGAAGAAGAAGAAGACAGCGGACCGTTCAAATTTTAACTGTTCCAACGTGAAAGGTACTTCAGCTTTTTTGTTACTCCAATACTGATACCAGAAATATTGGTCGGGTGTTGAAGGACCCTTCTCTGACATAAAATGCAAAATATCGCTATTGGGATCGATGTTTATCGTTTGTTTATTTTGCGGGCTTTCATTAGACCTTGCTTGGCTAAGCTGGTATTAATTACGGCTAACTGATTAAGTGGTATTTTTTCAAAATGGGTATTTTTTTATCTTTCCATTTTTTCTGAAATAAGTTGCTTCTGGCTTTATTCTGTCGTTACTCTTTGTACCCTTGTGCTTAGTTTTTGCTTTTATTAAAAAAAAGTGACGTTCCAATTGTATTTTCAGATCAAGACGAACAAGAAATAAAGTTGAACCACATTCGACTTTTTTTTCGCAGATGTGAAACGTCCTTATATCTTTTCTCAGTTTTATTTTACGCGTGAAAGTTATTTAAATTAATTGACGCTCGTTAACCTATTTAGAATAAGCGCCTGTGAAAATCCATCTGAACGCCTGAATTGCTGAAATGGAATTTTCTTTAAACAGAATTTTCGGCCATGTTAAAGGCTTTTATCTTTCACTCAATATTTATGTAACAGCATTACTACCTACGAAAAGATCAGTTTCTCGACATCCTGTTTGGTAGTTACAGGTGCATTTATTAATTGCGCGAAAATATCTTGAAGAGAATTGATCCAATTTTAAAGTTGCGCAAAACAGTTTTTATTCTCCTAACAAACAGATATGGACAAACGGTTTCCTTTAACATGTAGTTAAAATATTAATTATTTTATTCAATAAATAAATTTTAGCCTTTGTAAGAAATTTGCCAATCAATTAGTAACTTTGTCTTCATGGTGCCCTATGGCACATAACGCCTTTAAGATATTAGCTTAAAAGCACTTAAAATTTACCAATAGCTGGAATTAATTTTTTCTTCAAAAATGAAACGTTCACTTGTGTAAAAGGCTTTTAAATTTCATTTAGTTTTTACGATATGGCTTCATTGTGGTTATTACGTATGTGTTTATTTATGGCTTGAAGATTTTTTTGGCAGAGAATCTAATGTTTTTAAAGAAACTGTATCACGGCCGAGTTTGGTCTATTTTATTACCCTATGAAAATGAAGATCAAAAAGATCAAAATGACAAACTATAGCCTTATTATAAAAAAATATGCCTATCGAGCAATTATTATTATTATTATTATTATTATTATTATTATTAATATTATTATTATTATTATTATTATTATTATTATTATTATTATTACAAGTGAAACCGGTAAAAACAATATATAATTATATATCCCATAGAAAACAGGTAAATGTGAAAATAGTTTAGTGTGTATCAATCAGATCAATCTGCAGCTTACTTTCATAAGCAAATGCCTACATTGCGTGGTTCCAGAAAATATCCATACCCACCCCAAGGATGGTCATTGGAAATTCTGAGGGGGATGGGGTCTCAATAACACAAATTTTTAAAAGAAAGTATGAAGCTACACTGGAAATCCCAGGGGGTGGGAGGGTCCAAACCAAAGAACCATCCTCAGGGTAGGTATGGATATTTTTTGGAATCACACCTTGTGGAACCAAGCTTGTGCTGCAAAAAAACTTGTCACATAACTTAACCTGGATTAAAATTTATGGTCTGCGATAATAGTTAATGATGTTAATTCTCTGTTATTTCATTATTTTTACATGTTTTTATTGAAACAAAATTTTTTGTCATGAACCCCAGAATGGAGCCATATTGGGTTCTGGGAATTTATATCATATAAATAGCTATAAATGTCACTAAAGTATATTCGGGTTTAAACTGGCAACATGTGGGAGTCAATCATGTGGCAATTTTATTACATTGACACAAGGTGTATTTTTGAGTTCATTTTGACTAACAGGAATGCCCTTGCAAAGTCTTCAAGTCACCTGTAAATAGAACAAAACAAACAAAACTATTTATTTTGATGAAATTGCAATTTTCCAGGATGCAGACTGTATATTAAAATTAAATGGCCTTTTTCAGTGTGTGAAAAAAAAAAAAAAAAACTGGCTGCTTTTATGTTGGGCTAGTGGATCCAATAGTTTTTTCCACTTGCTAGATAGCCAAATGACATTTATGGATTTTTATTTTTTGTTTTAGTTGTTTCAAAAGAAACATGGGACTTTGGGTAAGGTTATAATGGTTTCACCTTGCCCAGTCTACCTGGGTCAGGCAAGGAAGAAATCAATTTTCTTTTCACCCCTCCTTTCATTAATTATTGCAGAAAAATGTCAGATTATTTTAATAATGTTTAAAAATGTTTTGGACCCTAAAGCTGAATTTTTGTAGTCTGTTCATTTCAAAACATTACATCACAGAAAAAAAATCTATGTTTGGTTTTATTGTAGAGCAAGTTGCCAACCAAAACTAAGCTGGAGTTTATTTAAATCAAATTTACAGCTACTACTTGGCTTATTCCCATATGAGTTAAAAAAAAAAAAAAAAACTTGGGTCTTGACAAAGTGTGAGCCAACAAGTCATGAGAGCCATTCCACTATATACAAATAGCACATTGGTTAGCCTAAAAAGCTCCCTGGTTAGCCTAAGCAGTACTCCAGTTAGCCTGAGTATAGTTAGCTGAAGTAGCTTGAGGTTATTCTTATTATTGGAGTTAGGTATTTCTGGCTTGTATGGCACTTATGTGTCATGAAACATGCAAGCCATGCAAGCCATTCCAGTTAGCCTACATAAGATTCCGGTTAGCCTACATGTACATAGTACACCGGTTAGCCAAATGGTACATCATGTTGCTTGCAGTTAGCTTTGTATTGGGATTAGGGTTTTCTGGCTTGCTTAAGTTTAAGGCCTCACGAATTTTCATATTTGCTACTTCAAAATGCTACTGAAGGTCATTCAACAACTGAAAATACAGGCATTAAAAAATGTCAAACATATTTTTTTATAAAGTAGACAAATGTCTGGTCAAAAAGCAGATCTTAAATGCCTCAGGTAATGAATGTGTGTAGAGAGAAGGATGGGAATTGCTAGAATTGACTGTCACATAACTATGTGCAAAACGAAGAGATCAACAACTACCTGAACTTGTTATAATCCATAGTTTAACTCAACAGTAATCCAGAACATCCTCAGTTCTGAATACTGTAACTCCTGTCAAAACATAAGGCATTCTGTTAGTCCCAAAAATTACCTGTAGACCACAAAATGCAAAAGAAACGTAAATCCATGTTTACCAATACAATAAAACATCATGGGAAGAACAAATTTGAAGTTAAGAAATGGTCTCATTTATTAAACATGCCCAATGAGGCATTCCAAAATGTGAGTAGCACTAGTGTTTAAATAATAATTGAAGTCTAGATTAGCTACCAGGTTGACTGAAAGTAGTCTCTAGTCTAACTTAAAAAAAGAGATCACACTGAGCTGAAATGTTTCTTCCAGTTTCAAAGGTATCACATCAAAGGTGTTACAGTAATTTCAAATTTCCCTGACGTAATTTTTCTTTGCGGCCTGAAATGGCCACTTGGTCAATATTTTGAGGAACATTTCCTCACGTATAAACAATGAAAGGATGCGATTGATGTACAGTAGCTTAAAATTCAGATGACAAACAGACAGCTACATGCCTCGACGAAATGACTGCCATTTAATATTATCGCCTCGTTCTCACTATCTATTTTTTTTACGCCGAGCTCGGCTTTAATTCCAGTAAGCTAAGTTGATAAACATGATAAACGTCGAAGACATAAGCTTTAACCAGTCTAAAAAAAAAATCATTGTACAATGAGAAACGCTTATGCACTTGTCACTGGAAACCCCCACCCCCCACCCACCCCGGGGAGACATGGGGCATACGTGGGGATTTGCAAGGGCTTAGATGACTTACCAGCCCCCAGGGGGTGGGGGAATAGTTCACTTTAGACAATTTATATTTTAGACGGGGACTGGACTCTAGTCCGAAGCACATGGTCGATTGTTCAAAATGGCGGGTTCTGAAGGTGAGTTAAACTGTTTTCTTTGCCATTTTAATGCGTTTGTGTTGTCCTTTCTACAGAATCTTTCATGCATAACATCACTTCTCATTTGAATATTGAAATAAGCCGGCTTTTTTATGTGTGAATTTAATTTAATGTACTTTTATGTTCAGATTATGTGACTGTTAAATGTGGTGGAGAAAGTGAAATTGACGTTGAACTCGAAGTAGATGGCTAGCATGGAAAGGTTATAATACTTATATTTTAAAATTAAATTAGGTATTTTTAGTAAACATTTTTTGCGTAAAATTGTTACATTAAGTGATTCGAAAGAAGTAATTTCTTGACCTTTCTGGTCCTCAGTTGTGGATGAACAGGCTTCAAGTGTTCCTGATATTGTAAACGAAGTACCTGCATCGTCTGGTGGTGAGTTAATAAAAATTGACTGCATTAAAGCTTAATACCTGAGCTTACAGGCAAAATATTGAAGTCCAAGAGGGCTGGAAAAAACAATGAGAATGACTGTTGTCAGTATCATGTTTGCTATCTTTTAAAGGACTGTGATTGATTGATCCAACTGTAACATGCACATGTGCTCCAGTGCCTTTCTATTTACAACTTTAGTTTATTCTTTCTTATGTGATCTGTTATTTCCATAGAATCAGATGAGTCAGAAGACGACACTCTATGCCCCTGTGGAAGGAGAAATGAAGAGGAAAACATGATAGGTTGTGACAGCAAGACATGTGCCATTAAGTGGTACCACTTCTCATGTGCAGGCATCAGTGAAACTGATATCCCCCAAGGACTATGGTACTGTAACAGTTGCTCCAATGGATAGCTGATGGACAAGTCACATGATGGATAAGCCACATGAATTGTCACAGTGTTTCCAAAGTGTGTGTCAGAAAAGTAGGACTTTGCATATTTCGCTATTAAATGTTAACCAATCTTTGAAAAATCCAAACCTTTAGTTGGGGCTTAGACTAAAAATTCTCCCCTTTAAGGTGGGGCTTTTTCTTCCTTTTTTCCCTTCACCTGTCTAATGCCCCATGTCTCCCCGGGGTGGGGGGGGGGGGGGGGGTGGGGGTTTCCAGTGACAAGTGCATTACCTCAGGTCCCTGTAAAGTTTCTCTTAACCACGTTTTCGCACGTTTCTACACATTCCATATTCTTCTTTATCAGGAATACAAATAAATGAGGTATACCCTACGTTTAAGGACTCGTTTTGATCGCGTCAAGAAGGAAAAACATCGAAAAACTGTCCTCTATATCTCACATTCACTCCATTAGATTCCCTTTTCTAGTCGCCATTTTGAAAATGCTCTTGTCATAAGCCCGCAGTACGGACCACGGAGAATCCGCTGGGGAGACCCACAGCAGGGGGGGAGGGGAAGGGGAGGGGAGGGGCAGCTACTTAACATCTCCCCAGTCCCACTCCTTTCGTCTGAAAGAAATTAAATCCATCCTGGCGAAAGGCAATTAAAATAAGAAAAAACTGACAACGCCATCGTAAAGAGCATGCACTCCTTCCTTTGGCAAAATTTTATTTTATTCCTACCGCAAATGGTCGCTGAGTAGGAAGCCAACAAACTTTTCAATTGTATTTTTTACTGCCGTACGTTTTTAGGAAAAAGTAATAATGGCCATTTTTAAAAACACTATTTAAAAATCTACAACTTCGCTTAAAAAAATCCTAAGAGAGAGATCCCAGTAAAGTTTTCAAGCGAATTTAAAAATGCGGTCCGTTCTGGTCACGTGACCGATGACGTCATAACAATAAAAGTGATAAAAATGTACTTAACATATAAATATCTACCAACATGTAATTTTTTGTTTCCTCAGATTTAGTGCAGCGCCAGATACGCACTTGTACCCAGGCTCCCACTTTTAGAAAATTGTACATAGCTCTCTTAATATTTATATTTTGTTCGGTACCCGGGCAGTCTGAAATGCCTCACACCAATGTGCTTCAAACTGAAATGACTGCTTTTTCAGTAACAAAATATCTTCGTCACAGTGAGCAAAAACGAACTTCAGAGCAATGTCACGTGACTAATGACGTCATCGCCCTACGTCTTATACAAAAAGTGGTTATTGTTAAGAGTTATTTTTATACGACGTTGTACTCCTGCTGGCTTCAAACTAACCAAGTTATTTGGCATTGACGATTTTTCAGTTGCAAAGGATTTTGGGAAGGTTTTTATTATAATTATATATTGTTTTTATAATTATTATTTATTATTTTTTTTATCGGGCGTTATTATTTAAAGTTAAAAGCAAAAAAGGTTAAAAAGTGTTCAGCCTAACATTTTTTTTTTTTTTAATGAAGCGTGTTTTAATCTTCGTCAATTTTTGTCCACCCTGATTTGGTGTGTCATTGAAATGCTCCTTTAATGTTTCAAGTGGTTATTTTTCACTCAGTTTTATGGCCTTTTTAATGTTTTAAATTGGCTAAAATCTGTGGCAGCTCCTTTAAACGTAGAAGCCCTCGTGTTTTTTTTTTTCTAGTAACAAACTATGAAAACTCTAACGTTCCTTCTTGAGATGCAGTAAAGAACTTCTTGATTGAATACTTCTCCATGCACCTTTGGCAGGAATATACAAGAAATGGAGGCTTTTAACTTTCATTAATATTTGTGAAACAACATAACGGTTTGGAATCCTGATCATCTGTAATTCAACATCCTGCTCGGTAATTTAGTGCTAATGCCCTGACATTCATGCAGGTTTAAATGATAAATGCGAATATGGCTTTGAGAGAATATCTAATTTTCCTGATATTTTCATTTTCAATTCTTCCGTTATAAAACTGGCAACTTGTTTTTGCTTTAATTAGGGACGTAGTCTTTTTTGTACTGTTGTTTCAAAAAGCATAGGATGCACGTGGTCTGTCAATCAACTTGGCATAACCTTCAAAGACTGATCTAGGACCATCCAATTGGGAATCAGGGCAAAAGTTCTGTTTTACATACTTTTAATTCGATTTGCGGTTTTTGGCAGATCGTATAAGCTCTAGTCAGCTTTGATGTGTGCTCGAGTGCAGAAACCAACGGACAGAAAAGCATAACCTAATTTAATTTCCATGGCCGTGTGTATTTTTTCGTTTTTAGACTGTACTTTGGTTAAATTTCCTTTTCTTCTGTTGTTGCAACTCACGTTCTAGAGTTTCCTTGCCCCGAAGAGTGTAAGATACTTAATTCAGACCAGTTTTCACCCGGAAATTGTTTACTAGAAACACAAAGAAAATAAAGTCGAGGATTACAAATTTGAAGGTGCCAGCGAGAAATTGTGCTCATGTTAACATACGGTATGGCTAAAGTAGTTTCCACTTTTCTGTCAGAAAAATGTCCGTCATTTCCACTCTTAGCTGCTCCGTATCAGTTCGCTCATCATAAATTGTTTAAAATCCGAAGATTTTGTCTAAAATGTGTTTTTTTTCCATCAGCAATTGTAGATGCGAGCTTTTTGATGTTGCCATTAAAGTAGACCCCTATTAGGCAGCTACCATCGAGGAAATGGAAATTGGCCGCTTAATAGGGAGCTCGTTAGAAATTAGCATACCGCTTTCAGAAAGGTCACGTTATTTTAATAAAAATAGCGTGAAAAGGAATCACGGAAGCACACGAAGACGACAATAGTCATGTGTTTGAATGCTTTTATCGGCCATCACTTTCCTTTCTAGACTCTTGTCTGTCCGACCTTGTTTGAAAACAAAGCCAAACATTGTATATTACATTCTTGCTGGCCACTAAATGGGGCAATACAATAGAAGAACTCTCATCGGGACGGTCAAATGGTGGCCGCGGCCTCGGCTTAATAATAATAATAGGGGTGGCCGTTTAAAATGGGATTTTTTTACTGACAACAGATCCCGGACGTTAATAACGGGCCTCTTGATAGGGGTTGGACGCTTAATAGGGTTTCGACTGTATTTTATTTCTCACAGTCAGGCGTTACGTGAATTTAAAAAAAAAAAAAAAACTAATGCATTTATCTGTTAAAAAATATATGACTACCTTGGTCATTCTTTATGTTGTTTTATAGGTAAACAAGTGTGAGCATCATACATCACTTATCACTGGTTAATTACAACTTTCGCCTACGAGTAGAGTTGTGCTTTGAACTAAAGATTTCTTGAAAAGAACATTCGCTGTAAATAAGCGATTCTGCTCTGCTGACAAGACTTCAAGAAATGAAAGGCTGTCAGTCGTATCAAGCCCTGTCTTTGCTTTTGATATTTGTTCTTTGGGAAAGTTGGCTTCGCTGTCCCGTGGTTGCTGACCACCATGGTGAGTAAACTGTTTGTACCTATTAGCAAAGTCTATGTATGCAAATTATTGCGAAGAACCTTAAAGCTATTTATTAGTGAACATTTGATTCGATTGCGATCTAGCATCATTTGCAAAAAGAGGGGGGGGGGGGGGGGGGGGAGTCCATCAACGTCCTCCTTCCTTGTAACACTGCTGGTGTATGAGCTTGATTGTACTTTCCGTGGGAGGGGGTAAAGAGGCACTGCTGGGGAGGCACTCGAGAGGAAGTCGTGTCGCTTGTCTGAATTTTAAAATTCCCGTGTCACTTTTTATCAATACTTTACATACTTGATGAGGAACATTTAATGAATTTTGGATTATTGTTTCCGTCAAATTGCGATATTTTCTTCCAGAGAGTGCAACACAATACCATGAACAATTGAAAACTGCAACTGGATTGATAAACTTTATTTCGGCCAAATTGGTCACAAACTCGTTGGAATAGTGCGAACTTTGAATGTGTTTTACAGACCTCTTATTAGGTGTCTTGATGATAACGGTGTTGTTACGACTGGAATTTCAATTGTCCTCCATTATATGCAGGTCTCGGTTGCCGCAATCTCAGGTTTGCCATACCAATCGATGGAGTTGCTTTGCAAGGTCACGTCATAGAAAACATCTCTATAAACATGGAGAATGATGAAGTACCTTTGGAATGTAGAGTCATGTGCCTCTTTGAGAGTACATGTGTGTCTATCAACATCGGCCCGCCAGCAAGCGACGGTGCCAAGTTATGCCAACTAAGCAGTTCTGACCACATACGACACCCTCAAGATCTTAAACCACAAGAAGGATTTCTTTATTGGGTCACTAAGGTTAGAAATGGCAGTCGATGGTATCTTGAGTGCTGGTTTTTAATTTCAATTTTAACAAGTATACTGACAAGAAATTATTTGTCCTTATCAGGACCCATGCACCAGCAACCCATGCCTTCATAATGCCACATGCCTAAATGGCTTCACAGACAAGAGATACATTTGCCTGTGCCAGGCTGGTTATACAGGAGAACACTGCGAAACAGGTGAGGGGAATGTAAATTTATTTTGTTTCTGTCTCACACTTTGTTGAAAGTAGTTTAAGGACCACTGAGGCTTCTAGGTCTTCTCACAATTTGAACGTTTTATTCTTAGAAAGTCACTGAAGACTACATCGCAAGGTTCAAAGGTTCAAGCACGGAGCACGAGGGTTTTCTTTCCATGAGGCTTTGCGTGCCGAACATACGTCACGCTGTAACGCTAGATAATGTCACGCTTAAAGTTCTAACATCCTCCCCCCTGTTGACCTGTCGAGCGACACTCAAACTTAACTGTAAGACTGGTCAACACTATAACAACAACAAACTAGAAAATTATTGTTCAATGTTCATTTGTCCACAACTTAGATTAACTCTTCGATCCATGCCCTTCTCCTGTTCTCTGCGTCCACAGCAGCCTGCCTTCTCGGATTTCTTCTTGGTTGATGAACCACAGGGTTTGGTTCTGGACCCGTATGGACTCCTACAGGAACACACTCGTCTCCACCGCGAATCTCCAAGGGGTACAGACGCTGGATCGGGCGCCTCAGAACACTACACCTTCTACCTTCGGACCTCACCCTTATGGTTGCACCTCTCACCAGCCCATCTGCTCCAGTCACTAAGCCTTCCACTCGTGCTAATTTCCAGAAACCTCTCGGCAGATCCTCATCATGTACTACAACTATGTCTCCAACAGCTACAGGTGTTGGTACAGTGTCCTTAGCAGAGTGACGGTGTGAATCCCTGAGGTTTACCAAATATTCATCTCTCCATCTACGCCAGAAGTGGTTCATTACGTTACTGAGATGATTCATTCTCTTGCTCAGTTCAGTCGATGGCAGCTCAAAATCGGGATCTGTCAGATCTCCAGTACAAGTATCAGGCAAACTCATCAGTCTCCTGCCATGAAGTAAATGTGACGGTGTTAGTGGCTCTTCAACATCCGCAGAGGTAACATAGGACAATGGCCTTGCATTGAGTATCATCTCCGTTTCGGTGGTGACAGTCAACAACTCCTCATATGTGAGCTTAGCACCTCCAATTGTTTTCTTTAGACAACGTTTCACTGATCTAACCATCCTTTCGAACAGACCACCCCACCATGGGGCCTTTTCCAGGTTAAAGATCCACTGGACCCTTTTCTCTGCGAGGTACTGTTTCACTCCTGGATTCTTCATAACTTCTGCTATCTTCTTAGAGGCACCCTGAAAGGTACTCCCATTGTCCGAAACTATCTTTGATGGTAGACCTCTCCTTGCTGAAAATCTACGAAAGCTTCGGAGGAAGGCTTCTGAAGTAAGGTTTGGAACTAAGTCAAGGTGAACTGCCCTTGTCACACAGCATGTATACAGGCAAATCCACACCTTTTCCTCAGCCTTCTTATTGGCTCCCTTAACGTACAATGGGCCTGCATAGTCTAATCCTGTGAAGGTAAAGGCAGGCGCAGCCTTTACTCTAAATTCAGGCAAGGGCGGTGGTGGCGGTGCTTGATAAGGTCTTCCCTCATGTCGGCGACATATCACACAACCATGTAAGAATTTCTTCACAACCTGTCTACCCCTTACAAGCCAAAACTTGGATCTCAGCTCTGTCAACGTTTCCTTTACCCCATCATGCATTACACTCTCATGGCAACTTCTGACAACCAACATCGTAAATCCATGATTGGCATCAAGGAGGATGGGGTGCTTGACCGAGTAAGGAAGGTCTGCATGGGACAGCCTGCCTCCACACCTCAGAACGCCATCGCCATCAGTAAAGAGATCAAACTCCCGCTTCCAATTCTCAAATTTCTTGTTTAGATGCAAGGATTTTTGTACATCCAGGATCCAATATCGTTCCGCTTCCTCCATTTCCTTCGCCCCAATGTTAGAGCCAAGTATGAGACCTTCATTGTCTCCTGACAGTTTCACCTTTAGGTTCTTAAGGAAGCGCAACACGTAGGCTGTAACCCGTAGTAGGCGCTGAAGGTTGCTGAACCGGCTAATGTCAATGACACAACTTATGCTGGAAGGATTAGTGTTCAAAAGAAGAGTGGACGTTTTCAGGTTCTCTCGATTCTTTACTGTCATCTCTGTTAAACAATCTTCAGGAATGTGTTTGATGACACCAATGCTGTTCAACTCTTCTCTGCAATGGCTCAGCCACTCAGGACCCCTCACCCAGAGTGCTCTCGTTGCGAGCTGAGATGGATCCATCCCTCTTGATGGGATGTCTGCAGGATTACTGTCAGTGGGGCAGTACTTCCAGCCTTCCACTGGAAGAGGTCTTCTAATTTCGTTAACCCTGTTTTGTACAAACTGTTTCCATTCTTTATCTACACCTCTAATCCAGCAAAGTGCTACTTCAGAGTCACTCCAACACGTAATCTTCTTGATAGGAACCTCACATTTCAGAGCTCCTTCCACAGCTGTAACCAATCGCGCAAGTATGACTGCTCCTAAAAGTTCCAGTCTGGGAATTGTTTGGCTATGCAGGGGTGCTACTCTTGTCTTGGATGCTACAAACTTGACATAAGTACAGGAGGTTGTATGAACTTGGAGGTAAACAACAGCGCCATACGCCTTCAAGGAAGCATCGCAGAATCCATGAAGATTACAGCAGACAATTTCATTCCGAGGCTCTTTGAAGTAACATCTCTCAAGTAAGAGGGGTTGAGAATTCTGAAGACTTGCGACCAGCTTATCCCACTTCACCCTTAAGTGGCCTTCTAAGGTGTCGTCCCAGTCGGCTTTGCTCTCACAGAGCTCCTGGAAAAGAAGTTTGAACTGCACAACAACTGGTGATATGAAACCAATTGGGTCATAGAATTTTGCTGCTACAGCAGCAATGTTCTTCTTGGTAGGTCTGCACTCTGAGGCTAGTCGAGCAACCGACATCAGGTCAAAAACAAGGTTGTCCTCCACAAAGTTCCACTGGACTCCAAGAATCTTTTGCTCAGATTTGCCCCTCTCCTCAGCATCTCCTAATGAAGTCTTGGTGTATGATTGTTCTTCATGCACCACTGATTCAACCAGAGCCTTGTCATCAGCCAACTCAACTCGCCTGGTTCCGCTGTCATACATCTCTTCACTAGGTGGGGTACAGTTAGTATTGCACAATCTGTTCTCATTATCCTCTATTTGCTTCCTCAGTTCAGGAGAGTTCGTTACAAACTTTCTCAAATTGAAGCCCCCTTCTGCTAATCTGACCTTAGATTTGATGTATAACTGATAGGCTTCTTCGTCAGTGTCCCCTCCTGAGCTCAGATCATCCACGTAGATCGACCTGAGAAATGTCTCAACAAACTCGGGATCCTCCTCTCCATATCTTTCCACGTGGTGTTTCACAGTTGCGTTCAGAAGAAACGGGCTTGATGATACCCCAAATACAACTCGGGCAAATCTCAAGACAATAATTTCAGGATACTCCTTCTTCACATCATCAAACCAAAGGAACCGCAAGACATCTCTATCCTCCTTTGCTACTGACACGTTCAGAAATGCCTTTTCAATGTCTCCAGCCAACGCCTTTCTGTGGGCTCGAAATCTCAGGATGATGTCCGTGATCTTCTCAGACAGTGCTGGCCCGGTGTGTAAACAATCATTCAAGGAGACTCCGTTTGACTTACAGGATGCATCATAGACGATTCTGAGTTTTGTCGTCTCTTTGTCTCTTCTGATGACAGCATGATGAGGCAGGTAGTGAACCTTTCCGGCTTCACCAGAGGTTGGCTTATGAACTTCCTCCACAATTCCCTTTTCTATCTGGTCTCGGATGACAGCATCATATTCTAGCAGTACTTGTGGTTCTTGTCTTAGGCGGTTCAACAGACTCATCAGGCGTTTGTGACTTGTCTCATAGTTGTCTGGCAGACCAGGATTAATGTCCCTCCACGGTAGATGTACTTCATACCTTCCATGCTGAAAGGAGATGCTGTTAATGAACTGACTATGAACTGACTGTTCAGGGCTTGATATTCCTAATGACTCCAGGTCCCAGAACCGTTTGAGCTCTCCAGTGAGGTCATTGTTCTGAGGTTGCGATGGTTCTGTGGCACATCGTAAGACATGGGTGCTGGAAACTAGGTTCACAGATGGATCATGGTCATGTGTTGAGCTCTCTATTGGTCCAGACAAAACCCAACCCAACCTCGTGTGCAAGGCTGTTGGACCACTTTCTCCTCTTCTAACTTCTCCTGTCACCATTCGCCAGTATTGGTCTGATCCGATGAGTATGTCCACTTCAGCTGGCTCTGCTCCTGTTGAGTAATCAGCGAGGTGAATTCCATTGAGGTGCCTGTACATGTTCCTTGCCAGGGCTACTGTCTGACCAGTAAGCGGCTCACAGATGAGTGGTACAGAATAGGCTGACATCTTCATGTCTTTTCCATCAGGTAGTTTAACACTAAAACAAACAGCATCACATGTCTGCAATTTCTCATTTTGTGACCCAAATGTCTTAATTAGCATTGTCTCTTGACTTTCAACTGGTAGACTTAGCTCATCCTTTAAACGGTTTGTGATGTAAGACCGCTGACTCCCGCTGTCAAGAATTATTCTGGCCTTCACACCTTGCGCCGCAGATCCTGTTTTGTAGATAATGGCTTGAGCTGTCTGCAGAAGGATTGGTGTTGTAGAACTAATAAACATGGTAACTTGGGAGTGATCAGGCTTGGACTGGTCTTCTGGGCGTGCCTTGTCCCTTTGCTCAGTTTTGTTTCCTGGTTTTGGTAGGTTGCTCTCACAGATGCTAACATGATGACGGCCACCACATGTGAAACATTTTATATTAGATTTGCATTCTCGACTGAGATGATCCTTCCTCAGACATACATAGCATCTTCCGGTTTTCCTGAGGATATCTCTTCGGGCTTGTACATTTGAAACTGTCTCACAGCTGTTAGATGCGTGAGGCTGCTTGCAGTAGGTGCAAGTAGGCTTGGTATCAGACTTAGAGAATAGTGATGAGGCTGACGGTGGACCTTTCCAATGCCGTTTTCGGAGTGATGGGTCTGACTGTGGATTGGGATTTCCCTGTGCAGCTCTCTCCCTTGCTTCCAACTCGTTCTCTAATACACGCATAATAGTATCGAGCTGCCACTCTTGATCCTTTATTTCTCTACTAATAATCAATCGCAGGTCCTGAGGCAGCTTGTTCATAATAATCGATGATAGTAAACTTCCATAGGAGGCTGAAGGGAGTCCTAGAGACTTAAGGCTTCTTACATGAGACTCTAAAGTGTCATACAGTTTCCTTAGCTTTCTTGTGTCTTCATTAATAACTGGGCTGACATTAACAAGAATATCCATGTGGCGATTTATAATCTGTTGTTTGTTTCCGAACCTCTTCTTGAGGACTGCAATTGCTTCTTCGTAATTTGATGCGATGAGAGACAGACCAGAAATGGCATCAAGAGCTGGTTTCATGAGAAGTGAGTTCAGATAATTGAACTTGTCAATAGGAGCCAATTTAGGATTCTTGTGAATAGAGGATTCAAACGCATCCCAAAATGTGGGCCATGTACTAACTTCCCCATCAAATTTCTTTAAGTCCAGTTTAGGTAATTTTACTCGAGGGCCCATTTCTTGTATGGATGAACTAGCAGCGGGATTAGGAAGTTGGACAGAGTGATTTGAGGGTTCAAAATTTCCAGGATTAACTTCCGCAGATACATTGAGGCTTACCGGAGATTCAACAGAGTTAGTTGAGAGTTTATCATCACTAGGATCAACAGATACAGAAGGGCTTACCGGTGTCTCGTGTTTTGGCGCGTCCACGCTCTTCGTTGGGGGTCTCGAAGTTTCCAGAAAATCTTCAATCCTTGCAATTGTAAGTTGAATCAATTCATTTACAAGATCTGCTTCGCGGATTTCGTCTTCAATTTCCTCCTCTTCTACATTTGACAGGATTTCTTCGTCTAAAACTTTCAGGGTTCCTAATTTGGCGCGCAGAGATTCCCTTTGCTGGCGAAGCTTCGACACATGCTTGTTCTCGTCCAACTTGATAACATCGCCGGTCTCGCCGCCGGTCGAGGAGGCATCCAATTGCTCGTTAACATCATAAGCGATGCGTTTAACGGTGGTTCTGTGACCTTCACGCGTGGCCTTTTTCCTTGAAAGTTTCCCTTTGGGTGGCATCACATGTACTTGATAGGTAGTCAACTCGAAGAAATCAAAGAAGAAATATCCAGAGCGTGTGAACAAGAATTATCCGGTTGAAGAATTATAAACGCAAGAAATATCACCACAGGAATAATCCGTCTCGAAGTGACCAATGTTGAAAGTAGTTTAAGGACCACTGAGGCTTCTAGGTCTTCTCACAATTTGAACGTTTTATTCTTAGAAAGTCACTGAAGACTACATCGCAAGGTTCAAAGGTTCAAGCACGGAGCACGAGGGTTTTCTTTCCATGAGGCTTTGCGTGCCGAACATACGTCACGCTGTAACGCTAGATAATGTCACGCTTAAAGTTCTAACACACTTCAACTGGATTTTCGTAAGTGTCAAAGTCTCATACCATCAACTGGCAGCAATGGTTGTCAATTGTAAGATTAATTTTGGTGTACTTGAAAGTCAACTTTCTTCTTTTCAGTGCCATTATCGATAGGCGGAGCTAAGCTCTGTACTTTTCAGAGTGCTAGTTAAGACCTTTTCTCGCAGTAAAATGTTATCAGTTCCTTTCAGAAACTCAAACTTTTCCCGCGTAGCCAATATGGCTTTATGCATGCCAGCTAGTGAACAGTTCGGTTAAGTAGCATTTCATTGGTAAGTAAATGCTGGTTTTCACTCGACATTAGCACAATTAAGCAGCTGAAGGAACAATTTTGTTTCCTTGTGCTAATGCATAGTCCTGGGGTGAACAGCATAAGAAGAATGAGTTTATTTTCGTTCTTCTAATGCGATTATGGTTTTTTCTTGTGCTTGTGTTTATGCTCAGACATGTCTGTGGTTATGCCCAGTTAAAAGCAGCAGACGTATACACTCATTCTTCTTAATGTTCTCTCCTCACTAGGAAAGCATAAGATTAGGCACAAGCAGAACGAACAATTTCGTTTTCTTGTGCTTATGCTAATTCTTATTCCTAATAAGGATAGCATAAGAAAAGCTCAGTACATTCTTTTTTTCTGATACGCTTTTGCTTAAGTTTTTGTTTGTGCTTATGCTAATTCAGGTTGTTCTTACTTTAATTTCTTTAGAAATAGACGCGTGTACTATGAAGGGTCATACATGTGATGGTAATGCTCTGTGTATCAGCAACGGGGGAATGTATAAATGCATTTGCAAAGATGGATTTCAAGGCGACGGGAATAACTGCTTGGGTACGTATCGAAAAATTTATGTCGTGATTACCATTGTTGTACATTGATTTCAAACCGCGGCATACTTTTTGTTTTCTTTTGAATTTTGTCGGAATATGTTTTTGTGTGCGTGTTTAAGTGAAGTGACTTCCCTCACTTGTGTCTGATTTTCTGTCGCGTGCAAAGTGTCTCGATGTTGTCTTTTCCCGCGTCTCGTGCCTTGTCTCTCCTTGCGTGTCTTGACACGTACCTCGGGCCTTGACTTGCCTCGTGCCTCGTGTGTTGTGTTTAGTGTCTCGTCTTTCGTGTCGTGTCTCATGTTTAGTCTCGTCTATTGTCTTTTCCCGCGTCTCGTGTCTCCTCTCCCATCTCGTGTCTTATCCCGGCCGTGCAACAAGCCTTGTCTTGCCACGTGTCCAGTGTCTCTTCTTGTTTTGTGTCCTGTGTGTTGTCTTGCGGTTTGTGTCTTGTCTTCTGGGCTAGAGTCTTGTTTGTTCCTCTGCGGCGTGTCTTGTCTTATTCCGCGCTTTTGGTCCGCCTCGTGTCTTGTCTTGCGCCTCGAGTTTCGTCTAGCCTCTTGTCCTGTCCCGAGTCTTGTCTCGTGTCCTGTCTCGTGTCTTGTCATGGGCCTCGAGTCTCGTCTCGCCTCGTGTCCTGTCTCGAGCCTTGTCTCGTGTCGAGTCCTGTCTCTAGTATTGTCTTGTCTCGTTTCGTGTCTTGGGTCGAGTCTTGTCTTGTGTCTTTGCGCGTGTCTTGCCTTGCGTATCGTATTGGGTGACTTGTCTCACGTCTCTCTTGTCCTTTTTTCGGGTATTACAGTCCCGTGGCGTCTCGTGTCTTGTCTTGCCTCGTGCCTTATCTCACTTCTCGTTTCTTGTCTTTTGGCTTGTCCTCTCGTGTCTTTCCACCCTCCTCGTACCTTGTATTGTCTTGCACCTTGTCTTGTGTTGTGCCTTGTCCCGTTTCTCGTGTCTCATGTCTTATCTCGCGTCTCGTGTCTTGTCTCGCGTTGTATCGTGTCTCGCGTATTGTCTTCTGTTATGTTCTACCTCGTGGCATGTGTCTCATGTGTCGTGTCTCGTGCTTCTCGTGTCGTGTGCCGCGTCACATGTCTCGTGTCTTGTGTTTTTAATTGTTTTTCAAACCTGGATTCATTGAAAATTGAACCAGTTGCGCTGGTAAATATAACGTACCTAAATCATTCTAGAGCACCATCTTACTTCTTGATTTGGCGGCTATTCAAATGGCACATAAAATTAGAAGGAGTTTTCCTTTTTTTTTTTATTCCATGAGCAGAACTATTAAGAAAATCTTCTATTGTTCATTTCATATTCTATATTTATTAGATATGGACGAGTGTGCCAACAAAACGGACAAACTGCAGCCTGAAAGCAATCTGTAATAACACCGAAGGATCATTTAATCAGAAAATTTCGGCAAATGTACTATGCGTTATTTGGAGTCCTGAAATTTCTAAAAATGTATCACACTCTCGAGGGCAGCCCTAGATATAGATTACCAACGTTGTCTCATTCTTATTTTTATGGTATTCTTGTGGTATCTCTCTTTTCTTTTCCCGCGAAAAACATAATTATGTTAATTTATTTCGTTTCTATATCACGAGATTTTGAGTTTTGTCAGATTGTGAGTTTGCCACGAAATTTTAACTCTTTCTCGCTCCTTTGCATTTACGGATTTTCTTATTATGTTGATGTACTTCTGTTGCGGTGCACAGATGTCTTCGTATATGGCTGTTCTATTCCAATGCATATGGTGCAGCGCTGAATGGGCCAAGTAAAATCTGACTTAAGGAGAGCTGGAAATTCGTGTCTTCTTGTTGCTCACGCGTTCGATTCGTCGAGCGATTTCAACCATAGCATCTTTATTGCGACTTGTGTGTCTTTATGCTCGTTTGTTCATTTTGATGTGTTGCGTTTTCAGTCTTGTCGTAGGGTTTGTTGTTTTGGGGGGTTGTTTCGCGTTGTATTCATCGTATGGCCAAATATTTTTATTTTTACTTAAGATATAGACGAGTGTACCACGAACATCCACAGCTGTGGCGCGAAAGCCATGTGCAGCAACACCGAAGGATCCTATGAATGTACATGCAAAGACGGATTTGCTAAAGATAGAGAACTCTGCATCGGTAATCATAATTTTTTATGTTGCTGAATGTTATATAATAGCGATAACAGTATACGCAATAACAAGCTACTATGAAACGGACGTTTTAGGAATTTCTACGAAGGGCGCAGGCACAAGAGGGAATCATATAAAAATGCTGTTCTGTTTACAAGTTCAAGTGATAATTATGCCCACTTATCTGCAAATTATTATCTTTGTTTAGATATCGACGAGTGTGCCATCAAAACGGACAACTGCAGCCTGAATGCCACCTGTAAAAACATCGAAGGGTCGTTCAATTGTTCTTGCAACCCTGGATTCATTGGAAATGGAACCAGTTGTGCTGGTAAATAAAACATAGCTAAATAAAATGCCACGCTCTGTTTTCTTTGATTATATTAGATAAATTTTCTAACAGCTATCGTGCTGATCGATCCCAGAGCACGATCTTAGAAACTCAGCCTAGCTGCATGCTTTGGCGGCTACTCAATCGACGAATTTAATTTTACTATTTAGTTGTCACATCAAATCTGAAGTGATATATCAAACACGAGGGAGATTGTTTCATCACATTTCCAAACACCGAGAAGAGAGTTGAAAATACGACGCGTGGCGGAGTATTTTTGACGAACTTCGAGGTGTTTGGACATGTGATGAAACACTCTCACGAGTGTTTGATATAATTATCTTCTCAATCGAAACTAAAACTACGGGGAAAACGGAGAAATAATATTAAAAATCTATGCAAATTAAGATCAGACTTCCAAACCACCGTCACCGTTCTGATTTCCTTTGTGTTAACCAGATGAATTGTTAATGAGTTTGAGAATGGGTTTTGAGAGTCTTTTTTATTAAGAGAATTAAATCAATCCGAACTTGAGCACTTCTGAAACACAGCCCCAGTTTCAAAAGGATGGAACAAACACGAGTGAATTATTCGTTTGTTGCGGATGTAGAAAGTAATACAATGAGATGATTTCCACATGTGCACCATTGGTTATTAACCCTATTCATACCGGGCTTTTTTGGATCTTTTCAGACCGGGGGGGGGGGGGGGGGGCGGATTCCGCCCCCCTCCGTAACTTCCAGAATATTTAAGCAATCGCAATAAAACTTACAGGATATATAGTATGTCCAAAAATCTATCTTTTTATATACATCACGTGCGGTGATGACTTCACATCACGTGACAATTACATCATGATGTCAAAACAGCCGCCATCTTGGATCCGCCATCTTGGATTTCAAAATTTTTCCAAAACATCAGACAACCGCCCAAAATTACTGAAAAATACTCAAAATATATAAAACAGTGCAAAAAAACCTAAAAGAGGTGAAAATAGTTGAATTAAAGTTAATTTTTATTAATGGAAACACAAAAAATTACAAATTTGGAAAAACATGTCTGTCAAAATGACGTTGCCATGGTAACGTCAAGTTCCAGACACAACAACCTATCCTACCAATTTATTCCCAGATAAATTTTAGAAAAACTCGTAAAGTTTCGCAGCGTTTGGTTGAATCTTGAAAAAGTTATAAACGTTCAAAGTCAGCGCGGGCACTTTCCGCCCCCCCCCCCCCCCGGTCTAAATAGGGTTAAATTACTAAAAAAAAAAGTTTCTTACCGTCGAGGGCAGCCCTCGATTAAGCTAAGTTGTCTTATTTTATTTTGCGCTACATACGCAAAGAACAAATAAGAATGCGGAAAAAGCATCTTGATCACATGTTAAAGACTAGAAGAGTGGAGCAGAAGCTAAGTGGCGCAGTTAACAACCAGCTGATGAATTTTGACGAAGGGTACCTGACCTGAAAATGGACACTGGTGTTTTGTAAAGGAATTTGCCAACTCCACCGGAATTTGTTAAAAATGTTATGAAAGACATAGGTCTGGTCGAGAAACAATTAGGGATTACGCATAAACAGATCGGAACTTTTAGAAGTCTCTACGAGGGGTGCAGGCACAAATGGGAATTATGTGAAAAGGCTGTTCTGTTTACAAGTACAAATGCAAATTATGCCTATTTATCTGCAAATTGCTATCTTTGTTTAGATATCGACGAGTGTGCCGTCAAAACTGACAACTGCAGCCTGAATGCCACCTGTAAAAACACCGAAGGATCGTTCAATTGTTCTTGCAACCCTGGATTCATTGGAAATGGAACCAGTTGCGCTGGTAACTATAACATGCCTTAATGAAAATAATGTCACGCTTTTTTTCTTCGATTACGAAACTTTTCTTATAGCTATCATGTTGATTGACTATAGAAGAGGCTTGACCAATCGATGAAACCAATAATCGATTTTAATCGATATTAATCGATAGCAATCGATGTCAATTAATCGATTAATATTGGAAATCGATGACTTAAAATTTCGTGACCTTTAACATGATCGATTTTCATCGATTGTCATTGATTTTCATAGATTATCATCGATTCTCATCGATTCTGATCGATTCTGATCGATCGGTTTTTTTATTTGGTTCGATTCAATATGGGTGTTTTTACATCAACTCAGTGACTCTTAAAAGCAATCAATACGTCATTTATGTCGTGTCTGTCATGCAGCAAAAACAACGTTATTGAGAAAAGGGGCAAGGTTAACACATCGATCTCTGCATTAAAAAGCCAGAGAGGAGAAACCAGCTCAGCTTCCAGATGGCTTAATTGGCCACACTGATTGACAACTATAAAAGCGTTTTCACGCTGTCCCCTTTTTCTTAAAGCCACAAAGGCCTCGCCATCTTCTACGCTTACGTGGCAGTCATGGTAGCCTTTGACAACACATTTTATAATTGATGTTACATTTCTTGCTTCTGCCATAGTGCGCTCGTGATCCGTCGTTTCAGGATTCCGGCTGGATTGCGTAAATCTATATCCGGATATCCTGGGGATGCCCATGTACGCTGCGAGATATCGATGACAATCGATAGCAATCGATGGCAATCGATGTAATTAAGGAAATTTCATCTGTGACTATCGATTGGTCATCAATTGCCGATACCAATCTATATCAATTAACTAACCATCATCGGTTGATATCGATTGATTTCCGATCATCGATTTTCATTGATTAGTCAGGCTGGCAGTTTACTGAGGGCATTCTGATTTGATGAGGATTTCCTCGCACACCTTGACGGCTTTTTGGCTTAGTTATTGTTCTTTGCCTATGATAAAAATATACATATTTTGATTATCCTATTATATTCTTCTGGCATTCATAATTTTTTTTTTTGTTTTAACTTTGTTTTAGACATTGACGAGTGCAGTGCTTCCATGCGGATCTGCGACGTCAATGCCAACTGTCAGAATACTCGAGGATCTTATAACTGTTCTTGCAAAGCTGGATTTTATGGAGACGGAAAAACATGCAACAGTAAGGAGATATATGGTCATTCTTTAATCGATTTTCACAGAAGATTTACGCTGTACTTCTTCACAAAAGTTTATAATCGGGAACTGGCAGACCAATGGGGTGACCGAGTCAGCAGCGAGGACATTAATAATAGTCATGGAATAGCATCCATCATGGTCTAGCCCATCATCTTTCTTTATATGCAATAAAACACTACCATCCCCGGAGACCCAGGGGCAGTTAGTCGGGGCAAAACGAAGTAAACCGGGCAGAAATCGTAGCGGCGAAAGTTTTCTACAAAAGCATAAGAACCCCTGGGAAACGAGTCTCTTCAGACAAGTTCCAAGCGACTCTGCGAATGCTGGCTCCTGATTGAGCAGAAAAAAAAATCCTTTGTATTACTTTGCCCAAACGCCGAACAGTGACTTCAGAGTCACTTTCGTCTGTTCTCACACGGCAGTTTATTTCAATTTACATTAGAGAACCACAAAAAAGTCGGGGAATCATTTCGGATGTCAGAAAGAAATATATTTATTACATTTTTCCATAATCAGACTTAGCGTTGCCTAATAATGATAAGATATCGTTATTATTTTTATAGTCAGTAAAGACTGTGCTGTGTTGTACAAATCTGGAAAACGTAACAGTGGTGTTTATACAATCAACCCTGATGGTTCAGGTACCTTTGATGTGTTCTGCGACCAAACAACAGACGGTGGGGGGTGGAACGTGTTCCAAAAAAGACAAGACGGATCAGTCGTTTTCTATCGCGGCTGGGCTGACTACAAACAAGGCTTTGGTGATATAAATGGCGAGTTTTGGCTCGGCCTGGGAAAGATACACCGACTGACCAGCAGTGGACAATACAAGCTACGTGTTGATCTGGAAGACTTTGCAGGAAACACTGCTTACGCCGAGTACGATTCGTTTGGAGTTGTGAGTGAGGGGAATAAGTACCAGCTGAGCTTGGGAAATAACTCAGGTCAGTTTAATGCGCTTCTTGATATCGTCAGATCTTACATGATCATTATATTTTGGAAAATTAGTACATGAAGAAAAATCCGTTCATTGGTCATTGGTGAATGGGTGACTATTGACTGCTAATCAGAAAACTGCTGTCATTTTTGGCTGGAAGGTTAGTGTGTGTATGGGCAAAACATGTTAGGACTAGAAAAATTAACAGATAATATTCTTTGTTATCTTTAGGCTACTTATTTGCTGTCATTTATGGTTAATTGTTTCTTTGTACTTGCTTGCATGATCATTTATTGGAGAGGGAATACTGTTTATCTTTCTGCCTTATTTGGTTTAGGAACCGCTGGAGATTCGTTGCTTGAGCATAATGGTCATCCATTCACAACAAAAGATCAGGATAACGATAACTCGTCCGGCAGTAACTGTGCTACATATTATCGAGGAGCCTGGTGGTACGACAATTGTTACGACAGCAACCTGAATGGTGTCTATCACCAGGGACAAAACTCGAGTGATAATGGTGTTAAGTGGTATCACTTTTCGAATTATTCAGCAAAAAGAGCTCAAATGAAGATCAGATTGGTGAATTTTTAAAGACCTCCACTTTCAGCTGTCTTGTTAACCATGAAAGATAAATACCCTTTTATTTCAGTTTTTAAGTGCATTTATGACACCTTTGGGATTTATAAGTAGAGAAACGTTCATAAATCACAACTGAGGAAAAATAACAATTTAACTGAAAGGAACTTTCAGCGACATATACAGGTGTATCGTGTTTTTCGATCAACTAAGGTTTGATTTCAGGCGTATATGGTAAAGCGATTTACTAGCGACTGACAGAACTAATTACGTGCTCTGCTTTGTTCTTGTCTTTGTTGAGCTCTATAAATGTGTTGTAAAAATTGTGTGAATGATTCCCCAAGCAAGGCAGTGCAAATATTTCACAAAAAAAAACAGACATGGCTTAAGTGAATTGTCCCCTAGTGACAAGGCAGATTACTTGTTTGTTTCGTGTTCTCATTACATGTAATCTTATTAACTCATTATTGCGTTATTTGTAATATTTTTTTAGTTTATTTCTCAGTTGTAGTCACTTTTTTTCTGGTTCAGGGGCAGCTATCGGAAACATGCCCTGCTCTTTGATTATTGTACTTATAGATGTCGGATGGGTGTTTTTGTAGAAGCCTGTTTAAAAAACCTGAAAAGATGGAAAAAGCGGTCGGCGAGAGAAAAGAGCTGAGAGAATGCTCTTCCTCTTTCCGTTTAAATCGGTCTAGACTCTTTGTCCTTTACCCTAGCCCATGTTAATGGGCTAGTTTTGTAGTAAGTCGTATTTTAAAATATTGCGATAAACTTGCATTTGATAAATCTAATGTTCGACTAAAGTAAGTTAAGAACTCATAATCTAGCAGTCGAAGAACATGAAGTTCGATATTCTGCCTGGGGTCGGGAGGGTGGGAATTTTTTTGACAACCATTTTGAGAGTTCACATAACATTGGTGTGAAACAACTGATGTGTAGACATAAAGAAAAGCGGATATGTGATAAGTAGGACCGGGATAGCACGTTATGCTGATACGAGAGTTAAATTTTGACCTTTGAATGTAATGCAAGAGTTTTAGTCTTGCCAGAGTATTACCTCACGGATCTGTTTATTGAAGTAAAGAGCTAGTACAGGTTATCTGATCTCTCTTTCATGGTTGTCGCATTAACTGTAATTTATATTACATATAAATTTGGCAACATCGTATAAAAGAGTGGCAGATTATTTCAAGTAAGTTTTTCAGTTTCTGCTAGTACTTATACATTTTATGAACTAATTTAACCAAACATCGGTTAGCTTAAGTTTGTTGACGTAAACCTGATATGAAAGCTATTAGAACATTGTAGCTGATACTGGAAACGTACTTTGTGCAGCTGCCAATAAACAAGTTGTCCATTTTGTTATTAAGGAGGCACGGTGGCCTGATTGTTAGTGCGTTTGCTCCGGATCAAGCGGTCTGGGTTCGAGCCCTGGCCTGGGGAACTGTGGTGTGTTGCTGGGCTGCCTCCCTCCACGAAGGTGTACAAATGGGCAAGGGCGAATTGAATGCTCAGGGTAACCCTGCGTTGGACTAACCTTCCATCCAGCGGAGTAGAATTACTCGTACGGAAAACAGGATATTTTCCGGCCAGGCGGGCCCGCACTAGGCTCGAAAGCGGACTTTATCTTACAACATTGTTGATAATATTGGAAACCTAGTGTGCAGTTATCACTAAACAAGTGGTCCAGTAAACAGTTTGTTTGTTTGTTATGTGTTTTACAGTGTTACTTTTTCGATACGTAGAAGAAAGTGTAAGGCCAGGCGTCAAATTATTTTAACGTTAGGTTCGAGTAATTTTGAAAATGGCCAAAAAGAACCCTACCTCAAACTTTTTTCTCTGTTGAAAGGTATCCATCAGTGAGAGATCAAATAGGCATTAGTTTGATAAATACAATTTGACCACGCGACAACCACTAAAAGTCCCCCCCCCCCCCCCCCCCCTTACCCCCTCCTGGCACCATTTTGCACTGAAAAAAAAAACCGCATGCCCATTGAGGTGTAACCCCATTTTATCCTAACCTCCAAACTACTTATAATTGATGGGAAGCAGGAGAAAGAGGACTGTAACCTGGCCTGCCTAGATTAAAATATCGATTTTCTAAAGGACCCGTATGAAACCTGACCCTGGCTATTAAACCATAAACCAGCGTAGCAATCTGCATACCGTATTTTCTCAGTTAAACGCCGGACCCCGATTAAACGCCGGCCTCGTATAAACGCCGGGTAAAAACGGTTGTTTTTAAAATAAACGCTGGGGGCGTTTAATCGAGCCCCCGACGTTTATTTGAATTCGAACCAACAAGTTACTTTTCTCATATTAAATAGTACTACTATGACAGACCAGTACGCTATGGCATTTTGATAATCTTAAAAACGTTTATGCGGAACTTAAAACTTTGTACCCATACTTGCTCCTATTTTTTAATATTATTTGCGTTTTCTCTACCGCATATCTTGATTTGCAACATTCATGTGCTGTATATAACGCTGTTATTTTTGGTAATAATCATCCTCACACTCAGGGACAGTTTGCCAGGGCGGTACGAATGGAAAACTCGGTTTCGCGTTGACAAACTGCCCTTGGTCTGGAGGATGGGTGATAATAAATCAATCTGAAAAAAATTCCGAAAATTGCACTTCATAAATAAACGCTGGGCCCCGATTTAACGCCGGCTTCAAATAAACGCCGGGTCCACAACGCCAATTTTGAAATAAACGCCGGGGGCGTTTAATTGAGAAAATACGGTAATATCATTTATTCCCTGGGGTAATAAATTTCCTTCCGGCAAGCTGCATAGCATCAAATCTTCTCTCGGGATATTTTATGACCTTGAGATATGGTTCAAAAACTCATTTATACTCATAAAGAAATTCAAAAGAAATTAAGACGGAATCCACCAGGAAGTCGAGTAATATTTATTTAAGTTGGACAAAAATCGAGTACCAGAATAATTTAAATCGTATTGCGTTATTTTCTACCCTAAATAAAAGGTAAAGATGTAAGTAATAATCCCTGATAACATCAACAACAATTTCTCATCAAAGTCTTAGATATAGTTCACAAGCTATAGGAAAATTCTTACGTGCAGCCATTTTGTGAAATCGTCTTTAAGCGATTCAGTGGAATTCAGTGGAACTTCGAAATTTGTTTCGGCGTTTGGTGTTGTTAGAAAAGATTTCTTTTGATAAGATATTTGAGGCAGTAACACAAAAGTTTGCAATAAGGTGTAAATAATTTTGGTACAACAATTTCTTATCACAGACTGAGAAAATGAAATTCAAAGTTCACAAGCTATAGGCAAAAGTTCACGTCTTTTAAGCGATTTAGTGGAATTCAGCGGAACTTCGAAATTTGTTTTCGATGTTTGGTGTTGTTAGAAAAGATTTCTTTTGATAAGATATTTGAAGCAGTGACACAAAAACTTGCAATAATGTGTAAATAATTTTGGTACATAATGTTGTCCAAAAACTACTCGAAGTCCTGGCGGATTCCGTCTTAATATTTCATGAGTGCCTTTATATCTGATAAAGACACGGTTAAACTCTAAGTCCAATTTTCTAGGCCAAAATAACCCCAAATCTAAATATTAGTGCAATAATGAGTTGATCTACATTAGAAGATTTTGAAGCCGTTCAATAAATTCGTAGTTCGTGTTTATCAAGTCTCGGATGCGCCTCGTGTTTTAAACTTGATAAAACACTGCTGCTCATTTATTAAGCATTACTTATATATCTCATACATGCATTATTTACATGTATTTTGAAATACAAACACTGTGAACAGGGTGTTAGAAAGTTGACATTGTTGAGTTGTTTTTCTCTGAGAGACAATTAATTATTTAAAAATTAATGTGTGTGGAATGGGAGTGTGACTGGTTTTCAGTCAATAGAATTATCCGCTAAAAAAAATATAAGTGAAAATGAAGTTTCATAAGTTAGAATATATTCTTACCAGTTTGGAGAGAAAACATTCACCATTCACAGACACCACGTTGTGTGCCCACCTTCACTGACCTCTGCGTGAAACATCGACAGACGCCGCGAACACTTTTTTTCTAGAAAAATAGAATCAACTTAGCTTGATTATCACAAATGATTTATGAAACTTGCAAAAAAACATCCCAATGAGGTAGAGAGAAAACATTTACTACAAAATAGGTCACTCTGTCCTTTTGTAGAATATAATAGACATTATGTCTTGTAATTCACGGAGGCTTCTATCACAAATCTGATTTTTATCTTTTTGTACTGCCTTTGAAAGTGTAGGAAAACATCCAAGAAAGGTACTGGCCCGAACAAGTTTCAAGATGCTTTCAAATTTTCTTATTGAAGTTATTTTCGGCTGGAAAATTAAATAAACAAACATCAAGTTGGTCAGACGTATTTATACATTCACAAGTACTAACACGATCATACAAACACTTTGACCAAATATTTGTATTAAAAGAAAATACAGTGACGTTACGCCATAACTTGTTTATTATCTCAACCATTTTGCTGAGGTCCATGCCGAAACTTGTGCATCTTCTATGTCTGTTATTGAAAACGCCCCCCTCACGTTCACGCAGATATAAAGAGGAGCTATACTTTTTTTTAGGACTACTTACTTCTAATAAGGGGTATTCAACTGAATATCGAGCCATGCTGTTTCTAGTGAAGGAATGCGTATTGCTGCTGGTTTGCCTATGCTTGATGCACGAGGTCGCGAAAGGTATGCACACTGATTTCTACATTCGTTTTAATCCCCAGTAGTTCAACGTTACGTATTCAAGGAATGATATATCTCGAGTAAGAATTAAATCGTCTTGCTAAAGTTAAAAACCAAGAAGTTTTATTAAAAGCGATGGTGTTTTCAGTCCATTGTATTAGTATGTTTTTTCCATCTCCATTTGGAGCACGAATCACTTCATTTCATTTATTTTAGAAAGCAATGTTGCAATAATAACCATTAATTTTGAGCAAACATCTTGATTTTGATCTACAACTTTAATTTATACCAGTCAGACAGTAACTGAGTAAGATAGTTAGAGTAAGGATTTCGAGCTCTCAATTAACTAGCCTTGATTTCCCTATTTAATGTCTTTCTTGCTAGGTCCTGTGCATTTCTTGATGAACATTTCGAAAATTTTAAACTGTCCGCTTAGGTACGTGATATAATCATCAGAGAGTCATGGAAACACCATGAGGTCGTTGACACTTGGCTCAGTACAAACCGCTGGCTTCTAACTGTTTGTTCGAAAAAGCGATTCAATTAATAGTTTGAGACAAAGTTAATGGAAATGGCGATAGATTGTTGTATTCGCTTGGAGAGAAAACTCGCAGTTTTACAGTATGATGTTTTTTTTTTTCTTTTTCGTTGAGTTGTGTTTCAAGTACTCAAAAAAAAAAAAAAAACAGGCAGGCAGGCAGGCAATTAAATTCCGTCAGGTTAGCGTGCGTTCTAGCCTGTTTGTGTTATAAAAATTATTTGTTAAGAAAGCAATGACCATTTGACAAATCTTATCAACCTTATCGTTGCGCAAGGCACCAGAAATTCCATTTTCATGCGTGCCCAAGGATTTGACATCCGCTATTTGCCTTGGCTGCCATTTTGATATTTCTCACAGCTTCATTTTTTTTTTGAGATCCAAGCCACACCTCAAACTAAGGTAAACTATGAGAACTCTCAGGCATAAGCTGAGAAGATATCAAGTGGTATAGAATGACATATTTTTTAATATATATATTTTTTTCTTTCTCGTGAATGCATTATTTTCATGTATTTTGAAATACACACGCAGTGAACATGGTGCTGAAAAGTTGCCATTGTTGAGTTGCTTTTCTCTGAAAGAGCACGTTAATTCATAATTGATTAATGTGAAATGGGAATGCGACTGGTTTTCAGTCTAGAATTATCCACTCTCAACCAATATAAGTAAAAACAAGAAAGTTTCATGGTTAGGATAAATTCTAATCAGTTCGGAAAGAAAACATTCACCATCACAGACTCCACGTGGTGTTCCCCACTTTACTGATCTCCGGGTGAAACGTCCACAGACGCAGCCAGCAATTTTTTTTTCTAGAAAAAAAAGAAAGAAAGAAAAAACACACCAAAAAGAACAATTAAACTTGTTTATCAAAAGTAATAAATGAAACTTTGAAAATCATCCCAATAGGGTAAGAGAAAAACACATTTAATAAAATAGTTCAGTTAGTCCTTTTGTAGAATATAATGGCCATTTTGTATTGTAATTAGTGTGGAGTTCTATCACAAGTGTGTTGTTTATCTTTTTGAACTGCCTTGTTATTGAAAATATTTTCTTCTGGAAAAGAAAATAGACAAATATTAAGAGGTGACGTGCTTATACATTCATAAGTACTTACAAGATCAAAGAAACACTTCGACCAAATGTCTGGAAAGAGAATGCAACAACTTTACGCCATAACTTGTTTATTATCTAAACCATTTTGCTGAGGTCTACGCCGAAACCTGTGCACCTTGAAAACGCCCCCTCACGTCCGTCGCTGATATAAAGAGAAGCTGTACTTTTTTCGGTACTGTTCAGTTCTAAGAAGCGGTAATCACGTTAACTGAATATCGAGCCATGCTATTTCTTGTGAGGGAATGCGTGTTGCTGCTGGTTTGCCTATGCTTGATTCAAAAGGGCGCAAAAGGTATGCGCACTGTTCCGCTTCTTTTTTTTTAAATATTTAAACCACTTTACGGAATGCAATCAGTAAGAGTAAAAGTTTTTATTGAATAGCGATGGTGTTTTCCGTCAATTGCAAGAATACGTTTCTTCCATCTCCATTTAGAGCACTAATAATATAATGTCATTTCGTTTATTTTAGCAAGCAATGTTACAATAATTACCATTAACTTTGAGCACATATCTTGATTTTGATCCGCAACTTCGATTTATACCAGTCAGAGAGTAACTGAGTAATATACAACGAGTAAGAGTAAGGAGTGCGATATCTAGAGCTCTCGACTAGCCTTGATTTCGCTATTTAATGATTTAAAGAGAACTATGTCTTAAGTGAACATAATTTTGTCTGGCTAGGTCCTGCGCATTTCTTGACTGAACATTTTGAAAATCTTGAACTGTCCGCTTGCTTATTTTGTGGTCCACGGCTACCTTTTTTTAGTCTTTAGCGGTTTACGACCTACGATTTGCATACCTTACTGATATGCCTAATATGTGCTTTCAAAGCTTTAAGGAAGTACTAGATTCTATTTTGCAGTTGTGGCTCTCCCGCACTTTTCAACAAAGAGTCGATTTTAAAATGAAATCAGAGGTATGGTATTATCCGTATCTAACTGATCAGTTTACAAAAATAGAAATAGGTTCGAATTTGCCAAAACGAAAACAGTCGGCGTAACAATTCAGTTTTGCGTCATCGGTTCGAACGAAGAACTTACGTTAACATGCACCGACCCGAGGAGGGTTAATTTGAAAACAAGTTGTAACTAAACTTCTAGTTATACTTAATAGGACAAGAAACGCTCTTTCTAGACTTTGGTACTAAGGTGACTTTCATATGCATTAAAGCAGTTTCGCAATAATAAAAAAGGAGCGATAACCTTTTCAGCGTTCCACAAAGCACTTGAAAGCTTGTTTTGCTACTAAGCCAATGATTTGACATCTGCGTTTGATGTCAGTGGCTCTTTACTCTGTCAGCTTTGATTCATAGTTCGACCTCCATATTTTTTTAAGATTCGAGCCACACCTCCAGCTAAAGGAAACAGTTCAAATATAGTTTAGCACACTGATGTTGAGAAAACATCAAGTGGCGACGAAAAATTAATCTACTGTATAACAACTTTTTCTTGAAGAGTTCCAGCTGCCTTCAATTCGGATAAAAAGTCAATTCGAATTTGAAATGTATCGATCTTCTCGTTTTAAAATGCAATGTAACGCACCAAGAAAGCATCATGTTTATGCCGAAAATAATTGAGTTGTGAGGACGGCGTGCTCCGTACAAACATGACCGTTGTAAACGTTAGGGACGTGATCACGAGGTCCAAGAGGTCATTGGCTCTCACTCTATAAACCGCTGGCTTCCAATTACGGAAAATATTTTGTTTATTAGAATTCGAAAAAGCAATTCAATTGATAGTCTGAGACAAAAAAAAAAAATAAAATGCCGATGTTAAGAAAAAATGTTAAGAAGTCATGGTAATTATGAAACACTGCCAGTACGCATTCCTGACAACAAAATGTTCCGGCTTTCAAGCAGAGAGTACCAATCTTTGTCTCACTGTATTTTACTTTGTTTTAATAACATAAAACATGCGAGCTCGTACTTGATAAGTTTTCAATACTTGCGGTGGTTGAATTGAGAAAGAGGAAGATACTGACAAGGATGTGTTCCTCAGACGAGTCGATTGTTAAGAAAAAATGTTAAGAAGTCATGGTAATTATGAAACACTGCCAGTACGCATTCCTGACAACAAAATGTTCCGGCTTTCAAGCAGAGAGTACCAATCTTTGTCTCACTGTATTTTACTTTGTTTTAATAACATAAAACATGCGAGCTCGTACTTGATAAGTTTTCAATACTTGCGGTGGTTGAATTGAGAAAGAGGAAGATACTGACAAGGATGTGTTCCTCAGACGAGTCGATTGTTACACTATTGTTTGCTCTAAATTAGTCAAAACATCTCAAAAATAGATCATTCCATGGACTGTTTGAGGTTGCTGTGGAGTAGAATTTAAGCGGTTGTTTGAAAAGAAAACAAGTTTATGCGTAAAACAATAGAGTTGTGAAGCAGTATTCTCCATTAACTGAACACACCCCGTGTTTGTTAGGTAAGTCATCATAACCACTAGATTGTTGACAGTGTTATTTATGGCCTTTCGCACTCACCCTAAGAATCACTAGCTTTTGCTTGCGGGAAAAAAATAATTATTTTAATCTCGAGAAAAGCAATTGGATCGATATATTTTGGGACAAAGAGAACTCGGTATTGAGATAAATTGTCATTCTGCGGAACGAGAATCAAAAACACCATAATTCATTTGCCATTATAGCTACAGTTGTTTTTAGTAGACGATTGTTGACAGACTCTTTATTTTGACAAAACATAGCTGACACCATACGCACTCCTCGAGTTCTTTTATTTGAAAATGTAATCTCAAACTGCTGGTAAAATAGAGCTCTTCTCCTTTTTAGCAATTCAGCGTGGGAAACTTGACATTCAACAGGTGGGTGCAGGTGGTTTCAATTGTGAACACGTGTCATTTAACAACAGCTTCTTCAGTGGAACTCCCGTGCGAGTGTTTGCTTCACTTAATCATGGAAACGAAACATCAGGAGTCCATGATACTGCTTTTATTTGGGTTGAAGATGTGACAACAAGCGGTTTCAAGGCCTGTCTCGTGCAAGGTGGCCACGGTAATGGCGGTAAAACCACCATCGATTGGTTCGCCTTCCAAGGTTCCCAATCAGGAGTGTATCATGGACAGGCTAGTTTTAGTCTTTTCACTACTGGAACAAAATGCAACCAGGTGGCATTCCCCCAGGTGAGATTCAATATTGCTTTTTTCGAGCTGGTTCAGTTAAGCCTGTCTCAGTAAATTTTTCCTCATGACCAAGCCGAGAATGCAATCGAAAATCAATTCAAATTCACCGATTTATTATTAACGAAATGTCCCAGCTATTTGTCTAAAGACTATTTTATTATTTAGCTTTTATTAACCGAGCAGGAGGTCAGTATGGGAGAATCTTGACCGAGGTTGTGAGTACGGACCGAACGCAATGAGGCCTGTACTCACGACCGAGGTCAAGATTACCCATACAGACAGACTAAGCTCAGTTAAGAAGATGTTTATTACATGACCAATGAAGAAAATATTTCAGTGTAAATATTCGCTTCGGTGCGACCGCCCGAAAGGACTGAAAGGTCTGAACGGCGATCACGGAAAAATTTGAACAAGAGTAGATCGATATTAGGTATGCTTTCAATTTCTCAAGCTTCTTTTATCAACTGATAGAATATTCGTACAGGTAATTTAGTCACTTTTTAATCGTGTTAAGTGTTTTTAACTTCATGGCCTTGCAATTACGTCGCAAATTCGTCTCTAGATTATGTGTAATTTCGTGCCTGTTAACTGAACGAAAATTTGCCAAAGTTTGCTCGTTTTTTTTGTTTTTTTTTTGCGTCAAGTTTTTTTATTCTTTCATTTATTTCTTGTTTTATTTTGTTTTGTTTTCAAATTTCTCAACGTAAGAGAAACCCGTCTAGATGGGAAAATGTAGACCGCGGTCAATATCGATTTTAGCCAATCAAATTCGCGAATTTGGTGGCTCCCAGTCTTTGTGAGACATAGCAATATAATAAACTAAGATCTCACACCAAAGAAAAGGTTTCAATATGTGACAAAGTGCAATTTGTATCTACTAGAACTTTTCAGCAGCACCAAAAGTCCACGTCACTGTGCAGCATGGTACTCTAAACCAGAAGCAGGACGCCATGAGTGTTTGGGTGGAAAGCGTTTCCACAAATCAGTTTAAAGTTTGTTTACAAGAATCAAGAACATTTGATGGGGCTCACAACAATATTGCGGTGGTACGTTATCCACGTACTGTTAGATATTATACATTTCTCGATTCCAAAGATGTGGTTCCCTGCATAAGCGACATTCTCTTAAACTGTTTGAAAATTAACATTATAACAAAAACTCATGTTAAAGTTTTTGCCTTTTTTTCGCTAGAATTGGATGGCATACGAGCGTTATTCATCGTCGTGGAAAGCTAAAGAGGCGTCAGAGATCGTGTTTTCGGAGAAGGAAGTACCAACTGCACAAAAGAATTACTCCCTCTGTAAGGTATGTATCCAGATCTTTAACCTTATAAGAAAATCATTAAATAAGCGGCTTTTTCTGGTTTACGACAATCATGTTTACATGCACTTTCTTTGCAGAATGTCAGCTTTACAGACCCATTTTACGCACCGCCTGTGATAATCACAACTGTTCTTAATGGAGGCAGTAATAATGCCAACATTGCCTGTCCGGTGAAAGGTCCTTTAAGCAGTTGGCTGGAGGTAAACTATAACCAGCTGCTACCTTGATTTCTTTTTAAGCACGAAGTCAGTTTTACTTGGCGATAAATCGGTAGACGTCAGAAGAAAGATTAGATTATAAAACTGCAAAATCAAAAAAATATATATCCTGTATTAATCGTTTCATTATCAATGGACTCAGAGCAATTACACTGAAACCAGCTGCAAAAAAAATGCTTGAGACACTGTACCTTATTTGGGCTTAAATGGCCTGCCCATTTATCTTGTGCTTGTAATCACCACTCCATCTCTTATCAAACTTGTTAGCAATACGAGGAACTTGGAGGAACAACTATGTATGCAGGGGAGGAGGGAGATCAGTATTATATCGCAAAGACTTGTGACTAGCAGCGATTTGAAGCATGAATGGTCGGGTTTTCGTGGTAGTGTCTCAACATTTCTGCAACTGGCTGCAGCTATGTACAGAGTTACTTTGAAATCGATATGTACTGATCTTGTTTATGACCTAAATTTTTCCCTCTAAATTATACTCTGTAGTAGAAAACCGGACGCTAACTTGCAAAATTGGAAATAATTTTGGTTAGATACATTTCCACCAAAGTGTATAAATGGGTACCGGTAAATTTACCGCTGGGGGTAACGCTTCGATGGACTGGCATTCCATCTAAGGAGGGGTGGGGGAAGGGGGTGGTACAAGTACTACTAGTCACTTCATGATAGCTACGTAAAGAGAGATAAGCTCCGTCTCGTATGCAGACTTCGCCTATTCACGCTTTTATAAAAAAAAGGATGGCGAGGCAAGCAAAGGAAGAAACGATAGCGAGAATAAAAGGAAGAGGAGACCGAGAAATATTGATAATCAGATGAAATTTACAAGCAAACGAAAGAGAGAAAGATTCATAATTCTGGATTAGCAACGGAGAACAATGAAACTGTGAACTTTTAAAATAATGATGGAAAATAATAACGGCAGGTTGTATTGTTCTTGTCGATGCCTAATACATGTGTAACTATCTTCTTGAAGGAAGTGACGCTATCCTACTTTAGAGTGTGCATTAAAGACAGCGCAGGATACGATGGTCAAAGAAGCAAAGTTATTGTCGACTGCTTGGTTATCGGAGGTAATTATTCGTATTTGTGCGAACTTGAACTGACACCCATGTTGTAATCCCTAAAAACTCTCTGCAACAGGAACCTTTCATTTCTTCCTAACAGGAGCTACATAATTTAAGAGGCAGTTAAACATATAGTAAATTTATTTATTTATATGTACACTGCATAACCACTTTGTAAAGTGCATCCAATCAAATCACTGCTCGACGTGCACAGCATTCCGAGGCTCAACTGATTGGTCATATATATACAAGCCTGTTTTTATTTGAAAGCGAAATATTTAACTATATAGAGATGAATTGTGTCTTTGAGAGTCAACTGGCTAAAAATTGCAAGAGACGGGATCCTCGTTTTATCAATTTATACATAAACACAATGACCAACGATTTTCATCCATTTTTCTTTCATTCAAATTAATCGGTTAGAAGACTAGTCCTTTTCAGAAACGTCAATTTACAACAAATGTTATAATTGCTAACTTCAGACTTGGATCCTTGTACAAATGCAAGTTGCAAGTACCACAGCCACTGCGTAGCCTTGTCTCCGCACCAGTTTACTTGTGTTTGTGAAGACAGCTGTCCGTCATACGAAGAACAAGTCTGTGCTTCCAACGGTCGCACATTCAAAAATACGTGTTTGCTTAAGCAAGAAATCTGCCGAACACATGGAAATTATTCTAACTACCACCCTGGCAGCTGTACAGGTATTAATAATAATTTTGAAAAACACTCTTAGAGAGACATTCAGACAGATAAACAGACAGACAGTCAGTCAGTCAGACAGTCAGAAAGAGTCATTCAGTCAGACAGACAGACAGACAGACAGACAGGCAGGCAGGCAGACGGACCAATAAACAGACAGATGAGAGTTTCTTTTTGTTTGGGTTTTCATTGTGTCTTTAAGACTGGCATGCTGTGGTTGTTAAAATATTTAATTTCAATGAATCGTGTTTACCCCTAGCTATAAAGCCACTTAGATCACCCTTTTGTTGTCAGTTGTCTCTGAGCGTAGCCAGCACTATCAATTTAAAAATAAATCAAATCTATTTGAACAGCCAGATCATTTAAGATAATTAACCGTTCTTGATTGCAATTGTATCGATTGTTTTTGTCCGCTTACAGGTTTCCCACTACAGAAAGGAAGGCACAAGTTTCAAAACCTTCCATCATGGGCAGAGGATCAGTGTGATGTCATCAAATTTGAACCATTCATATTTTATCCTCATAAGAAAATTTACATACAACTTACTGTTAACCACATCAACTACTCTGACTCCACCTTCGTACATGAGGCCACTACACCGTGGGTTGAAAGCGTTGACAGCAGTCAGTTTACAGCATGTGTTACTCGAGCTGGTAGGAATGACTATCCTTCAGATAGCTTCGCCACAATTGATTGGATAGCCTATCAAGGGGCTCCCTCTGGTGGAGTGGCGGGCGAGGAAATGTTCTCTCGATGGTGGACTGGGACTAGCTGTCAGGCAGTCACTTTTCCAAACGTAGGTGTCCCGTTTCCCTGAAATATGTACAACGATTTAAAGACAAAATTCGTGCGTTTTATCTAGAAAATTTTTTTCTTAAATGTAAAAGTAGATCATATTCTTTGTGTGCTTTTAACTTATACTGACGCATCCCTTTGAATTTCTAGGGAAAGTTCTCTAATTTACCGACGGTATTTGCTACGGCTGAACACCACAGGTCTCGTCTTAAGCACGACGCTACCAGTGTGTGGCTGGAAGATGTCTCAGCGAGTTCCTTTAAGATTTGTCTTCGAGAGCTTCAAAATTTTGCAGGGGTTCATGACGACATTTCTGTGGTAAGATTGCTCCACTCTAATCCAACTTTAATTCTGTTTAGTGATTTCCTGATGTTTCCAGACCCAATGAGTTGTAGTATTTTGTGGGGTAGTAACGACAGATCGTGTTGTTATTTACGTCAACGAAGTCCGCACCTGGCTTTACAGGTAAAAAGACTGTTCTACTGCCGCAAATACAACAAACTGACTACGTAACATAGAGCGAGTTGTACTTTTAAAAGCTATTTTGATTAAAATCCAGTAGGTATCTTTCATATTTTCGGTTGGTAATATTGATTCCTTCATGGCATTTTTTTCCATTTGTGTTATACAGAACTGGCTGGCGTTCGATTCCCTTCACAGACCACTATTTAAAGAACATAACGATGTCAACTTTCAAAATAACGTGTTGCCTTCTAAGAACCATAACTTTGCATTCTGCCAGGTGAGTATCACATATACCAAGAGAAGATTAGGAATTAGAGAGTTAATCCCCCATAAGCTTAGTACAAAAGTAATCCCTGGTAAGTTATTTTTTTAGTCATAGCATCCATTTATCCACGGATGTAACGCGCGTGGCGTGGATCTTCGCGGGTGTTTTTGATAGACGACCTGAAACGCAATGGCAGGAAATGTAATGAACGTTCCTTGTATGAAATTTTTCGACGAACTTAAAATACAAAAAATCCCCACAGAAATGATCTTTAATTTCCCGCAATGGCAGGAAATGTGCATTTGGTGAGCGTTCCTTGTATTAAATCTGTCGACGAACTTGAACACAAAAAATTCCCATAGAAATATTTAATTAACTATGGAATAAGACCGGTATGGGGGATTTATTCTCTTACCCTTCATCTTATCTTGCTTATACCTTATGAAACAAGTATGTAGCACATCTCTTCCAGATTACAAAGTTACTTATTTACTTACTTTTTACAAGGTAAAAAATACTGAACCTTGAATAATATGTTTCAATAAAGACGTCAACACAAATATATCAGAAATACTAACTAAACCGGCAATTTTGCAATTTTATATAAAAAAAAATGGAAATGGTGTTTGACATACAGAAAAGGTGTTATTATGATATATCAACCACGAACTTTTATTGCACCTAACTGAGACAGATATGTTTTCCTCACACTCAGGATGTGAACTCAAGCTTTCGAGTTTGCGTCAAAGAACTATTTGTCCAACGCTTCGACCCGCTGGCTGTGTCGTATGCCATATTAGCAGGTGAATAAAGGTGGCTTTCTTTCAAAATTTCTTATTTTTGTAAACATCAGTGCAAATAAAACGCTTTAGACTGAGAACAGCCTCTTTCTTCTACTAGCGTGCTATGCGAATTAAAGCATGAATGCGTATTATCGAGATCGAGCAGCGAGGGGCGAAGACGCTGGGAGAAACGCGGGCGCGGAGGGAAAGGAAAAGAAAGATATGGTCTTTTTTCCTGTCTCGCCTCATTTTAGTAACAAAAACCGACTGCTCGCAGTCTAAAAACGTTCACATGTTATCTAAAAATATAAAATCATATCAAAATATGCGTCTTCATGAGACCGCGGCAGCGTCTGTTCAAGGACAACAACAGTACGTTTGCCATATTGAATGCAACTGCCTTTTATAGCCAAAAGTTCTAACGTAATCATGAGTCTCAACAGCTCACCATCTCTTTTGATAGATATTTGCGAGGATGACTGGGCCTATTTTAAGGGATACTGTTATAGAAAGGTGTCTTCCTGTGATTCGTGGAGTGGCAGCCGAGGGACATGTGCTACATTTGGAGCTAATCTTCCCAGTATCCACAGTCAGGAAGAAAATGTTTACGTTCAAAGTCTACACGGTGGAGAACACTCTTGGTTGGGCCTCTCTGATATCAACACTGAAGGAACATTCGTATGGAGCGACGGAACACCGCTTGACTTTCATTACTGGGCGAAACACCAGCCAAACAACTTTCATGACGAGGACTGTGTTCATACTCTTGGGTTCCTTCAAAGTCATAAGTACGAATGGAATGATGTCAATTGTACAGATTGCCACAAATACACCTGCAAAAAAGGTACATTGCGCCAATATTGTACAACGAGCTAACTAAACTAATATTATTATGTTACGTTTGCATTCCAGATACATGTGAAGGGGCATCAGCGTCAAGTAGATTTTGTTTTGTATCATCATAAATATAACACTTTTTTTGAAATTGAGAAAACGAGTCCCCGGTGCTTTGCGTGGCAGTTAATCCTTCAAACTACGGGGAGATTCTATTCTTTCTACAGCTGCAACGCAAGCCATGCGATCATTTCCGCCCAAGCTCAAAAATTGTTTGTAATTCGATACTGAGGTGGTATCTATTTACTATTTAAAGATCTGCGAAGTGTTTCTGAGTGTCAGTTAGCTATGAGCAAAAAATTATAGCACAGTGAAAACCAACCAGGGATAGTACATGGATTTCCGTCAGGTGCTCATCTCTGACCTTACCATCTTGCAATGGTTATAGTTTAACTTAAGTATCGCTTTGGCTTGATGTAATGGAACCTTTTTGGGGGTTAAAGTAAGTGTTTGAAAGGAAAACGTTCCTTCTACAGATTACAATGAATGCAAAGACTTCTCCTATGATTGTCCAGTGAACGCCAGTTGTGTGAACAGTGATGGTTCTTACTCATGTCGATGCCCTGTTGGATATCGTCTAGATGGAAATAACTGTACAGGTTTGCACAGTTGTCTTTGCATGTTTTTCTTATATCTATTTTATTGAAAAAAAATAATGAGAGATGCTAAATTTTAAGCTCGGTGAACAATATATCAATTTGGTCATAAACATTTCAAGTTTACTACGAACAAAGTAGCAAATTTTCCCTCAATTTATCTGGAAATGCGAAAAATTAAGTTTATTATGAGCACTATTAATCGGCTTCGATGGAACGCTGAAAATGACCTTGATTTAAGTAGAGGCTAATTTTTGAAAATTGGGACCTAATTGCTAAATCTAGCCTACAGAGCCGGAAAGCGTAGTCCTTCATCGGCCAAAATATGCAAAATCCCATGTACGTTTTCAGTATTTTTAAAGTTATGAACTTTTGTATCAGTACATGTACGAGTATTTACGACATTTCCGTCTTAATCGAAATCGATCCATTTGAGCAGATTTTGTCCTAAAAACAGCTTAACTGCTACGCAGATCGGAATTATTACACCTTTAGCCATTCTCCAATCTTCGAGATAGCTGATTTCCATTACAGCTTCAGCAAATGCAGAAATGGGTCGTTTTCAATTTACAGTGTAGGCGAAAAAAAACGTAAATACTCATACATGTGCTGATACAAACGGTCATAATTTTTAAAATACTGAAAACGCACATGGGATTTTTCAAATTTTGGCCGATAAAGGACTACTCTTTACGGCTGTGTAGGATAGAGTTAGCAACGATGTCCCAATTTTCAAAAATTAGCTTCTAAATCATGGCCATTTTTAGCCTTCGATCGAAAACGATTTGTAGTGGTCATAATACTTAATTTTGTACTTCCAGATAAATTGAGGGAAAACTTATTACTTTCGTGGTAAACAAGAAATGTTTATGAGCAAATTGACATAAAATTTGTCGGTATTCGACGCGAGTAAAATATTTTGTAATTTTTCAGACGCTGCGGCGTACCCGGAAGGGGCAAAATCTTTTGTGGCTCCTAATGCGGCCAGAAAATCATTTTGAATCAAATCAAATCTGTTTTAGTTCTAGCCTTGGTTAAGTCTTTCAGTTGTTTTTTTCGCGGATTTACGAGTGGGTGGTTTTTACAGAGACAGCCTCTTTAGTCCCTTATAAAAGAATAATTCGAGACAGGAAAAAATAAGGTAATAACGAAATTACAGAGAGAAATACTCTGCTAACAAATTTAGTTCGCCATTTTGGATTTTGTTACTCAAATTAATATTATAGGCACCTCTACTATAGTGACAAGTTGAAGTGGAAGTGTTTCAAATGATGCCTAAATTTCAAATTTTACAGAACAAGACAGAAATATCATTTAATAGTAACAACAACTTAAACTTTGAATTTTACATTTCCCGCTTTTCGCTATTTTGGATTTGACGACGTATAAAAGTTGCCTAATTATTGCACACAAACGATCCTCTGCTTCCAAACAATAGCTGTAAACATGACACGCGTTAAAGTTCAATGTGATACACTGTTATTAAATTAAGTTTAAAATTTCTAATGCCATGATTAAACATAGAAAACCCCAGAATTCATTTTTTAAAACAAAGCTGTCAATAACTGGTTGCCATAGAAACATAATTTGATGGTCGCGAGTATCAAAAGGTTGCCAGAAAATATTTTGGAGAAGTCGGAAGTTTGGTTGTTATAGCTCTAATGGGTGACAAATTACTCCTTAATTTTGGCGCGAAATTTTAGCGTAAATTTATAATGTAACATGTGAAATTACAAAATTGCCATGGCAACGTTCCCATGTCTCTGTGCCAAGATGGCGCACTGAATTTTAAAAGATGTTCTTAAAGCTGAAACTTTGCACATTTTCGCTTGAATTTCACCTTGGCCAGTTTGTTTGGTCATCGTATAATTTTTTAGCGATAACATGAATGGCATTGAGCAGATTCTTTAGCGTTTTTGAACGGGCGTCGTTTCCAACCGGTTCGCTCATGACGATACAATAAACATGTTAAAAAAGTTCGATTGTAAACGTAATTTGTCACCCATGATATTAAAAGGTAACCAAATGGTATACTCGTGAAATAAGGAAATAATTTCACTTGGATTTTGTCAAAATTGTAATAATTTCTCGCGCGTGGAATTATTTTTTAATTTCACACGTCACCATTTGATTACCCATACTAATCATTTTGATACTTATAAATCTTAAACGTTGGGGCGGGTCTCAAAAGCCTCACCTGTTGTGAATATAGTTTTAACAAAAGCATCTAAGGATTTGTACTTTGTATGTGTGCAAGTTAAGGTGAAACCGTCGGTAATTCAAACTGTTGCACCCTTACTGCAGCACAACTTTGGTTAACATTGTCCTACTTTAAACCTCTTGTAGCCTAAGGACTTCACCAAAGGATAAACAGAGCTCGCGCGCTATTGTGGACGGTCTGTCTTTCAAATTGGACATTGATCTCTCGATATAAATGGTGTAAAATTAACTGTACATATTACAAAGTGGATTTACAAAAGGGATGTTTTCTAATTATATTTCGTAACCATTGGACTTGTAAACCAGTGTGACAGTTAACAAACACTGACAATAAATCTCGAAACATTGGTAAACGAAAAAAATATACAAACAAACAAATTAACAAAGAAGCAGACAAACAAAAAACAAAAACCAAAGCAAAAGCAACCCATCGTGGCCGTGGTTCGCCTTGCTCGAAACAAGAATACCACGGATTCGCTAGTGAACACTTCTATTCTGAAACCAGGAAACAAACTGATTCCTAGAGCTTTAGGATACCAAAGCGTTCGCCACTCTACCAGGAAAAATTCCGTTGGGGCAGTTGCCTAGGTCATCACACAATACCGGGCGAATCGATGCGTGTCGACCAAAATAACGGCTGCGCAAGAGACTAAATTTATAACAATGAAAAACAATTAACCTTTGTTGATGGAATATTTTATTTGACAGATGTGGACGAGTGCAGTGCTTCTATCCCCGTTTGTGACGCCAATGCCAACTGTCAGAATACTGTCGGTTCTTATATTTGTTCCTGTAAAGCTGGATTTTCTGGAGATGGAAAAACCTGCACTGGTGAGATAACGTTAGTTAAAAGCAAACATTGTTACCGGCGATAATGCTCTTAACATCAAGAGATGATGCCCACGTAATAATCCGCAAGATCACTTGCTTAGTACCAGGAACTGGAAATCATCCAATTAGTCACTGAGGTTAGAGTGCAGATCCCATTAAGATGAAAGCCCAAGTTGCCCTAGGCAATTCGTCTTTCTTTCCCTCCCCATCGGTGATTTGTAAATAGTCTCTCCCACCACCTTCCCACTCCCCGCTTAGCGGATTATAACATTTTTTTCCTATGTTTCTATTTTTTTTCTCATTAATCTTCAAATTCTGCTTACGATTATCGCATATGATACACTTGCGCCACGACTACAGCACAAATCGCGTCAGGTAAAACAACCTACAACATCATTAGGACAGACGCGCGCGTGTAAATTATGTATCATTCAACACAGTTGTCTATGTTTATATTTGCGCTCCTCACCGAAGAATAAGCAGAGCTCGCGTTTTTTTTTTCTTTCAAATGGGACATGTCTCAATATAAAAGGAGTATGCTTATCTGTTATTTTCATAGAGCGGAGAAAAAGGATCGATTTTTAATACCCAATTCCATAATAAATTATCTATTATTCGTCGTATCGTTATTACGTCCCGGCCTTATATTTAGTTATCGTCGATTTTACATAATTGGATGCTGATGATTGTCTCATATCTATTGCCTATTAATGTTGCGTATTATGTTCTTTTCATAGATGTGGACGAGTGTAGCGCTTCTATCTCTGTATGTGACGTCAATGCCAGCTGTCAGAATACACGCGGATCTTATGTTTGTTCGTGTAAAGCTGGATTTACTGGAGATGGAAAAACTTGTACAGGTAAAAGGAGTGTGTGGGTATGGCGGGACAGATGGTAAACATATTAATTGGATATTCTAAAAGAATGAAAGTGACTCGAGAAAAGAAAGGACCGCATCGAACAGTTCGGTAATACACTAATCGTTCGATTGCCGAACTCAATCGAACATAATCGAACTCACAATAAAGTTTGCTAATCGAACAATCGGTAATCGAACTTTCGGTAATCGAACTCAACCGGACGCTCGATTACCGAACCCTTGTTCGATAGGACAATTCTCATATCGCTAGGCACGTGGCACGTGGTCCGTCTGTGGAAATTCAGTTTTAATGTCAAATCACTGCTAGCTTTCCCCTTCCCTTTTCACTCGGCTTTCAGTAAATATGTCGAAAACGTCAGGAAGCGATATCCACGAGAGCCGGGAGGACACTGCACTTATCGAGATTTCGTGTAGTGTAAAAGGCTACCAAGAATGTCGGTTCAGTGTAGATGTGGGAGAAGAGTTTCTCATCTATAAGAAGATTGGCTCCAATCTTTCTGTCTGTCTTTCAGTCTGTTTACAGTCACATCGGAGGTAATCATATAAGCCATTTTGTATTAACACCCACAGTACACCCACAGTGCACAGGGTCTATATTATTTGGCATTGCAAATACCATTGCTGATAAAAAAAGTTCTATTGAATTGCTATTGGAGATGAGTATTTTATTTTCCACGAAAACTTTTGCTTTGAGTATTGATTTCCACTGATAAACGCAAATGTTATATTGAAGGCCAGTCTAGGGACCTTTCAGCGAGTGACTTCACTTCGCAATTTTTAAAAACATAGTTGTTTCGGATTATACCATTTGCCACAATTTATGTGCGCATCATTTCGGGCGACTTACAAGCAATGCGGTGGTCGTAGGCCTGGCCAGGGCGAGTCCATTCTTCAAGCTATTGATATGTGTACTTGTGAAAAAAATATGCTCGTCCGCCTCGCCATGGATCAGTCTCGGAGTAGCTTATAATCACAACCACAATTCTCTAATCCACAGCACGGCACACTGAGTAGCAAAAATTGATGCAAAAATACTGTAGAATGTTAAAGTTCACGTAGAAAGAGTTTCACTCAAAAGGGCTGTATAATTTTCGAGAAATTTCCGGAGACGCAACTTTGGAGGTTGGAGTAGGTTTTAAAACATTTGACAATGCTTTCAGAATTAGCGGCAATTTTTAAACGTTCGCACGATCGACAATCGGCTAAGCACTCTGATTCAGCAAGCATTGAAGAGGCTTCTCACACAAATCTGGGTTCGTGACTTGTTTCGATCGTCTTCAAGCGCCAAGCATAGAAACTTTCAGTAGAATGTTAGAGTTGAATTTAGATGACCTTATTTTTTCCGCACTAATTCTGCTCCAACAATTTCCTTGAAACTTGGCTAAGATATGTATGAAATTAAAGGGACTGTGTCAGCTGGTGATTCTGCGCACTGGGGTTATTAGTTGGCTTTACATCTGTCAAAATTCTATTGTTCCGCGCCGTAATACGATAAGAAACAGGACGCGAGAGCACGTACAAGCTCTACGGGATATGATAATTACGATAACATGCCGATAAACATTTGCTGCTCTAGTAACATAAAATCAAACTCGGCAAAATTCAGCCTTGCGAATAAAATTAATGTAAGAAAATGTTATTTGTTTGCTTCAGTAAAGTTGTTAGAAGAGAAGTCTTTTCCACAAAATGTGTAGTGTTTGAGCTTAGCGTGTCGTTTTCACCGAACGCAGACAACATACAGAACATACACGAACAAAATAAATCAAAGTTTAATTTTATAATTATATCGCTCTACAAAGAGGAAAAGATATTCCAACCACTAAAGATTTTAAAAAGTCATGTACCACTATTCCCATGTTCAAAATAGCAAATGCGACTCAAACGATCCGTCACCGCATAGAAGCATGTTCTCCATAAATTCTTTGATCATCGCGAATCACTGCGACGCCAAGTAAAACAAAGCAATGTCCTTGGTATTGAATTCTTTGTTAAATAGGCTATAAAGAGCGAGCGAAAAATAGTTGCAATGTAAAACGAGCGGATATGTTTCGACCGATAAAGCCTACCGTTAAAAGGCACTGATGTTACGTCGAACACAACACTGCGAAGTGTTGCGTCTCTCGCTGTGTTCGTTGAGGCATCACTTGCAAACGGCTGATGTTTTCTCCACAATTTAGGTATCTTTTCAGCGACCCACATAGCCAATGAACAGAATATGCTATCAAGCCAAACCACCAGATGGCTCCTTTCCAAAACCTTGAGTTTGGTGGCGTTACTGTCGCAAAACATTTCAAGGCCGCTGCCACTTCAATGGCTGTCGTGCAAAGGCATAATACATCCACGTAGTTGTGCACAAAAATTGCTCTAAAAGCGAAAAGCCTGAAAAATTACTAGGCAAAAAGGCTCGGTGAACGATGAGGGAAGTTCGACCATACATTTCCACACAAACTTCACAAGGATGGCTCAGATATAACTCGATGGAAACAGAAAACGATTCTCCCGACGAGCTTTAAATAGTTTACCCCACGCTTTCAAGAGATCTCACTCCGTCTCGCGCATGCGCCACAGGTCACATAGTTCCTTTAATATTAGCTGATTTAATAATTTTGAAAAAAAAAAAAACTATCAGCCATTTTTTTTCAACTGGATGCGATTTTGTTACAAAAGTGGGGTCCAGTTAAATGCCAAAATCATGAAAAAAATATTTTTCTTCAGTAAAATCGAATTTCATATTATTATTACCGAATGACAAGTAACCATTTTCCCGAAGTTTCACAGCCATCGCGTCCAAACCCAGAAAGTTATAACTAAAAGTTTGTCATTGACAAGTACGCCCGCAATAACTGCGGAGTCACCTTAACTTCCGAATAGCTATAATGTTTTTGTTAATACTCCCAATAACTGATTTTACTGGTAGTGGGTGAGGTAGGATGTTTTTGAAACAGCGCACCTTTCTCTGTTGACTTTTTTTTCCACTGATTTACAAGTCATCATTACAATTAGGTTTACCCGTGCATAACGATGATAAGATATCGTTATTTTTATTATACAGCTGTCAATAAGGACTGTGCTGAGCTGTACAAATCTGGAAAACGAAACAGTGGTGTTTATACAATCAACCCTGATGGTTCAGGTGCCTTTGATGTATTCTGCGACCAAACAACAGCCGGTGGAGGGTGGACAGTGTTCCAAAAGAGACAAGACGGATCAGTTGATTTCTATCTCGGCTGGGCTGACTACAAAAAAGGCTTCGGTAATATAAATGGCGAGTTTTGGCTCGGCCTGGGAAAGATACACCGGCTGACCAGCAGTGGACAATACAAGCTTCGTGTTGATCTTGAAGACTATGCAGGAAACACTGCTTACGCCGAGTACGATTCGTTTGGAGTTGCGAGTGAGGGGAATAAGTACCAGCTGAACGTGGGAAGTTACTCAGGTCAGTTTGCTTGTTATATGTATTGTGGAATAATTAATTGTAGATTAACAATTCGTTTATTCATTTCTCATTGGTAAATCGGAAAATTGCTGTCATTTAGGACAGGTATGTTAATGTGGGTATGGATGAAGAAAAAATTAAGAGATTATTATTATTATTATTATTATTATTATTATTATTATTATTATTATTATTATTATTATTATTATTATTATTACAAGTGAAACCGGTAAAAACAATATATAATTATATATCCCATAGAAAACATGTAAATGTGAAAATAGTTTAGTGTGTATCAATCAGATCACTCTGCAGCTTACTTTCATAAGCAAATGCCTACATTGCGCGGTTCCAGAAAATATCCATACCCACCCCAAGGATGGTCATTGGAAATTCTGAGGGGGATGGGGTCTCAATAACACAAATTTATAAAAGAAAGTATGAAGCTACACTGGAAATCCCAGGGGGTGGGAGGGTCCAAACCAAAGAACCATCCTCAGGGATGGATATTTTTTGGAATCACACCTTGTGGAACCAAGCCTGTGCTGCAAAAAAACTTGACACATTAACTTAACCTGGATTAAAATTTATGGTCTGCGATAATAATAAATGATGTTAATTCTCTGTTATTTCATTATTTTTACATGTTTTTTATTGAAACAAAATTTTTTGTCATGAACCCCAGAATGGAGCCATATTGGGTTCTGGGAATTTATATCATATAAATAGCTATAAATGTCACTAAAGTATATTCGGGTTTAAACTGGCAACATGTGGGAGTCAATCATGTGGAAATTTTATTACATTGACACAAGTTGTATTTTTGAGTTCATTTTGACTAACATTTTGGAATGCCCTTGCAAAGTCTTCAAGTCACCTGTAAATAGAACAAAACAAACAAAACTATTTATTTTGATGAAATTGCAATTTTCCAGGATGCAGACTCAATATATTAAAATTAAATGGCCTTTTTCAGTGTGTAAAAAAAAAAAACTGGCTGCTTTTATGTTGGGCTAGTGGATCCAATAGTTTTTTCCGCTTGCTAGATAGCCAAATGACATTTATGGATTTTTATTTTTTGTTGTAGTTGTTTCAAAAGAAACATGGGACTTTGGGTAAGGTTATAATGGTTTCACCTTGCCCAGTCTACCTGGGTCAGGCAAGGAAGAAATTAATTTCGTTTGCACCCCTCCTTTCATTAATTATTGCAGAAAAATGTCAGATTATTTTAATAATGTTTAAAAATGTTTTGGACCCTAAAGCTGAATTTTTGTAATCTGTTCATTTCAAAACATTACATCACAGAAAAAAAAAAATCTATGTTTGGTTTTCTTGTAGAGCAAGTTGCCCACCAAAACTAAGCTGGAGTTTATTTAAATCAAATTTACAGCTACTACTTGGCTAATTCCCATATGAGTTAAAAAAAAAAAAAAAAAAAAAAAAAAAAACTTGGGTCTTGACAAAGTGTGAGCCAACAAGTCATGAGAGCCATTCCACTATATACAAATAGCACATTGGTTAGCCTAAAAAGCTCCCTGGTTAGCCTAAGCAGTACTCCAGTTAGCCTGAGTATAGTTAGCTGAGGTAGCTTGAGGTTATGCTTATTATTGGAGTTAGGTATTTCTGGCTTGTATGGCACTTATGTGTCATGAAACATGCAAGCCATGCAAGCCATTCCAGTTAGCCTACATAAGATTCCGGTTAGCCTACATGTACATAGTACACCGGTTAGCCAAATGGTACATCATGTTGCTTGCAGTTAGCTTTGTATTGGGATTAGGGTTTTATGGCTTGCTTAACTTTAAGGCCTCACAAATTTTCATATTTGCTACTTGAAAATGCTACTGAAGGTCATTCAACGACTGAAAATACAGGCATTAAAAATTGTCAAACAGATTTTTTTATAAAGTAGACAAATGTCTGGTCAAAAAGCAGATCTTAAATGCCTCAGGTAATGAATGTGTAGAGAGAAGGATGGGAATTGCTAGAATTGACTGTCACATAACTATGTGCAAAACTAAGAGATCAACAACTACCTGAACTTGTTATAATCCATAGTTTAACTCAACAGTAATCCAGAATATCCTCAGTTCTGAATACTGTAACTCCTGTCAAAACATTAGGCATTCTATTAGTCCCAAAAATTTCCTGTAGACCACAAAATGCAAAAGAAACGTAAATCCATGTTTACCAATACAATAAAACATCATGGGAAGAACAAATTTGAAGTTAAGAAATGGTCTCATTTATTAAACATGCCCAATGAGGCATTCCAAAACGATGAGTAGAACTGTTTAATTGAAGTCTAGATTAGCTACCAGGTTGACTGAAAGTAGTCTCTAGTCTAACTTAAAAAAAGAGATCACACTGAGCTGAAATGTTTCTTCCAGTTTCAAAGGTATCACATCAAAGGTGTTACAGTAATTTCAAATTTCCCTGACGTAATTTTTCTTTGCGGCCTGAAATGGCCACTTGGTCAATATTTTGAGGAACCTTTCCTCACGTATAAACAATGAAAGGATGCGATTCTTATTAATTTGATGTACAATAGCTTAAAATTCAGATGACAAACATAAATAACAGTTACATGCCTCGACGAAATGACTGCCATTTAATATTATCGCCTCGTTCTCACTATCTATTTTTTTTACGCCGAGCCCGGCTTTAATTCCAGTAAGCTAAGTTGATAAACATGATAAACGTCGAAGACATAAGCTTTAACCAGTCTAAAAAAAATCATTGTACAATGAGAAACGCTTACCTCAGGTCCCTGTAAGTTTCTGTTAACCACGTTTTCGCACGTTTCTACTCATTCCATATTCTTCTTTATCGGGAATACATATAAAGGAGGTATACCCTACGTTTAAGGACTCGTTTTGATCGCGTAAAGAAGGAAAAAACTGTCATCTATATCTCAAATTCACTCCACTAGATTCCCTTTTCTAGTCGCCATTTTGAAAATGCTCTTGTCATGAGCCCGCAATACGGACCACGGGGAATCCGCTAGGGAAACCCACAGCAGGGGGGAGGGGAGGGGCAGCTACTTAACATCTCCCCAGTCCCACTCCTTTCGTCTGAAAGAAATTAAATCCATCCTCGCGAAAGGCGATTGAAATAAGAAAAAACTGACAACGCCATCATAAAGAGCATGCACTCCTGCCTTTGGCAAAATTTTCTTTTATTCCTAGCGCAAATGGTCGCTGAGTAGGAAGCCAACAAACTTTTCAATTGTATTTTTTACTGCCGTACGTTTTTAGGAAAAAGTAATAATGGCTATTTAAAAACACTATTTAAAAATCTACAACTTCCCTTCAAAAAATCCTAAGAGAGAGATCCCAGTAAAGTTTTCAAGCGAATTTAAAAATGCGGTCCGTTCTGGTCACGTGACCGATGACGTCATAACAATAAAAGTGATAAAAATGTACTTAACATATAAATATCTACCAACATGTAATTTTTTGTTTCCTCACATTTAGTGCAGCGCGACAGAGCTGAATAACGCAAAGCGCATGCGTGCAACGTCACGATTCTGGAATGAAAACAAAGGCATTTTTGCCGCCGCCATTTTCGTTTCTGTATTAAAACGGAGGAGGCAGTATTGCAAGCGAATCTCCTGGATTGTTTGGCCCGGAAGGAACAAGATGAAATTACCGTTGCAGATCTGAAGCAGTATTCTGTGGTGAAAATCACTCTGATGACTCGTTATTTAGACGATTAATTCCAGGGATACGAGTCGGCCATTCTCCGATTCTCTGGTTCACAGCATGTTCACTTAACGACATGATGATTTGACTGTTGTTTCCAGTTCGATTTTCCTTGCTTGTTTTAGATGAATGTGACCAAGGTTTTTCCTTGAGGTATAGAAAATTAAGGATTTGACCGTAAAATTAAACATGTAGTCTGCACAATGTTATAATCATGTGGATTTTGAAGGGTTGTGTTGGTCGTTTATTTATATTTTTAAGATTCCAGATTTGAGTGATTGATTTATTAACTGCCTTATGAGAAGCAATACTAATCAGTGTATTTAAATTGTCCCCCAAAGTTAATATAGAAATCATCAATGATTGCAATTAATGGTTTTTCACAGTGAGGGTTACCGTGAACCCTGTCATACTATGAATAATGAAATATAAATATTTCACAAATGCTGTTTTAAACCAATTAGAGGTGATCACAGTGGTTTTAACTTTAGAGTTTACTTTGAAAAAAACAGCAGTGAAATAATGTTGTTTGCTGTCTGATACCATTCAGATTCATCTGTATTACAGTTGCACTTTATTATTCTTGTGGCTTCATTCTGCCTCGGATTGATAGCAACAAATATTTCTGAAATAATCATCTAGTGCTTATGGTTTAATGACTTCCTTGAAACAAGGTTACACACGTCTCAGACAAAGTAAAAATTCTTGAAGGACAAGGGATTTTATTTTGAGCCAGGGAAAACTGACATATTTTTAAAGAAAAGTTAGAAAATTGAAAATTATAATTACACCTATCTGATTTAATGCCATTGATGGTAAGTAGAAACATTTCAGGTCAATGTGATCTCACTGAGCAAAGTAGAGGCTGGGGACTGGTACTATATCCTACATTTTGTATTAATTTGGTCAGTGAAATTTTATTTTCAATAGAAAAACAAGTCAACTGATGCCTGTGGCAACCATGTAAAAATGTTTATTAAAATTGAGTTGATAAAAACATGATGGCAAGTTTTTTTAATTGCTAAACTATGGAGAAACTACATTCTTAAACCAAGCTAGCATGCATGAGTTTAATGTCTAGTATATTGTCAATGAGTCTGTACCAAAATGCATATAGTCAAGCCTTGTAACATCAAAATATTACAAGTCTGGCTGTAGTACAAGTGCAGTTTTGTTTATGCAACTGTTGTGGTTATTAAAGGGAGGAGCCCAAAAGTGTGACCACTTTTATTCATTCACATTCTTTCATGCAGATTTATCCAATTAAAAGTGGAGTGGTAGCTGTCCATGGTTTCTGATTGTATAATGACTGCTTAAAAGAATGTGATTATTATTACAGAATTAAGTCATACTTTTGTTCTTTGTTTAAGTTTTTTATTCTTTCTGTAAAATGACTTGACTGTTTTACCTGTTAAGTAGTAAAAAGAGTACTAAAAAACAACATAACACACAAGAGTCAGGTTTTTAAAAAGCCAATTGCTGATCCAGGAATTCAATGAAGGTTATACTAGTCTGCATAGCAAATGTCCCTACACTTTGGGCATGTGGAAATTGAGGGGTGTTTTTGCCCATGCCCCAATTTTTGTACAGCCAATACATGGAAAACTCTTCATTCATATGGAAATGCTTGAAACACAGGCTTTAAGGGCTTTAAGAGGCTTTAAGAGTAGAACAGAAGTCACAAGTGTGCCAAAAAATTATAGGTATATGCTAAATATTAATGAACACTGACAGACTTGCAGTAATTGACATGCTTTGCTAGTTTGTATGGTTCCATGAAACAAAATGAAACTTTACTGGGAATGAGGTGCATTAATTTTGTATAAATATGTAAATATAAATCATGAAAATACAAATTTTGCTACAACTCTTATAATAACCAAAATGACAATAGTTGACAAAAAATGACGTCAAAATGATTTCCCTCAGAGTGATGTTCAATTAGCTTCAATTTTGCCCACCAATTCAGAACATTGACTCAAATTGAATTAAAGTAGTCATCCCTGAGGAAAACAACATCTGCCTAAAGCAGCAACAAATTTACAGCTTCAAAAACAATATCTTTATGTGCTTTATAATCATTCCATGTTATCAAACAAAGTAAGTACACATGAAAGTTTATGTTTTTATGTAAGTTTAAAATTGAAATACATAATACTACATACATGAAATATTTGGAGCGATAATAGTGGCCTGAATAGAAAAACGAAAATTATTATTGGAACTACTATAAAACATATTTAATACAAAACAAATTTGTGATATGAAGGCCTCGATATTAGTGCAAACGTTTACAGTAAGGCTTGCAATAAAACAAAGAAAACAATTGACTGGGTAGAAAGTCATGATCACGTTTCGACACATTCATGACAATGTGCCTATACTTCTGATATTAACATTAGATAAACTGAAGATTCTTTTTTAAAAAAATACTTTTGACAATGCACTTCCGTTGCACGACGAGTCTGTTAATCACAATGTTGAAGAAAAAAGTTGAAACAATCTGTGCGATCAGAAAAAAAAAAAGGATTTAGATAAACATTAAATGATTCATTTTTTTGGTGTGAACTTTAACTTTAAATGTGGTGATGACAGTCACTCTACCTTAAAAATAAAGAAAATGGGCCGTTTCGGGTGTTCATGAAGACAAATCCATACAACAAATTGAACCCGTTTACCAACACCCAGCAGAAGGATCGGTAGGTTAGAAACTGGCGTTTGGACAACCAAGTTAAGGTACAACTACACTTTTGATATTAGCTGCAGATAATTTAGAGATTTCTTCAAAATGAGCAAAATATTTACAATCTACTTGTGCATGAAGATGGTTCGATCGATGACGACATAAGTTCTGTTTCGTTTGTGCCTACTTCTAATGTTCATAGCAAAAAGTAGAAGAAAAATTGTGAAAGTAGAAACGAGAGTTAAAGAAATCATGACAAAATCTACCTTTGGTTTAAATGGCAACCTTAAATATCCAGAAACCACCTTAAAAATCCGCAAAATGTGTGGGTATTTCGCAAATCCTTTGGAAAATGATATGAAGTTTAGTCCCCAGACCTCTTCCGACTTTGCACATGCGCAGACGTTATTCAGCTCTGTCGTGCAGCGCCAGATACGCACTTGTACCCAGACTCCCACTTTTAGAAAATTGTACATAGCTCTCTTAATATTTATATTTTGTTCGGTACCCGGGCAGTCTGAAATTCCTCACACCAATGTGCTTCAAACTGCAATGACTGCTTTTTCAGTAACAAAATATCTTCGTCACAGTGAGCAAAAACGAACTTCAGAGCAATGTCACGTGACTAATGACGTCATGGCCCTACGTCTTATACAAGAAGTGGTTATTGTTAAGAGTTATTTCTATACGACGTTGTACTCTTGCTGGCTTCAAACTAACCAAGTTATTTGGCATTGACGATTTTTCAGTTGCAAAGGATTTTGGGAAGGTTTTTATCATAATTATATATTGTTTTTATAATTATTATTATTATTTTTTATTATTATTATTGTTTGCTGTCATTTATGATTACCTGTTTCGTTTCTCTTTCTTAAGACTTTTTTCTGAGGGAAATACTATTTAGCTTTCTGCTTTATTTGGTTTAGGAACCGCTGGAGATTCGCTGGCTTATCATAATGGTTATCAGTTCACAACAAAAGATCAGGATAACGATAGTTCCGGCAGTAACTGTGCCGTGGATTATAAAGGAGCCTGGTGGTACCATGGTTGTCACCAAAGCAACCTGAATGGTATTTATCATCAGGGACAATACTCGGGTACTGATAGTGTTACTTGGTATAAATGGAAAAACAACTATAACTCAGCAAAAAAAGCTGAAATGAAAATACGACCGGCGAATTTTTAAAGACCTAAACTCAGTTAGGCTAATAAATACCCTTATATTTCTTTTTGTAAGTGCAGTTATATGATGACAATTTTGGGGTAGAAAAGTAGAGAAGCATTCACAAATTACAACTGAGGAAAAATAACAATTTTACTGAAAGTAACTTTCAGCGACACATACAGCTGTATCGCGTTTTTCGATCAACTAACGTTTGCCTTTAGGTGTATATGGTAAAGCGATTAACTAGTAATTGCCAGAACTATAAATTACGTGCTCAGGTTTGGCCTTGCCTTTATTGGGCTCTACAGTGAGTTGTTTAAAATGTGTACATGATGCCCAAACCAAGGCAGTGCAATATGTTTCTTTTCCTTTTTTTTTTTTTTTGAAAAACAAACATGACGTGAGTCTCTTGTCCCCTACTAACAATGCGGAGTACAAATTATGTTTGTTTCGTGTTCTGATTACTTTAATTAATTAATTATCCCAATAACCGACGTTATTGCATTATTTGTGATAACCTTCAGTTTATTTCTCAGTTGCGGTTCTTTTTTTTTTTTTTTTTGGTTTAACGACAGCCATCGGAAACCTGGCCTGTCCTTTGATTATTGTACTTATAGATGCTGGATGAGTGTATTTGTAGAAGTCTATCTAAAAACATAAAAGGGCGGTCGGTGAGAGAAAAGAGACGAGAGAAAGAGAAAGCTCTTCCTCTTTTCCTTTTATTCCGTTCATAACTTTTCGTTCTTTATCCCGAGTATACAGAACTTGCTTACGGGCTAGTTCTGTAGTTACTCGTACTTTTGAATGATTTGTACATTTGAATTTGATCTTTCTAGTTTAGGTGTTCAACCCGGGGGGGGGGGGGGGGGGGGGTGGGGGACTCCCATATGAAATGGACGGAGATGCTCGTCGGAAATTTTGAATTTAACCCCTAAAAGAGACCAATCTGGGTGTGGCCGAACGTTATGCAGACCCCTAAAAGAGTAACTATAACGAATCAAAATTCTTTCTTTTTTGTTATTTCTTCGCGTGCAACCATAAACGAGACCTTGAAGGCTAAAAATAATGACATTTTGCCCAGAGCACCCTAAGCGAGACCAAAATCCGAAATTTACACCCCTAAACGAGACGACGAGCATCCCCGTCTGTTCCGTCGGACGAAAACCGCCAAAATGCAAATTAATGCCGTAACTCTGAAGACCCGTGAATCGTATAATTTACATGATTTTATTCGATCTGAAATAAACAAAGCAAATAACATCCTAAACCACTAGAAACTAACCGAAAATAAAGGCCTAAGTACATTGTTTTAACCTAGAAACACGAACAGATTTAACTGAGTAAACCACGCGGTAAATTACACAATTGTTAATCACATGCGGTCGATTACAGAAATTAAACTAACAGAAATCAAAGCAACAAGTTAAAGTAACAAAGCCTAAGAAAACGGAAAACAACTTTAAACTGACTTACTTCGTGACGGGATTCCAGAGTTCAATTTAACTGTATAAAACCTTTAAAACCTTTTTAAACGGGAAAGCTGTCCATACCGACACGTGTGTAAAACTAACTGAAACCATTAACTACTCAAATTGCAATGTCAATCAATGTAATCAATAAACAGAAAAAGAAAGTGTAATATTAAACTAGATCAACTTCTAAAGGTCACACAAATGTCACGCAAGCAATGTTCTTCACGAAACACCGTCCATTTCATATGGGAGTCCCCCCTCCCGGGGTGTTCAACAAAAAAAGTTTAGAAGCTCGTAATCTAGGAGTAGAAGACTATATTGTTCAATATTCAGCCTGTGCGTATAGAATGAGACGAAATTAACCTTCTTAAATCGAGTTAAGCCTACAAAACAGCAGCGTACACTTATGCTGTCTCCTTTGAAGCCGCTGTTTGCGTTCGTCGCGCAACGCTCGACCCTCCTTCACCGGAAGCGTGGCGTGACGATCCAAATAACGGCTGTCAAGTTTTACAAATGCAGATTGCAAACTGCGCAGGCTACAAAGCGGCAGATCTCCACTCCGATTATCCTGAACAGCTCTCCTTTCAGCCAGAATAACGCCGCCAAACGCCTGAAACACTGCGATTATATTAGCCTGTTTACGGTTAGCTCTTAATAATTATGGTAACGTGCAGTTACCAGTCTTCTGTAGTCTGCAAATGTCAGAAACGCACGTGCTACTTTAGGTTTTAGGTCTTTAAGCAAGGGATTCATTTTAACACTTTTCGACTAGTATCCCCTTACTGTTAAGGGGGTATCCTTGTACCTGGTGATGAAGATATATATGCATCACTTAGTTGTGAATAAGTGAAGAGGCCTTCATCAGTTTCGTATGTGCATGTGTTTCGATTACAACCTTATTCATTTCGATTCAATTGCTTTGTAATATAGTGAAGTTTGTTTCCATGCAGGAAAATCTTTATTAAGTTTTGACGGGCAATTGCTATCTTTCTGTTATTTTGCGAAACATTTTGGCAAATCAATGAGGCAAGGTTTAGTCTATCAGCGTTTGCTTTCCTAATTTTTCTAACAAAATTGCCTTAAAATGCCGAGGAAAATTTGAAATTCATTCATAGAGCTTACATAATGAGGAAAGAGCGTAACACTGGAATTTGACATTATATTCATTATTGTGCATTTATTCATCAAATAATTCGTTTAAACTTAAGGCTAAACTTATTAAAAAGCTATTTAAAGTATTTGTTACTAAACAGTGAAATATTATTTCAAGTAAGTTTTTGTTTTGATTTTGGTAAAATTTTGCATTCAGTTTCTGCTACATATTTTAACACGGGTTAGCTTAACTTAGTTGGTGTAAACGAGATATTGTAAGCTATTAGAACATTAATGCTGATACTGGAAACTTATTATGCAGCTATTAAGTTGTCCATTACGTTGTTTTTAAGGAGGCGCGGTGGCCTAAGTGTTAGTGCGTTTACTCCGGATCAAGCGGCCTCTGTTCGAGCCCTGGCCGGGGTACTGTGTTGTGTTCTTTGGCAGGATACTTTGTTTCATAGTGCTTCCCTCGACCAAGGCGTACAAATGGGTAAGGACGAATTTAATGCTCGGGGTAACCCTGCAATGAACTAACATTCAATCCAACGGGGAGTAGAACTACTCGCACGGAAACCAGGATATTTTCCGGCCTGATGGGCTCGCACTAGGCTCGAACGCGGACTTTAACTAAGAACATTGTTGGTAATATTGGAAACTTAGTGTGCAGTTATCAATAAACAAGTGGTCCAGTACACAGTTTGTTTGTTATGTGTTGTACACTGTAACTTTATCGATCCGTGGAAGAAAAGTGTTAGGCCAGCCGTCAAATTATTCAAAAAAAAAAAAACTTTAAGTGCCGTTCCACGTAAGGTTCAAGTCATTTTGGAAATGGCCAAAAAGAAGCCGATCTCAAACTTTTTTTTTCCTCTGTTGAAAGATATTCATGAGTAAGTAACAAAAAAGGTGTTAGTTTGAAATAAGAAGTCCGTTTGAAATAGACCGTATGAAAAAAATGGCTGCCAATTTAAAATATTTTTGCATGTATTTAAATAAGACTAACTAACCTCGTGATTGAGTTGATAACCCAAAATAATTTTTAATCTAGAACGGGGTTAATTTTTGCGGATACAAAATAATTCAAAATTGGCAGCCATGCATAGGGTCTACATTGTTCCGTTTTCGTTCCCTTCCTATAATATGATCGTGTGAGCTTACCTGACTCTAAATTACTGCGAGAAAGCCACTCGTGACTGTAATGGTCTGAAAACGACAAAAAAGTACAGCGAAAATGTGCGGGTTACGGGTTATGGGTAAAAGAGCGGGTTCTACTGGCATCTAGCTTTCTCGCGGTTCTTGCCAGCGTTCAACGACCGTAACAAAATAGTATATAGAATTAGGCATGCCTAAAAGCGAAGCTCCCATTATTTATTTTTGTGCTCGAGCTTATACGGTGGACCATATAGGTACAAAAAAAATAATAATAATCGCTCATGGTTAAACTTAATATCTTAAAAACCTCGACGACGTCGATATAGTTCATGGTTAACCCGTCTGAATTTTCTTGCCTGTGACAGGTTCAAAAATTAAAATTGACGAGTGCACTTTATTGGGTTCCTCACGTACGCACTTAGGCACAAAACAAATCTTAGTAAAACTTTTTAAAACGTTTAGTGTACACTTCCAGGACCTCTATGAGTTATTCAATGTAAAAAAAAAAAAAAAAACCTTGACCTTGTTTTGATTTAATACAAAACTGTCAGGGCAAGAAAATAAACTCGAGGCAAAAACAAAGTACAGAAAAACAAAGTGAACTCGCTGCTAAACTGAGTAAACAAAATGAACTCACGCCACGGCAAACTAAGAAAAATAGTACCCAGTGGGTACATGGGTCTAATGCGTCATGGATTGTTAGTGCGGTTGAAATATGTATTTACGGCATAGAGCAAGAGGTGTAGCAGAGGTTTGGTAGTGAGAGTGGTTCAGAAGAAGTCGATAATATTTGTGGAATCCTGAAAAATTTTGCAGGCATGAAAAAAAATGTCTGCAGGAACATGACACCGGAAAAAATGTTTTCACAGACAACGATACAGAAAAAAAAATATTTGTCTTGAAACAATTTTCATCCCCCTGCTTCCAAAAAAATAATGGTCCGTCCCATAGATAGACAAGATACAGCCGCTTATTTAGTAGTCTAAATATCCTAAATCACATCACAATAAGCCAAAATATATATATATTTTTTCAATTCCTTTGCAATTTATGCAATACTGCTCAACAAAGATTTCAATTACCTTCAACGTTTCGACACAGGGGAGCAAAGAAAACATTGCGTGCAGAATGTAATTTAATTAAGCGCGATATCAGTTGAATGAAAGAGTTTCGTTTTCGTGACTGAGAACAGCTTCTAAATAGTCAATATATGGAAATAACAATCAGATCGGAATTCAATAACTATTAAAGCGAGTTTTCACTCTGTCTTAACTACTTTTTGGCAAGTTTCAATATTTATGCAAATTTCGCGCGAAATGTAATTTGATTACACGGTCTTGTTTTCAAGCTCTTGATTGAATCTTGAATGGTGAAAATACTCTTTTTAATGAAAGTTGCATTCTGTGAATGAAATCCCGCTTCAGTTGAATTGAACAATCAATTACTGACTACAATTTTATTTAATTTTCCATTTTTTTTCAAAGTTATTTTTTGTTTATGAACACAAATGTCACTTCCGGATTTTTTTCATCAAAAGATGTCGATTTCACGCTGCGTTTCCCACGGATTATAAAAAAAAAAAACATGCAGCTGGAAGGAGAACATTTTCAGTGGCTTCACACTTGAAAACGAGGATTCATATTATTTTGCACTGTAAAACATTTATTCCAATTACATACATGACAATTTCTTTTACAAGTGCGTGTCGTGTTCGAGCTCCGTTCGACCGTTGCTTCGTTAACAACATCCTTGCTTCCTGACTGGATTACGATCACCGCACCAAGCCCGCAATGAGGCGGGCTATTGTTTAAGCACAATTACACCGGACGATTATCGATCCCGAACCATTCCCTTGGGATTGCTAACAGATTTTTTTCCACTACGTAGAGTCTAAAGCGCATGCGCATTAGACTCAAAAATACGGCGGCAAAACAAACTCTGCAAATTCATGGTGCCGGTTATGTACTTGTAAGTCATTTTGAAGAAGTCTTTCGGTGAAAGAATTGTGGCAGTTTGTGATTTGGGAAGCGGTGCACGCTAACTTAGAATAAGCTTACTATGTTGTTTTGACTGTTTTGAACCGTCTTCTCTAATTCTGTTTTATCGTACGCGAAGCTAAATACCTAAGAGAATTTAACTGAATGAATTTTCTTCATTTCTGGTAAGTATTGTTTATCTTCCTTGACTATCTCCTCTCTTTAAAGGCTGGTTTTCACTAGCGCATAAGCATAAGCATAAGCATAAGCATAAGCATAAGCATAAGCATAAGCATAAGCATAAGAAATTAAGAAGCAAGTGAGAACACCAGGACATAAGCATAAGAGCATACGCAGGCGCAGTAATAACACAATTCCTCGATACCAGCTTTCCTCAACTACAATCAAGATGGCGGATTATAACCCTTATGCTTATGCTTATTTCACTCGCGTTCGCACTAAGGGCCAATTCGCAATAGCGGACAAATTTTGTAACAATTGGTAGATTTCATCATTAATGTGTCACTTGTTACAGAAAACAAGTGCGAATACGTTTTTTGAGACCTAGAACTTGTCAAACAATTCAGGAAAACAAAGAAGCAGTTGCCTCATGATTGGTCCGCGTTGCACGCGCGATACATTTTGTCAAACAATCGAAAACAAGTGCGAACGACTTGTTGGACAAGGGAAAATTTTGTCAAAACGGAAAAATCTTCAAAGGGGCCGATGTCCTGCCTCAAGGCAGGACAAGTCATGACAAGTCGCATTCCAACGCCCCTCGTAATTCCAGATAACAATACGTTGTTGATTGGCTATTGTGTTTGGTCTGGATTGTACTAAAAAAACAACACGCGAAATTTTTCCGCGATAGGCGGCAAAACATGTTACTTTGTGTGCCGAGGTGAGGTCGTGCAAGGATGGTAACACCGGGGCTGGAACCAAAAAATGTGGAGGGAGCCAGTTTGTGCCGATAAAGAGAGGGGAAAAGAAATAGTTTACTTGCGACATTTTTCCCGCACGGGCACAAAAACATCACTACACGCACACTTCAAATGCAAATCGTTTTAAAATTTTTCACCACGTGGACCTGCCAGATTATTTTATGTTTGCAAAAGACGACCGTGCCGAGAAATGTACTAGGATGCCAGAAGCACGTGCAGAGTTATTGTAATAATAATTACACCTTTTGTTTTCTTCAAAATGTCTGTCAGACTTGTCGCGACAATTTTGTTTTTGTCAAAAATGTTATGCCATTTAAAACTTGTCCGCTAGTGCGAATCGGCCCTAAAATGAACAATGTTCCTTCTTCTTGTGCTTATGTTATGCTTATGTTGTGGGTGTTCTCACTTGCTTATGCGAGTGTTTGTGCTTATGCTTATGCTTATGTGCCAGTGAAAACCAGCCTTTATGTAAGTGCAATAAATATTCATTAAAATTCCCGCGCTTAGCAACAGTCATGATTTAATGATGAATGAATTAAATTGAGAGAACGGTATTGTGCGTTTATTCAGTTCATCTTAATAAGATTTTCTAACAATTTGGTGCGTTCCGAAGCCTTGTGGCCTTGCTTGGCATCTTTAATTTTAAAAACTGACAACCAAGGATGTCGATATACAGCTATTTAGAGAAAGTTTGTCGGAAAAAAAGCACACGACAAGACCGAAAGGTAGTATGGAATAGAGCTACTGCACGTGCTGAATGAGAATACTAATGAGATATAACGACAAGACAAAACGCGAATTTGCACGTTTTCTTTCTCTTCAGACATGTGGAAACAAGGTGCATTTAGCCACGCTGGATTTTCCTCTATCAAAAGACATGCGCATAAGATCTTTTAAACCCACGCTAAGACGCGTAACCAAGAGCAGGAATTTCACTTATTATTCAATGCACGTGCATCAGGAAAACTTCATTTTTAGTCACGACAAGACTCATGACCAAGGGCAGGAATTCGACTTATTATTCAATCCACGTGCATCAGGAAAACTCCATTTTCGAATTGCTTCAAAAAGCTGTTGGAGATTATTCTAACATTTCGTCTACAGGTAGTCAATCTACAGTACTTAAACATATTTTAAAATGAATGCCAAGAGTTAGTCTAGGTTTAGAGGGAGTCGGGCTTGTTTTGTGACGTCATCAATCATGGCGCCATTTTTTACAGCTTGATATACTTCTGCAATTGAAATCACAAAATCAACATCGATGCTTTCTTAGGTTCGTTTGGCCCCAGCGTTTTTTACTCGAATTTCCGTTTTAAAACTTTAAAAAACATTTTGTTGCACGAAAAGTGAGTCATTTATTTACTCATTTATCAGAGTGTATGGAAATTTAATTCCATAATTAATTAAGGAAGTCCAAAATTGACAAAGAAATACACCAGCTGCTAAAATAGTCTGCTTATTAATCTACGTTCACAGTGTCATTTGTTCGTTAGTTCAAATCTGGTTTTACTGCATTGTTTACTACACAGCCTTCACCAGGTGCTTTTTTTGAACTCATATAGTGGGTTAAACGACGAGAAAAGTGTGATTTATTTATTAATTCTTTAAATGGCTGCATAGAAGTGCGCGTGTTTATCTTCCTAGTCCGCTCAAATATCCATTAATGAGAAACATACTGTTGACATTATAACCTGCTTACCAACATAATGTTTACAAATTTAAGTCAACATCACGATAGCATGTTGACATTGTAACCTGTTTACCTACGTAATGCTTAGCTACTTAATGGCAACATCACGACAGTTGAGCTTACTGTTGTCAAAACCCTTATGGGAGTCAGTACACCTAGTTGCAACATAATATCAGATTGGCGAAGTGAGGAAACCTGCTGTAAGGACCAGCGTCACTATCATTTGAAAGCATAACGCTTAAGAGTTCTATACCAGTATTGGATAAGGATATCTAGAATCTCTGTGAACAAAAAATAGCGTTCTGTTACAATCAAATCTGGAAGAGAAATTCATAAGGAGTTGGTAAGTTTTTTTTGTTTATTGTTATTCAATTCAATTCAAACCCATCGTCCGAAAAACTAAGGCATGTTCTTGAGTTTAAAAACCAAACTTGAAAGTATTCAGAATTATTGGGAAGGTTTGGCGTGATTTGCTTGCATGATTTGCGTAATTTAAGCTCAAAGCTATTGCTTTTTATTTTGGGTTCAGAGGTTTCATTGAGTTTTTTATAGTTAGTACCGACAATATACTTAGAAAACTTTAAAGCTCATGATTCTTATTTTGGAAACAAGTTGAACAAATTTATAAATACAGTGTATTAAATAAACTCTAGAGAACGCAAGTAAATTAATCCATTAGCGGCAAAAAATGAGCAGAATAATATGAATCGAAACATTTCATACAAAGATGGAACTGAAGCTCAGAAAACAGATCGTCTTTGACGGCCATGAGGATTTTGGACATTTTACGACAGAGTATACATTTAAAGCTTCAATGAAAACAGAAAGTGAAACGTTGTTACGAAAGATGGTGTAAATTAAATTTCATCGTTTTTATTTTGAATTTCGACGACGAAATTAAATAAAGTTGGCATTCAGCGAAAACTGACATTAGTATTAAAACGAATCCGAATCTTGGACGAAGTCGAGGAAATCGATATTTTGCTTTATTCTGACAATTTTAAAAAGGTTTTAAAAAAGCAATAAAGTAAAAGTGATAGAAAGTGGTATTCAACCAAATATTCATGTCACTATTAGCACCCACACAACAGAGGTTAGTTAAACTTCTTAATATTTTAATTCCAGGCATTCTGTTGCTGTGGCCGTAAACGAAGCTCAAATGGCCGTTAAACAACTCTTGCGCATTCCAATTTTACTTGTCCTGTGTCAAATGCTCTATGGAGCAGTTGCTCAACAATGTATCCCGGAGAAAGTTGAAACTTCCATCTTTGGCGCGATGCTACGGCGACACATTTATAAACGGATCACAGGGGCATCACTTGGTGATGTCTGCCTGCGGGAGTGTTTTTATGACGTCAGGTGTCAAAGCTTCAATTACGTCATTTCCCAATACATGTGTGAGTTAAACAACCGCAGCAAGGAAGCCAGACCTGACGATTTCGTTCCTGACTTTGACAGATACTATTTTGGACGAGAATGGCAAAGAGGTAAAGTTATTAACATAACAGTAACTGCTGCAACAAAAACAAAAAAGAGAGAAATAACATGCCTAGATATTTGCTCTCTAGTACCACTAGGTTCCACTCCTGAATTGCCCGCTGAAACGTGCAAAGAAATCAAGGCGAGTGAAGGAGGAAATGCGGTCAGCGGCAAATATTGGTTTGATTCTATCATACCTGGGAAGACCGTAGAAGCTCACTGTGACATGAAGAAAGAAGGTAACTTGAACAAGCGTATTTTCCCCCTAAGAACTGCATGTGATGATTAGCAGTGCGAAAAAATAGCAATGCCTACTAAAACGAGGCATAATTAACGTTTTGTTAACATTTGCGATCGACCAGACCTCGTTATATTACACTGTCTTTTTTACGTTGTTGATTTCTCTTGTGAACCTTTGTAGATGTGGACGAGTGCAGCGCTTCAATCTCTGTCTGTGACGTCAATGCCAATTGTAAAAACACTCGGGGCTCCTATCGGTGCACATGTAAAGCTGGATTCAGTGGAGATGGGAAAACCTGTGCCGGTGAGTCATAGTGTGGTTTTCTGAAGCATTCCAATTACATGAAGAAATAGATTCCATTACCTGCTTTGTACACGCCTCACCGTGACGATTACTAAGCTAAGCTACTACGATTTCTAGGCTAGGTTGTTTTCTTTATTCAGTATCCTATCACATTTTTTATGTATTTAGAATGGTTCTTCATTGCTCCGTTTTAGACATTAACGAGTGCAGTGCTTCCATTCCGGTATGTGACGTCAATGCCAATTGTCAGAATACTGTTGGTTCATATGTTTGTTCCTGTAAAGCCGGATTCACTGGGGATGGAAAAACTTGTGCCGGTGAGTCAGAATGTAGTTTTCTGAGGCATTCTAATTGCATGAAGATTTCGATTCCATTTCTTGCCTTGTACATGCCTCACCGTAACGATTGCTAGGCTAAGCTATGATTCTTTGATTACCGTAGTTTTTTTTCCAGTATATCTTGTCAAATTGTTTATGTATTTATAATGGTTCTTCATTACTCCGTTTTAGACATTAACGAGTGCAGTGCTTCCATTCCTGTATGTGACGTCAATGCCAATTGTCGGAATACCGTTGGTTCATATGTTTGTTCCTGTAAAGCTGGATTCAGTGGAAATGGCAAAACTTGTGCCGGTGAGTCAGAATGTAGTTTTCTGCGGCATTCTAATTGCATGAAGAATTCGATTCCATTAGTTGCCGTGTACACGCCTCACGGTAACGATTACTACGCTAAGCTATGATTCTTTGATTGCGGTAGTATAGTATCTTGTCAAATTGTTTATGTATTTATAATTGTTCTTCATTGCTCCGTTTTAGACAATAACGAGTGCGGTGCTTCCATTCCGGTATGTGACGTCAATGCCAATTGTCAGAATACCGTTGGTTCATATGTTTGTTCCTGTAAAGCTGGATTCACTGGAGATGGCAAGACTTGTGCCGGTGAATGCATAGTAAAATGGCAAAATGAGTGAATGAAAAAAAAAAAACTTTATTAAATTAGAGTCAAGGTGTTTATGTGTATAGAGAATTTGCCAGAGTTTCAAGTTTGTGTAATTTTCTGAGGGCATTCGGTTTTGAACAAGAACTCATTACCTCGTCCAACATCCGCCTTGCAGTGCCAACGTACAAAAAAGTGGCTTTGACCCAAACATTTCACATGGGGAATAGTGGTCAAGGCCGTTTTTGCCAAATCTTTAGGCTACCTTCAGTTGCGACAAAGGCCCTTTTGAATTTGATCTAAGGTAATACACCTTTGACGTTTATCAAAGTTTTGACAAAGGCAGCGTGAAATGTGACTTTGACTAAAGTCAAAGATCCCTTTGCCTCGTGTCAAATCTATACTAAAGACATTGGTGCGTGTCAAATCCCTGCCAAAGGTAATATCAAAGGTGTCAGCTATCTTTAGCACCTGTGTCAAAGTTATTCATCTCTCTTCGTCTTACCTTTTCTGTGAATCAAAAGCAGTCAAAACAAACTTTTCGTGACGTGCTGAGTTATGGTTCAATCAATAATTTCCTAACTTTGACGTGCATCGAACCCCTGAAAAAGGTGACATGAAAGGCGTTGGTTACCTTTGACACGTGTCACAAAGTTAGCTCATCCGTCTTTCATTATTATCTTTGATGTGAGTAGTGAAAAGCGGTTAAAACAGACTTCTCGTGACGTGCTAAGTAAAGATTCAATCAATCAATCTATCTTAGATATTGTTATTATAATCTTTTTTCTTATTGTTTGCTTATAATGGTTGTTCGTTGCTTCCCGTAATAGACACTGACGAATGTAGAGCTTCCATTCCGGTCTGTAATGTCAATGCCAACTGTCGGAATACTCGCGGATCTTATGTTTGTTCCTGCAAAGCTGGATTTACCGGAGATGGAAAAGCCTGTGCCGGTGAGAGTGTAGTAAAATGATGAAATAAATGAATGAGAAACTTCATTTAACTAGAGTAAAGGTTTTTTGGCGTATGCAGAATTTACTAGAGTTACACGCTTCTGTGATTTTCAGAGGGCATTCGGATTTGATACCCCCTTACGTTGCCCAAAAGCAGCTTTGAAGTGCCGACTATTGGGCTAAGTTGGAATTGTCTTAATTTTTTTTTTCTGGTATTGTTTGCTTGTAACAGTTGTTCATTGCTTTCCTTGATAGACATTGACGAGTGCAGTGCCTCCATTCGAATCTGTGACGTCAATGCCAATTGTCGAAATACTCGTGGTTCATATGTTTGTTCCTGTAAAGCTGGTTTTACCGGGGATGGAAAATCTTGTGCCGGTGAGTTGATAAAATGAATGAATGAGAAACTTTATATTTAGTGTGAAGATTTTTAGGTGTATGCAGAATTTGCTAGAATTTCAAGATGGTGTGACTTTGTGAGGGCATTCGCATTGATAAAAAAAAAAAAAACTCATTACTTCGCCCAACACTAGCCTTGCAGTGCCGACTGGGCTAAGTTGGAATTTTCTTTCTTTCAGTCAATTAATCAATGAATCAATTTATCTTATATGTTGTTATTCGTTCGATGTTTCTCTCATACGCTTTGCTTTTAATGGTTATTTGTAACTTTCCTTAATAGACATTGACGAGTGCAGTGCCTCTATTCGGGTTTGTGATGTCAATGCTAAATGTCGGAATACTCGTGGTTCGTATATTTGTTCCTGTAAAGCTGGATTTTCTGGAAATGGAAAAACCTGCACTGGTGAGATAACGTTAGTTAAAAGCAAACATTGTTACCGGCGATAATGCTATTAACGTCGAGACATCCGCAAACCCACAAAGTTCCAGAACTGGAAATTATCCAATTTAATAGTCGCTGACGTTAGAGTGCAGATCCCATAAACCCTATTCAGACCGCATTCAAGTATTCTTGGTTTTCACCTCGCGTCATCAAAATTCGAAAATCCAAAATTGCAAGAACCCTGAGTTTTTATCCTTCCATGGCTATAAGACGTCCTTGATATATATCTTGCTGAAGGTTCTTAAGATAGGACATCTGGAAATACGGAGTTTCACGCCACACGACATCAAAATGGCCGCCAGAAGGCTGCCACGTATGTTTAAAAAATGAAATGCAATTTGTCCAATTTCTTTCTCCGCATTAGGAGTATTGGAGCACCCCGCAAAAAATTCTTTTTGGAGTAGTTATTTATGGGTTATAGAGATACCAAAGCTATAAAAATCTTATGGGATCGACAGACACTTTAAAAAAAGTCTCATCCTGTGATTTTTAACATTCTGAACGGTTGAGATAAGGGTGGTTAAATGCAAACATTTTTGCCGGCGATAAATATATTAACGTCGAGACATGATGCCTCGCTAGGTAATAAATAGATTTATGCAGGCCTAAAAGCGGAGTTCCCATGTTTTTTTTTTTTACTTGAATTAACTACAATGTTACCAAACAAGTAGCCACACTATTTCTTAGCTTATAGAGTGGCAAATTTAGGTACAAAATCAATAAATTTTAATCGCTTATGGTTAAACTTAATATCTTAAAAACCTCTCATGGTTCATTGGCGAAAACGACGTCAATATATTTCGAGGTTAACCCTTCTGACTTTTATCGCCTTTGACATTTTCTAAAATTGAAATTGACGAGCGCACTTTACTGGGGACACGTAGGTGCACACAACAAATCTTAGTACAACTTTTGACAACATATGAGTTATTCAATGTAAAAAGGACCTTAACCTTGTTTTGATTTACTACAAAACAGTTAGGCCAAAAAAATCAATTGAAGGCAAAAACACAATACATAAAAACAAAGTGAACTCGCTGCTAAAGACAGTAAACAAAATGAACTCACACCACGGCAAACTGAGATAATCACGGCGGCTTTAAATAAACTCTGTAAATTGGTTGTACCGGTTGAAAATTGACTGAAAACTGACAACTGTAGTGCCCATGCTACCTGCAAAAACACCGAAGGATTATTCAACTATTCTTACAAACCTGGATTCATTGGAAATGGAACAAGTTGGGCTGGTAAATATAACATACCTGAATCAAATGTCACGTTCTATTTTCTTCTATTTGACAAATTTTCTGACGGTAACCATGTTGATTGATTCTAGAGCATTATCTTAAAAACTCAGCTTCTTTTTTTTTTTTTTTTTTTTGGCAGCTCTTCAAGCCAGCAATTCAAATTTGTACTATTCAATTGACATATTACATTTGAAGGAGTTTTCAAAGTCTTCTTTATTTGGACAATTAGATCAAGTGAAATTTGAATAGTACTGATACTAAGCCCGGTCTCGAGATTATGAAACAAACCCCAATAATTATAAACAATTTGTTTGGTGCGGATTTTTATAGTAAAATAATAAAATAAGTTCGGTGCACGCTCCATTAGTTATTTTAAGTGCTTATATTACAAAAAACAATGCTTCACAGTAAGGCCAGGATTTCTTTTTCTTTCTCGAGAGTCAAAATCGTAGAAAAATGCTGATCTGATGCGAAGTAAAATGGTGATAAACTAATAAAGATAACGAAATGTTGTAGCAGCACAATTACGTTTCAGTTTAGATATCGACGATCGAGTGTGCCATGAAAATCGACAACTGCAGCATTTATACCTTCTGTAATAATACGGAGGGATCTTTTAACTGCACTTGCAAGGACTAGTTTCGTGGAAAAGGAAACAATTTGACTGGAAAATATAACATACATTCTGCTATGTTACGTTCATGTCAAGATATTGAACGTTCTCTCTGTTTTCTTAGCTTGGATATATCTCTAAACAGCCACAAAGAACTGAGCCGCCATCTTAAAAATATAAAATATGTAAAAATCGCAAATTGAGTGACTTTTTTTAAAACCTTTGAGTGAGGGTGTGTGTTTAAGGTGGAGGGCGGCGAGGGCAGGAAAGGGGAGTGGCTGCTTCACATATTTTAGGATCAGAACAAATTTAGATTAACGTGAAAGATGGCCGAAGAGCCTGAGCGCTATTTTATTCTCTGTAAAGTACGATTCAGATAATGTGCAGTTATATTCATGCACCACTTCTCATTTTAAACTCGCACAACCAACATAAAAAGTGAATATGAGAGAGAAAGCAGTCGTATTGATCGTACATTGTTAGTTTTTGTGTTTCAGCAATTTACGGCCGGCATAAAATACACCTAACCCCCATCCTCAAGCATCCTCAAGTCTCCTCTTTCATCCTTCTATTTCTTCCACTCAGTGGGCAAAAACTTCTAGTTTCGGAGCCAGAAAACAGATTTATTTACTTTTGATTTTCGTTTGTGAATTCTTTCGAATAGACGCAAACTGTTTTTATAGGGATGTTCAGATTTTTTTCTTTCTTATTGCTGATTCTGAAACGTTATTAAGGTTGATATGGGACCAGAAGTGAACAATTTTTTTAAGAAGGGTCGAAGGCTAGGTATAGGGGACTAAGTACTCTAGCATTACCAAGAGCAATAAGAGCCTTCTGCTTTTACAAAGCGTTTCATGATTTAGCCTTGTAACGCTAACCCACTTGTTCACTCTCAGTGCTACTAGCGATATCTGTTATAACCTTCAATATGAAAGGAAAGGAGCTTTAGCTATATTCCCGTTTTTAGACAATCCTCAAGTATTTTGTACGAAAATTTTCGGGTGGCAGGTCCAAACTGACATTTAACTTTGTTTTCTTTATTACCCAGCATTCACTGCTGTCTTTACAAATCTTGGTGCGGGTGGAAGAAATGGTCCAACATCACTTGGTAGTCACTACACAGGTCAGGATCATGACGGTCAGGTTACACTGTCCAGCGGTATTCAGCAGTGGACTGTGCCTTACACTGGTAAATACAAGATTGAAGCAATAGGTGCGGCAGGGGGATACGATATAGTCAATAACAGTGCTCAGTATCGAGGAAGAGGAGCAAGAATGATCGGAACTTTTAGTTTATCCAAAGCTGAAACCATCAAAATACTTGTTGGTCAAAAAGGAGGAATCAACAGCGTCTCGCATAGTTCTGGAGGCGGTGGAGGCACCTTTGTAGTGAGAGGAAGCAACACGATTTTGATAATAGCTGGAGGTGGAGGTGGCACAGAGGAAGCATACTCAAGACATGCAGGATGTGATGCAAGCACGAGCACAACAGGGAATCCTGGCTACAAGTCATGGTCAGGGGGAGCAATGGACATGGCGCACAGGTTGCTGATAATGGACCGTCAGGTAACAATACATAATGCGATCGCTTTCAATCCAGCAAAATGAGATATCAGAGCAAAAATAATTCGACTCATTGCAAACAGTTAGTACTGTCATGCTAGTAAAAATATACTCTATACTCAGGTATGTGCATTCGCTAATCTCCAAACTTGGATACCCTCAAGCCTAGCGGTGGACAGCTGTCTCGAACTGCTTTCTCTCAGTATCCACTATGCACAGAGCTGACGACACCTATGTAGGACGAAACAGCTGTACACTACTAGGATTGTGGGGACCTTAGTGTGGGGATGAGCAAATACGGAAACTTGAATTCACCCTCTTCATCTCTCTTCATAGTTCAAACAATTTACTATAGTAGCTGCTACACAGTTGAAACGTTTCTAAGCGATTTGTATTTGTCAAGTCGATGTCGTTGCTTACGGGAGGTGTGTCGCTTACAAGAGGTCAAACCACAGGGGTCTGATTTGTTTTCTCTAGCCAACTCGCACCTGCAGTCATTTAAGAGGCTACATCCAAGATATATTTCAGTTTCCATTGCAACTTCTAAGTCGCAATAACTGCAGTGTCACGATGAAATAATAGTCTCTCCCGAACATTAGAAGGAAGGAAAAATAATTATGCAGATCGAGGAGGGTGTTATCCGCTTCAGCCTTCGGCTTAGACAGATAACACCCTCCTAGACGATCTGTATAATTCTTGACCATTCTTCATATCATACGCAAGCCGAATTCAATAATTGTTTTTTTTATTCATTCAAAATTACTTCTAGAGCTCTAAAAAACACAAAATGCATTTAAATGGTTCTCACTTCGACGTAGAATTTTCGCAAAACAGTAGCAAATTCCTCCGCTGTTGCTAGATTTTGGATGTTGCTCGCCTGAAGATAAGCTTTAAAAATCAAGTGACTTCCCTTCGAAGCTTGTTTTGTGTTTTTGCTATCTTTATCATCTAATAGTTTGGGAATGTTTTCGTTGCAATGTTCAAACCTTTCGGTCATTTTCACGCTTTCTAGCTGTTCGGCATAAAAGCCGTTGTCGAGTGACGTCAATCGTCCAATAATTTTTCTATTATTGGACGATGCACGTCAATCGTTCAATAATTATTACGTCAATCGTTCAATAATGGAAATGTCTCCCAAAGTTGGTCGGTGCTAGCCAGTTAGCTGGAATTAGCCGTGGATTGAAAGTCAATCAGAAACTGTGTATCTTGGATGAATAATAATCTAAAATCTAACGACAAACTTTACCGTCACATCGGGGTAGTTAGGAGTCTTGTTACCTACTTGGCGCCCTTAGTAAGATAAGTCATGTGAAGTGACTGCTTACCGGAAGTTCAAAATAATGGAGTATTTCAAACCATCAGCTATAAACGTGGTAGCAGTCGACAACGAAAGGTGGTTACTTATGAGAGTTTCCCAAGGTAGTAAGTTGACAAACAAACTTTTCGTATGAAAGTGATCGTTTCGAAAGACCTAGCGCCAATTGATATAGCGACAATGTCATTCTTAGTAACAGGTTGATTGGCAGCATTTCATCATTGTATCCAGGCACTGCTTTGAAGACAAAGGTGTAGGCCGCCTTGCTGTCCCCACTCTGGTCGCGTTTTAGCTGTTTTATGCGGACAATATGGAAAACAGTTAAAATCGTTGGTTATCAAACATGGGTGAGAGGGGAGGGAAGCAAAGCCTCCTCCTGTCATTTCGATGTAGGAAAAGTCTCCATGCATGTTCGGTTAAGGTCATTCCACTGAAGTAGAACCTGCAATGAGATTTTTGTCAAACTTTGCCTATTGACTATTTTTCTTATAGGCACTTAAATTTTGAAATTAAAATGGAGGGTCCCCGTGCTCGTTTAGGAGCAACAGCGCCTTCTCTATACCTAATAAATCCTTGTAATATCTCCATGATTATAGTCGCGATTGCTTGCTAAATTCACGTCTCGGAGGAATGTTTCTTATTCTACTTCATTCTACTTCACTATTTCATTATTTTACAGAAAGAAATTTATTACTCAATTCAAAACAACAGAAAAAAAACCGATAGGTCACCGTACTCCTTTTTCGAGAAAATGACGATTTACCTCTCTGATGAGGTCAAGCAGTAACGAAAAAGCCCCATTTCAAAAGTCATGTGGATAGCAGATATAACAAATCACTTCCACAAACCATGCTGAACCGCGCCTATCATCTCTCATCCTTATGACAACATTTCTCTGATGAGTGTGAACTCAACCATAACCCAATTTGTTACCTCAATGGCATCCGGGCTACCCACGACGACATCCATTTAAGGGAAAACCCCACATCAATCAGTTTGCCTTTTAAAGATCAGAAGTCAGCGGATGTTGTGCGACGTCAACTACGAGACTTGGGAAACAAAATTGGTAAAGAAATTCAACCAGTCTTTATAAGCAGAAAAATCAAAAATGCACAAGCCAAAACCACCAATCATCAAATGGCAATGCGTTGTCTACAGCTATAAATATGTCCTGTGTGATGCAGGATATGTCGGCTACAGTGCACCGACATCTCTTTCAGCGCGTTGAGGAGCATCAAAGATCAGCCATTGGTAAACTACTCGAGCAAATACTTAACCTAGCAGCCAACACGCTTGTTATGAAGCACTTTTCGGTCTTGAAGAAGTGTTAAAGTAAACTGGACTGCCTCATTTATGACATGTTTTTTTTTTTTTACAAGATTACTTAAACCAGATTTAAGCACTCAATCTAATTCTATCCGTGCTAAACTTTCCACGTATAACAACGGTTTCCTAATTCTTGTTTGTCTAAGTACATTGAAATACTTCACTTTTTTTTTCACGCTTTATTATATAATCATATTCATAAACAGCCATCGCACTTGACATTGACATTGAACTTGAAAATACTGTCATGAGGGCAGCGAAACGTTGATCACTATTATTATAGCTAGTTTTCATTTTGAATTGTGTAACTAAGAAATCTTTAATTCAAATTCACTAATCCTGCACCCCTCCTCCTTCATAAAAGTTTTTATAACAATCATTTGTTACATATTCGACTGTGAATTAATGACTACATTTTCAGCGTGCGTCAAAAAGGCTAATAAGGTAATGAAAGAGTAACGCTAAAACGTAGGTAAGCAAGGCTTTCAGGTTTAATGCCTCTTAAATTATAAATATTAAATAGGAATGAGTGAAATTTTCCTTTTTTTAGGTGGTGGTGGTGGTGGCGGTTTTTACTCCAGCAGAAGAAGTGCAAAGAATTTTGGTGGCACCATGGGAGCAGGCGGAGAAGGCGGCAAGGGATTTCTTCAGGGAGGAGTGGGCGGAAGATCCGAGCGTAACAATGTTGACGGTGGGTTTGGTGGTGGCGGTGGTGCTGAAGGATGGGGAGATGGTGGTGGAGGAGGAGGAGGATACTCCGGTGGAAGCAGTGGAAATGGTGTAGCTGACTCCTGTGGAGGAGGGAGAGGATCCCTCAATGCAGGAACAAATCAACAAAACGAGTGTTGCTACAACACAGCTGGTCATGGTCAGGTGACCATTACATTTCTGTCGTAAAATCAAAACACGTGCCACAAGGAACTAGTTGTAATAGTAACTGCTAAGAGATACAGAATTTGTCGTCAATATCAAATTCAAATGAAACGACTAGCGTGAAGCTAATTATATGCTACCGAGTGCAAAATGAAAAAGTTACATGTATAAAAGTATAAAAAAAGACTGTCAAGGGTTCGTTTTAGGTATTATGAAAAAGAAAGGTATTTCAAATAGTTTATAATGCAAATGTAGTTCGATAATTGAGATATACGTTTCTTCTTTTCCCTGACGAAAAGCATGTTTTATATTTCAAGTTCATACACGACAAAGATTACTTAAACACTTCTTCAAGATGTCAAGAAAAATGGACGCAGATTTTCAGCACACTGTGCCTTTTTATGATAATTACTTCACGCTATTGATTGCATTTTATCATTAACCCTCTTTAAGGCCCATTATCCACATAGAAATTCTCCTGAAATATCTCCATACATTTTCTTATAGTATTAGTTGGGGGATTTTTGAAAGATCCAAACAATAATTTTTCGTGGTAACCATGTTATTTATTCTCATAATTTTGATTAAGTATTATAATATATTGCGAGGAGAAATTTCATGTTGGTCACTCTTGGGACTTAAAAGCTTAATCTGATTAAGCCGGCGCTTTTTTTTCAGCTAGTGGTAGTCTTCTGCTAAATAACGTACCTACCGTTTTAAGCTTTATAAAGAGTCCCAAAATGGACAAATGTATAAATGGAGCAGCTAGCTGAGCTATTGAAAAACAATTCAGAGAGCAATGATCATTATCAAACATAGAATAACGGACTAGTTTAATACTCAGACAGGTTAAAAATGAATCATTCTTTACTTTCACGTTCAGTTCGTCTTTCAATGGGCGTAAATGGTCTTAACAATAAAATTATTTTTTATTACTGTTTTTGCAGTCTAATGCAAAGCAGTTTTACAACTGTTTACTCAATTTGTAAAAGAGCAGCGTTGTTACGTTCTGGGAAAAGTTTTGTAACTGGCTTTGAAAGTAGGACGATTTTAACGTCGGTTATAATGAGAACTACAGTGAGCGTGTATAATTTGGGAACCTATCGTTTACGTTACATTGGGGTTGCACCGATATATGTGTATGTGGCGTGACGGAAAACCTCGTCTCCTTACAAAATCAGCCTTTGCTGAACTCCATCTTCAAGATCCTCCCATTATATCTTACAGGTAAATCTCTTAAAGACATGCTCGTTAGAGCTAAAATATGAAGGTAATGTACAGTTACACCACATCACGTGGGGAGTCAGTGCAGGCCTGTCATTATTCTTTATTGACGTTACATAGGGGTTGCACTGATATATGTGTATGTGGCGTGACGGAAACCTCGTCTCCTTAACAACAATTACTTGGGTCGATCGTCACGCAATGTTTCTAAGTGAAGCAATGCGTGACATTGTTGAGGGGCGTGCATCAGTTTGGTTAATATTTAACAATTATTCTTTGAAATCGAGGTGAATAGTGGCAGAATATTTACCGAGCCGCGTAGCGGCGAGGTAAATATTCTGCCGCTATTCACCGAGATTGAAAAGAATAATTGTTTTAGTATATACACACGAAGTGATCTCAAAACAGACAATCTAGACATTTTCAAAAGGAAACCTATGAAAGGCAATTTTATTGACGTCTAATTTGACGTCTCAATTCATGCGTGAAACAGGTACAAAACTATTTACAGATTCTTTTAACATGGCAAATACACAATCTTCGAGAAAATCCTCGTCAAAATGGTCCTTTTATACAGTTCAAATCGGCAACTTTAATGGAAAGTCTGCTTGGAAATCGATAACTGATCAAACAAAGTTTTCGAAGTTATCGAGAAAGGCTTGTTGTTTGGCTCGTTGCGAAGGTGCCTGTCAATGGCGGCTCGAATTGAGGTGAGTGTTGCCTTGTTGTTATATGACCTGTCTTGTTTTCTCGCGGATATATAAAACTTCAATTCTTCTTTTTCTATTTCCTCGATTTCGGTGAGAAATTCGTTCTGTCAGGCAAACCAGCTACAAAAATACTCGTAATGAGATAAATTGTAGTCGTGAAGATTAATTGCTGCCTATTTTAGCGATAGGTCGAATTGATCACAGTAATTTATATCTCGATAAACAAAGTGAAAAACAATTGTTTGCAAAACATGACTTCTTCACTTATCTTTAAAAACTTTTAGGCCAGAGTTCGTTGCCTTCTTGGTGTTTTCTGGCTCGCTGTCGTCTTTTATTTTCACTATTTTTGATTCTGAAACGCTAGCGAAACTAGAGTTTACGCCGGCCATTTTGTTTTATGTTTTATGGGATAATGCATTATCCACTCGGTAGCGAGTGAATAATGCGGCATTAGCCCGAGATAGCGAACCAATCAGATTGCTGGAATAGCCAAGATCACTGAGTGTGTATATACTAACTTCCGTTATTAATACTTCATATTATATGATTATGCTATATTATACCGCTAATATGATCTAATATGCTGTTGCCATTCTCAAAATTGTTTGGTCGAGTTTTGACCGACCATCTTTTGTCATTTTCTGTTGGTTTTCCAAACATTTTGACCCATCAAAGAGTCAACAACTACACGTGCAGTCTACCGGATTTGTCTAGTTTGGCTTCAAACAACGGATCGGCCACGCAATGGGAGAAAAATGTCAAAAGCTATTCAAATAGCTTTCTTAGAGTGGCAGCAGCGTTACAGTGTGATTTGACTTTTATCTTGCATTGATTAATATAATAATGCCGTTTACATTTTAGGTTAAATGTTTATAAGCTATTTATGGGTAGTTTTGTAAAACGTTAGAAAGTGTTTTGCACATGGCTGTGTTTACCGAGGCTTACTGAAAATTCCAATGTGGAAGCGCTATTAACATTGTGTAAAATTAATATCTCGTAGTTTTTGCGAATGATTTTCAATTTTGAACAATTTTTAGCTAAATAAAAGTTAGATGGTGTAAGCGGATTATTTTAAGCTTTTGCAACATTGTAGCTGATACTGGAAACTAAGTGTGTGGCTATCAATAAACGAGTTGTCCAGTAACATGGTGGTACATTGTTTGTTCTGTGCGTGAAATGATGAGAAGAAGCTGTTTAATGAACTCTACTGGACTGTTTGCGACATTTTTGTTCGGGTTGAATTTTGCGAAATTAGAAAACGAAACAGTGGTGTTTATACAATCAACCCTGGTGGTTCAGGTGCCTTTGATGTGCTCTACGATGAAACAGCGGGGTGAACAGTGTTCCAAAAAAAGAGTAGACGGATCAGTTGATTTTTACCGTGGCTGGGCTGACTACAAAAAAGATGCACCGGCTGATGATAATTCACATACAAAGCTGCAAAGTCAAGAATGCGAGTGTAAGTAAGTACATAATGATTGAAGGACACGGTGCAAAAAGGGCGTAAGCGAATTTGGCTAAAATTGAACATTGCATGTCAAAACATCTCCAATTTTCGCATGCAAGTTTGTTGACGTATGTTGGGCATTGTCGTCGATTTCTTTTTTCCGCTGTTGTTTGTTTCGTTTCCGAGAAATTACGCTTGCAAAAAACCGGAGCTTTTTAAGGTGTTTTCTTTGATAAGGAACAAGCACGAAGTTTAACCGGCTGCTGTTTTAACCTCAGCCTTAAGCCCTAACCCTAACCAAAAACACCAACCCTAAACCTTGACGCTAAGCCGAACCCTAGGGTTATTGTTTTAACCCTGGGGTAAGGGTTAGAGTCGTGTGTTAGAGTTAGGGTTAGGGTTAGGGTTAGACAGTAATACTTTACACAGGGAGCAGAGGAGCCAAATTCGACCGTTCTAAATATTAAATGTTCGATCTATGTCGTAGCGCTTGTCATACGTTATCCAATGTTTTTGTTTAGGCGACGGTTAACCAGCGGGAATCCGTTTTCGGTATGTTGCGTAATTGCGTGGGCTTTCCGTGGCGCCCACTGTCATTGAGCCTGCGGTTACGCCAAGCGCAACAGGATTCCCGCTGGTTTAACCGTCGTGTAAACAAAAAGGTCAGATAACGTATGATAAGCGCTACGAAATAGATCAAACATTTCAATATTTACAAAGGTCGAATTTGGTTCCTCTTCTCCCTATGTAATTTACAGCTCTTCCATCAAAATCTCTCTTCAGAATTGGTGTGAGCGATTTAAGAAATAAGATTTTCAAGTAAAAGCCGCTCTCGAATAAACGCTTCATCGGATACACTGGAAATTTAATAAACACTGCGGCGATAAATTCAGTAAATACGGTAGTTATTTATTTTTTCTGAGCAAATACGCAGTTCAACTTTAACCGCGCGGTTTTAAGCTTCGTTAAGCTTCTTGTTACCTATAGCTTGGTGCAGGGTTGAATTGTGCAATCCGGAAGCGCTACCTCTTTTAGTTGGCGTAAAGACACCACTTAAGGTATACGGTAACCTCAGAAATGGTACAATAAATTTCACTGCAATAATATGATTGACACTTACACTGGCATCGTAATGATGTTTGCTCAGCTCCCTTTGTGCGAAGATCGGGAATGACGTAGGGTCCAGTCTCTCTCACAAGAACTTGATTTGTCTAAACACGAGTTTAATACGTTTTGCCGATTTACCTCGACGCACTTATATACTTACAGGGGGAGTAAGAGGACAAAGTACAAGGTAACCTCTAATAAATGAAAACCCAACATAGCTTATTATTCTTTCTACTATTTTTTTTTTTCATTCTTGGTTGCTATTTTGGGAAGTGTTTTTTTTTTTTTTTTTTCAAACCTGACTGTCTAATTTAGACAACTCAATATGCATTCATAATAATAAAATGAAGGTCTCAACTGTCTGTTAGCTTTCTCAGCGTGCTCCCTACCTTAGCTGCAGGTGTTGTCATCTGTTAATTGTAATTTTGAAAAGTGTCGTGTTCTCAAACCTGATTGGCTTATTTTGACAACCCAACATGCATTCAGCATGCAGATGTTGCCTATTTCTCGCCTCTCTTTTCAAGTAAGCGTTTTAATAATCCGTTTTCGTGAGTGTTATTTCTCACAAGTTTCTGATAACCGCTTTTTATTTTTGTTTTCCGCAAACTTCCTAAGGTCTTTTAAGTTTTGTTTCATTTTTCTGCATTCATTTAATTTCAAGTGGAGTTTTCCGATGTTTTAATGTCTCAAATTATTAGCTTTTGTTTGTTTCCAGTTTGACTCTTCTCTAACCAGAAGTCAAAGAAGAAGAAGACAGTGGACCGTTCAAATTTCAAACTCCTCCAGTGCGAGAGGTACTTCAGCTTTTTTGTTACTCTAATACTGATACCAGAAATATTGGACGGGTGTTGAAAGACTCTTCTCTGACACAAAATGCATAATATCGCCATTGGGATCGATGTTTATCGTTTGTTTATTTGGGGGGCTTTCATTAGACGCTGCTTGCCTAAGCTGGTATTAATTACCGCTTAACTGATTAATTAGTAAGTTTTTAAAATGGTTATTTTCTGATCTTTCCAATTTTTTTTCTGAAATAAGTTGCTTCTGGCTTTATTTTGTCGTTACTATTTGTACCCTAGTGCTCTGTTGTTGCTTTTATTAAAGAAGTGAGGCTCAAATTGTATTTTCTAATCCAGACGAACAAGAAATTTAGTTGAACCACATTCAACTTTTTTCCGCAGACGTGAAACGACCTTAAATCTTTTCTCAGTTTAGTTTACGTGTGAAATCCATTAAAATTAATTAACGCTCGTTAACATACTTTAAGAATATGGCGCCTGTAAAACTCCACCTGATCGCCTGAATTGCTGAATTAGAATTTTCTTTTAACAAAATTTTCGGCCATGTTAAAGGCTTCTAACTTTCAGTCAATATTTATGTAACAGCATTACTACCGACCAAAAGATCAGTTTCTCGACATCCTGTTTGGTAGTTACAGGTGCATTTATTTATTGCGCGAAGATATCTTGAAGAGAACTGATCCAATTTTAAAGATGCGTAAAACCGTTTTTATTCTCCTAACAGACAAATATGGACAAACGGTTCCCTTCAGCATGTAGTTTAAAAAAATAATTATATCTTTATTCCAAAAAAAATCGCCTTTGTAAGGAATTTGCCAATCAATCAGTTACTTAGTGCTCCTGGTGCCCTATGACACAAAAGGCCTTCAAAATATAAGTTTAAAAGCCCTTAAAATTTTGCCAATAGCTTGAGTTAATTTTTTCGTCAAAAATGAGATGTTCACTTGTGTAAAGGGCTTCTAACTTTCACTTAATGTTTACGATATTGCTTCATTGTGGTTATTACGGATGTGTTTGTTTATGGATTAAGGTTTTCTTGGCAGAGAATCTATTGTATTTTATAGAGACTGTATCACGACCGAGCTTGGTCTATTTCATTACCCTAAGAAAATTAAGATCAAAAAGGTCTAAATGACAAACTATAGCCTCATTACAAACAAATATGCCTCTCGGGCGGTATAATTAAAAGTTGAAAGCAAACAAAGTTAAAAAAAAAGTGTTCAGCCTAACATTTTCGATGTTTTTATGTCTTGAATTATTAACTTTTGTTTGTTTCCAGTTTTACTCAAATCTAATTAGACCTCAAACAAGCAGGAGACACAAGACCGTTCAAATTTCAAACTCCTCCAACGTAAAAAGTTATTCAGCTTTTTTGTTACTCCAATACTGATACCAGAAATATTGGTTGGGTGTTCAAAGACTCTGCTCTAACATAAAGTGCATAATATCGCTATTGAGATCGATGTTTATCGTTTCTTTACCTGGCGGGCTTTCATTAGACGCTGCTTGGCTAAGCTGGTATTAATTACCGCTTAACTGATTAATTAGTAAGTTCTTAAAATGGTTATTTTCCGATCTTTCCGATTTTTTTAATAAGTTGCTTCTGGCTTTATTTTGTCGTTACTCTTTGTGCTCTTATGCTTAGTTTTTGCTTTTATAAAACAAGAAGGCTCAAATTGTATTTTCTAATCCAGACGAACAAGAAATAAAGTTGCAACACATTCAACTTTTTTCCGCAGACGTGAACGTCCTTATATATTTTTCAGGTTTATTTCACGCATGAAAGCCATTCAAATTAAATGAATATGGCACATAAGGAAGATGTTTTTTGGCAGATAATCTAATGTATTTTAAAGAGGCTGTATCACGGCCCATTTTGGTGTGTTTTATTACCATAAGAAAATTAAGATCAAAAAGATTTAAATAACAAACTTTAGCCTCCTTACAAACAAATATGCCTCTCGGGCGGTATAATTAAAAGTTAAAAGCAAACGAAATTAAAAAAAAAAGCGTTCAGCCTAACATTTTCGATGTTTTAATGTTTTAAATTATTAGCTTTTGTTTGTTTCCAGTTTGACTCATATCTAATTAGACGTCGAACAAGCAGAAGACAGCGTGAACGCATTTCTCGTTCTAGCGAGTTTCTCTGCGTTATTACTTGAGATAATATCAACATTAACCTTTGTGGCAAATATACCGTATTAGTGTATACGTTTTCAGTTACCTAAAATTCGTTAAAATCTTTCCTCTTTTACAAACGAAAGATCCTTAGACAGTGCACTCAGATAATTGTTATTAAAATTAATAAGCATTAGACTTCCTTCTTATATTTAAATTGTGTGAATTTTCAATTGTCACAATGGCATTTAGCCTTATATTCACTTATTTTTGTTTTCGTTTTTGATTATTACCAACCAGGCAATACATATTCACCGAATGGTGTACATTGATGAAAGACAAATTTACTCACCTATAATTTAATCTTATCTAATAGTTTATTGGTTGTGTAGTAAATAATAAAGATGGTAAATTTTAAGCTCGGTAATAAATATTGAAGATAGATTTTTTTTAACAATGACACGAGCATGGGACAAACCAAAAAAATTCTGAGTCCCAGACGAGAAACGAATCCATGGCCTCCCAGATACCGGTTGCGCGCTCTATGTCAACTGTCAAACTCCCTAATGGGGTCGTTTGAGCAACTGTCGATGAGACGTTTGTCTAATGATGAAAATGGCGCTACTGATTTACAATACAACAAAAAAAAACATGAAAACGTGAGGGTTTCAAGTTTGACTCGAAACAAAATCGTGTTCATTTGCGTAATGTGTTCCTATTCTTTTACCTAGAGTTCATCATTAAAAATTTATTGAAACCATAAATTGGAGACGTGCATAACTGTTGGCACTAGCTGCTAAAACAAAGACAAAAAAAAAATAAAACATAACAAAACAAAACAAACAAACGACCCATAAATTCTGAGTTTACCGGGAAATTAACAAGGTGTTTTCATCTGGACTCTTGTTACATAATACCAACTCTGGAAACCATTTCAATGAATGAGGTATTATACTGCAGTTCTGAAATAGTCTTTATTTTCAAAACTCATTATACTTGACATACAATTTAAATTGGCTAACGGCGCATTTGAGTTGACATATCAAACCTTGCGAAAAATCCAAAAAAACAATACACTTTCTTTTACCTTAATATTATATAGAATTTTAAAGACAAGTCAACATAAAAAATATCGACAGATATGGAAATGTAGTTTTCATAATTACTATTCACTCAATAGCTTTTTGATATTTTCATTTCAGACCAGTGCTGACGTTCAGCCGAAACAAAATGACCGATAAACATCTCTTTCACATTTTAACTTTGCTTGTTCTGTGTCAAATGCTCTATGGAGCAGTTGCTCAACAATGTATACCAGAGAAAGTCGAAACTTCCATCCTCGGCATGATGTTACGGCGACACATCTTTAGACAGATCACAGGAGTACTTGGCGATGTGTGCCTGCGGGAATGTTTCTATGACGTCAGATGTCAAAGCTTCAATTACGTCATTTCCCAGTACATGTGTGAGTTGAACAACCGCACCAAGGAAGCCAGACCTGAAGATTTCGTTCCTGACTCTGACAGATATTATTTTGGAGTAGACATGAATAGGGGTGAGTTTATGCAATGAAAAAGTAAATGTAACACAAAATCAAAGAACACACAGTAACATGTATCGTTGCTTTTCAGTACCCCTCGGCTCCATTCCTGAACTTCCCGCTGAAACGTGCAAAGAAATCAAGGCGAGTGAAGGAGAACAAGCGATCAGCGGAAAATACTGGTTTGATTCTATAATACCTGGGAAGACTGTGCTCGCACACTGTGACATGAAGACAGAAGGTAATAAACTATAAATGAATGACTATTTTTTGATGCCAGAGCTTCAAACCAGTAAATAACTTGTTGTGAGATACACTGAAACGAGAAAACAGTAAGGGGAACATGAGGTAAAAAGCACCATCGGTAGATGATGGTCTCCATAGCATTAATTGGACCTTATATACTTATATTATAATGTCATTACGTACTGAATACAGAGACGTTTTAACTTTCCTCGGGCTTGGTACGAAAATGACAAGGAAAAAACATAACTATTAAAACAATATATACAGCGGATTCAGGCTGAGCGTATAACGGCCTCAGTTGTCGCGTTCGTTGTAACGGCTGAATTGATTGCGTTGCGAGGCAAAATGGGAATGACAATGTTCTGTCTGGGAAAAAGCACTTTGTTGTTTTCCCAGGCAGAACGTTGGCATTATCGCCTAGCAACGTCTGTCATTTTGCCTCGCAACGCAATCAATTCAGCCGTTTCAACGAACGCGACAACTGAGACCATTGAACACTCTGCCTGAATCCGCTGTAATTTATATCTGCGCAAGTTAAGGGAAAAAAATCCTTATACCCGATGTGTTTGAGAATGTCTGTTTTTTGTTGAGGAAGCCTATCGATTTCATACCCGGGTTGCTTTTGGAGCATGAAATATCATAGTTGATCGTTACCGAGGATTCAAGATTTTACATTTCGCCGTATAGATGTTGACGAATGTAGTGCTTCGATCCCCGTCTGTGATGTCAATGCCAATTGCAAGAAAACCCGTGGATCCTATCACTGCTCCTGTAAAGCTGGATTCATCGGAGATGGAAAAACTTGCACCGGTGAGAGCATAGTAAATGTAAAATAATAGAGAATTATGAAAAAGTCTGCGTTTGAGCCGTGTGGCGCATAAGGCCGGAACTTATCCCGGTTTTCGAAGCGTGAAACGACTAGGGATATTTTTTTACTTTCCCTACATGGAATCGAATTTGCTAGTCAATTTGTTGATTATCGTGTCAGTATAAATAACAAGGAGGAAAAGAAACACCTTGATCACATGTTAAAGACTAGAGATGAAAGGATCAAAAGCTAAGTGGTGCAGTTAATAACCGGCTGATACATTTTGACGAAGGGTGCCTAACCTGAAAATGGACACTGGTGTTTTGCAAAGGAAATTGTTAACTTCGACGGAATTTGATGAAAATGTTATGACGAGACATAGGTCTGTTTGAAAAACAATTGGTGATTACGCATAAACAGATCGGACGTTCTAGAAATTTCTACGAGGGGCGCAGGCACGAGTGGGGATTATATAAAAAGGCTGTTCTGTATACAAGTACAAATGCAAATTATGCCTTCTAATCTGCAAATTGCTATCTTTGTTTAGATATCGACGAGTGTGCCATCAAAACTGACAACTGCAGCCTGAATGCCACCTGTAAAAACACAGAAGGATCGTTCAATTGTTCTTGCAACCCTGGATTCTTTGGAAATGGAATCAGTTGCGCTGGTAACTATAACATACCTGAATGAAAAAATGTCACGCCTTTTTTTCTTCGATTAGAAAAATTTTCTTATCGCTATTTTGTTGTTTGACTCTAGACCCGGTCTGACCAATCGATGAAACCAAAAATCGATGATAATCGATGTTAATCTATATCAACCGATGTCAATTAATCGATTGATATTGGAAATCGATGACCAATCGATGGCTTAAAATTTTGTGACCCTTAACATGATCGATTTTCATCGATTGTCATTGATTTTCATAGATTATCATCGATTCTCATCAATCGTTTTTTATTTGGTTCGATTCAATATGGGTGTTTTTACGTCAACTCAGTGACTCTTAAATGCAATCAAAAACAACGTTATTGAGAAAAGGGGCAAGGTTAACACATCGATCTCTGCATATAAAGGCCAGAGAGGAGAAACTAGCTCCGCTTGCACACCGATTGACAACTTTAAAAGAGTTTCCACTGCACGCTCTCCCCCTTTTCTTCTAGCCACAAAGGCCTCGCCATTTTCTACGCTAAATTGACAGGCATGGTAGCCTTTGACAACGCATTTTATAATGAATGTTACATCGCTTTTTTTTGCCATCGTGTGCTCGTGATCAGTCGGTTCAGGATTCCGGCAGGATTGCGTAAATCAAAATCCAGATACCCTGGGGATGCCCATATACGCTGCGAGATATCGATGACAATCGATAGCAATCGATGGCGATCTATGTAATTAAGGAAATTTCATTTGCGACTATCGCTTGGTCATCAATTGCCGATACCAATCGATATCCATTTACTAACCATCATCAATTGATATCGATTGATTTTCGATACATCGATTTTCATGGATTGGTCAGGCCGGCAGTTTACTGAGTGCTTTCTGATTTGATGAGAAACTCCCTCGCACACCTCGACGGCTTTTTTTTTTTTTTTTTTCTTTGTTTTTTGTTTTTGTTTTTGTTTTGTTTTGTTTTTTTTTTTGTTTCTTTTTTTTTTATTTTATTTACGGGACAAAATTACAAAATTACACACAGTGCTTACAGTAGAATTACCTACATCACAGTACAATGCGTTTAAATTAAAATAAGGAAGCCTAATCTTAATAATACACGATACTAGCAATATGGTTAAATTAAAATGTACGGGACAATTACATACAGTACTTACAGTGGAATTACTTACGTAACAGTACATTAAGTTACAATGCAATTAAATTTAAAAAAAAGGAAGCCTAATATTAATAATACACGTTACTAGCAATATTACAATTAATTTATATTGACATTGCAATACTCAGTGGACAGTACAATACTTCCGTTAACAAGAAACACGAACACACACACTAACTACTAAATCAAAGCAAAGCAGCCCACGTTTCTCAAAATTGTTTTAGCTGGTTGTTTTTCACTGCTAAAGTGCGAAGAATGACGAGTTTGTCCTTTAGGCGCGAAAGAAAGCCCTCAAAGTCCAAGGTGCCAACGCTTGCATTTATAGAGAAAATATGGTATTTAGCAATTATTATACAGTAGTTGAGGGCAGTCCAGTAGTTTGAGTCGCGATACTGATGCCAGCCGTATAGAATTACACTTTTTGACAGAATAATATGTTGGCGAAAAGTAATCTGCCACCAATTTGTGAAATGGGCCCAGAAGTCCGAGGACTGACAGCATGTTAAAAACATGTGGGTCAATGACTGGCATTCAAGATTGCAAAGGGGACATTTGTCATTGCTTGCCAGACCAGCGCGGAACAAGCTGTGCTGCGTAGGTAAGATACCGTGGATGATTTTGAGTTGAAACATAATAAGTTTTGCTTCTTTCATGATACGAAATGGGAGCGTGTAAACAAGCTGAATGTTTTCTTCAGTAAAGCCATGATTTAAAAGTGTCGGTTCAGCTGTTGGAGCAGAGTATCTTTTCTCCAATAACTTTGAATATGCTAATTTTGTGGAAAAAAGTTTAAGAGGTATTGCAGATGCACATTCCAAACTGTCGTGGGTTGTGTTATGGAGGGCTATCTTCCATTCCTTAGGTATAGCATTTAAGAGGCCGTAATACACGGTGGACAGAAATTCTATTCGGTATTTTTCTTTTAATCCTGCTAGAGATAGAAAATTAAGATCTGTATTAAGCAGGTCCTTAGTATAGATGATGCCTTCTTTGAACCAGTCGCTTATAAAGATTGGCTTACCATCCAGACAAATGCTGCGATTGTTCCAGATTATTTGATCTCCTACGGGTTTCTCTTCATTGTCGGTTAGAAGTTTAAACTCTTGCCAGTAACATAGAATTGTACGGTAAAATTCTGGGAGTTGATCTAGGTTGAGTAATTTTAAATCGTAGTCGCATTTAACAAGAAAATCAAGACCGCCGAGTTGACTGACCGCGTGATTTGGAATGGCTTTCCACGCGGCATCAATGTTTTCTGTAAAGCGTTTAATCCAAGCTATTTTAAGAGAACGTTCCATGATTTCAAAGTCAATCATTTTTAAACCACCATGTTTTATTTCTGCGATAATAGTCTTTTTCTTGATTTTGGGCGATTTGCCGTCCCAAATGAAATTGAAAATTATTTTATTAATGCGATCTACAAGAGGCTTCGAGATTGTCAAAAGGGAGGTGCTATAAATTAGTTTGGCTAAACCCAATGCTTTAACGATGTTTATCTTACCGAGTAAGGTGAGCTTTCTTCTTTTCCAACTTTGTAACGTTTGTTCTAAAGTACGAATTTTCTCTTCGAAATTAAGCTTATCGGTAAGTAGGGGGTCATATGAAAAATGTACGCCGAGGGCGTGAACAGAGTCTTGCAGCCATTTGAAACCAAAAGGCTTGTCGTTGCGCTTTCTCCAAGAACCTAGCCACATTGCTTCAGTTTTGTGTTTATTTGATTTCTAGGCCACTAACTTCCTTGAAGTCTTCTAAGAGCTTTATCAAATGCGGGACAGACTCGAGATCGCGTACCAAAACCGTAGTGTCATCTGCGTACTGTGTACTTTTTATTTCACTTTGTCCTACTTTGATTCCTTTAATAATCGGGTCTTTTTGTAAGGCTCTAGCGAATAGCTCAATTCCAATTACAAAAAGTAAACCAGACAAAGGACAGCCTTGTCTAACGCCTCTTTCCAGAAGGAAAAATTCTGATGCGTGCCCGTTATGGATAATACAGCTTGAGGTTTGACGGTAAATAATATCAAACCAATTTTGGATATCTGGGCCAAAATTAAACATTTGTAACGCTGCTTTTAGGTAATCCCATTCTACTGTGTCAAACGCTTTTCGGAAGTCTATGAAAATAGCAATGCCTGATTTTTCTTCTTGTTTAGTGTAAAACATGATGTCCTGAATTAGCCGGACATTTTCGCCTATGAAGCGACCTTTTATGTAACCCGTTTGGTTAGGGTTGATGATCTTTGGAAGCACTTTTTCTAGTCTTTTCGCGATAGCTTTTGTTAAAATTTTGTAATCTACATTAAGTAAAGAGATGGGCCTTAAGTTTTCAAGTAAGCTTTTGTCCTTGTTTTTCTTCGGGATAAGCGATATAATTCCTCGCCTCTGACTAATAGAAAGTGTTCCAGTTCTGAAGGCATAGTTAAAGCTGGCAGTCATGTCAGTGCCAAGATCTGCCCAAAAAAATTTATAAAACTCTGCTGAAAGGCCATCTGTACCAGGCGATTTACCGTTTTTAAACTCTTTTAGAGCGCTTAAGCATTCTTCTTCAGCGACTTGGCCTTCGCATGATGATCTATCTTGATCATTCAATGTCGTGATGTTCTCCTTGTCGAAAAAAGGTGGGTTAAACGGGTGGCAGGCTCTAACCTCAGGTGACTTGTACAGTGATTCGTAGAACTTTTTCTCCTCTTCTAGGATCTCAAACTGATTGGAGGTATATACGTTCTCGTTTAACTTCAACTTTGTCACAGTTTTCCTGCAGTGATTCCGTCTTTCGAGATTAAGAAAATACCTGGTATTACGCTCGCCCTGTTCATGCCACCGAGCTTTGCTCCTGAGTATTGTTCCTTTCGTTTTTTGTCGTAACAGTGCTTGTAAGCGCGAGTTGGTAGCATGAAATTCATTTAAAAGTCTTTTGTCATTAGGATTCTTTTCTGATTGTATTAATAGGTCATTTGCTTTGTTGCGTAATATTAGCTCCTCGTTCTTTCGTTTTTTAGCTTTGATTTTGGAAAATTTGACTGAAAAACCCCGGATCTCCATTTTAATTAGATCCCATTTTAGGCTTAAATCTTGAACTTCCGAATATTTATTCCTGAAGAGTGGAAGGTTAGAGCGTAGTTTGTCAACATATTCGCTGTCTTCTAACAGAGAACTATTGAATTTCCAGAAGCCGGGACCTCTGGGTTGCTCAAGGTTTTCAGACTTAAGGTGTAATGTGATGGCGGAGTGATCTGATTCGGGTGCATTGACTATGCTGCAGGATTGTACTACAGCATTAAGGTCTTTTGAGATAAGAAAAAAATCTAGCCTGCATTGGATTTTGAGAGACTTATTTCTCCACGTAAAGCGTTCTGTATCAGGATTACGGCAACGCCATATGTCGGATAAATTATACAGGTTGATAAAATGGTCGATTTCTTTGATTACACGCGATTTTTTTAGAACTGAATTTCCTCCTTTTTTATCTTTTTCTGTCAAGGCGCAGTTAAAGTCACCAGCAACTATGATATTTTCTTGCGCATAATCGGTTAGTCGGTTCTGGAGATCTTTAAAAAAGGCAACTTGTTGATTAGCGTCATTTGGGGCGTAAATATTGACAAGTATGATACGCGACTCGTCGACAATTAGATCAAGAATAATGGATCTACCGCTTTTGTCAGATATGCAGTTTTCCACTTTCAAATCAAGGTTTGGGTTGACAAGTATCATGACACCTTTACTATGTGACGTGCCGTGGCTGAAGAAAGCTTTCCCGCCCCATTCTGTCTCCCAGAATTGAACGCATTCCAAAGTGCTGTGTGTTTCTTGTAAAAGCGCGAATTGAAGCTTCTGATTATGCAACCATCTAAAGATCGATCGCCGTTTAATTGACTTGTTTAGCCCTTTCACATTCAGTGATTGGAACTTGATGTTAAGGCTCAGGTGTGAAGTCATTGTATTGAATAACGAGGTGATTCTGAGAAGTGCATTGACACGGGACTTGAGCGACTATCTTTCGGTCTAAATAAAAGGTTGGCAAAATTAGCATATTTTTGGATAACGCGGGCAGGACTAATCGAAACAAAAAAATAAAAATAAAAACCAAACAAATTAAAATGATAACAACAAGCATAGGAAAAACAACACAAGAAAAAGACACATCGACAACTAAGAGAGGCTCAGTGGCCTTGCAACGCGCCACGTTAGAGTGGTTTCGCGTTCTGAGCTGGGTTGAATCGTAAACGTATAAACACGCCTAGAGCTACCGCTAAACAGTGTTTATGATTAACTGGTCCCTTGCGCGGTTTAAAGGATAAAAGTAACTTAATAATTATTCGTCATAGACGCGAGAGGGAGAGAGAGAAAGAAAAAAAAATTGTTCCAAAGCCATCGGCTCATACCTAGAGATCTTGGCTATCCGTTCCATTGCGTCTGTCATCTTGCCATAGCTGATCGCTATCACTCGTGGCACTTTCAGTAGATGTAGTTGGAAGCCATTCCTTCGGAATATCATAGTGAAAGTACCTTTTTCCATTTACGATGAGCCTGTTTCCGATGACGGAAGCATTGGTGCGCAGTTGATTCTTTTTGAGATTCTTCAATGCTGGGACGAGTACTTTCTTTCTAATATCTTGGATGTGCTTTGGGTAGTCCTCCCCCATCGCGATCGGTGACTGTTTTAACTTGAAACGGTTTTTCCACACTACATCCCTGTCAGCACGGCATGTGAATCGAACGATGAGAAGTCTAGTTTTGTTGCTGTTCTGTTTACCAAGGCGATGAGCGCCGCAGAACTTCATGCTCTGAACATTCTCCTCTGGTAGGTGCAAATGCTCAATCAAAACATTCTTTACTAGTGCTGAGCAGTCTTCGTCTGGCGATTCCGTTACGCGATAAAAGATGAGGTTCCAGCGTCGGTTATAAATACTCTGGTGTGTTTTTTCGCTCCACTGGGCGGACTGCTCTGTTTCACAAAGTGTGACACGTTCGACTAAGTCACTATGTTCTTCTTGAGTGAACTTGAGTGATTCTTTCGTTTCGGCCATTGTTTTGCTGGTTTCGCCAAGCTTCTTTTCCAGCGACTCTATTTCAACTTGGGCTTCGTCAAGTCGGGCTTCGAGGCTGAGGATACGGTTGTCGCTAGCCTTAGCCTTGTCCTCAATATACGTTATTTTCTCAATAAGGGCTTGATATTCGGTTACCGTTAGTGTGATGAAGGCGCCATCTTGCTTGCCATTTGTTTCTTCGGCTACTTCGGCTACTTCGGCCTGGGCATCTGAGCTGCTAACTCTTTGGCGCTTTTTTTCCTGGTTTTTGTCCTTGTTACCCATTGTCCGACAACTATTTCAGATTAAGAATACTACACGCACAAGCAAACAGCTTTTGAACTGAGTTTCTTGCGGAGCCTTTCAACGTGCGTCTACTCGCGACGATGCATTCCCAGTCTCCTCCCTCGACGGCTTTTTGGCTTAGTTATTGTTCTTTGCTTATGATAAAAATAGATATCTTTTGATTATCCTATTATATTCTTCTGGCATTCATAATTATTTTTTTTTTGTTTTTACTTTGTTGTAGACATTGACGAGTGCAGTGCTTCCATTCGGGTCTGCGACGTTAACGCCATCTGCCAGAATACTCGCGGATCTTATCATTGTTCTTGCAAAGCTGGATTTTATGGAGACGGAAAAACATGCAGCAGTAAGGAGATATGTGGTCATTTGTAATCGATTTTCACATCAGACTTACGCTGTACTTCTTTTACAAAAGTGTATTATCGGGAACTGGCAGGCCAATGGGGTGATCGAGTCAGGGGCGATGACACTGACAATAGTCATGGAACAGCATCCATCATGGTCTAGCCTATCATCTTTCCTTGTATGCAATAAAACACTGCCTGATTGATCCCATTTCTCTAGTAGCCTTAATAATCGATAAGCATCCACCTCATTATTTAAAGTAAGGTCAGTTGAGGGTTTTTTGTCCGATTTATATTTCAACAGTCACTTGCAATGCGGTTGGTATATCATCTCCTAGAATCATCCCTGATAATCAGATGACAGCATCTTCTAAATACAGTACTAATTACTGGGCGTATTACGGTCGACTCAATGGTGCCAGAGGGCTATGGCTGGTGCTCAAAAACTTCAAGCAGTAACAACGACTGGCTTCAGATTGATTTCGGAAAAGTTATCAAAGTTTGTGGCGTTGCTACCCAGGGTGATAGATATGGTAATGATTGGACTACACACTTCAAACTGTCGTTTTCTGCCGATGGAAGCAGCTGGACTCCTTATAAGGATAAAAATAACATGGAAGTGGTAATATCATATTTTGTTTTAAATGCGTTTGTCACTAATAACATGACTACTTGCATTGAGCCACACTCATATACAATGTGATCTGCTTAATAAGAGTCCAAAATACGTTTTACGAGTCGTACGAGTAGACAATTTGACAATTAAATCATGATGTCAAAACCGCCGCCATCTTGGATCCGCCATCTTGGATTTCAATTTTTTTCCAAAACGTCACGAAACCAAAAAGTACAAAGGTGAAAATAATTGCATTTAAGTTATTTTTTATTAATTCGAACACAAAAAATACAAATTTAGAAATCATGTTGGTCAAAATGCCGTTGCCATGGTAACGTCAAGTTCCAGACACAACAACCTATCGTACTGAATTTTCTCAGATAAATTTTAGATAAACTCGCAAAGTTTGCCTGCATTTGACCATAAGCCTTTGGCTATAAGTTATACGCGTTCAAAATCAGCGCGCGCACTTCCACCCCTCGTCTGAATAGTGTTAATCTATTAGTCGAAACAAGCGAAACAAGCCTTTTTTTTTTTAAAGCGAAAATTCCTTCACACAATTTACAACAAAATTTTGGAGTTGTACACGATAAGGGTCGACTTCGATTGACAATATTACAAAACTTTTGACTTAAAGCACTACACCGCCAGCGTATGAAATTCACTTCACGATCCCAGCTTTGTTGAACCTTTTCTTCAAATTTAGCCACAACGATGTTGACTTTTTAGTATCCCAGGTACAGTTGGAAAACAAACTCGTTAAAACGTACTGACTTGAAGTCAATTCAATTCCGATCACAGATTTCCATGCCTTCAGTTGGCGTCTATTATCTACATTCGCTACTCGATAAATATATTTCAAACCATGCTTTTGCACAACAATGATCCAAGGACGGAGATGCAGACACTAGGTCCACGAATTTATTTGAAATAACGCCAAAATGTGTATTTAACCTACCTTTCGTTGCCGAGAATGGGAGTTTTTCATAAGGTCACTACCATTGTAATTTTTGGTAAATTTTTCACTTTGATCGATTTTTCGAAAGTCTTGAAAACGGCCTCAACGATTTCTTTGAAAGTGTACATAAGTGCTTATATCTCGGTTATTAATGATTCAAATCAGACAACATTTTTTGTTTTGATGCCAGTCATACCTAGATGCTTTTTTTTTTTCGGTGCATTTTCAGGAATTTCACAGGGAAGGTGACAGCGATACAATTAACCAACACAAGTTACCAGCATTCACTTCTGCAAGATACATCCGATTTAACCCGACAAAGAGACACAATTGGAACTGCCTCAGGGTGGAGGTCTACGAACTGGGTGCAGTGTAATTGTCACTAAAGCACGGAGACGGAATAGCATGGATGTTTTGTTTGAATGTTTGCATTTTACAGCACAATTTGGGTACAATATTTAAAAGCTACCAAAAGTCTCTAAACATAGCATAAAAGGCAGGTTATTATTTTAGTCAAGTTTGGTTAAATTTTGTTTTCAGTTTCTACTGCCTGCTAATTTTTTTTTCTAACTTAGCATAGCCAATATGGCTTAGGTTATTTCGCATAAGCAGAATATTATAAGCTCGTACAGCATTGTAGGTGATGCATACACCTTAATCGATGGTTTAACATACAATGCGCGCGGATGTTTCGCGAGTTGCGTAGTATTTTTCCGAATCTCGAAGGGGCGAGGACAAATACCAGCAAAGAGCAACATGTCCTCACGTATTATATCTTAAACTATCGTTTAGAGTTTGGTTCGTTTAGTCCGGCCATTTTTTGTCCCGCTTTAGGTCCGTATTTTTGCCACATTCTACAGTGCAATAAATATGTGTTCTTGGCCAAGCGTGAGATCAAGATGGCGGGATATTGGCCAAGGTTTGTTTTTGCGTGTTTACAGACCGAGACGAGGTCAATTGGGATTAAGGGGGGTGACTGTTAAGTACCAGTTTGTTGCTATTAGGAAGGTTTCTAGCAGTCATATTTTGGAAACCAGACCTCGTACAAGTAAGCCCTTTGCACAGGATTTTTCCGTTAGGAATCCTCCAAAATTGTCAAGTCGCAGCCACATTTGACAAGAAACGAACCAGAACAGAAAAACACTAAAAGTCAAACGGCGGATAAATTTGAAAAAATAAAATCAGCGCCAATAAAATGATAAAGAACGTCCATATGCTTAATGTGACATATCGCTTTTATGAAATTTGCATTTTTTAAAAGTTTTGGATTAACAAATACTCGTATTTACAGACTTTCTTCAGTAGATTTTCCTTTATCGTTTAAACGGAAATTGGTACATCAGTACATTTCCAGGAATTTCACAGGGAAGGTGACAGCAATACAATTAACCAACACAAGTTACCAACACTGATTAACGCAAGATACATCCGATTTAACCCGACAACGAGACGCAGCTGCAACTGCCTCAGGGTGGAGGTCTACGAACTGGGTGCAGTGTAATTTTCACTGACGAACAGAGATGGAAAAGTATGGATAATTTGTTTGAATGTTTGCATTTTTCAGCTCAATGAGGGAAAAACTACTTAAAAGCTACCAAAAGTCTCTAAACATAGCATAAAAGGCAGGTTATTATTTTAGTCAAGTTTGGTTAAATTCTGTTTTTAGTTTCTACTGCTAATTTTATATTCTATTTCTAACTAAGCATAGCCTATATAGCTTAATTGGCATGAGCAGAATATTATAAGCTCGTACAGCATTGTAGGAGATGCAAACACCTTATTCGATGGTTTAACATGCAATGCGCGGATATTTTGCGAGTTGCGTAGTAACTTTCCCCAACACTCGTAGGGGCGAGGACAAATACGAGCAATGAGCAAAATGTCCTCACTTAATATGTTAAACCATGGAATAAGGGGTTAAGACGGAATCCGCCAGGACTTCGAGTAGTTGTTGGACAAAATTATGTACCAAAATTATTTACACCTTATTGCAAGCTTTTGTGTTACTGCTTCAAATATCTTATCAAAAGAAATCTTTTCTAACAACACCAAACATCGAAAACCAATCTCGAAGTTCCGCTGAATTCCACTAAATCGCTTAAAAGACACGAGCTTTTGCCTATAGCTTGTGAACATTAAATTTCATTTTCTCAGGCTCTGATAAGAAATTGTTGTACCAAAATTATTTACACCTTATTGCAAACTTTTGTGTTACTGCTTCAAATATCTTATCAAAAGAAATCTTTTCTAACAACACCAAACACCGAAAACAAATTTTGAAATTTCACTGAATTCCACTGAATCGCTTAAAGACGATTTTACAAAATGGCTGCACGTGAGAATTTCCCTATAGCTTGTAAACTTTGAAATTCATTTTCTAAGACTCTGATAAGAAATTGTTGTTGGTGTTATCAGTGATAATTACTTACATATTTACCTTTTATTTAGGGTAGAAAATAACGTATTAGGATTTAAATTATTCTGGTACTCGATTTTTGTCCAACTTAAATAAATATTACTCGACTTCCTGGTGGATTCCGTCTTAATTTTTTCCACTCAGTTTGGGTAGTCTAGTCCACTATTTTTTCCACTCAGTTTGCATCGTTTTGTACGGCCATTTTTATGTTCCGCTTTGCGTCCGTATTTTAGCCCTATTCTGCAGCGTAATAAATGTGTTATTGGCCAAGCGTTAGGTCAAGATTGCGGGATATTGGCCAAGTTTTTTACGTGCTTGTGGAGCGAGACGAGGTGAAGGAGGATATAGGAGGATGACTGTTAATTAACTACCAATTTGTTGCTACTAGGAAGGTTTCTAGTAGTCATATTTTGGAAACCAGACCTCATACAAGTAAGCCTTTTGCACAGGATTGTGCCATTAATGAATCCTCCAAAAGTTTCAAGTCACGGCTATATTTGATAAGTAACGTGACAGAACAGAAAAAAAAAAACAACCCTAAAACTCAAACGGCGCTTAAATTTGAAAATTAAAATCAGCGCTAATAGATAAAAAACATCAACATACTCAATGTGACTTATCGCAATTATGAAATTCGCATTGCTATCGTGTAAACGGTAATTGCATCACGTCAGATTTTGAAGACGACAACGTTAACTCTGATTTGTAACCTAACTTTTAGGAATTTTAAATTTTAACGAGCGGTTTGGGACTGGCACTAGTTTCGCACGCGCAATGATATATTTTTCAAACCGTGGTGTGCCCCTAGATAATATTCACCGCTTAGCATTACAAAACGCTACAAAACCACTTGATAAAAACTACAGTTTTCAGAAATCCCTTAGCAACCGCACTGGATTTGTAGTTAAGAGTCTCCTCCCTTAATATAAATACTTGCCAATGGACGGAAACCTGGCTAAGCTCCGGCCTACTAGGCTCGAATGCAGACTTAACCGTACAGCATTGTTGATAATATTGTTAACGTAATGTGCAGCCATCAATAAACAAGTTGTCTAGTACACATTTTGCTTGTCATGTATTGTACAGTGTTACGTTATCGATTTCTATCGATTTTTTTTTCGCGTGCGCTGAAGTGTTCAGCTAAACTCAGGAGAAACTGAAGCACAAAGATGCACTGTAAACAATGGAGTACCCGTTTGAACATTATCGTTTCTGCAGTTGTTGCAGTACAGTTTGTAGTTGTTACATTAAGAGCGCAAGATATTGCTCTTTACAACCCCTTTTAGTGAGTGTTCGAGGTTGGTACAGCATTTTTATACTTTCATTTATCAGTTTTAATCTAGATTAGTTTTTCGAGATTCAGTAAAGTTTTCAGGCCCATAGGCTCGTTTGCGACCGGGTAGGTTCATTTCCTCATAAACTCAACCAGACAGTTGTAGCTCGCTCAGGGTGCAGAGGACTACAAAGAAGAGGCATTCCAAGTTACCAAAACCAACAAAACCGATTTTTTTGTCCGCGTTATATGCTGAAAGGTTAATAGATCAGCCGAGGACATAGACTTTGATCAGTAATAGAGAGCATTCTGGTCTAAAATCGTCACTTTTCGCGAGCGACACTACTTACGACTATTCGTCACTATTCGGGACTGTTCAACGACTATTTGACACTATTTGTGACTAGTCAGCGACTATTGGCATTATTCGTACCATTCGCTATTCCCGAGTCTTCGCCTTCAATGCTCTGCGTATTATAATGCTGAATAGGGAGTTAAGGCAATGACAACGGCGACGCTGAAGACCCCTGTGTGTGTGTGTGTGTGGGGGGGGGGGGGGGGGGGGGGGGAGGGGTACGCCTTTATAAGGGCTGACGGGGACGTGCGTACCGACAGGGTAAGTCTTCGTGGGGTGGTAACGATGTTTATTTGAGTTTGTCCAGACTGACAACCCCATCGTACAGAACGAAACCTTTGGATTGTTCGCACTCGTACAGGGTTTTAAGAACTGATTATTGCTGAATTCGGGTGCAACAAAGTTGGAGATATCCAGAAGTTTCAGAATTAATGTCGGTTTTCATACATATGTGATTGTTGTTGCGCTTTACTGTAAATTGATTTGATTGATGCTTGATCAGGTAGAAAAAAAAAAAAACAGAAATTATTTGACAGCGTTCAGATCGTAGTCAGAGTTAAAGCCGAGCACTCGTAGTTCATTCAAGTACTCTTTGAACTTTTCTTCCAGCTTGTTAAAAACTTGATTATCACTGGTCTGTTCTTCGCCAAACAACATATTTTCACACTCGGCTATTTTTGACGTCTCCGTCTTTGTTCTTGTCTTATGCCTTGGTCAAGTTCGACGTCTAATCTTCAATGAAACGACACACCTTCCTATTCTTTCACCTTGTCACCAAGAAACGTGCGATCGTCTTTATTCTCAGGCTCAATCTCCTCTTCATCCTTTTCATCGTCACTCGGCTTCAAACCGATATCTTTTCATTCTTCTCCACTTCTTCAATTCTCGATTTTTTTAGCCAGTATTTGCGCCACATGGTTAATTTCTGTTGCATCATGGTTAGGGGCTCAAGTAAATTAAAGCATAGGCCTCAAGTTTTTCGCCCAAAAAGTGATGGGGTAGTCTATCTTTTTGAAGTTTTAGTTGGAACAGCATGAAACTTTGCCAGATCCATGGATTGCCAATTGTTGACATTTTCGCGTGTCTAAAATATGCAAATTATGTAACGTGACCTCTCAACGCCCCCAAAAAATCTTATGTAAAAACAGGAACACTTTTTCTTGCTTCCTTAAAGTTGCTGTTAGTTTTATAACTTTAAGGTGATCAGGTAAATCGTTTGTGTGCTTGGAAATGTTAAAATATTTTTAAAGAAATGTTTGAAAAGACAAATCAGTTTTATCGAGAGACTGGCTACTAGTAGAAAAAAACGTTTATTTTAAAAACTAATAAAATATTCAACAATTGCTAAGCACAGTTTCTTTGCTGGTGCTATTAGGACTTGTCTTGCACCAGATCAAATAGATCACTTTTACTATAAAATGTTTTCATTTTTGTCTAAACATTTTCCACAATCATTTGGAAATCAAGTCACCTAATTTACGTAACTTCAACATGTCGAAAACTAATCACTTTTTGGGACTGTACTTGCATTGTTTACCACAATTATATGTTGTTTTGACAAGGCCTCAGAAGGCAGACCACCCCCTCACTTTTTCGAAGGAAATAAATGTTGACCCATGCCTTAATTAATTTAAACGAGGGGACGATTTCTGATGATCTCTGCGCCTGAAATACTGATGCATGTTGCTGGCGAAGCAGGAACGATTTTTTGATACTGATTTTGGTTAAATATTTCACAAACTGCATCTGATTAGGTTCGCCTTCGGACACGAAAAATCTCGGTTCTTGGTACCCAGGGACGTTGCTGCAGACACTTACATTCAAGGGCACACGACACAACTGCCAGTTAAACTTATCAGTGCTTTTCAATTGCTGTGCTCCTTCCTTGTCAAAGTAGCATTCAAAACCGAATGTCGCTCTGTAAGAGAAGTAGCGCCCTTTTCTGGTTTCTTCTTCTAGCTCTTCAAACACAGTTTTCGGGACCTGATAGGCGCAGCCGGGGTACTGGTAATTCACTTTCCCGTCACAGGTCTTCTAGTGTTGTCTATCTTGAATTTGATGCACGTTTCCAGTACTTGCCACAGCGAGAGCACGAGAACGATTTGCCCAAGGGGCGAGATCTTTAATACGGAAAATGTGGTTTTAATATAAGTTTAAGTATAGAGTGCTGTCATAATGGCGATGCGAGTGGCGAAGGAGCGTAGCAGCGATGCCAGGTCTATTTTCTGGGCCGTCTCTTTCTTCACCTTGGGCCTGGGTGAGGTCAAGGCTGTACGTTAACCTCGGTCAGTGTCTTCAGCACGTCAAGCTATTCGAGCCTCACCCCAAGAAACTTATTTTTCGCTAAACCCGCTTCTCAATACGTTACGTAGTAGTACCTTGTATTATGCTCTAAATCCTTGGCGTGGAATCAGTTGTGTAAAACCAAACAGCGGAAGAAGCAGGGATGATCTTTATAGGGTCTGCCTCTTTGGATATCAAGATCCAGGGGGTGATTCCCATGTTGTCCACGATATATCCAGACAAGTAGTTTCCTCGGCCAATCGGATGGTCATGAAGGAAAGAAAGAAGAAAGGAAGGCAGGAAGGCAGGCAGGCAGGCAGGAATAAATGAAGGACCGACCGCTTCATCTCCCCACTCATACCTTAGGGTTAGGGAATTCACACCTTTATAAGGGGGGCGTCAGTAATATATGCACCGACCCGGCTACTGGAAGAGAGGATCAAGGAACTAGCTCTTTGTATGTGCCCTAACAAATGACATTTATCGCTTGTTAGTAGCGATTAGAGTTTTTCTTATCTTGCAGGAAAATTTAAATAATGATAAAAAAAAAAAACAACAACAACATGTTTACTCCATGGAGCACTGCACATGCAACGAAGCCCCACTGATGAAGGTGATAAAGGTGTAAGTGAAGTAAATGACACACGTGCTTATTCCGTATTTGTAATTGTATAAACGAAACTGCTCGTCTGCTTCGCCACAGATCGGTCGCGGAGTGGTTTATGATCCCAACGACTATTGTCCAATTCACAACACGACACAGCAGCAAAGCTCGACGCAAAAATATTGTAGAACCTTAAAATTCACGTAGAAGGAGTTTCACACGAAACGGCTGTATGATATTCGAAAAGTTCCGAGAAACACAATTTTGGAGGTGAGAGAAGGTTTTCGAGCATTTTATTGTGTTCAGCACAGAACTAGCGGTTACTTTTTAACGGTTCGTACGATCGACAATCGACTAGGCACTGTGATTCAGCAAGCGTTGGAGAGGCTTCTCACCGAAATTTGGGTTCCGGTTCGGGTTTTTCCGCTCTTCTGCTTCAACGATTTTCCTGAAGTTTGGCAATGGTATGTATTTAGTCAATATAAGCTGATTCCACAAGTTTAGCAAAAAAAAAACAATAAGCATTATTTTACTGGATGCAATTTTGTTAAAAAGTGGGGCTCATGCATCGGAGATGACAAACTTACTCGGGGTTGTGGATTTTTAGATTATATGTATTTATAAAATGATATCAAACTTTGGATGTGAATTTTAGATACACCCTGCTAGGGATTTGTGCTCCTTGTATGGCCTTTTCTATTGCTATGAAGTTCATGACTCTATGGTAACGAAAACACTTATAAAAGTTTGAATACCCTGAGTTCCAGAGACATTTTGTTCCATCTGAAACTATTTCCAGTGGCTAAATACTTACATTTTCTTAATGACTAACCACTCGCATGAAAATAATTATTAGAAGAGGAAGTCGTGGAGTACCTTAAGGTGGGGGTAAAGGTGAATTTGAGTGAAATTTTAAGAGTTTTAAAGAAGGAATAGAAGAAAGAAAATTATTTTTGGGACACCACCAGACAGTTGACCCCAACGTAAGAGCACCCCAGGTTGTCAGGGGACTGTTTGGGTGTCCATATACTAATTTTTAACTTCAAATTCTAATTTTAAAATCACATAAAATCTTTAATATTTCTTATTTCTCCAAATTTTACTAATCCTTTGAGAAAAACTATCTCTTTCCAAACATCCCCAAAAATCAACAAAAAATTTACAAAACACCGCTTAACATAGCTTTGCGGGATGAACAGAGGGTTTTGAGAGTGTTTGAAACGGGAGCGAGATATTTGCATTAAACCCAAGTTACGCGGTGGGAAAACGGGCTTCAGGTGTACCCCCGCCTTAAGTTTTACTTAATTTCTTTACTGAAAGTCCTGAAAACAAGCAACCCCCCCCCTCCGATACCTTCTTACCTTGGTACAAACGACTTTTTGTCTCCGGTTTTCCATCTCTGTCCGTACGATCGGATACACTCGGTCCGTAAGACACTCGGTCCGTACGATCCTGAATTACTTTTGCTTTGTAAACAGACGCGCGTTTGCAAGTTTTCTTTCTCTTCAGACATGTGGAAACTAGACACTTTTAGCCACGCTGCATTTTAGAAGAATTTTCCTAACTCAAAGAAATGGGACGGTAAAAGTAAAGGTACATATAAAGGCCACCAGAAAGAAAGAAAAAATTCTCTACGTGCAAAAAATGCGATCTTTTGCAGTTCCTCAAGTCCCATTATGTAAAATTCTAGTGAAAACCCAGACCACCTTTCGGTCTTGTTGCCTGTACTTTGGTGTTTCTTTTTTTTTTTTCCGACAACCTTTTTTGGGATAGCTGTATGGTACGTTCGTGTCATTTCGCGACCACAAAACCACGCAAATTAAATTGCTTCTCACTAACAAACCATCTGATAGCTCTCGTCGCTAACAAAACCAAACGGGCAAAACATCGTTAAAAGAACAGGTTCTACTCACATCAAGGTTTGAATTGAATCAAAACGGCTTCCTTGGCCATCTTGGTGTTCGTCTTATGCAATACCCCGTATGTAACAGATAATTGTTGAAATGGGAACAATACTTCCTGGCATTATAGCAAAGACTTTAGCCACAGTTAGGCTCAAGCAAATTATCGTTATGAATGCGAGTAAAAAGGAAACGTTGTTGGGAAAACTAACATAAATTACTCTCATCAAACAACAAATCAGCCAATAGAAGGAATTATTAATCGGTTATTTAACAATTATTCCATGAGCCCGCGTTGGATACGAGGTGGTAAATAGCCAACCACTCGTAACCAACAAGGGCGAATGGAATAATTGTTTTATTAAATTCTTCTTTAGTATAAATCAACTGGACATTTCATTTTGATGTAAACGAAGTGATAGTATGAGGAGGCGGGAAAATTTGTGGCGCGGTGTTCACTTTTTGAGTTGAATGAAACACGCGAGGAAAGCGAGCGAGAGAGTTTTCTTCTGAAGATTTTCCTCGGAAAATCTCCTCTTAAATCGTCTTTTCATCCTGGAAAATTGTGACAACAATTAAGGATAACGGGAAGATCCGAAGCAATAGCTTTTCTGGAAATTATACGCCTTGTGCAAGACGAGCGAAGCAAGTGTTTACATATTGTACTTGTTTACGGCTCCACGGCTGTCATCAAGACTACTACATTATGCTGAAACGAAATTGCACTCAGATTCGATGAAGTTTATTGAAGTATAAAAGGACAAGATCAAGATTGAAAGGTAACAAACTTAACTGAAGTGCTGAGACACATTTACGTCTAACACTGAATGAAATTGTGTCAGTTTTCTGGTCTTCCCGTAAATTATTTGCTGCTTTTCTTCTTCGTTCAGTCGCTCTTGTTGTACATTTACAAGTATTTTTAACTAAACATGTCGCATCAATCCTTTCAGTTTTATGTAGTTGAGTCAACTATGGCATTTTTTGGTATTTGTGTGGTTTTAGGGAAGGCACTGTCGATTATTTCTTGTATAAGCTTATAAACCTTGCCAAATTTGCAATTTTTCTGATGGAACTTTCGCTTCCCGCAGGAAAATTTTTAAACTGAGCGGCACCTGCCGCACTCGTTTCCCATATAAGGTCAAACGCAGGTATAATGGCTGATAACCGAGATCTAGTGAACCAATCAGAAAGCTAGAATTGCATTATCCGAGGTTGGGAATTTAATAAATTGAGATATTTTCAAGCCAAGCGGTCGAAAGGAAATAGTCAAATGATCCAACGCGTTACCAAACCTCCTAATCGCACTAATGATGTAGCGAAAGCTAAGCAAAAATAAAATTGGACTTAGAAAAATACATGCATGAGGCCGCAAATATGCACTTACAAAAGCTAACTGTCAAAACTTGCTGGCATTGGCTCATTTTGTATCGTTTCAAATAGGCCACATTATAACCCGAACCACAGCAAACATTTATGTTTCTTGAGCTCCCTCTTAAAACCTTGGAAGGAACTGTTCCTTTTTCATTCACCAAAAAGTTTAACTTTTTCTTTCTTATTGCTGCCGCTTTTCTTTTCAAATGTTTTTATAACTATGATGAATAGGTAATAATACAATTTCGCGTTATTGTCGGGGTTAAAAAATTGGTCACCCGCCTCGCAACTGTACGATTTAGTCAACAACATCTAGTCCGCCTCAATGGCGTCCAGTTACGATAACTGATGTTATAGTAGTTATAGTTCTAAAATATAATGGAAACCGAGAACTTAACCGAATACGATTGGCCTGGATATATTTTACGTTTTTTCTTTGTCGCTACAGACACTTTGTTGAGCCGATACGCACAATGAATAATTAATTTTAGTTTCGGTTTCACCCTGGGATAAGCCGTTGGAGTTTATGAGGTTAAGTACGTCGTGAATAGGTTTGCGCCTAGCAATAATTCTTCTCAGAATGTTAATTATAGCGGCAAAAATATAACTGCTTGCTTAGTTAACTGACTGACCGAGTGACTGTTACTAATTTGTTTTGCTGTGAATAGCCCCATTTTTTTCAAAGGAAACCACGAGTACCAGGTACTATATGTATGATACGGAATATGCCTCTTTTCTTTACTTACACCCTGTATACAGTTAATTCAAAACTTTAAATCATCAACTTTTATTTAACACCTGCTTAAGAGTATAAAAAAGATCTAAATTATTAAAGGGGGTACTTGTACCCTGCTGACCTCATTTTTTTCCCTCAGAGCTACTGCAGCAATATTCAAACAACTTTCGCGTGTTAAATAACACAGATTTAAAACAACATTGGTTAGTTGAAACAGCAGCCTTACAACTGTAATCACAGAACACCTACAGAAATTTAAGGTAGGAACTGTCCCTTGTTATCTTTAATGATACAGGACTAGCTAGCCATCTTGTTTTTATTCACAATTCCGGTTTGTAAACCCCTTTATTTGAATGTTAAAGCTGCTTACGACATTTCCAACTCTCAACACAAACAATGACAATCTCATAAGCAAAAGTAACCAAGAAAGATGTGTTTCTTTCGCAGAACGACAAGCAACCATATTTCAATTTAATTAAAACGAACAAGAAAGCGCAAGTGTGTGGAGTTTCTAAAATATTAAAAGAGTCCACGAATTCGCGATTTTATTCTTTCGGTTGGTAGCTGGAAGACCGGGTACATTTATCAAATTTTAACCAAGGACGATAGGATTTATGGCCAAGTTGAGGGCCTGTTCAACTTAACTCTGGACTTTCATGGACAAAAAAAAAAAAAAAAAAAAAAAAAAAAAAAAACAGAAAAAAATGGATCTTTAAGGGTCTCCAAGATTGTAATTAAATTGAAAACGCTTAGCCTGTTGGTTAAAATTCAAAATCGCCTTACTGCTTTCTTTATTAACTTCATATTTGCTATGAGAATTCAGTTATTCATCATGCAAAACACCGATTTGCGTTTATGCCTGTCCACTGTCGCCTAATTTCTGGGACAATGTTTGTTAATTGAGTTATGCCGAAAGATTGGTTACTAGATTGTAAGTAACAAAATAATTTTTAGTATATTAAAAAAGAAATAGAAATAAACAAATTGAGGTCGCTACGACATTTAAATTCATTGCTATGGCAACTTCAAAAAGGTCAAACATTAATATTTATCTTTAACCTTTTAAGGCTAGTCACAATATCAGTATTGTTTAAAATGTTTATTTTGCTGATATGAGAAAACAAGAATTAGTAAACCATAACAACTTTAAGCGAGAAGTATTCTAAATTACTAGCCTTAACCATAAAAAAAATTAAAACGGTATTTTTTCTCTCTCTTGGCGTCACTTAACTGATAAAAGCTTTACTAGTTTGCATTAAACATTTTCGCGCCGCACCATTAGGCTAGCTGTAAAAGAATACAAAGATGAAAATGTTTATATTGTTAATAATTCTTAACTGGTTTCAACTGTATGGAAGCAATACCAAGGGGAGTAAGGAAACCACGGATTTCATGCTGAAAATTGTCATTGCAGTAGTTACATCCTATACACAGTAATTTTTAAAGAGTTATTTTAACTCCAAAAGTGGAGTTAAAATTTTAGGTTAAATATAACCCCTTTTTAGGGGTTATTTTAACTCCCTTATTTGACTCCAATTGTGGGGTTATAATAACTCCAGTGGAGGAGTCACTTTAACTCTACAAAATGAGTTATTTAAACTCCATATGGGAGTTACTGTAACTCCAAAAGTGGAGTAAAAATTTTAGGTTTAAAATAACTCCTTTTTGAGGGTCATTTTAACTCCCAAATTCAACTCCAATTTTGGAGTTGTAATAACTCCATATGGGAGTTACTCTAACTCTAAAAGTGGAGTAAAAATTTTAGGTTAAAAATAACTCCTTTTTTAGGGTCATTTTAACTCCCAAATTTAACCCTAAGTTTGGAGTTGTAATAGCTCCAATGGGGGAGTCACTTCAACTCGGCCCCATCAAAGAGTAGAGTTATTTTCACTCCATAATCAGGGTTATAGTTACCCTGGTATAAGAGTAAAAATAACTCCAGAACTTTCACCCTGTTTAGTTTTCAAGAGAAAAAGCAACATCACACCAATTTATATTACCACAAAAGTTATAACATTTTTAATTATTTAATTGTATTTCATTTTCTCATCTGAACACAATTTCTTACATACTTTGTGCAGTATTATAGTGACATTGATGTAAATTTCTAATATGATTATATTGACAAAAAGAACATGGTGATAAATAAAGAAAGATGGTAAATTTTAAGCTTGGTAATGAAATGTGAAAGATGAAATATTCAGCACGTCACGAGCAAGGGACATGCTGAATATCACCATACAGGATGCTATCAACACTGTGGATCCTAGCAGTATGTAGGAAGCATGTCATGAATGAACCTAGAGAAATGGCCTTGAATCACGAGTTCTCATAGCTCAGTGGATAGAGTGCCCCCACCCAGTGTTTGGGAGGTCATGGGTTCAAGTCCCGTCGGGGACTCAGATTTTTCTTTGTCACACGCTCACGACATGCTGAACATTTCATCTTTCACAAAAAAGAATATACAAGTATGTATAATTAAACATTGAAATACATATTTTAAAGATTCTGTTAAATGGTTTCTGTATTCTATATTCAGACCTCTTCCAAATATATTTCAAATTTAAAAACTACACTGTAAACATACAAAAAATAATTTTGAAAGCATGCAAAGCTCTTTGCGTCTACAATGATTCATGCAACTTTAGTCAAACAAAATTCCTGAACTTTTCAAGGGCACAAGTAGTTTTTAAGCAGGGGACATTACACATCATACAGCACATTCTGTAAGAAGTTGAAGCCCTTCTCAGATGCTTTTAATGCCAAGCAAAGCAGTTCCTGGGTATACAGGTATGGTCTGGTCTAAATAATGAAATCAATTTTTGGGTGGGGTCTAAAGGTTTCAATAAGTGTGTTCCACACCACCATCTCAAAGTAACGATCTCCTGTTCTCTCCCACCCGAGCCTTGGTGAACTTTCTTGTGCATGTAGCATTAAACTGAGCAAAAAAATAATGTAATTTGTCTACTTTACTTGCAAACACAGACAATGATATTTTTTGTTCCAAGACTCAAGCCCTTAAAATCAAGATTGTACGAACCATGGCTAACTGGAAAATATACATGTATTTACACTATGCTTTACAGGAAATATTTATTTTGTGTCATGGACTAAATGCATGTAGCAATAGCACTGTCTTAATCAGACCCACAAACAACCAAATCTTAATGAGTTTAAACACAACTATTTGATCAATAAAAAGTATAAAATGGACATTATATAAAATTATTATTCTTAACTTATTTACTATACATGTGTCTGCAGCCTTTTCCTGTTTGGCCAGCTTGTTCCGCTGATATTTTTCTGTAAAGATAAAAGTTAACATAGAATGTATTATTATTATGCTCTCACCAAGTGTACCTGCCATCAAGATCTGACAAAACAGAACCCTAAGTAATAACTCTGGCATAATATTTAAACAAAAAAGAGGGGTTAATCTTAATTAATATGTTGGTGTGAATGTGGTCACTCATTTTGATACATGAGCTTTAAGATCTGGCAGAAATGCTGTCACTCGCAAAATGTACCAAATATCAAGATCTCACATTGCGAAATCCTAAATTACACAAGTATGGAAAACAATAAACAATCCTTATATTCAATCAGTGGCAAATCCTGATTTCTTTAGTTAACAATTTACTAATAAATACATACAAAACTTATTTTGTAGCAGAATCCATGATTATTTTGCCTAACACCATTGCTTGCACGTTCCTCTTTGCTTTTGCACATCCCTCCCATCACTTTTAATTCTTTATACTTATACAGAGTGCACATGTACAGTATAGGCTTACTTTAATTCACAGATAACAACAAAATCAATCTGGTAATAAACATATCCATTAGAAAATACAGTGTATCTTCATAGTAAATGAGTCAGTCCAACGAGCATAATGATTCAGATTGTAAAATTCACCCGATGAAATATTTAAGCCTGACTCCTTCACTTCGTTTTCGTCTACGAAAGTGCTCGAATTTTGGTCTAGATCTGTTTTATTTCGCAGGCTACAGTTCAACTGAGCTGTAAAGTGACAGTAGCTGCAGTAGAAATATCCCGATTTCTCGAATCAATATTCGTTTCCCTTGGATAATACATATATGTTATTTAGCCCACGATTTCTCAAAGCAATTTTCGTTTCTCCTGGAGGTTCGATAAATCGGGATTCTCCAGTCAGTGTACAGTATATCCCCGGCCGCCTCGTGGCGCAGAAGTCATAGATCTGTTTAGCTGTGTTTAGTGCTAAATTCAAATTCAAGCTTACCTTTTACGAAGTTATCAATCCACATGACTGCAAAATGCATCTTTTCAAAGTGTCTCATTGATTAAAAACTACCTCTATTGGGATTTCAACCTATGAACCAGCTAACGATGGCACGAGCGAGGACAAACGGCTGAAGCGTTCCTGAAAATGGCGGTCGAAATTCAAATTCCTTGTCCGAGCAGGCCGGGAACGAATCACGTGGTCTGCGAAATTAATTATTAAAGATGCAGCGCGACACCCGCGAACGAGAGAAGAATTCTTGGTTTGGGTCTGGATTGCCAGCTGAAAATTCCTTTTGCAACAAAATACTTGGATTTCACGCAGAAGGCTTCTCTTAGTGTTTATAAAGATGTGAGTTTAATTTAATGAACACGTTTAAATTTTAATTCAGAATTTCCATTACGCGCGGCCGGCCAATTGGTATTGTTTAGGACTCTCGGATTGTGAGGAATTATGTACCGACGACATTCGCGTGTCAGTGATACAAGTAAATGAGTAGAAGCTTTGGATTTTATTTATCTCGATTATTTATGAGGTCTTCCTGCACGCGGAGTTACATCAACTCCCTAAGTAGAGTTGCAGTAACTCTTCTCGCAGAGTTAACGTCACTCTACATTTACTTCCCAACGGGAGTTATACTAACTCCCCGAAAATGACTCCAAAAATAGAGTTCATTTAACTCCTCTTGCAGAGTTAAAGTAGCTCCATGAAAATAGTTCCCGAAGTAGAGTTGTTTTAACTCTTCTCGGAGAGTTAAAGTTACTCCACATTTTCTTACCAACGGGAGTTATAGTAACTCCTCAAAAATGACTCCACAAATGGAGTTCATTTAACTCCCCTTACAGAGTTAAACTGGAAAATAACTCCACGAAGGAGTTAAATGTAACTCCAATTTGAGAGTTATATTAACTCCCACAAAATAACTCCAATTTAGGGGTTAAATTAACTCCCCTACTGGAGAAAATAATTTTTTGGGGAGTTAAAATAACTCCTTTTGGAGTTAAAGTAACTCCGAAAAAAATAACTCCACCTTGAGGAGTTAGTTCAACCCCACTACAGGAGTTAAAATAACTCTTTAAAAATTACTGTGTAGGAACAGCACAGTTTCGCTCTTAGATGCGAATGGGTATACACACACCTAAAGGATGTTTTGAGTTTACTTAACTTGAACTGAGGTAGTGGTCAGTTCTTCAGTTAGCACTTCTATGAGTTATCAATGAAACATTCATTTCTTCAGTGTTTTTTTTTTCTGTTTATCCTAAATAAAATAATTAAATTAGCTTTTCACAGAACATCACTTTAATGCCTATTAAAATAGCTCGATTGCAGCGCAGAGCTCATCGAATTTTTTTAACTCTCTTCTTTTTATCATAGCCAAACTGCTCGTGGTCCTTAACGATGCGCTGCAGGGTCTTTGCGGTAGTTGTATTGTGCCAGATGTTCTTTGAGATTATTAGTCAAGAATGTCAACAGGATGAATATTCCATCCTCGGGATGATGCTAAGAGGACATACCTTCAAGAAGTTGAACACATCGATTTCATTTGAGTGTCTTCTGGCCTGCAACGATGACTTCAGATGTCATAGCTTTCATTACGTCATTTTCAAAAGTGTGTGCGAGTTAAATAACCGCACCAAGGAAGCGAGACCCGAGAATTTCATTCCTAACTATGAAAGATATTACTTTAGACCTAACAAGAAAAGAGGCAAGTTGCTTTAATAATTAAATTTGATAATAAAAAAATCTAACTGTCTGACACGTGCTTAAGAAGGGGCAATAATACAAAATTACTTATACCAATTCCGTGGGAGGGGAAAAAGTTAATGGACAGAAAGTGAACTCCAGGACCACCGTGCAACCTGGTCGTACATTTATCGCCTCGTGGGGTCTATGACGTAATCCAAAGATGAGAATCTGCGACAGGCGTTTCATCAGCAGTGACTATTCCCTGCTGAAAACAAAATATTGTTCCCCTACAGTTCCTATAGGTTCGATTCCTGAGTTACCTGCTGAAACGTGCAAAGAGATCAAGGCGAGTGAAGGAGGACAAGCGGTCAGTGGCAAATACTGGTTTGATTCTATTATACCTGGGAAGATAGTTCTCGCTCCCTGCAACATGGAAACTGAAGGTGAACTATAAATTCTAAAGGAAATGTTCATTCAACAACTAAGAGACACTAAATATGACCGTATAGATTTATTTTTGATGAGCTCAGTGAAAGTTACTTACATCAACAGCATTCTTCTCGTGGGGAGATTGTTAGCTTTTGAAAAAGAAACTTGTACCTGTATTTTTTGCATGAAAACAATCACCGTTGCTTATTTCTTTAAAGCAATGTTAACCGAAGCCTCGTAGTTGTCCTGAGGTATTTGAATACATTTTCGATATGTCGTATTAGTCGAGATAGCTGACTATTTCAATGAGTTATGTATAGTTTTGTTATGTATGTTTTTTTTATCTTCTAAACTCCAAAAAAACAAGATTTTCAATTTCATATTTTCTTTACTTCGTGCAGGTGATTTCACAAAAAAAAATATTTATCTCCCATTTTGAGTCACATTTCATGAATTTATGGAATATTCATGTAATCTTTAATAACTGAGCAGCAGTGTTTTATTAAGTTTAAAACACGAGGCGCAACCGTGTGACTTGATAAAACGTGAACTGCGAATTTATTAAACGTCTTCAAAAATTTTTGGTGTAGATCAACTCATCAATTCTTGCAGTAATATTTAGATTTGGGGTTATTTTGGCCTAGAAAATTGAAAGTTAAGTTTAGCCGTTTCTTTATCAGATATAAAGACATTCATTAAACATTGATTTCTTTTGTATTCTCGCCATGGATTATTCATGAGCTTTTGAACAACAAGTCGTGATCGTTAGGCAAAGTCGCAATCTGATTCGCTACATAAGGCTGGTCTAATTTTCTGATAGACCGCCCTGCGAGCGCGCGCAAGGAAAAATTTCCAAAACTATAAATGAAACAGTTTCCCCGAACCCTTTGTTGAAAAGTTCGGTCTTTGCGTTCTGCTAAAACAACAAGATGGCTCGCCGTCAGTTTCTATCGGCTTTAGATAGTTGACTCGCGGCGAACTATCACCGATAGAAACCTCGAGCTCCCGTCTAATTTTTAAATATATAATTTCAGACGCTGACGAGTGCAGTGCTTCTCTCCCTGTCTGTGACGTCAATGCCACCTGTCAAAATACTCCCAAGTCTTATATTTGTGTTTGTAATTCTGGGTTTACTGGAACTGGAAGAACTTGCACTGGTAAGGGAATTGTACACGCTTATGCTGCGCTTAAATTCCGCAACGGTTTCTCAAACAAAATTGATTTTTATTTATTTTCGAGTTTTAGATAATACCAAATGTGGCACTAATGAAGTATAAATAAAACTGATTGAAACTAAACATCTCAAACCAGAAGACATGTTTATCTAAAACACAATAAGAACGTTGGGCAAAGTAAATTCTCAAAGTTCTGGAAGCGAGAATTTTAGAATTTTTATTAACGTGGTATCTTTTTCTTCCTGAAATTTGAACTTGTTACAGTCCTTTGCGCGTTTATAAAAACGTCCTTGAAACAGAAGGTAAACAGCGCGAAAAGAAACCTATCCAAGTTCATTTGATTGACGCGCGAACATCGTAGATCCAATTTGAACAAATTCAAATACGATACCAGTAATTGGGCACCCACGCGATCGCGCGCCAATTACGCGACAAACAAGCGGGCGCAAGACCACTCCGAATTTTATTTTAGATATGATCAAAGGCAGGTAATTGTTTTACATTAATTTTTTTATACATCAAATGAATCATATTGTATTTAATTCCCAGTGCGCACTAGCTCGCTTTAGGAAACGTACTCCTGTTTTTCAATAGCTAGTTAAATAAAGTGAAATAAAGTGAAATTCACAATTCACTGGGAAACATAACTCATTGCAAAAGCGAAAATGTTGTTGCGTGTATAAAGCATCTGCATACATTTCTACTCGTTTCCAAATAAAGTACTTAGCCTCTGCAAAACTTAATATTCAAAAGCTATGAACACGAGTTATACGTTTAAAGTCATTCTTGGTTTCTAGCGTAGTGCAAATAACTCAATATAATTTGTCAAGATGTATGTCAACGGTATGTTTACAGAATTTTTTTACAGGAGATTCCTAGCTGTATACTGTTTAAAAAATATAGTTAGCAATCCAATGCAAGTACATTGTCAGACAGTCGGTCAGTCAGTCAGTCAGCCAGACAGACCAGTCAGTCAGTCAATCAGTCAGTCAGTCAGTCAATCAATCAGTCAGTCCGTCAATCATCCAGTCAGTTATTGAAAAATTTACCCATTTTTATAGATTTATCTTTTATTATAATACAGATGTCGATGAGTGTAGTGCTGCTAACCCGGTTTGTGACGTCAATGCCAACTGTCAAAACAATCACGGATCTTACACGTGCTCTTGTATAACTGGATTTACTGGAGATGGGAAAACGTGCAATGGTGAGATCGACAAAAAACAAAATAGAAAAATAACAGAGGTGGCAGGTGATGTTTGGTGCGCTAGACTCCGGATCGAGTGGTCTGGGCTCTAGTCCTGGCCATTGCAATTTCTTTGGAGTCTTGAACATGACATGCATCTACTGCAGGGGGATAACCCTGTGATTGACAATCTTTGGTTCTGCTCCAAAGATTTCCAGCTGGCCACCCAAAGAAAAAAGCATAGAATTAAATAATCTGAATTCACACATTGTGTTTCTTAAAGCAAGCACAAAACAATATACCAATCGCATTTAACAACGCCGTCATCAAAATTACAACGACACCTAGAGACATTGGAATAATAACCAACAAACCTACCTTCTAAGTCTGTGAAAATAAACTATTGTGTTTCCTGCAATGTTTTCTTACTAATCATTGAAGGCATCCTCAAGGAAATTAAGGCATGGGGGTCCACATTTTTGCTATTTGGAAGTTAGGGGGTGGTCTATCTCCTCAGGCTTTATCCCTGATAACTTAAAACTGTAACAGGGTAATAAATTTGTGAATCTCGTCACATTGACATGGAGGACACAGGTAAATTAAGTCACGCGACCTGTTACGGCCACAAAATTAAAAAAAAGCCTCTTTGAACTAGAAAAACAACAATTTACACCACGCGCCACTTAATTTTACTGCTACCAGATAAATTAAGAGCAGTTTTATGAGAAAGTGAAGCAAATTCGGAATTTTGGATTTTTACCCCCCCCCCCCCCCCCCCCCCCTTCATTTTCTTGTGTGGAGATAGGTTACCCTGTGGGATGAACACAAACATGAACCTGAGGCTTGAATGAACAAGTGCAGTTACGATGGCAACGATACATCTGGCAATCAACATATGCTCGTGTTTTTTTTTTTTCCATCCCCCAAGGTAACCTACCTCAGAGAACTGCTCTTAAGGTGATTCCTCAGAAATAAAACTGCCCGATGGATTTTTTTAAACTTTGCCTGAATGTTCCCTACCAAGCACTGTTTCGAAAAATACAATAAAAAAGATAGGTCACCATGCTCGCAAGAGAGATATAATGGACCAATCTTACCTCATTTATGCCTGTTCTGGTACTAATCGCGCGCGTAATTTCATCGGTCCATATTACATTTTACGGTAGCTGAAATCAAAGTTTATTAAAGTAATACTTGAAAAAACCTTGATTGGTAGAAAGTGCCTAGCATAAGGAACAATGAAGGGGATATGTGATCTTTGCAGTGAATTTCCAATTTAAGCAATTGGAATTAAGAAGCCTGAAAAAAATCAGGGCTTCAACGGGATTCGAACCCGTGACCTCCGCGATACCGGTGCGATGCTCTACCAACTCGCGATACCGGTGCGATGCTCTACCAACTGAGCTATGAAGCCACCGTTGAAGCCCTGATTTGTTTCAGGCTTCTTAATTCCAATTGCTTAAATTGGAAATTCACTGCGAAGATCACATATCACCTTCATATATATCCGCAGTTCATATATGAGTCATTTCATATACATTACATCATTTCACTCCTTTCACGGGAAAATATGAACTCACAATTGACCTCGCTCCCAATGTGTGGCTTCATAGCCCAGTTGGTAGAGCATCGCACCGGTATCGCGGAGGTCACGGGTTCGAATCCCGTTGAAGCCCTGATTTTTTTCAGGCTTCTTAATTCCAATTGCTTAAATTGGAAATTCACTGCGAAGATCACATATCACCTTCATATATATCCGCAGTTCATATATGAGTCATTTCATATACATTACATCATAAGGAACAATGTTATATATGTCTTACGGAAAAATTCAAACAAATCCAAACAGCATCGGATCAAAACGTTCCTCGCGTCGTTGTTTTTAAGGTCATAATTTGCGTCCTCGAGTAACAGTTTTGTGCACGCATTCAGCTATATCTTTTTTTTTGCCCCGATGAATTTTTTTAAAAATTGTCCAACTCAAAGAAGATAATTTGCACATCAAAATTATGCAAAAAAAAATATAGGTCACCATGCTTGTTTACAAGAAAACGGTAATTTATCTCTCTCGCGAGCCAAGCTGCATAGAAAAAAGTCGCCATTTTGTTTATGTGCGCACGCTAATCACGCGTAAAATTCTGCGCAGTAGGAATGCGAAATGCAATACTGAGGAATCACCTTAAAACGGTGAAAACAAAATATCTGTGCTTTGCCTTTGTTAAATTTTTCATCAATTTTGAAAACAAACGGCATTTTTTATTAGCATCCAGCCCCCCTGTGAAAGTTATTTCTTTCATCACACTTTACTGTCAAATAATCTTAAAATGCCCAAGCACAGAAACGATGTATCTGGGTCTTAACATCACAAAGCTAGCAGGCACCAGAAATCTTTTAAAACTGTTGCCATTTTGTGAGAAATAACTTTCAGCTAAAAATAGCCCTGATAGGTCACGTGACAATATATGCTCCTAAGAAACATTTAAGGTTCCATGCCTTTTTACTTTTAATGATGTCCCAAGGTATTCCGTGTTATTTAAAATTTAGGCCACCCCCTCACTTTTTTTATGAAATAGATTTAGGCCAATGCCTTAATTTTTCCTGAGTCTTAATAAAGCAACCTAAGAAAAATTTATTGCAAAAATCGCTAGTTACACGTTATTGAAAGGGGCAGTCATAATATTTTAAATATATTGATAGATGTGGACGAGTGCATTTCTGCTGCTGGAGTCTGTGACGCCAATGCCAATTGTCAAAATACTGATGGATCCTATACTTGTTCCTGCAACCCTGGATTCACTGGAGATGGGAAAGTATGCGCCGGTAAGACGGTAGAAGAGTTTAACAGATGGCGTAGAAAAGTATGGGTTTTAGTTTTCTAGTGCTGTTTAAGCAACTTCACATTCCTTTAACGTAATAAAAAAACACCAATATATAAAAGACATTTAAAAAAATTTCCCACCATACTTTGTTTTGTTTTGTCTTAGACATTGATGAGTGTAGTGCGGCTAGCCAAAACTCGATCCCGATCTGTGACGTTAATGCCGACTGTCAGAATACCCAGGGGTCTTACAGCTGTACATGTAAATCTGGATTTGTTAGAGATGGGCAAACATGCTCAGCTGGTGGTAAGGACACGTATATAGAGAGGGAGAAGCTTACCCAAGAAATCTTCCCTTTTTGCCCTCGTCACTCGGCCAGTAAATGACCGATAATCAACTCCGGAAGTCATGGGTTGGAAACTTGCAAAGGTTTATTTTGCCTTGTAAGGCTCCCAGCAACCCTGCATTCGCAATCGTACCTCATACGTGACATTCACTTACAGACAATCACTTCAGAGGCTCTTTTGAAGAAGGAGCTAAAAAATGGAAACGCATCGACAGTGTTGTGTTCTTATGGATTTCAATATTTAACAGTGCAATAATTTGACCTTCCAGACTTGTATTAGACTGATCAATGCGTTACGGTAGTTAAGAACGGCAACAACAAAAAAACGGGATTAGCGCGAAATACGGCGTGTTAAGAAAGTCGTAGGGTTTGCCGGAGCGAGTGAGCTACACCTTTCTTTGTTTTCTCTTGCCGTTTTGCGTGGTGCTTCCCAACTAGCCAAATGGCAAGAACAGGCTAGAACAGCAATTGTGTATTTAGTGATTTTACATCCAAATTTTATTATCGGCTTTAACTCGTACGCAAACATGAGCACGCGTTTATGTATTAGCAAGAGAGTACTCTCTTGGCATTAGCTATTAATTTCGCTCTGTGTCCAAATTAACGAGTAGCTCGGACAGATTCACGAGTACCATAACTGTCATGTCCAATTTGGAAATAATAAATGCTGGCTAGAACATTGTAAATACAACTGGCATTTACAAATTAAGAATTTTTGGCTCTTAGTGATCTCCAAATTGGAAATGAAGATACATTTTTCGTGTTTCTTTCGATTCAAAGAGATCCGAGTAGGCGTTTTTAGAACAAAAACGGCCGTGGGAACACGAGCAATATGATTGTTTTTGCATTCCTGGAAAATATCTATTTTTACGTTCTTGTTGTTCTCTGTCCAGGTGTTTGCACAGCTGTGGGAGTTGAAGACCCGAACAAAATATCCGACGCCCGGATGACCGCCAGTTCAAATTACCTTCAATATTACCCCTACAAAGGCCGGATTAACGGGGAAACAGGCTGGTGCCAAGGCACTTCAACAATCGGAAATGATTACCTTCAGGTTGATATGGGGGCACTACGCACAGTCTGCGCAGTCGCAACGCAAGGAAAGAAAAATGGATCATATGTTACGAGCTACAAGCTGTCTATTTCTACCGACGGTGTCAACTGGACTACGTACCAAGAAGGAAACAATGACAAGGTATCCAAAGATAGCGATTGTTTTTATTCATTTTGCGGCTGGGAGTGAAAGACTAAACGGGTCGTGGTTGGCATTTCAAGTCATTTCTTTTTCTGCAGTCATGGTTTATAAATCTTTTCACAACAGGAAACAGTTCGCATATACCATAAATAAATTGAACTTTTTGCGCTTATGAATGAATGACACATATATCCACATATACTTAAACCTCCAAAGTCATACTAACGGATATTTCCGGCATACGGGCGTCCCAAAGCGCCCCAGAAGCAGTCACCTTCCATATGCAATCAGTAAAACTTCTCGTTCTGTAACTAAATCCGGTTTTCCAATACAATGTACTTCTTGTTAAAATTTGTTTTATTATATAAAAAAAACAGGAGTGGTTATGTCTAAGACAGATATTACGAACGACAGACTTCAGAATGAACTACAACCACTTGCAAAAAATGTTGAGACACTGGGGAACGGGGTACCAGAAGCTAATTTATTTGTTGCTTTTCCGTGTCTTTGAACAATTATAAAGGGAAAGGCACTTTTTTAAGAAAAGTTTTTCAGCAATTTTAAAAATGGTTGTCTGTGTACCTCAACCCTTTATAAATATGTTTTATAGTTTTGTCAAGTAATGCAATTTATAGCACTTGATCTTTTAAGGTGACGTTAATAACTCACCTCATTGCTAATATATCTCAAACATTTATGTTTACGTAAGTAATTGACGCACAAGGCGTTATAATTACTAGATTTCCGAAATAACAGCAAAGAATAGAACATAGCATGCATGCTATGATTGGTGATATTCCAGAAAACCATTAAGTATCGGTACGATAATGAAATTTACTAATTTACTATAGATCACGATTATACAAGGTATATTCTTGCTAACCTGTGTAATTTTAAGACGAGAGTCTCAACCCATTCCAGTTTAATGATTTGTACGTTAACAAACCGAATGCTTCATTTTACAGGTTTTTCAGGGAAATACAGATTTGAGCACTGTTGTGAAACATTCATTGAGTACTGCAGTCCAAGCAAGATATGTTCGATTTTACCCTGTCACTCGATCTAACTTTCCCTGTATGAGGATTGAGGTATTTGTCCAGTGAAAGAAACTTCGCGGAGTTGCAAGCAAACTACTTAAGATTTCCTATTGACTTTTATTGGAGATGTGACTCGTCCCTTAATATTTTTGTTTTGAAATATCGGTTTTCTATTACCAATTTATACGTCACAAAAATCGTTTTCCAGACGGCAGCGGACGAGTTTAATTTGTTTCTTGTCTGCCAAGGTCTCTGCCGAAGAGCATGCGATAGGTTTGATGCCATCATCAGAAAATTGCTATTCGAGCTTTCAAGTCCATTGTTTCGAAGAACTGTTTCCCTAATCTTAAAAAAATGTTAAGTTATTTTTGTTAATTACAATTAACGAGACTGAAATGTATTTAATGTGACGAATCCCACACTCAGTCAGCTTAACAGTACAAAACAAAGATCGGATAAAGAAAATGCTACACAGACTATGCTACTTGTCACGAAACAAAAAAAAAAGAATTTAAATGAAGAAAATAATGTTCTTTCTTCTACTTATCCTTACTTAAAATATTCATTATTTCTGATTAAAATTTAATTTAGCGTACCACATTGCAAATTTTCGAAATTGTAATTTGGCTTATAGAGTGTACACGGTGTGACTTGTCTTAAAATTCATCATTCATTTTCTAAAACTATTGTATAGTGAATTGTATATTATATTTAAAAATCAACGCAAACTATTGATCACAGTCCGCTTTAGCCTGTTCCAGGAGTTCCGTTACTAGTTTGGAAACAACGCGAAAATCGGAATCAGCTCCAAGGACAGAGAATTAAAAAATGGTGAGGAATAATTTGGAAGCGATATACATTCTCCCGGTTTCTATGCCATACCCCCACCCCCCCCCCCCCCCCCTCCCATCCCTTATCTTTTTCAAGATACTCTCAACTAACCGAACCCCTGGATCGTGCTAAAACACCATACACACCAACAAATCATGATTAGTTACAGCCATGTTTAACAACAAGAAAATTAGCTACAGAAAACTAAGAGACTGAATTTTACATAGGGCAAAATGAAGCAAGGCGTTATTTTTTTGTTTGCTTGCTTTTTTCTTTGTTGTAACTTTAAAGTCGAGAAGTATCTGTTGGCAGCTTCTATTAAACTAAGTTAAACTAGACAGCTTTAAAACAGGTTTAAGGTTTGGTGTGCGGAATGTGGTGTAAGTCTGCTATTCTATTTATATTCGTTAAAGCATGAACCCCTATTTGTGCTTGACACTCTTTGACAATCAGCCCGTTGAAGAAAACTTCAGCCGAGGAACCATTTGGGGGTATACAGTGTGGCATTCTCAAAAGTAATTTACTTCAAACATATAAATAGTCGAACTGTTGAAAAACACCCGTTCGAGAAATTCTGTAGCCAATGACAATGGCGAAACAACTTTTTCACTTACCCATAAGAAGGCAGCTGTCGAAAAAATCAACAGTTTTTAAAAACACCCGTTCGCCCATAAGAAGGCAGCTGTCAAAAAATTTCAAACGTGCTAGCTTTTTTCGATGGCACCAGCTACTTTCACCGCTCGAAAACTGTCTTATATAAATACGTAAATAATTATCAATTCCTCTTTTTAATTAATCCAAATGTACAAATGGTGTATACATTCAACGTAAAATATTCCTTTAACTTTTGAATTAATTGTACTTTCTGGTTACCTTTCTTCTGCTGACTGTTTAGTGACTTGTAACTTGCGTAGGTTTTTTTCGAATATTAACGCAGTATTCTAATAAAAATAAGCATTATATAGAAAGAAACTATAAAGCAAGTAAACTAAAAGGTTTTATTTGTATTTAACACCACTTGAGTAAGGAATAACTACCTTTAGTATTGTCACAGTAGTACAGTTAGTAGTGTACTATTTTGTTGTAAATTCTAGTACCCTGTTTGAAGTGTACTGTCCAGTTATAAAAAAAAAAGGAATAATAAAGGTTAAAAATAACGGCAAAATGTGTTCTTCTGGGGGACGGGGGGGGGGGGGGGGGGTTGAGGGGGAAAACATCAAAAAGGTGCTGTTGCTCGGAAAATCCGCTCGTCTACAAACATCCATGTCCAATACAGTCGACTAGATTCCATCCGAAAAGGGAAGTTTTTATTTGTACATTGTCGATCGGAAAATAACATCTCATTAGCGATCAGGCACTGGATTCAGTGCCTGTCGGTTCGATCGATCCGATCGATTCGTCGAACGAATAATATTATTCACGACAAGAAACGTCGATGATGTCGAACGGAAAATCGCGGCTCATGAGTGACAACAGACCCGGCGGCCCATAAACTTGACGATTCGACGGAATCGTTCGATTGGTGCGAATAGATAATTTAATTTACGATCCAACAAGAACAAAAGCATGTCAACTAAAAGATAACATAAAAAAACTTTGCTGCCTAAAGCTTAACAGTATAGTTAAACGGTTAATTAAAATTGATTAATAAAGGATATTCACTGTGGTTGAAAGGAACATTAGGCCCCTTTGACTTTGGTGTTCTAAATCCTTGTACAAACGCTGAAGTTGCCAAACAACCTTACCATCAGTTGAAAGTGATACATAACACTTAATTTGTTAAGTGTGAGAAGTAGTGAATAATACAGATATTTTCTCTTCCGAAAAGAAGCATTTATAACGTGCTCTTGGTCTTGAGAAGCGACAAATTCGGTTCTTAAAAATAATTGGCGGCGCTGAACAAAATATAAGGTAAGCAAGATACTTAGTCTGAGTAAACGTGATGACAATAAAAATAACTTTGCTACCTAAAACTTAATAGCATAGTGAAATGGTTAAAATTGATTAATTTAAGGCTATCCACTGCGGTTGAAAGGAAAATTAGGCCCTTTTGACTTCGGTGTTCTAAATTCTTGTACAAACGCCAAAATTGCCAAACAACGTTACCATCAAAGTGAAATATAAGACTTAATTTATTAAGGCGTGAGAAGTAGTGAATAATACAGATATTTTCTCTTCAAAAGAAGCATTTATAACGTGCTCTTGGTCTTGAGAAGCGACAAATTCGGTTCTTAAAAGTAATTGGCGACGCTGAACAAAATATTAGGTAAGCAAGATATCCAGTTTCAGGTTTGTTTCTTTCTCAACAAAATTATAGCAACCCGAGATCTCTTAGATCAATACCCTCTAATGCAGAATATAAACAAACCGCCTGCGTTTCTACTCTGATCTGAAACCTGGCAAAGTACGTTCAAAACTTGCTCCTTTGAAACGTATGCGTTTTTATTAACTCTCAATGCTATGTTAAATTTCTATTTCCTGCCAGCATTTATCCCGAGTAGTTAAAAAGCATTAATTTGTGAAGGCGGTTATCGAACAATTCAAACAAATCAAAACAAAACTAAACAAAAAAAACAGTTTTAATGTTGAAGATAAGTAGGTATAAAGGGCCGGTACTAGCTCATTTCATTGAAATCTGACCGAGGAAAAATCAAATTCTCCCTTAATTCCTCGACAAAACATACTCGCTTCATCTCATGATAAAATCCTCGATAAATTCTTCATGTGAAAGTGAAATTTTAGCTTAAAGAAATCTTCCATGATTAATAAGTATGGAGAACCAGACAGTCAAACAGTTGAAGGCCCTTGCCAAAGAGCGAAGCATCAAAGGTTATTACAGAATGCGTAAAGCAGAGCTGATCGAGGCGTTAGAGGAGGAGAGTGAGATTTTTTACTCGGCGAATGACCAATCTGTACCGGAGGTTGATATCCCTATTCCCGCACCATCGAGAGTAACGCAGATAAGGAATCTCGCCTCTAATGTGGCAGCGCCCGTAAAGAGTGTAATAAACAGGTTTACAGGTTGGTTATTAAATTATATTCCTGAACCTATCAAAAACGCAGTGAATGAGAGAGTAGAGAACCTAAAGGAGAGAGTAAACAGTATTTTTAGGAGGCGGGAAGAAGTGAGTCAACCTATAGAGGATGTAAATTCACCTGAAGAGGATCATCTCACACCCAGAGAGTACAAGACGGCTATAAAGGGTTATTTTAAAACGTTCAGAGTTAACGGAGTTGACGGTATGGATGAGAAGACGTTTATGAATAACGTAAAACCGAGGGTTATAGATCTCATAAAGAGTAAGGGATCGATCAAAGTCAAGTTAATTCTCACCGTAAGGTTTACCAAAGAGAATCCCGCCACAGGCAAAATCGACATTAATGTATACTCCTTCGCATCGAAAATGGAGATTGTGACAGAGTCAACCGATATCTATGTTCTTTACGATCAGATGACTGATAAAATCTTTGAATTGATACAGAATTTTAATAACAGAGGTTCCGGTTGGCAATTCGATCGAGTCGAACACCTAGACATCAACATCAATCCTTTTAATCCTCTCTCAGCCTCTTCTTATATTGAGTTACCGGGTAACTTAGCAGAGAAGAAAGCGATCATCAACGTGAAGAATGAGAATGATAATGAGTGTTTTAAGTGGGCAGTAACCTCAGCAGTGTTTCCTGCAGAGAAAAATGCAGAGAGACTCAGTAAACAGATGAGAGAGGATTCAGAGAAGTTTGACTGGACAGGTATCGAGTTTCCCGTCTCGCTTAAACAGATAGATAAGTTTGAGAATCAGAACAATTACGCAATCAATGTATTCGGTTATGAAAGGGTCGTTTACCCTTTAAGAATAAGCAAAAAGAAAGAACAGGTGATAAACCTTCTCCTTATCGCTAACGAAGAGACCAATCACTTCTGTTGGATAAAGAACATGTCAAGACTGTTATCCTCAGGGATTAATAATCACCAACACAAGCGATATTTCTGCTATAGATGCCTAAACTCGTTTAAATCAGAGAAATCACTGAATAAACATACTGAGTACTGTCAGAATAACGAGGAAGTAAAGATAGAGATGCCGATGATTAAAGACGATGAAGGAAAATTCTTAGGACCTGAATACATTTATTTTAAGAATCATTATAAAAAGCAGCGAGTTCCATTCGTTGTTTATGCTGATTTTGAATGCTTCACAGAGAAGATAGACACTTGCCAACCAGAAGAGGGTAAAAGCTTTACCAATCAGTACCAAAAGCACAGTCCCTCAGGTTTCAGTTATCTTATCAAATGCTTCGATGACGAACTTTTATCACCGAAACTCGTTCACTACACAGCTAAATCTCCTGACGAAGACATCCCTCAGTTATTCATCGAGTCTTTGGAGAAGGATATCAAGGAGATCTATAACAAGTTTAAAAAACCAAAGAAGATGGTGATGACGCGGGAGGATAGGATGACTTATAAAAGGGCAACTCACTGTCACATATGTGAGGAAGAGTTAAAAGATGAAGATGTATATAGAAAGGTTCGCGACCACTGTCATCTCACCGGTAAGTTTAGAGGAGCGGCCCATAGCATATGTAATTTAAAATTCAGACTACCCAAGTTCTATCCAGTGATCTTTCACAATCTCTCCGGTTACGACAGTCATCTCTTTATTAAAAACCTCGGTAAATCAGAGGGAAAGATAGACTGCATACCCAACAACGAGGAGAAGTACATCTCATTCACCAAAGAGATCTTGGTCGATAAATTTATTGATGAGGAGGGAGAAGAGAAAGAGGTAAAGCGTAAAATAAGATTCATCGACTCTTTTAAATTCATGGCGACTAGCCTCGATAACTTGGTGAAGAATCTACCGAAAGACTCTTTTAAAAATCTTACAGAATTCTATGAAGGTGATGAGTTAAACCTTATAAAAAGAAAGGGTGTCTTTCCATACGATTGGTTCGATAACTTCGGTAAACTGTCTTCAACATCACTTCCACCGAAAGAGGCTTTTCACTCCATATTGAATGATAGCGGAATCACAGAAGAGGATTACATTCATGCACAGAATGTGTGGAAAACATTCAATATGAAGACCATGAGAGATTACCATGACCTCTATCTTAAGAGTGATGTTCTTCTTCTCTCTGACGTCTTTGAAAACTTCAGGGATGTTTGCCTTGATAATTACCGTCTAGACCCGATATTCTATTACACAGCTCCCGGACTCGCTTGGGATGCGTGTTTAAAAATCACAAAGATCGAACTGGAGTTATTAACCGACTATGAGATGTTGATGATGGTAGAGAAAGGAATTCGAGGGGGAGTCTCTATGATCTCTACGAGATACGGAAAGGCAAACAACCCTTACATGAATAATTACGATCCAGATCAACCGATCAAGTTTATCTCTTATCTCGATGCTAATAATCTCTACGGTTGGGCAATGTGTAAACCTCTTCCGACTAAAGGTTTTAAATGGATGAAAAAAGAGGAGTTGAAAGATTGGAAGAGTATGCCGTGCATACTTGAGGTCGACTTGGAGTACCCTGAACATCTTCATGACCTACATAACGACTATCCGTTAGCACCTGAGAGACTCACAGTAAATAAGGTTGAGAAACTGATCCCCAATCTTAATGACAAGACAAAGTACGTCATTCATCACGAAACGTTGAAACTCTATCTATCTCTCGGTCTTAAACTAACCAAGATTCACAGAGGGATCACATTCGAAGAGTCAGCGTGGCTAAAGCCCTATATCGATCTTAACACGAATCTCAGAGCGAAGGCACAGAACGATTTTGAAAAAGACTTTTTCAAGTTGATGAATAACTCCGTATTCGGTAAGACTATGGAGAACATCAGAAACAGAGTCGACATAAGATTGGTCACTCGAGTATCTCAGGCAAAGAAGTTGACGTGTAGACCGAATTATCAACATCACACAATCTTCTGTGAGAATCTCACCGCTGTTCATATGAAGAAGGTCAGTCTAAAATTCAATAAACCCGTCTACCTCGGTATGTCAATCCTAGACTTGAGTAAGACCTTGATGTACGATTTTCATTATAATTACATCAAACCCAAGTACGGAGAGAACGCGAAGCTCTTATTCACTGACACGGACAGCCTCGCCTACGAGATACAGACAGAAGATTTTTACAGAGACATCTCTTCCGATGTGAAAGAGAAGTTCGACACGAGTAACTATCCGTAGGATCATCCAAGCGGTATTCTCACCGGTGTAAATAAGAAGGTAATCGGTATGTTTAAAGACGAGGCCTCAGGAAAGCAGATCGCTGAGTTTGTCGGTTTGAGAGCTAAACTCTACTCATACAGGGTAGAAGAGTCTTACGAGGAGAAGAAGTGTAAGGGAGTGAAGAAGGCGATGATAAAGAAGACCATCACCTTTAACGATTACAAAGAATGCCTCTTCGATAATAAACCCGCCATGAGAAAGATGAATGTTATCAGAAGTCATCTTCACACAATCTTTACCGAGACGGTTAACAAGATCGCTCTATCTCCGTTCGATGATAAGAGATTAATACGGGAGGATAACATTCACACATTCGCTTACGGTTATAAGGGAGGCAACTCAGTATCAGACGGTACGACTTGAAGCTCCTCTCTCACAAACGATCTCTTCGGACCATCGAGAAGATAATATAAAACAGGCTGATCTGGAGAGATCACCACACGATTTATATTATAAATCTCGATACTCCAGATCGGATCGGTAGCTCTCCTTCTCTCTCCTCCCTCATCCTCTCCGGGAGAGAGAAGTTACCTTACCTGAACACCTGAGGGTAATCTCTTCTCTTTTAATCCGACAGGTCTTTTGTAATTAACCTGTTTAATCTCTACCTCTTTTAAACCGAGGGCTTTATCGGGTTCCTTTCCTGTGATTCTGATCACCTGAGAGTTTAACGCCTTCATTACAGCGGGCAATCTCTTCACCCAGACTCTCGATCTCCCTTCACTCACCATCTCCTGCGCATACTGATGGCTAAATAATCTCTCCCCCAAAGTTCTGTTCACTCTCTCAACGAATGCCTGAGCTCGATGATTACCCGCTTCGCTTCTCTGTATCTTCACATTATGTCTCTCCATTAATTTTGTCACATGACCCATAAACTCTTTACCGGGATCGACGATCAGTGTCTTCGGCCACTTAAGAGAAGGTCTCTTAATCTTTCGAGAGTATATCTTCTCAAAGGCCTTCGCTACCTCTTGACTCTCTTTCGATGTTAACGCCTCAGCATCTTTATATCTCGAGGCAACATCGATCACAACCAAAGCGTATCTATAAGTCTTTCTTCCCACCCTATCGTGAGGAAGAAACAGAAGATCTGCTTGGTGAATCTCATTCGGTCTACTCACACTCCAATGAGGTCTCGGTAAATACTTCGGTGGAGGAAGATAGATCTGCCAAAGTGCCTGTCTCTCTAACCAATCTCTCGCCTTACCCTCACTGGCCTTAGCCGCGGAAGCCAACTTCGATACTGCGGAGTACCCTTTCCAATAACCCTCGGGGCTGTAGTATATTTTTCTCATAAGGTTGTTAACGTTAGTTTTCTCGTTACTCATTTAAAAATAATCTTTCTCTCTTTTAAAATGTCGCACGCTGTATCCGAGATTATCAATCCGAACCGAGTACCGAGAGAACCGTTCGGTCTTAAGGCGGAGTCATCTCTTAACAGGATCACATTTAATCCCTCATCAGCGAATCCCGGAGAAGAGATCAGTATTTACATTCCCAAACTGTCAGAAAACGTGGTCATCGTACCGGGAAGCGTTAAACTTCTATTCAACCTGAAAGTCGGAGGTCATGCAAACAACACCCTCGTAAATAACGTCGGTCGAAACCTTGTCTGCCAACTCAAGGTCTCTTTCGGAGGAGAGACACTTCAGACCACAGAGAGATATGATCTCTTTCAGACCTATCATGATCTTTTTCTCGAGGATAGAGATGACAGATTAAAACAGGGAATCTCATCCGAGAATATGAGAAAACTTCGTACACTTGCAGGGATAAGAGCACAACTGACGCAAAAGAGGTCACCCTCGCCACAGTTCACAACACCAAATACGTTATACCTCTCGACCATCCCGTTCTCAGTGATCACGGAGCTCTCTATCCGAAGGCTCTTCCTCATCCTCTGTTGTTTGAGATAACTCTTCCGAAGGTCGATCAGATAGTGAATCATGATAAAAAAGAGAAGGATAAGGCACCAACCTATAAATTGACGAACATTGAGTTGGAGTATCGCTGCATCACGAGTGAAGACCTGTCTAGTAAGGCCGCCTATTCCTATAAGGTCGGCAAAGGATTCTACTACGAGAATGTAATCCTTCACAAAAGTTTTCCCATCTCAAAACCGGACGACAGCGTAATTAACGAGCACGTCAATCTTCCGAGAAAGTCGATGACGGGTATACTCTGTCTGTTTGAAGAGGATTATAAAGAGGGAGAACGAGACTCGGAGAAGTTTGTAAATCCTGACATTAAATCGATCAACATCAACATCGACGGTATGCCCAACCGACTCTTCTCAAAGGGGATGATTCCGTCTGACTTTTGGGAGTCAATAAAGAGACGAATGGGCGGATCAGGCAAGGTGAAGGAAGAGGATTTCTACACAGACAAGTTCGCTCTCTGGATCGATTTGAGAACCTTCTATGACAACGGTATTCACGGAGGAGGTCTTCACATAAACACAACACGAGACGGAGTGAAACTTGAGATCAAGAGGAAGACCGGTGGAACGGGAAAAATCAACTGTTACATGTTTGTTGTTGCTGACGCATTTATGGAGATCATGAACACAGAGTTGAAGTCGATCAAGTATTAAAAAAATCCCTCGCTTAATAAATAAATGAATGAGTTACGAGATAAGATTCCCTTTCACATGATCATAACCGGACCTACAAACTGTGGAAAGACAGAGTACCTTATAGAGCAGCTCCGAGGACCCTTTCGAAAGGTATTTGAGTACATTGTTCTTATCTGTCCGACCTACGCCAAGAACAGGACCTACCGAGGATTTGCCCAAGGTGATAAACGATTCTTAATCCTCTCTCCGGATGCCACCGACTCAGATGAGATCGATTCTCTTCTTACAGACGTATCAGAACTCTTCTCGGGAACGAACACCCTGTTAATTCTCGACGACTGCGCCGTCTCCAAAGACCTTAAGCAACGCTCCAATAAATTCATCGATCTCGCTTTCTCCGGTAGACACGATGGATTGAGTGTATGGGTGTTAACACAGCAGTTAACCTCGATCGCAAAACCCTTCCGAGAGAACGTCTCCTGTGTGGTAACTTTTTACAATCCCTCTCAGGTCGGCATGAAGACCATGTTCGATGATTATGGAGGAGAACTGGACATAGAGACTCGAAAAAAATTCATGAAACTGTTAAAAACAGAGAGATACTCTCGACTCTGTCTATGCCTCAGATATCCGTTTGAGTGTTATCTTGAGATACCGGTTTAAAAGAAGTGTGATTAAACATAAAGATGGTGAACGTTGAAGATTATATCGAAGATATACCCGAGGTTAAAGATGATAAGACCCCTGATGAGGAAGACGATCTCGAGACTCAGAGAGAATCACTCGCGATACTCGCATCACTCGGATCGACAGAGGAGTTTCTCGGTAAAGCGATGAGTCTGGGAGATATTAAGAGACTATCACCGAAACAGGTGGAGAAGTACTTCAATCGTTATAAGACGGTCATGGGTAAGAAGGTATCTACCGGTCTTGTGGAGTCAGCCATCTCTGCGGCATCCGTTCTTATCTCTTACATCATTCCCGTAGAGGTGGAGGCACTGAATGAAGACTTGAAGAACGATGATCTTGTTAAACGTGAACTGTCGAACTTTGCAGGTCTCTTGGTACTGAAAGGAGGAAGATTGGTAGCGTTAGCTAGCGGACTCTTTAAGGTCGCTAAGCACGTAAAGTTAAGACCGAGTGAGGAGAATTCAAACAAAAATCAAGAGAATGAAGAAGACTCTTAATAGACTTGGTAAAGACTGTTAAAGACTTCTTATGAAATATTAAAATGCTGTCTCAAGAGAAGGTTCGTTACGTTGAACACAGAGTGAACATCTCTGAAGAAGAGAGAGAGAGATTCTATTCAGCAATCGATAACAATGAAGCTGTAACCATAAGATTTAAATACAAAGATCTCGGGGGAGGTGATGATCTCATCGCTTTCACTATGCAACAGTTTAAGAAAATAGCCAACGCTTTCGGTAAAGGAAGGGGAGTCACCATAAATATGAGTAAGGATCAGGTACAGAAACACGAAATCATTGATGAGGATGATTATTTCTATTCACCGTTGTAAACTCTCGTAAACAGCGTAAACTTAAATCAACCGTTTCAGTTGATTTAAAGACAACAGAGTACATTACTAAAATGACAGAAGATGTTGAACAGATCACTAAGACCCCCGCTGTTGAGAGTAACGTTAAAACAAAAGAGAAAGATCCCAAGAAGGTCGCCGCAGGAAAGAGACTCGCCGAGTATAATAAACGGGCGAAAGAGGCTTTGAAAGAGAAGATGAAACGTGATGCTGAGAAGGAAGAGGAGAGTAAAGATCTCACAGCAGAGCAAGGCTCTCGAATAGAGGGGTGGATTCCTGAGATCTCTTTCACAACCGCGATCTCTCTTGTCGGTATCGGCTTGACCGCAATCAATATGTTTATGAGTTATAAAAAAGATGAGATTGCTCCCCCGAGATTACCGGAATCACCCATTCGAGAGCAGATAGAAAGACCTCAACCCTCAAAGATTCCCGTACCCAAAATGGGGATGTATTAAATATTTAAAGATCTTCTCTCTTAAGATAAATGTCGAAAGAGAAGATCTTCAAGATGATTTATGACGCCTCTGTTCTTATAGGTATCTCCTCAGGTTTCGGATACTTTGTTAATCTGTACGATCCATCATCCAGCGTGATCGATTACCTTAAATGGGTAGGAATCCTGTCCGGTAGCATCTATTTAAAAGATTATATGCAGAGAGAAGAGATACTGAAGAGGATCGATTCCCTTAACTCGAAGAAGGGATCGATCGAGAGTAAGGAGAAGGCAAAGAATCTCGATCTCAAATTGAAGAGAATCGTAAACCTTGCCAATCCCATCGGTGACAGAGACGCAGTCAATAAAAGTTACGTCGACGAGAAGGTTATCAGGAAGGGAGATCTTGACATGAGAGGGAATTCGATACATAACCTTAAGACCCCTGAAACTAAAGATGTTGATTACGCAGCGAATGTCAATTATGTGAACAGAACCGTCGATGAGAGAGAATCGATCACTCTGCAAAAGATGAGTGAATCCGTTCCCAAAAAAGTCTTTTATAAAGGTTATCTCAAACATAACAATGATAGCTTCATCAGATTCTTTGCAAACGGAACAGGAGATCATACTCGGTACACCAGACAGAGTGATCCCTCCGATTTCATCGTGAATGAGGATGACGAAGAGAGAATTATAATCAAGAATCCGGGAGTCTACTCGATATCTCTGATCGACGGTTTGAATACCCTCGATGAGGAAGACGATAACGGAACTGTTCAGTTCATATTGAATCCCGCTCCCTTTCTAAGTCTTAGCGATAATATTAACATCACGGTACCCAACACAGGCAAGGGTTGGAAAACGTATAATTTTATCTCCGTTTTAGATATATACAAAGACACAAAACTGTCTATACAGACCTCAGATGCCAGAACCATCTTTGACGGTTTGGGTAACGGGTATAAGAAGTTCGGCATGATACTTATAAATAAGATCGATTAAAGATTTACTCCCCTATTTAAAATGTGGAGAACTCTCATTCTTGCAGAAATTATGGTTGCAGTCATAATATATTTAATGTTACCGAAACAACACTGCGTCTGTGGAGTTAAGATACCTGAGGGAGGGGGAATGTGTAAATGGTGCGGAGAGTATAATCATCGACCTTCGGTGGAGAGAAGAAGAGTTGAAGAGAATCGAGGATGAGAAAAAGAAAGGAAATGATTACGACACATTCTTGTGAGATTTATTTAAAGATAATCTCTGAAGAGTAAAAATGTCAGAGAATAAACTTGTGAAGACCGTCACTGATGCATCCGTTCTTATAGGCCTATCGGCAGGGGTCGGTTACATTGCGAAGAAGGCTATGAAAGAATCATTTATAAACGACCCATCATCCAGCATTGTTAACTACGGTAAATGGGTCGCTGTTTTGTCAGGAAGCATGTACTTGAAAGAGTATTTGGAGAAACAGAAAATTCTTCCCTCTTAATAAGATAAAGGTTTATCTATTTATTATTAATAAATGGCGACCATAGCGTTAATGATAGGCGGAGCAGTTTTAAACGCTACCGCCTTTGTCGGAGGATCGTATTTGGCAAAGTATCTGAGCGGATCGCAGAGAGACACAGAGAGAATTCGACACGATAAAGCTTTAGAGAAGTACCAAAAAGACTACGCAGCTTACCAAGAGAAGAGACAGAGACTGTTGGATTGGTATAATCAGCAGAGAGATGAGGAGCATCAGGCTAATTTAAATCTCTCGAACACTGATGAGGCTTTTAAACTCTACTCTCAGACACATCCTGATTACTCTCTTCAAGAACCTCGATTCACTGATTACTACCGACCGAGTGATGACCAGAGAGTGGGTGAGATGGTCTACGTCGGAGGAGGGATGTTGGCGTTGGGTTACGTTGCGAGTAGATTATTGTAAAGTATAGATATCAAGAAAATAATAAGTTTAAAGATTCTTTACTTATCAAGTAAAGAATCATGGACGTTGACCCGACAGAGACTGACAATCCTTTTGAACCTACTGATCCCGGTGATGACGATGATGATGGAGAGATGATACCTATGACATCCACATCGAGAAGAGATAGAGGTTTTGATAATCGCAATTATGAAGAGACCTCTTTTATCGATGATAACACACCGCTTATACGAAGAGAAGAGGGAAGAGATGACGCTTGGGAAAGAATCCGAGAGAAGTATCCGAATGTCAATCCTGCAAACTCCTCTTTCACATCTGACATAGACGAGTATGATCGAGTGGTCGTGAGAATGAAAAGAAAGGGAGGTAAGAGTTACCCTCTTTTTAAACCGGATGGTGAACTTAATGAAAAATTACCGAAGACCATAAAAGAGAGTTTAGGACCCACCGCAGAGAAAGTTATCGAGACTAACGAGATAGAGATAACGAGGCGAAGAGAGAAAGTCAGAGATCTCGAGTCCTCACGTAAAGATGCTGGACCTAGTGGAAAAGAGAACATCTATCGTAACATTGAACAGCAGAGAGAAGAGATAGAGAATCTGGAGAGAGAGAACGAAGTGATAGAGGAACGCTTATCAATCAGAGACAGAGTTAAAGCCATCTTCAAAAAGTACGGTTTCACAGCGTTCGCTGTTCTATCAGCGGTCGGCGCTGTGATCGGTGTGATCGTATCTAATCTTAAGAGCGGTCTGTCTAGATTGGGTAAAGGAGTAGGTAACGGTTTTAAAGCTATAGGAAAGAAATTGGGAGAGATACTTCCCGGAATGATCGGTGCGATAGCAAGTTTCATCTTTAAAACAGCGGGTGAGGCGATCGGTTTTCTTGCAAAGAATGCGTGGTTGTTGATAGTCGCCGTCGTTGTCTACTTCGTTGAGAAGGTTAAAAATAAGAAGAGTAGAAAGTAAATGGAGAGTTACAGAGAGATATACCCTCAGTTGCCTATCGAAGAAACCGGAGATAACTTTAGATTGAAACAGTGTGCAGATTGGTTATCCCTTCTAGAGAAAGATCTTCAGGATTGTGAAAAAGTGTACAAAAAGTATAAGAGGGCAAGGAGTGCTCTTTTCAATCTGTCTACAGGCAGCGGAACTCTCTCTGTCGCTCTCTGCGGAGGAGGATTGGGTACGGGACTTACAGGAATCGGTCTTCCTGTATCAGTCGCATTAGGCGTTGTCGGAGGTGTCTGTGCCTTGACGAGTGTAGCGACAGCGAGTCTTGCAAAAGCCTTATCTAATAAGGTGAGTAAGCATGAGAAGACCGTCTCTATCTGTCAAGCGAAGATAAACACGATAAAGGACGTCGTCTCTAAATCGTTGACGGATAATAAAATAAGCCATGAAGAGTTTCTTTTGATAAAATCAGAGTATGAGAAGTATTATGAGATGAAGAGATCGATAAGAGAAAAAAACAAAACACCGACGCTTCCGCAGGTGGATGTAAAAAAGATGGAGGAAAATATTCGTGCAGAGATATTAAAAAAACTCGCCCAGTCAGAGTGAGCTGTAACTGTATGATAGTGCTATCGAGAGATGAGTCATTTAGAGATCCTCCCTATAATCCTTACTTTGTTTAAAAAGATATGATTGATAAATAAATATGAGTAATCAAAAAGATGATGATAAATCCGAATCTCTGTGGAACAGATTTCTCGAACGGTATCCCCATGCCGTCCTGTCTAAATTCCTACGAGTATTTGAAAGATACGATAGAGAGAATAAAGAAGAGCATGTAAAATTTGTCGGAAGGGACGGTTCAGAGTATGAAGTCTTCGATAAGAGTAAGTTTATGTACAGTCTGTACTTTCCCAACGAGATGAAGAAAGCGTTGGGTCTTCCCGCGGATTTTCCTTTGGAGTTGACACTTAATCCTCATCCCTCATTGCCTATTCCTGCGATCGATTTTGATGAGAGTCGACCGCTGAATAGACTCAATTTGAGAGAGAAGTTAAAGAGATTGAATATCTACGCAACACCAACAGATTATTTCTCCGTTCCCGTCAGAGACATATTTACGAATACAACGATTAAACACACCTCTTCAAAAGAGTCGCATGAATGGTTAAACAGACCTAATATGAGGTATTGGCCACAGCAGCTTAACTTCGCTGTCTGGTGTGCAACGACAGGTTGCGGGGTGAGCCTGCGTCTCTTATTAGAGGAGAAGATGGGTGGAATGGATGCGACTGATAGTGAACTCAAACTTCCTCCGCAGATACGAGCTATTCTCTGGTTTCACGTCTACTTCACGATAAGGAGAATCCTGTTTCAGATGGGAGGAATACAGAGTTCGATCGCTTTGCCCGGTGATCCACCCTTTAATGAAAAGGATAACAGATACGACATTCCTTCTTATAAGAGAATCTGTAAAGAGTTTAATGTGTCGACCGATAGTGACTTTCGCTGTCATAAAGGAGAGAATCACGGGTTGGGATCTGTCTACATTTGGGTCTCTTGGGTGGGTCCGTCTAAGGCCAATTCTTCCTATCCCGGATTTTTTAAATTTAGCGAAGAGGGAGGAGAGGGATCAAAAGGTAATCTTCTGCAGTACATATTGAATGATACAGATAATGGTTATGAGTATTTTCTCACGAGGGTATCTAACGGATTGACTAACGCCGGTCAGGCGAGATTAAATCAATCGATCGAAGCTTTAGTCTACTGCGTATTGGGTGCGCAGGTTAACGTAAGAAGCGGAATTCTCGGAAACACGGGAAGTGCTCAGGAGGTTCGACAAGAGTTTCTCGTGTTATTGGAGGATGCGATTAAACAGCCTGACATAAGTAAGAGTGTACAGAGATTTCAACTCGCTGTACAGGAGGCTAAAGTCAAGCTCGATCTAGCCGTCTCTCCCGGTACGTGGTTGATGCCATCGAGAATGGTGATCAATACGGAGAGTACGATCGGTTATAACAATAGACTGAAACGTGTTGAACCGACCATGAGATTGGGAGTGAATTTAGATGTTAATTTGAAGACTGTACCGGTCGGAGTAAGACATAACCTCGGAGAGAGTAAGGTTTTGTTACCTCACACTTCGGTTGTGAAAGAGAAGGTTGATGTTAAGAAGTCTGAGGAGGTGAAGAATGAGACTCCGTTGACCAAACCTAAACCTGATAAACCTGAGTCAACTAAACATGAGATTAATCTTGCAGTGATAACGATTGTCGTAGGTGGATTGGCATGGTTTATGTTTCGATAAAGTTGGGGGTGAGAATTTTCATAACTTGGTCGAGTTATGAAAAGGTTTAGGTAAAGTTATGCCTTACACTCTTTACATCTTGACTTATGTCTACCGTGTGGACAGATCTGCGACCCTCCGCAATCTTTACAGAAAGCTCTCTGTCTATCGTGAGGACAGATGCCTTTTCCACCGCACTCTTTACAATCGTATCTCTTTCGATTATGTTGACAGATTTCACTTCCTTTGCAGTCTTTGCAATTAGATTTACGTCGACCATGAGGGCAGATTCCTTTACCTTTACACTCTCTACATTGATATCTCTGTCTGCCATGAATACAGATCTTTGACCATCCACAATCTTTACAATTACGCCTCTGTTTGTCATGTTGACAGATTTCTCTGCACTCTTTACATTCATACTTTACTCGATTATGCTCACAGATACCCTCATCATTACAATCTTTACACATGTAAACTACTCGATCGTGAATGCATATACCGCAGTCTTTGCAACTTTTTTCACGTATTTTGTGAGAGCATTTTTTTTCAAATATTTCAATACCCTCAATCTTTACGTTAACCAACTCTATCGGCAACTCCTCAATCTCTTCAATTCGCTTAGTCAGCTCCGCTTTACACATTCTGTAATACCCTTTGATACCCAGCTTTTTGGCGTGAGCCTTCAAATCTTTCACTTTGAAATTCACCATACTTATTATTTATAAAATAAATCTTTAACACGTTTCTTCACTTTTACAAGATACATAATTTATCTAGGATGAGTATGGTCGTGAATCTCTTTCATAATCACATTATAGTTATGTATTAGGATCTGCATATATTCATCAACTGTGATAATTCTGTTTGATGGTGGTTGTTTAAACCCTCGTCTCTTTAATTCTTCATCAGATTTCTCCCTGGCAAGGGCCTTTAACTGTTTGACTGTCTGGTTCTCCATACTTATTAATCATGGAAGATTTCTTTAAGCTAAAATTTCACTTTCACATGAAGAATTTATCGAGGATTTTATCATGAGATGAAGCGAGTATGTTTTGTCGAGGAATTAAGGGAGAATTTGATTTTTCCTCGGTCAGATTTCAATGAAATGAGCTAGTACCGGCCCTTTATACCTACTAGATATAAGAGTGAGTGCAAAAAGATTACGCACACTTTCTTGCTGGGAAAGGGAAAGTCTTGAAATGAGCGGCAAGAAACTAAACGCTAATGACTTTGTATTGAAGAGGAAAAAGACTTCATAACTTAATGTTACATTTCACATTGACGCATTTGGAACCAGAAAACTTCCAAATGACCACGGTATTCTTCTACGAATGACCCTTCGAAAACTGAAAAGCGCTACGAGGAACTGAAAAGGAGACGTTAAGACAATATTAACTTCGCCAAATATCAAATTTGGGTAGCTGATCGAGTTTAGCTGATGTAATTTATACCAACATTTGAATTGAAGTAAAAGGTCAAACTAAAATTATCTTACTATATCAGCCTGATCAAATTTCCAATGGGCGTCTTGAGAGTCAAGTTATAGAAGAACTCCGAAACTGTTCGATTTTCTTCGCCAGATTCTTAACTATACAACGTGTAAAATAAACTAGTTATCTTTGTCTGTATACGCTCTATATTCAGTCCTTTCAGCACTTTTTAACCTCACCACATAACTCTTCTTTCATTCTTCCGTATCCGATAATAATCATAGTGGGCATGTAAAAGGAAGATTGTCTTCAAAACCAAAAGAAAATGATTACTACTACCCATCAAAACAGACCTTGAAAGTTTAACTTGAACTCCGAAAACGACAAGAGATAAGAGATTACCGCCGATTTATTGCAGAAATGTTTTGGATTTGGATGAGTACGTGAGCGGAAACCGATTTAGTGAGACTATATTAATTTCAATCTTAGAATTAATGACAAGCCTGAAAAGTGAGACGGCAATACCCCGAAATATTGATCGATCGCGCGTTTGCAAAACTATAAGAGGATCACAATACTCTATTAGAGAAACTGGTGAAATCCAAGATTGTGGATCCATTATGGCGAATTTAAAGACAGATATAGCGTCGCATCTAACAAATACTATGTCGTCTTGTTGAGTTGGCTAATGGCTATGTACTCAATACAAAGTAATTTCGCTTTGCGTTGATAGAAGAGAAACCTTAGGGGGACTGCATACCCCCACCTTCCTACCCCTTGTACCACTGCGAGGATATGAATTTGTTTGTACGTCCGAGGATTCAACTAAAAAAATGAAAAATATTATTATTTCATTATCTGATGATCAGCATGCTCCACAAAACGGTTTCAGAGCCACCTTAAGTTATCAAAAACGCGCCTTTTTTTTCTTTCCTGTATATATATTTTTTTTAAGTTCTTGCGTTTTAATTCCATTTTCCTTTTTAACCTATTAAAAGAGGGTCTGAATGTTGCAATACGTGTAAACTGTGATCAACAGAATAAATTTGCTGACAGAAGAGAACGAGAACGAAATGTAACATACATGGCATGTAAGTTAATTATATTGTTTTACTTTACAGAAATGCCGATCACCCGTCTAGGGATCGCTCTTGTAACTTGTATGTTGCTGTTTATTCTGATGGAGGGTGCAACGTACACCTGTCCAGAGTAAAAAAAGATGGTTAAAAGGGTCAAGAAGTTGGAAAACGGATTTAAACGTAAGTATAATTCGCAGGGTGAGGCGTGCTTTGTTTCTTGCAAGTACTTCGAGAACAGTTTTAATTTAATACCTTGTTCTGGTGCCATATAATTTTAATGCTATACTCGTAGTTAATATCATGTAGTCATGTAAATATCGATATAATCTCACGTTGGAGATATTTTATACTTGGAACTAAATCCACTACCTCTCGGAACGAGTTATTTCATTGGTTCCTAAAACAATACATAACAGGCTATAACAATGCCCCTATCCCTGAATAACAATAGAGGTAGTGTTTACAGCGGGTGAATGAAAATAGAGGTTTCAGAGAGGTAGTGTCTTACTGTACATTTGCCTTACAGAATAAATCGTCATTGCTTATAATGATAGTTTTCGTAATGTTTGGAATCTTTTTAAGCCAAGTTAAGGATTGAAAACTGTCGAATGTTACGCAAAATGTAACTTCAGTTCTCTCTCCTGTTTTATAAAAAGTTCGACAAAGTTACTCGTGTGTACTTTATGCACTGTGTTATCTCGACCCTTTAGTTTTGTCTGTGGACAAACTGAAAATGAAATTGACATTTGAAACCGGATGCTATTGGCTTTAAAGGAGAAGCCACCGTTGAAACCATAAAACAGGGGAAAATGAGAAAAAAATATGTAGAACTAGTGAGAGGATTAACTGAATTCACCTACGGAAACAATGATCAGCCACGCAGGATGGTATCATTCGAATTTCAGTATTAAAAATATTCCTTTTAAGTGTATTCCTTCATTCTTCTTTGAAATTAATTTTAACTTCGTTATTCTCAGGACAATCCAAAACAACTTATTGACATTAAATCACATTCTATAAATATTGTGCCAAAATTGGCAAAACAAGACAAGCCTGAAAGCTTTCGTTGGCATTGCAACTTTAATTACTGTAGATGCATTCATAGAGTATAATGGTCATTACAATGATCAAACTTTTTATTTCAGTGGTTTAGATCCAAACAACATTCAATAATATTTTTCAAACTTTTTTTTTTTCTGTTTACTTTTGAGCAAAAACAGAAAAAGAATGCTAACAAAACAAATTGAAACTCACCCGAAACGATTTTTAATTAATATTTTTATAGCTTTGTATTTCCCAGTTTTGTTTGGCTCTATTATTATAATACACAGCGTAAGTCTTAATTTTAAAGTATAAAGAACGATGAATTAAACTATCCTGACGCGGGGTGAACTTCTTGACATGGATGCAATTTAAAAACACGTTAATTATGACGTACGTCAGTGGCGCAGAATTGCAAGACGTTTCCCGCATGACAGTCAGAAGGTAAGATAACTTTTCAAAAGCATGTAGCCCTCTTTAAGTTTCAGTGGTCTTAAATACAGGAAAACCAAAGGAAAAAGCTGTTTGAATATGAAGCGTGCTTTTAAAATTAACATATCCATTTTGTTTCAATAGGTTATCTCAGCTGAAACATTATTAGGTTAGCTGGTTTATGCTGTTTAAAAAGTTGTTAATTATTAAGTGGATGGTCGTCACACTATAGTATCTTCGTAATATAGTTGCCTACACTAAAGGCAGACAATCACAAGACGCTTGATCGATGAGAGTACAGAACATTTTCCGTTCAAGAAGGTAAGTTTGCTTATAGTTAAACGCCATGTGCGCCTCTTCTGTGGTATTAACATGACCTTCTTAGCGTTTTTTTTTTTTTTTTTTAAACGTAGCGGGTTCTTGAATTAATATATTTTAAAGTAATCGATCGTGAGAATAAACCTTCAGTGGAACAGACCCATTACGTAATAAAAAGCCAACAAAAACCGACATGTTCAGTCACCAATCTGGGAAAGAATGTTTTCCTTATGAAAAGAAACTTTTCATTTAGTCGAGAGCTCAATGAAATATTTTCAGCTTAACTAGGTATTAAAGAGAGGAAATGCTAGTTAAAAATAAGTCTGTCCTTGGTTATTTCCTTTTAAGGCGGTCGTCTTACTTAATAGAGGTGGGCGCCAAAATTGCACAATGCAACAAACAAACATTCTATTTATAATAATAGGAGCACCTGTGGTATATCTTTAGTATAAAGATAGCACAGAGAGCTTTGCATCTCAGAACCGATATTTAATATCATAAACAAAAAATAAATATAACTTATTCCATGGTTTAACATATAATACGGACAGATATTTTGCGAGTTGCGTAATATGTTTTTGAGCCAAGTAGGTACGAGGAAAAATACGAGCAATGAGCCATGGGATAAGAGATTTATTAACTCATTTTTTTTTCCCGGTAAGTTTGGGTCGTTTAGTTCAGCCATTTTTTTGCACTTCTTTCCGTCCGTATTTTTTATTTCCCTGTTCTACTTAAGCAATAGACCACACTTTCTAGGGGTTTACCGGCTCAATAAACCCCTGCGAGATGTTAGGAGAACACGAGAAAAGCTTGTAAATCACTCGCCTGACGGCTCGTGATTTACAAGCTTTTCGAGTGTTCTCCAAACATCCCAAGGGGGTTTATTGCGCCGGTAAACCCCTAGGAAGTGTGGTCTATTGCTTTTATGAACTATGGAAAAGGTTTTTAAACAAGTGGGAATTTATTTTTTTTTATTTCGTGATCAAGTGTCTTATTCTCAACATGTTCATCGAATTAAGCGGTAAACCAACCACAGTGGCTGGAAGAATAAAACACAGGTTCTGCTTCACTGACCGTTCACACCAAAATCCACGAACCGACGCGACAAAAACGTTTAAAAGTCCGTTTAAAGCTATAAAAATCATAAGAAAAGAGAAGGAAAAGGCAAACAGTTAACGGAAAAAAATGTATTGAATGGTTTAAAGTTAATTCACGAGGAAATTTAGCAAACTGTGGCCGGAGTCATTCACGCGAAAGCAGAGGACTGCACGGAAAGTTTGCAAGCTTACAAAACTCACAGACTGCCGATGTTATTTAGAAACTCTGTTTCGGAAATTTTATTTCGAACTTATTAGTTTTCGTCTCCGCCGAATGACAGACTTTACAGAAAACACTGAAATTGCATAAAACTAGAATTAATTCAAACGCGTACAAGAACACAGTGTGAGTTTCTAAAGCTTTCATAGCGATCACTTTGAGGTGTTTTTTTTTTCTTTTAAATAAGGTTTCCGAGTAAATGTTGAATGAAAATATATCCATGTAATTAATTTTATCCCAGCCCGGTGAAAGCGTATCTGTTTATTGTGTTCCTTCTCATATGATTGTTTCTGTGTTTTGTTTTGTTTTCTTCTAGCTATACGCTTAGCTAATTCGCTCCACTTAAGGTGGGCGGCCAAAATTCATTGTAGTGAACCACCCTCAGTAAATATTCATTGTTATCATTTATGAGAATCGTATCCTCTGTTTTATTCATCAGATAGACCAAAATAAGACATTAAACTAAAGTTGATTATTCGTTCTTACGGGTCGAGCGTTGTGCTGTCTTGTCGGGGAGCGGGAGTTTACCGGTACAATAGAACATAGGTTTTTGACCTTTTGGACCAATCAGAGTGCGCGTAGTATCTGAGGTTAGTTCATAAAGTGTAATAAGGTGTCATAGTTTGCGCATTTTCTTGACCTAATATGGTAATATGGCGCAATAGTGGAATAATAAAAAGTATTAATCTGGACTACAATATGAAATGCCCTAAAATGAATTTTATGATGTGTAATATTACGAATTGCCATAGGTTGTTGCATATGTCCATTGAAAGTTTGATTGACAAATCTTTCTAACATCACTGCCGGTTTTAGTTTTCTTATAGAGCCCGACAGACATATGTACGTGACCGTGATCAACTTAAAGATTTACTGCATATATGCAGGGCATTTTCAAAATAATGATGAAGAAGATGGTTCATGAAAACAACAAAGTTCGAATAACCAAACATGGCTTTGTTTCTATCACGACTAAACTGACTTTTTGTTCTCGTTTTCAGTGGGTGACTTATCAAAATGGTTTGGAAAATAGTATTACAGATAATACTCAGCCATTTTCTGGGTCAGATGTTTTGTTTAGCAGCTTCTCCACAGTGCGGAAGTCAATATTCCGTCTTAAACAAGATGTTGAGGGGACACATCTTCAACACAATGGAGACATCAATATCATTTGAATGTCTTCAGGCTTGTGACAATGACGTCAGATGTCAAAGCGTCAACTATGTCATTTCCACAAAGATGTGTGAGTTGAATGACCGCACCAAGGAGGCAAAGCCTGAAGATTTTATCCCTAACTCTCACCGATACTATTTCAAGCGAGTTAGAACGAGAGGTAAACTCAGTAATTTTATTGAGGAAGGTTACACAATACCATAAATAAAACATCAAAATTTAAAACATATTCTGAAACTTAAAAAAAAAGGAAAAATACGATGCACCAAAATTAATAATTGGGACTCATTCTTGTCACAACAAAAAAAATCACAAAATTGACCACACTGCACGTTTTGTTTAATAACTCCAAAGGTATTTACAGCAGTGAAGACTCCAATATCTCATTTGAAGCGCACAAAATATACTTTCTAGGAAAAATATCTTCTCATTGAAACTAACAACATTTCTAAAAAATATTTAAATCACAAGAAAAATAATAAAAATAAGTCAAAAAATTGAAGCACAACTGAAATTCTGCAAAAACACTCTAATTTTGAATTTTGTTGTTCGAAGCAAACATCTTCCTTGTTTTATTGCGAAATGTGCTGCGAAAACCGCTTAGAAAATTAGGAATCGTGAAATTAATTATGATTTTTGTTCCGACGCAAGCAAAAGGATTAAATTTCAGTTACCATAGCAACGGCTGGTCAAAGATCTAGTTTCGCGTCCTCTACTTGCATTTGCATAATCGCCACGAAACGATTTTAGACAAAGTTATTGAGCTTTACGATCCTAAAAACGACTAAAAACACATTGTTATGGAATAGACGCGATTCAGCGATCCAAAGATCTGTATTACGTCGCATTTTGAAGAACATGTGTTGAAATTGCGAACAGATTCAAACACGTGCCAAACAGCACGAAAGATCATTTACGATCATTAACCTCAATTTTTCGCTTCCAATTTCGAGTTAGCTGTCCAAAAACATTCTATGACACTTAAAAAACCTTTGGGATTGTCTTCCTTATCGAAATCATCGTCAGGAGCTTTTGAAATTCGTTCGCGCAAGTCCGCCACGTTTACCTGAAAATCTGTGATCTTCAAACAGATTGTAATGTAGAGAACAATCAAGTTTCCTAGCCCACAATCGCTGGGTGATTGGCCAATTACACCAGTTTCCTGTTCTCCAAATGTTGAGGGAATCGGAAGTAGCGCAAATTTTCTTGGAATTTTCGCGCTATTCGTCGAATTCGACCAATAAGTCCCAAAGCGTGACAAGAAAGTTAAATAAACAAAAAAACTCGGAAGAAACAAATGAATATAAACATATTTACAAAAAACAGCAATCTGGTAAGTTTATTTTACCAAAATTAGCCGACCAACAGAAAGAGATAGCACTTATCATTTTTAATTCAGTTTCAAATGGTACAGACATTTTCAAAGGGTCGTAACTATCAGAATAAAAGGAATTCTTTGAACTGATTTTCCGGAAAGTTGCTGTATTCGGGATTTTTCGTTAAATGGTAAGCACCCCAGGGCAACCGTTGTCAGTGTCAGGCAAATTCATTTGAAATCCGAATAAAATTTCGCAGTGAACTAATTTGAAGCTAAAATAAAGCCTCTTAGCCAGTCTTTTTTTGATCACTGACATAACTGTTTGTTTCGTTACAGCCCCTCTTGGTTCGATTCCTGAGCTGCCTGCTGAATCATGCAAAGAAATCAAGGCAAGTGAAGGAATGCAAGCGGTCAGCGGCAAATACTGGTTTCATTCGTCGAAACTAGGAAAGTCTGTACTCGCTTACTGTGACATGGAGACAGAAGGTAACTGACTTTTTAATGTATTATTATTATTGTTATTATTATTATTATTATTATTATTATTATTTTATATATATATCCATCTACTATATCTACTCCCATGTCATTTACTACAGACAATGTTCTTCTAACACGATATCTCACACGCTTTTTACCACTTCATGCACACAGATCGTATATTAACATATCATTATAATAAAGGCTTAGCTCTTCCATTAGCACGTTGTAGCCGACAAGGTTGTAGGCCGAGTTGTCTGAAATCTAATATTTAACAATTATTCCACGAGAACGCGTTGGATGGTACATAGCCAACGAGATTCGTAGCGCCGAGTTGGCCATGTTGGCTATGATGATCTCATATCAAACAAGCGCGAGTGGAGTAATTGTTTTATTAAAAACGCCCAGAAATAATTGCAATATTTGATCTTCCCAGCTGTTTTCGTTGACGCATATCGGCTACGATATTTGTGATCAATGGTATATGAGCTCATAAACCATTGCCTGTAAGCCAATCAAAACTCAGGAATTGCAATATACCATTGCTAGTTTTTAATAACAGATGATATCTCGCAAGATTGAGCAGCATTATTGTTTTATAATTCAACAAATTACCAACGAAAAATACTAAACAGCTAAAATAGTATTGTTGTGCAGCGCTTTGGCGGACGCCGGACGAGTTTGGGATGTGTAAGTGACTTAAGTCTCAAAATTTCTGTTATGTGCGAATGGCGGGTAACAATGTCCTTCTGGCCATATATGGACATTGCGGCAATTTGTTGAATAATAAGAGGAATGACCTTTTTGTAAATTTATGGATAATTATAACCCTTCACAAATGTCACGAAATGAGCCCATTGTGAACCCGACTGTTATTATTGCATATTAAGAGGCTGTCCGCGTAACAGCGGATAAGGCAAATTTTGGACCTTCACCGATTTCTCTAAGATTTTCAGTGAAAGTCGACCATTATATCCCATGAACAAATATCACATTTATTTGGATCAAATCTTTTATTTTTATTTTTTGCGAGGCGGTTTTCACTGCAACCTCAAAACCACCCAATTTGCATTTGAAGACTCCATAATTTAGCATTAAATGTCGGTCGCTGCCAAAGCGTATTTCCTTAACCAAACAAGCTGAATATTTTATATATCAAGGTTTTATGTTTCTTCTATACTTTAACGGTTAAACAATTGACTGAGTTATGAATTTTCAAAAACACTTCCTAACGGACTCAGGAATGCGTGACACGTAACATACCTGTAGTTGAAAGCGATTTTCTCGAATGTGGGACCTGATCAGAAGTCAAGTCTATTGTATCTTGGAAGTACTAATACCAGTCTAGAAACCTATCGAATAAAATTTGTGGGCACTCTGCACTTCGCGCCGTACAGAGCAGCAAGATTTTCCCAAATTTTCGCCGTTTTGATTAAAACCAAAGATAACGACGGTCCGATTTCTTTACAGGGAACGCCTATAGATACGATCATTACCACTAATCACCACACTGTGGTATGCAAATAAATAATATTTGTCGATTTAGCCGTCGTTTGAGGAAAAAATCTGCCGTTGTTGCAGGATTTTCAAAAGAGACAGCGATAAAAATCAATATGCAAATTAGCTCCGAAAACGACATTTTGCTATATTTATCTCTGTAATTCCCGAAAACTTTTTTTATTAAAAATTATTTTACAAGGCAAAGAAATGTTCTTTACCTGGGAAAAGATGCCTTCCAGACTATGTAAAAGCGTTTCAGTTTTGCTGTGAGTACTTATTTTCATTTCCCACGCTGCGGCCGGTAACACAGTGTTTGTTTGCGAGGCTGTTCTGTTGGTTTCACTCTAATTCAATTAGAAGCGGGCAAGTTGTCTACTTTTTCAAAGCTCTCTCAGCTCATCCTTACAACGTCTGAGGTACCTGACTAATTGTCAATAAAAAAGTTTATTGACAATTTCCCCCAATAAATGTCGAAAAAAAATCCTGAAAGTATCATATCAAAACGAAACTTCAAGTAGTGGGTCTTAATGAGGTTAGCCTTAGGCCTTAGGCGTAACAGTCGTTGGCCGAAAAAAAAAATGTTAACCGTAAAAAGAAAATTCTAGCTATGAAAGCAGAGGTCTCAGGATTTCGTGTCAAGACTTTCACTTGTCTTGGTACCGAGAAGAGTTAGATTTGCTCCAAGTCGTTCGCTTTTTTCTTTGTGTTAACAGAGTTACTGTATTTGAATTGATCATTCTCGTCCCCAGAGCCCGCGATCCTTCTGGTCTCCATCAGGGTTCGAGAACTCTGACCGTTCCCAATTTCTGAGCATTAGCATGAACATGCACAGAGTTCTCCTTCTGTATCGTTAAGCCAATCAGATTTGTCAGATTTGACAATGAGTCCGTGAATCGCGGACTTGCGGTGTTGGAGGCCGAAAGCTGGCGCAGAGCAGAAGGATCGAGTTACTTTTTGCCTCCGTTTGAAACGAATCTAGGTGCAAAGCCATTCATATGAAAATGCCTTCCACCTTCACGTCCATTTTCATGCAAATCAAACCTCTTTTTATTTGAATGGTTTCGCACGAAGACTCGTTTTGAATCTGAGGCAAAAGGCAACTCGGAGATGGCCTATAGACCTTTTGCGCTTGGACGACTTGTTGCCCCATTTACAGACCATTTGATGATTGAAATGTTCGCGCGCGAAGCGCACTATTAAATCCCAGGAATGGCTCGTTCCGCGAACAGTAGCAATTTTTGATTTTTAAGCCAGACTATGCGCCCTCCTTATCCAGCGGTCTTTTGCGAATCAAACGAGCGAGCAACTTGGAGCAAGTGCTGTAGCACATTGTAATTCATGGCACTTACTCCAAGTTGCTTCCTCGTTTGATTCGCAAAAGACCGCTGGATAAGGAGGGTGCACAGTCTGGCTTGAAAATAAAAAAAATTGCTACTGTTCGCGGAACGAGCCATTCCTGGGATTTAATAGTGCGCTTCGCGCGCGAACATTTCAAGGCGCGATTTTGTTTCCTTTTTTGTAAGTGATCAATTCACAGTCTCGTCTCCAGAGGCCGCGATCCTTCTCGTCTGCGCCAGGAATCAAGACATCTGGCCGCCTCCAAAACCGTTAGTCCGCGATTAATGGACTCATTGTCAAATCTGACAAATCTGATTGGCTGAAAGATACAGAACGAGTGCTCTGCGCATATTAATGCTCAGAAATTGAGTTCTCGATCCTTGATGGAGACCAGAAGGATCGCGGGCTCTGGGGGCCAGAATGATTAATTCAAATAACTCTGTTGACACAAAGAAAAAGCGAACGACTTGGAGCAAATGTAACACTTCTCGGTACCAAAACACGTAAAACTCTTGACAAGAAATCCTGAGACTTTTACTTTTGCGGCTAGAACTTTCTTTTGCGGTTAACATCTTTTTTTTCGGCCAACGACTGGTACGCCTAAGACTTAATTTTTTGGTCGCTTTACGGCTAACGGCAAACCTCATTAAGATCCACTACTTAACGACGTTTCGTTTTAATATATACTTCGGCTTAGCTTTAGGATTTTTTTTCGACATTTATAGGGGGAAATTAATTTGTCACCCTCCCCCCCCCCTCGCCTCCCACCCCGCTCCAGTGAATTCCAATGATCCGCCATGTAAAACAGAGTTGGACTAGATAGGTCAGATAGATTTTATCACGACATTTTAATAAACTCTATATTGACAAAAATAGTCAGATACCTCAGACATTTTAAGGATGAGCTGAGAGAGCTTTGAAAATGTAGACAACTTGCCCGCTTTTAAGGACGTTCGCGCTAATTGTTTATGCGCATCCTTACTGCGCACGTAATTCCTGTCGCAACGCTGCGCCACGTCATGCATCAAGCGCGCGCGCTGAGGAAACTTTCCAACCACATATAGGGTGAGTAGCCGTTGCGTTAACTTCGCTTGCAGTTTACTCGCTTAAATGGTCGGTGACCCCTACTTTTTTCTTAACAGATCACATTTGTAAACGATTATCTACGTTTTGTGAGAAAATGAAAAAAATCTATCGATTAAAAGGTTGATTTTTTTTTTGCCCCACGCACGTTCGAATTCCGCTTTTTGATCTTTTCGTTTTGTCGTACGACTGGTTCAAATGCCTCTTCCAGGGCTAAGTTTTGCATAAAAGATGGCAACACTTGAAATTATCTACGCAACAGACGCACTTCTTCAAAATATCACCAATATCGTTTCCCTCCGTTTTCTCATCATCGATAATTTAAACTACAAACCTTGAAAGCCGTGCGAAATTACGTGCGCCAATTTTTCAAAATCAGGGTAGTTTTCTACAGACTTTATCTCTGAAACGAAGTCGGTGACCCCCACATTTTTTTGTATTTCTGACACAAGTAACTCATTATCCGTCCTCAGTAAAAATTTTAGAAAAATCTATCGACTAGAAAATTTTCGCGCGAACGTCCTTAATTGAATTAGGGTGAAACCAACAGCCTAGCAAACAAACACTGTGTTACCGGCCGCAGCGTGGAAAATGAAAATAATCACTCACAGCAAAACTGAAACGCTTTTACATAGTCTGGAAGGCATCTTTTCTCAGGTAAGGAACATTTCTTTGCCTTGTAAAATAATTTTTAATAAAAAAAGTTTTCGGGAATTACAGAGATAAATATAGCAGACTCTCGCGTTCGGAGTAATTTGCATATTGATATTTATCGCTCTGTCTTTTGAAAATCCTGTAACAACGGTAGATTTTTTCCTCAAACGACGGCTAAATCGACAAATATTATTTATTTGCATACCATAGTGTGGTGATTAGTGGTAATGATCGTATCTATAGACGTTCCCTGTAAAGAAATCGGACCGTCGTTATCTTTGGTTTTAATCAAAACGGCGAAAATTTGGGAAAATCTTGCTGCTCTGTACGGCGAGAAGTGTAGAGTGCCCACAAATTTTATTCGATAGGTTTCTAGACTGGTATTAGTACTTTCAAGATACAATAGACTTGACTTCTGATCAGGTCCCACATTCGAGAAAATCGCTTTCAACTACAGGTATGTTACGTGTCACGCATTCCTGAGTCCGTTTAGGAAGTGTTTTTGAAAATTCATAACTCAGTCAAAATTTTTAGAATACAATTGTTTAACCGTTAAAGTATAGAAGAAACATAAAACCTTGATATATAAAATATTCAGCTTGTTTGGTTAAGGAAATACGTTTGGCAGCGACCGACATTTAATGCTAAATTATGGAGTCTTCAAATGCAAATTGGGTGGTTTTGAGGTTGCAGTGAAAACCGCCTCGCAAAAAATAAAAATAAAAGATTTGATCCAAATAAATGTGATATTTGTTCATGGGATATAATGGTCGACTTTCACTGAAAATCTTAGAGAAATCGGTGAAGGTCCAAAATTTGCCTTATCCGCTGTTACGCGGACAGCCTCTTAAAGTCGAGTTCTGACTTTATGTTTGGATTCCAGATGTGGATGAATGTCTCGAGGACTTACATGATTGTGACGACAACAGCTATTGCAGCAATACTGTGGGATCCTACACTTGCAAAAGTCACCGTGAGTCTCAGCTTGCATTCTCGTTTTTGATTTCAATACGAATAATTCCTGTAATTTGGTGAACGAAAACCCCAAGCACCTTTAATTATTGGCGACATTCTTTTAAGTGTCAGATTAAAGATCACTTTGAGGTAAAGCGTTCGAACTCAAGTGATTTTAAAATACGTTAACGTAGAGGAGCCGCGTTAACCTCAAAGACTCGTTAAAATATAGACTGTCAGTAGACATAATTTGCATCTTCTTATAGCCAAATGTCTTACCTTTAAGTTGATATAGGGCTAAAGTACCTGGCATGTAATTCGGAGGCGGAACGTGTACAGCTTTTATACCGAAGACGCGGTTGAGGGTATACGGTATCAAACATGATTTTACTACACCTTTTCTATCCTATGACCAGGTGGCCTTGGTATGTCGACAATTCTTGGAAGTCTTCTCAAGCATGACAAATATTTGGAGACGTTGATACTGTATCTTGACCCAGTCCTCACAAGTAGTTCCTTGAGTAGGTTTGTGAGGTGTTACCATGGAAATACAGATGGTTGGGAAGCTACAACGTTTCACTCCAAATGTGATGGAAAGGGGCCCACCGTCACTATTATAAAATCCAATAACTACATATTCGGTGCATTCACGGACGTGTCTTGGCATAGTAAGTATGAACAATTTCTTCAATTAAGGATCTTGCAAACTTGATGCTAATCATCATCATCATCATCATCATCATCATCATCATCATCATCATCATCATCATCATCATCATCATCATCGTCGTCATCATCATCATCATCATCATCATCATCATTACCATCACCATTATCATCATTGTCATTATCATTATCATCATTGCTACCACCGCAGCAGCACAGTCATCTTAATACATCATCATGACCCTCATCTTCATTATCGTTAGCGTCTTTCTTTTCCTACTCTTCACCTTGCTTTATAGTTTCATATATTATCGATTCTTCTCTATTAAATTCTGGTTATTATATTTGAGCTAAGTGCATGATTCCCAATTGCATTGAAATTGACATTAAAGTTGTTATTGGCCTTAAAATTGGCAATGAAGAAAGCATTGACATTAGATTGGCATTATCATTGGCATTGGATTTGACGAGGCATTGGCATTGGCAATCGCATTGGCATTGGCATTGGAATTGCTGACAATGGCAATAAGAATGATATTTGTATTGACAGTGGCATTGACAATGACATTAAAATTGACATTTCTTTGCAGACATCCCTCAACTCTTTCAGCAAACTCCGAACTTATGTTTGCAGTAGTTTTTTTTTTTTTTTTTTTTTTTTTTTTTTTAAAGCTGATTTCTGGATCTTTCTTTTTATCAGGCTCCTGCAGTTACTCTTCGGCAGCCAAGGCATTCATTTTCTCGCTGTACAACACCAATGGCTACGACCCTGTCAAACTGACGCAGTACCGATACCTTAACAAGTCTATGTATAGCTGTTCCAGTTACGGACCTACCTTTGGGGGCAACCACCTTGGTCAACACGACATCTTCATACCAAACTTGGCAGCCAACAATCAAAATTCCTTCACCATCTGTGGCTCTACCTACTCCCTTCCCCCGGGATATTCAGCTGGTTCTTGTTCATTCTTTGCTGGGGGGAACTATTTTACCCCAACTGATATTGAAGTGTTTTACGATGCAACTTCTTAAAATTGAGGTCATTTGGCACCATTCACATTTATTATGTTCTGTTGATGTTGTCTAGTAAATTAGATAAGGTAGTCGTCAAACTACAAGAACTAAAAATAATGTGTTTGCAACATTATGTGATTTTGTTTTGATTTTTTCCTGTCGCATGAAAAAACAAGCCAGAAAAAAAACCTACATTTTCATTTACGCTTTTCATTTACGCCAGTTTGTTTTAAAATAGAGCGACACAGTCTTTTGAAATTCAATTTAATGAATTTAGTTTGTATGTCGTATTTAACCTCCGAACACCACAGATAATGTTATCAAGCCTTTTTAAATCAGTTTGAGGGTAGCTAGCATAATCAGCCTAAGTTACCTGATCACTCCCCTTTGGGCCATTTCTGTTTTATGTAATATAATCACCTCAAATAGTGTGACCCAGCCCTTTTAGGGCTGATTTGTATATAACTAAAATACGTCTAGTCACGTGACCCAGCAGTAGTAGTACACGTAACAAAATAACGTAAAATAGAGTGATCCGGCATCTTCAGACAAGTTCGTATGTAACAAAATCGACCTTAATAGTGTGCCCGAGCCTTTTTTTTTTTCTTTTTGCTGGAAAGAATAAATTATTCCTAGACAACAATGTAAAGAGGAATAAATATGTTGCAAGCATTTATTGGGCATATTTGAGACACCACAACACGTTAAAAAATACAACAAACTTTTAAAAAAACACCAATTAAGTAATAAGAAAACAGGAGCCAAACGAGCGTGTAGATTCTGCTTTGAACCAGTATCCGTTTAAGTTCTTTCTGCAAGGATCTCGATGGTTTCATCAACAGGGATACTAGTAAAACAACACATGCGTCATTAAATGCTAAGATATCATATGGTCATTGACTTCCATATCACAAAGATTTTGAGAAACCATTAATGGACGTACAGGACAACTCTCACTCATTAAATGCTAAGATATCATATGGTCATTGACTTCCATATCACAAAGATTTTGATAAACCATTAATGGACGTACAGGACAACTACTTTTTCTTTCTGAGGTAATTTGCAGCACTGACCTAGCATGTTATTACTATTTCTGCCCAGCAGCATTTTATCTATTCTTTCCAAGTAACTAACAACATACGAATAAAAAGGATGATATACTAGGCCGGTTTGAGTACAGTTGAACGTTTACACATCGTTTCAAAACTAATTAGTTACCATAGAAAAAAATAACAATTTATCAGTGTTGACAAAATGCATCTTACAACTACATATAAAATACACACAAACCGTTTTAAGTGAATAATTGGTTTCCACTTACTTAAAGTTTTCTGTCGGCGATGAAAGGTACTTGAGCTTACTTGAAAACATTTAAGTTATTGATTGCGATGATCCTGAGTGATATAATTGAGCTAGTTTAGTTGCATCTTAACTTGCTCATCATTATTCAATAATAAAAAATGGGGGTCACCGTGCTCGTTTTTGAGATATAAGCACTTAAGGGCTAAAGTAAAGGCGTTTATAACAGGCTAAGCTGTTGCAAAGGTAATCAATGACATCATGAAAAATGGCTACAACTTGTTTAGTGATGATCGGACGTTTGTTTGATATCCTTATTGTACCAGCAGCTGATAACGACTAGCAGTACTGACCCATTAAAGTTTAAGAGCTGGAAAGTGCAGGAAACCATTGTGAGCCTCCTGAAAAGGGAGCTAAAATATGCTTAAGCAAAACATGTCATTTAGAATGCCAAAAAAAAGTGAAAAATATTGTCCCGTTATTTGTCTCAACGCAAAGGAAGCAAAAACTTTTGATAGCTCTGCCGCCATTTAATTTCAAAGTAGAAGACGAGAATTCTCATTTTCTTCGCTTTTGATCAATGGCGCCCTCTAGCCTTTACTGCACCAGTGTTGGTAAAAATTAAAATATAAATAAATAAACAAATAAATAAATATATAAACAATTCACTTAATTTAAGTGTCATTTTATCTAGCACGACTGTGCCAATTGAGGACACTGTTAATAAATAAATAAACACATATTATAAATCAAAGAAATAATTGTTAAAAATCCCAACTGGGGCAGGAGGCTAACCAGTTGCCTATTTGCAAGGCGTGGAAGGGTTGAATAAGACATATTATTATCAATATACGCGGCCAAATTGAAAACCGCCCTCTTGAAAACACGCGCTTTGCGGGCCGCAAATGACTCGTAGCGGGGCGTTAATGCATAAACGGCCCTGTAGCTGATTGGTTATCGGTTCATTATCCGATGAATATTAACCAATCAGGTCACGTTTAATGACGTGAGAAAACCATTTGGGTGCGTACAGCAAGTTTTAAAGCGAATAGAGTTCGAAAAGAAAAATCAAAGCCTATTTGTTATGAATCGGACAAAATGCAGCTAAAAAATTCGGATGTAGAAGCAAAAGCACAAGGGGAAGATATAAAGAGAGCAACTCAGTCTTGTTGTCTTACGAGAAACGAAACACAACAAAACAACGGTTCACTTCGTTTTGTGTTTCTCGGGTCGAGCTAAATTAACTGAAGCATTGCGGGGATTTTACGCCGAGGCTCAACTGGAAAATATAAGTTCGTAAATTATTATAATCCACTTTTTTTCAGAGACACAGCAGCTCCTTTTAACTACACCTATGCAATACATGGGCCTCAATGTAGCATAGCACAAAATTTTCAACGCGAAGTACTTGTATTTTTGAACATGTAAAGCTCATTAAATGTGTTAGTTTATATCTGGATGTTCAGGGATCTAATTTGGCCTTGTATATTGATAATAATGATAATTAAATGACTTTTTGAGGGAATATTGCTTATTTGCTCCCTTGTAGTGTCATTTGCGGCCCTTGCGCTTCGCGTTCGGGCTGCAAATGACACTACGCGGGCGCAAATAAACAATATTCCCTCAAAAAGTCATTTTATTGTCCTATCTATCTTGATGTCGGGACCTCTGGATTACGTCCAGCGCCCTAACCACTAGGCCACGCTGCCTCCTGCCCAAAAATCACTGGGTCATTCAGAAACGATTAGATGACAACAATTCAAACTCTTTCTCCAGTTTCAGTGCATTATTGTTGAATTTTAAGCGCTTTTGTCCAATTTGAAATTACTTTAATTTTCAGTTATGATAGACGACCACAACTTTCACCCGCTTCACAAACAGGCGACGTGTACACGCTCGCTTACTTTTGCAGGTGGTTTGACCATGCACTAATTAACAATTATTCCATGAGACCGCGTTGGATATGAAGTGATAAATAACCAACGAGCGCGTATCGCGAGTTGGTTATGATCACTTCATATCCAACAAGGTCGAATGTAATAATTGTTTTAGTAAATTCTCAAATCGGGTTTTTGCCCCCGATTTTTATTTCAACAACTTTACAAAGCGGTCAAAAGAACATACAACTTCCGGTCATACGCGCGTCGTGATCACGTGATTATTACATCACTGAATGAGCTGAATGAAATTTGACAGCTACACAGACGACAAACTGTTGTCAACTGTTACCGAAAATCAACCTTGAAATAGTCAACCGTTCAAATGCAAGGAGAAAAGACGGCTTCGGAGGTTTTCAAGTGTTTAAATAGCGTTCAAAGTTCGGGAAGATTTTCCTGATTATAGAAAAAGGTTTGTTGTTTAGTGGCGAGCGAAGAAAGCGATCTAGGCGGCTCGAATGGACTTCATGTATTAAGGCATTCGTTTAGCTCCTCTTTGGACATGTCTTCAATTCGTTCCGAAAATTTTATGGCAACAGGACTTGAAACCCATTCTGTAAATAACGAGGTGAGAATTTTTGTCGTTGTTTACAGCTATTTCGAGAAAGGTTGTCGGAAAAAAAACATCAAAGGGCACGCGACAAGACCGAAAGGTGGTCTGGGTATTCACTGGAATTTTGCATATTGGCCTGGGGGAAATTTACAAGTTTGTATTTTTGCACGTGGAGAATTGGTTTCCTCTCAGGAGGCCTTTATCTATAGCTTTAATTTTACTGTCGCATGTCTTTGAGTCAGAAAACTCCCAGATACATACAATTAAATATGTTCATGCCGAACTTTGTGGCTTTCTTCGTTTTTTTCTGAAACAGTACTGTCTAATATCTCTTGAATTTAAGTAGGAGACAGCTTCTGAGACCTGCCAGTATCGGCCATTTTGAAGAGCTGAAGTTAAAAACTTCGTGCGAAGATTTTTAAACTTGGCGCACTATTTTCCATATTAGGTAAAACTCCGACTAATGTCTCATAATGAGTTTTTGAGCCAATCAGAGAGCTAGAAATGCAATAGTTGGAGCTGAGAATTTACTAATGATCAATAATAAATGGAATTGGAGAATCTCATGATGGCTCGAGTCTCGTCAACTTTCAGTTCTATTTTCGCCTACCTCGGTCATCAAAAATTCAGATTTTAAAAACTGATTTTAACAGTTTATTAAAGGAGCTATGTCCCGGGGATTTGGCAGATTTTTTGGTCTAAACTGTTCTGAAATAAGTGGGAGGCAACTTGACCCAATGAAAATCATTTCCTTTGAATATCTAAAGGAAGATATATGTGGATAGAAATTTAGCTACGGCTAAAAATATCAGTTTTTTGTAGACGTGCGGAAACAACTTGAAAATCTTAGCTAAACTTTTCAAGTTGTAAACCATTTCCATCGTAGCCATCTGCAGCCAAAGACGCTTGTTAACAATTTCGGTGCTCCAATATAGCAATTGTAAATAAAAACGGACTATTATTTGTTGGTTTCCTGCGACACAAATATAAATTTTGGCTGTTCAAAAATCTGTTAAAATCCATGACAAAGCCCCTTTAAAACACCAGCTATTTGCTATTATTATTCGCAATGCCTATATTCGGTCAATTTTCAGTTCTATTTTCGCCTCGGTCATCAAAAATTGATATTATAAAAGCTGCTGATTTTCACAGTTTATTAAAACACCAGCTATTTGCTGCTATTATTCGCAATGCCTATATACGGTCAGAAAGTCATTGTTTTCCGTCATCCGAGCATAACAGAAATCAATCCGTTTAGTTGACAATTTATTGAATATTAAATTAAGCAATTATCCTGCTCAATCATGCCGAATATTGCCTGATTTTAGCCCGCTCGGCGGACGACCTCGTCGGCTAAAAGTCACCCTATATTCCGTGCGATTTCGCAGGGTAATTATTAATCAGATAACAGTATTTATTTTCCACACACTGACAAACTCACATGGAGAAGGAATAAAAAATTTCTATTCTTCATGTTGTCAATTTCCTCTGCCCTTTCTGAACAACAGAAAAATTCTTAATTTCAGCAAAGTTGGAATAACAGGCCTTACAAAGTAATAATTTAATGATTGGAATCATGCTATGTTCATCAACGCGATAGTATTAGAATGGTATGGAACCGCCTTGTTGTAAATAATTGATTATATGAAAAGCCTGGGGGACACTTAAGTTGGGACTTCATTATATAACTTTTAAAGAGTTTCAAAGGCTATCATCTGCATGGATTATATATCGAGTGAGGTGCAAAAGTAATCCTAATGTAAGGAATACGTCTCCTGCGGGAAAGAAATTGTTTAAATTTTGTAACACTCCACTTCTGGCTTGAAAAAAATGGTTCGAAAGACGTTTTTACTTTTCACCACCACTTTCATGGTTTTCCGACAAACAGCTGAACTAACACTTGAAGGTAAGAAATACCATAAAATTTATTTCCCAATATACATGTAAGAAAAGGAAATTAATTCAACGCTATAAAAAAGATAGAAATCACAACATTTACTTTTCGGATAATGCGGGATAATGTCGGGATAAAGTTTACAATGTTGCCTGATCCTGTTACTTGAGTTGAGTTCCGCTCTTTGATGGTACATTGATTACACTGATTAAATTTGTGAGAATAAACATGTATAAAATATGGGCATATTTTTGAACCTCTTTTTCTACAGAAAATGCCCATCATTTTCAGTTTGATAACATTTTTTCCTTACCTTATCAAAAAAGCCCTGACCTCTCAAGATTTGTGTCTGCAGGCTTCATGGCAATAATGGGTATGTAACTTGCTACAAAAAATGCTGGTTAAAATTTAATTTGAAATTGCTACGCTTATGCGTCTGAATCAGCCGACGCACAAAATAGTACAGGAGTGCAAGTGCTAGCCAGGCTATGTTCCATCTGAATTGCTAATGCAAGAAGAAAACTTTCATGAGAGAAACAAAATAGATAGAAATTAAAACGAAGACAAACACAGTCAGCGCTAAAAGAAGCAGAATTTTGCTGCATCGGACCTTTCGCCTATTTGTCCCTTTATTTTCCAAATAAATCTTAAGATGAAAAACTACAGAACCTATGGAGAACCTTTCTGCGGAGAAAAGCCGACAAGTAGAGGACATCTTCTCATCCCCTTTTCAACTGTGATGAAAACTGATAATAACATTCAAGGTTGCTGACTTTTCTGTGTGATATTCCACACGGGTAATTTGCCACTTTAACCAAAATGCAGTCAAAAAGCGGCCAACTCATGAATGCAATTTCAGAGCATTTCCAGAAAATATAAAATCCGTCTTTTAGGATGCCAAACCATAAAGTGCTAAAAAGTGCGACTCAAAAATGTAACCAGCGCGCAAAAATTATAGGCTAGAGGAAGTTTAAATAGTAAATGAGCTTGGTGTAGCGCAATTTTATATCAAGTTTTTAGTAAAATAATGGTAAGGTTCATGGATTTCTGATAGACAGATACCTGCAAATAACGTGAATGCCTATCAACACTGACACATATTTTGGTCGCCGAAATCTGGGACGATTCTACGAAGGTACATGATCACAAAATATGCACAGTTAAGAATCGAAAAGAGAGTTCCAGTCTAACAGGAAGGTGTACCCGTCAAAAAGCAATAATTCCATTATTTCAAATAAACAACTCTGAAATATTCAGTATGTTAATCTAAAGCAAAAAGGTTATATGTCAAAAAAGAAATACGCAATCGTAGATTTAACTAAAATACACTATTCGGATTTGCAGGCGAAAAACACGATTGCTTTGATTATTGAATAACTGATATATGAATCATTTATTCCTTTATTTGCTAACCTTGTCTTATCTTATAATAAGCAATTTGACTCCCACTGATTTGGATAAAAATTTGAGATACTAATTTCTATGGTTTATGGTAAGCAAGATAAACACAATTGAATTCATTTTAATAACTGGATAACTGGATTCAGGTTTCAGGCTAACAGTAAGTTGGTGAGGAAAATTCAATAACTAATGCATGCATGAATTATTGATTTCTTTATTGGACAGTTCATCCTTGTCTCAGTTTTCGTTTTCTATCAAGTTTTTAGTTAAATTAATGGTAAGGTTTGAAAATTTATGATAGATAGATACTTGCAGCTAACGTGAAAGGTTATCAGTATTGACATATTTTGGTCGCCGAAATCTGGGGCGATTCTACGAAGGTACATAATCACAAGATATATGCACAGTTAAGAATCGAAAAGAGAGTTCCAGTCTAACAAGAAGGTGTACCTGTCAAAAAGCAATAATGTCATTATTTAAAATGAACAACTCGGAAATATTCAGTATTTTAATCTAAAGCAAAAAAGTTATATGTCAAAAAAGAAATACGCAATCGTAGATTTAATTAAAATACACTATTCGGATTTGCAGGCGAAAAATACGATTGCTTTGATTATTGAATAACTGATATATGAATCATTTATTCCTTTATTTGCTAACCTTGTCTTATCTTATAATAAGCAATTTGACTCCCACTGATTTGAATAAAAATTAAAGATATTGATTTCCATGGTTTATGGTAAACAAGATAAACACAATTTAATTTCTTTTTAATAGCTGGATAACACAATTCAGCTTTCAGGCTAACAATACGTTGGTGAGGAAAATTCAATAACTGATGCATGCATGAATGATTGATTTCTTTATTGGACAGTTCATCCTTGTCTGTGTTTTCGTCTTCGAGTATTTATAAAGTAAGGCGACACTCTGAGAAAACTTTCTTTTGTGAAACGACTGAATTGCACGGTTTTGCATTATTGATTGCTGCAAAGCATAACATCCAACCTGGTTTTCAGCGGTGCAGGTGTTAAAGCCCGGAGTTAAGTTTCGAGCTAGAAGTGAAAGTTAAGATAACTCCTTTCGTTAGGAAGTTGGCTTGTGATAATACAGTGCAAAAAAGAACTTAGACCCATTTCAGACGCCGTACATCACATGAGCCGAATCGAATTAAGATTTTGGTCCGACCTAAATTATTAAGATCGGCTGAATTGATTAAGACGCCAAGATTAATTCAGCCGAACTTAAATCAATAGGGGAAATGAATCATTGAACTCGAAAATAAATTTTAATAATTTATGCATTTGAATCGGTTCATGTGAAGATCGGCGTTTGAATCAAAACCGGTTCACAGGCGTTATTCCCGGCTGACCCAGACGGGAAAAGAGAAAAACGGCTGAGCCGATCCGAATTCAATCAGCCGTTTCGAATTGATTCAGACGCCGTACTTCACATGAACTTAATTTAGCTAATTCGATTCGGCTCCTGTAAAGTACGGCGTCTGAAACGGGCCTTAGGCTCTGCCCAAAGTACTTCCCCTCAGAAAATACTCTCATGTTGCACGTGTAATTGTTAAGTATCGTGTCATTAGCAGCCACCTCCGTGAAAAAAAAGCGATAAATTAAATAAGAACGTGCTTTTCACTTCGCCTTTAGTTAAGGAAAGCCTATTAAGCAAAAGCATCCTATTGAAAGGATAATTAACAATTCTTGAAATCGGTTATCGCAAAATATCATTACTTCACAGTATTTCCCAGAACAGAATCACCTCTTTTCGGGTATTGGTAAATAAATATTAGTTGTTTGCATTTAGCAAAGCACGATAATTTTCTCAACTTCGTTCAATAATTGCTAAATATATATAAGCAAAATAAATATTATATATACATATATATATATTTTGGACAAAACCTTTATATGTGTATATATATAGCCAGTATGCTTTGATCGAAGAAACGAATTCGATTTTTCGAGCAACATGAAAACAAAACAGGTTTATCGGAAGTTGAGCTATCTGTTCAAAGTACCTTTCACCAACTGCATCCAGCTTCTTTTTGTTAATTTTAACTAAATGCTGGAAAAACTCATGCTTGCTGAGTTTACAGGGGACGTTACTTCTGGGAATTTGGCGCACAGCTCAGCGAAAACTTCAGTTGGGTGCCCCTAAGAGCTATCGCCCTCGCTAGGGTCTTCAGATGGAATGCAACGATATATTTAACAAATCATTTCCTTTTGACAAAAATAACCATTAACTCGACATATCCTCAAAATGACAGCTTACTGAGGAAATGAAAAGAAAAGAAAAGAAAAGAAAAGAACAAAACGAAAATGCTCATGCACATTGCTCACTTCTAGGATGCCTTTAAGATGATCCGGAAGCGGTTGGGTGTGGGTGTATTCTTGGGTGTATTCTTTGTTTGTGGTTGGAAGTCCCTGTGCAATTCCTTTTTATTAGAGAATTAATATAGGCAAATCCCAGATCTAATCTTCTATTCCTATTGTCGTGCTAACTTAACTAGTTTTATCTCCATATTTATAAGAAAATTGCCGAGTCATCAAATTTGTGAATAAAGTTGATGGAAGCGCCCTTGAAGGCCAAGTGATTGAATCCATGACAGCAAAAACAATCGACTTTTGTGAAGTGAAATGCTTTCTTCACGATGATTGTGTTTCCTACAACTTTGGACCGAGTGGCAGCAATGATGATAATAATATATGCCAACTAAACAACTCTACGGACCGCAGCAGGCTGAAACCTAAGGCGATGTACACATACGCAGAGACAGAGGTACTGGCTCTGATGTTAGAAGTATGCCTTTATTTGCAGCAGATGTGGTGGTCACTCGCACGTATTTTTATTCATTGCAGTTCTTGCGTTTCATTTTTCACTTTATAGAACGCCTGTAAATCAAATCCTTGTTTAAACAATGGCAAGTGTCAATATGGATTCACAGAGAAAACCTTCCGCTGCCTGTGTCCAGCTGGTTTTGAAGAGGAAATGTGTGAAAAAGGTGAGATAAAATTTACTGCTGCTTCCACACACAGCTATTTCACGATTAAATGTCAATTTTGGCGTTGCAAATCATTTGATTGAAATCACTTGATTGAGTGTCCACAACTGAGGGAGCAATGAGAAAACAATGAGCCATATAGATATTAAGAATTCAGTTCAAGTCGCTGGGGGATCGCAATGTGAGTTTTTGCCTTTGGTCATCTACGGAAAAAAAGAACTGAACACTTTTTACTTGTAGATGTTGATGAGTGTGCCAGTGGTCCCTGTAAAAATGGAGGATCATGCAGTGATCAAGTCAATGGCTATAACTGTAGCTGCCAACCGGGATTCAATGGAAGTCGCTGTGAGATCGGTAAAAGAACCGCGTTTTTGCGAGTGCTTTTTTTTTACATCAATGGTAACAACTTGAATGTGTTTTCTTGTAGATGTTGATGAGTGTGCCAGTAATCCCTGTAAGAATGGAGGATCGTGCAGTGATCATGTCAATGGATATAACTGTAGCTGTCAACCAGGATTCAATGGAAGTCACTGCGAGATCGGTAAAATAACGCGTTTTTGTGTGTTTTTTTTTTGGCATCAATAGTAACAACTTAAGTGTGTTTCCTTGTAGATGTTGATGAGTGTGCCAGTAATCCCTGTAAGAATGGAGGATCGTGCAGTGATCATGTCAATGGATATAACTGTAGCTGTCAGCCAGGATTCAATGGAAGTCACTGCGAGATCGGTACATAACGCTTTTCTTCTGTTTGTTTTTGGACCAATATGGAAGAAAACTAAACACCTTTTACTTTTAGATGTTGATGAGTGTGCGAGTGGTCCCTGTAAGAATGGAGGATCGTGCAGTGATCAAATCGATGGATACAACTGTAGCTGCCAACCGGGGTTCAATGGAAGCCGCTGCGAGATCGGTAAAAACGAGTTTTTGTGAGTGTTTGTTCATAGGCATCTATTGAAAAAAAAAAATAAGCACTTTTAGATGTTGATGAGTGTGCCAGTGGTCCCTGTGAGAATGGAGGATCATGCAGTGATCAAGTCAATGGCTATAACTGTAGCTGCCAACCGGGATTCAATGGAAGTCGCTGTGAGATCGGTAAAAGAACCGCGTTTTTGCGAGTGCTTTTTTTTTACATCAATGGTAACAACTTGAATGTGTTTTCTTGTAGATGTTGATGAGTGTGCCAGTAATCCCTGTAAGAATGGAGGATCGTGCAGTGATCATGTCAATGGATATAACTGTAGCTGTCAACCAGGATTCAATGGAAGTCACTGCGAGATCGGTAAAATAACGCGTTTTTGTGTGTTTTTTTTTGGCATCAATGGTAACAACTTAAGTGTGTTTCCTTGTAGATGTTGATGAGTGTGCCAGTAATCCCTGTAAGAATTGAGGATCGTGCAGTGATCATGTCAATGGATATAACTGTAGCTGTCAGCCAGGATTCAATGGAAGTCACTGCGAGATCGGTACATAACACTTTTCTTCTGTTTGTTTTTGGACCAATATGGAAGAAAACTAAACACCTTTTACTTTTAGATGTTGATGAGTGTGCGAGTGGTCCCTGTAAGAATGGAGGATCGTGCAGTGATCAAATCGATGGATACAACTGTAGCTGCCAACCGGGGTTCAATGGAAGCCGCTGCAAGATCGGTAAAAACGAGTTTTTGTGAGTGTTTGTTCATAGGCATCTATTGAAAAAAAAAAAAAAATAAGCACTTTTAGATGTTGATGAGTGTGCCAGTGGTCCCTGTGAGAATGGAGGATCGTGCCGTTATCAAGTCAATGGATATAACTGTAGCTGCCAACCGGGATTCAATGGAATTCGCTGCGAGATCGGTAAAAATGCCGCGTTTTTGAGCGTTTGCTTTTGGTCATCAGCAGAAAGAAAATTAACACCTTTTATTTGTAGATGTGGATGAGTGTGCCAGTAATCCTTGTAGAAATGGCGGATCGTGCAGTGATCAAGTCAATGGATATAACTGTAGCTGCCAGCCAGGATTTCATGGAAGCCACTGCGAGATCGGTAAAAATCCCGCGTTTTGCGAGTGTTTGTTTATGGGCATCTATTGATATAAACAAAACTATTTTAACTTGCAGATGTTGATGAGTGTACCAGTAGTCCCTGTGCGAATGGAGGATCGTGCAGTGATCAAGTCAATGGATATATTTGTAGCTGCCAACCGGGATTCAGTGGAAGTCGCTGTGAGATCGGTAAAAATCCCGCGTTTTGCGAGCTTTTGCTTTTGGTCATCTACGGAAAAAAAGAACTGAACACTTTTTACTTGTAGATGTTGATGAGTGTGCCAGTGGTCCCTGTAAAAATGGAGGCTCTTGCCGTGATCAAGTCAATGGATTTAACTGTAGCTGTCAACCGGGATTCAATGGAAGCCGCTGCGAGATCGGTAAAAATGCCGCGTTTTGTGAGCGTCTGCTTATGGGCATCTATTGATATAATCTTAATTCTTTTTACTTGCAGATGCTGATGAGTGTGCCAGTAATCCCTGTAAGAATGGAGGATCATGCAGTGATCAAGTCAATGGATATAACTGTAGCTGTCAACCGGGATTCAATGGAAGCCGATGCGAGATTGGTAAAGAAAAAAGCGTTTTTGTGAGTGATTTTTTTTTTACATCAATGATAACAACTTAAGTGTGTTTCATTGTAGATGTTGATGAGTGTGCGAGTGGTCCCTGTAAGAATGGAGGATCGTGCCGTGATCAAGTCAATGGATATAACTGTAGCTGCCAACCAGGATTCAATGGAAGTCGCTGCGAGATAGGTAAAAGGCTTTTAATAATGCAGCCTGGCTGCAATATTTGTACACATTAAAGAATGAAAAATGTAAGTAGTGATTGCCTTTCGAGGCCAACGAAAACCATGTGTGACCCATTCTCATCTGCCTGCTCCTTTTAATTTGCTCGCTGATGGCCTCCATATTTTTCCCTGCTTCAAAAGGAGAGGATTAAGCCACACGAATTCCTTAAACATAAGTTTTATAACTGTTTATTCCGTTTTCTGTACTGAGATCGAAAGTGCAGTGGTAAATAACGGCTTTGCAACTAATTGGGTTAAACCTTCCACTGGAGTAAGGCAAGGCTGCCTGCTATCCCCGTACTTATTTATTCTTACAGCAGAACTAATGTCAAATAAAATTCGTCAAAGCAGCGAAGTTAAAGGTGTATCTCTTTTTAATAATGAAATCAAACTTAGTCAGTTCGCAGATGATACGAGTCTCTTCTGTGCGGATTTGGCATCGGTGGAAAGAGGATTAGATATCATAGCTTCTTTCGGAGATATCTCAGGACTAAAACTGATCATTAAAAAGACTAAGGCAATGTGGAGGCCCTGCCAGGGGGGTGTCCCAGGTCGCTTGTCGGAATTTTAAAATATCTCGTGTCGGCGTTTTGTCAAGGCTACATAACACTGTCGGAAATTTAGCGACATTTGGCTTCGTCAGTCGTTTGTCGCTATTTCGTTTGAGCGCTGTCGCTACTTTTTGGCCCATGTCGCTTGTCGGAATTTACCCTGGTAGGGCCTCAATGTGGCTCGGCAAATTAGTTAAGCGTAGCGACAAACCGCTAGGAATAAAATGGATTAAAGACCCAGTCAAAATTTTAGGAATCGTCTTTTCATATGACAGTTCAGGTAATAATCTTCATAATTTCGATCTGAAAATACAGAAGCTTCAGACCAACTTAGACATTTGGTGCTCACGAGATTTAACCATATTTGGAAGAGTTTTGATTATCAAGGCAATGGGTGTATCGTCCCTTATTCACTCAGCTTCCAACATCGACGTACCAAAAGAGATTATTGGTAACGTTCAAAGTCGCAACCAAACGCTACCAAACTTTACGAGTTTTTCTAAAATTTATCTGGGAATAAATTGGTAGGATAGATTGTTGTGTCTGGAACTTGACATTACCATGGCAACGTCATTTTGACAGACATGTTTTTCCAAATTTGTAATTTTTGTGTTGCCATTAATAAAAATTAACTTTAATTCAACTATTTTCACCTCTTTTAGGGTTTTTTTTGCACTGTTTTATAGATTTTGAGTATTTTTCAGTAATTTTGGGCGGTTTTCTGATGTTTTAAAAAAATGTTGAAATCCAAGATGGTGGATCCAAGATGGCGGCTATTTTGACATCATGATGTAATTGTCACGTGATGTGACGTCATCACCGCACGTGACATATATAAAAAGATAGATTTTTGGACATACTATATATCCTGTAAGTTTTATTACGATTGCTTAAATATTCTGGAAGTTACGGAGGGGGGGGCCGGAATCCGCCCCCCCACCCCCGGTCTGAACAGATCCAAAAAAGTAAACGAAGAAAAGCAAGGCTGATTGAACAGTTGGGAACGAAATATATTTCCAAAAAAGCCCGGTCTGAATAGGGTTAAGATTAGAATGTAGGCCCGTTGGGTGGGGGGGGGGGGGGGGGGGGGGGGTTCCGAGGGGTTAAAAATGTTAAAAATGTTTGAAGTCGGCATTTTTTGATGTTCGTCTTGCTTTCCATCCTTGTCGTGGCGCCCGCGGCTATCAGAACTAGCGTTAGTTGGCTGGATAAGCAAGCATGCGCATTTGTCAGAAACCAAATTTTCAAGATGGCGAAACGCAAGTCCAGCAGTTTTACTTCATTGGATCTGTGGCTATTTCATCTACCTGGCACAAGAAGTCGAGGGCCACCACAGATTTTACCTACATCTGTATCATGCATCTGACAGTATCGTTGCGTTATAAATCATTATCAATTTTGAGAGAAAGACACCCGTTGATTAAATCTCATGTGCACATTGCAACAGTGATCAAGACAAGACTTTGGAATTGATAACAATGAGAAACAATGAAGAAAAAGTTATATATTCACTGAAGTCCATAACTTACGTGATTGAAAAATTGTAAGAAAGATTTGTTTAAAAATCACCTTGCCAAAGGGCTCAAAACTCTACATTGAAAACGATGGGAGGAAAGAACATTGTTTTGTGGATTTCTGGACAAAGGTCTTAGAGTAAGGCAGTGTGACTGAGAGTTATTTATAGAATTACCCATGGGAACAAACAGATATTCTGTGCTTGCTGACTACTCTGGCACTTAAATAAAGTGATTTATTATTTATTTATTTCATTTATTTCAGTGGTTGTTTCTGAAATACATAATTGTATAACATGTCAGATAACTCATCATTCTTTCACTTTCTCGTCCACTCATCCACTTTGTATGTAGTTATAATATTTTTGTTTTGAAAACTGTTTTAATGCACACACTCATTTCTAAACATGTCAGAACTTTTTTAGAATGAAAATTACTTTCCGAAGAGCTAATATTGAAGAAAAATGCATCCCACCTAAGAAATGCTGTCAAAATGCAGGAAATGGCACTTGAGAGAACCTAAATTTGCAAATTTCCCGGATGAGCATGCCCCCATACCCCCCTAAAGGCTCGCGCCTTGGGCGCTCGTGTTCGCGCCTCCAGCGAAAAAAAATACCTCCAAACAAATAAAAGAACCCCCCTCAACAGAATCCACCCTACGGGCCTGACATGGATTCCTAGACTTCTCAAAATTGATAGTCTAAATTGGAAAACGGTACCAGATTACTATTTTAAGGAATACGCCGGGCTTAGTTTTCTGTTAAAATGTAATTATCGGGTCGAAGACTTCAAGGATATACCACGTTTTTACAGAGATATTTTATTATTTGTTAACGAACTTAGATCCCTCAACAATACAATTCTGTTTAACAATAAGGAAATACTTAAAGGAGGACAACCCTTCTTATTTCAAGAATGGCTAATAGAGGAATCAAGACTATTATGGATCTTTTAGACAGTGAGGGAAATGTTCTTTCATTTGCTGAATTTCAATCTAAATTTCAACTAAAAAAAGCAACCTTTCTTCACTTTTTTCAAGTAATAAGTGCAATTCCAAGCCACTTACTACAAAGAGCACGGAAGCTAAAAGTAACTTCAGACGATAGAAAATTTTATGACGATTCAGCGTCCTTTCAGATCAACGAAAACAGTTACTTGGATTTGATGTAAGCAAATACCCAGGATTTCTATTGGCTGTTAGTAAATAAAACGCATACAAACAGTCATGCAGGGTAGTCTGAAATGTCATCCGTCCTCTCTTCCTTACCCCCCAGAGGGGCGCCCCTCCTCTGGGGGGTAAGGAAGAGAGGGCGGATGACATTTCAGGCTATCATGCAGGGCTGAAGTGCTGGGAAAAATCGGTTACGCCCGAAAACATCTGCTGGAAGCCAATATTTCAATCAATTCGTGAAACCTCTAAAGAAAATAAATTGCGAGAATTTCATTTCAAGGTAATTCATAGGATTTTTGTAACTAAAAAGGAGCTTTTCAGATTCAAGAACAAGGAAGACGGAGACTGCATCTACTGCGGAGAAATAGATTCTATAGATCACACTTTATTTAATTGTCACTTTACAACATCTTTTACTGGTGAAGTGTTGCAATGTTTCAATTTAAATACTTCTTCTTTCGCTCTCACAAAAAAAGAGGTTTTATTTGGCTTGATGAACACATCACATAGCTTAAAGAGGAAACTTAATTACACCCTCCTATTTAAGAATTACTATATTTACAAAAGAAAACTTCAAAATGAATCACTACTGATCTCAGACTTTATAAAGAAAATGGTTTATTGCCCCCGCAGGGTTTTGGCCCAGAGGCCCAGAGGCCAAAACCCGAGAAGGCACCCTAGGACTCCCCGGATGTATACATACAAGGACAAAGAATATTTGTTGAAAAAGTAAGTAAATGTGTTTGTAGTGGGCGAAGCGTTTTCGATTTGACGAAACTAGGCGCGTACGGTCGTCTCGGGTAATATTTTAGCAAGCCAGCAAGGTGGTATCGGGTAAAAAAATGGCCGTCGCATATTGTCGTGATTGCAGGAAACATTTCTTGCTTGAAGTCAAGAAATGGCTGAAGTGTGCTCGAAATTAAAATGATGCTGAAAATGACATGGAGAGTATTACAGGCATATCCAGGGAAGCAGAGTTTTAATCAGCGCTTGAACGTCGTGAAAACAGTGGAAATTGCTTGAATTGTACGATGAGGATAAACATCCTAAACATAGAAGCGTGAACATTGTCATGCAATTCAAGGTAATTCATTTCACACAGTGACAATGTTGCTTCCAAATTGTCAGCATTTGGTCCAAAGAGTGAGTTGAATAAGGATCAAAATTGGTTTATCGGTTCTTTAAATCTGCCATATTTTGTTATTCGTAGTAGGCTTTTGGCGAGGAAATCATTGCAAGCTCATTTTGAATGCAAAATTTTGCGTGTAGTCACCATGAATTAAAAGTTTACACGTTCTGACTGTATTTTTGAGGTAATAATATACATGAAAAAAAAAATACTCGATTCTGATTGGCTGAGAGCGGTGCAGTTCAGTTGTAACACCAGTGCAAATTACAAATAGATGCGGACGAAAACAACGACCGGGGTTTTCGCTAAGGAAACAACAGTAAAACACCTGAAAATAGTTCTAAGAAACCAAATAAAATTATTAGCACCTCATTCTGGCTAAATGTACGGAAAACGTCTTGCGAAGAGAAAAAATATCGCAACAAAATTTAGAGGGAAACAAGCTAGCCGAACTAAAAGTTCTGCCCTATAGTAAAAGGACAAAATAGTGACGACTTGTCTTCGAACCAGACAGCTTACAGAGGGATGATAGCTACACTCGGCAGGCATATAAATAAACAAGGATACAAGTTTTCAATCAACCAAGTTCTTCGCCAAGTTCTTCGCCAGTCCGTCATGGGAAAAAGTCCAAATATAAAAGCGCGAAGTTCAACAGAAGAAGAAGTGGACATGCTATGAAAGTACGATTTTTTTTGGTGCCAAAACACCAGAAGCACTTACATATCTGTAGTTTGTGGTGGCTTTTTGTATTTATTAACTGCCAAGTTTCTTTCAACTTTGGCCGCTCGAAGCTTACATCTCGGTTTTCAAAACGGCCGCCGTCCACTTCTTCAGTTTACGCCGAGCTTTCACACTCTAAGATGTACATTGTCTTTAGTCGGTTATTGTTAACCGAGTTGTGCTTCAAAAACGTTTGAAAAACCTGAAAAAAATCAACACAAATTCCCAAGTTTACAGTACAACTGAATGAATTTGAATATTTCGCTCTTGTGAAAGTTTGAACTTGACATGTGTTTGCTGTGCTTCAACCAATCACTCTATCCCTTTTTTCATGAACATTATTAATAAGTAATCACATGATTTTTCTCGTGCAATTAGGAATAAACAAGCACTTGTAAATTTTTCAAGGACTACAAATTGCACTCGCCCGTAATTTTGTTAGCCTTTGCGTGAAAATTTACTCGTGCTTATTTATTCCTATATAATTGCACTCGAAATCATGTGATTACCTATACTAATTTCAGTTAACTTATCAATTCTAACAATACTCGAACGTACTCATAAATCAACTGATGATTACCGCTAATTTTCATGTGAATGCGACAGATAGAGCGGTGTCACGCAACAGGGAAATTCCGGCGCAGTAGAAAATGTCGCGACGTACTTGGCGACTAATTGTGTAGTTCATGGACTTCCAATAATTATAAAGGCGTCAAATGTACTCCACTAATCTTAGATTATTGCTGTAAATAAAATAATATAAAGGCGGGGGCAGCTGTAGTAAAAATTATTACTAGTAAATACAAAATAGAACAGATTATATAAATAGAAACTGAAGAGATATCTTATAGTTTCTTCTCTTATCCAACATATTTTCAATTGTTGTCAACGTGTTTAGCGAAATAGTTTCGTTTGCACTAACTTTATTCACAATTCCCTTCCATTTTATTTTGATTTAAGATTTAGTAGTGTATTATAGGAAATATCATGTAAAGACTTTGTTTCTTGTAACGTAACGTAATGTAATGTAATGCTGTATAATATTTCACTGTGTATTGATTGTAAAATAAGATGCTATTAAAAAAGTAAAAAACTGTTTATTCCTAAGACGATTCAACGATCTGCAAAGATCGTGCTTAGATTTTGCGAGACAAGATATTTTAATGGTTTTTTTATTAATTAATATTATCATTCTTGACAGCAGTAGAATTAGTTAAAACTCAATCTATATTTGATTCCATTAAACAGATGTCGACGCGTGCACCAGTAATCCCTGTATGAACGGTGGAACTTGTATCGATTATGTGAGTGGTTACAACTGCAGCTGCCCTCCTGGATTTTATGGAACGCACTGTGAAACAGGTTAGTCTGCAGCTTTGAGCTGACGCGTTTCCCATCTCACGTTGTTGCAATAGGTCCCTTTGGTAGCCTCCTGCTTGCAAAGAAACGCCTAAGCTCTAGATTGGATAGTTTGTTTACAGCCGTCTTGTTATTGTTGTTGTTGTTATTGTTGTTGTCGTATTTCTTCTTCTTCTTCCTCTACATTTCCCAAAATTTTTACAGGGTTTATTTTACTGCCTTCGAGAACATCAAAGTGCTCTAGATTTTGAAGCGTGGTTCTATTTTACCTAAACGTTTAATAGATGCTTTTTTAGCTTTTAAGCTGAACTTGTTGGTTTATTTTTCACAAATTTTAAGTTTTTTCGGCTGTTCCGATATTTGTAAAGAACGTTCCTCTAGGATCGAGTGTTCCTCATTTTTGTGTTCCTGTTAACCTTAAAAGGACCAGATTTTTACAGAGTAGGAACATAGCATTCACTGTAAGGTAAGACAAGAACATTTTGTTCCGAGTTGTCAACTGCAAGTGGAACACATTGTTCCCAAATGAGTGATTTAGGACTGTTTTGTTCCGAGTTCCTATTTGTGCGTGGAACACATTGTTCCTTACTTGATAAATTAGGACTGTTTTGTTCCGAGTTCCTATTTGTGCATGAACACATTGTTGCTAACTTGATAAATTAGGACTGTTTTGTTCCGAGTTCCTATTTGTGCATGGAACACATTGTTCCTAACTTGATAAATTAGGACTGTATTGTTCCGAGTTTCTATTTGTGCATGGAACGCATTGTTCCTAACTTGATAAATTAGCTCTGTTTTGTTCCGAGTTCCTATTTGTGCGTGTTACACATTGTTCCGAAATTAATAAAGAAAGACTGTTTTATTCCGATTTTGCTATCTGTGAATGGAACATATTGTTCCGAAATTTGTCATAAGGAAGAAGTTTTGGACTCTATTGTTCCGATTTTATATCTGCTAATGGAATATTTTGTTCCAAAAGTGGTATTACGGACTTTTTTGTTCTGTGGTCCCATTTGCGTATGGAACATAATGTTCCCTAATTCATCGGTCAGGATTAAAGTTAGGACTGTTTTGTTCCGATTTATCGATCCGTTAACTATGTATTGTGTCCCTGAATTGAAAAAGGCGCGTACAGACCTGCTTGGGCAAGTTTGGGTTGTATCTCACTGTCATGAATTTTACACAATAGTAATGAGCGTGGGCAAGCAAGGGCATGTTTTGGCATGTTGAAACGTGCTTTGTTTCGGCTAAGATTTAAAAGCGATTGTGTTAGCCACATGTTGTTTAAAGGGAAAAAATGAGTAAGAAGTGCAAAGTCAATTGGTCAGATGTCCAAGGAGCATCACCCAAACCAAAGCGGCTTCACTTGGAAAAGGATGAAGCAGACAGCTTGTACCATTGCCCGATACAAGAGTCTGAACATGATGGAGAGGCTGTAGAAAACACGTTAGCACTAAGCACAGTTGGTTCTTTTATTTTGACGAAAGGCCCGATTCTAAACAAGTAACAAAGTCGCTGACGATTGGAAGAAATGAAGATGAGACAAGCGAGACCACAAAGCACAACGTGAAGTTACTTTCTTCATTTCCATTATCATGTAACATTGGCGAAGTATTCACGAAATGGTTGACAGGAAGTGCTGGCGGTTGTAAGAAAGATCGTGCCGCTCAACAGATAGTGACAAGGTGCTTCAAATTTCTTAGATTTTGCTGTGAAGATGAAGAGGAGTTAACGTTTGAAGTGGTCGACTTTAGTTTGTGTTCTCCAAATCTGATGTTTAAATTTATCGACTACTTACAAGATGAATGTAAGCTCGGCCATGGTGGGCGTGTGGGCTACATAGATGCTATTTCTGAATTGATTGACTTCAGAAAACTTCATGGCGGATCCGAAGCAGTTCTAAGAAAGTTCTCTACGACAGAGTTGTACCTCAAGAGAGCCCGAAAAACAGTTGCAAAGATGATGAGATTGCAGTGGACACAAGATTTAGACATCGAGACTCTGGAAGCAAGAGGGCACTGTGCAACAATGGAGGAGTTATTGGAGGTGGTGAAATTTCAGCTGCCGCTTTACGAAAATACCGTGAAAATGTGCAAAACCAGTCCAGCCCAAGTTAATCCCTCAGACCTAACATTTGCCACGAAATTTGTAGCCATGTATCTGTTCATCAAGGTGAAGGGATCGCGACCCATGACTTATCAATATTTGACGGTGGACATGATTGCCACAGCTAAGGCAAACGGTGGATTCATCGATCAGAAAACGTTCAAGACGGCTGGAAAATATGGCTTCGATTCTGACCGACGCAAACATGCACGTTCTTAACGGCTACATCTCGAACGTTAGACCGTTGCTTAAACCCCAGTGTGATTTCGTCCTCGTCACCAGAAATGGAGGTCAGCATGGCAAATTGGGCGAAACTATGAGCAAACTGGTTTTTGATGCAATTGGAAAATACATTCATCCGACGCGTTATCGCCAAATCGTCGAAACGCAAAGCCTCAATCAGCTCACAAGCGAAGAGCAAAGGTTTTTGGCTGAGGACCAGAAACACAGTTCTGCCGTTGCCAAAGTTCATTAGGGAACTTAAGCACCGGCGATTTTGCGACGGCGACGGCGACCGGAAGTGACTTTTAGTTCCGGTTGACGTTCTTGACGTTGGCTGTCAAGCGGTCGTCACTTCGCGCGAACGTGAAAAGCTCCATTTTGGCGTTGTGTCGAAAACGTGAGTATCTTTTCGTTATTAGATTGTGCCAAACGTCTTTAAAACATTTTATTTTGCCCTTGTAACTTTTGTAGAAGCATTTTCTTTCGTGTTGTTGATAATAATTCCTCGGGAATGATAACAAACAGCCATTTTTATTCCTCGTAGCTTTTGAGCGAAAGATGTCGGCTGCGGCCACTGATGGAAAACCAAAGTAAGCTAAGCCTCTCGAATACATTTCAGCAAAAATCATTTTGCTGTATCATCAGGTTTCTATAAAATTTCTTGCGATTGGCAAATAATTGAATTTGTCATATTTTGCTTTTAGGGCTATGGGGTGGACTTCAGATCATGATGTTATGTTGCTTCGCGAAATGATCGCGAGAGACTTGTTTTCGTTCAAGAAGGGAAGTGTCGCCAGGGGAGAAAGATGGGAAGCCATCACAGCAAAGTTAAATCAAGTTAAGATACCTAGATTTCATCTTAAAGATAAGAGGGCTGTGAGGGACCGTTGGGTGCTACTTCAGAAGAAGTACAAAACGAAGATGCGGGAAGAAGAAGCTGCAACCGAAATATCAGTGGACGAGCAGTCTGAAATAGATGTCTTACTTGAAGAGCTTGTAGAGAAAGAAGAAAGCTTAAGCAAACTTGAAGATGCCCAGTCAAGAAAGCAAAAAGAAGATAAAAGCAAGGCGGAGAACATTAGGCAAAAAGCCTTAGAGCGATACAGTGAAACAAAAAAGCGACAGTCAACACAGAATGGCGATGAATGCGAGGAGAAACCGAAGCGCCAAAGGCGAAGTGCACGCACCGAGCCACTGATTGAATTCATGCAAGAAAAAGCCAAGACTGAGCGAGATTTACGACAACAAGAGCTAGATCTTAGAAGATTAGAGCAAGAGCGGAATCAGCAAGTGATGGTGACTGTCTTACAGCAGCAACAACAAACAACCCAAGCTATTATGTCGGTCATCCAAAAAATTCTTGATAAGTAAGAGTTTCAAAGGACCTTTCATTGTTGAGTTTATTTAATTTCCAGCACACTGTAAGCTTTTCAGGCCGGGTTCACAGGTATTTGTACATTTTTGTAGCTTGGACATTTTAACCAAGTATGCACCTGTTAAATGTTTATTTACTTTAACAACAGGACAGGTATTTCATAAATCGTTGTCTTGTTCACTTGCGTTTGTGAAATATTTTTCGGTGATGGAACTGTTTTGCTATTTTGAAAGTAGTTTTCTTCTTGTGTACTTGTCAGACATGTCATAAACTGAAAATCAACAACCCGGATAAATCGAATATCAACAGTAATCTGGGGAAACGAGTTCATTCATGAATGTTTTAATGCACAAGTTATTAAAGTAAAACTATTTTTGTGTCTTATGCTTGATTACTGTTACTGTTGTAAAAGTTTTGAATAGCTTTAAAGTTTATTAATATTCACATTTGAAAACTCTTGCTGTCAGTGTCAGTCTGAATTCTCAGCTTGTTATATTTATTTACTGAGTCATTGTTAGAACACGTTTGGCTCCTGCATGGGTGGCCAGCTTGAAGAACAATAAATAAATTTGTGTTTAATGAAACTGGGCTCTTCTTTTGCTCTGTTTACCTTTCTAATTCACCTAAAATAATACTGCAATGAAGGGGGTCTAGACCAAAAAATTCTGAGGTTTTGTTTCCATATAAACAGGTTAAAGCATTATTAAGTAGTGCACACACAAGATACATTTTGTCCACGCTGCTCATTCCAATTTTCAGATTTTTCTTAAAATCCAAAAATTTGAAATCATTAATGATGTCTCCAAATAACCACTCAACAGTTACTCTCACGGAACTCATGTCTAAATTGTATTGCTCCATCATTGGTGTGAGGACACCGTACCGAAATGGTGCCTGCAGGTGTACTCGCAGTGGATAGGCAGGATCGCCATAAACACTCATGGGCCGGCCTGTTGGGGAAAAGGCATGTCTTTCCAATTCCGGGAGAAGGTTGGAGTCCACCAACATGCTTGCATCGTGTTTTCTTCCTTCTGCATACCAAAACATATAAGATGAAGGTTAACAAATGAAAAAAGTTTGTGGTGGCTTTTTTTGTTATGGCATCCTAGACAACATAACTTACCAACAGGCCCATAGATATTTCCTATAAGCCCATTTGGAAGGGCAATCGACTGAAACTTCAGTGAATGCACGCGTTTATGACCATTGTAAACGACTCTTTGGTGTTGGCCAGGGCGAGATATCGGCCTGACTGTTCCATCAATGAATCCAAAGCAGTTGTCAAGTGGGGCTCCTTTCTCGTGAATAACAGCTGCATATTCCTGTAACATTGCTGGACTCAGGATATCAAAATTCCATCGTGAAATTCGATGACCATGGGTAACAAAAATATGATCCATCACTGTGTTTGTTATCATAGTTATTTCAGGTACTGGTCTTGCAAAACGATGAATCATGTCTGAATAGCGGCATGGATACGAGAAGCGCTTTAGAAGCATACAAAGCCCCTCAATTCGATTACAGGTTGTTCTTTGCGAACAACGGATCGTGGCTGGTAATTGTAGAACATCTGCCAGTAATGGTATGTCCTGTTTTTTCACTCTAAACTCCGCTAAACACTCCGACTCGTCCACCTGGTTGAGATCGAACTTTGGGTATGAGCTGTAGGGGAATTCAGGATTCTCGGAACTGTAACTTTCGTACAAAATCAAAAATTCTGCGTCAGTAACACTGTCATTATCGTATAAAAGAAGAAGCAGGTTTCTTATTTCACCAAACGATGGCATTTTGCCTTCGTTTTAGAAGTTTTGAGGAACAGTGAAAGGAAAGCCGTCGCCGCAAAACTCGTCTCTGCTTAACGTTTTATATTTTGGCGGGAACGACGTTTTCTCTTCCCAGGCTCTTTCGGTCGCTTAAGTTGCCGTTGCCTCTAAAACGTCCGGTGCTTAAGTTCCGTATTATCAAAAGCAACGATCGCGAGAAGTTGCTCTGAAGGGTCACGAGTGTCTTCAAAAACTTCAAGGTACCAAGGGTTCCGAGGTAGACGATGACGTACACGCAAGACTAGGCGGTTCAACGTCCAGCTCTGGGCCTTCAGTTGAAACAGCTCAGAATAACAACAGCTCGACCCCCATAAAGGATGCCCTGCCTAAAAGAAACTTGCACCTTCAGAGGAAAACTCGTCATGTTTTAAAATTCACGAAAGAAGAGGATGATTTTCTAAAGGAAGGGATAACTAAGCACGGGTTTGGACAGTGGACGGCTATTTTGAGAGATTCCGATTTCACATTTCCAGACGGAAGAACGGCGGACTCTCTAAAGAAAAGGGCCGGATTGAAAATGTCGCTAGCTTGAAAAGAAAGAGACTAGAAAGGTTTAGACACAGAATAAACTCTAGAAACTCGTCTAAGGAAGTACTATACGCGACCGACCTTGCGTCGTGTAAGAGACAATCAAAATAAACTAAACAAAGTTGCAATCGAAAAATGACTTCCGTTTAATCAAGGTTGGCTTGCGCTTACGTACCTCAAATTACATACTTCTTGACATTTCCCGTGTCGACATATTACTACTTAATCAATAAGCTAATCAATTTTCCATCCACACACAAAAAAAGAAAATAATTCGCAACTGCCAAAGTCCACTGGTTCATTTCTGACAAGGAAAGTATCTTGTGATCTAGTTCTTCGTTCTCTTACGATCCGACGCTTGCTGCTGACTGGAACTGATCCTGTGTTTCCGAGTACTATGCATGCGGAGGAGTTCTTCGGAAATGCTGCAGTCGTGTAGCCCAACTTGTATTCCCTCTCCAGTTTGTGGCAGACGTTCCGCGACATCGTCAGGTGCTGGACCATACGTGATCGCGCACGGCGACTGTGGGCCACAGGGATCGAAGTCGTGTTGCGGAACGTAGTTTGGCGTTTTGGGTGTGCGCTCGAATGATTCCTCCTCACTTTGCACAGTCTGGTGCGAGCCGTCTTCTTGGTCGTCTTCGTCTGAGCTCCTGCTTCTGGCAGGCAGATTTGCTGGACGCTGGCTGGGTGGGAAGACTCTCACTGGCAGCGAAGAGAACAGGTCTCGTATGAAATTCACGCAAGAACGGTCTACCAGCTCGTTGCTAAGGCAGAGCCTCTTGCGTTCTGCCAGGGCAGCCGGTAGTTTCAGCGTTCCATGACGCTCGTGATAACAGCGCAGTTTTTCGCAATTGATTTCCAGGAGACTTTGCATCACTCTTCGTTCTTCTTCGTCTCTTGGATCTTCCATTCTTTCGCTTTGCTCAGCCATTTCCTTCTCCATAGCTAAAAGCCACGGCTTCCCAAATGCTGTTCTGATCCTTTCCTGTTCCTGATCTTCTTGAAAGGCAGCGAGGTCCCTTCGAATCGGTGTGGGCAGCGGCTCGTTATGCTCGTGCGGGAGCAACGACACGTGCTCCACCGACACTCCCCTCGTTTGTGAGAAGTGTTGCCTCTTCTTATAGCACCTTTCTTCAACCCTTTTCAGCCTTTCCTTTTCAGCGAGATGACTTTCTAACATGTGGCTCAGTTGGCGGTGACGTAGAGAGCCAGGTGAGCATTGTGCCAGCCTAGCTTTCAAGGTCGTCAGGGTCTCGTCTTCATCGGAATCGCCGACATCTTCAATGGCGTCCTCTTCAGAGCTTTCTTCTCGGGATTGCGGTTCTGTCAGAAGGCCGCCACTCTGTTCTCGTCTACAATCGCCCTGGGCGGTTTCGTCGACTTCTTCGTCTATTAAAGAAACGCTCAAAATGTTGCGCAACTCCTCCTCAGGCATACCACTTTCGTGCACAGTGGGCATTGTACGGGCCTGACTGCTCGGGCTGTCTCCTACGATATTGTGCGCCCACACAATGCAATCCATAACATGTTTCCTCAGCCACTTGTTTGCTTCAGGTTCGACACGAGGAAGACTCTTTAAGTGGTACTTGCGCAGGCGTTTGTCCATAGCTTGATTGTGAGTTGCACCAAAATCCATTTCCACCTGGCAAGTTATGTACATGGTCGCAGTGCAATGGAAGCCTTGAGCCTTTTTCCACTTCGCGTCGTGCGACGTGAAGCCCCCTTGACATATGATTTTCCAGTCATCTATGTCGAGCAGGGTGGCATATGCCTCGTCGAGGAAGATAACCTCTGTCAGGTTGTCGATCATAGCCTTGTTGAAACTCTTTTGCTTCGTGATGCGAGCAATTCGGCTTAGGGGAATGATCTGAAAAACAGGTGAGAAGAGGCTGGTCTTTCCGCTGTCAGCTGAGCCAATAGCACACAGCACAGGCTGTTTGTGTTCATTGGGACGGAACAACGCCAGGGAATCTGCACAGAACTGCCGAATTTCATCTTCTGTTAGGCTGTTCCTTAGGATTGCCTCAAAATATCTTGGCTCCGGGTCCTTGAGTCGGTCGTAGTCCACAAACGCGCGTGGAGTTGTGAGACCCCTCTGTTGAAAAGAGCCAAAACAAAAGCACATCAGACAGTGCTACAGATCGTAAAGATTGGGTTTGAAAATTTGATTGTATCTTCTTATTTAAATGTTAAAACAGTCCAGTGTATTCTTCTCACCTGAGATTCTGAGATAATCCCTTGGACGAACGACCCAGAGGAAAAGCTCCAAAACCACTCGTCTTGTACTTCGATCAGGTCTCTGTCAATCTTAATTTGGCGTATGAAAGAGCTTTCTGGCTCGCTTAGTATGGGCAGAACACGTTGAATACGCTGGACCAGACGGTCTTTGAACGCTTCGTTTTCCATTAGGCTGTGGAGGAACGTTTTCATGGTACACAGATACTGGAACGTGAACTGCGATTTGGTCGCCAGTTTGTACACCTCGCCGCGATACACGGCATACTGCAGCTTTTTCATCACAATTTGTATATCGTTGCGCAGGACTGTTACTGGACAGGATAGTGGTTTGTGCGGCGGATCTGGTTGTGCTGTCTGCGATGTACTTTACAGGTTGTTATCAAATCCAAAGGTGTCTAACACGAGACCAGCTCGGCGTAATTCTGAAACGGATGCTGCCATCATCGTTTGAAAACTCTCAAGAACGACACGAAGGCGAACGACATTTTCCGTCGGCGGTGACTCGTGGGATTCTTCGTGGAAGTCACCATGAAGCTCCTCTTGCAGAGCCCTGCCAATCAAAACAAAAGGTTTTGCTTACGTAAGGCAATGCAATATCTCCATGGTATTACTTTGTGAAAGTGAACTGCTGAAATCAAACTCGCGATGTTTTGAAAATGAGAAGATAAAAATTGATCAATTATCGATAATCGAATAACAGTCTCTTTTCACCGGGCAATGAAGCATGATTACTTTGATTTTTCAATGATGAATAGCACTTTTTTACCTTTCTGACCATTTATGTTTTTGTTTATTATATATTTACTTTCATTAGCGTGCTATTTAAGAGAAATTCAAAGAATAGAAATTGGTCAAATTAATCTACTCACCCGAGGCAATGCTGGTACGATGACTCCACTAGTTGCATTAAGCAGAGGTTTTTGTGGTCCTTAAACACTTGACACAGCTGATTCAGGTTATGACAGCAGTTTTTCTTTCGTGACGCCCTTGATGCATAATATTCCAAACCGCGACTTGCGACAGCTCTTTGGATTCTAAGTGCATTAATGACCGAGCCATTGTTTGTTTGGCAAGCCACCCAGTAAGATACGGCTGGGAATGTTTGCTTTCCCGGCGATGAAAGCTGGGACGCATTGACGGGCGATTCGTCATTGGATTCGCCACTCTCTCTGGTCTCCTGCAATTGTGGCCTTTTTCGCTTCTTGCTGTCCAATGTCGACGTACTTATCGCCGAAAAAAAGAAGCAAATTTCCGCCAATTTTGACAAGGTTAAATCGCATTCGTCGCGTTTCTCGCATATCCAGTTCCATGCTCTTTCTATTTCGGCGTCGCCAACCCGCCAAACGCACTTAAAAGCAACAACCGAACACAGCTTTTCAACCCTCGCAACTATCTCGCACTCCGCCTTATCTCGTATTGCCTTGCTATTTAATTGAGAGCAAGGTTTGCTCATCTTGCCACATGAACATGAGCATGAACTGAGCCCTTTGTAGTTCTGACTACCCTTAAATACTGTTCCGTCACAAAAATGAACAAATTTTCATTCTCAAACCCACCGGAGGGAATAGCAGAGCAAATCACAGGTGAAAGATTGAGAACTCCATTTGATCACCACCAATAGCTTTGCAATATGCTTTTTCTCTAAATTCTTTCGTTGAGTTCAAAAACAAATAATGGCTTTCACCTAAACACTCCACAATACAAATCTCCAAAACAAGTTAATGCTTTAATACATTTGTTGAAGAAAATATTACATAAGCGTTATGTAACCTATCAATAACTTTGATATTTCTGACAAATTACTTGTGGTTAGTTCCTCTTGAAAATAATAACGGAAAAAAAGGTGATAAAGTTAAACAAATGTATTCATCCGTATGTGATGTGATGAACAATAATAAGTTGATGAAGAGAATCTTACTCTGTTGTTGGCGTGTATACTGGGTATGGCGTATACTACGGATATGGCCAGAGTTGATTAACAAATTTACTCAAACCCGCTATATACGCTTAAACCGGTATATACGCCAACAACAGAGAAAGATCATTGCAACAACTCATTAGCATGCAGTAAGAAAATTTCACTCTGTACATGGCGTGTTTACCGGGTTTAGCGTATAAAACGTATATGAAATGAATTAATTAACATCAACAACAACTACTACTACTACTACTACTACTACTACTACTACTACTACTACTACTACTACTACTACTTATAATAATAATAATAATAATAATAATAATAATAATAATAATAATAATAATAATAAATATTATTAAATATTATAAATATTACACAAAAACATTTTACAAGCTTTAGGAATATTGTAATAAAAAACGCTCATCACACTCTTAAAAAAATTATTATTATTATTATTATTATTATTATTATTATTATTATTATTATTATAAGTAGTAGTAGTACTAGTAGTGGTAGTAGTAGTAGTAGTAGTAGTAGTAGTAGTAGTAGTGGTGATGGTGGTGGTGGTGGTGGTGGTGGTGGTGGTGGTGGTGGTGGTGGTGGTAGTAGTAGTAGTAGTAGTAGTAGTAGTAGTAGTAGTAGTAGTAGTAGTAGTGGTAGTAGTTGATGTTAGTTAATTCATCTCATATACGCTTTATACGCTAAACCCGGTTAACACGCCATGTACAGAGTGAAATGTGCCTACTGCATGCTAATGAGTTGTTGCAATGATCTTTCTCTGTTGTTGGCGTATATACCGGTTTAAGCGTATATAGCGGGTTTGAGTGAATTTGTTAATCAACTCGGGTTATATCCGTAGTATACGCCATACCCAGTATACACGCCAACAACAGAGTAAGATTCACTTCATCAACTTACCTTTCATTTTTACTGTAAGTATTTTGATACTTACAGATCAAAACGTGATAGGGAACAGACATTTTGGGAAATGATCCTCTACATTTCCCAAAATTTTTATAGGGTTTATTTTACTGCCTTCGAGAACATCAAAGTGCTCTAGATTTTGAAGCTTGGTTCTATTTTACCTAAACGTTTAATAGATGCTTTTTTAGCTTTTAAGCTGAACTTGTTGGTTTATTTTTCACAAATTTTAAGTTTTTTCGGCTGTTCCGATATTTGTAAAGGAACGTTCCTCTAGGATCGAGTGTTCCTCATTTTTGTGTTCCTATTAACCTTAAGAGGACCAGCTTTTTACAGAGTAGGAACATAGCGTTCACTGTAAGGTAAGACAAGAACATTTTGTTCCGAGTTGTCGACTGCAAGTGGAACAAATTGTTCCCAAATGAGTGATTTAGGACTGTTTTGTTCCGAGTTCCTATTTGTACATGGAACACATTGTTCCCAAATTGATAAATTAGGACTGTTTTGTTCCAAGTTCCTATTTGTGCATGGAACACATTGTTCCTAACTTGATAAATTAGGACTGTTTTGTTCCGAGTTCCTATTTGTGCATGGAACACATTGTTCCTAACTTGATAAATTAGGACTGTTCTGTTCCGAGTTCCTATTTGTGCATGGAACACATTGTTCCTAACTTGATAGATTAGGACTGTTCTGTTCCAAGTTCCTATTTGTGCATGGAACACATTGTTCCTAACTTGATAAATTAGGACTGTTCTGTTCCAAGTTCCTATTTGTGCATGGAACACATTGTTCCTAACTTGATAAATTAGGACTGTTTTGTTCCGAGTTCCTATTTGTGCATGGAACACATTGTTCCTAACTTGATAAATTAGCTCTGTTTTGTTCCGAGTTCCTATTTGTGCGTGGAACACATTGTTCCGAAATTAATAAAGAAACACTGTTTTATTCCGATTTTGCTATCTGTGAATGGAACATATTGTTCCGAAATTGGTCATAAGGAACAAGTTTTGGACTCTATTGTTCCGATTTTATATCTGCTAATGGAACATTTTGTTCCAAAAATGGTATTTCGGACTTTTTTGTTCCGTGGTCCCATTTGCGTATGGAACATAATGTTCCCAAATTCATCGGTCATGATTAAAGTTAGGACTGTTTTGTTCCGATTTATCGATCCGTTAACTATGTATTGTGTCCCTGAATTGAAAAAGGCGCGTACAGACCTGCTTGGGCAAGTTTAGGTTGTATCTCACTGTCATGAATTTTACACAATAGTAATGAGCGTGGGCAAGCAAGGGCATGTTTTGGCATGTTGAAACGTGCTTTGTTTCGGCTAAGATTTAAAAGCGATTGTGTTAGCCACATGTTGTTTAAAGGGAAAAAAATGAGCAAGAAGTGCAAAGTCAATTGGTCAGATGTTCAAGGAGCATCACCCAAACCAAAGCGGCTTCACTTGGAAAAAGATGAAGCAGACAGCTTGTACCATTGCCCGATACAAGAGTGTGAACATGATGGATTTCAAAGTCAGAGAGGCTGTAGAAAACACGTCAGAACTAAGCACAGTTGGTTCTTTTATTTTGACGAAAGGCCCGATTCTAAACAAGTAACAAAGTCGCTGACGATTGGAAGAAATGAAGATGAGACAAGCGAAACCACAAAGCACAACGTGAAGTTACTTTCTTCATTTCCATTATCATGTAACATTGGCGAAGTATTCACGAAATGGTTGACAGGAAGTGCTGGCGGTTGTAAGAAAGATCGTGCCACTCAACAGATAGTGACAAGGTGCTTCAAATTTCTTAGATTTTGCTGTGAAGATGAAGAGGAGTTAACGTTTGAAGTGGTCGACTTTAGTTTGTGTTCTCCAAATCTGTTGTTTAAATTTATCGACTACTTACAAGATGAATGTAAGCTCGGCCATGGTGGGCGTTTGGGCTACATAGATGCTATTTCTGAATTGATCGACTTCAGAAAACTTCATGGCGCATCAGAAGCAGTTCTAAGAAAGTTCTCTACGACAGAGTTGTACCTCAAGAGAGCCCGAAAAACAGTTGCAAAGATGATGAGATTGCAGTGGGCACAAGATCTAGACATCGAGACTCTGGAAGCAAGAGGGCACTGGGCAACAATGGAGGAGTTATTGGAGGTGGTGAAATTTCATCTGCCGCGTTACGAAAATACAGTGAAAATGTGCAAAACCAGTCCAGCCCAAGTTAACCCCTCAGACCTAATGTTTGCTACGAAATTTGTAGCCATGTATCTGTTCATCAAGGTGAAGGGATCGCGACCCATGACTTATCAATATTTGACGGTGGACATGATTGCCACAGCTGAGGAAAACGGTGGATTTATCGATCAGAAAAAGTTCAAGACGGCTGGAAAATATGGCTTCGATTCTTTGATTCTGACCGACGCAAACATGCACGTTCTTAACGGCTACATCTCGAACGTTAGACCGTTGCTTAAACCCCAGTGTGATTTCGTTCTCGTCACCAGAAATGGAGGTCAGCATGGCAAATTGGGCGAAACCATGAGCAAACTGGTTTTTGACGCAATTGGAAAATACATTCATCCGACACGTTATCGCCAAATCGTCGAAACGCAAAGCCTCAATCAGCTCACTAGCGAAGAGCAAAGGTTTTTGTCTGAGGACCAGAAACACAGTTCTGCCGTTGCCAAAGTTCATTATCAAAAGCAACGATCGCAAGAAGTTGCCCTGAAGGGTCACGAGTGTCTTCAAAAACTTCAAGGTACCAAGGGTTCCGATGTAGACGATGACGTACACGCATGACTAGGCGGTTCAACGTCCAGCTCCGGGCCTTCAGTTGAGACAGCTCAGAATAAAAACAGCTCGACCCCCATAAAGGATGCCCTGCCTAAGAGAAACTTGCACCTTCAGAGGAAAACTCGTCATGTTTTAAAATTCACGAAAGAAGAGGATGATTTTCTAAAGGAAGGGATAACTAAGCACGGGTTTGGACAGTGGACAGCTATTTTGAGAGATTGCGATTTCTCATTTCAAGACGGAAGAACGGCGGACTCTCTAAAGAAAAGGGCCGGAATGAAAATGTCGCTAACGTCTTAAAAATACTTCGAAGAAATAAACACAGATCAAATACTATTTTCAACAGAAACATTTGCTTTAATTGCGACGAGAATAATTATTACTCTTCTGGCGTGATCTCTCATTGACAAGCCATGAAATAAATAACTTGTCAGAAACTGCTCAAATGTTACATCACTGTAATCGTTATCGTTCAAACTAAACACGCGTTTTGTTACTTTAAACTCGCACTATTTAACGTAGCCTGCGTTTCGAAACAAAAATGTTCCAGAACTCAATCACTCAGTTTTTACACTATTCCTAGGGACGTTTCTGTGAGCCAAAAAAGCTGGTAACCTTCTTCTGTCCCCTAGATAACTGACTTTTCGATAATCGAGGTCGCTTTGAAGGACGCCGTGGTGAACGGCGAATTCGGAAATTTTCATCCCTCTTGGGTGTGTACGAAGGCGTCTTGGGTGTCTCAAACATTTCTTCTTCGTCGTAATCGAAAGTTTCTTGACTTGGAGTAAACGGTGGAGTGAACATGACGCAGGGTTCCGTAGACCGCTCGTAAGATGGAGTCGTTGGAGGGCCGACCAACGCGTTATCTTCCTCATCGGTACCATCCTTACTTGTACCTGGAGCGAGCATGGGCCTGTCGCTGTCGGAACCGCTTAAATTGGACGCGTCGACGATCACGGGTAGTGGCGAATAGACGTCGCGCATACGATTGGCACAAGCTGACTCCACCCATCCACGCTCCAAACAGACTTTCTTTCTACGTTCAATGGCCGCCTGCAGACCCAAGGTCCCCTGTCGCTCGTGGAATGCTCGCAGTTTTTCACAGTTGATTTCCAACAGGCTCGTCAACACGGCGCGCATTTCGGCGTCGACTTCTGTTCGCTCCAGTCGCCAGTTACTGTCCGCCATCTCTCGCTCCAAATCTAGTAGCCACGGATAAGAGAACACTCTTTCCACTTTCTCCTGGTCCTCGCGACGTTTCTGTTCCTGAAGGCGCTTTGCCCTCTCTTCGATGGCGTGTTGTTGTCTTTGTTCCAGGATGGGTGGCAGTGGACTGTCGGGATCCGTGATCAGACTATCTACCTGCGATGCGCTGGTCACCCCCAAATCGACGAAAGATTTTCGACGCCCGGCGAGACGATGATCGCGATGGCTTTGGTGCAGGCTTTTTCATGGTGTTCTGCGCTTTTCAGTAACATGCTCAGCTGCCTATGTCGCAATCCGTCTGGTTTTGCTTTTTCCAACTCGCAGCGAAGCTTGTTCAGATAACCCTCACAAGAACTGTCGTCTGTGCTGTCGCTTTCGTCCTCTGATGAGAGTTCGATGTTCTGGTTATCACCTTCCGTATCGCATTGGGGCTGTGAAATACTTGGCAGGTTTTCGTCGAGGAGAGATACGGTCAAAATTCGTCGAACGTCTTCCCCTTCCAAGCCATCTTCTTCCGAGAAGTTTGCTGTCAGTGCGGCACTTGGGACGATGGTGGACTTTCTTTGCGCCCACACAATGCAGTCCATCGAGTGCTCTCGCAGCCATTTGTTGGCATCCGGGTCGACGTTGGGTAGACTTTTAAAATGATACTTGTTGAGCCTTTTGTTCATGGCATCGTTGTGTGCCTGGCCAAAGTCCATCTCCTGTTGGCACGTGATATACATGTTGGCTCGACAGAGAAATCCTTGCGCTTTCTTCCACTTCACATCGTGGGATGTAAAGCCGCCTTGACAAATGATCTTCCAGTCGTCGATGTCTAACAGGTTAGTATACGCCTCATCAAGAAAGATTACTTCCGTGGAGCTGTCTATCATGGATTTGTTGAAGCTCTTCTGTTTCGTCACACGGGCTTTCGACTTAATGGAACGATCTGAAACACCGGACTAAAAAGGCTCGTCTTTCCGCTATCCGAGGCCCCAATGGCACATGGCACCGGTCTTTTGTGCTCTTTCTGCTGAAACAGTGCGAGAAAATCGGCGCAGAACTGCTTGATCTGCTCTTCTGTAAGGCTGTTCTCGAGTATCTGCTGAAAATACTTTGGATCTGGTTCAGCGAGACTGTTGTAATCTACATACGCTCGTGGAGATGTAAGTCCTCGCTAGAAAAAAAATAAAACGTTCAAATAATGTTGTCAATTTCTGAAATCAAAAAGCGATACCGAGTAGATAAAAGTTCTATTCTGGAAGTGACGTTCGTACATAAGGTTTATTGTTCGCAGTTTACAGACAACAGTGTTTCATTCATATTTCTTTTGGAAACGTTCTTACCCTGTTTTTAAATATCTACTTATGTATGTTGTCTAAAGAGCGAAGTCATTTCAAGCCTCGGTCGGGTAACCATTTAAGTAAAGGTGGGAACATCTAAAGCTCTAAGGTAGTTCTTGCTCACCAACCTTTAAGCGACTCAAAGTCATAAGAAATAAGCATGACGTAAACCAAGGAATTGTAAATAAGGGATTAAAACACCGTTATCGATTCAATTGTAAGTTCTCCTCACCTGGCATTCTGGGATAATTCCTCGTACAAACGAGCCAGACGAAAAAGACCAAAACCAGCCATCCTGCACTTCCACCAAGTCCCGATCGATTTTAAGTTGACCAATAAGAACACTTTCTGGCTCGCTCAACAGGGGTAATAGGCGTGAAAAATGCTGGACGAGCCTGTCCTTGAAGCTCTCGTTCCCCATAAGATTTAGCAGAAATGTTTTCATTGAACACAGGAACTTGAAGGTAAACTGAGATTTGGCCACTTTCTTATACACGTCCCCTCGGTACGCACTGAACTGTAGCTTTTTCATTGCCGCCTGGATATCGTTGCAGAGCACTGTAACTTGGCAACTCAGTGGCTTGTGTAGCGTATTTGGAAGCGTCACGCTCGAGGTTCTTTGCACGTTGTCGTCGAGACCAAAACAATCTATCTTTAAACCAGCCCGGCGTAATTCACGGATAGACGCAGCCATCAACGGTTTAAAATCTTCATGGAGTACTCTGATACGAACGACATTTTCCGTTGCTGATATCACTTTAGATTGGTCGTCATTGCTAAACTCGATTTCCTCTTGCAGGGCCCTGCCATTAAGAAAGAAAATTTGACGCTTTTTTAAGTTTAAGTATGGAAAATCCGGGGTTGAAACATCCCTTTTAGCACCGCACAAGCAATTCTCTCATGATCTATCTCTCGCGTGTTGTCAGTTGGTCGTACATTTTTTACATTAACACCCTTTCTTTTTTTCGAAAATCCAAGATGGTTTTTGTGCGTATTAGAAAAATGCATAAAATGGGCCACTCCAGAAAAAGCGTAAACCACGGATTTGAGCCGAATACTTACGAGAGCGGTCTTTGAGATTTCTTTCTGTTGTTGAAGTGTATATCGATTTTAGCGTATACTACGGGTATGGGTTGAATAACATTAATAATCAAAATATTCATAATGATGTAATATAAATGACAATAAATATTTTCTTCTTCTTCTTCTTCTTCTTCTTCTTCTTCTTCTTCTTCTTCTTCTTCTTCTTCTTCTTCTTCTTCTTCTTCTTCTTTTTCTTCTTCTTCTTCTTCTTCTTCTTCTTCTTCTTCTTCTTCGTCTTCTTCTTCTTCTTCTTCTTCTTCTTCTTCTTCTTCTTCTTTTTCTTCTTCTTCTTGTTCTTGTTCTTGTTCTTGTTCTTGTTCTTGTTCTTGTTCTTCTTCTTCTTCTTCTTCTTCTTCTTCGTCTTCTTCTTCGTCTTCTTCTTCTTCTTCTGCTTCTTTTTCTTCTTCTTGTTCTTGTTCTTGTTCTTGTTCTTCTTCTTGTTCTTGTTCTTGTTCTTCTTGTTCTTGTTCTTGTTCTTCTTCTTGTTCTTCTTCTTCTTGTTGTTCTTCTTCGTCTTCTTCTTCGTCTTCTTCTTTTTCTTCTTCTTCTTCTTTTTCTTTTTCTTTTTCTTCTTCTTCTTCTTCCTCTTTTTCTTCTTCTTCTTCTTCTTCTTCTTCTTCTTCTTCTTCTTCTTTTTCTTCTTCTTCTTCTTGTTCTTCTTGTTCTTCTTGTTCTTCTTGTTCTTGTTCTTGTTCTTGTTCTTCTTCTTTTTCTTCTTCTTCTTCTTCTTCTTCTTGTTCTTCTTCTTGTTCTTGTTCTTCTTCTTCTTCTTCTTCTTCTTCTTCTTCTTCTTCTTCTTTTTCTTGTTCTTCTTCTTCTTGTTCTTCTTCTTGCTTTTGTTCTTGTTCTTGTTCTTCTTTTTCTTTTTCTTGTTCTTGTTCTTCTTTTTCTTTTTCTTTTTCTTGGTCTTGTTCTTGTTCTTGTTCTTCTTGTTCTTGTTCTTGTTCTTTTTCTTCTTTTTCTCTTCTTGTTCTTGTTGTTGTTCTTGTTGTTGTTCTTGTTCTTCTTTTTCTTGTTCTTGTTCTTGTTCTTCTTTTTCTTGTTCTTGTTCTTGTTCTTCTTTTTCTTGTTCTTGTTCTTGTTCTTCTTCTTGTTCTTGTTCTTGTTCTTCTTGTTCTTCTTCTTCTTCTTCTTTTACTCCCCCAAACTCGGAACAAAAGTTAATTTTTTTTGTTTTAATATTAAATATCACACTGTATCGTTTAGATATCGACGAGTGTGCAGCACAGGTCAACTCATGTGATTCCGTTGCCAACTCAGTGTGTAACAATATTGATGGCTCATACCATTGCCAATGCGAAGAAGGATTCGTCAAGAACGTTGCCAATTGTGAAGGTTCAATTTCATTTCAGTTTTTTTCATTTTCATTTTCATTTTCATTTTCATTTTCTTTATTTAATCCATTGCAAAATTACAAAGGTAAATATAAAGTAAACAAATAGAAGAAAAGAAAGGAAAAAGGGCAAAAATATAGCTAGCTAATTAGATGCCCTTGTTTGAATGACAATAATAATTAGGGTAAAAAAAGTTAACTTAACAAGGAGAGGAGGAGGTATGAATTAATTAATATGGAGCAAAATGATACTGATAGAGTGGATATTTAAAACGTTTTTTTAGTTATCAAGTAACGTAAAGATAAAGGAAGGTCATTCGAATAGTAACATCTAATAACAGTGGGGCAAAATTTCTTATTATTTATTCTGGAGAAACCGGGATTTAAGTGTTGTAAGGATACACTTCGAGTAACGTAGTTATGTTGCTCAGATACCAGTGATAAGTGAAATTAGATGGATTTTCATCAATTAAGTGGTCATAAAGTAGCTAGCAGGTATATAATTAACTTAATGTCTATATGGCATTAAAAATATTTCCTGCTTATTTGAAAGGCCTTTCGAAATAGAGAAGAATAGAAGAATAGCGCTTTTCTTTTCGAAATATCTTTTTTCGTTCCACAGATATTGACATTTTTCTATTATGCAAATCAGATCAGTGATGACGTCATACGGTTTGCAACTAAAAATGGTCAAATATCGATTAAACAATATCTCTAAAACTACTAAAGCAGTGTTCTTGGAACTTGGCACCACAAATGTGCATCACAAAAGAAACAAAATGACACCCTTAGTGCTGTTGCCATGCCAACAGTTTTGCCGCTGGTGCTGTCTCAATAAAAATTAAAATTCCCAGTTTTTGTCTTTAACCAAGAACAAACTAGAGCAGCCAATCCGATGATGGGAATATTAAGACAATATGGGAACTATGTCTGTTTCAAGCAGGACCCTTTGTCTTGCTTTAGAGGTTACAAATGGGGATATTTGGTTTTTTGACAGAGAGAGACTGGAGCTGTAAGAGTTGCTATGGCAACAATACAAAGGGTGACATTTTGTTCCTTTTGTGATGCACATTTGTGTTGCCAAGTTTTAAGAACATTGCTTATTAAAACGGAACTAGACTCGATACCATTAACAAATACCTTTTGCTTCCTTTTGCTCAAGTAATACTTAAACCACTGATTTTCATTGCTTCGAATACCATATGAGTGAAGTTTGGATAACAGAATAGAGTTATTGACCGTGTTTAATGCTTTACTTAGGTCAAGAAAAATAGAAATCGCATATTTTTCTTCGCCAAGGGCTTTAATTATCTCATCCATTAATTCTACCGAGAAATCAGTTGTGGTGCTCCCAGATCTAAAGCCATATTCATTAGGTACCAAGATATCCTTCGTCATAAAATAACATTTTGGTTGATTAAGAATGCACTCCACAAAAATGATAACCAGGTGCAATACAACTCGTCTAAATAGCTTTGACATTCCAGGCTTTTTTAACTGGCCTCAATCACTTGATACAAATTAATTTTAGAATCCACTTTAGTGTTGGATGTGGTTCGCATCAAGCGGACTATTCAAAGTACAAAGTTAACAAACCTATAAATGGAGAAATACGCGCGTTGCATTTAATGATGACAGGCTTAGCACCAATTGAAGTCATCGGACTTACAACCGACCAATCAACAGGGTAGGCTTTGTGTGTGGAATAACCACCCAGTCCATAATATGTCATTTTGCCAACCTTTCTTGAGGCCTGATTCAAAAACAGATAACCAGACCATAGCTAGGAACTTGCTCAGTCTGCATAAAGATTCAATAAAGGCTTCAAATTCCCAAAGTTTATTTAATCTCTTATAAAAAAAAAGTACCACACAAGGGAGCGAGCCCTGACCGGGGCACTGCGTTGTGTTCTTGGGCAAGACACTTTACTCTCATAGTGCTTCTCTCCACCCAGGTGTATAAATGGGTACCGGCGAATTTACTGCTGGGGGTAACCCTGCGATGGACTAGCATCCCATCCAGGGGGGAGTAGAAATACTCCTTGTCGCTTCATGCTACGGAAACCGGGGATAAGCACCGGCCTGATGGGCCACTTGGCTCGTATGCAGACTTTACCTTTACCACTTAGCTAAAAGCTACTCTAAAGGAAGCCCACAAGTAAGAAACAAATAAATAACAAGTGAGAAAATCTGGCTGCAATCTAAGAAATGTAAGAATCTAATTTATATATTAATTCATGTATGATCACAATTGAAATTATAATTTTAAAATGCCACATAACAACAGCAATTACAATTTTAAAATGCTATACATAACGAACGCTTCTTTAAAATTCCCTTGTGCCGGCCATAGCGCGAGTCCAGCAGCGCATTCCACGTCTTTACAGCGAAGTAGCGAAAAGACCCAAGACCATGCTTGGTACTACTTTAGTTATAACTTTAAGTTATAACGTTAAGTTATAACTTGTGTCCTTCACTTTAAATAGCTTCACAATGGGGGTCGGTGCCTTCTGTCCTGGGTACGACGTCCCTCTAGCGTGCAATACAAACCGATGCAAACTTGATGCGACACGAAAAGCTAAAAAATAGCTGAAAAATTAAAATTTAAAAGAAAGTCGGGGAATAATGCAACCTGTACCTTACTGTGTTTAAGATGTTTCATCTTGTATGCTTTGGAAAAAATATTATGGTATTATAAAGTGTGTTCGTATTCAGTGACTAGATGTTTTATAATCTTGTTCTCCTTTGCTTTGCTTTAAAATTTTGTTCCCCTTTGCTTTCTAATTCCTGGGCCTGGGTACAAGATTGAGTGTGCTACATAAGGCGATGTAAACACTGTATCCTTCGTTTTCACGTCGCTTTATAGACTATTATTCATTGATTCTTTTTTTATTTTTTATTCATTTATTTATTCTTCCATCCATACAAATATTCACATCTATTTATTATTTATTCCGTGTGATCACACACACACTAAAATAGTTTTTTTTTTTTAAGCTGATGTATGTCAAAACTACCAAACTCTGTCCGATGCAGAAAGAAAATACGACTACGCAACGGTATGGCCTATTCAATGTGATTCCAATCTCAATGACTGGTATCGTTTCCAAGGAGCTGCGGGGACACAAATGGCGACCACATGTCCACCGACGAGCAGGTGTGGTGCAAGCTTCCCGGGCTGGTTGAGTGATGGTCATTCCACAGTGGATGAGGGTATAGTCACAAGAAAAGTCTGCGTTCACAAAGCTGGAAATTGCTGCAAGGAGCACGTTAACATTCAGGTGAAGAACTGTGGCTCCTACTTTGTCTACAACTTGGTTGCATTGAAGAGTTGTAACTCACGTTACTGTAGCAGCGACTGATCGAGTTACAAATTACCAGGACGTTAATAACTGTCCCATGAGCGAGCGTTGGATATGAGGTTACACAAAAGCCAAGGACGCGCGTAACGCGAAGTGGGTTATAATCACTTGATATCCAACAAGCGAATGAATTTTTTTTCAGTAAATTCTCAACTTAGTGTTGCCACGCGAAATGTTAAGAACACTACGTTACATAACATTCCTTCATTGAATTTCTCAAATTATAAAAATAATGTGCGCGAAAGCTTGAAATCCTACTGGTACTTAGGTGTAACAGTTGCTATTGTTTTGGGGGCTAGGGACGTTGTTCCTGTTGTTTGTTCTATGGTTCTCTTTTCTCCAGTAGTGCAGCTACACTCGTACGTCAGCTTGTAATTCTACTGGTACTTTAGTGTAGCAGATGCTATTGCTTTGGTAGCTAAGGGCATTGTTCGTGGTGGTTTTTTTTACCTCTTTTCCACAGTAGTGTAGCAGCTCTTGTAATTATCCTGGTTCTCTAGTGTAGCAGATGCTATTGTTTGGGGGGGGGGGGGGGGGGGACTAAGCGCATTGTTCCTGTTCTCTTATCTGTTACTCTCGCGAATGGTACGAAATTATTCATGCGAAACCTTGTGAGACCTGCTTTCTGATCCAACACTGTCAGAAGATCTAGATGAGTAGTAATCGTAAAAGAATCCACCATTCGTTTAGAAAGGGTAAAGCCTTCTCTGATGTTAGTTGCTCAAGAAACTCTTGTTTTGACTTAATCTTGACTTCTGCCGTGTCCTGGATTTGTTTTCTTGTTTCTTCCCTTCGGAATGAAACCCTCACCATCAGTTTAGCTGACATGCATAAGAAATTATGACACAAGTTATGCTGATCTTGGTGGAGATCTAAAAAAGATGTTTATTAGTCAGTGATCGACACTCACTTTATCAGTTAATCAAAAAATGGAATCAGGAGAACATGGAAACGTTCTAATTATTTCGTCTTTGATTCCGTCCAGCTTGTAACTCCACTTGGGACTCTTATTTTCGATTTTCAGTAGGACGTTAGCGCTGTTATAAGGCCAACTACGGCTCCGTTGCTAATGAAAACCTGCTTGTAGTGATAAGCAGTCAGTCAGTTAATCAATCAGTCTTTGGCAAAACCTTGCTTCTCGTAAATATTTTTCTCAAGTTTTCTCCTGCACTATTTGACTCTTTAAGACGTTTAAGTTACAGGAACGTCCTTGGTTCCGTTGGTTATGAAGCTATCCTTCTCGAGCCTTTAGGAAAGGTACTTTACATAGTAAGTGTCTTGATGGCTCAAAATACATTATACTAAGAACAATTCCTCTTTTTTTCCTGCTTAGTCCGTTAAAATTAAAGATTTCCCAGATCTCTCATTGTTTTTTTTTTTCTAGCGCTATTCATTCGTTTCGAACTCTTTAAGCTAAGATAAAGACGGGCTACTTGTATTCCAGAATTTAAAGTAGGTGACGACTAACTGTTCTGGACCCATTCTATTCGGGATATTGAGATCCATTGTGTTTGGCGATTTTACATGCAATTTGCTGCGTTATTGGATAGATTTGACTTAAAGTATTCAATGTTTTTTTTTTATGCCCAGATCTTTTTTCCTTGTTGATTTGTTTTTATTTTTTAGCAATTTATACCTGTGAATTTTTTTCACAAGTCTACGTGATCATCACTAATTGTTTTGAGTTATTAATGTAGTTTGGGATAGATTGATCTGCATTAGACCAATCAAAGGCCGTTATTTACGGTAGCAGTATTATAACAAGTAACATACATACTTATCACCAAGGGCATAGGGTAAAATATGGACTGGACCATTGGACCATTGGACTATTGGACTATTTTTTGGACTATTTTTTGGACTATTTCATGGACTAAATTTTGGACTATTTTTTGAATCTTTTTTAAGGGGTGGGTAGGTAGTTTTGTCAGGGGGTGGGTTATCATTTGTTCTTCCTCAGGGAGGGGTAAGTAGGTAGGGTTAGGTAGTTTTTTGGGGGGAGGGGTGGGTAGGTAAATTTTGTCAAAATTTGTTATTCTCACTTAGGAAGGGGTGGGTAGGTAGGTAGTTTTGTCAAGGGAGGTGGTTAATCATATGATCCTCCTTAGGGAGGGGAAGGAGGTAATTACAGCACTTGTGTCATTACACATGATAGATAATCCATCTGAAAGCAATGGTCACACAACACATGTACGCATGCGCACAGCCTATTACCCGTGGTCATGGGAGGAGAATGTAAGCAAAAGTTGTCATCTGTGAGGGGTGGAGGTCGTAATTATTACAGAAAAGTTACCAGCATTAGGGAAACTTTTTCTCGATTCTTGTCCGCTCAGTCGCTTATTGACTCGTACCAATGTAACTTGCTGCTTATAATTTGCTAAAATAATGGATCGTTTGCACCAGTCGGCTTCTACTATATATTACCTACCTACCCACCCCTTCCTAAGTGAGAATAACAAATTTTAACAAAATTTACCTACCCACCACTCCCCCCAAAAAACTACCTAACTCCTACCTACCTAACTAACCCTCCCCGAGGAAGAACAAATGATAAACCACCCCCTGAAAAAACTACCTACCCACCCCTTAAAAAAGATTCAAAAAATAGTCCAAAATTTAGTCCATGAAATAGTCCAAAAAATAGTCCAATAGTCCAATGGTCCAATGGTCCAGTCCATATTTTATCCTATGCCATCACCAAGGCTACAATTAATCCCTATATTGGGAAGGGTGGGCTCGATTCACCTTATTTCTGAATGAGAATTAATGGATAACGCCGAATATCCGACAAATTAAAAGAAACGATTTCTTCGAGTGTGTGAATAAAGAGTAGTTTTTGCTCAAAGCTTTAGTGACTCGAGTAAGGGTTCTGAAACTCTCTGAGCAGGTAGACCGGTTAATTAATTAATTAATTAATTAATTAATACGCCGCTAAAATGATTCCACAAATAAACGGAAAAATAGTTTTATTGACAGTCGAAAAGAATGGCCATTGTAGAATTATCCGAAATACACGGTTATTTCAAAATAATAATAATGGCTCTAAATACTGAATGTTGCATGTAATTTCAAATTGGAGGACGGGTGCGACATTAAGTACGACAACACGGTTTTAGACCTAGTGTGCTTATGCTTTCAATCGTCTTATTTACCACCAATCTCATACCAATAGTCTACTTGTCAGCAAAAGGGAGAAATAAAATCCCTCAGACCGAGATTCACTGAGCCTGAGTCGAATAATTGTTTCCCGGGGGGTACATGAGCCATTTTTAGGTATGGGGGTGCCGCTGGTGGTATGAAACCCTGACCCTGTTCAGGACAGCAAAAACTTAAAATGCCTACCCTGTGTAGGAGTCAACACCCCCTATTTTAAGACCCTATTTAGGACAAAAAACAGCATTGACAATTATTTATGCTTTATTGCAATTGCAGTTATAATTTATGGTTCACTGTCACTTCCGTCCCAGTGCGTGATGTTCGACGCATTGAAACGCGAACACCGATCACAGCAAATAAAACAACAGTCTTGAAGCCATACCCTGCCTAGGACAGGTTCAGATCCTTAGTAGGCCAGACGAGCTTGAAATTATATAGCCTCTTCAGGGCAGGAAGGACTAAAAAGCCCTACCCTATCCAGCGGCACGTTCCCTTATAGGCCATATGGAAGAGTACCCCACCCCACCCCCCTCCCCCGGGGAATTTTTTAAAGTCTAATTTTCAGAGGTGAATATCAAGAACTACAATACAAAGAGCTAAACACCGAAACAACAAATAAAACACAAGTGCATGGTAGCAAACGTGTAACAAGTTTAATTCATCGATTGTAAATTAGAATTTACACTTTAGTTTACGCAATAAAACGGAACAGAACAAACACTATAAAAAAGACAGATATCGGGAATCTTTGTTTCGTCGTTCGCGATTTAACAAGTGAGCAATCGCGTGAATCATCTTACAATTAGTAGCTCTTGTCTGAAGAAAACTGAATAATTTTGGGTTCACATGGACGCGTGAAATCTACAAAATCACCGTGTTTACCCTTAATTCTTATGCCTCGATAACCATTTTTAGAAAATATTTTCGGTCCAAAAGCCTTGGTAGTCAATGTTCAAAATACTTAACGTTTTGAATCCCTTAACGAGATTTCTTTCGAATGAATAAAAATTTCATTCAGCAAATGCTGCCACTCCCTGAATGGTATAGGTGTCATGTCTAACCAGGCCTTGAAATGCTATATTTACCACCAAGCGCTGCAAATATAGCGTCATTAACCAGATCTTCTCGACCAATCAGAGTGTCCCGTTCCTGTATTCACCTCTGGAAATTAGACTAAATATGCATGTCCGTGAACCGTATTATCCTTGGAAGCTTTTCAGTGTAGACTAAGAGACCCTTATGCTTGGGCGGGCTTTCTATTTGTCTCTTGGGATTTGTACACTTCAATGCTATTATTAAGTTCGCAGTTCACAATACATTTACTTAAGATAAAAGAGGCGAACAGCAAAGTTTATATTAACTTTTTATATTTGGATTGATATCTTGATAGTAAGTTAACTAATATAGCAAAGTTAAAAGATTAAAGCGTTAACAATTCACTGATTGATAAATTATAGCACTTAGTTTAAAATACGTTGCGGGATCGAGTTCTTCCTTTTAAATTAAGTACCGTAGTTTTGTAAGAGAACATGGTTGTAGAGCATTAAACTAAATATTACACATGCCAGTTGTATTGTGATGAGGGTATGCAGTCCAGGGTGAAAAGCGTTATCCGTTAACAATTATCCGTTATCCGTTAACCGTTATGCGCTTGCCGTTTTGGGGGATGCCAAGGGCATCCCCTAGTTGTTTTCGTGGTGTGTGTGTAATTCCCTTGGGAGTGAGGAAAATTAGATTAACAACCGAGATTACCAATAACAGCATCACATACTGTATATCATAAATGAAGGCAAAGTCCCGCAGGGGGGGGGGGGGGGGGGGGATACTCCCAGAAAAATTGGGTGGAGGTGTGCGGCCCGGCCCGCCTCCCAAAACTCATGACCAAAGTCTGCGATATTCCCTACCCTATTTATGACCTGACCAAAAATTCGAGCCCTATTTATGGCATGACCCTAAAATCAAAACCGTGTTTCAAACTGTGTTAAAATTAGTTCCCTAGTACAGACCAATGGTAAATCGCCATTAACATAATTTGCGAAGGGGTTTCGTCGATTTTCTTCTCGATAATGATGAAAAAGTGGCTTCTTCTTAAAAACATACCCACATCAAGGCTGAAGTGCAAAAACCATACTCTATGTATGACCAAAATTGCCAAAATGAGCTAACATAGATACCCTATTTATTACTGAAACGGCTGAAAAACCACACACTTTGGGGCCGAAAATACTTATAATTTTATAGCCCATATAAGGGAGAACCCCTACCCCCATGCCCCACCCCATCTCATCCAGGAAAAATGCTGCTTACAGATTCTATAACTCCTAATTAACAAGTGTCATTCATCATTAGAAACGTACTGCACCGACGCAAGGCGGCTCTGTGATTGGCTATTACGGGAGAACAATAGAATATTTTTTAAATAAAAAATGCCATTCCTATTTATAACTAGCAAAACATATCCTGCAATCATCCTATTTTGGTAGTGAATATACCGTTAGCAGTGAGAATATAGATATAGCTGACGCTACCGAGCGTACGACTGTACCGACTATACCAACTTTACCGACTGTACCGAGCGTACCGACTGAACCGAGCGTACCGACTGTACCGAGTGTACCAAGCGTACCGACTGTACCGGGTGTACCGAGCGTACCGACTGAACCGAGCGTACCGACTGTACCGAATGTACCGAGCGTGCCAACTGTACTGACTGTACCGAGCTTACCGACTGTACCGAGTGTACCGAACGTGCCGACTGTACAGACTGTATCGAGCGTACCGACCGTACTGACTGTACCGAGCGTACCGACTGTACCGAGCGTGCCAACTGTACCGACTGTACCGAGCTTACCGACTGTACCGAGTGTACCGAGTGTACCGAGCGTGCCGAGCGTGCCGACTGTACCGAGTGTACCGAGTGTACCGAGTGTACCGAGTGTACCGAGTGTACCGAGTGTACCGAGCGTGATGACTGTACCAACTGTACCGAGCGTACCGACTGTACCGAGCGTACCGACTGTACCGAGCTTACCGAGTATACCGAGCGTGCAGGGCGTGCCGAGCGTGACTGTACCGACTGTATCGAGTGTACCGAACGTGCCGACTGTACCGACTGTACCGAGTGTACCGAGTGTACCGAGTGTACCCAGCGTGCCGCCTGTACCGACTGTACCAAGCGGTACCAACTGTACCGAGCGTACCGACTGTACTGACTATACCGAGCGTACCGACTGTACCGAGTGTACCGAGCGTGCCGACTGTACCGAGCTTGGTTCACCATCTTGGCAGCGTCATTGAGCCCGAAGCCATAAAACTTGCATGATTTGCCTGTGGTACCGAAGCCGCTTAAGACACAAAGCAATGACTTGACAGCTTCCTCTCTTTTCTTCCCAGACCAGCAAGCTGCAGTCGGCAGTTTACTCCGAATGGAAGCATGTTTGCCTGGCACTTCGCTGCTGCTGAATACACTGAGAAAAAAAAAATAATCTCCATAAAGTAGGAATTGATCGCTATCTTGTCACCTCCATTCGCGAATCGGTAAAATTGTTCACATAATAGGGCAGCCAAACACATAAAAATCTCTTGTCTTCCCCGAGATTCATCACTAAACCGTTCATGACCTTGATGAATTCTTCCCAAGGTTTATCGTGTCCTTGATTTCCAATCCTGCTCGAAATCGATCGATATCTCACATGTCTATTTAAACCTACATTTTACGTTATGTCATCACAAACACAAAAGAGTGTTTACCCCGGATGGCATACAGATTACCACGGATATAAAAAACACAATCACCTACACATGTCTCCGATGTTACATCCGACAAAACTTGGCTCTTTCTCGCTATTATTATTATTATTATTATTATTATTATTATTATTATTATTATTATTATTATTATTATTATTACAAGTGAAACCGGTAAAAACAATATATAATTATATATCCCATAGAAAACAGGTAAATGTGAAAATAGTTTAGTGTGTATCAATCAGATCAATCTGCAGCTTACTTTCATAAGCAAATGCCTACATTGCGCGGTTCCAGAAAATATCCATACCCACCCCAAGGATCGTCATTGGAAATTCTGAGGGGGATGGGGTCTCAATAACACAAATTTTTAAAAGAAAGTATGAAGCTACACTGGAAATCCCAGGGGGTGGGAGGGTCCAAACCAAAGAACCATCCTCGGGGGAGGTATGGATATTTTTTGGAATCACACCTTGTGGAACCTGAAGCCTGTGCTGCAAAAAAACTTGACACATTAACTTAACCTGCATTAAAATTTATGGTCTGCAATAATAATTAATGATGTTAATTCTCTGTTATTTCATTATTTTTATATGTTTTTATTGAAAAAAAATTTTTTGTCATGAACCCCAGAATGGAGCCATATTGGGTTCTGGGAATTTATATCATATAAATAGCTATAAATGTCACTAAAGTATATTCGGGTTTAAACTGGCAACATGTGGGAGTCAATCATGTGGCAATTTTATTACATTGACACAAGGTGTATTTTTTAGTTCATTTTGACTAACAGGAATCAGCCCTTGCAAAGTCTTCAAGTCACCTGTAAATAGAACAAAACAAACAAAACTATTTATTTTGATGAAATTGCAATTTTCCAGGATGCAGACTGTATATTAAAATTAAATGGCCTTTTTCAATGTGTGAAAAAAAAACTGGCTGCTTTTATGTTGGGCTAGTGGATCCAATAATTTTTTCCACTTGCTAGATAGCCAAATGACATTTATGGATTTTTATTTTTTGTTGTAGTTGTTTCAAAAGAAACATGGGACTTTGGGTAAGGTTATAATGGTTTCACCTTGCCCAGTCTGCCTGGGTCAGGCAAGGAAGAAATCAATTTTCTTTGCACCCCTCCTTTCATTAATTATTGCAGAAAAATGTCAGATTATTTTAATAATGTTTAAAAATGTTTTGGACCCTAAAGCTGAATTTTTGTAATCTGTTCATTTCAAAACATTACATCACAGAAAAAAAGTCTATGTTTGGTTTTCTTGTAGAGCAAGTTGCCAACCAAAACTAAGCTGGAGTTTATTTAAATCAAATTTACAGCTACTACTTGGCTAATTCCCATATGAGTTTAAAAAAAAAAACTTGGGTCTTGACAAAGTGTGAGCAAAGTGTCATGAGAGCCATTCCACTTTATACAAATAGCACATTGGTTAGCCTAAGCAGTATACCAGTTAACCTGAGTATAGTTAGCTGAGGTAGCTTGAGGTTATGCTTATTATTGGAGTTAGGTATTTCTGGCTTGTATGGCACTTATGTGTCATGAAACATGCAAGCCATGGAAGCCATTCCAGTTAGCCTACATAAGATTCCAGTTAGCCTACATGTACATAGTACACCGGTTAGCCAAATGGTACATCATGTTGCTTGCAGTTAGCTTTGTATTGGGATTAGGGTTTTCTGGCTTGCTTAAGTTTAAGGCATCACGAATTTTCATATTTGCTACTTCAAAATGCTACTGAAGGTCATTCAACAACTCAAAATACAGGCATTAAAAAATGTCAAACAGATTTTTTTATAAAGTAGACAAATGTCTGGTCAAAAAGCAGATCTTAAATGCCTCAGGTAATGAATGTGTGTAGAGAGAAGGATGGAGTGGGAATTGCTAGAATTGACTGTCACATAACTATGTGCAAAACTAAGAGATCAACAACTACCTGAACTTGTTAAAATCCATAGTTTAACTCAACAGTAATCCAGAATATCCTCAGTTCTGAATACTGTAAATCCTGTCAAAACATTAGGCATTCTATTAGTCCCAAAAATTACCTGTAGACCACAAAATGCAAAAGAAACGTAAATCCATGTTTACCGATACAATAAAACATCATGGGAAGAACAAATTTGAAGTTAAGAAATGGTCTCATCTATTAAACATGCCCAATGAGGCATTCCAAAATGTGAGTAGCACTAGTGTTTAAATAATTGAAGTCTAGATTAGCTACCAGGTTGACTGAAAGTAGTCTCTAGTCTAACTTAAAAAAAGAGATCACACTGAGCTGAAATGTTTCTTCCAATTTCAAAGGTATCACATCAAAGGTGTTACAGTAATTTCAAATTTCCCTGACGTAATTTTTCTTTGCGGCCTGAAATGGCCACTTGGTCAATATTTTGAGGAACATTTCCTCACGTATAAACAATGAAAGGATGCGATTCTTATTAATTTGATGTACAGTAGCTTAAAAAGTAGTATAGTAGGAGTCTGAATAAAACCACCTCGGGCGAACCTACATAATTCACCTCTTGCCGGGACTAGTAGTCAGGGACATCAAATCAAAACACGCTCACAAGTTCGCGTGTCCCGATTTAGTCCCTGACTAAGTCCCGGCAAGAGGTGAATTATTTTAGGTCCTACTCGGTAGTTTTATTCAGACTCCTACTATACTACTTACAAGATCAAACCCAAATCAAAAGGAGCACCCATTTAAAGGAACACAACAGTAAGTTAACAACAATGGGACGTGGAAGAAAAGGACTCCTTAACCAAAGTCGAAAAAAAACCAAAACCGCCAAAAACAGACTGACAACCCAACATACATTATTTATCGCAGAACCCGAGCAGGGCCAAATTATAGATCCACCAATACACATTTCAGACGAGCTGCTCACAGCAATGAAAAAAATGAGCCCGCAAGATTTAAAGAACACACTTATAAAACAAGAAGAAGAACAAGAAGAAGTCGACTTAACAGACATGGAAGAGTACGATTTGACGGGAACAGGAGAGCCGGTTTACGAAACACCAATCATGACGCCGCAGCTGACCCGCAGAATAATGGCAAATGAGTTTAGCCAGGACCAGGTAGAGTACATAATAAAGAAAAGTTTGCACCTTTAAGAAGTTATTCGCTTGCAGCATCAAGAATAGCTTCCACAGCTTGAGCCGTAATAAGTTTGACATCATTCACCCAAAAGGGGGAAGAAAGGTCTTTGAAAGCGCACACGAGCATGTGGAACAACACAATCATTCTTTATAAACTGTAAATATTTTTTTTGACCCACCTCAAGTAATTAGAGGAATGCAGCAGGTTGTAAACAAACTGACACAGATGGAAAGACGGCTCACACCCGAGCAAAAAAAGCTTTTTAATAAAAAACTGGCAGAGGCAATAGCGGCAGCAGCGAAAAAGTTCGCAGAAGAAATAAAAAAATATCAAGAAGACCCCTATGTGCATTTCAATGGAAAGAAAATCAAGAAGACCCTAAAGCAATGTATCCCATACACGGAGGAACAATGGGAAAAAGTAACGGAAAAACAAAAGGCGTACAAAAACAAACAGCTGATAAACTTCATAGATAAAGTTTTTTTCGAAGACGGGGCGCTGCAATTTAAAGAAACGCAGCATAAGGGTATAAACATCAATTAATCACATTAATAAAGGTAAACAAGAGATGGACACATTAGAACTGATACAAGCGCTTCCGGCAGAACTTCGAGAACAAATCTTAAAGGAGTATGTAAAAATAAAACTGTGGCAACGTAAAATGGAGGGCTGGGATGAAGTGAATAAAGCGATTTTGGATGCCCCCTACTGTGTGAAAAACGAGCAGATCACGTGGATTCTGCACTGCTACAAATGCGAACTAGAATGCGGGCGGAACTACATCTGCAGCCTCTGTTACACAAGAAAAAGGCAGAGGGAGTATTTAGGCCCGGACATATTTGATCCAGATGAGTATGACCCATGCTTCGAAAAGGCGATAACAATCAACAGCAGAGTGTGGAGCTACAAGCATTAGCGCTATTGAGACGTCAAAAGTAAACCCACCACAACTTCTGTATATTTGACATAAATAGGCGTGTCGGCAAACTTACTACCTAAAAGAAAAATCGTCTATTAAAATTAAACTTACTAATACGCGTTTTGTATTAACTAGTTGTGATTCTGCGCGACCAGGTTGAGATAAACTAAGTGCAAAATATTGTCCCGAATCTAATCTTATTCCTTTACCGTTAGAATCTTGGGGTACAGCATATTGGTATTTTAAACCATCAGCATTACGTACGCTTGTTAATGGAGTGTTAGTTAACAAACTGCCGGGTATTCTAAAACCAAAACCTATTCTTTCATAAGTTCGAGAGGCACCCTTTAGTTCGATAATTAAAGCTGAGACACCCTCAATTATGCAAGGAAATGGCGCCATTACACGAATGTTATTACCGAATTTAACAAAAGTTCTATCACCTCCTTTATTTTCATTGTATATCCATTCTCCAGTTATTACTATTCTTGGTTGCAAATTTTTTATCGCATAACCACTTAGATCTAAATCTTTTTGTAACCTGATTGTATCGTTTTCTATTTTGTACCCTCTATCATAATTTTTCAACGAAAAACCGTTTAGATCTAAATCTGTTTGTAGAGTAAAATCGCCGTCATCGATAACAAAAGCCTGATCGTAAACAGTTCCGTCTACATCTGTTTGATAACCCTTTACCCCATAAATAATCAAAGCAGCCTTTTCAAGTGGCGAAGAGCCATCATAACCCGAATTTGAAATATCGAGATAGATTGTGTTATCATTGTCTTTGTATTTGCGCGTGTGAATAATGGTGCGTGAATATTTCGGGCTGTGACTGTTGAAGTGCTTGGTATGGTAATTAAGAGTATCAACCGGGTTAGGGGTTGAAGGACTTATAAACCAATCATTATCAACTTTCGGTATAAAGAACTCGACACATATAGTGTACTCTCCTTCGGGCAGAGGTTTTTTATTCAGCTTTAAGCGTGAGTTGAAAGAATTGACACCAGTTCTTACGAGATTGAAAGTATAAGCTTTTTTATTCACACTGTGAAGGTTGGATGTAAAGTCTTCAAACGTAACAGAAGTAACATTGTTTACATCTGTAACACCTGACCCTCGCTCCAAATAGGCTAAGGCATTCTTTTTATGTGAGCGTCCTGCTGAAATAGAATTTGAGCCCACATATTTTTTCATTGAACCAAGATTTACAGCATCCTGATCACCTGTCGGATTCGCAAGTTGCTTTATCGCATGGTCTTTCATGAGAATATCTCCAGTAATATTAATGGTTGATACATCCCCACTATCACCCTTTTCACCTTTTTCTCCTTTATCCCCCATAGCTCCTTTCGAACCCGCAGGTCCAGTTGCTCCAGTGGGTCCCGCGGGTCCTGTAGCTCCGGTTGGTCCCGTAGGTCCCGTTGCTCCCGCAGGGCCAGCAGGTCCGGTCGGTCCTTGGGGTCCCGTATCACCTTTTATTCCTTTTTCTCCAGCATCACCTTTATCTCCTTTAGGACCTTGTGGGCCAGTATTGCCCTTATCACCTTTTTCACCTTTAGGGCCACGCGCTCCAGTTGCGCCAGTTGGACCAGCAGGGCCGGCAGGGCCGGTTTCCCCTCGGATTGAAGTAGACTCTTCATGTGTTTGAGTTGCACCCGTCGCACCGTTAATAAACCCCATCTCTATATATTTTCATCAAAATTTTTAAGTGTGGTTTTTTTTGGTTTGTCGTAGTATAAAAAAGAGTATTTAGCATCGGTAGCCCTTTCAAGCAGCGCTCTGTCAATTCCCAATTCATCGGCAATACGGTTATTTTCTTTGGGAAGAAAGTCGAAAATGCAAAAGTGGCTACAATTATCTCGGATGTTTTTGGGGACCTTAAAATAGCTTTGAGAAAGATAAATGACGCTGCAATTGCGGTGGCGACCGTTGATAAAATAATCGATAATGTCGTTTTGGTTACTTTCACAAACCATGTCATCGAAAATTACAATCTTTTGATTGTCAGTGGACAGCGTTTCCAAAGGAATAACATCGTTGGCGCCTTCAATAACATTATAGCCAGCCACAGGATTGACTCTTGTGTCGAAATCATCAATCATATATTGGTACTTATCCTGATGCAGGTTCTTAGCGCAAAGGTAAATTTTGTCGTAGACCAACAGCCTGTAAAGCATATGCATGAGAATATTTGTCTTACCAGAGTTGCTTGGCCCGCAAATAAGCATCCGAAAGGTATCTGCTGGCATACAAGGGTGGCCTTGTTTGTAATTACTTTTTGTAGTCAAACTGGGGTCGTAATTAGGAATTTTCATTTTTTTTTCTGTTATATATACGGCAAAAATATGTCCATGAAGAAGTGGCGAAAACTTGTCGATGAAAAGGCTGAAGTTGAGCAGCAGAACGACAAAATCCTCGCGGTAATAAAAAATAACAAAATCAATAAAGAGTTTGGCCAGCTATCAGGTGAGGATTTGTTCAAACCTATCACATCGCGGCTTGACAAACTCCAAGTAGGGACGGCCTCAAAAGAAGAGGAGGAGCAGATCCCAGACTATGGTATGGATGAGTTTGATTTAAACAACCCCTTTGACGAAGATTTTAGACCGGATGCGGAAACTCCACCACCATCACCATTACCAACACCACCACCATCACCACCACTACCACCATCACCACCCCCATCATACTACACATCATCACCACCACCATCACCGTTACCACCTTTGGCCGAAGAGGAAGAAATGGAAGAAGTGCAACCAAGCGGTGGGGTAAAACCCAAAGAAAGTAAATGGGGACCACCACAAGAACTGGTTATCAAGGGATCAGAGTCAGTTGACCTGCAGACACTGAACAGGATGTTAACAGTAAATAAAGACAATCCGAACTATTTTGTAAAAAGCGAAACATCAAAATTCCACAACTACACATTGGCAGACATAAAAAAGGCAAGAGATGCAATTCTTGAAAGGAGACAAGGGAAGTTTATGCCCCCCGCCGATTGGATGCCCGATGTTGATGATGATGAACCCGACAGAGAAATGGAAGGAAGCGGAAGTGTTGATCCAAACGCTTTGGTTGAAAGGCTACACATAAGCCTGGCGTCTATACAGGCGGGCAACACTTCACTGAAGCTGAAAAAACAGGTCCAGCAGATGTTGGGGTTGCTGGTAAAGCTAAAGGAAATAACACAAAAAGAAGCCCGCAAAATTTTGGGTACAATTATATAAGCAACATGACAACACATAAATTTGAGTGATATTATATAAGCAACATGTCAACCCATTTTCATTTCAACCTGTTGCTCGACTCGCAGCTGGCTAAACAAAACAACGCCAACAGCAAGTCACATGACTTCACAATTAACTTTGACCCGCCAATCGCTTTAGATCCCTTCAAAAAGTACAAGGCGGCGTTAAATGAGCTGGTATCTATGTCTTATTCATGGTACAACATCGCGAAACTGTACAACAACAACAAATTCAAATGGCGGAAAAAAACAGAGAAATGGAAAACCGTGACAATACCGGATGGAATGTATGATTACAACGGTCTCAACAACACCATTCAGGCACTAATCGGAAGAGTGGATCCTAAGGATGAAAAATCCAAGTTTATTTTTCAGCTGTATTTTCACACCACAACGTATTGGGCGGTTATTTTGTTGGAGGACGGCTACGAGCTTGACCTAACCGAAGGTGAATTCGCCCCGTTGCTTGGTTTTTACAAGAAAACAATAGACAGAGCGAACAACAGGAGCGACCTCGTACCAAATATAACAAGAGGTGTCGACTGGATCTATATCCATTGCGATCTCATTACAAGGGCTGTGGACAACATCGGGGGTGACGTTATGTTCTCTTTTTCAACCGCTGAACTCACAGTCAGCTACCCCTTTTCAAAAGAGCCCCGCCGCCTCCTGTGGCACCCGGTGAACAAAAACAGAATCAATGCGATAAATATCAAAATTACAGACGGCCGCAACAACATTATAGATCTGAATGACCAAGACGTGGCTTTAAGCATCATCATCGAAGAAGAAAAAGAAAAATAATTTACACCTAAGTATAATAATGAATCATCCGAGCGAGTGGACGAGATATTATGACGCGCCAAACGGCACATATAGATACAAACACAAAGGTACGGGGGTTGTTAGAGACACCCTGATGAATATAGGAAAGCGGTTCAAAAAGAAGGTCACCCGTCAGACGTTGGAGAAGGCTGTAAATGAAGCCTCGAAACAAATGCTGAAAAAAGCTGCAGAAAAAGCAGAAGAAAAAGCGGCTGACAAGATACAAGCGGTTTTGCGAAATAGCAACTCAGTTGCTACCCCAAGTGTAAAACTAAAGGGTAAAAAGACTCCAAGTGTAAAACCAAAGGGCAAAAAGACCCCATCACAGAAACTTAGTACAGAGTCGAAACAGAAACTGAAGAAGATGCTAAACCGTGGGGTAGCAACTCAGTTAAGCGGGGATTCACGGAAAAAGTTGCAACAGATTTTAAACGCGGGTCGGGCTGCAAGGATGAAAGTAAACCAATTGATAGCAGAAAATTAAAATAATTTTTTAAAAAGATATATAGGCCGCAAGATGTTCAGAAGCCACAGGCATTTGGAAAAAACAGAGTATGTTCGTATCATGTTAGACAAACCGATCACTATCCCGGGAAACAATCAGCACCAGGTAAAGACAAACTATAAATTCACACTCACCGACCGAGACAACTGGTATGACTGGTATAACGCCTACTTCCGGGCTGATTTCACTTTCGAGGCAACCGCGGATGGTGCGCAAGTTGCAGCAGATGCTAGGTCAGCACCCATTAACGGCTCATTTTCACTGATAAACAAACTTGTGGTAAAATCATCGGGCAAAAACATGTACAACGTAGACAACATTCACAAGCTCATATTTATCAAAAACTTGTTGGATTTTTCTGATGACTTTGCAAGGAGCGCAGCGAAAAACCAGTTTTGGTATTTGGATACAACGGATAGCAATGTAACGGCCGTTGCTGCCACTAACAAAGGAATCAGAGAAAGGGGTTTGCTTGCCCACGCCGGCCTCACGGTTGAAACCCTCATACCGCTTAACAGGTACTCATTCTTCGAAGAGCTGAGTGACAAGCTTCTTCCCCCCATGCAGATGGAGTTCGAAATTGAGCTACAATCAGATGCAGAGCTGATTTGGCAAAACGATGGCACCAATCGCAGAATAGTGGTAAGAAACTTCGAGCTGTGGGTTCCAATGCTGCGTTTCACCAGCGAAGGGCAGAAGCTCGCAAACGAAAACTTTTTGAAACCTCAGAAATGGACATACCTTAATGAAATGATCCAACCCAGCAGTAGCCGACGTGATGCTTTTGGACAGTGGCAGATAAATCCCGGTATAAAGGATGCCAAACATGTTTTCATTTTCATTCAACAGTCAAGGAAAAAAGACGCCTTGACCCAAAACCCCTACTTCTTTGACACCTTTGACATTGATGGTGACAATTCAGCAAAACTTGCAACTTGCCGGCTACAGTACGGCTCTTCACAGTACTATCCAGAGCTGGACTACGACGAAAACTTCAAACTGCACATTCTTAATGACTTAATGAACTACCGGTATCGCAAAAACGACTACAACACCGGTGTGCAGCTTCAGCCCAACAACTTCAAAGATTTATACCCAATACTCTATTTCGACTTACGCGAAAACAAGGATAACATGACCAACGACCCGAAGCAGATGGTTTTCCACTACAGGCTCAATGAGGCTGCCAATGCACAAGACTACACCATTTATGCAGGAATTTTGTATGAGTCCGAATTTGCTCTCAGGCAGGTGGGTAATGAGCTGGTGATGGTATAAAAAGTGAAATAATTTGTATGAAATATAAGAGATGCCGAGCGCGCTGAAAAAAGAATGTTTGGAGGTGGAGTTGCTGATACCCCAAAGTGAAATAATTTTTGTATGAAATATAAGAGATGACGACTTACTATCCGCACAAGATTTCACTTTCAGATGGGCAGAAGGTAAACCTCGCGCGAGCTTTTGGGCGAGGAGAAGCAGTTACACTCAGATTTAAAAACGAGGCTATAACCGGCGGTAGCGACACTTTGCACTTGACCACCCGGCAGATCAAAAAAATAGAGCGCGCTATCAAAAACAAAACGGGTGTGGACATAGACATGAGCAAGACACAAATCAGACGTATACGCAACGCTATCAAAAAAACAACAGGCGTGGACAACGCTATCAAAAAGAAAACAGGATCAGGCATGCGGGTAAAACCTCCAACAGGTGGAAAGGGTATGCGCATCAACCCTCCACCATTTATGCGCCCTCCACCATTTATTGGTTCTTGGGGTGATCAAAAAAAAGCCCGCCTTCGTTGATGTCCCCTTAACTGATTATGACTTGCAGCGATGGTGCCAATACTTGAAAATCCCCATCAAAGGTATATTTGCGAGAGATGAGATATATGTGAAAAACCACTCCCCTTGTATAATCAACATGGATGATCTTGGAGGGCCAGGCACCCATTGGGTATGCTGCTGGGATGGAACTGAATATTTTGACTCTTTTGGTTTACCTCCACCCGCAGAATGGGAAATAGAGTTGATTCTTGAAGGTAAACAGACCTTTCTTCGGAATGACAACCAGCTTCAGGAGGAATTCAGTGTGCGCTGCGGCTACTACTGTTTGCTTTTCCTGAATGAGCGTAACAAAGGCCGGTCGTTTCGAGATATTTTGAGCATGTTTTCGGAAAATACACACGCCAACGAGGCTGTGGTGAAGGATTATTTTACACATAATGTATAGGATGGATGTTTACTGTGTGAAAGAAAAGCGCTTCACACCCAATGTGGTGGGAAGTGAAAAAATTACAACCGCAAAAAATGGCAGAAGGTTGCTTAAAGTAAAATGCGCCAGCTGCGGCATTACCAAGACAAGATTCATAAGTGACAGTTGGGTTAAACCTGAAAATAATAAAACACAAAATGGTGCTGCTCAAGAAGGAGGTAATATTTTGGAACCAATATTTAAGTGGACCAGAAGGGGTTTACCCAAAAAGAAGAGAGAAGAACTTGCACGCGCTGAAAAAAGAATGTTTGGAGGTGGAGTTCTTGATACAGTTGGAAATACAGCAGCTGAAGCTTTCTTTGAGTACGGAGTTCCTTATTTAGCAAAGCAAGGTGTGAAACAAGGAAGATACTTTGCAAGCGAGTTTCTGAGACAACCAGAGTATCAGAAGAAGTTAGCCAATAAAGCCAAACCAATCGCGAGAAAAGCTGTTAATTACACAATTGATGCTTTGTCTGGGGATTTGTTGACTAAAGCCTCAAACAGATTAAGACCGAAAGATATGATACCGGGAAATAAGTTGAAAGGTGGGTGTCATAATTAGTGAGGTAAACCCCACACCCCAAAGTCAAATGAATTTTCTTTAATTATATAAGATGGAGGTATACTGCGTGAAGGAAAAGCGTTTCACACCCAACGTACCGGGAAGCGAAAAAAACACTACCACAAAAAATGGTAGAAGGCTGCTTAAAGTAAAATGCGCAAGTTGTGGCATTACCAAGACACGATTCGTTTCTAATAAAACACAAAGTGGTGGTAATTATGATATGAGAATTTATGCAGGTAATCGAGTAGATGACCCAACAAACCCCCTTTACCAACGTGGTGGGGCTTTTGATTTGCATAAAGCTATTGGCAAGCTGCCTAAGCCAAAAAAGGGGTGGACACTTCCTGGTCATAACTACACAGGACCGTACAATCCCCTTGAAAAACAGCTTTCTTACGACCCCAAGACGGGAAAGATCTTGAAGATTTATCAGCAACCCACAGGCGCCACGGATGCAGTTGCAATGCAGCATGATGTTGATTATGCCGTCTGTGCAGGCAAGAAAAACGAGAAAGGCTGCAAACATGATGCAGACAAAAAAATGGTGAAGGCGCTTGATGCTATTCCCAAAAACAAACGGCAATGGGGTCACGCCGCGGCGCGCAACGCAATCAGCTCGAAGCAAAAAGTCGGTTTGGGTGTCGGTGAAACGATCAATAAAAAGATCGGCGAAAAGATTCCAGGCTTTCAACCGGCTCAAGATGTGGCTGCTGCAATCATGGCTGTCACAGGTGGTGATAAGGATTTGTTTGAAAAGTATTGGAGTGGTGACATCGCAAAAGGTGCCTTTAACACAAAAACCGGTCTGTTCAGCAAAAAGTTTTGGACGCACCCTAAAAATACAACTGGGCCATGTAATCGGGTTGTATATAAAAATGGAAAATGGCATAACCAATATTGCGACTAAAATATTTTTAACACATATATAAGAAATGGATTCTGCAACAAAATTCCGGCGGGATGAAATAGAAATGATAAAGAAAAATCTTGAAAACCAGTTGGTGCATTACTACCAAACCTCAGCCAAGTTTAAACGGTGGCACACGCGATGTCAAACAGTATGCGCGTTAACAGGTGGAGTTGCTACCATTCTTACAGGCTCTGGGCTGGCCGCTTCTCTTTCTGTGGTTGGCGTTGTTGTTGGCGCCCCTTTAATCGCAACTGCCACCTTGTTTTCATTGGTGTCAACCTCCGGCATGGTCACCATCAAATTTTTCCTGCGTAAAGCGAAAAAACACGAAAAAATACAAACTTTGGCTGAAGCTACGCTGAGCTCAATCAACTCTCTCATATCGACCGCTCTTGAAGATGGTAAAATCTCAGACAGTGAGTACCAAGATATTATCAAAAAGTACAACAGCTTTACTACTGCGAAGACAAAACTGCGTTTTTCAAACCACACTGACGGCGGGGTAAAGGTTAACAGAACATCAAAGACAACTTCTGTTTAATCGTGGGGTGTTTGCCTCCAACCACCATTCGTTGAAACTTTTTTCGGCTTTATTTCTGGTTTGTACCATCTTCGGCAATCTTTTCGTGAGCTTTCCCAGTATTGCATTTTTCGCCGGCCAATCGATAGGTGAGACCTTTTGAAAATAGTTGTATAAAAAACAAACGTAGTTACACGACCCGGGGTAGCAACTCAGTTGCTGATGCCGCTTGAACTGGTGAATGACATTACCCAAAAAGGTCAGCCCCATATTGTTACCGACCTGATCTATAGAAATGCCGACTTTTTTTAGTACCGCAAGTAAATACCATAATTTGAGGTGGTGTCTCATCTCTTCGTGGGGCTCATCCGGCAGTGGGGGTTCCCATGAGTAAAAGTCAAGCTCGATTTCCGGTTTGATTTCTTTTATTTTCGCTTCCTGCTCTTCCAACAACATTTTTTCCAGTTGTTGCCTGTGGGGGTTAGGTACACGAAGTTTTGTAGCCATGTATATATGTCTGCGCATAATTATTTAAATGGACAGAAAATTGGCGCGGCGTTACTACAGTCCGCAGGGTTACTGGAAAGGCATTTCTGCCATTAAAAAATTAGCGGTCGCTGCAAAGGTTCCTGAAGTTGTTGCCAAAGAATGGTTGTTCAAACAAGCGCTCTGGCAGATCTACCTCCCCGCACCGCGCTATATTCCTCGCCTAAAATTCGACGTGCCTACGCCCAACAAAGTGCATCAGGCAGACCTTCTTTTTCTGCCACATGACAAAGTGGGCCGTAGTACTTACAAATACGCGCTTACCGTTGTTGACATTGCCAGCAGATTCAAAGAAGCTCAGCCTTTAACTTCTAAAAACTCTGATGAGGTTGCTAAAGCTTTTAAGACAATTTATACACGTGGACCTTTGAAATGGCCTGAACTGTTGCAGGTTGATCCTGGGCGTGAATTTATGGGCGCTGTTACAAAAGAAATGGAAAATCACAAAACTTCTATCAGACGTGGTCACCCTGAAATTCATAGAGACCAAGCTATTGTTGAACGTTTCAATCGTACCTTGGCTGAGCGTTTGTTCGGGTATCAGTACGCCGTTGAAATGCGTTCACCTGAGGGTTTGCGGTCTACTGAGTGGGTAAAAAGGCTTCCCAAAGTTGTTTCTGCTCTGAACAACCAAGTCACTCGATTGATTGGTATGAAACCTGCTGCTGCAATCAAGAAAAAAAATGTTTATGCAGAACCGTCAACTAAATATTTGAGACCTGTTGGAGAAAAGGAAAAAAAGCTCCCCTCCATAGTTTTGGTTCGATATTTGTACCAACCTGGTGAGCTTGAAGGTGGTGTTAAAAGAGCCACTGATCCAATCTGGTCCTTGAATGTTTATAATATTGAACGTTCTTTCACCAAACCTGATCAGCCCGTTCTCTATTATTTGGCAGACGGACCTAAACGTGGCTTTGTACGTGAAGAACTGCTGGTTGTACCTCCAAATACACAATTACCTCCGGCTGTGAACTAAATATGATATTCGATTGGTTCGGTGTGTATGCCGTCAGACAGTACCCATCGTTTGTCATAGTATGCACTCAACCCCAGCTTCTCCTGTTCGTAAGTTACTATATTCCCGTCCCGCATTCTGAAACCTCTATTTGTTGCCATGTCTTTGTTTCCATCTAGCGCTGCCTTGAAACGATACCAGTTTATTTCGTTTTGGTTCTTAGACATACCTTTTGTACTTAGCTTCTTTTTCACTTCTTGCTTGTTTGTAATATGGTCCGCGTAATAACATTTGGAGCACAGCGCGATCATCCGCTCCCCTTCAAACTCCTTTTTAAACAGTCCTGGGGTTCTCCCGCTCCACTTGTCCCATGCCAGCCAATTCTTTTTTTCCACCTCAAATTCCGCTTTCATTTCTGGTTTCACAATGTCTTCCAGACTCTTTCCCGAGATTGCCAAGTAGTTGCTGTCCGTGTCCATTTGAATCAGCTCGAAATCTTTCCTGTCTATGTACCTGTCCAAGAAATCGTAATAAAATTCCAGCATCCGCAGTTTGGCCAGCTGATATACCGTGATTCCTATCTGAAATGGGCGTCTGATTGTTATCCGCGGTTTTCGACTTTCTAACTCATACGCCTCTCCAATTTCATCTATATTTGAAAAATATGCGCTTCTCAATGCTCTGTCCACCACCTTCTCATCTTTGGTGTAAATTACGTTTGTTTGCCGCTCCAACGCTTCGATCAGCTTACCATACCCACTGTTTCCCAACAATTTGAATATATCCGCCAGCAGTGCTTTGCTTTTTTCTACATCTCCTGTTCGGCGAGCTTCCGTGACTTGTTCTACGAACCAGGGGAAGATTTTTTTCGGTTTGTAATCTATTGTCCGATATACTTTTGTTATTTCTGCCCCGTGGTTTATATACCATTTCAACAGCGGTGCATATAGTAGTATCCTCTTTGCCGACAAAGCTCCCACAAGTTTTCTCCCGTCTCCGCGGTTTCTGCCTGTGTCCGTCAAGTATTTGATCATATGCTCGGGTACTGCTTCCGCTGGCACCACTTTGTTGTAGAAGAATGGGCACATTTCTTCGAACTTCGGGTGTAAGTGCTTCGGAATCTCTATGTCTACTTCCGCAAACCCAAACCAGCTTCCTTCTTTGAGATTTTGCGATAGTACCATGGGCATTACCAAATCGTCATCGTAGTGTTCAACTCTTTCTTTTCCGCAGGGCATATCTTTTAGCATTGTGGAGAGATACAGCGCGTTGGCATCGTATCCGAGAATGTTTTCACATATTTTTGCATCAGCAAACTGATGTGACCTTATTCTGGTTTTTCCCACTTCATGGTATCTTGTGAATACCAAACTTGGACCTCCCACTACAGCTCCTTTTAACATATCATATGCTTCTTTACTTGGGGCGTACAGCTCCGCTTTGCGTTCTATTGCGCCTTTTAACAGGTAGTGCAGGCTTACACCTGGGATGCTGACTGCATCTTTCATTATGTCGATCCCCTTTTCTGTGTAGAAGTTTTTCATTTTTTGCAGCGCCTCTAATCCTGGGGCTACATCTAGATTGTTGTAGTACCGCACCCAGTCTTTAAATGTTTTCATCCCCTCTTCCCAAAACGTCCGTTTGCAGGCTTTCCATTCTGTCAGTTTTAATGTAAAGCCTCCTTTCAATTTTGAGTACCAATCTGGGTAATCCGGCAATCCTGGGTAATTCAGCTTTTTAATATCGTCGAACCACTCGTATGGGAGCCATGATTTTGTTGTCTCGCAGTCGTAGGCTTTTACCCATTTCTCGTATGAGGTTCCTGGGCCGAGGTAGTTCATTATGTCTAGAAAACGGAAGCCTGATGTCAGTAAGAACATTATTTTGTTACTGTTCTTCGCCACTCTGACTTTGCTTGCTGTGTCCGCCAGCTTTTTCACGAAGTGTTCCTTTATTAGATTGAGATCGTATTGCCCGGAGTTGAAACCCAGTACAGGGACCTGGTCGCACCATTCTTCTATTTTTTTCCTCTGGTCTTTTGGCAGCAGGTCTACATCCGCTGGCATAAATTCATCTCTTACCTGTTTTCTTATGTTTTTTCCACGCCTTTCTATCTCTTCTGCGAACTTGCGGATCAGCTCTGCGGAATCTTTTTCACAGATGTGGGTCACCTTCCCCACTTTTTTTCCGTCTTGCGTGATGGTGGTTTCAAAAGTGTCGCCGATGCTTACTGAGACTGGGATGTGTACGTTTTCGATTGTGAGTGATTTTGTCGGCTCTTTCCGCTGATTTTTGTCTCCGTATGCCTCAAAATCGTACAAAATTGCGTCTGGATAGCTTTTTGTCTTTGCTTCTGGGAGTTCTTCCACATATTTGTCTCCGACTTCGCACGCCCAACACTCTATCACTTTGTATCCTTTCTTTCGGAGATATGCCGTTTTTCTCTTTGTTGATTGAAAGAGTTCTTCTCTTGTTCTTCCACAGTGTTCTATTACTTTGTCACGATCGCGGAAACATTTTGGGCATCCGTGCCAGTAGCATCCGTGATACTGTAACACCAGCTTGTTTTTATGGTTGTACCCATCAACTGGTCTGTTTTCTATCCATCGCTCTCCTCCGTGACCTGACATTGCGTGGGCTATTGGGATTTTCCAGTGCTTTGCCACGTACTCCAACCACTGTATTGATTCTTTTGAGGCTTTATGCCTCGGATAAAACGCTTTCTGGTAAGCTGACTGTGGCGCTTCCACCTTTTCTCCTGGGCAATCTATTACAGTTTCCCCTTGGGCACATCTATCTGCGTGACGTTGAAGATTGCAAGCTTTTGTGAATCTTGCGTGGCAATGGTTGCATTCGTAATTTTTCGCTAACTTTGTTATGTCTTTTATCAAAAACGCGTGCTCCCCGTAAATTCCTATTGTCATTATGTTTTTTAACTTCGATGACGGGTTTCTTGTCAGATGCCATACTACTTCTTTTTCGTCTACACGCTCTGGCATGTAAACTCTTATTCTGAGCCAGTTTGAGACAGTGTTACCCTTATTTAGATGCATTTCTACTTTTTCCAATTCATCCAGGGAGGTTTTTACACAGTTGATCGGTGTTTCGCGGAGCTTGAAGAAACTCTTGGCCAGACTGCGTGCTGCTTCTGTGCTTCGATCTGGTCTTGCTCCTTTGTGCACGGCGATACAACGCCATAAACATAGGTTATCTCTATACGTGTCCAGCGCCACCATTGCTTGTTTTTGCCCCGTGTTTGCTTGTTTGCGCAGCCAGTCTGGTAATGGGCCTGTTCCCAACAACGGTTGACGGTCAAGCACAACTCTTACATCTACTGCGAAAAAGTGGTCGAAGACCCATTTTGTGTTTGGCCTTTCGATTGTGTCTACTTCCAACCGTGTTGCCTCCTTTTCTCTTATCCATTTTTCCACTTCCTCAAGTTTCTTTATCCTTTGCGAGCGCTTTTCAGCTTGGTAGAAGGTTAGAAAGGTGCCGTCTTCGATGTTGCGCAAATTTATTGCGAAATTGTAATATGTGAAAAATGATGTCCGCACGTTCTCTCTTATTTTACCCATGAATTTTGCTGTTTGGTCTTTATTCAGGTCTCTTATGATGCGCCATCTCTTGTACCGCCTCCCGCTTTTCTCTTCACCCTCGAATTCCCTGTCTTCAAACAGATTCATAATCTCATTCTGGTAGTCTGTCACATTTCTTATGTTATTCGGTTGAATGGGGTCGAATTGTCTCAGAAGTTGTTCTCTTCTTTTCCTTTTTCTGGGTGGCGGTATCGGTTGGTAAGGTTTTGGTTTTAATGGGGTTTTTAATCGCTTCTTTGTGGTTTCTGGAATTGTTTCTTCTAACACATTCTTTATTATCTTTTTCACTGCGGGTGCGTTTTCTGAAAGAAGTTGCGATAAATACTGCAGTTCTGCGGGGTCTATTTTCGCAAGTTCTTCTTCAAGAGATTCCAGATCGACATTTTTAAAGGAGCTGAGGTCTGTGCTGTCCATAGTATATAATTGGAAAAATATTTTTAATAATTATTAATTGTTGTTAACTTACTGTTGTGTTCCTTTAAATGGGTGCTCCTTTTGATTTGGGTTTGATCTTGTAAGTAGTATAGTAGGAGTCTGAATAAAACTACCGAGTAGGACCTAAAATAATTCACCTCTGCACCGGGACTTAGTCAGGGACTAAATCGGGACACGCGAACTTGTGAGCGTGTTTTGATTTGATGTCCCTGACTACTAGTCCCGGCAAGAGGTGAATTATGTAGGTTCGCCCGAGGTGGTTTTATTCAGACTCCTACTATACTACTTAAAATTCAGATGACAAACATAAATAACAGTTACATGCCTCGACGAAATGACTGCCATTTAATATTATCGCCTCGTTCTCACTATCTATTTTTTTTACGCCGAGCTCGGCTTAAATTCCAGTAAGCTAAGTTGATAAACATGATAAACGTCGAAGACATAATAATTGTACAATGAGAAACGCTTACCTCAGGTCCCTGTAAGTTTCTGTTAACCACGTTTTCGCACGTTTCTACTCATTCCATATTCTTCTTTATCGAGAATACAAATAAAGGAGGTATACGCTACGTTTAAGGACTCGTTTTGATCGCGTCAAGAAGGAAAAACATCGAAAAAACTGTCCTCTATATCTCAAATTCACTCCATTAGATTCCCTTTTCTAGTCGCCATTTTGAAAATGCTCTTGTCATGAGCCCGCAATACGGACCACGGGGAATCCGCTGGGGAGACCCACAGCGGGGGGGAGGGGAGGGGCAGCTACTTAACATCTCCCCAGTCCCACTCCTTTCGTCTGAAAGAAATTAAATCCATCCTCGCGAAAGGCAATTAAAATAAGAAAAAACTGACAACGCCATCATAAAGAGCATGCACTCGTGCCTTTGGCAAAATTTTCTTTTATTCCTACCGCAAATGGTCGCTGAGTAGGAAGCCAACAAACTTTTCAATTGTATTTTTTACTGCCGTACGTTTTTAGGAAAAAGTAATAATGGCCATTTTTAAAAACACTATTTAAAAATCTACAACTTCGCTTAAAAAAATCCTAAGAGGGAGATCCCAGTAAAGTTTTCAAGCGAATTTAAAAATGCGGTCCGTTCTGGTCACGTGACCGATGACGTCATAACAATAAAAGGGATAAAAATGTACTTAACATATAAATATCTACCAACATGTAATTTGTTGTTTCCTCACATTTAGTGCAACGCCAGATACGCACTTGTACCCAGACTCCCACTTTTAGAAAATTGTACATAGCTCCCTTAATATTTATATTTTGTTCGGTACCCGGGAAGTCTGAGATGCCTCACACCAATGTGCTTCAAACTGCAATGACTGCTTTTTCAGTAACAAAATATCTTCGTCACAGTGAGCAAAAACGAACTTCAGAGCAATGTCACGTGACTAATGACGTCATCGCCTTGCGTCTTATACAAGAAGTGGTTATTGTTAAGAGTTATTTCTATACGACGTTGTACTCCTGCTGGCTTCAAACTAACCTAGTTATTTGGCATTGACGATTTTTCAGTTGCAAAGGATTTTGGGAAGGTTTTTATTATAATTATATATTGTTTTTATAATTATTATTATTATTATTATTATTATTATTATTATTATTATTATTATTGCTATAATTCCTTAAAGTCTTGCCATTTTTTAACTCATGGTGCCGAGTTCAATCCATGAGCCTAGGGCAGTCATAAGTCTGCTGGATTACTTGATGGATAGAGTCCTCCTCTTGGATTACTTGATGGATAGGGTCCTCCTAAGTATGTGAGCAGTTCCAAGGAGGACGGTCTTCTGTAGCTCTGTTATTCTAATATTGCCTGGGATCTTGCTGATGTAGTTTTCTGTTCCCTTCTTGACAAGCCCGAAAGCTCCAATGATCACTGGGACAGTTGTTGTTTTGATTCCCCACATTTTCTCGATTTCAATCTCAAGATCTTTATACTTTGTGAGTTTTTCCATTGTTTTCAAGGAGGTGTTCCTTTCTGTGGGGATGGACATATCGATAAACAGACAGGTTCTTTCCTTCTTGTTTTTCACCACTATGTCTGGTCTGTTTGCTTTAATCTCTTTGTCGGTTTGGATTGGCATGTCCCAAAGTATAGTCGCTGTTTGGTTTTATGTCACAGTAGCTGGTTCATGTTCGTAGTGTTTATCTTGTACTTTGATGTTATAGTGTTTGCATATTGTCCAGTGGAGATATGCTGCAGCTTTATTGTGTCTTTGCATGTACTCTGTCTTGGCAAGTTCAGGGCATCCAGAGACAAGGTGGTCAACTGTTTCTTGAAATTTCCCACAGATTCTGCACAATGGGTCAGTGCCATCTTTCAGGATCTTGTTTCGGTAGTAGTTGGTCTTAATACATTGATCTTGGGCGGCAATAATGAAACCTTCTGTTTCTGATTTGAGGCCAGGTGTACTCAGCCAATTGTGGGTTTTGCCTTGGTCTACATCCTTCTCTTTTGTTCTTTTTGGGTACTGACCATGCAAAGGCTTTTCTTCCCATTTGCTCTTGAGTTGTTCTAAAGCTTGGTGTTTGGCTTTCAGCTTGACCCTTCGGGCATAGTCCGTGGCTGGCTCGTTCTCTACCACTTCAGCTTCTGGTAAGCTGAGTTCTCGCCCGTATTTTTCGGCTTGGTGGTGTATAGACATTGTTTTCTTGCCGCTGTCATGATCTCTCGCAATTTTGAGGAGGTTATCATCTTTATTATTATCTTTATTATTATCATTATTATTATCATTATCATCATTATTATTATTATTATTATTATTATTATTATTATTATTACAAGTGAAACCGGTAAAAACAATATATAATTATATATCCCACAGAAAACAGCTGAATATGAAAAATAATGTTAACAAAATAGATTAGTGTGAACCAATCTGCAGCTTACTTTTATAAGCAAATGCCTACATTGTGCAGTTCCAGAAAATATCCATACCCACACCAAGGAGATGGTCATTGGAAATTCCGAAGGGGGAGAGCGGGGGGGGGGGGGGGGGGGGGGGGTGATCCCAATAACCCAAGTTTTTAAAAGAAAATATGAAGCTATACTGGAAATTCCAGGGAGTAGGAGGGTCCAAAGCAAAGAACCATCCTTGGGAGAGGTATGGATATTATTTGGAACCACACATTTTAATTAGACTGCCATTAAACTATTGAAGACACTTTAGCCTGTGCTGCAAAAAAACTTGACATCTTTTTTGGAGTAAACTTTATGGTCTGTGATAATAATTATGTAAATTGTCTGTAATTTCATTATTTTTATTGGAACAAAATATTTTTGTCACAAGCCCCAGAATGGTTTTATTACTATGGTTTTATTATTATTATTATTATTATTATTATTATTATTATTATTGTTTTAAAACTTACATGTAATAAAGTGCCAGTATTCACATGAAGCCTAATTAGGTTCTGGGATGCCCATATTACATAATCACTTACTTATCCTCATCGGGCCCATGAGAACTCTTGAGGCTGGGTAAATATTACATAAATAGCTATGAAGGACACTAAAGTATATTCAGGTTTAAGCTGGCAACATGTGGGAATCAATTGTGACAATTTTATTACATTAACAAAATGTGTATTTTTGAGTTCATTTTCAAGTTGACTTAAGAGGAATGTCATTGCAAAGTCTTCAAGTCGCCTGTAAATAGAAACAAAACAAACAAAAACTATTTATTTGGTGAAATTGCTATCTTTCCAACATGCAAACTGTATATTCAAATTAAATGGCCTTTTTCAGTATGTGAAAAAAAACTGACTGCTTTCATGTTGGGCTATAATGGATCCAATAATTTTTTACACTTTCTAGATAGAAATGGATTTTTTACTTTGTTGTTGTTTCCAGGGAAACATCAGTCTTTGGATAAGCATATGATGGTTTCACCTTGCCCAGTCTACCTGAGTCAGGCAAGGAAGAAATCAATTTTCTTTGCACCCTTTCTTTCAGTGATCATTGCAGAAAAATGTCAGATTATTAAATGTAGCTAAATGTTTTGGACCCTAAAGCTGAATTTTTGTAATCTGTTCATCTCAAAACATTACATTACAGAGATCTTTGTTTGGTTTTCTCGTAAAGCAAGTTGTCAACAAAAACTAATATGGAGTTTATTTAAATCAAATTTACAGCTACTACCTGGCTAAATTTCCAAAAGTAAAATAAAAAAAACTTGGGTCTTGACAAAGTGCAAGCCACCAAGTCATGAGAGGCATTCCAGTTAATCTGAATAGCACACTGGTTAGCCTAAACAGTTCTCCAGTAAGCCTGAGTATAGTTAGCTTACCGGTATGTGGCTTGAGGTTAGGCTATATATTTATTGGGTTAGTAATTTCTGGCCTGTATGGCACTTATGTGTCATGAAACATGCGAGCCATTCCAGTTAACCTACATAAGATTCCAGTTAGCGTAAATAGCACTCCAGTTGGCCTTGAAAACACTTTGCCTGTTGCAGTACAAACAGTACCAGAACTTGTTATAATCCACTCGGTCAATATTCTGACAAACATTTCCTCACGTCTAAATAATGAAAGGATGCGATTCTTATTAATTTGAAGTAGCTTAAAATTCAGATGACAAGCATAAATACAAATTACATGCCATGACGAACTGACTGACACTCAAAATCTTTTTTTTCCTTCCTTCGAGCTCGGCTTTAATTCCAGTTTGCACGATTTTATCGTTAACACTTTTATATATGCTCACACATGATAAACGTCGAATACATAAGCTTAAACCAGTGTTCAAAATAAAATCGTTGTACAATGAGAAACGCTTACCTCAGGTCCCTGTAAGTTTCTGTAAGAAATGTTTGCGAAACGTTTCCTTCGCCGTTTCTCCTCAATTCATATTCTTCGTTATCGGGAATACGAATAGAAGAAGAATACCCCGTGTTTGGAAACTCGTTTTGATCGCGTCAAGAAGGAAAAACATCGGCAAAACTACCTTATACAACTCAAACTATAATCACTCGTCGCCATTTTGAACATTTTCTTGTCGTGAGCCCGCAATACGGACCACCGGGAATCCCCTAGCAGCGGAGAGGGGGAGGGGCTGCTGCTAAACTTCTCCCCAGACTCCACTCCTTTCATCTGAATGAAATAAAATCCATCCTGGCAAAAACCAATTAAAATGAGAAGAAACTGACAACGCCATCATAAAGAGCATATACTCCTGCCTTTGGCAAAATTTTCTTTTGTTTCTACCGCAAATGGTCGCTGAGCAGGAAGCCAACAAACTTTTCAATTGTACATATCACTGCCGTACATTTTCAGGAAAAAGTAATCATGGCCATTTTTAAAAGCACTATTTAAAATACTACAACTTCGCTTAAAAATATCCTAAGAGAAAGATTCTAGTAAAGTGTTTAAGCGAATTTAAAATTGTGGTCCTTTCTGGTCACGTGACCGATGACGTCATAGCGATGAAAGTGTTAAAAATGGATTTAGCATGGAAGTATCTACCAACTTGTATTTTGTTGTTTCTTTACATTTAATGCAACGCCAGATACGCACTTGTACCCAGACTCCCACTTTTTGAAAATTGCACATAGCTCCCTTAATATTTATATTTTGTTCGGTTCCTGGGCAGTCAGAAATTCCTCACGCCAATGTGCTTCAAGCTGCATTGACTGCTTTTTTAGTAGCAAACTATTTTCATCATAGTAAATAATAAAGATGGTAAATTTTAAGCTCGGTGATAAATAATGACGATGATCTTTTTCAACAATGACACGAGCATGGGACAAAGAAAAATTCTGAGTCCCCGACGGGAATCGAACCCATGGCCTCCCAGATACCGGCCTTCCCAACCGGTATCTGGGAGGCCATGGGTTCGATTCCCGTCGGGGACTCAGAATTTTTCTTTGTCCCATGCTCGTGTCATTGTTGAAAAAGATCATCGTCATTATTTTCGTCATAGTTAGCAAAAACGAACTTCTGAGCAAAGTGACGTGACTAATGACGTCATCACACCATGTCTCATATGAGAAGTAGTTTATGGTAAGAGTTATTTGTATACGACATAGTACTACTGCAGGCTTCAAACTGAGCAAGTTATTTGGCATTTACGATTTTTCAGTTGAAAAGGATTCTGGGAAGGTTCTTATTATAATTATATATTGTTTTTATAATTATTATTGTTTGCTGTCCTTTATGGTTACTTGTTTCGTTTCTCTTTCTTAAGACTTTTTTCTGAGGGAAATACTATTTAGCTTTCTGATCTATTTGGTTTAGGAACCGCTGGAGATTCTATGGCTTGGCATAGTGGTCGTCAGTTCACAACAAAAGATCAGGATAACGATAGCTCCGACAGAAACTGTGCTGTGCATTATAAAGGAGGCTGGTGGTACTATGCTTGTTACGATAGCAACCTGAATGGTGTCTATCATCAGGGACAATACTCGGGTACTGATAGTGTTACTTAGTATGACTGGAAAGACAACTATAGCTCAGCAAAAAAAGCTGAAATGAAAATACGACCGACGAATTTTTAAAGACCTAAACTCAGTTAGGCTGATAATTACCCTTTTATTTCTGTTTGAAAGTGCAGTTATATGAAGGCAATTTTGGGGTAGAAAAGTAGAGAAGCATTCACAAATTACAACTGAGGAAAAATAATAATTTTACTGAAAGTAACTTTCAGCGACACATACAGCTGTATCGTGTTTTTCGATCAACTAAGGTTTGCCTTCAGGTGTATATGGTAAAGCGATTTACTAGTAAGTGCCAGAACTATAAATTACGTGCTCAGGTTTGGCCTTGCCTTTATTGGGCTCTACAGTGAGTTGTTTAAAATGTGTACATGATGCCCAAACCAAGGCAGTGCAATATGTTTCTTTTCCTTTTTTTTTTTGAAAAACAAACATGACGTGAGTCTCTTGTCCCCCACTAACAATGCGGAGTACAAATTATGTTTGTTTCGTGTTCTGATTAATTTAATTTATTAATTAATTATTGCATTATTTGTGATAACTTTTAGTTTATTTCTCAGTTGCGGTTCTTTTTTTTTTTCTGGTTTTACGACAGCCATCGGAAACCTGTATTTGTAGAAGTCTATCTAAAAAGCCTTCTTCTTCTTTTTACTGGGTGACTCACCTCCTTCAATTCTGAAGATTCTCGTGAGCGTATAACTAAAAACTAAGTTTAACTAAGAGACCAATCTGGGTGCCTTAAAACATATAAAAGGGCGGTCGGCGAGAGGAAAGAGACGAGAGAAAGCTCTTCCTCTTTTCCTTTTATTCCGTTTATAACTTTTCGTTCTTTATCCCGAGAAAACAGAGCTTGCTTACGGGCTAGTTCTGTAGTTACTCGTACTTTTGAATGATTTGCAAATTTGCATTTGATTTTTCTAGTTTAGGTGTTCAACCCGGGGGGGGGGGGGGGGGGGGGGGGGGGGTCCCATATGAAATGGACGGGGATGCTCGTCGGAAATTTTGAATTTAATCCCTAAAAGAGACCAATCTGGGTGTGGACGAACGTTATGCAGACCCCTAAAGAGTAACTATAACGAATCAAAATTTTTTCTTTTTTGTCATTTCTTCGCGTGCAACCCTAAGCGAGACCTTGAGGGCTAAAAATGATGGCATTTTGCCCAGAGCACCCTAAGCGAGACCAAAATCCGAAATTTACACCCCTAAGCGAGACAACGAGCATCCCGTCCATTTCATATGGGAGTTCCCCCTCCCCCCCCCCCCCCCCCCCCCGGGGTGTTCAACAAAAAAAGTTTAGAAGATCGTAATCTAGGAGTAGAAGAATATATTGTTCAATATTCAGCCTGTGCGTATAGAATGAGACGAAATTAACCTTCTTAAATCGAGTTAAGCCTACAAAACAGCAGCGTACACTTACGCTGTCTCCTTTGAAGCCGCTGTTTGTGTTCCTCGCGCAACGCTCGACCCTCCTTCACCGGAAGCGTGGCGTGACGATCCAAATAACGGCTGTCAAAGTTTACGAGTGGTTTTACAAATGCAGATAATGCAAACTGCGCAGGCTACAAAGCGGCAGATCTCCACTCCGATTATCCTGAACAGCGCTCCTTTCAGCCAGAATAACGCCGCCAAACGCCTGAAACACTGCGATTATTTTAGCCTGTTTACGGTTAGCTCTTAATAATTATGGTAACGTGCAGTTACCAGTCTTTTGTAATCTGCAAATGTCAGAAACGCACGTGCTACTTTAGTTTTTAGGTCTTTAAGCAAGGGATTCATTTTAACACTTTTCGACTAGTATCCCCTTACTGTTAAGGGGGTATCCTTGTACCTGGTGATGAAGATATATATGCATCACTTAGTTGTGAATAAGTGAAGACGCCTTCTTCAACTTCGTATGTGCATGTGTTTCGAGTACAACCTGATTCGTTTCGATTCAATTGCTTTGTAATATAGTGAAGTTTGTTTCCATGCAGGAAAATCTTTATTAAGTTTTGACGGGCAATTGCTATCTTTCTGTTATTTTGCGAAACATTTTGGCAAATCAATGAGGCAATGTTTAGTCTATCAGCGTCTGCTTTCCTAATTTTTCTAACAAAATTGCCTTAAAATACCGGAGGAAAATTTGAAATTCATTCATAGAGCTTACATAATGAGGAAAGAGCGTAACACTGGAATTTGACATAATATTCATTATTGTGCATTTATTCATCAAATAATTCGTTTACACTTAAGGCTAAACTTATTAAAAAGCTATTTAAAGTATTTGTTACTAAACAGTGAAATATTATTTCAAGTAAGTTTTTGTTTTGATTTTGGTAAAATTTTGCATTCAGTTTCTGCTACATATTTTAACACGGGTTAGCTTAACTTAGTTGGTGTAAACGAGATATTGTAAGCTATTAGAACATTAATGCTGATACTGGAAACTTATTATGCAGCTATTAAGTTGTCCATTACGTTGTTTTTAAGGAGGCGCGGTGGCCTAAGTGTTAATGCGTTTACTCCGGATCAAGCGGTCTCTGTTCGAGCCCTGGCCGGGGTACTGTGTTGTGTTCTTTGGGAGGATACTTTGTTTCATAGTGCTTCCCTCCACCAAGGCGTACAAATGGGTAAGGACGAATTTAATGCTCGGGGTAACCCTGCAATGAACTAACATTCAATCCAACGGGGAGTAGAACTAGTCGCACGGAAACCAGGATATTTTCCGGCCTGATGGGCTCACACTAGGCTCGAACGCGGACTTTAACTAAGAACATTGTTGGTAATATTGGAAACTTAGTGTGCAGTTATCAATAAACAAGTGGTCCAGTACACAGTTTGTTTGTTATGTGTTGTACACTGTAACTTTATCGATCCGTGGAAGAAAAGTGTTAGACCAGCCGTCAAATTATTTAAAAAAAACTTTAAGTGCCGTTCCACGTAAGGTTCAAGTCATTTTGGAAATGGCCAAAAAGAACCCGATCTCAAACTTTTTTTTTCTCTGTTGAAAGATATTCATGAGTAAGTAACAAAAAAGGTGTTAGTTTGAAATAAGAAGTCTGTCCCCCCACCCCCCCCCCCCCCCCACCCGCCACTGAGACCACTTTTTGTACTGAAAATTTCCGAAAATTGGCTAACTTTGCATGCACCTCATCACAGCACGAAGGCATTACCTCTTTTCATGTCTGTCTTTCTTTTTTGTGTAAATTGTATTCATTATCCCAGGAAACCGCTCCACTGCAGAGAAACAGTTGAAAATAAAACTGGCAGTTTGCAGGTTTTGTCAAATTTGCAAGTTTAGTCATTTTCTATGTCAAAATCTCTATCTCTAGGGTTATGTTTTCAAAATATAGAGAAATCTCTGCGGGCAAATTACTTTTAGATGTCAGCCGAGAGCGCTGAAAACTGGAAATTTGCTAAATTTGCATATTATATAATACAGAAATAGATCAGCTTTTATCGCCCTTAAAAATCTTAGAAGCAAACGATATCTGCATCACATTTAAACTAAGGATTTAAAATGTCACAGTTTACATTTGTCGAATTTTCAAGAGAAAGGCTTTCCTTACCGTCAACATCGCCCTTCATCCACCCCTCCCTCGACAGGTTTTACCGCTAGCTCTAAACTATCGAGGAAAGTGTTTCAAAGCGTTTGAAATAGACCGTATGAAAAAATGGCTGCCAATTTAAAATCTTTTTGCATGTATTTAAATAAGATTAACTACCTCGTGTTTGAGTTGATAACCCAAAATAATTTTTAATCTAGAACGGGGTTAATTTTTGTGGATACAAATTAATTCAAAATTGGCAGCCATGCATAGGGTCTAAATTGTTCCGTTTTTGTTCCCTTCCTATAATATGATCGTGTGAGGTTACCTGACTCTAAAATACTGCGAGAAAGCCACTCGTGACTGTAATGGTCTGAAAACGACAAAACAGTACAGCGAAAATGTGCGGGTTACGGGTTATGGGTAAAAGAGCGGGTTCTACTGGCATCTAGCTTTCTCGCGGTTCTTGCCAGCGTTCAACGACCGTAACAAAATAGTATATAGAATTAGGCAGGCCTAAAAGCGAAGCTCCCATTACTTATTTTTGTGCTCGAGCTAATTACAGTGTTACCATATAAGTAGCCACACTATATTTGTAAGCTTATACGGTGGACCATATAGGTACAAAATAAATTTTAGTAAATATACTTCATGGTTAACTCGTCTGAATTTTCTTCCCTGTGACAGGTTCAAAAATTAAAATTGACGAGTGCACTTAATGGGTTCCTCACGTACGCACCTAGGCGCAAAACAAATCTTAGTAAAACTTTTTAAAAAAAACGTTTAGTGTACACCTCCAGGACCTCTATGAGTTATTCAATGTAAAAAAAAAAAAAAAAAACTTGACCCTGTTTTGATTTAATACAAAACTGTCAGGGCAAGAAAATAAACAAAATGAACAAAATGAGTAAACAAAATGAACTCACGCCACGGAAAACTAAGAAAAACAGGGCGGCAGAACGAACTCTGCAAATTCATGATGTACTGGTAAGTCACTTTGAAGAAGTTTTGTGTAAGAATTGTGGCAGTTTGTGATTTGGGAAGCGGTGCACGCTAACTTAGAATAAGCTTACAATGTTGTTTTGACTGTTTTGAACCGTCTTCCCTAATTCCGTCTTATCGTACGCGATGCTAAATACCTAAGAGAATTTAACTGAATGAATTTTCTTCATTTCTGGTAAGTATTGTTTATCTTCCTTGACCATCTCCTCCCTTATGTACGTACAATAAATATTCATTAAAATTCCCGCGCTTAGCTACAGTCATGATTTAATGATGATTTTAGCCAGCGTAGCTTGGCGTTCTAGTCAGTCTCGGAGAGTGAGAAATCGCGCGCGCGAACAAAGGGACGGCGGGGCAGAAAGAACGCCAGCCGCCAGACGCCTCTTAAACGGGAGAAATCTTTTCACGTAATTATGTAAATAATACGCATAATTTGTAACTGATACGCATAATTTGTGAAGACCGGAAATAAAAAGGTGACGTGTTGTGTCAAACTCACGTGTAGTACAGGATGTACAAGACAAATAAATCCCTGGAAAATTATCAGGGCTCATATTCGTTTTTGCAAAATGGCTGCAAATTCGGGAGGTCCAAAGAAAAATTCATCTGCGAGTCGAAGCGGGGGGAAAAAACCAGTTAAAGTTTCAAATGATCACTGCCGAATTTGTAACTCTTCTTTTGCCTTAATGGGGACCAAATGTTCAAATGAGAACCTGTTTTTGCCTTCGGGAAGGAAAGAATGCGCTGGTTGTGTGTTAGCGGACACTTTTTTCATTGTTGGTGTCAAGCTGGTCCAAGATCCAGGAAACTCAGATAAAGTTTGCCGCCCCTGCGCAAGGAAAATCAGAAATGCAGCCGACTGCTTCACGTTTATCACCGGGAAATTGACAGAGAATGACACCGAGCCTAAGGAACAACAAACGACCGGTTTAGAAGAAAATTCATCTACCCTGTCAAAATCGCTCGCGGCAAGTCCGAGTTCAAAGCGACAAAAAAGATTGTTGCCGACAACAGTAACACCAGTGCAAGCATTCTTCTAATTCAGCTGAACTTAAAGAAGACAACGCAGCAGCACGAAAACCTCGCGAGCGCAAGTCGGCCAACTGGTCTTCAATAATACTTGTTAATATAGCAATGACAATCAATGTAGAGCCGGTATTTTCACAGCTGTTCAGTAAAGAAAACGCTTGATAAATGCGGCTCTTGCCGAATCCAGTAGGCAGAACGGCAAGGACGTCTTTTCCCAGATACAGGTTTCTCACCGCTTGCAAGCATCCATGTGTAATTCACACTGCTTTGCTTCACTCGTCACTTGTCAAATGCTAATTGAGCGGCCTGAATGTTGCGTGCATGCGAATGAGTCCATTTGGAATAAATTAAAGCCAACGAACCAATCACAGGACAGATAAGCGATTTTAGCCAATGGGAATTAGCGGCCTCTGGAGGCCGCTAATTCAAAAGATTTCTCCCGTTTAAGAGGCGTCTGGCGGCTGGCGTTCTTTCTCTCCTTCGTCGCTTTGCTCGCGCGCTCGTTTTCTCGCTCTCCCTGACTGACTAGAACGCCAAGCTACGCTGGCTATGATGATTTAATAATGATGAATGAATTAAATTAAGAGAATGGTATTGTGCGTTTATTCAGTTCATCTTAAAAAGATTCTCTAACAATTTGGTACGTTCCGAAGCCTTGTGGTCTTTCTTAGCATCTTTAAATTGAAAAACTGACGACGAAGGTTTTCGATACACGGCTATTTCGAGAACGTTTGTCGAAAAAAAAAGCACACGACAAGACCGAAAGGTAGTATGGTAAAGAGCTACTGCACGTGCTGAATGTGAAAATAAATGATATATAACGACAAGACAAAACGTGAATTTGCACGTTTTCTTTCTCTTTATACACGTGGAAACAAGGTGCATTTAGCCACGCTGGATTTTAGAAGAATTTTCCTCTATCAAAAGACACGCGCACATGTGTACGTAAAATCTTTTAAACTCACGCTAAGACGCGTAACCAAGCGCAGGAATTTCACTTATTATTCAATGCACGTGCATCAGGAAAACTTCATTTTTGGTCACGACATGATGCATGACCAGGCGCAGGAATTCGACTTATTATTCAATCCACGTGCATAAGGAAAACTCCATTCTCGATTTGCTTCAAAAAGCCGTTGGAGATTATTCTAAAATTTCGTCTACAGTACTTGAACATATTTTAAAATGAATGCCAAGAGTTAGTCTAGGTTTTTTACAGCTTGATATACTTCTGCACTTGAAGTGACAAAATCAACATCAATGCTTTCTTAGGTTCGTTTTGTCCCAGCGCTTTTTACTCGAATTTCCGTTTTAAAACTTTGAAAAACATTTTGTTGCACGAAAAGTGAGTCATTTATTTACTCATTTATCGGATACGCCAGCTGCTAAAATAGTCCGCTTATTAATCTACGTTCACAGTGTCATTTGTTCGTTAGTTCAAATCTGTTTTTGCTGCATTGTTCTACTACACAGCCTTCACCAGTTGCTTTTTTAAACCGCAATATAACGGGTTATACGATGAGAAAAGGGTGATTTTTTTTATTAATTCTTTAAATGGCTGCATGGAAGTGCACGTGTTTATCTTCCTAGTCTGCTCAAATATCCATTAATGAGAAATATACTGTTGACATTATAACCTGCTTACCAACATAATGTTTACAAATTAAAGTCAACATCACGATAGCATGTTGACATTGTAACCTGTTTACCTACGTAATGTTTAGCTACTTAATGACAACATGACAGCTATTGAGCTTACTGTCGTCAAAACCCTTCTGGGAGTCGGTACACCTAGTTGCAACATAATATCGGATTGGCGAAGTGAGGAAACCTGCTGTAAGGACCAGCGTCACTAGCATTTTGAAAGCATAACGCTTAAGAGTTCTATACCAGTATTGGATAAGGATATCTAGAATCTCTGTGAACAAAAAAATAGCGTTCTGTTACAATCAAATCTGGAAGAGAAATTCATAAGGAGTTGGTAATTTTTTTTTTGTTTATTGTTATTCAATTCAATTCAAACCCATCGTCCGAGGTTCAGAGGTTTCATTGAGTTTTTATAGTTAGTACCGACAATATACTTAGAAAACTTTAAAGCTCATGATTCTTATTTTGGAAACAAGTTGAACACATTTATAAATACAGTGTATTAAATAAACTCTAGAGAACGCAAGTAAATTAATCCATTAGCGAGAAAAAATGAGCAGAATAATATGAATCGAAGCATTTCATACAAAGAAGGAACTGAAGCTCAGAAAACAAATCGTCTTTCACGGCCATGAGGATTTTGGACATTTTACGACAGAGTATACATTTAAAGCTTCAATCAAAACAGAAAGTGAAAAGTTCTGTTTCGAAAGATGGTGTAAATTAAATTTCATCGTTTTTATTTTGAATTTCGACGACGAAATTAAATAAAGTTGGCATTAAGCGAAAACTGTCATTAGTATTAAAACGAATCCGAATCTTGGACGAAGTCTAGGAAATCGATATTTTGCTTTATTCTGGCAATTTTAAAAAGGTTTTAAAAAAGCAATAAAGTAAAAGTGATAGAAAGAGGTATTCAACCAAATATTCATGTAATTATTAGCACTCACACTACAGAGGTTAGTTAGACTTCTTAACATTTTAATTCCAGGCATTCTGTTGCTGTGGCCGTTAATGAAGCTCAAATGGCCGTTAAACAACTCTTCCACAGTCCACTTTTACTTGCCCTCTGTCAAATACTCTATGGATCAGTTGCTCAACAATGTATCCCGGAGAAAGTTGAAACTTCCATCTTTGGCACGATGCTACAGCGACACATCTATAAACGGATCACAGGGGCATCACTTGGTGATGTCTGCCTGCGGGAGTGTTTTTATGACGTCAGGTGTCAAAGCTTCAATTACGTCATTTCCAAGTACATCTGCGAGTTAAACAACCGCACCAAGGAAGCTAGACCTGAAGATTTCGTTCCTGACTTTGACAGATACTATTTTGGACGAGAATGGCAAAGAGGTAAGTTTATTTACATAACAGCAACTGCTGCAACAACAACAACAACAACAACAACAAATCAAAGTCTCCTTCGAGCCACCCCATGGTATCTGGTTATTATTCTTATGAACCTTTGTCTCTTTTCCAACTGTTTTAGTTGAAAAATGCAATAGAAATGTATGAGGATGGAATGAACTTGTTGCAGAATGGGAAGGTTGGGTGGGGGGGGGGGGGGGGGGTGCTTCCATATATACATGCTATATGCCGCTGTGCAGGGTGGGGTTTCAAGCAATTTTTGCTCAATAAGACTAGGCTAGTACATTGTGATTGAAACTTCACACTGAAAGGTAAAGTCTGTATACGAGCCTAGGGGCCCATCAGGCCGGAGCTTATCCCGGTTTCCGTAGCGTGAAGCGACTAGGAGTATTGCTACTCCCCCCTGGATGGGGCGCTAGTCCATCGCAGGGTTACCCCCAGCAGTAAATTCGCCGGTACCCATTTATACACCTGGGTGGAGATAGGCACTATGAGAGTAAAGTATCTTGCCTAAGAACACAACGCAGTGCCCCGGCCAGGGCTCGAACCCGGACCGCCCGATCCGGAGTGCAGCGCACTAACCATTAGGCCACCCACCCTCCCAGGGTGGGGTTTCAAGCAATTTTTGCTCAATAAGACTAGGCTAGTACATTGCGATTGAAACTTCACACTGAAAGAACCTTATGTAAACATAAATACAAATTATTACAGGAATCTTAAAAGCAACTGTCTGCAGTTGTAATAGAGTTTCTGAAGAACAACAAGTCTCAAGTAGAGTGGGAATTTTTATGTGTTTGATAGTTACATACTGTGATTACTCTTATGAAAAGATACATCAGTTGTGTTTTATCAGCTTTGAGCTTGGCAGTTGCCATTGTAGATGTATTTTTATATCAGTCTTTCATAAATCCGTCAGTACAATTTATGATCATGACAAGTTTGATGTTGCCTTCTTCTGAATTAGTGCAAAATTTGCACAGAATAAAATTTTGTTAAATCTGTTGCCTTGTTGTTGTCCTTTGTAGCAAACAGTGTGACTACAGAAACTTCACTTTTGATCATCAGATGAAAACTTAATTTAATTCTGATAGTTGCCCTAGGACAAAAACAACATTCACCTTATCAAATGTGATTTAAAACTAAATAATACATGTAGTTGAAATCTAGCTTGTGTCGTAAAGGCCAAATTCAATCGCAATGAGCTATGTATGGTCAACACTTGAGATTAGAACTGTTGTAAATAATATTATCCAAAAACGTGAATATGTTAATTTTTATCAAGTAAACAAATGTAAGTGAACTCTAAATTATCTGGTTATATATTTAATTTTCAAATTAACGTAAAATTCACATTTGGACAAATGAAAGAAACTCGAAAATATAGTTTAAGGTTTCACCATCCCGATTTCATTAAAAATGAAGCGAAAATGATGAACAAATAATAACACTACATTCTAGTAAACACATGTCAAGTCGGTTTGCTGCTTGCATGAGGAAAATAACTCCTACATTTATATACACACCTAAAAGAAATAACGACAGAAACTTGTTATTATCGACGGAAACGAATGCCACAAATACAAATGGTTTTCGTTGTTTGTAGGAAATTATGAAGCAAGTTTCCCAACAAATGTTAAAATATAGCAGATCATTTGCTACAAGCTTTATACAAAATGAATACGATGGGGCAAGATTTCCGCACAGCCCCATACATTTATTATGCATTCATTTCATTTGAGCTTGCAGCATAATTTCTTGTTGCGGCTGCATTGTAGTCATTTAGTCGCCGTCCAAATGTATGTAAACATTTCCCAACGATCGATCAATCATCACGTTTAAGCTGGACTTTGGTGCTCATTTCTCTGCAGTCGAGTATTCTCATGATTCCATTTCGTTTAAGAACTCCACAAACGTGTATTTTGATATGATCATGACATGAATGCAACGAAAAACTCATCTGTTTTTTTTCGAGCCAACAGCCGCCATACTGGATCTCTCCATGTGCTTGGGTAATTTGATCAAGTTTCTGCCTACATCTGGATGGATACATCGCCACTTTTAACCCAATTGTTCACTTGAGCATTCTTGAGCACATTTTCTGATGGTATGTGAGGTCTTCAAAAATGTATTTTGATCAAACGTGCAGCGAAAGGAACAAAAATCCGCCTTTACAATTTTTAGCGTCGGACTCGATACGACAGACGCCATTTTAGCTCATGTTGCAAACATGTACTGCCGCCTTTGTTCCACCCCCTCCCCCCACATATATGAACATAAGACAATGACCCGGCTTTGTGGACAAATCAAAACCTAGCGGGGGAGACAGGAGTAAATTTGTTTAATTCACTTTTGATGGAGATTTAATGCATACATCAATTGTTTAACGGAAAAGAGTGACATCCAACCCTCACTATACCTCATGGTATTCATGATACCATGAGGTATAAAACCGAGAAATCACATGCCTGGATATCTGCTTTCTAGTACCACTAGGTTCCATTCCTAAATTGCCCGCTGAAACGTGCAAAGAAATCAAGGCGAGTGAAGGAGGACAAGGGGTCAGCGGGAAATATTGGTTTGATTCTATCATACCTGGGAAGACCGTAGAAGCTCACTGTGACATGAAGAAAGAAGGTAACTTGAACAAGCGTATTTTCCCCCTAAGAACTGCATGTGATGATTAGCAGTGCGAAAAAGTGCCAATGCCTACTAAAACGAGGCATAATTAACGTTTTGTTAACATTTGCGATCGACCAGACCTCGCTATCTTACACTGTCATTTTTACGTTGCTGATTTCTCTTGTGAATCTTTTTAGATGTGGACGAGTGCAGCGCTTCAATCTCTGTCTGTGACGTCAATGCCAATTGTAAAAACACTCGGGGCTCCTATCGGTGCACATGTAAAGCACATGTAAAGCGGTGAGTCAGAGTGTGGTTTTCTGAAGCATTCCAGTTACATGAAGAATGGATTCCATTACCTGCTTTGTACACGCCTCACCGTGAAGATTACTAGGCTAAGTTATTACGGTTACTAGGCTAGGTTTATTTAGTATCGTCTCACATTCTTTATGTATTTATAATGGTTCTTCATTACTTCGTTTTAGACATTAACGAGTGCAGTGCTTCCATTCCGGTATGTGACGTCAATGCCAATTGTCAGAATACTGTTGCTTCGTATGTTTGTTCCTGTAAAGCTGGATTAACTGGAAATGGCAAAACTTGTACCGGTGAGTCAAAATGTAGTTTTTTAGGCATTCTAATTGCATGAAGAATTCGATTCCATTACTTGCCTTGTACACGCCTCACCGTAACGATTTCTAGGCTAAGCTATGATTCTTTGATTGCTGTAGTTTTTTTTCAGTATATTGTCAAATTGTTTATGTATTTATAATTGTTCTTCATTACTTTGTTTTAGACATTAACGAGTGCAGTGCTTCCATTCCGGTATGTGACGCCAATGCCAACTGTCATAATACCGTTGGTTCATATGTTTGTTCCTGTAAAGCTGGATTCACTGGAGATGGCAAAACTTGTGCAGGTGAATGCATAATAAAATGGTCAAATGAGTGAATGAAAAAATACTTTATTAAATTAGAGTCAAGGCGTTTAGGTGTTCAGAGAATTTGCCAGAGTTTTCAAGCCTGTGCAATTTTCGTAGGGCATTCAGGTTAGTAGTATAGTCGGTAGTTAACAAATATCACTTTAGGTTGGGGCGGGACTTGAAAGTTTTTAAAAACCTCATTTATCAAAAAACCTAAAGCTGACCCACGCTCTCAAAGCTCGCGTGGGTCACTTTAGGTTTTTTGATAAATTGAAGTTGAAAAACTTTCAAGGACAACCCAAAGATAGTATTTGTTAACTACCGACTATACTACTAAGAAATAAAAGGGAGTGAAACCCCACCGCGGGGACAAGCAATTAGAGAATTGACACCGTGCAGTATAAAAGTTTTTCAATTAGGTTATAATAATTAATTTTCAAAAAATATTTTTTTCTATAATATACAATGGCCGAAATAGACTTCGAATCTTTGGAAGCTTTGGAAGAAGAACTTGCGAAACTAGACCCAGCAGATTTGCGCTATTTATCACAATTAATTTCAGAAAACGCGCCTGCGGTTAAAAAGATAATAAGAAATGTGCTGGAAGAGCCAATTCCGGAAACTGCGCAGAAGCAATTAAAACCTCCTTTACAACCAAAACCTTTTCAACCAATACCACCCCCGAGAAACAGGAACAAAAGACAACTTCTGAGACAATTTGATCCCATCCCACCGAATAACATAAGAAATGTGACAGACTACCAGAATGAGATTCTGAATCTGTACGAAGTCACAAAATTTGAGGGTGAAGAGAGTAATGGTCGGCGTTACAAGAGGTGGCGCTTCATAAAAGATCTAAATAAAGACCTCACACCAAGATTTATGGAAAAAATAAGAGAGAACGTACAAACATCATTTTACATCAGGCATGTTTATTCGTATAAGTTGCAAAACATTGAAGACGGTGCCATACTTGTCTACTACCAAAATAAAGGTTCTCCTTGGATGAAAGCATATGGAGAAGCGGAGAATTGGTTAAGTAAAATGGAGGCTATACGTCTGGATGTAGATAGTACCGAAAGACCAAACACAAAGTGGATCTTCGAGGGTCATTTTAATGTTGATGTAAAGGTTGTGCTTGACCGTCAACCATTGATGGGAACAGGATCCTTACCAGACTGGCTGCGCAACCTTGCGCATAACCGTTCAATGGTGACACTGGATAGCTATAGAGATAACTTGTGTTTATGGCGTTGTATTGCTGTGCACAGAGGAGCTTGGCCAGATCGAAGTACAAAAAAGGCACAAGGTCTGGCCAAGAGTTTCTTCAAGCTCAGGAATACGCCGACCGACTGTTCAAAAACATCTCTGGACGAATTGGAAAAGGTAGAAATGCATCTGAATAAGGGCACTGCTTTCTCAGGTTGGCTTGGCATCAGGGTTTATGTACCAGAGCGTGTAGGAACTGAAGTTGTATGGCATCTCACAAGAAATCCTGCGGTTCAGTTTAAAAACGTTATGACAATAGGTATTTTTGGAAAGCACGCATTCTTAATAAAAGACATTAAAAAGTTGGCAAAACTTTATGCATGCATCCATTGCAACGCAAGATTCACACAATCTGGCAGTCTTCAACGTCACGCAGAAAGATGTGCCCAAGGTAAAACAGTAATAGATTGTCCAGGTGAAAAGGTCGAAGCGCCGCAGACAGCTTATGAGAAAGCATTTTATCCAAAGCATCAAGCCTCAAAAGAATCAATTCAGTGGCTTGAGTATGTAGCAAAGCATTGGAAAATCCCCATTCACCATGCAATGTCTGGGCACGGAGGGGAGCGTTGGATAGAGAAAAGACCAGTTGATGGCTACAACCATGAGAAAAAGATAGTGTTTCAGTATCACGGATGCTACTGGCACGGATGTCCAAAATGTTACCATGATCGTGACAAAATAATTGAACGTGGTGAAAGAACCAGAGAGGATCTCTTCCAAGCAACAAAGAGGCGCACAGCTTATCTCAGAAAGGCAGGCTACCGAGTGATTGAGTGTTGGGCCTGCGAAGTTGGAGAAAAATATGTTGAACAACTGCCAGAAGCCCAAACAAAAAGCTACCCACACGCTATATTGTATGACTTTGAGGCGTATGGAGACAACAATCAGCGAAAGGAGCCGACGGGCAATCTCACAATCGAGAACGCGCACATACCAATCTCGGTGAGCATCGGTGACACGCTTGAAAGAGAGCCAACTCACATCTGTGAAAAAGATCCCGCAGAGCTGGTTCGCAAGTTTATGGAAGAGTTGGAGAGGCGCGGTAAAAACATAAGAACAAAAGTAAGAGATGAGTTTATGCCACCAGACGTAAACCTGCTACCAAAAGATCAGAGGAAAAAAATAGAAGAATGGTGTGATCAGGTCCCAGTACTGGGATTCAACTCTGGTACTTACGATCTGAATCTGATAAAGAAGTACTTCGCAGAGCGCCTTGCGGACACAACCAAGAAAGTAAGAGTGGCAAAGAACGGAAACAAAATCATGTTCTTACTCACTTCAGGCTTCCGTTTTCTTGACACCATAAACTACCTCGGCCCAGGGACCAGTTATGAGAAATGGGTAAAAGCATATGAGTGCAAGACAGTAAAATCATGGTTTCCATACGAGTGGTTTGACAGACCAGAAAAGCTGGATTACCCAGGATTGCCAGATTACCCACATTGGTATTCAAAGTTGAAAGATGAATTTACCCTGAAACTGTCAGAATGGAAAGCCTGCCAAAAGCTTTTCCGAGAAAAGGGAATGAAGACCTTCAAAGACTGGGTGCGTTACTACAATAATCTCGATGTCGCCCCCGGACTTGAGGCGCTACAAAAAATGAAAAACTTCTACACTGAGAAGGGAATCGACATAATGAAAGACGCAGTCAGCATCCCAGGTGTGAGCTTACACTACCTTCTAAGGGGAGCTATTGAACGCAACGCGGAGCTTTACAGCCCAAGCGAAGAAGCATATCAGATGTTGAAAGAAGCTGTTGTCGGAGGCCCAAGCCTCGTTTTCACAAGATACCACGAAGTTGGTAAAACAAGAATAAGGTCACATCAAATAGCGGAACCAAAACTTTGTCAAAACATCCTCGGATATGATGCCAACGCCCTGTATCTCTCAACCATGTTAAGAGAAATGCCTTGCGGACAGGAAAAGGTTGTACACTACACAAACGAGTACCAAATAAATGGGGCTCCCACACTAACGCACAGACTCAAAGAAGGAAGCTGGTTCGGATATGCAGAAGTAGACATAGAGATTCCAAATCACTTGCACCAAATGTTCGAGGAAATGTGTCCATTCTTTCACAACAAAGTGGTGCCAGCTAAAGCTGTGCCCGAGCATATGCTCAAATACTTGCGTGATACAGGCAGAAAACGAGGAGAAGCTAAGGAACTCATGGGAACGTTGTCAGCACAGAGGATGCTTGTGTACGCCCCTCTACTACTCTGGTATGTGAATCACGGGGCAGTTATCAAAAGGGTTTATCGGACAATAGACTACCAACCAGCAAAGATCTTTCCCTGGTTTGTGGAACAAGTCACGGAGGCTCGCCGAACAGGAGATGTAGAAAAAAGCAAGGCACTGTTGGCTGAGGTGTTCAAACTGTTGGGAAACAGTGGGTACGGAAAGCTAATCGAAGCCTTAGAGCGTCAAACAAACGTAATCTACACAAAAGATGAGAAGGTAGTCGACAGAGCCCTGCGAAGCGCGTATTTCTCAGATCTTGACGAGATTGGGGAGGCATATGAGTTGGAAAGTAGGAAGCCACGGATCACAATCAGACGCCCATTTCAGATCGGAATCGCTGTTTATCAGCTGGCAAAGCTGCGTATGTTGGAATTCTATTACGACTTCCTTGACAGGTATTTTGACAGAAAAGATTTCGAGCTGATACAAATGGACACAGACAGCAACTACTTGGCAATCTCTGGTAAGAAACTCGAGGACATTGTACGACCAGAGATGAAAGCAGAATTCGAAAAACAAAAAAAGAATTGGCTGGCTTGGGACAAGTGGAGTGGTAGAACACCTGGTCTGTTTAAGATGGAGTGTGAGGGGAACCGGATGATTGCACTCTGCTCCAAATGCTACTTTATTGACGACCGAGGGGAAAAAAAGAAGTTCAGCACAAAGGGAATGTCAAAGAAGCAAAACAATAGAAACTGGCATCGTTTCAAGACAGCGCTGGAAGGAAGCAAGGATATGGCAACAAACAGAGGTTTCAGAATGCGGGATGGAAATATAGTAACTTATGAGCAGGAGAAGCTGGGGTTGAGTGCTTATTATGACAAACGATGGGTGCTGCCCGATGGGATACACACCGAACCAATTGAATTTCACATTTAGTTCACAACCGGTGGAAGAGTGGTGTTTGGAGGCACAACCAGCAGTTCTTCACGCACAAAGCCGCGTTTGGGCCCGTCATGTAAATAGTAGAGAACGGGCTGATCCGGTTTGGTAAAGGATCGTTCGATGTTGTAAACTTTCAAAGACCAGATTGGATCAGTCGCTCTTTTCACACCACCTTCAAGCTCACCAGGTTGGTACAAATACCGAACCATAACGATGGATGGGAGCTTTTTTTCATTCAAACCAACAGGTCTCAAATATTTAGTTGACGGTTGGGATGCCACAGCCTTTTCCTTGATTGCGGCAGCAGGTTTCATACCAATCAGCCGAGTGACTTGGTTGTTCAGAGCAGAAACAACTGCAGGAAGCCTTTTTACCCACTCTGTGGACCTCTGACCCTCAGGCAGACGCATTTCAACGGCATACTGATGCCTAAACAAGCGCTCAGCCAGGGTACGGTTGAAACGTTCAACAATGGCTTGGTCTCTGTGAATTTCAGGGTGGCCGCGTCTGATGGAAGTTTTGTGTTTCTCCATCTCCTTGGTAACAGCACCCATGAATTCGCGCCCAGGATCAACCTGCAGCATCTGTGGCCACTTCAGAGGTCCACGTGTATAAATTGTCTTAAAAGCTTTGGCAACCTCATCAGAGTTTTTAGAGGTTAAGGGTTCAGCTTCTTTGAATCTGCTGGCAACATCAACAACGGTAAGCGCGTATTTGTAAGTGTTACGGCCCACTTTGTCGTGCGGCAGAAAAAGAAGATGTGCCTGGTGCACTTTGTTGGGTGTAGGCACATCGAATTTTGGGTGAGGAATGTAGCGCGGTGCGGGGAGGTAGATCTGCCAGAGCGCTTGCCTGAACAACCATTCTCTGGCAATAACTTCAGGTACCTTTGCAGCGGCCGCTAATTTTTTAATGGCGGAGATACCTTTCCAGTAACCCTGCGGGCTGTAGTAACGCCGCTCTAATTTTCTATCCATTTAAATAATTATGCGCGGACATATATACATGGCTACAAAACCTTACCTAAGGGGTGTGGGATACCCCCACAGTGAACAGCTAAAAAAAGAGCTTAACGAAATGTTGCTGAAAAAGCAGGAAGCGGAAATAAAAGAAATCAAACCCGAAATCGAACTTGACCTTTACGAGTGGGAACCTCCACTGCAGGATGAGCCCCACGAAGAGATGAGACACCACCCCAAATTATGGTATTTAATTGCGGTACTAAAAAAAACCGACATTTCTTTAGATCAGGTCGGTCACAATATGGGGTTGACTTTTTTGGGCAATGTCATTCACCAGTTCAAGCTGTTAAATCCCGGATCGTGTAACTACGTTTGTTTTTTATACAACTATTTTCAAAAGGTCTCAACAAGAGATTGGCCGGCGAAAAATGCAATACTGGAAAAGCTCACGAAAAGATTGCCGAAGATGGAACAAACCAGAAATAAAGCCAAAAAATGTTTCAACAAATGGTGGCGAGAAGAAATGTTAAAACAAATTTTTTATTACCGCTATCAGGTGGGGTTTACCCCACTAAACAGCAGTTGTCTTTGATGTTCTTTTACCACTTTGGGGTGTGGGGTTTACCCCACTGTCAGTGTGGTTTGAGAAACGCAGTTTTGTCTTTGCAATAGTAAAGGTGTTGTACTTTTTGACAATATCTTGATACTCACCGTCAGAGATTACACCATCTTCAAGAGCGGTTGATATGAGAGAGTTGATCGTGCTGAGCGTAGCTTCAGCCAGGGTCTGTATTTTTTCGTGTTTTTTCGCTTTGCGCAGGAAAAATTTGATGGTGACCATGCAGGAGGTTGAAACCAATGAAAACAAGGTGGCAGTTGCGATTAAAGGCCCCCCAACAACAACGCCAACCGAAGAAAGAGAAGCGGCGAGCCCAGAGCCGGTAAGAATGGTAGCGACTCCGCCTGTTAATACACTTACCGTTTGGAAACGTGTGTGCCACCGTTTGAATTTGGCTGAGGTTTCGTAGTAGTGCACCAACTGGTTTTCTAAATTTGTTTTGATCAATTCTATTTCAGCCCGCCTGAATTGTGTTGCAGAATCCATTTTCTATATATATGTGTTTAAAAAATGTGTAATCTAATCACAATACATGTTATGCCATTTTCCATTTTTATATACAATCCGATTACATGGAGCAGTTGTATTTTTAGGGTGTGTCCAAAACTTTTTGCTAAACAGGCCGGTTTTAGTGTTAAACGCCCCCTTGGCAATGTCACCCGACCAATACTTGTCAAGCAGCTTTTTATCAACTCCGGGCAAAAATTTATAAAACGCTTGAGCCTGCGAAAACCCGGGAATCTTTTTCCCGATTTGTTCATTGATCGTTTCACCGACACCCAATCCTACTTTTTGCTTCGTGCTGATTGCGTTGCGCGCCAAAGAGTGGCCCCGCTGTCGCTTGTTTTTGGGGATAGCGTCAAGCGCCTTCACCATTTTTTTGTCTGCATCATGTTTGCAGCTTTTCTCATTTTTCTTACCCGCACAGACGGCATAATCAACGTCATGCTGCATTGCAACTGCGTCCGTGGCGCCTGTGGGCTGCTGGTAAATCTTTAATATCTTTCCAGTTTTAGAGTCGTAAGAAAGCTGTTTTTCAAGAGGATTGTACGGCCCCGTGTAGTTGTGACCAGGAAGCGTCCACCCTTTCTTTGGTTTAGGCAGCTTACCGATGGCTTTATGAATGTCAAAACCGGCACCTGTCGAAAGGGGGTTTGTTGGGTCATCAACTCTATTACCCGCATAAATTCTCATATCATGGCCGGAACCTTGCGTTTTATTAGAAATAAACCGTGTCTTGGTGATGCCACAACTTGCACATTTTACTTTTAACATTCTTCTACCATTTTTTGTGGTAATGTTTTTTTCACTTCCCGGTACCTTGGGTGTGAAACGCTTTTCTTTCACACAGTATACCTCCATCCTATATAATATAATAATTAAATTTTGGGGTTTTACCTTGGGGGTGTGGGTAGCAACTCAAGTTGCTGATACCCCACTTTAAAATGTCGGTTTTTGAAAAATACCCTTGTCCAAACCCCACTTCTTGAAGGACTTTGTTCCTCCATTACGTTTATACTTTGCGTAATCACGTTTGTATCCAGCTACCATTTCTTTCGCAGTCTTTGTAGAAACCAGATTAGGTTTAAATGCATCTTTCAAAAGTGAAAATCCTTTAGAGAAGTCTACAACCCACGGCACTTTATTCTTCTTGACTGCATCATATGTTTCTTTTGGATTGAGATGCTTCAAGAAATCAAATAAATCACCTCCTTCTTGAGCAGAGAGAAACCTTGTCTTGGTAATGCCGCAACTGGCGCATTTTACTTTTAACATTCTTCTATTGTTTTTTGTGGTTGTGATCTTTTCGCTTCCCGTCACATTGGGTGTGAAGCGTTTTTTCTTTCACGCAGTATACATCCATACTATATAAATAAGCTAAAATAATCCTTCACCACAGCCTCGTTGGCGCGTGTATTTTCAGAAAACATGCTCAAAATTTCTCGAAACGACCGCCCTTTGTTACGTTCATTCAGGAAAAGCAAACAGTAGTAGCCGCAGCGCACACTGAATTCCCCCTGAAGCTGGTTGTCATTCCGGAGAAAGGTCTGTTTGCCCTCAAGAATCAGCTCAATTTCCCATTCTGCAGGCGGAGGTAACCCGAAAGAGTCAAAGTATTGAGTTCCACCCCAGCAGCAAACCCAGTGGGTGCCTGGCCCTTCAAGATCATCCATGTTGATTATACAAGGGGAGTGTTTACCAAAGGGGTGTGGGGTACCCCCACTGATCTCATCTCTCGCAAATATGCCTTTGATGGGGATTTGCAAGTATTGGCACCACCGCTGCAAGTCATAATCAGTTAAGGGGACATCAACGAAGGTAGGCTTTTTTTTGGTCACCCCAAGAACCTATAAATGGTGGAGGGCGCATATATGGTGGAGGGTTGATGCGCATACCATTTCCTCCTCTCGGCGGACGTTTTACCTGCATGCCTGCCCCTCCGTGGGGTGTGGGGTTTACCCCACTCTGCACCACCATTTTGCGCACATGTCTGATTTGTGTCTTGCTCATGTCAATATCCACGCCTGTGTTGTTCTTTATAGCGCGCTGTATTTTTTTGATCTGCCTGGCGGTCAAGTGCAAAGTGTCACTACCCCCGGTTATGGCCCCTTTTTTAAATCTGAGCGTAACAGCTTCTCCTGGCCCAAAGGCCCGCGCGAGGCTTACTTTTTGCCCATCCGAAAGTGAAATCTTGTGCGGATAGTAAGTCGTCATCTTTTATATTTATTACAAAATTTATTTTACAGTGGTGGGGTAAACCCCACACCCCGAGAGTAGCAACTCAGTTGCTGATACCCCACTCTTAAACCCTCACCAGCTCATTGCCCACCTGCTTGAGAACAAATTCGGACTCATACAAAATTCCGGCATAAATGATGTAGTCTTGCGCGTTGGCTGCCTCGTTGAGCCTGTAGTGAAAAACCATCTTCTTCAGGTCGTTGGTCTTGTTTTCCTTGTTTTCACGTAGGTCGAAATAAAGTACTGGGTATAGCGTCTCGAAGTTGTTGGTTTGAAGCTGAACACCGGTGTTGTAGTCGTTTTTGCGGTACCGGTAGTTCATCAAGTCATTAAGAATGCGCAGTTTAAAGTTTTCGTCGTAGTCCAGCTCCGGATAGAACTGCGAAGAGCCGTACTGCAGCCGGCAGGTCGCTAGCTTGGCTGTATTGTCTCCGTCAATGTTAAAGGTGTCGAAGAAGTAGGGGTTTTGAGTTAAGGAGTTTTCCTTAATTGACTGTTGTATGAAAATGAAAACATGTTTGGCGTCTTTTACGCCGGGATTTATCTGCCACGAACCGAAAGCGTCACGCCGGCTGCTGCTGGGCTGGATCATTTCATTCAGGTACGTCCATTTCTGAGGTTTCAAAAAGTTTTCGTTTGCGAGCTTCTGCCCTTCGCTGGTGAAATGCAGCATTGGAACCCACAGCTCGAAGTTTCTCACCACTACCCTGCGATTGGTGCCATCGTTTTGCCAAATCAGCTCTGAATCCGATTGTAGATCAATTTCAAACTCCAGCTGCATGGGGGGAAGAAGCTTGTCACTCAGCTCTTCGAAGAATGAGTACCTGTTAAGCGGTATGAGGGTTTCAACCGTGAGGCCGGTGTGGGCAAGCAAGCCCCTTTGTCTGATTCCTTGGTTGGTGGCATCGGCGGCCGTTACCTTGCTATTCGTTGTGTCTAAATACCAAAACTGATTTTTTGCTCCGCTCCTCGCATAGTCATCAGAAAAATCCAGCAGGTTCTTTATGAATATTAACTTGTGAATGTTGTCTACGTTGTAAACGTTTTTGCCTGATGATTTTACCACAAGTTTGTTTATCAATGAAAACGAGCCGTTAATGGGCGCTGACAGGGCGTTCGCTGCAACTGCCGCACCATCCGCGGTTGCCTCGAAAGTAAAATCAGCCCGGAAGTAGGCGTTATACCAGTCAAACCAGTTGTCTCGGTCGGTGACTATGAATTTATAACCTGTTTTTACCTGGTGCTGATTGTTTCCCGGGATAGTAAGCGGTTTGTCTAAACCGATACGCACGTACTCTGTTTTTTCCAAATGCTTGTGGCTTCTGAACATCTTGCGTCCTATATATTTTCAAAAAAATATTTTTAATTTTCCGCTAAATATTGGTTTACTTTCAACTTTGCAGCCTGACCCAGGTTTAAAATCTGGTTCAACTTTTTCCGCGAATCCCCGCTTAGTTTAGTTTTTGGAACCCCACTTATCATCTTCTTCAGTTTTTGTTTCGACTCGATACTAAGTGCCCGCTGTGGGGTTTTACTCTGTGGTTTCGTTCCCCACAAAACGGTTTGTATCTTTTCAGCCCCTTTTTCTTCTGCTTTTTCGACGGCTTTTTCTGCCGCTTTTTTTCAATATTTGCTTCGAGGCTTCATTTACGGCTTTCTTTAAGGCCTGGCGGGTGGCCTTCTTTTTGAACCGCCTTCCTATGGCCATCAGGGTGTCTCTAACAACCCCCGTACCTTTGTGTCTGTATCTATAGGTTCCCTTCGGCGCGTCATAATATCTCGTCCACTCGCTCGGATGGTTCATAGTTCCTTATATTTACGTGCAAATTATTTTTCTTCTTCGATGATGATGCTTAAAGCCACGTCTTGGTCATTCAGATCTATAATGTTGTTGCGCCCGTCCGTGACCTTGATGTTTATTTTATTGATTCTATTTTTATTCACCGGGTGCCACAGGAGACGGCGGGGCTCTTTCGAAAAGGGATAGCTGACGGCGAGTTCAGCGGTTGAAAAAGAGAACATAACGTCACCCCCGATGTTGTCCACAGCCCTTGTAATGAGGTCACAATGGATGTAGATCCAGTCGACGCCTCTTGTTATATTTGGCACGCGGTCGCTCCTATTGTTTTTTCCATCTATTGTTTTCTTGTCAAAACCCAGCAGCGCGGCGAATTCACCTTCGCTTAGGTCAAGCTCGTAGCCGTCCTCTAACAAAATGACCGCCCGATATGTTGTGTTGTGAAAATATAGCCTTACAATAAACTTGGATTTTTCATCTGCGGGATCGACTCTTCCGATAAGTGCCTGAATGGTGGTGTTGAGATCTTTGTAATCATACATCCCGTCCGGAATTGTCACGGTTTTCCAGTTCTCTGTTTTTTTTCGCCATTTGAACTCGTTGTTGTTGTATCGTTTCGAGATGTTGTACCACGAATATGACATGGATACCAGCTCATTTAACGCCGCCTTGTACCTTTTGTAGGGATCTAAAACGATTGGTGGGTCAAAGTTAATTGTGAAGTCATGTGACTTGCTGTTGGTGTTTTTTTGTTTGGCCAGCTGCGAGTCGAGCAACAGGTTGAAATGGGTCATGCTTATATAATATTACTCAAAATTTTGTGGGCCTGTTTTTCTGTTATTTCATTTTGCCTTACCAGCAGCCCCAACATCTGCTTGACCTGTTTTTTCAGCTTCAGTGAAGTGTTGCCCGCCTGTATAGACGCCAAGCTTAAGTGTAGCCTTTCAACCAAAGCGTTTGGATCAACACTTCCGCTTCCTTCCATTTCTCTTTCAGGTTCCTCCATACCCTTAGGTAAAACCGCCTTGGGCTGTTTATTCCCTTTTCTCCTGTCAAGTATTTCTTCTCTTGCCTCCTTTATATCTGCCAATGTGTAGCCGTAGAATTTTGATTTTTTACTTTTTACAACATAGCCGGGATTGTCTTTAGTTTTTGTTAACATGCTGCTCAGTGTCTGCAGGTCAACTGACTCTGATCCCTTGATACCCGGTTCTTGTGGTGGCCCCCATTTACTCTCACTTTTACTCTGGGGTGTGGGGCTTGCCCCGCTTTCTTCCATTAATTCCATTTCTTCCTCTTCAGCCAAGGGTGGTAACGGTGTAGTTGTTGGTGATGATGGTGGTGGTGTAGATGTTGGTGATGGTGGTGGTGTTGATGTTGGTGATGGTGGTGGCGATGGTGGTGGTGATGGTGTTGGTGATGGTGATGGTGGCGGAGTTTCCTCATCCGGTTTAAAATCTTCGTCGAAGGGGTTATTTAAATCAAACTCATCCATACCATAGTCTGGAACCTCCTCTTTCTCTTTTTTTGGTGCCGCCTCTTCTTGGCGTTTGTCAAGCCGCGATGTGATCGGTTTGAACAACTCCTCACCTGATAGCTGGCCAAACTCTTTACTGATTTTGTTGTTTTTTATTGCCGTGAGGATTTTGTCTTTTTGCTGCTCAACTTCAGCCTTTTCACTGACAAGTTTTCGCCACTTCTTCATGGACATATTTTTGCGTTATATATATCAAGCCAAAAAAAAAATGAAAATTCCAAATTACGACCCCAGTTTGTCTGCAAAAAGTAATTACAAGCAAGGCCACCCTAGTATGCCATCAGATATCTTTCGGATGCTAATTTGTGGGCCGAGCAACTCTGGTAAAACAAATATTCTTTTGCATATGCTTTACAAATTGTTGGCCTACGACAAAATTTACCTTTGCGCAAAAAACCTTCATCAAGACAAGTACCAATACATGATTGATGATTTCGACAAAAGAGTCAATCCTGTGACTGGCTATAATGTTATCGAGGGCGCTCATGATGTTATTCCTCTGGAAATGCTGCCCACTGACAACCAAAAAATTATAATTTTCGATGACATGGTTTGTGAAAGCAACCAAAGGGATATTATTGAATATTTTATCAACGGACGCCACCGCAACTGTAGCGTTATTTATCTTTCTCAAAGCTATTTTAAGGTCCCAAAAAACATCCGAGATAATTGTAGCCACTTTTGTGTTTTCGACTTTCTTCCCAGAGAAAATAACCGTATTGCCGATGAATTGGGAATTAACAGAGAGCTGCTTGAAAGGGTTACCAACGCTAAATACTATTTTTTATACCACGACCGACCAAAAAAAACCACACTCAAAAATTTTGATGAAGAAATATAAAATGGGGTATCTTAACGGTGCTACAGGTGCGACTCAAACCCATGAGGCTACCACTTCAATCCGAGGAGAAACCGGCCCTGCCGGCCCTGCTGGTCCAACTGGCGCAACTGGGCCCGCTGGCCCTAAAGGTGAAAAGGGTGATAAGGGTAATACTGGTCCGCAAGGTCTTAAAGGTGATAAAGGTGATGCCGGAGAAAAAGGATTAAAAGGTGAAAGAGGCTCACAAGGACCGACCGGACCTGCTGGCCCTGCGGGAGCAACGGGACCTACGGGTCCTACAGGGCCTACGGGACCTGCGGGGCCTACTGGAGCAACTGGACCTGCGGGCTCAAAAGGAGCTATGGGGGATAAAGGTGAAAAAGGTGAAAAGGGTGATAGAGGGGATTTATCAACCGTTAATATTTCTGGAGATATTCTCATGAAAGATCATGCGATCAAACAGCTTGCAAATCCTGTCGGCGACCAAGATGCTGTAAATCTTACTTCAATGAAAAAATATGTGGGCTCAAATTCTATTTCAGCAGGACACTCACATAAAAAAAAATGCCTTAGCCTATTTGGAGCGAGGGTCGGGCGTTACAGCTGTAAACAATGTTACTTCTGTTACCTTTGAAGACTTTACCTCCAACCTTCACAGTGTGAATAAAAAAGCTTATACTTTCAATCTCGTAAGAACTAGTGTCAATTCTTTCAACTCACGCTTAAAGCTGAATAAAAAACCTCTAAAGGAAGGGGAGTACACTATATGTGTCGAGTTCTTTATCCCGAAAGTTGATACTAATTGGTTTTTCAGTCCTTCAACCCCTAACCCGGTTGATACTCTTAATTACCATACCAAGCACTTCAACAGTCACAGCCCGAAATATTCACGTACCATTATTCACACACACAAATACAAAGACAACGATGACACAATCTATCTTGATATTTCAAATTCGGGTTATGATGGCTCTTCACCACTTGAAAAGGCTGCTTTGATTATTTATGGGGTAAAGCGTTATCAAGAAGATGTCGACGGAACTGTTTACGATCAGGCTTTCGTTATCGATGATGGCGAAATCACGCTACAAACAGATTTAGATCTAAACGGCTTTTCGTTGAAAAATTATGATCGAGGGTACAAAATAGAAAACGATACTATCAAATTACAAAAAGATTTAGATCTAAGCGGTTATACATTAAAAAATTTCCAGCCCAGAATAATAATAACTGGAGAATGGAAATCGGATGAAAATAACATAGGTAGAAAAACTTTTGTTAAATTCGGTAATAACATTCGTGTAATGGTGCCATTTCCTTGCTTACTCGATGGTATCTCAGCTTTAATTATAGGGCAAAAAGGTGCCTCTCGATCTTTTGAAAGAATAGGTTTTAGTTTTAGAATAACTGGCGGTTTTTCACTGAACATCCATTTAAAAGCGTTGGTGATGCCAGAAATTTAAAATACCAATATGCTGCGCTCCGAAATACTGACGGTACAAGAGAAAGATTACAGGTGGGATACTATTTTGCAGTTAATTCATCTCAGACTAACGACCCAAATGCACCCCTAGTTAATACAAAACATGTATTAGTGAGTTTAATTTTAATAGACGATTATTCTTTTAGGTAGTCAGATTAAACAGTCACGCTTGTGTCATTTGTTCTCTTTCGAAATGTTACGCGACTACTCCGCACCAACCCAAGTCGAAAGATTTCTTGAAGGCTTCATCGTAATCATCTTCATCATAGATAGGGTAGCCGAGATAGTGATTGTCCCAATTTCTGCGGCACAGATTACAGAGATTATTCCGCGCGCAAATGTCACTGTTACATTTATAACAAAACAGGACCCTTACAATTTGTTCATTGCGATCACAAAATGGGACTTCATGGATTGCAGCATGAACTTCGTCCCAGCCTAGAGCTTTTCGTTGCCTGAGCTCTATTTTAATACACTCTTTGGAGATTTGTTCTCGAACCTCGTCCCAGCCAAGAATTTTTCGCTGCCAGAGTTTTATTTTAATATACTCTTTGTAGATTTTTTCACGAAGTTCTGGTGAAAGTGATTGTATTAGTTCCAACGTGTCTGCCATTATACACTTGTTGGTGTATTTCTCTAATTGGCAAGACTTTTTATAAGAAGATCCCTTACTTCTTTCGGACTCATATTTCTCATTTGTGCAACAATGTCGGCCAATAAAAGTGGTGGGTGATTTTCTTGTTCCCTGGGTGAGTGATATATTTCAAAATTAGTTCCCCTTCTTCTGTTTTTTCCTATTTTTGGTTTTCTCATGCTTTGATCTGTAATACCACTTCTTCCTCTTCCCATCTCTGCGTTTATACTGTACGGTGTCAATTCTCTAATTGCTTGTCCCTGCGGTGGGGTTTCACTCCCTTTTATTTCTTAGTAGTATAGTCGGTAGTTAACAAATACTATCTTTGGGTTGTCCTTGAAAGTTTTTCAACTTCAATTTATCAAAAAACCTAAAGTGACCCACGCGAGCTTTGAGAGCGTGGGTCAGCTTTAGGTTTTTTGATAAATGAGGTTTTTAAAAACTTTCAAGTCCCGCCCCAACCTGAAGTGGTATTTGTTAACTACCGACTATACTACTAGGTTTAAAAAAAAAACCTCATTACCTCGTCCAACATCCGCCTTGCAGTGCCAACGTATAAAAAAAAACTGGCTTTGAACCAAACCTTTCACATGGAGAATAGTGGACAATGCCGTTTTTGCCAATTCTTTAGGATACCTTCGGTTGCGACAAAGGCCCTTTTGAATTTGATCAAAGGTAATACACCTTTGATAGACATTGACGAGTGCAGTGCCTCCATTCCGGTCTGTGATGCCAATGCCAACTGTCGGAATACTCCTGGCTCATATATTTGTTCCTGTAAAGCTGGATTTACCAAAGATGGAAAAACTTGCGCCAGTGAGAATGTAGTGAAAATAATAAAATGAACCAATGGGAAACTATATTTCACTAGAGTGAAGGTCTATACTAACTTTGACGTGCGGCGAACCCCTGAAAAAGGTGACATGAAAGGCGTTGGTTACCTTTGACACGTGCCACCAAGTTAGTTCATCCGTCTTTCATTATCACCTTTGATGTGAGTGAAAAGTGTTAAAACAGACTTCTCGTGACGTGCTAAGTAAAGATTCAATCAATCAATCTATCTTAGATATTGTTATTATAATCTTTTTTTCTTATCGTTTGCTTATAATGGTTGTTCGTTGCTTCCTGTAATAGACATTGACGAATGTAGTGCTTCAATTCCGGTGTGTAATGTCAATGCCAACTGTGGGAATACTCGCGGATCTTATGTTTGTTCCTGCAAAGCTGGATTTACCGGAGATGGAAAAGCTTGTGCCGGTAAGAGTGTACTAAAATGATGAAATAAATGAATGAGAAACTTCATTTAACTAGAGTGAAGGTTTTTTGGCGTATGCAGAATTTACTAGAGTTACACGCTTCTCTGATTCTCAGAGGGCATTCGGATGTGATACCTCCTTACGTTGCCCAAAAGCAGCTTTGAAGTGCCGACTATTGGGCTAAGTTGGAATTATCTTAATTTTTTTTCTGGTATTGTTTGCTTATAACAGTTGTTCGTTGCTTTCCTTGATAGACATTGACGAGTGCAGTGCCTCCATTCGAATCTGTGACGTCGATGCCAATTGTCGAAATACTCGTGGTTCATATGTTTGTTCCTGTAAAGCTGGATTTACCGGAGATGGAAAAACTTGTGCCGGTGAGTTGATAAAATGAATGAATGAGAAACTTTATATTTAGAGTGAAGGTTTTTAGGTGTATGCAGAATTGGGTGATGTAGCAGCTCTCGTAAGGTCTCACATGAGTGGCTGAGAGAACAATAGAACAAACAACAAGAACAATGCCCCTAGCCCCCAAAACAATAGCAGCTGCTACACCAGGGGACCAGTAGAATTACAAGATTACGAGAGCTGCTACACAACTGGCAGAATTTGCTAGAATTTCAAGATTGTGTGATTTTGTGAGGCCATTCGTATTGATAAAAAAACTCATTACTTCGCCCAACACTAGTCTTTCAGTCAATTAATCAATGAATCAATTTATCTTATATGTTGTTATTCGTTCGATGTTTCTCTCATATGTTTAATTTGCTTTTAATGGTTATTTGTAACTTTCCTTAACAGACATTGACGAGTGCAGTGCCTCTATTCGGGTTTGTGACGTCAATGCTAAATGTCGGAATACTCGTGGTTCGTATCTTTGTTCCTGTAAAGCTGGATTTTCTGGAGATGGAAAAACCTGCACTGGTAAGATAACGTTAGTTAAAAGCAAACATTGTTACCGGTGATAATGCTATTAACGTCGAGACATCCGAAAGATCACTTAGTTCCAGGAACTGGAAATTATCCAATTTAATAGTCGCTGATGTTAGAGTGCAGATCCCATTAACCCTATTCATACCGCATTCAAGTATTCTTGATTTTCACATGGCGTCATCAAAATTCGAAAATTTTGGAGTAGTTATTTATGGGTCATGGAGATACCAAAACTATAAAAATCCTATGGGCTCGACATACACTTTAAAAAACGTCTTATCCTATGATTTTTAACATTCTGAACGGTTGAGATAAGGGTGGTTAAATGCAAACATTTTTCCCTGCGATAAATATATTAACGTCGAGACATGATGCCTCGCTAGGCAATATATAGATTTATGCAGGCCTAGAAGTGGAGCTACAATATTTGTTTTTGGCTTGAATTAATTACAGTGTTACCAAACAAGTAGCCACACTATTTCTTAGCTTATATAGTGGCAAATTTAGGTACAAAATCAATAAATTGTAATCGCCTATGGTTAAACTTAATATCTTAAAAACCTCTCATGGCTCATTGGCGAAAACGACGTCAATATATTTCGAGGTTAACCCTTCTGACTTTTATTGCCTTTGACATTTTCTAAAATTGAAATTGACGAGCGCACTTTATTGGGGACCCGTAGGTGCACACAACAAATCTTAGTACAACTTTTGACAACGTATGAATTATTCAATGTAAAAAGGACCTTGACCTGGTTTTGATTTAGTACAAAACAAAAGCACAATGAAATACAACGTGAACTCGCTGCTAAATACAGTAAGCAAAATGAACTCACGCCACTGTAGACTGAGATAATAACGGCGGCGTTAAACAAATTCTGTAAATTGGTTGTGCCGGTTGAAAATTGACTGAAAACTGACAGCTGTAGTGCCCATGCCACATGCAAAAACACCGAAGGATCATTCAACTGTTCTTGCAAACCTGGACTCATTGGAAATGGAACCAGTTGTGCTGCCCGGTAAATATAACATACCTGGGGCCACTAACAAGTGCATGTAAAATGTATGCTGTCCAACTAAGAAGGAAACCTTTCAGTAGTCTGGAGCGCAAACCATAAGTAATAATGTTAGCGCCCTGGCGTGCGTTTCTCAAAAGACCCGAAAACATCTCGGTCCCGAAAACGTCCCCGTAAAGCCCCCGAAACAGTTTTCGGGTGTTTCTCAAAGCGCACAAGAAGTTCGGACCCGAGAAAATCACGTCATTTTTTCCCGTAAACTTTACGGGAGCTCTTGAGCTCCCGAAAACCTTTCTCGGGACTGATTTTAACGCCATAAAATTACACCCTCTGAGTACCTTTTTTGGAAATAAAGACGGGGAACGCCTTAAATGAAAAGGACGTCAGTATAGGATGTGAGGGAGAAAGAGATCTGGCATAATTCGGTGGTTTAATTGACAAATTTCAAAACAAATTCGGGCGCGACAAGAATTTTCACTCCGCGAAGAGAACGCAGCGCGATTTACAAAGGCACTTGATGGTCGACTTTTTCCGCCTGAAATTGTTTACAGAAACTGCCAAAATTCATTCAGTATATGAACAAGAAGTTCGCCAAAGTTCTGTGCGACAATAATAGTGAAGAATTCAACCAAACTTAACTTTACTTGACCAAATTTCAAGGCTCAAAAACAAGATTACGAAAGTTTATTAGCTCGTGCTTCCTAAAATCCGTAAATTACAAGCCGGGAATAAAACACAAAAACCGCTTTAAACACTTACATTAGGGTGCCTTTACGTGCAGTAGCCGATAGAGGTGAATCAGTGTTAAAAACTAAACGTTGCTGGAACTGTACAAATCGCTAGAGGTAAAACTTTGCAGGCGATTCATCGAAAAAGTCTTGAATTTGATGCGTACGTGGCGAACCCAACTCAGTGCAACGGTGTCAATTGCAATTTTTTTAACCAATTACAGGCTGGAAAATTGAAGCTCGCGCTATTCCTTGCGTTACATTTCCCGAAAACATCCCCGAAAATCTCGGGAGAAAATCGGGCGCTTTGAGAAACGCTTTCCGGAACCCGAGAAACGCGCCCGAAAACAGCCCCGAAAAGCTTTCGGGCCCGAGAAGTTTTCGGGACTTTTGAGAAACGCACGCCTGGTAATAATTTACAATTATCGCGGTGCCGAGATTCAAGGATACAATGCCAGACGGAATGTTGTTAGCTGAAACCCCAGTCATTTTTTATCTGCCTTAGGTAGAACCCATAGCATAAACTTTGTGTCATCAAAAGACAAATGTAGCGTCTAAATTTAAAGTCAATATTAAAATTAACCTAAAATCTTTCAGCACAGTAAATTATACATTTAAGGCGGCTTAAACTATCCCTAAATCTTACAACACATTTATGATATATTTAAGGTAAATTAAACTAAATTTTTCAGTGGATTTAAGGCAGCTTAAACTTGCCTAAATCTTTTAACATATTTAATGACATATTTAACGTAACTTAAACTTGACTTAAATCTTTTAATGACTTTAATACTCATTTAATTCAAACGTAAACCTGGTTTAAATATAGCTGTATTTTTAAGTCGGGTTTAAGGTCCTTAAACCTGTCTTAAATTTCCATTTGGATTTAATGCCAGTTTAATATTGCTGAAATGCAGCTTAAGATATGGCATTTCACCCAGTGGTTCTTCTATTTGACAAATTTTCTGACAGTCGTCATGTTGATTGATTCTAGAGCATCATCTTAAAAACTCAGCTTCTTTTTCTGCAGCTCTTCAAGCGAGTAAATTTTTACTATTCAAATGACAAATTACATTTGAATGAGTTTTCAAAGTCTTCTTAATTTGGACGATTAGATCAAGTGAATTTTGAATAGTACTGATACACAGCCCGGTCTCGAGATTATGAAACAAACCCCAATAATTATAAAAAAAATTGTTTGGTGCGGATTTTTATAGTAATATAATAAACTAAGTTCGGTTCACCCTCCATTAGTTATTTTATATCATGTTACTTATATTACAAAAACAATGCTTCACAGTTAGGCCAGGATTTCGTTTTCTTTCTCGAGAGTCAAAATCGTAGAAAAATGCTGATCTGATGCGAAGTAAAATGGTGATAAACTAATAGCTATAACGAAATGTTGTATCAGCACAATTACGTTTCAGTTTAGATATCGACGTTCGAGTGTGCCATTAAAATCCAAAACTGCAGCATTTATACCTTCTGTAATAATACGGAGGGATCTTTTAACTGCACCTGCAAGGACCAGTTTCGTGGAAAAGGAAACAATTTGACTGGAAAATATAACATACATTCTGCTATGTTACGTTCATGTCAAGATATTGAACACTCTCTCTGTTTTCTTAGCTTGGATATAGCTCCAAACAGCCACAAAGAACTGAGCCGCCATCTTAAAAATATAAAATATGTAAAAATTGCAAATTGAGTGACTTTTTTAAAACAATTGAGTGAGTGTTTAAGGAGGCTCACAACGGTTTCCAGCAATTTCAAGCTCTTAAACTTTGATGGGCCAGTACTACAAATCTTTATCAGTTGCTGCAACAATAATGATAACAAACAAATGTCCAATCATTGCTGAATAAGTTATGGTCCTTTTCATGACGTCACTGGTTACTATAGCAACAGTTTTACCTGTTAAAAACACCCTTAATTTTCCCTTTAAGTGCTTATAACTCAAAAATGAGTCCGGTGACCCCCATTTTTTATTATTGAATAATGATTGGCATGTTAAGATGCAACTTTTTGCAAAGTTAAAAAAAATTTCTGTGGAGCGGTTTCAGAGCCACCTTAAATTTTCGAAAAGCAAGGTATCTGATGAAGCTGCCCAAAAAGGGGGACCTAGGACTTTGCAATAACTGGCGAGGAATTATGCTCCTTTCTATCCCAAGTAAGGTATTCTGCCGCATTATCCTTCAAAGGCTGGAAGATGCTCTAGACAATTCAAACAACTGCGATGTAATCAGGCAGGGTTTAGGAAAGACAGATCATACACCGACCATATTGCCACTTAAAGGATAATCATCGGACAGTCGAAGGAATGGCAGACTCCATTGTACCTGAATTTTATTGACTTCGGGAAGGCTTTTGATAGTGTTGACAGGAACGTCATCTGGCAACTCATGCACCACTATGGAATCCCACCAAAGTTCATCAAACTGATCCAGGACCTATATGAGTCATCATCTTGAAGGTCAAGACAAGACAGGTATATAGTGAACATCAACCCTATTCAGACCGGGCTTTTTGGATCTTTTCAGGAATCTGTAACTTACAGAATATTTAAGCAATCACAATGAAACCTACAGGATATATAGTATGTCCAGAAACCTATCTTTTCTTATATAGTCACGCGGGATGATGACGTCACATCACGTGGCAATGACATCATGATGTCAAAACTGCTGCCATCTTGGATCTGCCATCTTGGATTTCAAAATTTTTCCAAAACCTCAGAAATCCGCCCAAAATTACTGAAAAACACTCAAAATCTATAAAACAGTGCAAAAAAACCTAAAAGAGGTGAAAACAATTGAATTTAAGTTAATTTCCATAAAAGGAAACACAAAACTTACAAATCTGGAAAAACGACGTTGCCATGGTAACGTCAAGTTCCAGACACAGCAACCTATCCTACTAATTTAAATGTTAGAAAAACTCGCACTTTGGCAGCGTTTGGTTGAATCTTGAAAAAAAAAACATAAATGTTCAAAGTCAGCTCGGCACTTTCCGCCCCCCCCCCCCCATCCCCCCCCCCCCCCCACCCGGTCTGGATAGGGTTAACAACTCCACTCCACAACCTGGATTTTGCACGTGACATATGCCTTTTTTCTCAGAAACTGCAACATATGCAAGCCAAAGCCAACAACCTAGAACTGGTTGCAGGGAAAACCAGCTTCAGGGTAAGCAAGGAGAAAACCAAAGTCATGCGAGCTAACAACAAGCAGCAGGATAAAATCAAGTTAACGGGTGAGGATCTGAAGCTTGACTTCTCAGGGTAGTATCATCACAGAATCTGGCGGAAATGAAGAGGACGTGAAATGCAGAATAGACAAAGCCAGACTGGCTTTACCACGCTCAGACCAGTCTGGAATGCCTCATCGATTTCCACCAAAACCAAGCTGCGCATCTTCACTAGCAATGTTACAGCAACGCTCCTCTACGGTTCAGAAACCTGGAAAATGACGCAAGCGCTATCGAATAAGCTTCAAAACTTTGTCCACAAAAGTCTCAGAAAGATCCTCAGAATTCACTGGCCAGAAAAGATAAGTAACAAAGAACTTTGGAGCAGAACAGGACAAGAGCACATGCCAACGGTAATAGCAAGACGGAAATGGGCTTAAATAGGACATACGCTACGAAAACCAGAAACTGATACTACCAAGCAGGCCTTGAAATGGAATCCGCAGGGTAAAAGGAAGATGGGAAGACCAGTCAAAACTTCAAGAAGGTCAATTGAAGAAGAGGTGAAGAAAGCAAACATCAGCTGGAATATAGCAGAGAAGACTGCTTGTGGACGCCCTTTGCTCCACGAGGAGCCTAATGGAATAAAGAAAGAAATTTAGTGTAACTTCCAAGTCGCAAGAATTGCAGTGTCACGATGAAATAATAGTCTCTCGCGAACATTAGAAGGAAGGAAAAATAATTATGCAGATTGAGGAGGATGTTATCCGCCTCACCCTTCGGTTTAGGCGGATAACACCCTCCGAGTTCTGCATAATTCTTGACCATTCTTCAATATCAAACGGAAGCCGAATTCAATAATTGTTTTATTATTCATTCAAAACATTTCCAGAGCTCTAAAAACACAAAATGCGTTAAAATGGGTTCGAAAAACAGTGGCAAATTCGTCCGATGTTGCTGGATTTTGGATGTTTCTCTCCTGATGGTAAGCTTTAAAAACCAAGTTACTTCTCTTCGAAGCTGCAACTATCTTTGTCATCTAATAGTTTGGGAATGTTTTCGCCGCAATGTTCACACCTTTCGGCCATTTCCACGCTTTCCATTAAAAAATAGGTTTATTCTCACATTCTATTATCGAATACATCCGATACGCCTGAATGAAAAAGGCCACCACGATATCGAAACAATTGCTAGCTAAGTAGATCGTGGAACTTTCAGAGTCCATCTATTGACAATGTTGTGTAAAGGGTCTTCAACAATCCACTTGAATTTTGCGATTAAACCTTTCAAAGATAGTTCATTAAATCAACTAAACTTGCTTACTTATTCAGTGGCGGACCCGCCCCATGGTTTGTACTCTCGGCAAGGCTTGAGAGGGCGAAAATTGTTCGTCCCTACCCCCTTACCTTGTTCAGGAAAGAAAAGCCCCCTCCCCACCATCACTCCTTTTGACCACTTCCGGATCCTCACTTGTAGCTGGGTTAAATGAAAATAGGAACTGTTCACTTGATTAGAGTCTGGTTCATATATCAATAAAATTGTCATCGTTATTAAAATCAATACCGCTCTCCTATTACATTTCCAAAGTCATGTAAATAGCAGCTATAACAAATCACTTCTACAAACCGTGCTGAACCGCGCCTACCATCTATCATCCTCATGGCAACATTTCTCCGATGAGTGTGAGCATTTAAAAACAATGTTTTCGAAACTCAAGTATCCGGCGAACTTGGTCAACTCAACCATAACCCAGGCTTGGCATCCAGGCTACCCACGACGACATCAATTTAAGGGAAACCCCACACGAATCAGTTTGCCTTTTAAAGATCATAAGTCATCGAATGTTGTGCGACATCAACTGCGAAACAAAATTGATAAAGAAATTCAACCAGTCTTTACAAGCAGAAAAATCGAAAATCAAGTTAAGATGCACGAGCCAAAACCACCAATCATCAAAAGGTAATGCGTTGTTTACAGCTATCAATATGTCCTGTGTGATGCAAGTTATGTCGACTACATGCGCCGACATCTCTTTCAACGCGTTGAGGAGCATAAAAGATCAGCCATTGGTAAACACCTCGAGCAATTACACAACTTGGCAGCCAACACCCTTGACATGAAGCACTTTTCGATCTTGAAGAAATGTCAAAGTAAACTGGACTACTGCCTCATTTATATGAGTTGTTTTTTTGTTTTTTTTTTTATAAGAGAACTTAAACCAGCTCTAAACACTCAATCTGACTCTTTCCGTGCTAAACGTTTTACGTAGAAGAATGGTTTCCTAATTCTTTTACCTCTAACTACATTCAAATATTTCACATTTTTTGCGCTTTGTTAAAAAATCATATTCATAAGCAGCCATTACACTTGGCATTGACATTGACCTTGAAAATGCTGTCGTTGATCACTATTTATATCGGTAGTTTTCATTTTAAAAATTGTAACTAAGACATCTTTAATTTGAATATAAATATAGGAATGAGTGAAAATTTCCCTTTTTTAGGTGGTGGTGGTGGCAGTTTTTACTCCAGCGGAAGAAGTGCAACGAATTTTAATGGCACCATAGGAACCGGTGGAGAAGGCGGCAAGGGATTTCTTCAGGGAGGATTGGGTGGAAGATCCGAACGTAACAATGTTGACGGTGGGTTTGGTGGTGGCGGTGGTGCTGAGGGATGGGGAGATGGGGAGATGGCGGCGGAGGAGGAGGAGGATACTCTGGAGGAAGCAGTGGAAGTGATGATTCTGACTCCTGTGGCGGAGGGGGAGGATCTTTCAGTGCAGGAACAAATCAACAAAACGAGTGTTTCTACAACACAGCTGGTCATGGTCAGGTGACCATTACATTTCTGTCGTAAAGTCAAAACACGCGCAACAAGAAACTAGTTGTAATAGTAACTGCTAAGAGATAAAGAATTTGTCGTCAATATCAAATTAAAATGTAACGACTAGCGCGAAGCTAATTATATGCTACCGAGTGCAAAATGAAAAAGTTACATGTATAAAAATATAAAAAAAAATGACTGCCAAGGGTTCGTTTTAGGTATTATGAAATAGAAAAGTATTGCAAATAGCTTATAAGCAAATGTAGTTCGATAACGTTTCTTCTTTTCCCTGACAAAAAGCATTTTATATATTTCAAGTTCATACACCACAAAGATTACTTTAACACTTCTTCAAGATATCAAGATGAAAAATGGACGCAGATTTTTCAACACACTGTGCCTTTTTATGATAGTTTCTTCACACATTTTATCATTAACCCTCTTTAAGACCCATTATCCACATAGAAATTCTCCTGAAATATCTCCATACATTTTGTTATAGTATTAGTTGGGGGATTTTTGAAAGATCCAAACAATAATTTTTCCTGGTAACCATTTTATTTATTCTCATAATTTTGATTAAGTATCGATATTGCGAGGAGAAATTCGATGTTGGTCACTCTTGGGACTTAAAAGCTTACCCTGATTAAGCCGGCACTTTCTTTTTCAGCTAGTGGTAATCTTCTGTTAAATAACGTACCTACCGTTTTAAGGACAAATGAATATGGAGCAGCTAGCTGAGCTATTAAAAAACAATTCAGAGAGCAATGATTATTATCAAACATAGAATCACGGACTAGTTTACAAATCAAACGGGCTAAAATGAAGCATTCTTTACTTTCAAGTTCAGTTCGTCTTTCAACGGGCGTAAATGATCTTAACAATATTTTTTTTTTTCATTTTGTGAACGTGGGATTTCCTCCCGAATTTCTTCACGATCGATGCATTTCACGCCAGCAATTTCTAAATTTCACACATTAGTGACCCTCCACGGGAAAACAGGGAATAAGGTGAACGCACGCGCACGGCACGGAAGCAACACGTTCGCACGGTCCTAACTCGACACGCTTATCGTGCGATTATGCAAATTAAAACAATTGATTTCCAGCAACGTGCTTGTGGCCTTTGTTTGCATCTAGCTAACACGGTAGAGCTTTGTTTTATAACACGGTAGATTGACACGGTTATTTTCAACACGGTAGATTTCTTAACACGCTAGACTTCTTAACACGGAAGATCTTAACACGCTAGACTACTCAACACCCTTTCTTCCTCGACCGAGTACATTCAAAAAGTAGATAAAAAAAGATGATAAAAAAGTAGCGAAACATTACGAAAAGAAATTGTTTGACGAACTAAAAATACGTGTTTAGCAAAGTTTGTAGACTGCAAGCAGTCCCTGTTTCGCTTAGTCCGGTAAGCAAAAAGCTAAAAAAGTCAAGATCGAAAAACGGCCTCTAGTTTTTCGCTCGTGATTTTTTCCTCGCTCGATAGACTGAGTCAAAGATAAACTGCTCGAGGTCAACAAGGTTTGACTCGCAACGGCACTGCGAACGGTAATAAGTTTTCACAGCAAGATGTAATGAAATTATACTTGGCCGAATTTGCGAAGCATGAAAATGACAAGGCGTCGTTATCCGACCGAGGGATCCCGAGGTCGAAAAAATTGTTTCCTGTTGTAAGTTTCATGCCTGGAACAGCCGCTTGGAGCGAATGAGTGATTTTTCAAGCTCGAACGACTTTACTTGTAAACTTCAACCCAAAAATTCAGGATTGAGTATTCAAAACAAGAATTTAAATTCCTGGAAACTAAATAAGGTCGCGTCTCAGTCATGCTTTGTCGTACACGAATGCTGGTTTTAAATAGCTTTACCACCAAAATCATAAACCGTCCGTTGTTTTGACTAGCAAAGTGAATAAACGGGAAATTTCTAATGTAAAATATCAGAATATCCGAGCTTGAATTGGAAACAACTAAGCTTCCCTGGTAAGTACGAGCAATAGTGATGAAATTGCTTGATCATTTCCCTCCCCGGGGTAGTTATGGTTTGTTGACACGGTCATCGTGTTAACATTTTGCACGCATTGACACGGTGACCGTGTCAGGATGACCGTGTTAAGAAGACCGTGTCGCCGAAACACAATTAACGTGTCTTAACACGCTGTTTTGTTCTAAGCGTGCGAGGAAAAACAATAGCTTTGCTACTAATGAGGAAAGTGACTTACACGGTGCTACCGTGTTGAGACACGCATCTTTTGTTTAAACGTGCGAACGTGCCGTGCGCGTGCGTTCCCCTTATTCCCTGTTTTCCCGTGGAGGAAACACGACCTCTCAAACAAGCCAGTTGCTTTAATCTTATATCATGTTTAAATATAGGATGTTGTTGATATCATGCTGCTAGAATTATTAGGAGAACACTGAGCTGCACCGTTCCTTTTTCCATTCCACTAGATGAGTGTTATTTGTTTTCCACCGAACAGTGAAACACCTCCCTTATAAATTTTATTCTGTTATAAACTGGGCAAACGGAAATACCTCTGAGAATGTGAAAGATCAAAAATCACAGCAAAGTTAAAAAGTTGTTTGTACTAGTCGTTTACTGTTGATAGGTTTCCGCTGAATGCTTTGTTTTTGGTACGATTACAAAGAAGTATTAGTAACTTAGTCTTGACCATAGCCTTTTATAGATAGTTGTGTTAGGACACAGTTTGGGGCTTTTCTGTAAAAGACGCAAACGTTAAGAGAGTAGCATGTTATAATGAATGTGTCACATTTTGCTGAGCGTCCAAAATAATGCGGAATGAAGTGGATCAAAGTTATCAATATACATATTCTCCGTACTAGTCTCTGCAGACTTAGTATAATGCCAGTTGGGAGAAGTTGTTTGTATATGAAGACAATTTATGATACATCCCCATAAATCAGATGCCGTGCATGAAAAAAGGAGTAAATTCATTAAATAACTCAAATTTTGGAGAAACATGATTCATTTTCAGAGTTGGTCAAAGAAAAGTGCTCTTATTTGTGTCACATGATTTCGCAATTTCTTAATTGTTGTTATTTCAAAAGTATCCTATAATTTGTATTTGAGATTTTACTATACAATAAGGAACCGGATATTAAATAGAATCTCGATGTAACGAAGCAACGGGCAGGTTTTTGGGCTCTAACTGAAATTAAACTGTAAATTAATCTACATATAAGGAGAATTGAAATTTGATGCAAAGCTAGACTGCAAAGGAGGCGTTTTGTGCGAACACACTTGGGCGGTCTTCGAAAGCAAGGGAGTGGTACAAAAATAAAACGACTGTTTTGCAGTCTAATGCAAAGCAGTTTTACAACTGTTTGCGCAATTTGTAAAAGAGCAGCGTTGTTCCGTTCTGGGAAAAGTTTTGTAACTGGCTTTGAAAGTAGGGCGATTTTAACAACGGTTATAATGAGAACTACATTGAGCGTGTAAAATTTGGGAACCTATCGTTTACGTTACATTGGGGTTGCACCGATATATGTGTATGTGGCGTGACGGAAAACCTCGTCTCCTTAACAACAATTACTTGGGTCGATCGTAACTCAATGTTTCTAAGTGAAGCAATGCGTGATATTGTTTCCAAACCCATGTTACAAGATCAAATGTAAATAACTTAGTTGTAAATAGGTTGAGGGGCGTGCATCAGCTTAGTGAATATATTACGTTATTAACGCTTAATATTATATAATTATGCTATATTATACCGCTAATATGCATTTGCCATCCTCAAAATTGTTTGGTCGAGTTTTGACCGACCATTTTTTGTCATTTTCTGTTGCTATTCCAAACGTTTTGACCAATCAAAGAGTCAACAACTGCACGTGCAGTCTATCGGTATTTGTCTAGTTTGGCTTCTCACAACGGATCGGCCATGCAATGGGAGAGAAATGTCAAATACCTTTCTTAGAGGGGCAGCAGCGTAACAGTGTGATTTGACTTTATCTTGCATTTATTAATATAAAAATGCCGTTTACATTTTAGGTTAAATGTTCATAAGCTATTTATGGGTAATTTTGTAAAACGTTTAAAAGTGTTTTGCACATGGCTGTTGTTTACCGAGGCTTATTGAAAATTATAAGGTGGAAGCGCTATTAACATTGTGTAAAATTAATATCTCGTAGTTTTTGCGACTGATTTTCAATTTTGAACAATTTTTAGCTAAATAAAATTTAGATGATGTAAGCGGATTATTTTAAGCTTTTGCAACATTGTAGCTGACACTGGAAACTTAGTGTGTGGCTATCAATAAACGAGTTGTCCAGTAACATGGTAGTACATTGTTTGTTCTGTGCGCGAAATGATGAGAAGAAGTTGTTTAATGAACTCTACTGGACTGTTTGCGACATTTTTGTTCGGGTTGAATTTTGCGAAATATTGAATGTTTATCTCTTACACACTTAACCCTGAAAAAGCTCGAAGAACAGTTTAAGTTATATTTTAATTCACCCTGTTCCTTTACAGTGTTTACAGCAGTTTCGAGCATAAAAGGATAAGAATAGTATAGTAGGCGACAGCTAATCGTGGTTTCCCTGTGCCGTGAATCCTAAATTTATCCACACCCTACCCCCTCCTCCCTCCCGCCCAAAGTCCCCATATCTAAAGCCGATTCTCTTTTGTGATACCTTATTTATTAATGAAGCTCCACAGGGTATCAAGGGAATTTTGGTAAGGTTAATAGACCTTTTTCGCTTGCGCGGTTTGTTTTCCCATTACAGACCACGTGATATTCTCTAGAGAATTTTTCTTTTATCCACATAAAATTTATTCATTCATATACACGCGACTATTTGGAAATTTAAAAGCAAGAATTCTCAATAGTACCATCACATGGTCTGTAATGGAGCAACAAAACGCCCAAGCGAAAAAGGTCTATTTCGCCATATATAATGTGAATAACATGCAATCAAATTTGTTCTTGACACGGTAAGCCAAGACAAAACAACCGTCATTATTACGTACTCGCCAAATTTTGCCAGTTTCATGTCGCTTGTAACTAAATATGTGCCAATCATAGACTGCAAATAGTTCCCTTTTCAGATTGTTCTTTTAGGGTCATGAATTAGATTACATTTCGGTCTAACGTAATCTGTGAGTATTACTAGTCGTGGGGCGAACACGAAGACTGACTGTCGCAGAATAACAAAAACAATGCACCACACGACTCGATTCTCTTTAAAGATCAAATGCAAAAACATTTGGCCAAATTTGATTTTAGACTAATTTTAAGTTAAAATGAAAGAAAATACCTAGATTAATCATAAACCGACGTAAATGGATCTTGTGACGTCATATGTGGCGAGCTTCCCCTTGCAAGTTGCGGTTGTTTCAATATTTAAAATGCCGGATTAAGCCATTGAGGTAGCTAGGACAGCTAGAGGTAATGAGTGCTTACCATTTTGTCGTAAGGAACCGGTTGGCATGAACATTGAATAATGGTAAGGGATTTTCCAAAATCAGCTAACCAACCGAACGAGATGGCGCTTACCATTTGAAATTCGGTTTCCTGTTATTGTTTTCCGTTGATGAGAGACTGGAACTGGGAGATCGTGCAATTGGTAAGAACGCTGTTTTGCCTGGGATTTGTATCAGATTCAACTTTACTAAGGTGCAGATTACTTTCTTAAACTGACCCTAGTCACTTCATATACTTCTACCAAAATTATAACTTTAGTTGTGGATCACGAGGCCTGCATAATATTGGAAGTACAGCATAGAAATGTTGAATAAATTTACAGAAATTTATAGTAGCATGCATTCATTATGTGTTTTGACTGATCGGATACTTAGGCCCAGTTCAGACGTCGTGCTTCTGCTGTAATAGGTTCGACTGTAGCACGGCACAAACACGACTCTGATCCAGACGTCGTGCCAAATTCAGGACTTACTGAAGTCACGTAACAATTAGTCAGCGTTGATCAAACAAAAATGGCGCCGTAACTACCCCCGTCAAAATACATTTAATATAATTTATGAATTTTGTTTGGCACAGCAGAAGCGCGACGTTTGAATCACTGCCGTGCCAGAGTCGTGTAGCACGGCAGAGCTTGTCGAACTTAATTGCTTTGCCGAACTTAATTTTAAGTTTGATTCAGACGCCGTACTTCTGCCGTGCTTTTGTCAAACTTAATCCCTGAATTTAGTTCGGCACGGCAGAAGCACGACAACTGAACTGGTCCTTATACAAATCTTCTTTATTTTGTTGATCGTCTAAAACAAATTAAAATTTAGATAGGAGTCTGCGCGCGCTCTCGGATTGGCTAAAAACCTATGTTTTATCAGAGTATAAAACATAGAAAATCATGCTTTATTGTTTTTCGTCAGCTTTCCTCGAGTGCTTCGCGCCTCGTTGGCTATAACCACTCGTATCCAACAAGGGCGAGAGTAATATTTGTTTTATTAAATTTCTTTTCACTAAAGTATAAATCCACTGGACATTTAATTATGATGTAAACGAAGTGATAGTATGAGGAGGCGGGAAAGATTGTGGCTGGGTGTTCGTTCCTTGAGTTGAATGAAACACGCAAGGAAAGCGAGCGAGAGAGGAGTTTTCTTTCGAAGATTTTCTTCGGTAATCTCCTCTTAAATCGTCTATTCATGCTGGAAAATTTTGACAACAATTAAGGTTTACAGGAAGATCCGAAGCAATAGCTTTTCTGGAAATTATACGCCTTGCATGTACAAGACAAGCGACGCAAGAGTTTAAAATTTGTACTTTTTTACGGCTCCACGGCTGTCATCAAGACTACTACATTATGCTGGGACGAAGTTGCACTCAGAGTCGGTGAAGTTTATTGAAGTTCAAAAAGATAAGATCAAGATTGAAAGGTAATGAAATTGTGTCAGTTTTCTGGTCTTCCCGTAAACTATAGTTGCGTAAACTATTTGCTGCTTTTCATCTTCGTTCAGTCGCTCTCTTTGTACATTTACAAGTAACTTATTTAAATTAAACTTTTCACTCGCGGCGTCTAAAATCTATATCATAAAGCAAAGAAAGAAGCGTAAGCCATGTTTTATACTGTCATACAACACGACTGGCGTTTGAGAACACTCGAGAAATGTCGAAAATTTCCCTTGTGTTTTCAAATGCCCGTCGTGTTTTATGACAGTATAAGACATGGCTTAGGCTTCTTTATTTGTTAACTAAATCGTGTAGATATTGAAGAAGAATAACGGCTTTAATCTATAGATCAATAAAAATAATGAAACTGCTCCCAGATCTCAAGGGAGGCTTTAACCCTATCTAGATCCGGGGGAGGGGGGCGGAATGTGCCCACACTGATTTTATAACTTATAACTATATTCAACGAAACGCTGCCAAACTTTACAAGGTTTTCTAAAATTTATCTGGCAATAAATTGGTAGGATAGGTGGGTGTGTCTGGAACTTGACGTTACCATGGCAACGTAATTTTGACAGTCATGTTTTTCCAAACTTGTAATTTTTGTGTTTCCATTAATGAAAATTAACTTTAATTCAACTATTTTCACCTCTTTTAGGTTTTTGGACTGTTTTGATTGTTTTATTTCAGTAATTTTGGGCGGTTTTCTGACGTTTTGGAAAAATTTTTAAATCCAAGATGGCGGCTTTTTGATATCATGATGTAATTGTCACGTGATGTGACATCATCATCCCGCGTGACGTATATAATAAGATAGCTTTTTGGACATACTATATATGCTGTAAGTTTTATTGCTAGTGCTTAAATATTCTGGAAGTTACGATTGGGGAGGGGTGGTGTCGGGGGACGGAATCCGCTCTCCCCGGTCTGAAAAGATCCAAAAAAAGCCTGGTCTGAATAGGGTTAACTGTTTGTTATTTGAAATTTATTATGAATTCAAAATATAATAACAGAAGTCCTCCCGGATTGATATTGCTGGTACCTAAGGCAAATGTACATATAGCGCATGACGAGCTTAGGCCTTCAAAAAAAATATGGACACCTCAGAGATTAGAACATGTACCGACTGAGCACTGTCAATACACCCCCTAGCCCACGTGAAAATTCTTTAAATTCTCATCAAATCCAAAAAAAATTGCATAGCGTCAGCTGTAGAATCTAAATAACAACAAGCTCGTGTTCACAAGAGAGCTGAAGCAGTGCTTCACTTTGAACATATATTTCATCCAAATCAAGGCAGCTCCAGAAACGTAAAATAGCGCAAAGTGTATGTAAGATGTTCATTTTATTGTTCCGGTAGTTTTATTCGATTCGTCCGGTTAATTTTCATATAATTCAGAAAAACGTAAATTTGGCGACTTCACTACATTTTGACGCAAAAGGTGAGTTCATAATATTAGCTCAAATTTTTTCGTCGTTGCAAATAGCCGAATGTTATTTGGAGCTAACAAAACTGATACATTGAACCTACGTTTGCTTTGATTATCCCTTACCAAACCAACTGTTTTAACAGTATTTTGACGATTTAAACACTATTTTGAAGCCACCATAGGGTATTTTTGTGCTATTTTGTAAAAAAAGTTTAAATTTTACTCACTGTTTGAACTGTATTTTAGACATAGTTAAAACGTATTCTGTGACACCGGAAAGATTTCCCATCTGTTTTTAATGTATTTTTTTCTTAAAATAGTGTTAAAATAGTGGATTTAAAATCTGTTTTGAGACTGTGACCACAAACAGCTAGTATAAATACTTTAAAAATGCTACTTAAACACTGTTTTGAAAACAATATCGGCAATGGTTGTAGATTTAAAATGTAGTTTACCAACTACCAGTATAAAAACAGGTTTCAAATAGATATTTGAAATGTAGTTGACAAGTCAACAGTATAAAATAGGTTTTAAATATAATACTTGAAACCTATTTTGAACATCAACTCACGATTAGCATTTCACAATACAGATAAAAGAGTCTGTTTTTAACATATTTAAATTTTTGTTCAGGCGAGTAGAGTATTTACAATGTGGTTTTAAAATACTAACAGCAGGGTCTATGTACAAACAGATTTTAAATACACTATTTTTGCGCTATTTTGAGAGGTTGACCGTCAACTTTGCTCCCTCTCCCCTCTCCCCAGTCCCTTTTCTGTTTTATCCTTGATTTGCAATATATCACTTCCTTTCGTGAGCGCCAAGAATCTGAGAAAACAAATGACCGACTTATAGAGGTTAAGAGCTACTTAAGCATCAAGATATTTTATAGGGAAGTCGGGAAATAACTAGCTTAATTCCCGCCCTGAAATATGTATGATAAACATGGCCGAGGCTTTCATATTCGATTGGCGCCAAGGGCAGGAAGGCCTTATATGAATAAACTTCAAAGCTTCTGCTCATTTAGTTGTATCGGTGAAACGCGAATGTCGTAGGTATATATAATTCCTCGCAATCGTAGAGTCCTGGACAAGTAGTACATGTAGATGAGACCGAATGACCGATCAATAGCACTCGAGTCACGCGCTCTGGCGCGCCGGCCGCTTATAATGGAATCTGTGCATTAATAAATGTTCATTAAACTCATACCTTAATACACCGAGTCTTTTGCTTGGTATCCCAAATTTTTTTTACAAAAGGAATCTTCGGCTTGCATCTTCCAAGATTGAATTCTTTGTTCATGTGCTTACACGATCGAAACATCATGCACAAACACTACAAACGAACGCGCAAAGTTTTTCCTATCACCTCGGCGTTTAATCATTAATTTCACATACCACGTGACTCGCTCCAGGCCTTCTCGGACAAAGGATTTGAATTCTGCCCGCCATGTTTGGAACGTTTTAGCCTTCGTTTGAAAGGGTTGTGCAATCCTGGTTGGTTGATATCTCAAGTGAGATGGTTTTAATCGACGATTCACCTTCTAAACGATGCATTTTCCAGTCATATGGATTGATAACTTCGTAAAAGGTGAGCTTGAATTGATTTTAGCACTAAAAAGGCCTGTGACTAAGTTGTGTGCCACGATCAGCACGATGCACTGAGAATTCCGATTTCTTGAACCTCCACCAGGGGAAACGTAAATTGCTTTCACGAAAAAAATTACGGAGCAAAATTACGTGGTAAAATTATGGAGAAAGACTGTCAAAGGGAAACGAAAATTGGTTCGAGAAATCGGGATTCTACGTGTGCTACAGCTACTGTCAGTTGTGCAGTAGTCTACGAAATAAAACATATTGAAATCCAGTTACTTTGGTATGCGAAAACGGAGTGATGAAGTCAGGCTCACTAAAACATTTCGTTGGTTGGATTTTATAATTAACAATACATGCACAGTTGCTTTTGATCGAGTTCATTGTTATCTGCACTGTACCCACGCGTAGTCAATCGTATTAAAATCCTCAACAAAGCCAATCGGTATCAACCTTCGTACTGTATCAATTGCCGATAGAAATCGATGACATCGATGAAGAAACATTGGCGAGTATCGATTGCCAATGGAAACTGATAACGATTGATTTATCAATGTTGGGGCCAAACTGCAGAATACCCTCACAGCAACTGTAATACAGGTATTTGCATCCTATCCATAGTTCTATTGTTTCATAGCTTGTTCTTGAAAGAGTTCTGACTCAATGTATCTTGTGCGGTGTATTCTGCAGTTGCTACAATATTGGTATCGATTACTATTTAACAATAATCCTGTGAAATAGCGCAGAACATTGCCTGATACTTAGTCGACGAGGCCATATAATGCCAACTTGGCTAAAATCAAATGATATTCCACAAGATTGAGCAGGATAATTGTTTTTTTTTTTTTTTTGGTTCAACTACATGTACATGTAATTGCCAACGAAACACTATCTGCAGCAAGAAAAATTGTGGCTTTGCAGCACTTTGCAGGGTTTTGGACGAATCTTGGCAACCTACATATATCGCATATGATATCTGTTATGTACAGATGATGGATATTATTGTTGAACACATAATCGGCATTGCACGAATTTGTTGAATTATTATGACTGTTCTCAGAAACATGTTTTCATCTTTTTTATCATTTTCACGGACATTATTTTATCATTGAAACTATTTGTCTGTATGATTTTATTGAGTCACTTTGTTTTCATAGCATAAAGGTAGGTAAAGTCTGTATACACTGTACGAGCCTAGGGGCCCATCAGGCCGGAGCTTATCCCGGTCTCCTAGGAGTATTGCTACACTGTACTCCCCCCTGGACAGGATGCTAGTCCATCGCAGGGCTAACCCCAGCAGTAAATTCGCTGGTACCCATTTATACACCTGGGTGGAGAGAGGCACTATGAGAGTAAAGTATCTCGCCCAAGAACACAACGCAGTGCCCCGGCCAGGGCACAAACCCGAACCCTATCCGGAGTCCAGCGCACTAACCATTAGGCCACCGCGCCTCCCACATTTTCATAGCATGCAATATTTTAACAACTGTCAACAAACACAACAAACAGAGGCATTTTGGTAATTTTGAATTTACATTTTTTTAATACAGAAAGGTCACAATTAGTTGAGTAGTCTTCAAAGAAATCACTGGATGGAAAACATATGTTAGCATAAGAATTGAACACATCATATTCTTAGAAAATTATGTGGCCATCTCATATGGCTTAAAAATTAAAATTGTTGGCAATTTCAATTTTTGCATTGCTACATGTACATGTATACATGTATTTCTCTGATTTCCAACACAGCAAAATTTGAATTGTTTCTCTTCCATGAGAGTTTCATGTGCATGTACATGTGGTAGATACATGTACACGATGTACATGCAATTTTGCATCATGGCCAGATGTCAAAGCCACACAATTGCAACTGAGGTTACATGTTCATTTACACTGTAAACCACACCGCATACATGTAGACATTTTTACATGGGACTGTTATGGAACAAGTCTGGAACAGATCCAACATTGCTATTTTGCAGGTCCAGTTTTGGATCTGCACTTGACCAGTTCCAGAACGATTCCAGGTACATGTACACTGTGAACAAGGAGCCAATCCAGTCCGGTTCAGTTTGGAATGCGTTCAGTGTAGTCCCACGTAAACTTAGCCTCGAGAAATTACTGTTCTGTCACACAAAGATGATTTCAATCATATTTCAGAGGCATTTTTTTCTATTGGAGGGTGATGGAAACAATCCCAGTAGTTTTTGCCATATTCAACATCAATAGTCCAATTAGCTGTTTGATTTCAAAATGGCAGCTCTGATCTGTTGGTGTACATGTATGGATTAATTAATGAACATAATTGAACATTCAAATCTGTTCACACTGAAATATAATCTGAATAAGTGAAGGCATTTTTTTAACCACTTAAGCAGAAGGCCTTCAGCCATTTTGACTACATGTATACATACACTGCAAAGTAACATCAAAAGCCTGTATTTATAGTGGCTGAATTGTTTTTGTGGTAAATATTTTCTTTGTGTTCTTTAAGTAGAACTCATTAATTTGGGGTTTTACAATGTGAAATCTTAATGTTTGGCATATTTTGTGAGATCTTATAGCTTATGTATCCAAATGAGTGACCACACTTACAGCAAAGGATTAATTAAATTGACCTCTCTTTTTTTGTTTTTATATACATACATACATGTACATTATACTGTACACCTCATTCCCAAAGGGTGGTAGATACATTATTCTTTTTGCCTATATGTTAATTGGCCCTCGTTGCCTCGTTTTAGGCCAAAGATTCATTTTAATTCTGAACAATGATCAAGGCAATGAGGGCCAATTAAGGTGAAGACAAAAGAATAATGTATTTTCCGCCATTTTGGAATATTGTGTATGGAATTTTATACTAACGGTTTCAAAATGTCAGATCTTGCTTGCTGAAGTACATTTTGTGACAGCATAATATTGCAACAGGAGGCGGGAGGCGCAGTAGCCTAATGGTTAGTGCGCTGGCAGACTCCGTATTGAACGGCCTGGGTTCGAGCCCTCCCCGGGGAACTGCATTGTGTTCTTGGGCAAGAGACTTAACTCAGTCATAGTACCTCTCTCCACCCAGGTGTATAAATAAATGGGTACTGGCAAATTTACTGGTGAGGGTAACCCTGCGATGGACTAGCATCCCATCCAAGGGGGAGTAGAAATACTGTGGTTGCTTCATGCTAAGGAAACTGGGATAAGCTCCAGCCTGATGGGCCACTTGGCTTGTATGTAGACTTTACCTTTTACCTAGCATTGCAACATTCTACGATAACTACAGTACATGTATGTGAGAGTCTAAAAGTTCCTTTTCTATCTTTTCAGAAGGAAACCAACAGAACAAGCTGACCAAAAAGGGAAAGGCTGCAGACAAAGTTGACAAGTTGGGAGTAATAATTAAATAATGTAATGCCAATTTATAGATGCATGTGCTGTATGATGTGCAATGTTCACTTCCTGAAAATTTCTTTTGTCCCTGAAAAGTGAATAAATAATCTTTGCAAAAACTTTAAATTCGTGAGCTTTATTTACTACATGTAATCAACTTTTGCAAATTCAGGAAAGCGAAGAGAGGCACATTTACATGTAATTTTATGGTTTAATTGCCACTGCTTTAGTTTAAGCATCCAGTGCCTTGCATTTCACAAAAAAGGAATTTTCACGTAAAAATAACCATCCATATCCAATACACCCACATTGACTCAAATTTGTCAATTAATTAGCACTGACAACTTGACTTGGTGAGAGTCTAGTTGCAAAAATAACCGCCTGAGGACTTGAATTTTCTTGATTTGTCTGGCCGTGATCAACAAAATTTTGCCTGTTGGAACTCTCCGGTACTGTACATGTATGTACACTGTATCTGTACAGCCCTTCTGGTTAATGATTACCAAAGCCCAACCAGTGGATGCTATTTTTTGTTTGCCTGCTCTGCTGATACTCAAATTGTGGATATGTCTGGTATTCATCTCCCAGCATGTTTGTCACACTTTAATTTTTCTTTATTTCTCAGAAAAGTGGAAACTATTTTGTTGCTGGCTATTTTTATACTGGTTTCACACTATCTGTTTATGCTTTTTTATTATATTAACGTGATCTTTTATATTTTAACATTGTCTTAAGCACATCACATGTAAAACACTACATCGAACAGAGCAAAATATACATGTACATATAATTTAAACACAATTTCAAGACTGTTGGTTCCAAAAACAGAATTAAAATACATGTAGCATAAAAAAATACTTTACAAATAGTGTGAGAATTTAAAATATATTTTTAATGCTGTTTCTAACCTGCTTCAGTCTGGAATTTTAAAGAAGTCTCAAAATATGTTTTAATACTGTTTTAAACAGCTTTAGAATACCATTTCAAAATATGTTTTAATACTGTTTTAAACAGCTTAAAACACCATTAAAAACAGTCAAAAACTATATTAAAAATATAATTTAAACACCTATTTTTAGGTGTGAGGATTTAAAATATATTTTTAACCTGTTTGTATACTGTTTGTAATAACTATATTTTAAATTCCAATCTGTTTCTGTGGAATTTTAAAAAAAGTTTCAAAATATGTTTTAATGCTGTTTTAAACAGCTTAAAAACACCATTTAAAAATACCTTTTAATAATGTTTTAAATAGCTTAAAACACCATTCAAAACAGTCAAAAACTATATTAAAAATATAATTTAAACACCTATTTTTAATCTGTTTCACACAAATAGTTAAAAAATAGTTTTCAAAAATAGTTTAAAAATAGATTTAAAACGTTCCAAGCCTCGAAGTTCGCTCGAAGTTAATATTTCGATGTCCAGATTGTACCGGGGTTTCTGTTCCGACGATTTTGCGGAAACTTGAACAGTCATGGCAAGATGTTATTACCAGCTAAGTGCAGAAATTTTAACGAAATCTTAGCACTCAGTTATCTGTAAATGATAATTTTATCCAAAAAGTAGTGCTCAATAAAAGTAACATCACGCAAAACTATCGAATATTACATCGACATATTGACATGCATATTATTCCTCGATAAATGTTGTGTAAAATGCGAAAGTTTCAAGGAAATCGAGTCAAAAATGGCGAAGTTATTAGAGTTTTTAGACAGGCATACAGCCCGTAATTTATTTCGATCGAGTCACCTTAAATATATTACTTGTATGTGCGATAAACGATGTCTAAGAATATTTTTTGTCAAGACACAGGTTGAATTATGTTTTAATACGTGATCACAAAATCAAGGTTTTTGCTCATCCGCCCAAAACTAGCGCGATTTGTCAAAATGCCCTCAATATTTCTTCGTCTAGCGCGCTTAATTTTCATGCGACAAACTAGATATTTACATATGACAAACACATAGCATACCTCTGTGTTGTGAACTCCTTATTTCCCGAACTAGTGGTATACCATGCGAGTTATAACCCTCTGAAATCAGTTAAAATTCGGCATGTAAATTGAATCGCGATAGTTGTATTTTTAAAACGATTGAAAATTGGAAAAAAGTTATTTGCTTCGAGATGAAATATAGCTAGAAATAATGACCAAAAGATAGATCAGAAATTGCGTAAAAATGAGATCAAGGGAAGATTTCGGCTTTCTGTACTAGCGTGTTGAAACTGCTCTATTTTGCAGAAATTCCATCCGCCAGTATTTGGTGTTCGGGCACGATCAGGCGGTATTTCCAACTTTCGCAGATTTCGCAAAAAAATAAACTCGCTGGAACTTTTTGATTAACTTTTATTCCAGCTCCAGAAAAAGGTGCACGTTTGTAACTCAAAATGTACACTTCTTCCCTTTACTGGGTACTGACACAGGTAGAATTTGCCTGACTTCCTCTCTAGCTCCAAAAAAAGGTGCACGTTTGGAACTTAAAATTTACATTTATGGCCTCTGTGGTGAAATCCACCACTTATATTTTGCCTAACTTCCACTCTAGCACAGGAAAAAGGTGCACGTTTGGAACTAAAATTGAACATTTCTGACCTTTGTGGTGAAATTTTGCCATGTAGATTTTGCCTAATTTCCACTTCAGCTTAAAAAAAAGTGCAAAACGTACATTTCTTCGAACCGCAAGGCCTCCTAACCAAAGTTGTCCTGGGGACGGTCAATCACGTCATCCTGATCAACAACTCAGCGCCAAAACAAATTCCATTACTTTAAACAGGGTAGTCTTGTTTAGCTGAGTTGATGCTGTAGACTTGTTTTAAACAGACCCACAGTGAATCCTTGAACATACCTAACCTTACGTTTCTCCTAGAATGTGACACAATGCTCCTATTAGAAATCCATTCAGTTAATCTGATCAAGCACTCATACAAATGCTCTCGGGCTAGTTGGTTTCTCATTTCATTCGTCATAAATAACCTTCCTTCTTCACCTATGTGACGAAAACATAAATTTTAATTTCAAAACTACAAAAAAACACCAAAGCAAACCTACCTATCAGTGAAGTAAATATTTCTTTTGGCATAAAAACTAAGCAATTCTCTCTAAACAAAATCGAAATCTTATCCAAACTATACTCCGATCAAAGCTAAATAAACAAAAAAATAATAAAACCATATAGTCAGACAGGCATCAGGATGAAGCTCTGCATCCTCAGTGTGCGCCTGCTCGGTCTGGCCGCTCAGACACTCATGCGCCCGATGTGTATGTTTGCTAGTTGATCGGATGCTCACTCTGTTCACTGTTGATGGTATCTACATCCGCTACTTACATAAACAACAGAATCGTTAACATTTAAAGCCAGAAAGCTCAAGAAACAACCTATTCTAGTATAAACAAACAGGGCTTCAAACAAAATCTAATGGAGTTAAATTTCTGTTTAGCATTCAAATAATTATCTGAAAAAAACTCTATCTGCTCATCTTTGTCATCAAGGAGGAGGTTTGAATCTTCTTCTGATAGCGTGGCAAACCTTGATTTCGACTCCGCCATTGCAAAAGTGATCAAACTGCTGGTTAGTGTGTTTGGTAACGTCACTTCTGAATGCATAAACCTATTGTCTGTAGGTATGACATCACTTCTACATACCGTATTTTCTCAATTAAACGCCCCCGGCGTTTATTTCAAAATTGGCCTTGTGGACCCGCGTTAATTTGAAGCCGGCGTTTAAACGGGGCCCGGCGTTTATATATGAAATGAAATTTTCTGAGTCTTTGAGGATGATTATTACCAAAAGATAAGTGAAGATAAATGTCGGACATATCCCAATCGAGCTCTCTTCCAGTCTTTGCTTCTTTGTTAAACATGGAGGCTAAAGTGAGACAGGAATTCTACCGAACTAGCAACTTGGAACAAGGCGGCCTTGAAGTCCTGTATTGCCTGCATGTATTACTTTTCACTGTATGATATCCTATCAAAAAGGACAACTCATGACAAGACTAAAACAACTTATAAACAAACGCTGCAGGGATCCTCGCGACAGTGAGCACTATAACATACGAAGAAAGTGCATCAGTAATGAGACCTCATGACAACACCAACATGTTCATGACTTTTCCTTTGAACGTTTATTAAGATTCAACAAAATACCATAGCGTACTGGTATGCCACAGTTATGCTATTTATATGGGAAAAATCAAGTTTTTGGTTCGGACGCAAATAAACACCGGGCCTCGATTAAACGCCCCCGACGTTTAATTAAAAGACGATCGTTTTGACCCGGCGTTTATACGAGGCCGGCGTTTAATCGGGGTCCGGCTACTTATTTAAAGTTTAGTCAAATAAATAACTGCAATAACTTCACCCTCGCAATGGTCCACATTACACCAGTGTACACGACAGAAAAATGAATCTCGTGGTAACTAAGCAATGAACGATGAAACCAGCATTTTATCACATAAAAAATATGAACCGTTCAAAAATTCCCTGAATGTGTGAACTTAATGCAACGCGCCTGTTCTTTGGGCGACTGATCTTTGGGAGAAAGCCCCTTATGCCATGGTATTTTTTAAAGAAAGCAGAGAAATAAAACATGTAAAGCGAAGTTAGTTCTTGGAATTAGCGGCAAGAAGATAAATCTTGATTAGATACTCTTGCATGAAATGACCACCTGGGTAACCACTTCGCCTCTACTTTATGCTCCGTATTATATCGAAATACAATTATCCTCAGCTGCCACGTGATTTATTCAGCTGATCAGGCGATCTCTCATTGCAAGGTACGGTTTAATTGAAGATACGACACACGTCAGTAAAACACTCTCTTTCAACCAATTTAGTTATTCCTACGAGAGGAGCTTGACGAGGTAAGTAACAAAGATATTTGTTAACGATACTCCATGTTTTTCTAACTATCCTTTGGTTAACTCAAATTATTATTATTTTTTTATTGTTTATATGTAATTGAAAATTCGCTACAAAATAAAGCAGCAAGGGGTTTCAGTTCCTTCATTTTAAAGTAGTTTTAATAAAAATTAAGAAAATTTTAGGATAAGGCAAGACTGCCGAGCAAATCAATTTTACTGTGTTAGTTTTTGTTTTGTATGATTTTGGAAGGCACCTTTTGCACAGATAGTCAATTTATAGTTGGCACCTCCACGACGTATATATAAAAATTCGAACTTTCGCACAGTTGAATTCTAATCCAGATCTAAACAGAATGGATTGAGAACCTTCTGTATAGTTAAAACGGCCGGAAAATGTAGCAAGGCGACTTCAGGTTGTAGATAATCGATCTGGATTTGCAACGAAACTACCAGGCTCAACGAGAACGCATCAACTGCGGTCTACAGTCGTTTCGCTACAAATGCATTTCACTGCAAGTCGTTTCAAACGTCTTTGACTTGTAGTGAAAGGACTTGCAGTGACACAAACTGATCACAAGAAGACACATTAACTGCGGTATACTGTCGTTTTCCTGCAAGTCGCTTTGCTACTGCGTAGACCAGCAGAATTGAATTATAAGCGTATTAATTCTACGCAATTTTGAAATCGTGTATGTATACTGATGGCGGTATTTTGATTAAATAAATAAAGACTACCTTCGCGTACCTAAGGAAAGTATGCGGTTCAATGCCATTTTTTTTTTCATCAAGTGTCTATAAAACAAACTATCTCTATAACTTTCTTTTTGAAGCACCAAATGTTTTTACCATTTACTTTATTTAAACCTCAGTCAAATAAATAACTGGACTTATTACACCCTCGCAATAGCCCACATTACAACTGCGTACATGAGAAAACATGAGTCTCAGGGTTAAGTAAGAAATGGACACTGAACCCAGCATTTTTCGTATTAAAAGTACTGTGAACAGTTGAACAATTTTCTGAATGTGTTAACTTAATGCAGCGCGCCTGTTCTTTGGGCGGCGCCGATAGGATCGCTTTCCCTTGCCTATTGTATTTTCGACATCATGAAGAATGGCCATTTTCTGTTTCATCTTGGTGACCGGGCTGCAATTCCATCTTCAAACAAAAGAGATAATTCCTACCGTTAGCCGTATCAGGCCGCTAACCGGACACATACGAGGAGGCGCCAAGATGCCATACAATTTCTATTATTTATTTTGGTATAAATGTACTCTGATAACGTAAATGTTTGTATTAATTATCAAAAAGGGTGTAGCTTCTTCATAGTTTCAAAGGAAATCAAAATTAACCAGGATTTCTACGTCGATTAATGTTTCGAAATATCACTGTAAAGTTGCTATATTTGAATAAGTGCCCTTCGCAGCTTGATAGTCTTTGTTTAATCAACTTAATACTTATTTATTTTCCTTCTGTATATAAATATATATATTCGTTATTTATTTTCTCGGCATATTAGCATATGTTGGCTAGGGGACTAGTCAGCACCTTCCAACTCCGAGGGTAATAAAATTTGAAGGATTGATTGATTGATTGATTGATTGATTGATTGATTGATTGATTGATTGATTGATTGATCAAGTAATTAAACTAAAAAAAGCAGGATAGCCAAAACAATATGTTGCGAGGACAATTTCTAATTCCCATTTAACCCTCTAGTCAGTGACATTATAAACAATCGGACAAACGTTGCTGAGATACCGTTCATCAGATATTTTTGGGGGAGAAAGCCGTTTATGCCATGGCAATTTTTTAAAGAAAACAGAGAACTATCACATGTAAAGCGAAGTTACTTCTTGGATTTAGCGGCAAAAAGATAAATCTTGATTAGATACCAATGCGTGAAACGCATGGCCACCTGGGAAACCACTTCGCCTCTACGTTATGCTCCGCATTATATCGAAATACAATCATCGTCAGGTGTCACGTGATTTATCAGCGGAACAGGCGATCTTTAATTGCAAGGTACGGTTTAATTGAAGATACAACACACGTCAGTAAAACATTCTGTTTCAACCATTCTAGTTATTCCCACGAGAGGAGCTTAACGAGGTGAGTAACAAAGATATTTGCTAACGACACTCCATGTTTTTCTAACTATGCTTCGGTTGACTCAAATTAATATATATTTTTTCTTATTGTTTATATGTAATTTTAAAATTCGCTACAAAATGAAGCAGCAAGGGGTTTCAGTTCCTTCATTTTAAAGTAGTTTTAATTAAAAATTAGGAACATTTTAGGATAAGACAAGATTGCCGAGCAAATCAATTTTACTGTGTGATAGCCTTTGTATTGTAGGATTTTGGAAGGCACCTTTTGTACAAATAGTAAATTCATAGTCGGCACCTCCACGAGGTATATATCAAAATTCGAACATTCGCACAGTTGAATGCTAACCCGGATTTAAACAGAGTGGATTGAGAACCTTCTGTATTGTAAAAACGACCGGAAAATGTAGCGAGGCGACTTCAGGTTGTAGCTAATCGACCTGGATTTGCAGCGAAACTACCAGGCTAATGAGAACGCATCAACTGCGGTCTACAGTCGTTTTACTACAAAGTCATTTAACTGCAAGTCGTTTTTTAACGTCTTTGACGTGTAGTGAAAGGACTTGCAATGAAACAAGCGGATCACAAGAAGACACATTAACTGCGGTCTACTGTCGTTTTTCTGCAAGTCCCTTTGCTACAGAGGGGACCAGCAGAATTGAATGATAAGCGTATTAATTCTACCCAATTTTGAAATCGTTTATGTCTACTGATGGCGGTATTTTGATTAAATAAAATAAAGAGTACCTTCCCCTACCTTACGAAAGTATGCGGTTAAATACACAATGCCATTTTTTCCATCAAGTGTCTATAAAACAAACTATCTCTATAACTTTCTTTTCGAAGCAACAAATGGTAATACCGTTTACGTATTTAAACCTTAGTCAAATAAATAACTGCACTTACTACACCCTCGCAATGGCCCACATTACAACTGCGTACATGAGAAAACATGAGTCTCAGGGTTAAGTAAGAAATGGACACTGATCCCAGCATTTTTCGTACTAAAACTACTGTGAACAGTTTAGAAATTCGCTGAACGTGCGAACTTAATGCAGCGCGCCTGTTCTTTGGGCGGCGCCGATAAGATCGCTTTTCCTTGCCTATTGCATTTTCGACATCATGAAGTATGGCCATTTTCTGTTTCATTTTGGTGACCGGGCTGCAATTCCATCTTCGAGCAGAAGAGATAATTCGTATCGTTAACCGGATCAGGCCGCTAACCGGACACATACGAGGAGGCGCCAAGATGCCATACAATTTCTATTATTTATTTGGGTATAAACGTACTCTGATAACGTAAATGTTCTTATTAATTATCCAAAAGGGTGTAGCTTCTTCATAGTTTCAAAGGAAATCAAAATTAACCAGGATTTCTGCGTCGTTTAATGTTTCGAAATATCACTGTAAAGTTGGTATATTTGAATAAGTTCGTGGTAAGTGCCCTTCGCAGCTTGATAGTCTTTGTTTAATCAACTTAATACTTATTTATTTTCCTTCTGTATATATATATATATATTCGTTATTTATTTTCTCGGCATATTAGCATATGTTTGCTAGGGGCCTAGTCAGCCCCTGTCAGCTCCGAGGGTAATAAAATTGGATTGATTGGTTGATTGATTGATCAAGTAATTAAACTAAAAGAAACAGGATAGCCAAAACAATATGTTGCGAGGACAATTTCTAATTCCCATTTAACCCTGTAGTCAGTGACATTATAAACAATAGGACAAACGTTGCTGAGATACCGTTCATCAGGTATTTTTTGGGGAGAAAGCCGTTTATGCCATGGCAATTTTTAAAGAAAACAGAGAACTATCACATGTAAAGCGAAGTTAGTTCTTGGAATTAGCGGCAAAAAGATAAATCTGGATTAGATACCAATGCGTGAAATGCATGGCCACCTGGGAAACCACTTCGCCTCTACGTTATGCTCCGCATTATATCGAAATACAATTATCGTCAGGTGCCTTGTCATTTAATCACCCAAACCGCTTATCTTTCATTGATAACTACGGTTTAATTAAACATACAACACACGTCAGTAAAACACTCTGTTTCAACCATTCTAGTTATTCCCACAAGAGGAGCTTAACGAGGTGAGTAACAAAGATATTTGTTAACGATACTCCATGTTTTCAAAACTATGCTTCGGTTAATTCAAATTATTATTTTTTCTTATTTTTTATATGTAATTTCAAAATTCGCTACAAAATGAAGCAGCAAGGGGTTTCAGTTTCCTCATTTTCACGTAGTTTTAATTAAAAATTAGGAACATTTTAGGATAAGACAAGACTGCCGAGCAAATCAATTTTACTGTGTGATAGCCTTTATTTTGTAGGATTTTGGAAGGCACCTTTTGTACAAATAGTAAATTCATAGTCGGCACCTCCACGAGGTATATATCAAAATTCGAACTTTCGCACAGTTGAATTCTAAACCGGATTTAAACAGAATGGATTGAGAACCTTTTGTATAGTTAAAACGACCGGAAAATGTAGCGAGGCGACTTCAGGTTGCAGCGAAACTACCAGGCTCAATTAGAACACACCAACTGCGGTCTACAGTCGTTTCGCTACAAAGTCATTTCACTGCAAGTTGTTTCAAACGTCTTTGACTTGTAGTGCATTAGGACTTGCAGTGAAACAAGCGGATCACAAGAAGACACGTTAAATGCGGTCTACTGTCGTTTTCCTGCAAGTCGCTTTGCTACAGCGGAGACCAGCAGAATTGAATGATAAGCGTATTAATTCTACGCAATTTTGAAATCGTTCATGTATACTGATGGCGCTATTTTGATTAAATAAATAAAGAGTATCTTCCCGTACCTTACGAAAGTATGCGGTTAAATACACAATGCCATTTTTTCCATCAGGTGTCTATAAAACAAACTATCTCTATAACTTTCTTTTGGAAGCAACAAATGGTGATACCGTTTACGTATTTAAACCTTAGTCAAATAAATAACTGCACTTACTACACCCTCGGAATGGCCCACATTACAACTGCGTACATGAGAAAACATGAGTCTCAGGGTTAAGTAAGAAATGGACACTAAACCCAGCATTTTTCGTAGTAAAACTACTGTGAACAGTTTAAAAATTCCCTGAACGTGCGAACTTAATGCAGCGCGCCTGTTCTTTGGGTGGCGCCGGTAGGATCGCTTTTCCTTGCCTATTGCATTTTCGACATCATGAAGTATGGCCATTTTCTGTTTCATCTTGGTGACCGGGCTGCAATTCCATCTTCGAGCAGAAGAGATGATTGGTATCGTTAACCGGATTAGGCCGCTAACCGGACACATACGAGGAGGCGCCAAGATGCCATACAATTTCTATTATTTTTTGGGGTATAAACGTACTCTGATAACGTAAATGTTCTTATTAATTATCAAAAAGGGTGTAGCTTCTTCGTAGTTTCAAAAGAAATCAAAATTAAACAGGATTTCTGCGTACCCAATATTTTTAATTTCTGCGTCGTTTAATGTTTCGAAATATCACTGCAAAGTTAGTATATTTGAATAAGTTCGTGGTAAGTGTTCTTCGCAGCTTGATATTCTTTGTTTAATCAACTTAATACTTATTTATTTTCCTTCTATATATATATATAATTATATTCGTTATTTATTTTCTCGGCATATTAGCATATGTTGGCTTGGGGCCTAGTCAGCCCCTCTCAGCTCCGAGGGTAATAAAATTGGATTGATTGATTGATTGATTGATTGACTGATTGATTGATTGATTGATTGATTGATTGATTGATTGATCAAGTAATTAATCTAAAAGAAGCAGGATAGCCAAAACAATATGTTGCGAGGACAATTTCTAATTCTCATTTAACCCTGTAGTCAGTGACATTATAAACAATCGGACAAACGTTGCTGAGATACCGTTCATCAAATATTTTTGGGGGAGAAAGCCGTTTATGCCATGGCAATTTTTTAAAGAAAACCGAGAACTATCACATGTAAAGCGAAGTTACTTCTTGATTTAGCGGCAAAAAGATAAATCTTGATTATATACCAATGCGTGAAATGCATGGCCACCTGGGAAACCACTTCGCCTCTACGTTATGCTCCGCATTATATCGAAATACAATTATCGTCAGGTGTCACGTGATTTGTCAGCGGAACAGGCGATCTTTAATTGCAAGGTACGGTTTAATTGAAGATACAACACATGTCAGTAAAACACTCTGTTTCAACCATTCTAGTTATTCCCACGAGAGGAGCTTAAAGAGGTGAGTAACAAAGATATTTGTTAAAGATACTCCATGTTTTCCTAACTATGCTTCGGTTAACTCAAATTATTTGTTTTTCTTATTGTTTATATGTAATTTCAAAATTCGCTACAAAATGAAGCAGCAAGGGGTTTCAGTTTCCTCATTTTCACGTAGTTTTAATTAAAAATTAGGAACATTTTAGGATAAGACAAGACTGCCGAGCAAATCAATTTTACTGTGTGATAGCCTTTGTTTTGTAGGATTTTGGAAGGCACCTTTTGTACAAATAGTAAATTCATACCTCCACGAGGTATATATCAAAATTCGAACATTCGCACAGTTGAATTCTAACCCGGATTTAAACAAAATGGATTGAGAATCTTCTGTATAGTTAAAACGACCGGGAAATGTAGCGAGGCGACTTCAGGTTGTAGCTAATCGACCTGGATTTGCTGCGAAACTACCAGGATCAACGAGAACACATCAACTGCGGTCTACAGTCGTTTCGCTACAAAGTCATTTCACTGCAAGTTGTTTCAAACGTCTCTGACTTGTAGTGCAAGGACTTGCAGTGAAACAAGCGCATCACAAGAAGATCCATTAACTGCGGTCTACTGTCGATTTCCTGCAAGTCGCTTTGCTACAGCGGAGACCAGCAGAATTGAATGATAAGCGTAACAATTCTACGCAATTTTGAAATCGCTTATGTATACTGATGGCGGTATTTTGATTAAATAAATAAAGACTACGTTCCCGTATACCTTACGAACGTATGCGGTTAAATACGCAATGTCATTTTTTTTCATCAAGTGTCTATAAAACAAACTATCTCTATAAATTTCTTTTCGAAGCACAAAATGTTTATACCGCTTACCTATTTAAACCTTAGTCAAATAAATAACTGCACTTACTACACCCTTTGAATGGCCCACATTACAACTGCGTACATGAGAAAACATGAGTCTCATGGTTAAGTAAGAAATGGACACTGAACCCAGCATTTTTCGTATTAAAAGTACTGTGAACAGTTTAAAATTTCTCTGAACGTGTGAACTTAATGCAGCGCGCCTGTTCTTTGGGCGGCGCCGATAGGATCGCTTTCCCTTGCCTATTGTAGTTTTCGACATCATGAAGTATGGCCATTTTCTGTTTCATGTTAATGACCGGGCTGCAATTCCATCTTCGAGCAGAAGAGATAATTCGTACCGTTAGCCGGATCAGGCCGCTAACCGGACACATACGAGGAGGCGCCAAGATACCATAAAATTTCTATTATTTATTTGGGTATAAACGTACTCTGATAACGTCAATGTTTGTATTAATTATCGAAAAGGGTGTAGCTTCTTCATAGTTTCAAAGCAAATCAAAATTAACCAGGATTTCTTCGTCGTTTAATGTTTCAAAATATCACTGTATAGTTGCTATATTTGAATAAGTTCGTGGTAAGTGCCCTTCGCAGCTTGATAGTCTTTGTTTAATCAATTTAACACTTATTTATTTTCCTTCTGTATATATATATATTCGTTATTTATTTTCTCGGCATATTAGCATATGTTGGCTAGGTGACTAGTCAGCCCCTTTCAACTCCGAGGGTAACTAAATTTGATTGATTGATTGATTGATTGATTGATTGATTGATTGATTGATTCATTGATTGATTGATTTATCAAGTAATTAAACTAAAAGAAGCAGGATAGCCAAAACAATATGTTGCGGGGACAATTTCTAATTCCCATTTAACCCTCTAGTCAGTGACATTATAAACAATCGGACAAACGTTGCTGAGATACCGTTCATCAGATATTTTTTGGGGAGAAAGCCGTTTATGCCATGGCAATTTTTTAAAGAAAACAGAGAACTATCACGCGTAAAGCGAAGTTACTTCTTGATTTAGCGGCAAAAAGATAAACCTTGATTAGATACCAATGCGTGAAATGCATGGCCACCTGGGAAACCACTTCGCCTCTACGTTATGCTCCGCATTATATCGAAATACAATTATCGTCAGGTGTCACGTGATTTATCAGCGGAACAGGCGATCTTTAATTGCAAGGTACGGTTTAATTGAAGATACAACACATGTCAGTAAAACACTCTGTTTCAACCATTCTAGTTATTCCCACGAGAGGAGCTTAAAGAGGTGAGTAACAAAGATATTTGTTAACGATACTCCATGTTTTCCTAACTATGCTTCGGTTAACTCAAATTATTATTTTTTTCTTATTGTTTATATGTAATTTCAAAATTCGCTACAAAATGAAGCAGCAAGGGGTTTCAGTTTTCTCATTTTCACGTAGTTTTAATTAAAAATTAGGAACATTTTAGGATAAGACAAGACTGCCGAGCAAATCAATTTTACTGTGTGATAGCCTTTGTTTTGTAGGATTTTGGAAGGCACCTTTTGTACAAATAGTAAATTCATAGTCGGCACCTCCACGAGGTATATATCAAAATTCGAACTTTCGCACAGTTGAATTCTAAACCGGATTTAAACAGAATGGATTGAGAACCTTTTGTATAGTTAAAACGACCAGAAAATGTAGCGAAGCGACTTCAGGTCGTAGCTAATCGACCTGCTGGATTTGCAGCGAAATTACCAGGCTCAACAAGAACACATCAACTGCGGTCTACAGTCGTTTCGCTACAAAGTCATTTCACTGCAAGTTGTTTCAAACGTCTTTGACTTGTAGTGCAAGGACTTGCAGTGAAACAAGCGGATCACATGAAGACACATTAACTGCGGTCTACTGTCGTTTTTCTGCAAGTCCCTTTGCTACAGCGGGGACCAGCAGAATTGAATGATAAGCGTATTAATTCTACGCAATTTTGAAATCGTTTATGTCTACTGATGGCGGTATTTTGATTAAATAAAATAAAGAGTACCTTCCCCTACCTTACGAAAGTATGCGGTTAAATACACAATGCCATTTTTTCCATCAAGTGTCTATAAAACAAACTATCTCTATAACTTTCTTTTCGAAGCAACAAATGGTAATACCGTTTACGTATTTAAACCTTAGTCAAATAAATAACTGCACTTACTACACCCTCGCAATGGCCCACATTACAACTGCGTACATGAGAAAACATGAGTCTCAGGGTTAAGTAAGAAATGGACACTTAACCCAGCATTTTTCGTAGTAAAACTACTGTGAACAGTTTAAAAATTCCCTGAATGTGCGAACTTAATGCAGCGCGCCTGTTCTTTGGGCGGCGCCGATAGGATCGCTTTTCCTTGCCTATTGTATTTTCGACATCAAGAAGTATGGCCATTTTCTGTTTCATTTTGGTGACCGGGCTGCAATTCCGTCTTCGAGCAGAAGAGATAATTGGTATCGTTAACCGGATCAGGCCGCTAACCGGACACATACGAGGAGGCGCCAAGATGCCATACAATTTCTATTATTTATTTGGGTATAAATGTACTCTGATAACGTAAATGTTCTTATTAATTATCCAAAAGGGTGTAGCTTCTTCATAGTTTCAAAGGAAATCAAAATTAACCAGGATTTCTGCGTCGTTTAATGTTTCGAAATATCACTGTAAAGTTGGTATATTTGAATAAGTTCTTGGTAAGTGCCCTTCGCAGCTTGATAGTCTTTGTTTAATCAAGTTAATACTTATTTATTTTCCTTCTGTATATATATATATATATATATTCGTTATTTATTTTCTCGGCATATTAGCATATGTTGGCTAGGGGCCTAGTCAGCCCCTGTCAGCTCCGAGGGTAATAAAATTGGATTGATTGGTTGATTGATTGATCAAGTAATTAAACTAAAAGAAACAGGATAGCCAAAACAATATGTTGCGAGGACAATTTCTAATTCCCATTTAACCCTGTAGTCAGTGACATTATAAACAATAGGACAAACGTTGCTGAGATACCGTTCATCAGATATTTTTTGGGAGAAAGCCGTTTATGCCATGGCAATTTTTAAAGAAAACAGAGAACTATCACATGTAAAGCGAAGTTAGTTCTTGGAATTAGCGGCAAAAAGATAAATCTGGATTAGATACCAATGCGTGAAATGCATGGCCACCTGGGAAACCACTTCGCCCCTACGTTATGCTCCGCATTATATCGAAATACAATTATCGTCAGGTGCCTTGTCATTTAATCACCCAAACCGCTTATCTTTCATTGATAACTACGGTTTAATTAAACATACAACACACGTCAGTAAAACACTCTGTTTCAACAATTCTAGTTATTCCCACAAGAAGAGCTTAACGAGGTGAGTAACAAAGATATTTGTTAACGATACTCCATGTTTTCCTAACTATGCTTCGTTAATTCAAATTATTTTTTTTTCTTATTTTTTATATGTAATTTCAAAATTCGCTACAAAATGAAGCAGCAAGTGGTTTCAGTTTCCTCATTTTCACGTAGTTTTAATTAAAAATTAAGAACATTTTAGGATAAGACAAGACTGCCGAGCAAATCAATTTTACTGTGTGATAGCCTTTGTTTTGTAGGATTTTGGAAGGCACCTTTTGTACAAATAGTAAATTCATAGTCGGCACCTCCACGAGGTATATATCAAAATTCGAACTTTCGCACAGTTGAATTCTAAACCGGATTTAAACAGAATGGATTGAGAACCTTCTGTATAGTTAAAACGACCGGAAAATATAGCGATGCGACTTCAGGTTGTAGCTAATCGACCTGGATTTGCAGCGAAACTACCAGGCTCAATGAGAACACACCAACTGCGGTCTACAGTCGTTTCGCTACAAAGTCATTTCACTGCAAGTTGTTTCAAACGTCTTTGACTTGTAGTGCATTAGGACTTGCAGTGAAACAAGCGGATCACAAGAAGACACATTAAATGCGGTCTACTGTCGTTTTCCTGCAAGTCGCTTTGCTACAGCGGAGACCAGCAGAATTGAATGATAAGCGTATTAATTCTACGCAATTTTGAAATCGTTCATGTATACTGATGGCGCTATTTTGATTAAATAAATAAAGAGTATCTTCCCGTACCTTACGAAAGTATGCGGTTAAATACACAATGCCATTTTTTCCATCAAGTGTCTATAAAACAAACTATCTCTATAAGTTTCTTTTTGAAGCAACAAATGTTTATACCGTTTACGTATTTAAACCTTAGCAAATAAATAACTGCACTTACTACACCCTCGCAATGGCCCACATTACAACTGCGTACATGAGAAAACATGAGTCTCAGGGTTAAGGAAGAAATGGACACTGAACCCAGCATTTTTTGTAGTAAAAGTACTGTGAACAGTGGTAAAATTCCCTGAACGTGCGAACTTAATGCAGCGCGCCTGTTCTTTGGGTGGCGCCGATACGATCGCTTTTCCTTGCCTATTGTATTTTCGACATCATGGAGTATGGCCATTTTCTGTTTCATCTTAATGACCGGGCTGCAATTCCGTCTTCGAGCAGAAGAGGTAACTCGTACCGTTAGCCGGATCAGGCCGCTAACCGGACACATACGAGGAGGCGCCAAAATGCCATACAATTTCTATTATTTATTTGGGTATAAACTTTCTCTGATAACGTAAATGTTTGTATTAATTATCAAAAAGGGTGTAGCTTCTTCATAGTTTCAAAGGAAATCAAAATTAACCAGGATTTCTGCGTCGTTTAATGTTTCGAAATATCACTGTAAAGTTGGTGTATTTGAATAAGTTCTTGGTAAGTGCCCTTCGCACCTTGAGAGCCTTTGTTTAATCAACTTAATACTTATTTATTTTCCTTCTGTATATATATATATTCGTTATTTATTTTCTCGGCATATTAGCATATGTTGGCTAGGTGCCTAGTCAGCCCCTGTCAGCTCCGAAGGTAATAAAATTTGATTGATTGATTGATTGATTGATTGATTGATTGATTGATTGATTGATTGATTGATTGATTGATTGATCAAGTAATTAAACTAAAAGAAGTAAGGTAGCCAAAACAATATGTTGCGAGGACAATTTCTAATTCCCATTTAACCTTCTAGTCAGCGACATTATAAACAATCGGACAAACGTTGCTGAGATACCGTTCATCAGAAATTTTTTGGGGAGAAAGCCGTTTATGCCATGGAAATTTTTTAAAGAAAGCAAAGAACTATCACATGTATAGCGCAGTTACTTCTTGGATTTAGCGGCAAAAAGATAAATCTGGATTAGATACCAATGCGTAAAATGCATGGCCACCTGGGAAACCACTTCGCCTTTACGTTATGCTCCGCATTATATCGAAATACAATTATCGTCAGGTGCCTTGTCATTTAATCACCCAAACCGCTTATCTTTCATTGATAACTACGGTTTAATTAAACATACAGCACACGTCAGTAAAACATTCTGTTTCAACCATTCTAGTTATTCGTTGGAGAGAAGCTTAACGAGGTGAGTGAAAACGATATTTATCAACGATAGCGCTTTTCTAACTATGCTTCGTACATGTAGCAGTTGCTTAAGCTCTTTTCTAATTTATTTCAATTTGTCTAACAGAAAAAATCTTTCACAACCTTTTTTTATTGGATAACAGTTTACACCTTTTTTACACACACTCACATAAACTTACATTACCTTACTTACGATTGCATATGGGTACATAGATACAACTAAATTTACAAACCTACTTACATCGACGTTACAACGTTAGCTACTATGTTACATTTACATTGACACAAAGTCGGAGACTGTATTCCAAGTGATGAAAAGAATAAATAAAACAATAAATAAATAAATAAATAAATAAATAATAAAAAAAACTGAACTGAAGATTGATGTTCTGATGTTCTCCTTCTGTTTTCGATTTAAATTAAACTGATGTTCTCTGAGAGGATGCCACTTTTTGTTATGTATTTCTTGTCTATTGTTTCTTATGGCAATGTTACATTCAATTCTTTCTATACTCTTTAGTTTGTTTTTTTTAAATGAGCTAGTAAAGGTTTAAATTTTTTGAGACGACTTTGATATATTACTTGTTTTCCCATAATAATAATGTGATTAAGCAGAAGCCAGTGATGTGATCTTGTATGTAACAGACCAAAAAGAATATCACATTCATTTAACAGATCTAAATTTATTCCTACACCATTTAGCCAAGAAACAACAGACATCCAAAATTCTTTGCTGCAATTGCAGTTACAAAAGAGATGCTCGAGGGATTCCTCTAAGAGATTTCAAAAAGTACACATAGGAGAATCAATTAATTTCATCTTAAACAGAGATTTGTTGGTATAAACAATGCGATTGAGTAATTTATATTGAAAACTTCTTGTTTTTGTGTCTATGGTTGCCTTGTGTGGAACCATGTAATTTTTTTTCCAGTCAAGGGCATGGCCATTAAATAAATTGTTGAATTTTTGTTGAGCAGAACGGGGAACTTGAATATTTGTTACCAGTGTCCAGTAAAGTTTTTTCGTGGTGAGTTGTTCTAGTTTCACGTTTTCGCCATCTATGTATATATTGTAATCCAGATCTTTTGGGTCGATGCTTTGCCAAGTTAGAGTGGAATCGGAAGACTTTAAGATGTTTTTCCAAGGGGCGGGGAAAGAATTATAAATATCAAGCAATAGTAAGTACTCATTCAACACGAGCCCTTTATTTTTAAAAAAACAGCCATGGCTGAAACTTGCCTTGCGCTGATAGGATATGGCCATAACAGAGAATACCTTTAGCAACCATTTTTTCACTGAAGGCCGTATCTTTGTTGATTCTCAAAAACCGATTATTCCATAATATATAGATTTAGGCAGGCCTAAAAGCGGAGCTCCTATTTATTATTTTTTTGCTTTAGTTTGCACTGTTTCCCAATTAATACGTAGCCACACTATTTCTAAGCGTATACGGTTGCCCATGTAGGTACATGTCGCTGCACTTTATTGGGTTCCTCATGCACGTACGCAGGTAATTTAGTGTTAAGACTTTTCATAACTCTAAGGGTTATTCAACGTAAAAAGGACCTTGAAGGCGAAGAAATTTGTTTTGATTTACTTCAAAACAGTCAAGGCAAAAAGATCAACTCAATGCACTGAACAAAGTGAACTCGCGGCTAAACAAAATGAACTCACGCCACAACAAAGAAAATCACAGCGGCAAAACTAACTCAGCAAATTCATTGCGAGCCGGTTTAAGTCATTTTTAAGCACTTTTTTGTGTCAGAATTGTGACAGTTTGTGATTTAGGAAGTGGTGCTCGCTGTCTAATAAGCTTACAATGTAGTTTTGAACCATCTTGGTTTGGTTGCATTTTTACTACGCTGCATGTTTTATCGTACACATTGCTAAATACCCTGGAGAATTTTATGCAGAGAAGTGGATGAATTTCCTTCGTTTCTAACAGGCAAATATGCGTTAGGAAAAGTCTGAACTCACTCACCCAAGCACAGGCAATTCGAAGTATAAAAACCTGCGTAAATACTCGTTTACGAATCTAACAATTTATCACGCGTACGAGATTTCAAGACACTCACCAAAATGACAAAAATGCAAGGGAGTGAAATAGAGCAGTTGGATAGTAAATCGTTTAAGCGTTGGTGTGAAGTATTGTTGCCGAAGGTTTACTCGCTTTTTCTTTGATTTGTTTGCGGGGTTTTTCTGCAAATGCAGCGCGCAAAATCATGTTTTTGATCCGTGTAGCTCAATAATTGAACATTCTTTTCAAAATCCAACGATGAACCTCACAGTTAACTCCACTAACAATATTTGAAACGAAACATTTAATAGGCAAAAGTTCTCAAAAAATGATTAAAGCTAAGAGGTTTGAAAGCAGCCGTTTTAACGAAATTTAAGCTTATAATTGACGGGAAGATCTGAAAACCGACACAACATCGAATTCGCTCATAAATGAAGTATAAACAGATTCTCGTAACAAAACGTGTACATTTACGTTTGTTACCTCATATTTTGAGAAGGCTTGTAAATTCTGCAGGGCAAAGCTTTCAAACCAGCCAAATAACATCGGAGACGAAGCAACGAAAACGGTAGTTTTGTCCAATGTTCGTAATAATCTCACACCACGCGAAGATCAATTCAGCGAAGATCAATAACTTTCTTCCTTTCGGTGTAGCTTTTAACAGTCTTTTATCCGTCACTTCAGTCAACTTGACCGGCTCTGAGCACACTTTTATATTAGCTCAGTTAATTTTCCAGTCCTGGTCAGCCGCAGGAACCGAAGACAGTCGAAGACAGTGCTTCAACTTTCGCTGTTTTTTACTCGTACTCTCATATATCATGTTCAGGTTAACAATTATGTCGGATTTTCCCGCTAAGAGGTTATCCTAGATCACTTGGCATAAGTTTCCATGCTGTAGATAAGTAAATAAAGCGAGAAATATTCACGAAGATCTATGTCCTCCAGCACACTTTCTTCCCGTCTTTCAAATTCAGCAGTGAAAAACGTGTAAACGAGTTTGCCGCTTTTTCATACAAATGCTTCGTTTAAGTTGAAATGAAATGTCCAGATCATTTTTTTAACATAAGAAAAAACTTTTTAAAATAGATTTAACCGAGCCTAAAAGCTGAGCTCTTCAGGTATTAACTTTGCCCTGGTAAGTAGGGATATAAGTAGAGATGTGCCGTAGAGATGGCATTCATCTGCTCCCCATCTCCCACAGCCTATTCTCCTCCCCCCACCCCTGGTCGGGCTGCCTTAGGACTGCACTTACCATCCCCCACAGTCTGTACGCGCGGGTGGGCGTACGCTGACGTCATAACCAAAATTTCTCGCATCGATAGGTTACCAAAATTCCTTAGCCATGGTGCTCCGCTGGCGCGCTTCGCGCGCCGGAGCTGTGCTATGATTTCGCTGAGAACGTGCTTCTCATTTAATACATTGTTGGGTGCTAACTTACACCAGGCAGCGAAGCATTCAAGATAAAATTTAGGTAAGTCCCTTGGTAAGTCCGTCACACTAAAATTGAAATGCATCATGAATTTTCCGCCCTGGTTCCTTTATAGGTGAGGAAGTGTTTCCATGGGCTAGGGTATTTGTCAATGTTCTTTTTGAAACAAAGGATACGTTTGGTATCGATCATTGATTCTGTATGAGGCATTCGTAGGTCTCCACATTCGTAATCGCTAATTAAGGCTAGGCGCTTAATTTTGTCCCTGCTTTTCCAAACAAATTTGTATATAATAGAGTTAGCTTGCTTTAAGATCTCTTTGTTTAAAGGAATTATAGATGCTCGAAACATAAATTTCGGAATAGCAAACGTTTTGACTATTTGAATTTTTCCGTACAGGGAAAGATTTCTCCATTACCAACTGTTTAAAGTCTTGCTTAGAGATGTTAAAATTGCATCAAAATTGAGTTCCTGTTTCTTACGCCAGTCGTAAGTAAAGTAAATACCTAAGATTTTTCTAGGTTTGTTAACTTTGTCTTCGTCTATATTAGGTAGTTGACCATTATTGGAATTGTCACCGAGCCAGAGAGCTTTCGTCTTATCGTTATTTAGCTTCAACCCAGAACAGGTTCCAAATATCTCAAGAGTATCTAACAGTATTTTAAAAGACGGGATGTCTCTTACTGAGGAAGTCAGGTCATCGGCAAAAGCTGTAACTTTAGTTTCCTTGTTACCAATCACAATACCCTTTATTCTGCAATCATCTCGAATATTTGTAAGAAGTACCTCTAAGGCTAAAATAAAAAGGTATGGAGACAGTGGGTCTCCCTGTCTAACTCCTCTCTGTACCTCAAATAACTGCGTGGAAAAACCATTGTTTAGTACACAACTGGAAATATTGGTATAAAGAGTTTTAACCCAGTTTATAAAGGACTCAACAAAACCAAAAGATTCCAAGGTTTTAATCAAAAAAGTCCAGCTAATCGAGTCAAAAGCTTTTTCGAAATCGAAGGCAGTCATAATACTAGAAGTTTTCGTAAGTTTGGTCTATTCCATTATATTCGGGGGTGGAAGCAGAATCATGAATCATGAATCACATGAATCATAGCTGTAAAATTGGTAGGAATCATGAATCTTCGTGTCTAAAACTTAGGAATCTTGAATAACAACAGATGGCTAAAAGAATCATGAATAACAAATTAATATGCTTCCTTGGATATTGGAGGCGTGTGAAAATAGAATGCAAATTACGAAACTTCTTAACAGTTATATCACAGAAATGGCCGAAAATAGCATTTCCGAGCGTCTAATTTTCAAAATTTTCTGGGGGAGCATGCCCCCAGACCTCTCTGCAGGAAAACACTGACTGCGATTCAAATTCCTTATCTATCAACTTGACTGCGTTACACAAAGTAAAGTTATTTCAAAACTGGATTAAAATAATGACAAATGAATCATGATATCGAATAAAATTTTTAAATGAATCACGAATCATGACAAGACAGGAATCATGAATATCCAAAGTCCAATGATTCCGCCTCCACCTCCGACATTATATCTTCAATGGTTCGAGCGGCATCGAATATTGTTCTGCCTTTTATATAAGCATATTGGTCACTGCTGATAATATCCGGTAGCACCTTTTCAAGGCGTAAAGCAATAGCTCTTGAGGCAATTTTGGCGTCAACATTCAACAGTGAAATGGGTCTCCAATTATTTATATATCTCCTATCCCTTTCTTTCTTTTCTATCAGTTTTATTATTGCCTGTTTTTGAGTGTTAGAACGTTCCCCGTGCAGGTATGAATAGTTCAGTGAGTCGGTCAACTGTTGCCCTAGGAGATCCCAGAACGTTTTATAAAACTCTGCGGTTAGCCCATCATTTCCAGGTGACTTGCCGTTGGAAAACGTTTGCAGAGAATTGTAACATTCTTGAGTGGACAGTACACCTTCACAGAGCAATTTTGTGTCTTCCACAACTTTAGGCAGAGTTGTTTTATTAAAAAAATCAGCATAAATGTCATCAATATCTTGGTAATCTTGATTCCTGTACAAATTTTGATAAAAACTTCTAAGTTAGTCCAATATAAGCTGCGAGTTGACTATTATTTTCCCTTGACTACCGAACAGTCGACGAACACAAGTTTTACCACCTCTATAGCTCTCTAGATGAAGAAAGAATTTAGAATTTGTTTCCCCTTTCTCATACCGGGTCGCTTTAGATTGAATGATTTAACCCTGAATAATATAGTCATAGATAGACTCATATAGCTGTTTCGACAGCTCTAACAACCTCGTTCCCAGGGTCTCTCTCTCCCCGCCCCCAAGAGCGAGAGAAGAGAGACCCTGGTTTGGTCTGGTCACGTGTCTGCTAGATTCTAGCAGATTACAAATAAACAACATTGGGGAGGGGTAGATAAGTGTCATGTTTGTCGCTACTTAGCCCAGGGGAGAGTGGAAAGCGTTGTAAATAAAAACAACCGCACGAGGACGTGTCCGTGGTGAGTAATTCGCGATTCCATAACAAATGTCGAGTTTGTCGACAGTCTACTGGTGTAAATTCAAATTGCTGCAAGCTGTGTAAATCGGTTGGCGACTTATCCTGTTCAAAGAATGTATTTGCAAAAGGAAATCGCGCACTGCTCGAAATTATAATGGTGGTGACAGGCCTAGACGACTCCTACATGACATTTGTATATTTGCTGTTTGCTTCCAACTTGTTTCTGAAGCGCACTTCACGCTCTAGCTCCGTGATTTATCACGTGTTTCGCTTGTGTGGTTTCTTTCGGCTCTGAACCATATAGTGGCATGATACAACGCGCAAAACAGTCAACAGATTTGTGCGTGTGAGATTTCAAATCTACATTTGAATCATGTGGTGCCAGAACGTAACACAACGCATAAGGGAGGTAAAACCTAAGCATCGAGCTCAAAAGCGTCGGTAGAGTCGCAGCTTCAACAAAACGCCCGATCAAAGTAATGCAATAAGCATAACCTCTACCACACAAAATGTGTCTCTAAAACAAACATTTAGCTTTCTCGACGTAAAGCTACAACGGTCTCTGGTGAAGCCGGACAAAGATAAATATGTCCGGATCAGTCATCGCATTTAATGCAAGTAATCGACATTTTCACGGAACATTTCAGACCTTGTCCTTCCAGAGCGACCACTTACACAGCTTTAAGCATATCTTGCAAATAGAAATGAGCCAAAAGAAACCGCATTAGCGAAATATGTGGCAAATTACAGAGCGAGAGCACGCTTGAGGCGTCAAACGTTATAAGCAGGAAACCGTGGAAACCTATGACCTCTAGACATTTGCAAGGCCACAGTCTTGCGGCTCAATTCAACTTATGCTGCCTCCAAGTATTACAACATATAGAACCCTTCAGAAACGAGCGAGAAGCAAAAAGGTCGAAAGACCCAATTTTATGTAATACGTCAAATATACAAAATGTCACGAACTGTAAAATGGCAACATCTCGTCCACGATAAATTGCCTCAAGGCACATCACTTGCTTGACCTTTAAATTTACGTTCGAATAGATACTTTTTGAAATGACAGCCTGAAGGCCGCTATAAAGTATGACACGTAATAGCGGTACGGAGCTTTGAAATCGACAAAAGACAGCGCGACAAAATACTTGATGTTGGAGGACCCCTCCCTGATGTTTTCAATTCTCCGAAAGGCACGTGACCAGACCAAACCAGGGTCTCTCTTCTCTCGCTCTTGGGGGCGGGGAGAGAGAGACCCTGGGAACGAGGTTGCAGCTCTAATTCTGCAGAGGTATCTTCAGACGGCGATGCGGTATATTTTACTTCACAATTTCTTACTTTTTCTTCTGCTTCAGCCAAACGAGCTTTACGTTTTTTGCTTTTACTCTTACTGTAGCGAATTGTTGCTTGTCTTATTCTGTACTTAATTAGGTCCCATAAGACACGTTGACATCAGCAAATTCAGCAAGCCAAATAGGATATTGTGATGTTATCATACTAACATATTCCTCATCGTTGAGAAGACTGGAGTTGAATTTCCAGTACGATGGCCCAAAAGGACGACCTTTGAAGCTGTTTAGATTAAGGATTATGGTTGAATGGTCTGACTTAATTGCAGGAATAATATTAGTTTTAGAGATGTAATCTTGAATAGAGTCACTTATAAGCCAGTAGTCAAGGCGACGCTTGATGGGAGGGTTTTTTGAGACCAGGTGAATTGCTTGGTTTCGGGGTTTTGTAATCGCATATATCGACCAGATTATGTGCGAGCATGACTTCTTCAATGTTTTGGACTGAATATTTGGCAACCATCCTTCCTTCTAGATTATCAAGAGCCGAATTAAAATGACCGTTAAAATTACCACCAAATATGATATTTTATTATATCTCTCAGTTAGTACGCGCGTTGTGATTGGTCAATTATACGGGCCATATTCTACAGTACGGCCCGCGAACTCGTGCGATAAGTTTCGTTTATCAAAATCTCTTACAAAGAAAATTTTGAAACTACTTTGAAAACATCTGCACTCGGACAAAAATTCTGGCAAACAAAAGCGAAGAGAACAGGGTCTTACAAACTTCAAACTAGATTTTTCAGTTTAGAAACTGAAAGCGTCCCCAATGTAGCATGGCGGAGCACTCCGAGCATCACACAAGTCAGAAACTTGACAATGTTCTCTTCACCGAAAGGTGGAGGAGTCGAATTCTGAATGAAAAAGGTTTAAAGAGTTTTGTCTAGAGTGAAGGAACAAAACATTCAAAATGAAAACAACGTCTCTCCTGTTGTTCTTGACGATCTCTTCGGCAAACATTTTCACGACGTCCGCTTATTTCAGCTTATTTATATTTTTGAAAACTGCCGGATGAAGTTTAGTTCGAGATCACAGACATGAGTTCGATAGTGTACTCATTTTCCAACAAGAATTCTACACCAAACACCTCCCAGGACGACACAACAAAGCGCTTAAAAGTAGACGGCGGTCTCTGAGGTTTTCACCGGTTGTTTCTTGACAATTTAGTTCAAGTTTTCGACGAACACATTGTAAGTTGCTCGCGGCCACGGCTTTCTTCTCAGTTGAGTTGTTCGTCTCTGTTTATCGAACTTCACATCACTTCAGATGATTTTTCAAAGTAATCTTGAACTGTATCCAGTTTTCCACAGAAAGGTGCTGTACGAATTAATCGTAAGATTAAAACATTTGAAGTTTGGATTCACGTCTCTGCGAGCCAACTGCAAACTGTTTTCGTATAAAGCCAATAAAATTTGCTTTCTTCTTGCTTTTGACAGGCGCGTCATTCAAATGTAGCCGCGATTGACTGGAAATAATTTCTTTTCTCCAGAATGAGAGATATAATAAATATCTTATTAACCTCGTTTTCTCGGTCCGTACTGTAAAATACGGATCCTCGTTTTTCCCGTCGAAAAAACTCGGTCCATATTTTACAGTACGGACCTTGAACTCGATTAATAAGAGGTATGTAATTGGAATCTGTATTTATATCTTCCAGAACTGATGATATTATTTCGAAAAAGTCGCATTGCTCTGAGCATTTTGTAGGCGCGTATAAATTAAGTAATATGTGCGCTTCCTGAACAGGAGCTTGTATAACGACAAAACGGCCGTGAATATCTTCTTTCAAACATATTAGATAAAATTGAAGAGTCTCATTAATAAGTACAAGAAAAAATTTTGCAGGCATGAAAAAAAATTGTCTGCAGGAACATGACACCGGAAAAAATGTTTTCACAGACAACGATACAGAAAAAAAAATTGTTTGTCTTGAAAAAAAATTTCATCCCCCTGCTTCCAAAAAAATAATGGTCTGTCTCATAGATAGACAAGATACAGCCACTTATTTAGTAGTCTAAATATCCTAAATCACATCAAAATAAGCCAAAATATATATATTTTTTCAATTCCTTTTGCAATTTATGCAATACTGCTCAACAAAGATTTCAATTACCTTTTAACGTTTCGACAGAGGAGAGCAAAGAAAACATTGCGTGCAGAATGTAATTTAATTAAGCGAAATATTTTCACGTCTATTAAACACTACAAGCAGTTGAATGAAAGAGTTTCGTTTTCATGACTGAGAACAGCTTCCAAATAGTCAATACATGGAAATAACAATCAGATCGGAATTCAATAACTATTAAAACGAGTTTTCATTCTGTCTTAACTACTTTTTGGCAAGTTTCAATATTTATGCAAATTTCGCGCGAAATGTAATTTGATTACACTGTCTTGTTTTCAAGCTCTAGATTGAATCTTGAATGGTGAAAACAACTCTTTTTAATGAAAGTTGCATTCTGTGAATAAAATCCTGCTTCAGTTGAATTGAGCAATCAATTGCTCACTACACTTTTATTTAATTTTCCATTTTTTTTTTCAAAGTTATTTTTTTTTTGTTTATGAACACAAATGTCAAATCAGGATTTTTTTCATCAAAAGATGTCGATTTCGATTCACGTTGCGTTTCCCACGGATTATAAAAAAACATGCAGCTGGAAGGAGAACATTTTCAGTGGCTTCACACTTGAAAACGAGGATTGATATTATTTTGCATTGTAAAACATTTATTCCAATTACATACATGACAATTTCTTTTACAAGTGCGTGTCGTGTTCGAGCTCCGTTCGACCGTTGCTTCGTTAACAACATCCTTGCTTCCTGATTGGATTACGATCACCGCACCAAGCCCACAATGAGGCGGGCTATTGTTTAAGCACAATTACACTGGACGATTATCGATCCCGAACCATTCCCTTGGGATTACTAACAGCTTTTTTTCCACTACATAGAGTCTAAGGCGCATGCGCATTAGACTCAAAAAACACATAATATACTTGGACATTCTACTCACCAACAGCCCCAAAGCGCGATGTGTAGGCATCCTATTAACTCTTACCGAGTGGCGTGCTAGATGGTATGCTCCATCGAGGTGGCTTCTTATTTACAAAAGCATATTTCGACTAGCCTATTAATTTACATATCATTCTACGAGGTGTGTTCTATTAGGCATTATACAACAACCGAGTTACTGAACGCATTGTGATTGGCTGATGCCTGTCATCTATTAGAGTACAGACGCACAAATGACGTCACTGCGTGGTGTGACTCGCGTGCGTGATCAGAGTTCATAGTCCAAGTCAGTCTTCTCGGCAAAGTTTTTCAAAACTTCCAGCGAAAACAACAAGAGGAAGTTCAGCTTAATTATAAATCTACACAGAGGAACAATTTGCCAAATACTCTACAACTTTCGAGACATTTAACTGGGCTAAACAAGCCTGAAGTAGACAGTGACTGATCTGTAAAATTATCGAAAGTTGTAAGTGTTTGTCCGATGCTCGAGTAGTTTGACGACGCTACGGGAAATCCATGAATGGCAGTTGAACGCCGTTGAACGCTTACCTTAGTTAAAGCTTACAGAGTTCAAAGTCTACAAAGGGAATAAAGGTCAGTTTATTTCGCTGACATTTCATTTTTCTTTCATATTGCGTATTTTAAAATCAGTTTAACAGTGCTTCGTGATTACGGAAAACTGTGGTAAGAACATCAGTGACCCACTCCCCTAGCGGCTCGTGGGCCATTTTTTTGTTCTTACCACAATTTTACGTCACCTGTGATCTATAACTGAACAGACGCACGGCAAAATGGAATTTATTTGTTAACTATCTAATTTGAATTGAAACAAAAGTTGTTTCTGGCAAAATTAAGAAATTATCGTAGCAGAAAAGAAAACAAAAAAAAAAGCAATTAAGTCAGAAAACTATGAAATAGGTTCGTCCGGAGCAATATATTTACCATTTTCAAAAGTTTATCCGGTTGTGACTTGCTGAAGCGAGCAGAGAAACCATTCTTCTTTGCTTGCTTTAACCTTTCTACTTGCTTCTTCCTCAGGTCGTACAGTTCCTTCAGCAGGTCATCGTACACATACAAATCTTTCTCTTTTAATCCCGGATTCGCGCGGGCTTGACTCAAAACTTCTTCTCGGTCGCTAAACCTCAGAAATCTGGCGATGATGTAGTCGCAGACCCTTCCATTACTCGGCTTCCCCAGCCGGTGAAGTCTTTGAAATTCAATACGGTCTCGCGGATTGGCAATTTTTAGTTCTAACTCCAGGAACTCGTATACTAGCTCTTTAGTGTTTTCGATCTGTTGACCTTCAGGAACATTTTCCGGTATTCCAGCAAACTTCAAGTTCTCTCGCCTGCTATAGGCCTCCAAATACAGAACTTGCTTTCTTAGTTCTTCGTTATCAAACTGGGCTTTCTTAGTGTCGCGCTTGACGTCAGAAAGTTCTGTTTCATTAAATTATTTTGCACCTTCCTCGAGTTCGTTGACCCTCGTCTCGGTCTCACTGGTCGTCTTCTTCAAAGTTAAAACGTGCTTATAGAGACGGCCGACAGTTTCTTCAATGTTGGAGATAGAGGCAATCACGCTGTCCAGGCGTTTTTCAATCGTATCAAGTTTCTCCAACTTAGATAACGCCAAATCCATCTTCGTTTTTCAATCGTATCAAGTTTCTCCAACTTGGATAACGCCAAGTCTCCAGCGATGTCAAGAGCGGTAAGTGCTTCGTTGTTCTCACTAACTTCGCAGAATTCTTCTTCTCGTGTCCTTTTTTCACCCGGAGAAGACGTAATACTGTTAGGTGAAATCAAACTGACTTTTCTTTTACCAGATAGTGAAGGGCTGTCCACAGGCTAGGATAATTTGAGCAATAAATTTCGAGAAACCTGAGGAGCTTTAAAAGGCACGTCTACTCGGCAGCCATTCCTCACCAGTCTCCCATCTTTCACATCTTGTTTCGAACTAACGTCCCAGCATATTTTTAACTTTTTGTACATCCACACACCATTATTGAAAATCAACGTCCGACCTTTTTATGAACCTGTTTTCCCAAAAATAGAAAAAACTCAAGCTGTTTTCCAAGAGAGTTGCACCATTCGGTTGCTCACCGTGTGTAGGCTGTTCCAGGCGTTCGGGTTAGTTTCCCCTGGTGCAGGCTCATAAAATCGGGATTCTGCTGCTGCATCGTGCCACACAAGTCAAAGGTCTTAAAGTGCTAAAATCACCTCATGCTCACCTATAGCTGAGTTGTCAATCCATATGGTGGGAGAATGCATCTTTTCGAAGGTGAATCGTTGATTAAAACTACCTCACTTGTGATTTCAGCCAACCGGGATGGCACAACGCTTTAAAACACTAAAACGTTCCAAACATGGCGGATAGAATTCAAATGATGTCCGAGTAGGACCGGGGCGAATCACGTGGTATGTAAAATTAATGATTGAACACAGACGTGACAGGACTACTTGGGCGCTCGTTTGTGATGTTTCGCGTAAGCTCGTGAACAAAGGACTTATTTTTGGATGATGTAAGCAAAATATTCCTTTTGTAAAAGGTTCTGGGATTCCAAGCGGATGGCTCCTTTTGTGTATTAAAGTATGAGTTTAATGAACATTTAATTCACAGTTTCCATTAAGCGCGGCCGGCGCGCCAAAGCACGCGACTTGCGTGTTTGCTATTGATCGGTCATTCGGTCTAATCAAAAACTTGTTCATATCCCTCTTCGACGTTTTCTTCTCATTTGTTTCAGCCTCCTTGTCAACGCTGCCAATTCGGATTCTTCATAACAATCTGCCTGGTTAAAGCTTAACAACCCTTGTGTTGCCTCTTCGATGCTGAACTGGGCGTTTTGGTAGTCCTCTGGCAAATTCTCTAAGTCATTGCCAGAATTTATCAAACTATTTAAACTGCTTTGCGTAAGAAATATGTCTTCCTCGGAATCAATCATTTCTACCCTCGTTGTAGTAAAGTGGTGAAAACAGTGGTTGTAAATTAAAGTTGTCAGTGCTATTAAGTATTTACAAAATCCCAGTGCCCACATTCGGAATGTTTATCTATTGCAACGCTTGTTTGGAACGCATACTGGTTGTTTTGGTCGGCGCATCAAAAACGAAAAAAACAAACACTCGATAGTTTGTCTTTTTGGTAAAGGGGGACCGCTCCGCAATCTTAATTTTTTTTTTCTTTTTACCAGCAATAGGTGATCTAACGTGTACGTGTTCATTATTATTATTATTATTATTATTATTATTATTATTATTATTATTATTATTATTATTATTATTATTATTATTATTATTTTTGTTTTACAAAATCGAAGCAAGAGAGCATGACTTTCCCTTTTTTTAAAGGTGGATCAGAATATATATTGAATTCTATTGTCAGAGACTCACCCTAAAAAACGAGAAGTCGATATTAGCCCCAAATGACCTAATTTCCTGGCCATTTTGTCATATAAATGACGAAAAAAGAACGGTGGCAAAACGTCTAATGCCATCACTTAAGGATCCCTTTAAGGAAGAAAAAGCGTGTGTGCTTATTACTTAATCCTCATAAAGCAGTTTTTACTTGAAAAATTTTCATATCGAGTTGGAGAGTGGTTTTAACCAATCAACTCACTCACAGTTTTCACGCGGCTGGTCAAAAGTCAAGCTGTTGTTGCAGTGACAGCATCAATTGCGGGGTCAGTAACCCAAAATGTTTTTCCCTCTAATCCACAGAAATGGCCATTCATCTGAAAACTGTTGTTTTGACATGTCTGCTGCTACTTATGGTTGTAATGGAAAACGTTAAACCCGTCCTGGCTAAGAGAGGACGACGGTTAAGACAAAGGATAAGAGCATTGAAACAGAGCGTTACAGAACTGAAGGAAACCGTGAGAGAACTGAAACAAGAAATGAAAGAACAGGAGAAAATGATAAAAGCACTGAACGAATGCAAAGGTAAATATTCACACTGTAGGTCTTAAAGTGGCTCGACTGGACTTTTAAGGGGAAGCATTGCTCAAGTTTGGGAATTAGCTACATCGCCATTAACAATTCTATCGAAAAATGATCACCGGATGGAAATTCTTTAGATATTAAACACTATTAATATCTCGATAGCATTTTTTTTTATATTGTGTTCATTACGGCAAAACTTCATTCCCAGATTTCAATGTATTGTAGTTAATTCGCAAACTTGAGCAGATTTGCCCCTCAAAAGCTTAGTAATTTTAAAGAAATCAGACCGAGAAATTAAAATTAGAATTTTCGTTTTCTTGGTTTAAAAGACGATTTTGATAAACCTTTTTTAAAAGTATTGTTTAAAAGTTCAAGCGGGTTATTTGTTTGTGAAATTTAAGAAACTTTCAAATCCCGCGAAATTTACGTAAAATGGAGCACTTTATAGACGCCAAGACAGTTGTATTTTGTCCTATCGCCATTTTGATGGCGGATGAAATTTACGAAAACGATGGAGCCATTACAGTTATTATCTTGTCCTTTGGCCATTTTGCCGAGCTTAATTTCATCTCGGAGGCCTAATGTGCCACGAAGCACAAAGAAGCTAAGAAACAGGTAATTTCATCTTGAAGCAAGAGCACTTTTGGATTGTAGAGGTGCCGTGCCGACATTACATTTTTTTCAAAGATCTTCTGCATTCCTGCTGATTTATTGAGGTTTTCCCATCAACCCCTCCCTAGTACCACAATGGGTGCATTAATTTGTGTGTTTAGTCTGATAGTTAACATGGGCAAAACCTTTTCGCCGACTTGACTGCTGATTAGACAATTTCCCTCTGAAGGTTAAGTCCATAGGTTGGCGGACTTTATATGTCAATGCCTTTAAGAGGCTGTCTCTCTAAAACCACCCACTTGCAAATTTGCTATAAAAATAAGTTTGCTTGAAACTCTGCCAACTAAAAGACTTAACATTTAAGGCTACAACAAAAACAGATTTTTTTTTATTAAAATTTATTTTCTTGCCGCGTTAGGAGCCATAAAAGATTTTGCCCCTTCCAGGCCTGCCACAACGTCCGAAAAATTAAAAAAAATTGGCATTTTTTGAATGAGCCCGTGTGAAATACTTTACTCGCGTCGAATACCGACAAATTTTATATCAATTTACTGATGATCGTTGTCGATGGAAGGCTGAAAATGACCATGATTTAGAAGCTAATTTCTGAAAATTGGGGCATAGTTGCTAACTCCATCCTACACAGCCGTAAAGAGTAGTCCTTTATTGGCCAAAATTTGAAAAAATTGCGGTGGACCAGGAATGGGCAAAATCTTTTATAGCTCCTAATGCGACCAAGAAATCATTTCGAGTCAAACCAAATGTGTTTTAGTTCTAGTCTTGGTAAAGTATTTCATTTGCCAGAGTTTCAAGCAAAATTATTTTTATGCAAATTTGCGAGTGGAAAGATCTTACAGAGACAGCCTCTTAAAAATTAAGCGAATGCTTCCAACGTTTTCACTTAATCATTGAGCTATTTACTGAACGTGTTGTTACCATGACACTCACGAATCCTCCATATCTTTTTGGCAAATTTGCTGTATCTTTTACATAGAAAGGTCATAATAACACCATATTTCATGCCCGAAGAAGAAAAACATATATACCGTAAAATTCGGTTACAAGCTCTGGGCTTATACAACTTCGTAAGGGGTTTTGGGTGGGTTTAGAAGCTGAGGGGCTTATATCCGGGAGGAGGGGGGGGGGGGGGCTTATAAAAATATTTTATTATTTGCCAACCCGAAATGTCAACACTGAACAATAGAAGCGAACTGATGACTACTTGTAGACATTCTAAGAAATTCCTGTTAAAAACCGTACTCACTTAGCTTACCAATCATATCTTTGCATGTCACGCCACTAGGCATTGTTCTGTATTTTCAAATTTTGTATATCTTCAAATGTATCCGTTATTTTTGGCAGTTGCCTGATGATTCCTTTGCAAGAAGCATGAAACGCTGAGTAGCAATAAATGTCTTCGACCAAATAATCCAACTCTGCAAATCTGCATATTGCTCTAGTTTATCTATTGAGCACTTTAATAGCTGATGAAGTCTTCAATTCATTATCTTTTTATACTATATATATACCTTTTTTTTAAAAATACAATAAATGAAGTGTCAAAGGACTACAAAGATGATGAAACAGTACATCCTGTTCTTTTATGGGACGTGTTAAAAATGCAGGATAGAGCAAGGTCAATCAAATATGCAAAAGAATATAACGCGAAACAGAGACATAGCGAAACGACCTTGGAAACAGATATCTCTTTATTGGAGCAGAAACTTGAAGAAAATAATCGATCGGATGCTGAGAAGGGTCTATCATCAGAAGTAAAACACGTTGGTATAATGGAAACGAAAAGAACACCAAATATTTCATCGGATAACAGAAAAGGCACTTCGACAGCAAGTCGATAAGAAATTTTAAAATCGACGAAAACAAAACGGTCTGTACGGACGAGGAAATCTTAAATGAAGTGAAACGCATTTATCCTAGATGGTACAAAGTCGTTTATATAAAGATCGTTTTTCCTGCTAGACGGTTTTGGCAAGTTATCTGGCTGAAATGGTAATTACGAGAAAACAGAGCTCTCTGGATTGGATCATTTTCCAACAGAACGGATAAGATAAAAAAGCCCTTAGGATATGGTTCTCAAAGGGAGAGGGGAAGCTATCAATAGAAAACAGGAAAATTTCAAAAATCCTTAACTGTTGGCAGCTTAGAAGACTTACCTTGTTAGGAAAAATAACTGTTATCAAAAGATAAGCCGCCTCTCACGTTGTTTACAACATGTCACCTCTGCCTTTCTCAAAATCTTATTTGAAAGATATAAATCAGCTTCTGTACAATTTTCTTTGGGATAAGGAAGGAAATAAAATTAAAAGTGAAATGTTATCCATCCAAACTTTTAATCGCGCTTTAAAAGCCAAGTGGGTGCACTTGACGATAACATAAAGCCAACTGACGTAGCAAGTCTAAATATTCAAGACCCCTTCACAAACGAAATAGTTGAGATTTGGTCACAAATAATTTACGACGAAAGTCCAAGACACTTTGCAAAGATTCAAATTTGGTACAAGTCCCTTATCAGATTTGCAAACAAACCTGTTTTTTACCAAAACTGGTCCAGTGCTGGAATTAATCACTTGCATACGTGTAAACAAGTTTAATTCATCAGAATTTACACTTTCGTTTAAGCAGTAAAACGGAACAAAACAAGCACCACTTAAAATACAGATGTCTGGTACCTTTGTTCAGTCGTTGGCGACTCCTTAACAATTGTGTAAATCCTCTTGAAATGTGTCGAGCAGCTATGGTCTAAAGAAAACTAAACTGATAATTTTGGTTCAATCGATATGATTGAGTTTCTCATGGCCGCGTGCGATCTGCAAAACCACCGTGTTAACCATCAATTCTAATGCCTTGAGAACCATCCCTTGAAAATATTTTCTGTCCAAAAGCCTTGGTAGACAATTTTTAAAATTACAACTGTGTTGACTACTCCGAACTTGGAGTGATTTCTTTAGAAAGAACGAAAATTTCATTCAGCAAAGGCTGCCATGTTTACTTGTCTGGGTGGCAAAGGTGGCGTAGTTGAGTAACCAAGCCATGAAATGCTATATATTCACCTCCTAGCGAGGTGAATATAGCGTCATAAAGCAGAGCTTCTCGATCAATCAGAATGTCCCATCTTATATTCACCTCCGGAAATTAAACTAAACCTTTTTACTCTTCTTCCTTTTTGTTTACCTATTTACTTATTCTTATTCTTAGGCTTCTCTTTTTCCCCTTCCTTTTCAATTATTTTGCAAATTTCACTTCCCTAGACTTTCTTTCTTTTCACTTAATAATCCGTAACGAAATGTAACTTAGTAAAGGTGTAATTTTCTTTTCTTAAAATGTATGTAGGTATTTTAACCTTTTCTTTGTAAATAACAAGCAATGTACTGTAAACCAGTATTTGCATTGTACGTAATGTTTCTTTTTTGTAAGTAAGAAACAAAGCAAAGTGTAAGTAAATAAATGTGTTATCGAGATTTAGCAAAAACAAAACATCGTTGGCAGCAAGATCACAGTAGGTTTCCTTATTTTTTTTTCTGATGAGATTCCCTATTATAGTTACATTTTATATACATTTTATACATGACAACATTTGGCTAATATTAAATTTCAATTAATTAAAATTATATAATTATATTTTAGCTTGCTCCAAGATGAAAGAACTTAATGAAACGCTCAGCACGTTGCAAAAAAGGGTGGACTCTATACTGGGTAAGTAACTGGAGAAATCAAAACCTGGTCAGCGAAAAGTTATACCTCAGTCTTTTTTACCATGTGCGTTGGGGTGTGATTTGGCTTTAAACAGGGCCGAGAAACCGGGAAAAGGAAAAAGACTGACATTCCCTCTAGTTCTTTACAACGTTCAGTTTGAAGATGGTTTCTGGCTAGAAAAAGTCAAATACAGCGATTTAGGCTCAAAACATTAAATATAGAGTTAGCCACACTCCTAAACAAGAGATCTAAACTAATCACCAAATGCAGGCACAAAAACCAAAATTATATGCAGCCAATCAGAAGCAGGATCGCTCCATTGGTTTAGTTTAAATGTTATTCCAACCGCCGCTAACGGCACAGTCTGATGATCGCCTTGAATTGTGCGTGAAACTCGAGTAACTGTCATCTATTGTTTCTATATTTATTTCGTATTTCGCTCTGCATGTATTTGCATCGAGGTCTCCTACGATTGTGCGAGACCATTTATATTTTTTTTTTCTTGCATTATTAATAATGTATAATTTATGGTATATAAACGGCGGTTGAGTTTTTAACTGTAGGAATATTTTAATTGAACAAATATGAGGAAATTTATCAGACAGTCGACACTAGACATTAATGTTTTGTACTTAAATCTGCTATTGACTCGAAGTGTTCGGATAAGATGACGGAAAGGTGAATATCAATTTGTTTCTATTCTTTAGACTTCATTCCCGGCAGGGGGGAACTTAGTGGTTCCTGTTACAAATTTTTCACTGAACCTGAGACCTGGAACAACGCAAAAGCAAAGTGCAAGAGTTTGGGGGCACAATTGGTAAAGGTGGAGTCAGCAGAGGAGAACGACTTTCTGACAAGGAACGTAATCACGGCCTCTACAGGGGCTTACTGGATCGGACTGAGTGACCAGGTGGAGAACGGCAAGTGGATTTGGACGGATGGCAGCCCACTGAGTTACACCAACTGGGGAAAAAATCAACCCAACAATTATTTGGGTAATCAGGATTGTGGGCAAATAGTGAAGGGATCCTTGGATGTGGGAGGCTTTAGCTTTAGTGATTGTAATGATGGCGAGTGGAATGATTTCAAATGTGATTTTTCATTTGGATATGTTTGTGAGAAGTTTTGTCCCTAATACATTGACTACAGATTAAGTACATTAGTTACGTTAATTAAGAAACTACTAAGTTGAGAAAAATAAAAATTCTCTAGTGTTCATCATTAATATACTTGAAATCATCTTTCTCATGCAATGAGATTAAAATAAAATACAGTTATAACAGTAACTAGGGGTCTTCTTGGAAAAGCTCAGCAGAGCTTGCTAAGATATCCTGCCATTGTAAGCTACTGGATGTAATATGATTGTACTTTTGATTATGGGCAAATAAAGTTGGATTTTAAACGCATTCCAGCTTGGATGTTGTCTGTTGTTGTCTCAAGGTGGATCTTGTTTCACAGAGCAGATCCCCTGGATTTTGTTAGTTAAAGTTAATGTTAAAGTCTCATTCAATCTTAATGTTTATTGCTGTATTTCCTCACATTAATTTTTTTTTTTTTATCTACTCGTTGCATGTCGCTTGCTTCTCTCTTGTTAAAGCGGTTTTTTCTGAAATTAAGCAAATTTACTTTTGAATGCTGTTCATACCTTTGTTCGCATGTTTGCCATAACAATGTACTGGACGATAACCATGTTTTCCTGTAAATAAAGGAATTAAGAGACGGGGCATTCTGCATTGGAAATTTTTCAACTGACGAGGAATCGAACCTCGAATCGCGGCCGGTGAAAATAAATAAAAATAAAATAAAATGGAAATTTGCAGTGGCACTTCCACAGGGTGGCTCTTCGTCCACTGTTCCCGATCGAATTGGAATTTAGCAGTGTTGATTATTGCGGAGGGAGGAAAACCGAAGAACCCGGAGGAAAACCCTCGGAGCGAGGACGAGAACCAACAGCAAACTCAACCCACATATGACGCCGGGTCCGGGAATCGAACCCGGGTCACATTGTTGGGAGGTGATGCTCTCACACTGCGCCATCCCCGATCCCGCGTGAGGCATTTTGGACTGCCCACGAAGCGAACAAAATATAAATATTAAGGGACCTATGTACAATTTTCAAAAAGTGGGAGTCTTGGTACAGGTGCGTATCTGGCGTTGCATTAAATGTGAAGAAACAAAAAAGTACATGTTGGTAGATACTTCCATGCTAAATGCATTTTTAACATTTTCATTGCTATGACGTCATCGGTCACGTGACCAGAAAGAACCACAATTTTAAATTCGCTTGAAAACTTCACTAGAATCTTTCTCTCAGGATCTTTTTAAGCGAAGTTGCAGTTTTTTAAATAGTGTTTTTTTAAAATGGCCATGATTACTTTTTCCTAAACTGAATGTACGGCAGTGAAAAATACAATTGAAAAGTTTGTTGCCTTCCTACTCAGCAACCATTTGCTGTAGAAATAAAAGAAACTTTTGCCAAAAGCGTGAGTGTATACTCTTTATGATGGCGTTGTCAGTTTCTTCTCATTTTAATTGCTTTTGGAGAGGATGGATTTTATTTCTTTCAGACGAAAGGAGTGGAGCCTGGGGAGAAGTTTAGCAGCAGCCCCTTCCCCTCCCCGCTGCTAGGGGATTCCCGGTGGTCCGTATCGTGGGCTCACGACAAGAACATGTTCAAAATGGTGACGATGGCGACGAGTTATATAGTTTGAGTTATATAGGATAGCTTTGCCGATGTTCTTCCTTCTTGGCGCGATCAAAAAGAGTTTCCAAACACGGGGTATTCTTCTTCTATTCGCATTCCCGATAAGAAGACTATGTAATGAGGAGAAACGGCGAGGGAAACGTTTCGCAAACATGTCTAACAGAAACTTACAGGGACCTGAGGTAAACTTTTCTCATTGCACAACGATTTCATTTTGAACACTGGTTTAAGCTTACTACATGTCTTCGACGTTTGTCATGTGTGAAGATTTATAAAAGTGCTAACGATAGAATCGTGCTAACTGGAATAAATCGGAGGAGAAATTTATTTTGAGTGTCAGTCAGTTCATCGAGGCATGTAATTGTATTTATCTTTGTCAAATTAATAAGAATCGCATCATTTCATTATTTAGACGCGAGGAAATGTTTGTCAGAATATTGACCGAGTGGATTATAACAAGTTCAGGTAGTTGTTGATCTCTTAACTGTTATAATGTACTGTTTGGCAGGGAAAGTGCTTTTAAGGCTAACTGGAGTGCTATTTAGGCCAACTGGAATCTTATGTAGGTTAAATGGAAAGGCTCGCCTGGCTCAAATGTTTCATAACACATAAGTGTCATACAAGCCAGACATTCCTAGCCTAATAAATATATAGCCTAACCCCAAGCCACATAAGTAAAATATACTCAGGCTTACTGGAGCACTGTTCAGGGTAACCAGAGAGCTATTAAGGCTAACCAGTGTGCTATTCGGATTAACTGGAATGCCTCTCATGACTTGTTGGCTCGCACTTTGTCAAGACCCAAGTTTTTATTTTTGGGAATTTAAGCCATGTAGTAGCTGTAAATTTGATTTAAATGAACTCCATATTAGTTTTGTTTATTGACAACTTGCTCTAAAAGAAAACCAAACAAAGATTTTTGTAACGTAATGTTTTGAGATGAACAGATTACAAAAATTCAGCTTTAGGGTCCAAAACATTTAATAATCTGACATTTTTCTGCAATGATTACTGAAAGGAAGGGTGCGAAGAAAATTTATTTCTTCCTTGCCTAACACAGGTAGACTGGGCAAGGTGAAACCATTATATGCTTATCCAAAGACTGATGTTTCTCTGGAAACAACAACAAAGTAAAAAATCCATGAATATCATTTGGCTAACTAGCAAGTGTAAAAAATTATTGGATCCACTAGCCCAACATGAAAGCAGTAGTTTTTTTTTTTTTCACACACTGAAAAAGACCATTTAATTTTAATATACAGTCTGCATATTGGAAAGATAGCAATTTCACCAAAATAAATAGTTTTTGTTTGTTTTGTTTCTATTTACAGGTGACTTGAAGACTTTGCAATGACATTCCTCTTGAGTCAACTTGAAAATGAACTCAAAAATACACTTTGTGCTAATGTAATAAAATTGTCACATGATTGATTCCCACATGTTGCCAGTTTAAACCTGAATATACTTTAGTGACGTTTATAGCTATTTATGTTATATAAACCCAGCCTCAAGAGTTCTCATGGGCCCGATGAGGATAAGTAAGAGATTATGTAATATGGGCATCCCAGAACCCAAATTAGGCTACATGTGAATACTGGCACTTTATTACACATAAGTTTTAAAACCATTCATAGGCTCGTGACAAAAATATTTTGTTCCAATAAAAATAATGAAATTACAGATAATTTACGAAATTATTATCCCAGACCATAAAGTTTACTCCAGTTTAGGTAAAGAGGTCAAGTTTTTCAGCAGCACAGGCTTAGGTGTCTTCGATAGTTTAATGGCAGTCTAATTAAAATGTTTGGTTCCAAATAATATCCATACCTCCCCCAAGGATGGTTCTTTGGTTTGGGCCCTGGGCTCTCCTACCCACTGGAATTTCCAGTATAGCTTCATATTTTCTTTTAAAAACTTGGGTTATTACGATCACACCCCCTTCCCCCCCTCCCTCTCCCTTCGGAATTTCCAATGACCATCTCCTTGGCGTGGGTATGGATATTTTCTGGAACCGCACAATGTAGGCATTTGCTTATAAAAGCTGCAGATTGGTTCACATTAATTTACTTTGTTAACCTTTTCACATTCACCTGTTTTCTATGGATATATAATTATATATTGTTTTTACCGGTTTCACTAGTAATAATAATAATAATAATAATAATAATAATAATAATGATTCAATGAAATCAGCTTAAAATATCTAATTTCCCTTCGATCACGCAAGTTTTGTATTTCAATGCACCTTAGAACAATCGTGATTCCATGAACTTTTAAGTTAAAACTCCTTTAATTTTCCGCGTCGTTTCACCAATCAGAGACAATAAACGAAAAGTCGATTGCTATATTTGAAACGATGTAACGTCTGTTGATGTGTTATCTTCTTAGGAGTAGCTCCATAACCATTTGACGACAGAGTAAGAAATAATACATCGAGCAATTGAAGAACTTCGGTAACGTGTTGGGGTCCAAAGTATCAATGCAAACTTAAGATCAACGGGAGTCGTGAGCATCGCTTTTTCCCCACAAAAATTTCCTTGTTTTCTCTAAAAGGTTTTTTTTTTTCGAGTTTTGTGTTTCCTGTTCCCTGCTCCCGCGTCCTCGCCACAACCTTGTTCCCAAGAGGTTAATGGCCATGCTCGACCTACCCCCTTGCTAATCAAAGTCAGGAAGCGCTTATCCATTTAATTCATGCTCACAAAGAGACATATCTCTGTATGGAAAAATAACGATAGCCAAAACGTTAGGTTTATCCAAACTTATTTCCTCCAGCGCTTGTCTTCACACCTCACTTTGTATTATTGAGGCTGTTAACAAATTAATAGCAGACTTCGTTTGGAACTGTAAGAAACCGAACTAAAAAAGACACACGTTTGTCGCAGCACAAGTAAAAGGAGGTTTAGATTTGCCAGAATATGAAATAATCACAAAATTATTTCTCTGTGCTTGGGTAAAAAGAATACAGGACGGTGCTTATGAGGATTGGATTATAATTCCTCCTGGTATCTGAAAAATGTTGCTGGTCCTATCATTTTCGACTGTAGTTACCATTTAAGTCTTTTAGAACTTACAAATATGCCAGCTCTCTATATTTACATCTTAAAACTTGGGAAGAAGTTCCTAATGTAAATCCACCCCTCTAGTCAAACAAGACGTATATAAGGGAAACCATTATTTGGAATAATAAAAACACACCTTTATTTTTTACAGTAAAAATCAGAATTAAAAAAAAAATGGTAATAATAATAAAAACAACGTGAGTTGTGTTATTACATTTTGGATTTTTGTATTCACTAATGCATGCACTACGTGTAACTTGGAAGAAATTAAGGCGCTTTTCTCTTTATAAGTGACTTCTTGGATTTGTTTTGAGATGAGTGTTAGTCTTGTACATGGATAAAAAGATGTAAACTAAGTATCCTTTACTGTCCACGATCCTTAGTTTGAATTATAAATACTGTGACTGGTGATAGGTTTGAGCCCTTTTTTTACAAATAAATGTTGGTTGACAGCATGTCCTGCTTGTAAGTCCTCCAAACAAAGACTATTTGTGTTAAAACCGAGTTATCCTTTCTTCCCCTTTGTTCCCAGTAAACAGAGGCAGATACGTTTGTTCTGGAGTCTATGACCAAACAAACTTTGGTGTTTGGAAAATTTGATGTTAAAACTTTTACGATGATCTTTACTAGGTAGTGGCAGTGCCTGAGTTGAAATTTCGGTCGACCCGTATTTTTTCCTCGTTCAGTCACAATTCGCCGTCGGGACATTGGGCACTTTTCGGTATGTATTTATAGAATGACTATCGAAGCCTTTGAATTTGAGGCGTTTTGAGGGAAAGATGGCAAACTTTGAGAATGACACATCTCATTTCATGAACCCGGGTCTGCATTCTGGCGGTTCGAGTGTGTAACCTTTCGCTTCGTTTTGATGGTTGGGGGCAATTTTAGAATTAGCATATTATGCTAATTTACAAAGCTTACATGAATATGTAATATAAGATTGATAAAACAATAAACATTTTACAATTTTAGATCATTTTATTTATTTTCAGTCGTATCTTAAGCTTTGGCTACCTGTGATTTAATTTTGTTTTGCAATTTGGAACCACAAAAGCCACTTTCTAGGGGAGGTGTATGCAATGTCGCGTGCGATACATGATGAAGTGTGATCAAAACAAATCCATAAAAAAAGACTGTGTGTTTTTGCGGCCTTGAAACATGCATTAAAATAAGGTTGATGATCTCGCGGATGCTATTAAATTGTGGCGGAACCTTTCTGAGATAGAAATGTGTGGCTTTCTTTGCCAGCTCATCAGAGCCGGAGGTCTCTCTAAGGAAATGAGAAATATCGCAACATCATCTAAACATTTGCCTGCAAACAACTCTTTCAAAGCGTTGTGTAAGGCGCGACTGCCACTGTTAGTTCTATTGTGTTGCCGCAATATCGCGCTAGATTAATAACTCAAAAAGTGTTTTATAAAAGAACGAAAAAATATATTTATTCTCGATAGACACGTTAAACTGAAAAAAAAAAAAAAAACACTGACAACGCTAATATTCTTTTGCAAACAAGTTAAAGCACAAATTGTTCTTTTTTCAATGAATATTTTCTAAGGCCGGCATTGCCATTTTGATGACATTTTTTGTCATTTTGATGGATTTTCCAGGCCCGGTAGATTGTTTGTTTACACTTTATTCCTGAGTTTATCATGTGTTGCACACACCTCCCCTTGAAAGTGGCTTTTGTGGTTCCAAATTGCATATGATTGAATGAGAAAAAATGCAGAGACGCTCGGGCCGCGGACGGTTCGTGGAGGTTTACCACTGAAATATTGTCGTTTTGCCGGGTAAAGGATGTAACATTGGGCACTTTTTCGGTATGTATTCATAGAATGAATATGGAAGCCTTTGGATTTGAGGCGTTTTTGAGTCAAAGATGGTAAACTTTGAGAATTACAGCTCATTTCATGAACACGGGTCTGCATTCTGGCGGTTCGAGTGTGCAACCTTTCGCTTCGCTTTGATGGTTGGGGGCAAATTTAAAATTAGCGTATTATGCTAATTTTCAAAGCTCACATGAATATGTAATATAAGATTGATAAAACAATAATAATTTGACAATTTTAGATCATTTTATTTATTTTCAGTCGTATCTTAAGCTTTGGCTACCTGTGACTATTCTTGCGAGTTTTGCGAGGCCATGTATTTTCCGACCTTCGTACTTTGTTCGCTTCATATTTTTATCTGTGTGTTACCGTAGTTTAGTTCTCAATCATGTGCTCACCATTATTTTCATAATCATCGCGTGTTTGGTTCTTATTTAGTGGTCGTGATTTCGGCCTTTTGTTTTGCACAATGCTGTGGCTTAAAGGGACTGTTTCACGGCTCGACGCATGTACAGGTTATAACGTTCGCCCATTCAATTGCATTGTTTAAGAAACAATCGGAAGCGTGCAGATGACTCTTGCGGGAAATTTGCCTTTGAAAATTTCGCGATCATTCGCGAAAACGTGCAATAGAGGTGCTATTTCTCATTAGAATTCCTTTTGTTTGCTACGACTCTGATGCTTTAAGTACCTTATTCACTTTGCTATCAACCACATGTATCACAGAAAACTCGAGCTAAAATAAATATTATGTACTTGTGTAAGTATGTACAGGCTATAATTGTAATACAAGAAACAGTGAAACACAAATTTCACTGAAAATGTTCACGGGCTTACACAGAAAATGTCAAACTTAGTGTTGAACATCGAATTTATTGTCGGCCCGTACAATTTATTCTGGACAGAAGCACGAGTTATTTCCTCGGATTCAATTGGTTCATTGACAATGAAATTGAGTAGGCCAGGTAATAGCTTGCACATGCGCAGAACCGTGAAGCTGTCCCTTTAATTATACAGTCACTTCTTATTTGCATCTCATTTAGGGCGGTATTGTGTACACAAAGCGCTCCTATGCACGTGTTTTTTAGGGCGGAGTATTGTTCCGTTCTGGCGTTGCTTCTAGTATTACAGAGATTAAGCATGACGTTTGTTTTTCCCCGCCAACGGCAAAAATTCCACTTCTGCCGTCTGCCGTTTGGCGTTTGTACGCGGTAATGAATATACATACCTTTAGGTTTGTGTTTGTCGTGAATGTGTGATTAATTTTCACCTATTTTTCTGAGGGATAACTTTTAGAATTCGATAAAAAGGTATAACAAAACGAAAGGCAAGCTCACGTTTGCCGTATAACGTCATGCTTAAACTCTCTATTGTCTTTGGCACATTCTATAGGGTTTATTATTTCCCTTTTCAGCAACTGACCCCTTATGTTACTGCCGATTAAAAAGGAAACTGGTTTTGTTGTGCCAACAACACGATACTGGTTGTGTCGATCGGGCCTTGTGTTTTCTTAGCTTCGTGAACGCCTTGCTCGCCCAGTGAGACACTACCTCTCTAGAACCTCTATTTTCATTTGCCCGCTGTTAACACTACCTCTATTGTTATTCAGGGCTAGGGGCATTGTTATGACCTGTTATCTATTGTTTTAAGAACCAATGAAGTAACTTGTTCCGAGAGGTAATGGGCGACCCTGCTCGCCCGGTGGGAATTTTCGTGGCACAGGCTCCTCTGACAGCCATGGAGCATCTGGTTTATCTTGCTCAAGAAAAGGGTGATCAAAGGACTTAAAGAGCGTATCGTTTTGCGAGTATCCTAAGGCAGACTCGTGCCCTGCTTCATAATCCTTCGTTTAAGCATCTTCTTACGAGTCTTACTTTTGTTGTCAATTAAGAGCATTTTGGTCTCTATGGAGTTTTCTGATTTTTTTTTTTTTCGCTCTATCTCTCTGTCTACTTGCTTAAAGGAGAAGTTCACTCCAGAATGGCCATTTATTTTCTTTACGCCAATAAAAAGTTTATACAAAAATATGTTATTCAGCTTCCAACGAGCGCTAAATCCCTACGAAATATTTCTCTAAAGTAGCCCAAAATTCGACAACTGAACGCCGCCATCTTGGAGCTAGTAATGTATGCGTGACGTCAAAGAGTTCAGCCTGAAGTTTAGAGGGAAAATTTAAATACTCGAAACTCCTTGTTTCTTTGTAGTGGCTTTTGTTTGTCATAATGCCTGTTTGTGCAGCTCCATGTTTCTCAAACAGAGCTCCAAGAGATACAAAAAACCTTTCACCTTTCTTTCCTTTCAGACAGGCATTTTGACAAACAAAAGCCACTTCAAAGAAACAAGGAGTTTGAAGTATTTAAATTTTCCCACTAAACTTCAGGCTGAGCTCTTTGACGTCACGCATACATTACTAGCTCCAAGATGGCGGCGTTCAGTTGTCGAATTTTGGGCTACTTTAGAGAAAGATTTCGTAGCGATTTAGCGCTCGTTGGAAGCTGAAATTTTGGAGAATAACATATTTTTGTATAAACTTTTTATTGGCGTAAAGAAAATAAATGGCCATTCTGGAATGAACTTCTCCTTTAACCGTGTCCAGAAAGGTAATCTAAATATAAACCCTATAACTTGTCTTCGGACGGGTTCCTGGTCCGGTTTGGTTAGTGGACTTGGGCTCCCCCTTGCATTACAATTTTCTCCTCTTTATGTTTATTGGGATTGTTTACCTTTCGCTTATTTCGGATTTTGTTTTTCAAGTAGGTTTCAGATTTCTCTGATTTATTTGCCCGTACTTTGGTCCAGTTAAGATCTCAAATCGTTGCTGAAGTGTGATGTTCCTGGGAGGCCAAATCCGCCAGCTAGGGCGGTCCTCTGCCATTACCGTCTGGCTCGGTCAACTTGCGTGGTTTTGCTGGTTTCTTTTTTCTGATTTTTGGGGAGAAGTGATTCCTAAGTTGCTTTATGTGTGATTTTCTGGTGTTATATTAATGACTAAGACAGTAGAAAAGTTATTTTTCCTGTAACTTAATCACATTCGGACGATTAGTGGCTATTGTGGCAGTGAAGATGTGGGCAAATCCAAATGGCAGATAGCGAAAATGCGTGTAATTTTCTACCCGAAATCCAAAGTTTGAAATGAGTTCATAGATTAAAATAATCTGAACATCCATATTCCATAACCCCACGTAAGTTCCCCTCTTCCAAGATTTCGCCTATCCAGCATGAATCATGGCAGTCGTTACTCGACGCTTTAGACTACCTTTTTCGAGAAACTTTTACGCTAAGAGTCGTTTACCTTATTTAATGCAAAGTTTTCCACCAGGTTAATAATCTTTATATCATGCCTCTCATTTATACTTTTTTATTTGTGAGATAAATGAAACTGCATGACAGTTCCGTACGGTACAGTAAACAAATACCCTCGTATTATTTTATTTTATCCCTATCTTATGTTTTTTTTTGTATTGTCGCAGGACACAAAGCTGTTGTAGGACCTACATGTGTAATGATATTCTCTAAATATTCTCTATAGTAGCAATCTAAGGACCTATCCTTAAACGATTTAAATTGTCGAATAAATGTCGAATACAGGCTATGGAAACATTTTGACTCACTGTCGATTAATGAAGCCTTACACGGATGGAAAGTGTCAAAAGACTACAAACAGGAGCGATAGCCGTCTTTATATCTTCTTCAACCATATTGACTGCTTCATGGAACCTTAAATGTTTCTTAAGGTCATATATAGTCACGTGACCTGTCAGGGCTATTTTTAGCTCAAAATTCTTTTTAACAAAACGGCAACACTTAAAAAAAATCTGGTGGCTGCTGCTATTTTTTATGATGTTAAGGCTATTAGATACATCATTTCTGTGCTTGGACATTTTAAGATAATTTCAAAGTAAAGTGTGAAATAAGAAGTTACTTTCATAGGGGGACCAGGAACTAATAAAAAATGCCGTTTGTTTTCAAAAATATTGAGAAATTTAACAAAGGCTAAGCACAGATCTTTTGTTTTAACCATTTTGATTTATCCGGTAGCAGTAAAATTAAATTGCGGTTGGTATAAACCGTTGGCATTTTTGTTCAAAGAGGTTTTTCGAATTTTGTGGCCGTAACAGGTCACGTGACTAAATTTGCATATGTCATCCATGTCAATATGACGAGATTCACAAATTTATTAGTCTATCACGGTTTTAGGTTGTTAGGGCCCATGCCTTAATTTTCTTGAGAATGATGTGACTAACTGACATCGGATTTAGTGATGAATGCTATAAATAAAATGTGCTGTTTTCGTTATTTATTTTCCTTTTTTTTTTTTTCATTTTTATCGTTTTGTTTCTTATAAACAATTTAGTTTGCAAGCGTTAACCTCTTACTATGTTTGCGTCCGTGGAAAAATGGATGAGCTTCTTTTTTTTTTTCGAGAGTCGCGTGCTGTTCTGGAACAATTTGCCGACGGCAATGGAGTAACAAAAAACAACAAAAAAAGCAGGAACTTGACAAATACCTTTTTTTTTTCTTTGGTCAAATTTGAATTTCATTGCATACATTATGTCTTTACGTTTGGCTTAGTCAGTGCTGCAGTAGCGGAGATTACAGGTCGGTGTACCATTGAAGTAATAGACATAGAAAGAGCCGCAGTTTCTCTCTTGAATGTTGGTGGACAAGAAGCAGCAGTCTGAACTCCGGTGAAAGCAGGCCTGCCTGGTTACTCTGCCATCAACTTCAGTACCAGGAACAAGTGAACTGTCTTATTTGCCCCAGCTCGGTCTTTGGTACGTCACCTTTCTGTCAGCACTGGTCAGACTTGTGTGGTTTTGGCATTCTGCGAAACAGAGGACAAAAGTCAGGAGATCTGGAGTCGAGAAAGTCAAATGAATTGACAAATTAAATAGACAACAATCGGCGTGTCCTACTTTGTTGAAAAACGCTTTAACCAATTTGATATAATCGAAGCAAAGATCGTTTACGCTTGTTTTTTTGGCCGTGTACTAGAGCACAGGTATAATATATAGATTTAGGCAGGCCTAAAAGCAGAGCTCCCATTCATTATTTTTTGCTCAATTTAATTACAGTGTTCCCAAATAAGTAGCCACACTATTTCTAAGCTTATACATGTAGTGGCCCATAAGGGTTCAAAATAAATTAATTATTTTCAATCGCTGATAGTTAAACTTAATATCTTACATGTAAAAACCTCTCATGGTTTTGTTGACGAAGGCGATGTCAATATATTTCGAGGTTAATCCTTCTAAATTTTTGCCCGTGATAGGTTCTGAAATTAAAATTGATGAGTGTACTTTATTGGGTTCCTCACGTACGCATGTACGCGCAACAAAAAATCTTAGTAAAACTTTATACAACGTTTACTGTACACTATGTTAATAAACCTTTTTGACTTATTCAATGTAAAAAGGACCTTGGTCTTGCTTTGATTTACTGCAAAACAGCTAGGGCATAAAAAAAACTCAAGGCAAAAACAAAAATAGAGGAAAACAAACTAAGTAAACTAAGTAAGCACAGTAAACAAAATGAACCCACGCTTCGGCAAACAAAACTCACGGCGGAAAACAAACTCTGCAAATTGATGGTGCCGGTTTTGTAATTAAAGCAGATTTTGTGTAAGAATTGTGGCAGTTTGTGATTTGGAAAGTGGTGCACGCTAACTTAGAATAAGCTTACAATGTTGTTTTGACTGTTTTGAAACGTGTTCTTTTCGTTGGAGTTTGGTTGCACGATTAACTAATTCTGTTTTACCGTACGCCTTGCTAAAAACCTTAAATAATTTTATGCAGAGAACAGATTCAATTTTCTTCATTTCTGGTAAGCAAATATGCTTAAGTCTGAACTTGCCCAAGCACAGGTAACTCGCAAAGAAATCGGCGATTGGTTTACGATTTCAACACACTCGCTAATAAGAGAAACAAAACAAATGCAAGCGAGTATAAAAAAAAGCGGTTGGATAATAGATCGCTTAAATATATATTGGTGTGCAGTATCACTGAGTAGTTTAACTCGGTTTTGTTTCGCAGGATTTTTCTGTACGTGTAGTTTGTAATTTAAGCGAAATCGTAATTTTGATATTGTTATCAAAAATCAAATCATGGTCAATCATGGACATCACAGTTAACTCCACTAACTAAAGCACAAAACAATTAACCTAAATGAAATATTTAATAAACAATGTCTGTATGAAATGTACAAACATGAACAGGTTTGTGAGCAGCATTAAGTGTTATTGTCAGAGAAAACCGGGCAGAGGCAAAAGATCGAGGTCGCCCGTTTACCTTCATCTTTTCACAGTATAAAAGCTACCTGAAAAGATTAGGAATGGTGGCATTTGCAGAAGTAGACGTTCGTTTTTCTTCGAGAAATCACCATTCCATTATTTTGGGCCCTCCAGCCGCCGAAAACAACCGAGATTTCGGGCAACTTTGCGTAACCGTAAAACACACTTCGTATGACTCCTAAAAGCTCTTGTATTTTTTCTATGACATTGATCCCTTTATAAGTTGATTAAGATATATTAAACCTTCTTTGCTTTAATACTGTGTTTTTTACGTGGCGCTAAAAATCGCCACTGAATCGTTAATGAGTGTCACCCAAATATGAGTCATTTTCAGTCGACTGTTTCACCAAAGTGCGGCAGTCTATTTTTAAAGTAAAGCCATTTCCCGATAGTATTTTGTGCTCTTAACAAAATCCAGTTTAGTTAAAATTGGTATCTAGGATTAAATCGGAGTAAGCGGAATCTGAAACTGCGTACCATTACGATTTTCAGTTAAAAATATTTCGAGTTTCTGTGTTTGTGGTCCAAAATTAACTAAAAGTAGATCCGTTGATTTCGGGATCAAGCATTGACACTGTAATATCATAATAAGATATGTAAACTTTTCAAATCTCCTTATTAACACTCGGTAAGTTACTAAGTTTTAAAACAGGTCGCTTAATTTTCCTGCGACAGTTTTATCATTTTCATTCGTCACGCTGCATGGCTGTATCGCAAAACCGGACTATATCCTCAGTTAAATGGTTTTTAATCTGCTAGAAAACTGGAAACACATATCGCAAAGAGAATCGAGACTTCCCCTAAATTAGTTAAACAAACTTTGAATGAATTTTGTTTACACTCTGTGTATCCCCCGACTTGACCGAATGCGTGACGCGTCACGAATTAAAAGGGCAGACGACAGGTGTTTCAAAAGGTTTGTTTAGAGTTCTTCTTGGCTTTGAAATCATGAACTGTTCTTTCCGATCAGACGAATCGCCTTGCAGTCAGGTGTTGGAATTGGCAGAAGAATCCACATCTAACAAAGTCTAGAACATAGTTACTATGTCTAGAACAATGTCGGTCTCAGAGACCGCGTCCCTCATGACCAGCAGTCGGGAAAACCACCTGTTGTCAGATGCACAGAAATATACTTGTTGGGTAGTAGTTCAAGTTCTCGCAGCCTTCCTCTGGTGAAATTGAAAATAGCGAAAGCTGTTGAAAAATTAAGACTAGAACGCTTGCAAAATAGTCTTTGGATGATACGTTGATGTTCATGAACTCAGAGAATTGCATGTTAAAAAATACCCGCTTAATCAGACAGTTGTTTTATAAAGACAGTCCTGATCAGCATCAAGAGCTCAGCGTAAATTTTCAAGACTAGGCATGTTCTATGAAGGATCTTGAAAACAGACTGTGAGGAATAGACGCTGTGAAGGCTTGATAATGTTTCAGATACATGTGAAACACTGTAAACTCGAATACATCTCTATCGGTATCGTCATAATTATAAAGAAAATTAATTCTGATCAAATATACTTAGTCAACTTGGACAGTGAACATGAAAATCGTTTGTTTTATGAATAATTCAGTTTATGAATCTTTTTTTTACGAATAATTCAGATGGTTCGTAGAATAACGAAAGTAAAACGTAGGTTTTTTTTCCTGACCGAAAAAAAAAGATGATACATTTTTTTCACATCGATCAATCTCTCTAACTGAGCGTTTTGTAACATGAATATTGCCTAAGAAATGGTTCTCATTCAAGTTTAATTTTCTCCTTTGGTAAGACCGCGCTCTCGCTCGCTCGCTCGCAATCATTTGCACCCTTTGCAAAGAAACGAATAATGTAGAACTGTTGAACAATGTAGACTGGTGATACAACCCTACAAATACGTCGCAGCTCGTGATGAAAACATTTCACAATGATTCATGACCTGACGAGGAATTTTTTTTTGCAGTATTGCCATTTTTGTCAATTATTTTTTCATCAGTATATTTCTTGATCATTAGTACTTTTTGGGAGGTAGCCCTTGCCTCTTAAGCGCGGCACATCAAGCTTATTCTATCCAGTTATAAACTAGAAAGTTAGAAATATCGAATAAAGTAAACTGACTCAGTTTAACTTCGCATTTTAATTTTGCGATGGTTACGATTTTAGCTTTCTATTTCGTTGTCTCATTCATCGGTCATTATTTGCTTTAAAAGACGTTAAAATCATCGTAGAAAAACCAGTGTGTTTAATATTTTCAACCACATAAGTACAGTATGTCTGTCTGATTTAAAAGAGATTTTTCTTTGGTTTTATATCACAATACAACTGAAAGGAGAAAATGAAATCTAGAACTCACTTTCTATTGTAAGATCGTTCCAAGGTAGCGTAAAAATGTCTTAAATATGAAGCAATAATTTTTTGGTTCTGCATTTAATATTTTCCAGCCTAGCTCTTGAAATTGTTTGTTTGGGAAGATCAGAGAGATATCCCAATCAAAACAGCTTTCACAATTTTTACTGCAGCACTCGACACTCCGGAATGGGAGAGCCAAATACCATATGACTTGGTGTACTCAAGCCTTTGAAACAAACAAATTCACCATCCAATCGTTCAGTAACGACAGGTGCTCCAAAGAGCTCTTTTTATCAATATCGATAAATATCATTCAACGTAAGTTAAAACTATGAACAGGGGGTAAATTAAAAAGTTATATTTAAGATAAAAATAGTCTCCAAGATAAAATAAATTCCGTACATGTAAACGTTGGAAACCTTTGGAGAACTAAGTGTCTCTTAAAATAATTGTTTACAATATTGACAAGTGTCTTCATATTATTGATTACAACTTTCTCTTTTTCTTAAAAAAAACTTCATACTCTAAGCAATTACCAGTTTACAATTAATATTTTAGGTTTCATACAAGGAAGTTTCAAACTTTATCTTACAATTTTCAACTCTTAAGCCGATTTTTAGTTACTACTAGGAAATGAATTTTTCATGATGAACTATTCACCTCATTGTCGGTGGCCAGTGGTGGATATTTACCTCGCACCGAGCGAATTGCGCTTGCCAGCAGATGGTTTCATATCTGACTAGTCTCTACTATAAAACAAGGTTCGCTTGTCACGTAAATATGTAAAAAATAATTAAAAAAAGGTAGTTAGGTATATACAGTTACATCTTATGCCTGGAGGATATTTGATAAACAAAGGACACGAGACAGTTTCGCTCTTGTTGTCAATGTAACGATATTAAAACGTAGGAATGCTTTTGTTCTCTTAACCAGCAGATGAAATGGCTTTCTTATCTGACTAGTCTGGACTATCCAACAAGGTCCTCTTGACACGTCAATATAAAAAGTAGTAATTAAAAAAGGGAATTGGGAATAGAGTTACATCTCATGCCTGGGGGATATTTAATAAACAAAGGACACGAGACAGTTTCGCTTTTGTTGTCAATGTAACGATATTAAAACGTAGGAATGCTTTTGTTCTCTTAACCAGCAGATGAAATGGCTTTCATATCTGACTAGTCTGGACTATCCAACAAGGTCCTCTTGACACGTCAATATAAAAAAGTAGTAATTAAAAAAGGGAATTGGGAATAGAGTTACATCTCATGCCTGGGGGATATTTAATAAACAAAGGACACGAGACAGTTTCGCTTTTGTTGTCAATGTAACGATATCAAAACGTAGGAATGCTTTTGTTTGATGCAATTTCACCCGTAAAGCAAAACAGCGCTACCGCACGCAAAGGCATAATTAAATCCACACCTAAAGGGTTTAAGTACGACCAACTCGCGCAATTCTCAGTCAGTACTTGAAGAAGTATTTTCCCATCGCGCTGTGATCCGTTATACAAGTTCCGAGAGAAAGGTAGGAATGATCAGAGTTTAAACAAACCAATTTAGGTTTTATTTGAAATGTTCCAATGCAGCGTCAGAGTTAAGTACTGCGCCGCAACAGTAAAATTTGATAGTCACTCGATTTGTTTTCTGAAACTGGTGATTTTTTTTTTAGATTTTTTATTATTTCGCACTATTTACAGACATATTTTACTATCACACACTATTTACAGAAAATTCATTAATTAAAATAAGGAAAATATAATAATAGTAAAGCCAAAACAAAATGTGCTCAGTGACCAAAGAAGCATATGCTATCGTGTTGGTCACTGACACGTTAAAAAAGAAAAAAAAGACAAGACACATTAATTAATAAAACAATAGAATAAAGGAAGTAAAATGTGATTAACAAAAGTATGCGAATTAAACAAGTTAAGTGAATAGATCATAATTAAGTTATATACAGAATTCAGAGAAATTATGCTGAAGAGTAATATTGAGTATTTAACAGGTATAATCTATATTGCTTATAAAAGGAAGTGTAAGGCAGTTTTTTAAAATCTGTTGGAATAATTTCCCAAAATTTTGATGCAACAAAAGAAAAAGTAGAGGACCCATAGTTATTATTTACTTTTGGCCTGTGAAAATTCAAATTCGCAGCAAATCGTGTATTGTAGGTATGGACTTCAGATGCCCGAGTAAGGGTTCTATGAAATACTGTTGGAATGTTTGTTGAATCATTTAAAATTTTATGAGTAAATAGAGCCACTTTAAATCTGTACATATTTTCAAATTTGAGAATTCCTAGAAGATTGTAATATGGTGAAGCATTTTCCCTGCTGTAAGCAAAGAAAATGCTTCGGACACATTTATTCTGCTTAGTTATGATTTTACGTAAATTAGTTTTACATGCACTGCCCCAGCTTATGATGGCATAGGATAAGTATGGATATATGAAAGAATAATACAATTGTTTCAATGTATGAAGATCAACAAAATATCTTAATTTATAAATAATTGCTATATTTTTTGCTAATTTATTATTAATGTGCTGGATCTGCGGTCCCCATTGTAAATTTTGATCTATATAAATACCTAAATACTTAATTTGACTTTTATGTGCAATGCTAGGAATATGTATATATGGTCATAGTCTTGTAGATGAAATTATCATGTAATTAGTCTTAGTAAGGTTTATAGATAGTTTGTTGATGATACAATATTTAAAAACTAATTTCAATTCCTCATTCATGACATGCTCAAGCTGATGCAGATTATCACTTGTATAAAACATATTTGTATCATCAGCAAATATACGGAAGGATAGTTTTTTTGAGCAGTTAGGTAAGTCATTAATATAAAGCAGGAATAGAAGAGGACCCAGAGTTGATCCCTGTGGTATTCCACAAGTAATGGTTTCAGGACTAGATTGAATGTTACCAATCTTAACAAACTGAGTGCGATTATGTAGATAGTTTTCAAACCAGTTAAAGGTTATCCCTCGTATGCCATAGTGGTAGAGTTTAGATAAAAGAATATTATGGTTCACAGTATCAAATGCTTTAGAAAAATCTAAAAAAACACCACAGGTAACCAGCTTTTTATCCATTGCCTGTTTGAGGGTGTCAGTGATCTCAAAAATAGCTTGCTCTGTTGAGTGCCCTTTCCTAAAACCAAACTGATATCTATACAGAATGTTGTGTTTTTCCAGAAAATCATATAGTTGATTATAAATTAATTTTTCAAGTACCTCACTGAAAGGTGAAAGAGTTGAAATGGGCCTGTAGTTTCCTGGGTCAGTTACATCGCCACTTTTGTAAACTGGAGTGACTTGAGAAACTTTCAAAATATTTGGTACAACACCAGTTTGTATTGATTGATTATAGATTTGAGTGAAAGGTACTGATAAGGGTTCAGCTGCTAGTTTTATTAAATTATTAGGTATATCAATTGATGATTTGTTCTTGTCTAGTGTCTTAAACAAGTTTGAAACCTGGAATTCTGTAACAGTGGACATGACAAAACTATTAGCTGGAGATGACAGGATATATTGTGTAGGGTTTTCAAAGCTATCTTCAATTCTGCTGGCCAAACTTGGGCCAACATTGACAAAATGTTTATTAAACTGATCAGCAATATCTTCATTACTAGTGAAAGTCTTGTTGTTCCTTACTATTCTTTGAGGTGAGGTCTGTCCCTTTGTCTTCCTAAAAAAAAAATCTAAAAAAAAATAGTAAAAAATCTAAAAAAAAAAAAAAAAAAATCTAAAATCTGTCAGTAGCTCCTACGTACACCAGCAGCATTTTCGTCCGCGGTCCCTTGCTTTCATTTGTCTAAATCAATGTCATTTTCAGCCTTCAATCGAAGCCGAATTGTAGTGCTCGTAATAAACTTAATTTCGCTTTTCCAGATATATTTAGGGAAAATTTGCTACTTTTGTAGTCAACTAGTTGTGTTTATGTGCAAATTGAGATAAAATTTATTGGTAGGATTCAGGCGATTTAGTGCTGGTTTTTACAGGGCTGTTTGTCATCTCCGTGTAAAAATCTAGCCATCTGTACACTAACTACACTTGACTACACTGAGTACACTGATTAGGAAAAGATCATGCAGGTAGATGAACTACGACGAATATGGAAAGAAGAGTTTTTACCAAGTATTAGGCAAGAAATCAAAATTGAAATGCAGTCGCTGAAAGCAAGTATCGTCTTGCTAACAGAGAGATGCAATACTTTGGAGACATCCCAGCAGTTTCTATCTAACAAATATGATACCGTTGTGCAAACTTTGCAAAACGTCAAGGAACAGGCAACTAAGCTTGATAAGAAATACAAGGAAGCTACTGGTTCGCTCGAAGCGAAACAAACAAAGATGGCGGACATGGCTGACAAGACTGCAGAGTCTTTATATCGAATCGAATGTTCGCTCGACGACACACAACAGTACTTGAGAAGGGATTGCTTAGAGATCACTGGTGTCCCGATAACAAGCCATGATAACACTAAGCAGCTTGTTAAAGAAATTGGCACGTTAATTGGGGCTGAGATCGACGACAGCCATATTGTTGCTGCTCACAGGCTTCCAGACTCGAAAAATGTAAAAAATCGAATGATTGTTAAATTTCTCCAAAGGGACAAGAGAGAAGAAGTATTTAAGAAACGTAAACACCTTGTTGGAAAGAATATTCGACATTTGCCTTCTTTACAAACCGAAATAGGCGAATCCATCTCTCGAAGTAACAAGATCTTCATAAACGAGTCCTTGACCGGCTACCGTAAAAGGCTCTTTGGAAGAATCAAGGAATACAAGAGGAAGAACAATGTCAAGTTCCTGTGGACCAGTAATGGCAAGATCATGCTGAAAGTTAGTGAAACGTCTGCCACAGAAGCTTTTACTACGCACGAAGAATTTGAGGACTACCTCGACCAGATAAGCAATACTTAGAAAATAATATTTTAATGTACTGCTTTAAATTGTCAAATTCGAATTCTATGCCGTAAACACCCTGCAGTTTCTTCCCTTCTATAATTTAGATGACAGGGATTTTAGCTTTGCTATCAGTAACTGGTCTAGGAATATAAATCAATTAATTGACCTTGATCTTTACAACCTCCTACCAAATCCAGATAAAAATGATGAAGCTGACCCTGATCTAATGTTTATAAATACTCAGTCTGAATACCACGATATTCCTAAGCTTGATAATATCTTATGTAATGCTCAAGGTAAAGGTATTTCTCTTTTTCACTGTAACATTAGAAGTCTGCCAAAAAACTTGACCTTACTGAATGACATGCTGTACTCTATTGATTCAAGGCCTGACATAATTGCTGTCACAGAGACCAGATTAAATCCTAATTCGATCTCAAATGTAGACCTACCAAATTACAATCTTTTTCATAGCGATTCACCAACTCTTGCAGGAGGCACAGCTATTTATGTCAATGATACTCTTAAAACTATCCCCAGGCCTGACTTGAAAATAGGTCTTTCATCAGTAGAATCTTGTTGGGTTGAAATTGACCCTGCTCATAATAAGAAGCATATTATGATTGGCTGCATTTATAAGCACCCATCTGCAAATGTGGATGAATTCACATCGATACTCAATGAATTCCTACAAGAATTAAATATGAACAGATATGAAGTATATATATTAGGGGATATGAATATTGACCTTTTAAAACATCACACACACCTGCAAACAGGTAGATACCTTGATATGATTTATTCCCACAATCTATTACCAGTGATAACAAAACCCACTAGAATCACCAGTCATACTGCAACCTTAATTGATCATATTTATACAAATACAGTTAACAGGTTGATTTCAGGGGTTATAGCCGTTGATATCTCAGATCATTTACCAATTTTTTGCACCGTCGAATCATTACTTAGAAAACAAAATGGGCAACTTTACTTCAGAGACTACAGTAAGTTCAACCCTGAATCATATCTTCAAGACATCAGTGCTGTGGATTGGAATCTCACCTCTGGTAAATGTAATAATTTGCATGAAACAACAGCTAGAACTATTAATACACTCAAATCAATAAGCATGCACCCCTAAAACAAGTATCTAGAAATAAACAAAAGCAATTAAGAAAACCTTGGATCTCAAAGGGAATGCTCAAATCAATTAAAACTAAACATGCTATGTACAAAACCCATTATCTTTCCAATGACCCAGTCAAAATTTGTGAATTTAAAAAATACTCAAATAGATTAAACCATCTCAAAAACATTAATAAGAAAGCCTATTTTTGTAAAAAATTTGATTTGTGTAAAAATAACTTAAAGGCTACATGGAAAATAATTGAAGACCGATTTGTTTTTCTCTGCAAACAATTTCAAGAGCAATGGCTGGAAAATATTAAATGCAGAACCAAAAAATTATCGCTTCATATTTAAGACATTTTTACGCTACCTTGGAACGATCTTACAATAGAAAGTGAGTTCTAGATTTAATTTTCTCCTTTCAGTTGTATTGTGATATCAAACCAAAGAAAAGTCTCTTTTAAATCAGACAGACATACTGTACTTATGTGGTTGATAATATTAAACACACTGGTTTTTCTACGATGATTTTAAGGTCTTTTAAAGCAAATAATGACCGATAAATGAGACAACGAAATAGAAAGCTAAAATCGTAACCATCGCAAAATTAAAATGCGAAGTTAAACTGAGTCAGTTTACTTTATTCGATATTTCTAACTTTCTAGTTAACAACTGGATAGAATAAGCTTGATGTGCCGCGCTTAAGAGGCATGGGTTACCTCCCAAAAAGTACTAATGATCAAGAAATATACTGATGAAAAAATAATTGACAAAAATGGCAATACTGCAAAAAAAAATTCCTCGTCAGGTCATGAATCATTGTGAAATGTTTTCATCACGAGCTGCGACGTATTTGAAGGGTTGTATTACCAGTCTGCATTGTTCAACAGTTCTACATTATTCGTTTCTTTGCAAAGGGTGCAAATGATTGCGAGCGAGCGATCGAGAGCGCGGTCTTACCAAAGGAGAAAATTAAACTTGAATGAGAACCATTTCTTAGGCAACATTCATGTTACAAAACGCTCAGTTAGAGAGATTGATCGATGTGAAAAAAATGTATCATCTTTTTTTTTTCTGTCAGGAAAAAAACCTACGTTTTACTTTCGTTATTCTACGAACCATTCAAGTAGACAAATATTGGATAACATACTGTGTTCTCTCGCTCGTGGACATGAATTGTTTAGTACTGTCGTCTGTCTCAGTAGATATGTTAATAATTGCTGAATTATTCGTAAAAAAAAAAAGATTCATAAACTGAATTATTCATAAAACAAACGATTTTCATGTTCACTGTCCAAGTTGACTAAGTATATTTGATCAGAATTAATTTTCTTTATAATTATGACGATACCGATAGAGATGTATTCGAGTTTACAGTGTTTCACATGTATCTGAAACATTATCAAGCCTTCACAGCGTCTATTCCTCACAGTCTGTTTTCAAGATCCTTCATAGAACATGCCTAGTCTTGAAAATTTACGCTGAGCTCTTGATGCTGATCAGGACTGTCTTTATAAAACAACTGTCTGATTAAGCGGGTATTTTTTAACATGCAATTCTCTGAGTTCATGAACATCAACGTATCATCCAAAGACTATTTTGCAAGCGTTCTAGTCTTAATTTTTCAACAGCTTTCGCTATTTTCAATTTCACCAGAGGAAGGCTGCGAGAACTTGAACTACTACCCAACAAGTATATTTCTGTGCATCTGACAACAGGTGGTTTTCCTGACTGCTTGTCATGAGGGACGCGGTCTCTGAGACCGACATTGTTCTAGACATAGTAACTATGTTCTAGACTTTGTTAGATGTGGATTCTTCTGCCAATTCCAACACCTGACTGCGAGGCGATTCTTCTGATCGGAAAGAACAGTTCATGATTTCAAAGCCAAGAAGAACTCTAAACAAACCTTTTGAAACACCTGTCGTCTGCCCTTTTAATTCGTGACGCGTCACGCATTCGGTCAAGTCGGGGGATACACAGAGTGTAAACAAAATTCATTCAAAGTTTGTTTAACTAATTTAGGGGAAGTCTCGATTCTCTTTGCGATATGTGTTTCCAGTTTTCTAGCAGATTAAAAACCATTTAACTGGGGATATAGTCCGGTTTTACCATGCAGCCATGCAGCGTGACGAATGAAAATGATAAAACTTTCGCAGGAAAATTAAGCGACCTGTTTTAAAACTTAGTAACTTACCGAGTGTTAATAGCGGAGCTCCTGCGCGCGAAGCGCGCCAGCGGGGCACCATGGGTAAGAATTTTTGGTAAACCCATGAGGCTGAGAAAATTTGGTGCGTACGCCCGTCCGTCCGCCCGCGCGTACAGACTCTCGGGGAGGGGGAGTGGAGTCCTAAGGCAGCCCAACCGGGGGTGGGGGAGCTGGAGGAGAATAGGCTGAGGGAGATGAGTAGCATGCCATCTCTACTTATCCCTAGTTACGTACGTAACTGGTACGTAAACAGAGCTTACAACTTTGACCAATTGACAGCTGTCAAATCAAGGTATCTGCTGACCAGTATCACGTGGTCATATCGCGGGCTCACATGTGGAGCTAATCGAGGTCACGTGCTTTTGTGAAGTTGACCGCTGACCAGATGATGGTTTTCTAGTTGATCGCGGGCTCAAGTCCTAGTTTTTTACAAATTTTTTGATCATCGCGTTAATTCAGGTTTAAATAATGGACAAAGCTAATAACCGAGGAGCTCACCTTTTAGGCATGGCTATATCTATTGTGAAAGTTTTTCTGTTAAAAAAATTATCTGGACATTTCATTTCAACTAACTTAAGAAAAGGCGGCAAACTGGCAGTCAGTCGAGGGAACAAGTGCCAGATTTGGCAAATCTTCGTTGAAGCACTCGAAGAGTTTCCGAATTATTTCATCCAATCAAAAACTTGCGCGAGCGCTCACGAGCACTCCGTGACCAAATACTTCATGTTGCTTAGCAACTTCTGGGACAAAAACCGCAGGCTCAATCACTTCTCGGAGAAGTGATCGCGCCATCAACTTTGTTCCCTCGACTGTGGTTTGCACGTTGTTCACTGCTGAATTGAAAGACGGGAAGAAAGCGTGCTGGAAGACATAGATCTTCGTGAACATTTCTCGCTTTATTTACTTATCTACAGCATGGAAACTTATGCCAAGTGATTTAGGATAGCCTCTTAACGGGAAGATCCGAAATAATTGTTGACCTTAACATGATATATTGGAGTACGAGTCAAAAACAGCGAGAGTTGAAGCATTGTCGTCGGTTCGTGCGGCTGACCAAGACTGGAAAATTAACTGAAGTCTGAGCTAATATAAAAGTGTGCTCGGAGCCGGTCAAGTTGACTGAAGTGACGGATAAAAGACTGTTAAAAGCTACACCGAAAGGAAGAAAGATATTGATCTTCGCTGATAATTCAGATTATGCATATGTTGGTGGTGTGAGTTTATTATCCTTTTCGTTGCTTCGTCTCCGTTGTTATTTGGCTGGTTTGAAAGCTTTGCCCTGCAGAATTTACAAGCCTTCTCAAAATATGAGGTAACAAACGTAAATGTACACATTTTGTTATGAGAATCTGTTTATACTTCATTTATGAGCGAATTCGATGTTGTGTCGGTTTTCAGATCTTCCCGTCAATTATAAGCTTAAATTTCGTTAAAACGGCAGCTTTCAAACCTCTTAGCTTTAATCACTTTAGTACACTTTTCCCGATTAAATGTTTCGTTTCAAATATTGTTTTTTTAGTTAGTGGAGCTAACTGTAAGGTTCATCGTTGGAGTTTGAAAAGAATATTCTATTATTGAGCTACAAAAACATGATTTCGCGCGCTGCATTTACAGAAAAATTCCCCAAACAAATCAAAGCAAAAAACGAGTAAACCTTCGGCAACGATACTTCACACCAACGATTAAACGATTTATCATCCAATTGCTCTATTTCACTCGCTTGCATTTTTGTCATTTTGGTGAGTGTGTTGAAATCTCGTACGCGTGATAATTTTTTTAGATTCGTAAACGAGTATTTACGCCGGATTTTATATTGCGAGTTGCCTGTACTTGGGTGAGTGAGTTCAGACTTTTTCTACCGCACATTTGCTTACCAGAAACAGAGAAAATTCATTTAGTTCTCTACATTAAATTTTTAGCGCCACGTAAAAAACACTGTATTAAAGCAAAAAAGGTTTAATATATCTTAATCAACTAATAAAGGGATCAATGTCATAGAAAAAATACAAGAGCTTTTAGGAGTCTACGAAGTGTGTTTTACAGTTACGCAAAGTTGCCCGAAATCTCGGTTATTTTTGGCCGCTGGAGGGCCCAAAATAATGGAATGGTGATTTCTCGAAGAAAAACGAACGTCTATTTCTGCAAATGCCACTATTCCTAATCTTTTCAGGTAGCTTTTAGACTGTGAAAAGATGAAGGTAAACGGGCAACCTCGATCTTTTGCCCCTGCCCGGTTTTCTCTGACAATAACACTTAATTGAATTATACGGGAAGATCTGAAAACCGACACTACTTCAAATTCGTTCATAAATGAAGTATAGTATAAACAGATTCTCACAATAAAATTAAACTTATGCTTAGGAATATATACATATACGTTTGTTACCTCAAGGCTGGAGAAGGCTTGTAAATTCTGCAGGGTAAAAATTTCAAACCAGCACAATAATGAAGGTGATATGTGATCTTCGCAGTGAATTTCCAATTTAAGCAATTGGAATAAAGAAGCCTGAAAAAAATCAGGGCTTCAACAGGATTCGAACCCGTGACCTCCACGATACCGGTAATCGGAAACGAAAACGCCACTCGTTGTACGGCTTACTCCAACACCTGCGACATATAAGCTTACATGTTTTGAATTATCAGCGAAGATTGATCTCTCCTTTCCTTTCGGTGTAGCTTTATCAGTAAATCATTTTCACTGTATACAATAGCCCTGACGCGGGAGGCTAAGTTATGGGAGGATACCCGCGACTGCCAGGGCAAAATGCGTGTAAAATGTAGGAAACAGCATCGACCGCCACTAGGGGAGGTGGGAGGGGCGAAACTTTTAACGTGACTTCACCGAACTCCGTTGAACTGACCACGAGGAGACAGAAATTGCGATATTTGAAGCGATGGCCGCAATGCATCATGAATGTGACTTGCGCATATAAAAGGTGCTCTTTGAACGTCGAAAGAACAAGTGACTGGAAACGCTATGCAACCTTATATAAATTTCTGTACGAAACTTGCATGACACTTGCACAGCGCTAAAAGGAAAACTGTCCAAACAATAATTTCTTTGGTCCAAAAATGGTAAAAAAAAAGTTGTTATTTTAATGATGCAGTTAATAGGAGCATGCTTTGTTTTCATTTGTATAAAAATAAATTTCCACAGCAGAAGAAAATAATGTATACAGGAAAAGTGTTTATATTTTATTACTGCCGTAACCATTCAAACTGTAAGCGTATATGTAGCAGTTGCTTAAGCCTTTTCCTAATTTATTTCATGTTTCGAACTAACGTCCCGGCATATTTTTTTAACTTTTTGTACATCCCCACACCATTATTGCAAAGCAAGGGATGCACCTGTTTCCTCGAAAATGCATGGGAAAGCTCCAGCTGTTTTTCAAGGGAGTTGCACAATTCTATTGCTCACCGTGTGCTACATAACATTTTGCTTTTGTTATTCACAGAAATGGCCAATCATTTGGAGATTGATCATTGTATTGTATTGATCATTGTATTGATCATTGTAATGGAAGCAGCAAAACCCGTCCAGGCCACACTGCAAGACAAAAGGGAAACAACACTAGAAGAAGGCATGGCGAAAGTGGTAGATATTATGAGAGAACTGAACGAATGCAGCGGTAGGTAGACATGCCTTGGATTTTGTGATACTCAACAAAAAATGCTTCAGCCGTACATTAAGTAAACACCAGCTAATTGGCTAACCAACTAACTAAATGAATGACTGACTGACTGACAGACTGACTGACTGACTGACTGACTGACTGACTGATTCACTCACTCACTCACTCACTGGCTAACCAACTAACTGACTGACTGACTGACTGACTGACTGACTGACTGACTGACTGACTGGCTGGCTGGCTGGCTGGCTGGCTGGCTGGCTGGCAGGCTGGCTGACTGACTGACGGACGGACGGACGGACGGACTGAATGACTGACTGACTGACTGACTGACTGAATGAATGACTGAATGACTGACTGACTGAATGACTGACTCACTGACTCACATACCGACTGACTGACTGACCAATTACCTAACTGACTGACGTACTGACTGACTGCCTGACTGACTGACTGACTAGAATTGTGTTATAAAAATCAGAGTTATACAAAGCTTATTGTGATATAACTTACTTTAGCTTCACTTCAGACATAAATGAAAGTCATATGCAACTCGTGGTACAGGCAACGATGGAACCCCTGCTCTCGACTTTGCTGAATCTGATCATTTTTTCTCCCAGAGCAGAAAAATGCAAAATGACAATACTCTTGTATTAGTCGTGTATCTTTGTGCATTCTTTGAGTTTCGGACGCAATCAATTACAGAAGCGACCGAATAAATTCGGCATACTCACGCGTTTTATTTGGCTTTTTGAAATTTCGCGCTACAGAATTCGGTTTTTTTTTTTTTTTTTTTTTTTTGGGGGGGGGGGGGGGGGGGGGCGAATTTTTAAAAATCTGGAAAGGCTGACGTTTCCCAGAGCACTAGTTGTCTAGCGCCTAAGTAATATTGCTTCTAGGTCTTACCTTTGACGATCCATATCACCGTTTTTATTAGACATCAAGATATCTTTTCTAGAGCAAGTTTTTAAGGTGTTGGAAATTGTTTTACCTTTTTTCAGCGTTTACAAAAATAGAAGAACTTTATAAAACGCTCATGTCCATCACACCAGCTGGTAAGTTGATACAACATATTCTGATGTTTAATGTTCATTACAGTGTATCACAATTTTATTTTATTTTTAATTTTTTGGAAAACTGTGCCGACACCTATCTTCTCGTTCTTTTTTTAGTTATTTTAATTGAGCAATGTGCCGTTTAATGAAAGAAAGCAAAATATTTAACTCAAAAGTTTGCAAATTAAAAAAAAATAAAATAAAATAAAAAGATGCAAACAAACGCAAATGTTAATTTATAAGCACTGTGTTTTCACTAGGACAATTTTAGCTAAACAAAGTCAGAAAAGTCCGGAAATACAGTGAAAACACGTTGTCTAGACTTTAGCGAGTTAAAAATGTCAACTGTTTTCACAGGTAAAAACAACGGGTTTTGTCGCCTTTACGACAGGAAACTCACGCAGAGTTATACTAAATGATAGCAAATGAAAGCGATGATGTTGAAAAACTGACTAAAAACCATTTTACTTAGTAAACATGTTACTTTAATAGTTTTAAAAGCGTCATTGACTCTACGTATGATCCACAGGTTAAAATTCGATTCCACTGCGTTACATCAGTCCACACTACGCACCGGGGGGCGGGGGATACTCCCTATAATGGCCTATACCGGGAGGCTCCGCCCGAAAGGTATAAGGTTAGGTATATGAAAGGGTAGGAAAATCTTCGTTCGGGTATTAAAAAGGCCTTGAATTAAAACATATCAAGCAGACGCAACTTATGACTGTTTCATTTTAATTTATTACGCGCTACGTGAAACAATGACAAGAAGACTTCCTGTTTTAACGATTTATTCAAAAGGCGGGCCAGTGACAGTGGTTATAGGTATATGAAAGGGGTGACTTTTTCCAATAAAAGATATACGCAAGGGGGTGCCTTTTCTGAAAAAAAAAATGGTATATAAAAGGGTAAGGGGTTGGACGTCGGGGCGGAGCCTCCCGGTATAAACCTTTTATGGGTCCCCCCCGCCCCCCCCCCCCCCCCCCCCCAAAGGTCTGCTTTAACTCCTTTTCAAACTGTTGTTACCTGAACACCAACATTCAAGTGAGAAACTGCGGCTCTTTCTATGTCTATTACTTCAATGGTACACCGGGCTGTAATCTCCGCTACTGTGGCACTGACTAAATCAAACATAAAGTCATAATGCATAATAGCAATCCTCGAAATGGACCTAAAACAAAAACAGAAAGTATTTCTCGTGTTCTTGTTCGTACAAAACTTACACTGACATTGTGGTTTGACGAACATATCAAGGCTGTTAGCCATATCGTTTCCTGTCTTTTAGCCATTTCCTTTCACATATGGACGTCTAGAAAGGGAAAACCACTCCAAAGTCAAACCGATTCGAAAGCCTTTGTATTGTCTGCTTGGCCTGGGAGAAAAAGAAACTGCCATTATAACTAATAACTAATAATTATAACTTGGGCATCCTTAAAACTCTGATTTGCATTAGCAGTAGCCACTTCATATCCATAATTATACCCGAGGGATACTTTTTCTTCTTCATACATTTTGCATATTTAATGCTGCGTGACGATTTATACTATAGTAAAGGTAAACAAAAAGTACCTAAAGAGTGGTGTATAATGGTAAAATCCGAGACTCCCTATGACGCCAAGGCTTAGTCTTTTAAATCGAGTAGGAGGTTCTTACGACGAGATTCGATGTTGCTATACTTTAGAGACCAAGAACCATCGAGGGAATATAGACGAAACTCAGAAACACTTATAGGTACAACATTACACTTAGTCGGTGTGCCAAGCGACGACCTGAGCCCGGATATCGTGAAACATGAAAAAGTGATCTATTAGAACTACGATATTATTAATTTCTCTGGGCATTTTATTAGCTTTTAGTTGGTGCTCCTTAGATGGCTACCGTAGAGAATATTGCAGACTAATGCGACATTTTTGTAATATCGCGAGACTCGTACTTGTTGTAAACCTTATATAATCTGTAATGGCAAGATCTGGATAAATAAAACAATACGAGGGTACATTTGTAATTGTTTAGTATACCGTAAGGAATTGTCAGTTTCATTTACCTGACAAATGAAAAGTACGAATGAGAGGCATAGTCAGATTTAACTATAAAGCAAGTGGAAACTTCCACATTCTCCTGGAAATGTGGATTACAACGTAAACAACGCTTAGCTTAACCCTATCCAGACCCGGGGAGCAGTACCCGCACTGACTTTGAACGCTTATACCTTTTTCAAGATTCAACCAAAGGCTGCCAAGCTTCGCGAGTTTATCCAAAATTTATTTGGCAATAACATAGTTGAGTCCAAAGCAAAACTAGTAAAACCGCCCAACGATAGTCAACTGCTCAACCACAAGTTATTTAAAGGAGAAGTTCACTCCAGAATGGCCATTTATTTTCTTTACGCCAATAAAAAGTTTCTACAAAAATATGTTATTCACCAAAATTTCAGCTTCCAACGAGCGCTAAATCCCTACGAAATCTTTCTCTAAAGTAGCCCAAAATTCGACAACTGAACGCCGCCATCTTGGAGCTAGTAATGTATGCGTGACGTCAAAGAGTTCAGCCTGAAGTTTAGCGGGAAAATTTAAATACTTCAAACTCCTTGTTTCTTTGAAGTGGCTTTTGTTTGTCAAAATGCCTGTCTGAAAGGAAAGAAAGGTGAAAGGTTTTTTGTATCTCTTGAAGCTCTGTTTGAGAAACATGGAGCTGCACAAACAGGCATTTTGACAAACAAAAGCCACTACAAAGAAACAAGGAGTTTCGAGTATTTAAATTTTCCCGCTAAACTTCAGGCTGAACTCTTTGACGTCACGCATACATTACTAGCTCCAAGATGGCGGCGTTCAGTTGTCGAATTTTGGGCTACTTTAGAGAAAGATTTCGTAGGGATTTAGCGCTCGTTGGGAGCTGAAATTTTGGTGAATAACATATTTTTGTAGAAACTTTTTATTGGCGTAAAGAAAATAAATGGCCATTCTGGAGTGAACTTCTCCTTTAAGCGATTTATTATCCAACTGCTCTATTTTACTCGCTGGTACTTTTTTTAACTTAGCGAGTGTGTTGAAATCTCGTCAGCGTGATTTTTGATTCGTAAACGAATATTTACGCCGGTTTCGTTACGAGCTACCTGTGCTTAAATAATAAGTGACTGATCTGAGTTCAAACTTTTCCTACCGTGTATATGCTTACCAGAAACGAAGGAAATTCATTCGGTTCTCTACATAAAATTCTCTAAACTATTAAGCAGCGTGTACGATAAAATAGAATATTAATCATGGAAGCAAACAAAGACGGTTCAAAACTACATTGTAAGCCACAATTCTTACACACACAAAAATACTCTTAAATGACTTACATAACCGGCTCCCAGTGAAAAAAAATTAATAAATGGGACCTCCGCTTTTAGGCCTGCCTAAATCTATATATTAACCCAAACCACAGTAATCATTTATGTTTCTAGAGATCCCTCTTACAGTCAAGCGCCTCGAACCGTAGCCACCCAACAAAGTTTTTGACATCTTTTTGACAAGTTTTTGATTACTTTGATGAGTTTTATGGCTTCTGGTTGCTTTAAACTACCAATCAGATGCCTGAAAAATGGAAGGCGGGGTATCAACTGTTGCATGATTTGTCATCAAAAGCTGTGTTCACACTAGGCCGGAACATGATTACTCTGATCACGAATTAAACATGTTTCACTATGAAAAGTGTTCACATCAGGCAGTGCATTGCGCGAATCATGATTGAAACATGATTATTCTGATCATGATTGAAACTACCTCGTGAGGTAGTTCCAATCATTATCAGACTAAACACGTTAAAAATGGCGGAGATGCGGTGAGGAGGCGAGTGCCCAAAGGCTTCCAAATTGGGCCTTCTTTGAGCTTCTATGGGACCAAATGTTTATTTAAAATATGGGCTAATGAATCGATACAACAGGAATTAGCGGTGATGGGTAGAAAGCAGAATATTTGGCAGAACATAGCCACGAATGCTTACGACGGCGGATACAAGCGCACAGCATTGCAATGCAAAAACAAATTTCACAAAAAAATTCTTCTATTACCGAAGATAGCGCAAATACTGACAATACTGTCTCGTTGCTAAACGCTTGAAAGCCCTGCTCCATCGAAGGGCTACAAAGTACATAGAAAGACAAAGATTTCATGGAAACTTTATTGCAATATCGAGCTATATTTTTCGGTTCAAGTGTACAAGATTTATGCAGGAACCGTAAAACCGCATAAATAACACACCAGGCATGAAACGTGTTTGAAACTGACACCTAATGTGAACAATGCAATAACAAGCATGTTCAGGTGAAACACGTTTCGTTGAAACATGTTTATTGTAAACATGTTTCGGCTTAAATGTGAACACAGCTAAAGAGTTTGAAATGGTTTCAAACAAGGTTTCGCACGAGCGATTATGCGAAGTTCAACTGGCGATAAATAAATTTTATGCCGACAAAAAATTGGTTAAACTTAACTTTTCGCACAGAAAATGCATTTCAATTTCACGCCCTCTGGGTTTGTAAAACTGGTTGAAACTGAACGTTTCATAGATCGTGCGTATGAGCCGTTGTGCAACCGAAAGCCATCAAACTGATCAAAAACCAGTCAAAAAGATGTCAAAAACTGAGTCGGGTGGCTACGGTTCGATGCGGTTGACTGTAAAACCATAGCAGGAAATGTCACTTTTTCGTTCACTAAAAAGTTTAACTTTTTCATTCTTGTTACTGCCGCTTTTCTATTCAATTTTGTTATAGCTATGATAAATAGGAAATAAAATTTCGCGTTATTCTCGGGTTTAAAAATTGGTCACCCGCCTCGCAACAGTCCGATTTAGTCACGAACTTCTAGACGGCCTTAATGGCGTCCCGTTACGATAAATGCATAATAGTTATAGTTCTCAAATATTCATGTAAACCGAGAATTTTACCGAATACGATTGGCCTGGATATATTTTACGTTTTTCTTCCTCCAAACCGACACTTTGTTGAGCCGATACGCGCAATGAATAATTGTAGTTTCGGTTTCACCCTGGGATAAGCTGTTGGAGTTTATGAGGTTAAGTACGTCGTGAATAGGTTTGCCCCTAGTAATAATTCTTCTCAGAATGTTAATTATAGCGGCAAAAATATAACTGCTTGATTAGTTAACTGACTGACTGAGTGACTGTTACTAATTTGTTTTGCTGTGAATAGCCCCATTTTTTCAAAGGAAACCACGAGTACCAGGTACTATATGTATGATACGGAATATGCCTCTTTTCTTTACTTACACCCTGTATACAGTTAATTCAAAACTTTAAATCATCAATTTTTATTTGACACCTGCTTAAGAGTATAAAAAAGATCTAAATTATTAAAGGGGGTACTTGTACCCTGCTGGCCTCATATTTTTCCCTCAGAGCTACTGCAGCAATATTCAAACAACTTTCGCGTGTTAAATAACACAGATTTAAAACAACATTGGTTAGTTGAAACAGCAGCCTTACAACAGCAATTACAGAAAACCTACAAAAATTTAAGGTAGGAACCGTCCCTTTTTATCTTTAATGATACAGGACTAGCTAGCCATCTTGTTTTTATTCACAATTCCGGTTTGTAAAATCCTTTATTTGAATGTTAAAGCTTCTTACGACATTTCCAACACTCAACACAAACAATGACAATCTCATAAGCAAAAATAACAAGAAAGATGTGTTTCTTTCGCAGAACGACAAGCAAGCATATTTCAATTTAATTAAAACGAGCAAGAAAGCGCAAATGTGTGGAGTTTCTAAAATAGTAAAAGAGTCCACGAATTCGCGATTTATTATTTCGGTTAGTAGCTGGAAGACCGGGTACATTAATCAAATTTTAACCAAGGACGATAGGATTTATGGCCAAGTTGAGGGCCTGTTCAACTTAACTCTGGACTTTCATGGTCAAAAAAAAAAAAGGCAGAAAAAAATGGATCTTTAAGGGTCTCCAAGATTGTAATTAAATTAAAAACGCTTAGCCTGTTGGTTAAAATTCAAAATCGCCTTACTGCTTTCTTTATTAACTTCATTTTTGCTATGAGAATTCAGCTATTCATCATTCAAAACAACGATTTGCGTTTATGCCTGTCCATTGTCGCCTAAGTTTTGGGGCAATGTTTGTTAATTGAGTTATGCCGAAAGATTGGTTACTAGATTGTAAGTAACAAAGTAATTTTTGGTATATTAAATAAGAAATAGAAATAAACAAATTAAAATTCATTTAACATTTAAATTCATTGCTATGGCAACTTCAAAAAAGGTCAAACATTAATCTTTATCTTTAACCTTTTAAGGCTAGTCACAATATAGGTATTGTTTAAAATGTTTATTTTGCTGATACGAGAAAACAAGAATTAGTAAACCATAACAACTTTAAGCGAGTATTAAGTATTCTAAATTACTAGCCTTAACCATCAAAAACATGGTATTTTTTCTCTTTCTCGGCGTCACTTAGATATGACTCCGTTAACTGATAAAAGCTTTACTAGTTTGCAATAAACATTTTCGCGCCGCAGCATTAGGCTAGCTGTAAAAGAATACAAAGATGAAAATATTTATATTGTTAATAATTTCTAACTGGTTTCAACTGTATGGAAGCAATTTCAAGGGGAGTAAGGAAACCACGGACTTCATGCTGAAAATTGCCGTTAGAGTAGTTACATCCTATAGGAACAGCACACTCCGTTTCGCTTTTAGATGCGAATGGGTATACACACACTCAAAGGATGTTTTGAGTTTACTTAACTTGAACTGAGGTAGTGGTCAGTTCTTCAGTAAGCACTTCTCTATGAGTTATCAATGAAACATTCATTTCTTCAGTGTGTTTTGTTTTCTGTTTATCCTAAATTAAATAATTAAATTAGCTTTTCACAGAACATCACTTTAATGCTCATTAAAATAGCTCGATTGCAGCACAGAGCTCATCGAATTTTTTTAACTCTTTTCTTTTTATCATAGCCAATGCAAACTGCTCGTGGTCCTTAACGATGCGCTGCAGGGTCTTTCCGGTAGTTGTATTGTGCCAGATGTTCTGTGAGATTATTAGTCAAGAATGTAAACAGGATGAATATTCCATCCTCGGGATGATGCTAAGAGGACATACCTTCAAGAAGTTGAACACATCGATTTCATTTGAGTGTCTTCTGGCCTGCAACGATGACTTCAGATGTCATAGCTTTCATTACGTCATTTTCAAAAGTGTGTGTGAGTTAAATAACCGCACCAAGGAAGCAAGACCCGAGGATTTCATTCCTAACTATGAAAGATATTACTTTAGACCTAACAAGAAAAGAGGCAAGTTGCTTTAATAATTAAATTTAATTAAAAAAATAGCTGTCCGACAGGTGCTTAAGAAGGGGCAATAATTTAAAATTACTTATACCAATTCTGTGGGAGAGAAAAAGTTAAAGGACAGAAAGCGAATTCCCGGACCCTGCTGAAAAAAACATTGACATTGTTCCCCTACAGTTCCTATCGGTTCGATTCCTGAGTTACCCGCTGAAACGTGCAAATAGATCAAGGCGAGTGAAGGAGGACAAGCGGTCAGTGGCAAATACTGGTTTGATTCTATTATACCTGGGGAGACAGTTCTCGTTCCCTGCAACATGGAAACAGAAGGTGAACTATAAATTGTAAAGAAAATGTTCATTTAACGACTAAGAGACACTAAATATAAAATACCTTAAGCTTTCTTTGACCGTATAGATTCATTTTTGATGAGTTCAGTGAAGATTACTAACATCAACAGCATTCTTATCGTGGGAAGATTGTTCCTTTCTGAAACTTGAAACTTGTGCCTGCACTTTTATGAAAACAATCACTGTTGCTAGCTTCTTAAAAGGAAGGTCAACCGAGCCTCATGGTTGTTTTGAGGAATTTGAACACAAGCTTTGAATTTTCGAGATGTCGCATTAATCCAAATATTTGGATGTTTTAATGATTTTTGGAAAGAAAACCTGATTAGCTCGAGATTGGAGTGTAAAAAAGCTGCCAAAGCAACGCGGTTATCATCAGTTCGATGGTAAATGTCTCAGATGCTGTGTCATTTTGGTCTTTTTTATTTTATCTTCTAAACTCCAGAATAAAGATGACTTTCAATTTCTTATTTTCTTTACTTCGGGCAGGTGATACCACAAAAATATTTATCTCTCATTTTGAGTCTCATTTCATGCATTTATGAAATCTTCAAGTAATGTTTAGTAAATGAGCAGCAGTATTTTATCAAGTTTAAAACATGAGGCGCAGCCGAGTGTTTTAGCATGGATAAACACGAATTGCGAATTTATTGAACGGCTTCAAAATTTTCTAATGTAGATCAACCCATTCTTGCAGTAATACTTAGATTTGGGGTTATTTTGGCCATAGTTAATGGAGGGAAATGGTTAGGAAGCCCGGCAAAGTTCTTTGTTGTATGTTTTTGTTTGCTATTTTGGGGGTTGACCCTGCACAAAACCTGACAAAACACAATAGGTAGCTACGAGTGTTCATACAACTAACTAGTAGAAACATTGCGATTACGTACTTCATGCATAGTGTATGAGCGCAAAACAAAAGAACTGCAGGGTTGTGGATCTTCCAACATAAGTCCTGGCCTCTTTGTTTGCTCCTATGATTTTTGCCGAGCTTCCTTACCATTTCCCTTTATTAACTATATTTTGGCCTAGAAATTTGGACGTAAAAAGATATAAAGACACTCATTAAGCATTGATTTCTTTTGTATTTTCTTTATGGATTATTCATGGGCTTTTGAACAACAAATCGTGAATAGCTCCTGCAGAACAGCTGATGTTTTTTTTAGAATAATCCAGTGATCGTTGGTGATCGCAATCTGATTCGCTACACAAGGCCGGTCTAATTTTCTGATAGACCGCCCTGCAAGTGCGCGCAAGGATTGCCAAAACTATAAAACACAAACTATAAATAAAACAGTTTCACCAATCCCTTCGTTGAAAAGATCGGTCTCTGCGTATATGCTAAAACAACAAGATGGCTCGCCGTCAGCTTCTATCGGCTTTAGATAGTTGGCTCGCGGCGAACTATCACCGATAGAGACCTCGAGCTCACCGTCTAATTTTTAAATATACATTTGCAGACGCTGACGAGTGCAGTGCTTCTCTCCCTGTCTTTGACGTCAATGCCACCTGTCAAAATACTCCCAAGTCTTATATTTGTGTTTGTAATTCTGGGCTTACTGGAACTGGAAGAACTTGCACTGGTAAGGGAATTGTACACGCTTATGCTGCGCTTAAATTCCGCAACGGTTTGTCAAACAAAATTGATTTTATTTATTTTCGAGTTTTAGATGATAACAAATGTAGGACTAATGAAGTATAAATAAAACTGATTGAAACTAAACATCTCAAACCAGAAGACATGTTTATCTAAAACATATAATAAGAACGTTGGGCAAAGTAAATTCTCAAAGTACTGGAAGCGAGAATTTCAGAATTTTGATTAACGTGGTATCTTTTTCTTCCTGAAATTTCAACTTGCTACAGTCCTTTGCGCGCTTATAAAAACGTCCTTGAAACAGAAGGTAAACAGCAAGAAAATAAACCTATCCAAGTATATTTGATTGACGCGCGAACTTCGTAGATCCAATTTGAACAAATTCAAATACGATACCAGTAATTGGGCACCCACGTGATCGCGCGCCAATTACGCGACAAACAAGCGGACGCAAGACCACTCCGAATTTTATTGTAGATATGATCAAAGGAAGGTAATTGTTTTACATTAATTTTTTTTATACATCAAAGCAATCATATTGTATTTAATTCCCAGTGCGCACTAGCTCGCTTTAGAAAACTTACGCCTGTTTTTCAATAGCTCGTTAAATAAAGTTAAATTTGGTTAAATGCCTAAGTTTTTTCGTCATTCAGAACTCCACATAATTAGCCATGTTCTAAACGAGCAGGGGACTGGGTACGAACATATTTTCTCTTCGGTACAAACATTTAATATCGATTGAATTGAAAAATGGGGCACGTCATCTGAAAGAGCATCCAGAAATTAGTAAATTCACCAAATTTGACGGTTATTTGTTTAAACCCAAAGGCATGGTACACTTAGTATGGATTGGAGGGACAGGCGTCCTCCAATCCATACTAAGCTCTCTTATTTTAAAAGTCAGTACCATGCCTTTGCGTTTAAACCAGTAACCATCATATTTGGTAAATTTGCTAATTTTTGGATGCTCTTTCAGATTACGTGCCCATTTTCAATTCAATCGATATTGAATGTTCGTACCAAGAAAAAATATGTTCGTACCCAGTCCCCTGCTCGTTTAGAACATGGCCAATTGCACTCGATTAACAATTTTTTATTGGAAGTTCAGGTCACAATTCACTGGGAAACACAACTCATTGCAAAAGCGAAAATGTTGTTGCGTGTATAAAGCATCTGCATACAAATTCTACGTGTTTTCAAACAAAGTACTTAGCCTCTGCAAAACTGAATATTCAAAAGCTGTGAACACGAGTTATACGTTTAAAGTCATTCTTGGTTTCTAGCGTAGTGCAAATAACTCAATATAATTTGCCAAGATGTATGTCAACGGTATGTTTACAGAAATTTTTCACAGGGGATTCCTGGCTGTATACTGTTTAAAAAAATATAGTTAGCAATCCAGTGCAAGTACATTGTCAGACAGTTGGTCAGTCAGTCAGTCAGTCAGTCAGTCAGTCAGTCAGTCAGTCAGTCAGTCAGTCCGTCCGTCAATCATCCAGTCAGTTTCCAGTCAGTTATTGAAACATTTACCCATTTTTATGGATGTATATTTTATTATAATACAGATGTCGATGAGTGTAGTGCTGGTAACCCGGTTTGTGACGTCAATGCCAACTGTCAAAACAATCACGGATCTTACACGTGCTCTTGTATAACTGGATTTACTGGAGATGGAAAAACGTGCAATGGTGAGATCGACAAAAAACAAAAGGAGAAAAATAACAGAGGTGGCAGGTGATGGTTGGTGCGCTAGACTCCGGATCGAGTGGTCTGGGATCTAGTCCTGGCCAGTGCAATTTCTTTGGAGTCTTGAACATGACATGCATCTACTGCAGGGGGATAACCCTGTGATTGACAATCTTGGGTTCTGCTCCAAAGATTTCCAGCTGGCCACCCAAAGAAAAAAGCATAGAATTAAATAATCTGAATTCACACATTGTGTTTCTTAAAGCACGCACAAAACAATATACTGATCGCATTTAACAACGCCGTCATCAAAATTACAACGACACCTAGAGACATTGGAATAAAAACCAACAAACCTACCTTCTAAGTCTGTGAAAATAAACTATTGTGTTTATTGTAATGTTTTCTTACTAATCATTGAAGGCATCTTCAAGGAAATTAAGGCATGGGCCTTCACATTTTTGCTATTAGGAAGTTAGGGGGTGGTCTATCTTCTCAGGCTTTATCCCTGACAACTTAAAACTGTAAGAGGGTAATAAATTTGTGAATCTCGTCACATTGACATGGAGGACACAGGTAAATTAAGTCACGCGACCTGTTACGGCCACAAAAGTTTGCTGCTACCAGATAAATTAAGAGCAGTTTTCTGAGAAAGTGAAGCAAAGTCGGAATTTTGGATTTTTACAAGCAAGCACAGAAAGGATGTATCTAAGTCCTAACATCACAAAGCTAGCAGCCACCAGAAGACTTTTAAAACTGTTGCCATTTTGTGAGAAATAACTTGGAGCTAAAAATAGCCCTGATAGGTCACGTGACAATATGTGCTCCTAAGAAACATTTAAGGTTCCATGACTTTTGCTGTTAATGATGTCCCAAGGTTATTCCGTGTTATTTAAAATTTAGACCACCCCCTCACTTTTTTTATGAAATAGATTTAGGCCACTGCATTAATTTTTCCCGAGTCTTAAAAAGCATCCTAAGAAAAACTTATTGCAAAAATCGCTAGTTACACGTTATTGAAAGGTGCAGTCATAAGATTTTAAATATATTGATAGATGTGGACGAGTGCGTTTCTGCTGCTGGAGTTTGTGACGCCAATGCCAATTGTCAAAATACTGATGGATCCTATACTTGTTCCTGCAACCCTGGATTCACTGGAGATAAGAAAGTATGCGCCGGTAAGACGGTAGAAGAGTTTAACAGATGGCGTAGAAAAGTATGGGTTTTGGTTTTCTAGTGCTGTTTAAGCAACTTCACATTCCTTTAAAAAACACCAATATATAAAAGACATTTAAAAAAATTACCCACCATACTTTGTTTTGTTTTGTCTTAGACATTGATGAGTGTAGTGCGGCTAGCCAAAACTCGATCCCGATCTGTGACGTTAATGCCGACTGTCAGAATACCCAGGGGTCTTACAGCTGTACATGTAAATCTGGATTTGTTGGAGATGGGCAAACATGCTCAGCTAGTGGTAAGGACACGTATATAGAGAGGGAGAACCTTACCTAAGAAATCTTCCCTTTTTGGTCTCGTCAATCGGTCAGTAAATGACAGATAATCAACTCCGGAAGTCATGGTTGGAAACTTATGCAAAGGTTTATTTTGCCTTGTAAGGCTCCCAGCAACCCAGCATTCGCAATCGCACCTCATACGTTACATTCACTTACAGACAATCACTTCAGAGGCTCTTTTGAAGAAGGAGCTAAAAAATGGAAACGCATCGACAGTGTTGTGTTCTTATGGATTTTAATATTTAACGGTGCAATAATTTGACCTTCCAGGCTTGTATTAGACTGATCCATGCGTTACGAACGGCAACAACAAAAAAACGGGATTAGCGTGAAATACGGCTGTTAAGAAAGTCGTAGGGTTTGCCGGAGCGAGTGAGCTACACCTTTCTTTGTTTTCTCTGGCCGTTTTGCGTGGTGCTTCCCAACTAGCCAAATGGCAAGAACAGGCTAGAACAGCAATTGTGTATTTAGTGATTTTACGTCCAAATTTTATTATCGGCTTAAACTCGTACGCAAGCATGAGCACGCGTTTATGTATTAGCAAGAGACTACTCTCTTGGTATTAGCTATTAATTTCGCTGTGTGTCCAAATTAACGAGTAGCTTGGATAGATTCACGAGTACCATAACTGCCATGTCCAATTTGGAAATAATAAATGCTGGCTAGAACATTGTAAATACAACTTGCATTTACAAATTAAGAATTGTTGGCTCCTAGCGATCTCCAAATTGGAAATGATGATACATTTTTCGTGTTTCTTTCGATTCAAAGAGACCCGAGTAGGCGTTTTTAAAACAAAAACGGCTGTGGGAACACGAGCAATATGATTGTTTTTGCATTCCCGGAAAATATCTAATTTTACGTTCTTGTTGTTCTCTGTCCAGGTGTTTGCACAGCTGTGGGAGTTGAAGACCCGAACAAAATATCCGACGCCCGGATTACCGCCAGTTCAAATTACCTTCAATATTACCCCTACAAAGGCCGGCTTAACGGGGAAACAGGCTGGTGCCAAGGCACTTCAACAATCGGAAATGATTACCTTCAAGTTGATATGGGGGCACTACGCACAGTCTGCGCAGTCGCAACGCAAGGAAAGAAAAATGGATCATATGTTACGAGCTACAAGCTGTCTATTTCTACCGACGGTGTCAACTGGACTACGTACCAAGAAGGAAACAATGACAAGGTATCCAAAGATAGCGATTGTTTTTATTCATTTTGCGGCTGGGAGTGAAAGACTTAATGGGTTGTGGTTGGCATTTCAAGTCATTTCTTTTTCTGCAGTCATGCATGGATTTATAAATCTTTTCACAACAGTAAACAGTTCGCATATACCATAAATAAATTGAACTTTTTGCGCTTATGAATGAATGACACATATATCCACATACACTTAAACCTCCAACGTCCAACTAGCGGATATTTCCGGCATGCGGGTGCCCCAAACAACACCCCCCGCCCCGGCCCAGCCATGATTCAAACAGAAAACCTTTAATATGAAACTCCCAGAAGCAGTCACGTTCTATATGCAATCAGTAAAACCTCTTTTTCTGCAACTAAATCAGGTTTTTCAATACAATATGATTCTTGTTAAAATTTGAATTGATTAATAATGGATATTCACTGTGGTTGAAAGGAAAATTAGGCCCCTTTGACTTTGGTGTCTTAAATTCTTGTACAAACGCTAAAGTTGCCAAACAACCTTACCATCAGTTGAAAGTGATACATAACACTTAATTTGTTAAGTGTGAGAAGTAGTGAATAATACAGATATTTTCTCTTCAAAAGAAACATTTATAACGTGCTCTTGGTCTTGAGAAGCGACAAATTAGGTTCTTAAAAATAACTGGCGGCGCTGAACAAAATATAAGGTAAGCATGATATTTAGTCTCAGTAAAAGTGAAGGACAATAAAAATAACTTTGCTACCTAAAACTTAGTAGCATAGTGAAATGTTTAAAATTGAAAGGCTATCCACTGCGGTTGGAACGAAAACTAGGCCCCTTTGACTTTGGTGTTTTAAATTCCTGTACAAACGCCAAAGTTGCCAAACAACGTTACTATCAAAGTGAAACATAACACTTAGTTTGTTGAGTGTGAGAAGTAGTGAATAAGGGGCCAAACATTTAACTCTTGAGGGTGGTGGTTGGTGATTTCGAAAAAAAATTCCTGCAAGCGCTTGTCGGAAGAAAAAAATTCCATGCAGCACAAATGAAATAGAAAAAATTCTTGCCCTTATGCCAGGGAAAAAAATGTTTCAAAGTTATTTCATCATTCCAGGGAGCTTTACAAAATCCCAGCAAAACTGCAACCATTCTTCATAATCTCACGTTGGAGATATTTTACACCTGAAAATAAATACACACGCAGACCCACACGGCCTATCAATTTACGAAAATTGAGCGATTGCAACGAAGCAAAATAGCCAAATAACGGCTGGGAAAAATAATTTACTGGTACATTCATACGTTTCTCGTCGTCCCCATATAGAGTGTGCGGTATAAAGGAGAAGTCCTTTTATACAAATCGTCAAGGAAGTTTATTTTTTACATGTAAAGCAATTTGTCTTCAGAACTCAAGCAGCGGCTCGATAAGATTGAGGACGAAGTTGAAGAGTTGGAAAAAACCTCCAGGTAACGTATATAACATCATTGTTAAATATTCAGCGAAGGCAGTTGCATTACAAGTTTTGCTGCCGATCGACTGGTGTTTGATGCTGTCGGGGTGTCAGCACTCTATTTGACCAGTAACTGCAAGTATGTTTGATTTGTCGCAATAAGCTGTTACATAAAGGTATGTTTCATCGATTGCTACAGATATGACTTTATTTATGTAAAACAGATATAACGCAACAATTCAGTTGAATGTTTCTCAATCCTTTCTCTGTACCAAGTATTTCGCCGTTTGACTTCTAGAACTGCATGATGATAATGAAGGTCGATAAACAAAACGCTCTAAAGCGATGACTTAAAATTAGGCCTATACGAAAAATAAAAAAACAAAACAGTTCTTTTACGTTTTCAGTTCCAAAACTTTCTTTTCAATATCGTTTCAGGTGTATAGTGAAACAAGGTGTTTTGACGACATTTAAAGTTATCGCCCATAGACAAAATAGTCGATGGTTCATTTCGGTGCATTAATTTGATTGCGACACTTTCTCAAATTTAGCTTGTCAGTTTAATGTTGTTACTGGCTCAAACCTAAGTAATTAAGATTTATTTTATTTCACACTCAGTCGTACAAAGAAGGTATAAATAGAATAGAAATAACACTGAAAGATTCATAGCGGAAAACGATCGAATTTTGAGAAAATTCAATCTACATGGAAGTGGATTTTGAGCGAAGTCGTTTTTTGCTTATTTCTGTAAACTGAAGCTGTATTAGGAAAGAGTAACAATAGTCCGTTTGGTTTCTCACCAAAACCTATTTATGTGCAAAATATGAGCGAAATCTAGTTTCTCTACTTGTGCCACCAGAGTCCGTTTAGGTCGATTTTGACAAAATGGCGCTCTTAAGAATGTATGATTTTTAGTGATCTCCAAATTGGAAAGCAGAAACCATTTTCCGCGTTAATATCGATTTTGAGAAACGCGAGTGGACCGTTTTGAGAACAAAACTTGCCATCGGAACAAGAGCCAAAAGGGTTGTTTTCTAGCACCTAGCTGTATGTGCTGCTGTGGGAGTTGAAGACCCGAACAAAATATCCGACGCCCAGGTGACCGCCAGTTCAAATTACCTTAGATATAATCCACCCAAAGGCCGGCTCAATGGGGAAACGGGCTGGTGCCAAGGTACTTCAACAATCAAAAGTGATTACCTTCAAGTTGATACGGGGGCACTACGCACAGTCTACGCAGTCGCAACGCAAGGAAAGAAAAATGGATCATATGTTACGAGCTACAAGCTTTCTTTTTCTACCGATGGTGTCAACTGGACTACATACCAAGGAGGAAACAAGGACAAGGTATGAGAAAAAAGGATTTGGTTTTGTTCATTTTGCGGCTGGCGGTTGACATTTATTTCAATTTTTTTTTTTGGCAGTTTGGTTTAATTAAATTGTTCACAACAGGAAACGGTTCCTATATGTATATAGCATAAATTATTTGAATTGCTTTTTGGCTCATGAATGAACTTGTCTATAATGCATACAGGACAAATACTTCAACCTCCAGCCTCTTACTAGCGGATACTTCCCGTATGCGCCCCACCCCCAGGGCACACCACCCAGCCCACTAGCCATTGATTAAAACGATACAGTTTTAAACTCCTAGAATCCAACAGCTTTCATAGATGCACACGGGCTCCAACGTCGACTGCTTCACGAGAAGTTCGACTTTTTGGAACTTATTCGCACATTACTTCAAAAACAGTCTCCGAATGTAAATAGTAAAGAATTTGTCTCTGTAACTAACTCATGTTTCGCAGTACAATTCTTGTTGAAATAATAGACAACATGGATGCTTATATAAGAGAAACAAAATGGCCTCTATTCGCTTGTCGCTTTGGGTACCGAAAGTTATGCTTTGGTCCGGTCCGCTAGCTACTCAACTTACGTGCCGGTGTTCGCAGCTCGGTACATATCCACCACTATTCACCTCCATTTCGGTGAATAATTCTTAATTACTTATCACCATACAGGACGCTATCTACACTTAGCTCGATTAGCCTTAGCTATTTCTAAGTGGCTGTGCGAATTTTTTTATTGTTAAAGGTCAAATGAACCAAAATTTCGACATTCTTTCTTTAGCGATTTTAAAGCGACCAAACGCTAGAAGAACTCATTATTAACTAAACTTAAGAAGAAATTTTGCTTTCTGAGCCTTAAAGCGCGAACTAAAGCAAAAACTACGAAGATTTCCGAAGACTTCACGAAAACGTTTCCAAAATGACCGCGCACTGGAATGGAAGGAATGGATCGAGCTTTGAATTTTGTGACGTAATAGTTTTATTTCACGGCTTTGCGATCGAAGAGACGATCGTCGTTTAAAGAGCCAATAAGGCAAAGTTTGAGAGTTTGAGTCACTCTAAGTAATTCAAGTAATTCTGAAAGAATCTAAGCTTTTTTTAAACATGCTTGTTATATTTTTTACTACATTGTAATCCAGTTTCAAAGATTAATAATTATCAAAGCACTGAGTAAAATTGTAAGCATTGTACGATATAGGAGGTTTTCAAACACTGGATGGCGTATAAAAATCATCAGTCTGCTCAGCTTGGTATAGAACAATCAGTTTTGTTATATACCCCAATCTAAATGCAGGTTTTTTTGGATTTGCACGTAATTCTTATCAGGACGTGTGCGGCTTGCAACCCGGATCGGTATGCAGCGCGAAGTTATCCTAGGATGTGGCCAAAAGCTAAGATTGAATTCACTGTTTCTTTTCTGTACTCGAGAGTCACACAAAACACAAAAATAAATTTGTACACAAACATTTAACTTGAATGAAAGGGTATTTCTCAATGCAAATTCGAAACTGCAAAGCATCACGCAGGGTAAAACTTTCAATGAATAAATTCGTGTCGTTTTCAGCTGAAGGAAAATTCCGTGTTGAAATAAATACTAAGCGTTTATAATTACACACTGTCCCCGCAGTGTCCCCGCGGACACTGTGAGTTCTGTTTGTATTAGCTGTTTTTTGGTCCATATTTATTTAGCCGGTACATGTTATTTAGGGCTCGAAATTAACGGTTGTAAATCCAACATAAATACAACATTTGAAGCTTAATTTTATACGCGTCAAAAAGCACGTGCACGTGCATGGAAGCAAATTATTTGGCGAGGATATTGAACTAACGAACTCAAATTCTAATGCTTGATTATGACTAAGCAAACCAACAAAGTAAAAGTGCTAATAATCATAACAAATACTCTATCTAAGCTCTAGATAGAATAAGAAAGGTGCAAAATGCATACCTCTAACTTCCTTCGTTTAGCAAAAGCCGAACGGACAGTGGGGTCTTTGTGCTTCGGAAGGCATTCTTCCCGATGATTTCTTTTCCGAACCAAAAAAAAATTAGTCCGCGGCACAGCATCCTCTTTGAGGTGGAGTCTTAGCGGCTTGAAATCAGAACCCAGAAACCTACGTATTGCCAGATTTTCTCTGAAGTAGTCTTCGGTAAAATGAACCGCACAAATGCGAGAGTTTTTTTCTGGCTGAAATTCTTTTCTTTTCATTTTCAAAAGCCATTGTTTCCTGAGCTCTGAATTTGCTGGAAACTTAAACGTACTTACTTTCGACTTAGAATGATTTAAGCAGTTTAGTGCTGCACAAAACGCAGCTAAACGCAGGGGCACCCAACGGAATATTTCGGTAAAATATCTGGTCGCCTAAGAATTTCGAAATTTTTTCCCAGCGACGCTGTAGACTTCTCAAAATTTTTTCGGAAAACCATAAAGTTTCCCTAGAATTTTCGGAATTGATGTGCTCACTTTTATCATGTCCCATTATTTTCGGACGGTTTTGTTTGTTCGCTAAAATTTTCGTTTGGCTTAATTATTCCAAAAGCTGCTAAAAGTTTCGGTGAGCATTAGAGGTAATCAGGAATGTACGTGAACCTAATGAAAGATAAAGGCAATTGAGGTATATTTTACACCCCCTAACGTTTTCGGATGAATAGGTTTAACGCCTATAATATTCGGATAAACATTTATATTGCCTAGTATTTTCGCGAAATTTCGATAGGCACACGTATAACGAAAAACTTCCCCTAAAATTTTCTAGTGAAAATATGGTCTCTCAGTGTCCTCGAACTTTCGACAAGATCCATCAGGATAGCTAAAACTTTCGGATGACTCAAAAGGACCCTAGAATTTTCGAAACGACGAAAGTTCCCCTTAAATATCCGAACAGATAAATATTTTTAGGGCATCTGCAAATTAACTAAAAAGCCTTCTAGAACATGGAGAAATCCATTTACGACACTTCTGACGTCTTTGGAAAGATTCGGTCGTTGGGTGCCCCTGAAAACGTACACCATGATGTTCCATTCTTGTGAGCTTCATCACTATTAAAAAGACTTTGAATTTCCCGCAATTTCACAGCGTACCAATACTGACGTCACACTTTTATGTTCCGAAAATTTCCCGACAATTTTCCCGAGCGCTCTACGATTATGAAGGCCAAAACTAAGCATTTTTCAACTTGAAATTTCTCGGTTTTGCAAAGTCCAATTCCTTTGAAACTTCGGAATATGTTTATTTGGGTCTTAATCAACAAATTGGCCTAAAAAAAAAAGAACATTCGAAATTTTGGTTCATTTGACCTTTAATTTTTCTCTTTGAATGAATTTATCTAATGTAAACATTTCTGGGCACGAAATAAACGATTGTTGTTGTTGTTGTTGTTGTTGTTACACTGCCGATCCCAGCAGTATGGCCTTCGTAGCTAAGTGCATAGAACGCCTGACCGGTGTTGGGAGGTCATGGGTTCAATTCCCGCCGTGGATTCAGATTTTTTCATTTTCCCACGCGCGCGACATGCTGAATATTTCATCTGTCACATTTAAAATATATATCTTTTTTATTTACTTACTCTCTCTATATCTAAACATTTAGTTTCAGGAACTTCTGGGTATTTGAAAAGTTAGTTGCTGCTGCTGCCGTACATTTGCCTTGCGAAATAAAAATCGGAATTGCTTATTGTGTTAGTTGTAAAAATGTGACCTCTTACGCGAAAACGTGCCTAACGGTATCCGTTCGAACGGCCTAACGCACGGCAAGCGAACGGATGAGAAGCGGGTAGGCAAGCCGTTCGAAACGGATAAAGCGAACGGCTGAACGGATGAAGAACATTTTCGAACGGATGAGGTCGAACGGCTGAACGGATGAAGAAAATTTTCGAACGGATAGGGTCGACCGGATGAACGTATGAAGAAAATTTTTGAACGGTTGAGGTTGAAAGGATGAACGGCTAAAGGAAATTTTCGAACGGCAGACGTCGAACGGCTCCTACATGAACCTGCTTATATTATACACGGCAGCGGCGCTCTGTTTCCGCTCTGTTTACATTTGCAGTCGCCGCCGAGAATGTATTAAACACCACCGGATTTATTGCCAACGAGTCAGGCCTTCTGGAAGACCAGAAGGCCTGACGAGGCGGCAGATTATAGAGCCGTGAGAAGATTTGTATGTGCGGAAAAAATCTCACAAACGCTCCAAAATGTAGAAATGTAAGTAATGTAATGTAAGGTAGATCGTGACGACACAATGTCTGATGTTTTTAGCCAATCTGTTGAGCAGAAACTGTTCAGCACGTGCACAATTTGTCATAGTTTTGGCCAATCAGCGCGCTACTTATTTGTTCAGCACGTGCACGATGCATGATTCATGGCGTCGATTCGTGATCGCAAACTCACATGTGTGAGAACCTAAACATTTAACGGCCGGTACGCGATCTGCTTTTAGCCAACGAGAGGCTCTTCCGAAAAGATTTATTCAAGAAAATCTGCCCAGAATCAATGGAGAAACAAAGAAGATGACCTCGGATACAGGCAAAGTGAAAACTGCTCACGTTTGTTGCAGTATTGAGCTGAGTGACACTGAATCGCTGCAGAATTATTTCCCTTCGCATTGCCAGTAGATTCTTCCAGTACCAAGTAAGCTTTATTGAGATTATTTGACATTTTTATTTCGATGAAAAGTGCGTTCTTTCGGACTGAAAAAAGATCTGTACGTGACTGCTTATCGAAACAATCTCCGCAGGAATTCCAAACCGCGGTATGGAAATCGCCACGAAACGTTCATTGCTCAAGTTCTACATCTTGTATTTTAAGAGCACTAAGTACTGTATATATATATACTCTGTATATGTGCTTCTAAAAGCAAATAAAAAGGAAATTTATTTTATGGAGTTGTTTCAAATGACGCGTATGGCGACAGGAGCTTGTAATTGTAATTGTAGCTTGCGCCCCCACGACGCGAGGTCATAATTTCAAAATAAAGTATTTCTTAGCTGGATGACCTCGAAAGTAAACATTTTATACCTGTTTCTACCGGTATAGTTTATTTTAGGGCGCGAATGCCCTAAATCTTTTTGATTTTCGAACGATTTTCTTCGGCGCCAGAATCAAAACAATAACAAACACTCGCAGTCGACAGAGAGTCTTTAATATTAAATTTAGTAATCAATTAGTCTTGTGAAGCGTGTAGGGGGTTGGGTAAAATGCAGCCTTTATTTGTGTTACTATATATGAAGTAAACAAAGGCTATATATTTTCCGAGTTTCAGTGGCTCACAGCCACTTTGATTTAAGGTCTATTGGACTTAAAAACAGCTGACACCTTTCCAAAATAGCGGCATAGAACTGCAATGGCTTGCAACCCTCAAATTACATGGATTTCACAAGGTTTCTCACTACTTTAGTATCATTTTAGAACTCCTTCATTAGGCCTTCACCAAATCGCATCAGTTTATTCCATAAACATTCCGCAACGAATACATGCAATGTACATTGATCACACCCACATCATAAAGTGTACTTTTAGTCAAACATTTACAATAAATTTATTATCCTCACAACCCTTCTCTCTTGTTGTACTCGTTGGCACTTCTACCGATAGGTACCACTAGTATGTAGTCAAAAGAGTAAATACCGGAATCTTTCGAATTTGCTTGGTGCATTCCTGTTATTTCAAAGAAAATACGCATCGAAGGGCAAAACAGCAGAAGCGTAGATAAAAACTTTTGAACGGTTGAGGTTGAAAGGATGAACGGCTAAAGGAAATTTTCGAACGGCAGACGTCGAACGGCTCCTACATGAACCTGCTTATATTATACACGGCAGCGGCGCTCTGTTTCCGCTCTGTTTACATTTGCAGTCGCCGCCGAGAATGTATTAAACACCACCGGATTTATATGTAGTCAAAAGAGTAAATACCGGAATCTTTCGAATTTGCTTGGTGCATTCCTGTTATTTCAAAGAAAATACACATCGAAGGGCAAAACAGCAGAAGCGTAGATAAAAACTGAAATAACAATCGTGACAACGCGAGATAACTCGACGCGCGAAGGTCACACTTCTGACGGGAATGTGCTTTGTCAGCGTCCAATTTGAATCTTTTTAAGCCAAGTTAAGGATTAAAAGCTGTTAAATGTTAAGCAAAATGTAGCTTCAGTTCTCTCATCTGTTTTATAAAAGAATCGCCAAAGTTACTCGTGTGTACGTTATGCACCGTCTTATCTCAACCCTTTAGTTTTGTTTGTGTACGTGGACAAACGGAAATGAAACTGACATTTAAAACTGGATGCGATTGGCTTTAAAGGAGAAGCCACAGTCGAAACCATAAAACAGGGAAAAATGTAGAAGTAGTCAGAAGATGAACTGAATTCACCTATGGAAAAAATGCTGACGCGGGGTGAACTTTTTTTCATGAATGCAATTTAAAAACAGGTGAATTATGACGTACGTCAGAGGTCACTCTTCGTAATGTAGTTGCAAACGCGCAAGGCGCAGAATTGAAAGACGTTTTCCTCATGAGTGTTAGACCTAAAAGCATTTTGTAGGAGGTAAGTTAACTTTTTAAAAGCCATGTAGCCCTCGCTGAGTTTCAGTGGTGTTAATTACAGGAAAACCAACGGCAAAAGCTGTTTGAATACGAAGCGTGCTTTTAAAATCAACATATCTATATTTTTTAAAAAGGTTATCTCAGTTCAAAAAAGGAGATGAAAATATATACGTTACGCCGGCTAGACATAAAAGATATACCCAATTAAAAAATACAGATGATTAAGTGTCTCTATGTAAAAAGATGATAAAGTCGTGGAGAAGCTCATCGCTCGATGTCGGTACCACTTTGTGATTATTATACTTAATCGAACCTTTTTGGAACGCTTCGGCGGTATATTAGACGAGTTTATTCGCGCCATGGCCCGTATTTTGGCGAGACGCAATCAAACCAAATACCCATGACGAGACAGAACGAGACCAAACTCAACAAAATATCCGGTGAGGGTAAAAGGCGGAATGAGTTTGCGGAATGGCATGTGGCATGACTTGCGGAATGGCATAATTATGCCGAATGTATATTTTTAAAAATAAATTATACTTAAAAAGCGCGCCAATTTTTTTAAGAGAAGCCGCATTGTTAAATACCGCGGGCTCAAACATGATAAAAAATCAAGCATCGATCGCGTCTTGATTTGATTTTCACGTATGCTGTTCTAATTCACGGATTCGACGAAAAGAGTTTGGCGGCCAATGCTAAGGCTTTCCGCTTCTGTGGACGGTTTATCACTTTTAGTCAGAGCCATACAATGCCTCGGATACAACTTGGTCCACTTCGTGCTACTACATGTTTGACCAAAACATCGAGACGGAAAGTCAAGTTTTGGCGGATGTCATATCAGCCTCGGTAGTGAGCACTCGGTTGTATCCAGTCGTAAAACATGTTCATGTCTTCCTTCAGTCTCAATGTTTCAGTACTCATCGGCAAAACATCGCACAATTGACGAGCGTGCTTAAGTTTAGATTTCGCGGAAAATTTTAAACTCCTTTTACGAACTGTAAACACTAGATAAACTTGAATAACGAGGTTTTGTTTCATTGGTAAAGCCTCTTTTCCATTCATTAGACGATAACACTACTTTACATGAAAGTGACCATGATACCGTGGCATATCAGCTCAGTGACTTGATATCGTTGGACATCGTGACAGTAGATTGCGCTTCTGATTGGCTACTTGCGAATTTAATATTAAATACAGTACATATAAAACATGACAGGAACTCTTAAAAGATTCTTGCAATGAATCTTACTCATCGCCAGTTCATACTTACAAGTCTGCGCAAAGGAGTGAATAAGTTTATGCCATGAGAGAAAATCGCAATGGCTAAATTATAGAACAATAATTAAAGCAATTCTCTCCGTGTGGCGCCGGACAGAACAGAATTTTTAATTACACTGGATTTGTTTAAAACAAACACAGACCCAATTTATTGACTTTTCAGCCATGCAAGGTATAGGAGATGGTACTTAACTAAAGTTATAAATAATAGAAGCAACTTCATGTATTTCGCATCAGCGAAATTATGAAGCTATACAACTCTTTAACCTGAACCGTTTCAGTTTACAAAAATAGTTCCAATTTATAAATAGTAGTGATATCAACACCTGCAGTATTAAGAATTAAGATAAACAAAACAACAGCTGCCATTTAATGGCACGAAACGTAAGTGCATCGTATTAAAGTCAAACAGAAAAAAAAAATACAGAACTCTATACACATTTGGATAGTTTTGAAAGGATGATTTGAAAGCACCGTGGTCTACTGAGGATTAAATTTCTACTTTCCACTTTCTTTGGGTAACTTGAAAGATTTAGCCGGTAATTTGTGCAACGTTTTATTTATTTTTTTTTTTTTGTACAGCATTGTAGGTTGCGCTTTATATGACAAATAGGAATATAAATAAAATAGTATTTACCAAGCGACACAGAAAATGAATGTATGAACGCGATAAGGTAAACTTAAAAGCATGCATGGATGTTGAGTGAAAAGAGCTTGCTCAATATTTTGACCGAGATCCTGCAATACGCCCAAGACGAGTTCCAAGTTATAGCTAATATTGACAGTAAGACATTGACCTCCACCACATTAATACGCTATGTAAATCTAAATGTCAAAATACAAAAAAAGATATTTGAAATCATGCTGACTCGGATAGGTAAAGCTATAGTTTATGCTGTTAAGAAAGTTGTTAATTATTTAAGGGGCACTGTCACGAGCATAACTTCGAAAATTCAACAGCTTGAAAATATGTTTACACCATTGGAAACCTATTAACAGTGGTCAAGTTTTCTTAAAATTACTAAACCAGAGTAAATATAGATAAATATAGAGTGATATCACTGGTACCATCGGTAGCGTTTAATCTCAACTTCAAAGAGTCAGCCTGACTTTTTCAATTCTGTCCTTGTGGTTTGGAAAAATTGATGAAAACTATTTACGGTCACCCTCTTTTTTAAACAATTTGCAAGATATCCTTCCCTTAACGTTCTAGGAGCGTTTCCTGCATGGTTGACAGTGCTTAGTCATAGTTTTGGTGCCGTTTTACTCAAAAAGCCGAAAAAGGTCCGTGACAGTGTCCTTTAATTCGCTATGTAAATCTAAATGTCATAATACAAAAAAGATAATTGAAATCATCCTGACCCGGATAGGTAAGCTGTTTTATGCTGTTAAGAAAGTTAGTAATTATTAAGTGAGCGGTCGTCACACTATACTCTCTTCATAATGTAGTTGCCTACAATTAAGGCACACAATCATAAGACGCTTGATCGATGAGAGTAGAGAGCATTTTTCGTTCTAGAAGGTAAGTAAGCTTATAAATAAACGCCATGTGCGCGGTTTCTGTGGTATTAACATGAACTTCTTAGCGTTTTTTTTTTAACATAGCAGTTCATGAATTAATATCTTTTAAAGTAATCGATCGTGAGAATAAACCTTGAGTGAATCAGATCCCATTACGTGATCAAAAGCCTACAATAACCGACATGTTTAGTCAGCAATCTAGGAAAGAATGTTTTTCACGTGAAAGAAACTTTTCACTTAGTCGGTTTCTCAATATCTTAACATTTAGAGAGCTCAATGCGATATTTGCAGCTAAGCTCGGTATTAAAGAGCGGAAACGCTAGTTAAAAATAAGTCTGTCGTTGATTATTTCTTTTTAAGGCGTTTGTCTTACTTAATAAAGGTGGGCGCCAAAAAGACGCAATGCACCAAACAAACGTTCTATTTATAATAATCACAACTATAACAAAATTCTCGAATCTGATTGGTTCTTAGCACGCCCTATTTTCTTACCAAATTGGAGCTCGCGCGGCTAAAGTGTTCAATAATTAGGTGTCCAATAACAAAGTTCGCGTGCTGTGCATGCGCGCGCTGTTTATTTGGTCCCTTGTTGTGACTAAATACTCCTTGATATTCCGAAAACCTTCAGCTTCAAGAATGGCTTTTTTTGTCCTTTTTTGTCCTTTTTTGTCCTACGCGGTCGTCCGATTTTGTTAATCGCTCGTATGATTACAGACCGAATTGGACTCCACTAGGTCCTATTACCATTACTAATACGAGCACTTGTGGTTTATCTTTAGTATAAAGATAGCACAGAGAGCTTTGCATCTAAGAACTGAAATTTAAAATCATAAAACAAAAAATAACTACACATTATTCTATGGTTTAACATATAATACGCACGGATATTTTGCGAGTTGCGTAGTATGTTTCTGAGCCAAGTAGGGACGAGGAAAAATGTGAACAATGAGTCATAGGATAATATATTTATTATTTCAATTTTTTTTGTCGGCTAAGTTTGGGCTAAGTTTGGGTCGTTCAGCCATTTTGTTGCTCTGCTTTCCGTCCGTATTTTTTATTGCCCTGTTCTACAGTGTAATAACGTGTAATAGTTTGCGCATTTTCTTGACCTAATATGGTAATATGGCGCAATAGTGGAATAATAAATAGGGAATAATACATGCCCCGGCCCGCGGAGATATGAAATTTATCTTCGAGTGTTCAACTCAATATCTCACGAGTGAACGCAGCGAACGAGTGAGATATCGAGATTGAACACGAGGGTGAATATTCCAAAGGTCATATCAGGACGCGTGTTCTGATACGACATTTCTCAATGGCCAAAATCCATATAACACACTGTAGTTTATAATTATAATAAAAAGTATTAATCTGAACTACAATATGCAATGCCCTAAAATGAATCTCACGATGTGTAATATTACGAAATTGCCATAGGTTGTTGCATATGTCCATTGAAAGTTTGCTGGACAATTCTTTCTAACATCACTACCGTTTTCAGGTCTCTTATAAAGCCCGATAGAGATAAGTACGTGAACGTGATCAACTTAAAGATTTACTGCATATATGCAGGGCATTTTTAAACTAATGATGAAGAAGATGGTTCCTAAAATCAACAAAGTTCGAATAATCAAACATGGCTTTGTTTCTATCACGACTAAACAGGCCATGATATCCGTCTTTTAAGTTGTCTGACTTTTTGTCTCGTTTTCAGTGGATGACTTATCAAAATGGTTTGGAAAATAGTACTACACGTAATACTCAGCCATTTTCTGGGTCAGATGTTTTGTGTAGCAGCTTCTCAACAGTGCGGAAGTCAATATTCCGTCTTAAACAAGATGTTGAGGGGACACATCTTCAACACAGTGGAGACATCAATATCATTTGAATGCCTTCAGGCTTGTGACAATGACGTCAGATGTCAAAGCGTCAACTATGTCATTTCCACAAAGATGTGTGAGTTGAACGACCGCACCAAGGAGGCTAAGCCTGAAGATTTTATCCCTAACTCTGACCGATACTATTTCAAGCGAGTTAGAACGAGAGGTAAACTTAGTAATTTTATTGAGGAAGGTTACGCAACACCTTAAATAAAACATCAAAATTTGAAACATATTCTGAAAATTAAAAAAAAATAGAAAAACGACGATGCACCAAAATTAATAACTGGGACTCATAATTGTTTACTTGCTAAAATTAAGCCTCTTAGCCAGTCTTTTTGTTTTGATCACTGACATAACTTTTTGTTTCGTTACAGCCCCTCTTGGTTCGATTCCTGAGCTGCCTGCTGAATCATGCCAAGAAATCAAGGCGAGTGAAGGAATGCAAGCGGTCAGCGGCAAATACTGGTTTCATTCGTCGAAACTAGGAAAGTCTGTACTCGCTTACTGTGACATGGAGACAGAGGGTAACTAACTTGTTAATAGATTATTTTTTTTAAAAAATATCTACTACAATGATGGTCCCATGTCGTTTACTACAGAATATGTTCTTCTGATACCATAGCTCACACGCTCTTAACCACTTCATGCACACAGATCGTGTATTAACATATCAAGTAATGAAGGCTTAGCTCTTCCATTAGCACGTTGTAACCGACAGGGTTGTAGGCCAAGTTGTCTGAAATCTAAAATCAGATGATGTCCCGCAAGATTGAGCAGCATAATTGTTTTATAATTCAACAAATTACCAACGAAAATACTATACAGCTAAAATACTATTGTTGTGCAGCGCTTTGCAGGACGTCAGGCGAGTTAAGTTTCAGAATTTCTGTTATTTGCGGATGGCGGAAAACAATGTCCTTCTGGCCATATATGGGCATTGCGACAATTTGTTGAATAATAAGGGGAATGACCCTGTTGTTAATTTATCCATGGTTATAACCCTTCACAAATGTCACCAAATGAGCCCATTGTAAAATTGTGAACCTAACTGATATTATTGCATTGACGTCGAGTTCGGACTTTATGTTTGGATTCCAGATGTGGATGAATGTGTCGACGACTTACAGGATTGTGACAACAACAGCTATTGCAGCAATACCGTGGGATCCTACACTTGCAAAAGTCACCGTAAGTCTCTGCTTGCATTTTTATTTTTAATTTCAAAACGAATAATTCCTGTAATTCGGTCACTATAGCTACATACATTTTTTTGAATGAAACCCCAAGCACCTTTAATTAATGGCGACATTCTTGAAATTGTCAGATTGAAGATCACTTTGTGGTAAAGTGTATTCTAACTCAAAGTGATTTTAAAATACGTTAGCGTAGAGGTAGTATCTGATATGTAATTCAGAGGCGCACATGGACATCTTTTGGACTGAAGACACCGCTGACGGTAAATGGTGTTAAGCATGATTTCAATACATTCTTTCTATCCTTTGACCAGGTGGCCTTGGTATGTCGACAATTCTTGGAAGTCTACTCGAGCGCGACAAGTATTTGGAGTCGTTGATACTGTATCTTGACCCAGTCCTCATGAGTAGTTCCTTGAGTAGGTTCGTGAGATGTTACCATGGAAATACAGATGGTTGGGAAGCTACAACGTTTCACTCCAAATGTGATGGAAAGGAACCCACCGTCACTATTATAAAATCCAATAACTACATATTCGGTGCATACACGGACGTGTCTTGGCATAGTAAGTATCAACAATTTCTTCAATTATGGATCTTGCAAACTTGATGCTAATCATTATCATCATCATCATCATCATCATCATCATCATCATTATCATCATTACTATCACCGCAGCAGCACCGTCATCTTACGTCATTATCACCCTCACCATTAGCGTTGGCGTCTTTCTTTTCCTACTCTTCACATTGCTTTATATTTCCATATATTATCGATTCTTCTCTATTCAATTCTGGTTATTATATTTGAGCTAAGTGCATGATCCCCAATTACATTGAAATTGACATTAAAGTTGTTATTGGCCTTAAAATTGGCAATGAAGAAAGCATTGACATTAGATTGGCATTATCATTGGCATTGGCATTGGCAATCGCATTGGCATTGGCATTGAAATTGCTGACAATGGCAATAAGAATGATATTTGTATTGACAGTGGCATTGAAAATGACATTAAAATTGAAATCACTTTGCAGATATCCTTCAACTCTTTCAGCAAACCCCGAACGTTTAATTTTTTTTTTGCTTTTTTTTAAGCTGATTTGTGGATCTTTCTTTTTATCAGGCTCTTGCAGCTACTCTTCGGCAGCCAAGGCATTCATTTTCTCGCTGTACAACACCAATAGCTACGACCCTGTCAAACTGGCGCAGTACCGATACCTTAACAAGGCTATGTATAGCTGTTCCAGTTACGGACCTACCTTTGGGGGCAACCTTGGTCAACACGACATCTACATACCAAACTTGGCAGCCAACAATCAAAATTCCTTCACCATCTGTGGCTCTACTTACTCCCTTCCCCAGGGATATTCAGCTGGTTATTGTTCATTCTTTGCTGGGGGGAACTATTTTACCCCAACTGATATTGAAGTGTTTTACGAGGCAACTTCTTAAAATTGAGGTCATTTGGCACCATCCACATTTATTATGTTGTGTTGATGTTGTCTAGTAAATTAGATAAGGTAGTCGTCAAACTACAAGAACTAGAAACATAATGGGTTTGCAAGATTATGTGATTTTGTTTTCATTTTTTTCCTGTGGTATGAAACAATAAGCCAGAAAAAAACTATATTTTCATTTACGCTTTTCATTCACGCCAGTTTGTTTTAAAATAGAGCGACACAGTCTTTTAAAATTAATTTTAATCAATTTAGTTTGCATTTAGTATTATTACCTCAAAACACCCCAGATAATGTTATCCAGCTTTTTTAAATCAGTTTGAAGGTAACGTAATCAGTCTAAATTACCTGATCACGCCCCTTTTGGGCCATTTCTCTTTTATGTAATATAATCACCTCAAATAGTGCGACCCAGCCCTTTTAGGGCTGGTTTGTATATAACTAAATTACGTCGAGTCACGTGAGCCATTAGTAGTGCACGTAACAAAACAACGTAATTTAGAGTGACCCGGTATTTTGAGACAAGTTCGTATGTAACAAAATCGACGTAAATAGCATTACCGAGCCGTTTTTGTTAAGAAAACCAGATAAATATATTAAAAAAAAAACACCAATTATGCGGCACGAATAATTAGGTTTATGTGAAACGAGAAAGGGTCATTGTCAAAGATGTCTGGTCTGGCTGGCGGAGAACAATAGGGCTTTATGGGGTGTATCAAATCCCTATATCAAGGTGCGTCAAAAATTAAAGGTCCTCTCTTAGCTCCTATCCGCCTTGGTGTAAACGTCGCTGCTCCAAGCTGCCCAAAAGATTTAGCCCTCCTCCGTCCCCAATGGCTACCATCCTTGACATTGGCCCTTACTCTTATTATACCTCGTTTTTCTTGATGTAATCAGCGTTAAAGTTGGCGTTTTATCTGTCCCCACCTTTGATGAATGGTGGTCAGTTTTGTCATCACTTCATAAGTGAACGGATAAGTGATTATTGTGTTACATTTAAATAAAGGACACACTCGTGGCAAATTTAATCTCAAACAGAGTCGTTGTCTCCATTCATCAAACCTAGCTCGCCGCTAGCACGCAAAGAATGGTTTAAACTTGTAACTGTATTAATATCGAGTTCTCTTTCGAGGCATAACATAAAGGAAATTTATTACCCCAGGGAATAAGTGATTTCATGCAGACTGTTGCGCCTGTAAATGGGTCAGGTTTCATACGGAACCTTTAGAAAATCGATATTTAAATCTCGGCAGGCCAAGTTGCAGGCCTCTTTTTCTCTTTACTGGAAAAAAATAAATTATTCCTACACAACAATGTAAACAGAAATAAATATGTTGCAAGCATTTTGAACTTCTGGCATGACTTTATTGGCTATATTTGAAACACCACAACACGTTAAAAAATACAGCAAACCTTTAAAAAACACTAATAAAGTAATAAGAAAACAGGAACCAAACGAGCCTGTACATTCTGCTTTGAACCAGTATCCGTTTAAGTTCTTTCTGCAAGGATCTCGATGGTTTCATCAACAGGGATACTAGTAAAACAACACATGCGTCATTAAATGCTAAGATATCATATAGTCATTGACTTCCATATCACAAAGATTTTGGTAAACCATTAATGGACGTACAGGACAACTAGTTTTCTCTCTGAGGTAATTTGCAGCATTGACCTAGCACTATTATTATGTATTTGTGCCCAGCAGCATTTTATCTATCCTTTCCAAATAACTAACAACATACGAATAAAACAGATGATAAGATGGGCCGCTTTGAGTACAGTAGAACGTTTACACATCGTCACAAAACTAATTAGTTACTACAGAAAAAAAATAACACAATTTATCAGTGTTGACAAAATACTTCCCAAACGTAGATATAAAATACACAAAAAACTTTGTTTTGTAAGTGAATAATCGGTGTCCACTTACTTAAAGCTTCCTGTAGGCGATATAAGGTACTTGATCTTACTTCAAAACATTTAAGTTATTACTTGCGATGATCTTGAGTGATATAATTGAGCTAGTTTACCAAAATGCAGCTAAAAATATGCTTAAGCAAAACATTTTCTGACATTTAAAGCACACGTCATTTAGAATGCCAAAACAAAAGTTAAAAATATTGCCCCTTTGCTTGTCTCAACTGAAAGAAAGCAGAAACTTCTGATAGCTCGGCAGCCATCAGAAGACGAAAATTCTCATTTTCTTCACTTTTGATCGATGGTGCCCTCTAGCCTTTACTGCGCCAGTGTTGGTAAAAATTAAAATATAAATAAATAAACAAATAAATAAATATATTATTAAATCACTTGATTTAAGTGTCATTTTATTTAGCACTACTGTGCTAATTGAGGACACTGTTTATAAATAAATAAACACATAATTATAAATCAAAGAAATTATTGTTAAATATCCCAACTGCGGCAGTTGTGTATTTGCAAAGCGTGGAATGGTTGAATAAGACATATCCATCTTGATGTCGGGACCTCTGGATTACAAGTCCAGCGCCCTCACCACTATTCCACGCTGCCTCCTGCCCAAAATCACCAAGTCATTCAGAAAGGATTAGATGACAACAATTCAAACTCTTTCTCCTGTTTCAGTGCATTATTGTGAATTTTAAGCGCTTTCGTCCAATTTGAAATTATTTTAATTTGATAGACGACCAGAACTTTCACTCGCTTCACAAACAGGCCATGTGTACACGCTCGCGTACTTTTGCAGGTGGTTTGACCATGCACTAATGATCAGTAGTAGATGGAGTTGGAGAAATCTCATGATAAAGTGATGATGCGAGTGAACTCGTCAACTTTCAGTTCAATTTTCGCCTAACTCGGTCATCAAAAATTCAGATTTTAAAAACTGATTTTAACAGTTTATTTAAACACCACCTATTTGCTATTATAATTCGCAATGCCTATATACGGTCAATTTTCAGTTCTATTTTCTTTTACCTCGGTCATCAAAAATTGATATTATAAAAGCTGCTGATTTTCACAGTTTATTAAACACCAGCTATTTGCTGCTATTATTCGCAATGCCTTACAGAAAGTCATTGTTTTCCGTCATCGAGCATGACAGAAATCAAGTCGTATACGTAGGTTTCCAAAATTCACCTTTACCTTTCAATGCGCTGAGCAACCACAGTTTCTCTCGCTTAGGAATCCGTTTCGTTGACAACTTATTGAATATGAAAAAAAAGCAAGTATCCTGCTCAATCATGCAGAATGTCGAATGATTTTAGCCCGCCGGGCGTACGAGTTCGTCGGCTAAAAGTCACCATATATTCCGTGCGATTTCGCAGGATAATATTTTATTGTTAAAAAGTTAAGAGTATTTTAGTCTCCACACATTGATGAACTCACATGGAGAAGGGAAAAAATGTTTCTATTCTTCATGTTAAAAATTTCCTCGGCCCTTTCTGAACAACAGAAAGATTCTTAATTTCAGCAAAGTTGGAATAACAGGCCTTGCAAAGTAATAATTTAATGATTGGAATCACGCTATGTTCATCAACGCGATAGTATGTGAATGGTATGGAACCGCCTTGTTGTAAATAATTGATTATATGAAAAGCCTGGGGGACACTTAAGTTGGGACTTCATTATATAACTTTTAAAGAGTTTCAAAGGCTATCGTCTGCATGGATTATATATCGAGTGAGGTGCAAAAGTAATCCTAATGTAAGGAATACGTCTCCTGCGGGAAAGAAATTGTTTAAATTTTGTAACACTCCACTTCTGGCTTGAAAAAAAAAATGGATCGAAAGACGTTTTTACTTTTCACCACCACTGTCATGGTTTTCCGACAAACAGCTGAACTAACACTTGAAGGTAAGAAATACCATAAAATTTATTTCGCAATATACATGTAAGAAAAGGAAATTAGTTCAACACTATAAAAAAGCTAGAAATCACAACATTTTCTTTTCGGATAATGCGGGGTAATGTCGGGATAAAGTTTACAATCTTGCCTGATCCTGTTACTTGAGTCGAGTTCCGCTCTTTGATGGTACATTGATTACACTGATTAAATTTGTGAGAATAAACATGTATAAAATACGGGCATATTTTTGAACCTTTTTTTCTACAGAAAATGCCCATCATTTTCAGTTTGATAAAATTTTTTCCTTACCTTATCAAAAAAGCCCTGACCTCTCAAGATTTGTGTCTGCAGGTTTCATGGCAATAATGGGTATGTAACTTGCTACAAAAAAATGCTGGTTAAATTTGATTTGAAAATGCTACGCTTATGCGTCTGAATCAGCCGACGCACAAAATAGTACTGGAGTGCAAGTGCTATCTTCCATCTGAAATGCTAATGCAAGAAGAAAACTTTCATGAAAGAAATAAAATAGATAGAAATTAGAACGAAGACAAACACAGTCAGCGCTACAAGAAGCAGAATTTTGTTGCATCTGACGTTTCGCCTATTTGTCTCTTTCTTTTCCAAAAAAAATATTAAGATGAGAAACTACAGAACCTATGGAGAACGTTTACTATTTTATTAGGGCCTAAGGTTCCCTTTATTGCGGAGAAAAGCCGACAAGTAGAGGACATCTTATCATCCCCGTTTCAACTGTGATGAAAACTGACAATAACATTCAAGATTGACTTTCCTGTGTGATATTCCACACGGGTAATTTGCCACTTTAACGAAAATGCAGTCAAAAAGCGGCCAACTCATAAATGCAATTGCAGAGCATTTCCAGACAGTATAACAATTAATCTGTCTTTTAGAATGCCAAACCACAAAGTGCTAAAAAGAGCGACTCAAAAATGTAAGCAGCGCGCAAAAAATATGGGCTAGAGGAAGTTTAAATAGTAAATGAGCTTGGTGTAGCGCAATTTTATATCAAGGTTTTAGCAAAATAATGGTAAGGTTCATGGATTTCTGATAGACAGATACATGCAAATAACGTGAATGCCTATCAATACTGACACATATTTTGGTCGCCGAAATCTGGGACGATTCTACGAAGGTACATAATCACACAATATGCACAGTTAAGAATCGAAAAGAGAGTTCCAGTCTAACAGGAAGGTGTACCTGTCAAAAAGCAATAATGCCATTATTTCAAATAAACAACTCTGAAATATTCAGTATGTTAATCTAAAGCAAAAAGGTTATATGTCAAAAAAGAAATACGCAATCGTAGATTTAATTAAAATACACTATTCGGATTTGCAGGCGAAAAACACGATTGCTTTGATTATTGAATAACTGATATATGAATCATTTATTTCTTTATTTGCTAACCTTGTCTTATCTTATAATAAGCAATTTGACTCCCGCTGATTTGGATAAAAATTTGAGATACTAATTTCTATGGTTTATTGTAAGCAAGATAAACACAATTGAATTCATTTTAATAACTGGATAACTGGATTCAGGTTTCAGGCTAACAGTAAGTTGGTGAGGAAAATTCAATAACTAATGCATGCATGAATGATTGGTTTCTTTATTGGACAGTTCATCCTTGTCTCAGTTTTCGTTTTCTATCAAGTTTTTAGTTAAATTAATGGTAAGGTTTGAAAATTTATGATAGATAGATACTTGCAGCTAACGTGAAAGGTTATCAGTATTGACATATTTTGGTCGCCGAAATCTGGGACGATTCTACGAAGGTACATAAACACAATATATGCACAGTTAAGAATCGAAGAGAAAAGAGAGTTCCAGTCTAACAGGGAGCTGTAAGCAAAAAGGTTGTATGTCAAACAAGGAAAACGCAGTCGTAGATTTTATTTAAAAAAAAAATAGAAAACGAATATTTAATTAAAATACACTATTCGGATTTGCAGGCGAAAACACGAATGCTGCGATTATTGAGTAACTGATATATGAATCATTTATTTCTTTATTTGCTAACCTTGTCTTATCTTATAAAAAGCAATTTGACTCCCATTGATTTGGATAAAAATTAAAGATACTGATTTCTATGGTTTATAATAAATAAAGTAAACACAATTTAATTTCATTTTAATAACTGGATAACACAATTCAGGTTTCAGGCTAACAATAAGTTGGTGAGGAAAATTCAATAACTAATGCATGCATGATTAATTGATTTCTTTATTGGGCAGTTCTTCCTTGTCTTAGTTTTCGTCTTCGAGCATTTATAAAGTAATGTGATACCCTAAGAAAACTTTCTTTTGTGAAAATACTGAATTGCACGGTTTTGCATTATTGATTGGTACAAAGCATAACATCCAGCCTGGTTTTCAGCGGTACAGGTGTTAAGGCCCGGAGTTAAGTATCGAGCTAGAAGTTTAAGTTAAGATAGCTGAAATGCAAACAGATTTAAGCTCCTTTCGATAGGAACTTCGCTACTTGATGACTATTACTATTAGTCCTCTAGTAGCGTAGCCAATCAAAATGCAGGATTTGCATTAGTCCACCAGTTGGGTGAAACTAATTTTCGATAGACAGGCAAGATGGTGCGCCAAAGCATGGTGAGCGGAACTTTTCGTTGAATGGATTTCGACAATAATTTGGTCACTAGGTTATCACGAAACAATCAGATAACTCTCTCCCAGCATTTGATAGTTCACTCTCGGCTTTTCCCCTCGCCAATTATCGGTTTACAGAAACCTCTAAGTTGACGTCTAATTGTTAAATATCGTGTCACTGGCAGCCACTACCGTGAAAATAAAAGCGATAAATTAAATAAGAACGCGTTTTCCACTTCCCCTTTAGTTAAGGAAAACCTATCAAGCAAAAAAAGTTCCCATTGAAAGGATAATTAGCAATTCTTGAAATCGGTTATCGCAAAATATCATGACTTCACAGTGTTTCCAAGAACAGAATCGCCTCTTTTCGGGTATTGGTAAATAAACGTTAGTTGTTTGCATCTAGCGAAGCACGATAATTTTCTCAACCTCGTTCAATAATTACTAACACATCAAGCGAAATAAATATATTTCATAATATATATTCGACAAACCCTTTATATAGTTTTATATATAGCCAGTTTGCTTTGATCGAAGAAACAAATTCGATTTTTCGAGAAAGATGAAAACAAGACAGGTCTATCGGACGTTGAGCTATCTGTTCAACGTGCCCTTCACCAACTGCATCCAGCTTCCTTTTGTTAATTTTAACTAAATGCTGCAAAAACGTATGCTTGCTCTTGAGTAACCATGCCTGAGTTTAGAGGGGACGTTACTTCTGGGAATTTGGCGCACAGCTCTGCGAAAACTTCAGTTGGGTGCCCCTAAGAGCTATCGCCCTTGCTAAGGTCTTCAGATGGAATGCAACGATATATTTAACAAATCATTTCCTTTTGACAAAAATATTACCCAACTCGACATATCCTCAAAATGACAGTTTACTGAGGAAATGAAAAGAAAAGGAAAGAACAAAACGAACGAAAATGCTCATGCACATTGCTCACTTCTAGGATGCCTTTAAGATGATCCGGAAGCGGTTGGGTGTGGGTGTATTCTTGGGTGTATTCTTTGTTTGTGGTTGGAAGTCCCTGTGCAATTCCTTTTTATTAGAGAATTAATATAGGCAAATCCCAGATCTAATTTTCTATTCCTATATGTCGTGCTAACTTAACTAGTTTTATCTCCATATTTATTAGAAAATTGCCGAGTCATCAAATTTGTGAGTAAAGTTGATGGAAGCGCTCTTGAAGGCCAAGTGATTGAATCCATGACAGCAAAAACAATCGACTTTTGTGAAGTGAAATGCTTTCTTCACGATGATTGTGTTTCCTACAGCTTTGGACCGAGTGGCAGCAATGATGATAATTATATATGCCAACTCAACAACTCTACGGACCGCAACAGGCTGAAACCTAAGGCGATGTACACATACGTAGAGACAGAGGTATTGGCTCTGATGTTAGAAGTATGACTTTATTTGCAGCAGATGTGGTGGTCACCCGTGTGTATTTTTTACTCATTGCAGTTCTCGTGTTTCATTTTTCACTTTATAGAACTCCTGTAAATCAAATCCTTGTTTAAACAATGGCAAGTGTCAATATGGATTCACAGAGAAAAGCTTCCGCTGCCTGTGTCCAGCTGGTTTTGAAGAGGAAATGTGTGAAAAAGGTGGGGTAAAATTTACTGCTGCTTCCACACACAGCTATTTCACGATTAAATGTCAATTTTGGCGTTGCAAATCATTTGATTGAGTGTCCACAACTGAGGGAGCAATGAGAAAACAATGAGCCATATAGATATTAAGAATTCAGTTCAAGTCGCTGCGGGATCGCAATGTGAGTTTTTGCCTTTGGTCATCTACGAAAAAAAACTGAACACTTTTTACTTGTAGATGTTGATGAGTGTGCCAGTGTTCCCTGTAAAAATGGAGGATCGTGCCGTGATCAAGTCAATGGATATAACTGTAGTTGCCAACCAGGATTCAATGGAAGCCGTTGCGAGATCGGTAAAAACGAGTTTTTGTGAGTGTTTGTTCATAGGCATCTATTGAAAAAAAATAAGCACTTTTAGATGTTGATGAGTGTGCCAGTGGTCCCTGTGAGAATGGCGGATCGTGCCGTGATCAAGTCAATGGATATAACTGTAGTTGCCAACCGGGATTCAACGGAAGCCGCTGCGAGATCGGTAAAATAACGCGTTTTTGTTTTTGCGTTTTTAAATTCTTTTTACTTGTAGTTAACAAATAAAGAAGCCTAAGCCATGTTTTATACTGTCATAAAACACGACGGGCATCTGAGAACACGAGGGAAATGTAGAAAACATGAGCCGCAGGCGAATGTTTTCTACATTTCTCGAGTGTTCTCAAATGTCCGGAGTGTTTTATGACAGTATAAAACATGGCTTAGGCTTCTTTCTTTGCTTTATGATATAGATTTTAGACGCCGCGAGTGGAAAGTTAAGTTAAAATACTTGTAAATGTACAACAAGAGCGATTGAACGAAGGTGAAAAGCAGCAAATAGTTTACCAGAAAACTGACACAATTTCATTCATTGTTCGACGTAAGTTTGTTACCTTTTAATCTTTATCTTGTCCTTTTGAACTTCAATAAACTTCACCGACTCTGAGTGCAATTTCGTTTCAGCAGCAGTCTTGATGACAGCCATGGAGCTGTAAACAAGTACAATATGTAAACACTTGCTTCGCTTGTCTTGCACAAGGCGTATAATTTCCAGAAAAGCTATTGCTTCGGATCTTCCCGTAAACCTTAATTGTTGTCGCAATTTTCCAGCATGAATAGGCGATTTAAGAGGAGATTGTCGAGGAAAATCTTCGAAAGAAAACTCTCTCGCTCGCTGTCGTTGCGTGTTTCATTAACTCAAGGAGTGAACACCGCGCCACAAATTTTCCCGCCTCCTCATACTATCACTTCGTTTACATCAAAATGAAATGTCCAGTGGATTTATACTTCAGTAAAAAGCAATTTAATAAAAACAAATATTCCATTCGCCCTTGTTGGATAGGAGTGGTTATAGCCAACGAGGCGCGAAGCACTCGAAGAAAGCTGACGAAAAACAATAAAACATGATTTTTCTATGTTTTATACTCTGATAAAACATAGGTTTTTAGCCAATCAGAGCGCGCACAGACTCCTATCTATATTATAAATGTTGATGAGTGTGCCAGTAATCCTTGTAAAAATGGAGGATCGTGCAGTGATCAAGTCAATGGATATAACTGTAGCTGTCAGCCAGGATTCAATGGAAGTCACTGCGAGATCGGTAAAATAACGCGTTTTTGTGTTTTTTTTTTGTTTTTTTTTGCATCAATGGTAACAACTTAAGTGTGTTTCCTTGTAGATGTTGATGAGTGTGCCAGTAATCCCTGTAAGAATGGAGGATCGTGCAGTGATCATGTCAATGGATATAACTGTAGCTGTCAGCCAGGATTCAATGGAAGTCACTGCGAGATCGGTACATAACGCTTTTCTTCTGTTTGTTTTTGGACCAATATGGAAGAAAACTAAACACTTTTTACTTTTAGATATTGATGAGTGTGCGAGTGGCCCCTGTAAGAATGGAGGATCGTGCCGTGATCAAGTCAATGGATACAACTGTAGCTGCCAACCGGGATTCAATGGAAGCCGCTGCGAGATCGGTAAAAACGAGTTTTTGTGAGTGTTTGTTCATAGGCATCTATTGAAAAAAAAAATAAGCACTTTTAGATGTTGATGAGTGTGCCAGTGGTCCCTGCGAGAATGGAGGATCGTGGCGTTATCAAGTCAATGGATATAACTGTAGCTGTCAACCGGGATTCAATGGAATTCGCTGCGAGATCGGTAAAAATGCCGCGTTTTGTGAGCGTTTGCTTCTGGGCATCTATTGATACAAACAAAACTATGTTTGCTTGCAGACGTTGATGAGTGTGCCAGTGGTCCCTGTGCAAATGGAGGATCGT